>JALAZF010000177.1:10078866-11480458 GCA_022829125.1 Lathyrus tuberosus | reverse complement strand
GTTGAGTCAATCCCGTTTAGCCTCCGTCTCTTGGGCTTCGTACAAGACACATATAAAAACACTCTCTTGTTGAGTCAACCCTTTTAGCCTCTATCTCGGGCTTCGTACGAGACACACAAAAGCATCCTCTTGTTGGGTCAATAGCCTCCTCTTAGGCTTTGTATAAAGAAATCCTCGTTTGATTCAATCAACCTTTTAGCATCAAATCATGCTTTGGTCACAGCATACAAACATCAACAACTCCTTTTCCCCCCATCTAATTGCTGTAAGCAGGAAGCCTCTGGATTATTTACATCCACGCCACTGTCCCACTTTTAGCATGAGAAATTCCTAAGGAAATATGGCATTACTCTACACTGAGTTAAAGTCTTATCCTTCAGGTTAAAAATCCCCTATAAAGGAAATTATGGCATTGCTGGATTCGCATATCCTAGTTAAAGTAATTCTCCTTTATAATCAGTCACACAACAATTGTGACAAACAGACCCCTTTAGAGATGACAAATTCTCTCTAAAGTCAACACCCTTCAGCTTCACATCTTGGGCTTTGAACAAGATATAAACCACCTTCAGCTTCATGTCTTGGGCTTTGAACAAGACACCAAAACACCATTTCCTCCCATAGAATAGGAGGAACTACGTTCGCTCTGATTTCCCTATCCCGGGAATACGTAGGCATAAGATTGAAAAAGAATCTTAGGGAGCACACTAATAAAAAAACCCTCAAAGTCCCCTACCTCCAGCCAATATAGCACAGTATCCCAACAAATTCCCCATGAACAATCCCGGTATTTTGTTCTGAACAAAATAAGCAGAGAGAGACCCACGAACTAAAGCCGCATCTGTAAACCAACAATTTTGACTGTTTAACCTCAGTTTGCAAGCAGGGTTAATTGGAGACATCTATTTCCCTTCCTTCATCAGCTTCAATAGGATAAAAAAATGAATCGAACTGTAGTACCAAAGCGATAGTGATTCGAAACCACGAAAACCGCGCTACAGAAAAATGGCGACCACAGTGGGAGGTGCCATGGTAAGATCTTGTCGTCCCCATTTTCCACAGAAAAATGGCGACCACAGTGGGAGGCGACTTGGTAAGATCTTGTCATCCCCATTTTCCACAGGAAAAATGGCGCCCATCGTGGGGCCAAACAAAGGAATCTTGTCTCTCTTACCTCTCTGGTTGAAACCTTCTCTTAGGACGAGTCCTTGGGTTCACAAGGTATCACCAAATGACAGTTCCATCGGGGAATGTCATTATTGCTAGGATCGGCCCTCACTAGGATCTTAGGTAAAAAAAACCTTTAAGTTGGGAAGGTACCACAGAATGGCGCCTCCGCCGGGGATCCATTTTCTGTTAGGATCATAGGATTCATAGCTCTTAAAAAGTCTAAGACATTAGGACAAATATATATACTGCTTTTCCTAATTGATATCTGTGTTTATTTTTCTGCTAATGGGAATGCGGTGTGATGCCGCATGTGGAAAGATTGAGTATACACCTAGGAAAAACCTCTTTCAGTAGTGCGGAAGCTATCGGAAATAGTTGTCACATGATACTACCCTCTTCTGAGATTCTTCGAAATAGATCACCTAGCACAGTTCCCGGTCCGCTGATGTTATCTCGACAAGAATCAATGATTTTGAGAGACAGGTACAAAAATCACTAGTATAAACCTTTGGGATGGGGTAGAGCCTTGACTTCATGACACCGACCCTTTGACCCCATGTTTTTTCTATGTTTTTGTGTGCTGCATTCATGCATTCATTTTAAAAAACATTAAACAAAAAAAATTTTCTCTTCTAGTCTCTCTTTTTCAAATTAAACTAAAACAATGATTACAAATGTCAGTGAGAAAAAGATTGCGTTATGGATTTCGGTAGAAGGAAGACTCACAAGTACACCTTTAAGGTTCCAAAACTAGGGGATTTAAGGGGGTTGGCAAGGATGATCACCAACCCTGATGCTTTCAGAGTTAAGTACGGAGGTCTACTACCTCTGTTAAGGGTCCATGTAATTGAGGGAATCTTGGAGGCACTCGTTCAGTTTTACGATCCGGTCTATCACTGTTTCACATTCCCAGATTACCAGCTGACACCAACACTAGAGGAGCATTCTCATCTGATTGATCTACCCATTACTGATCAAGCTCCCTTTTCTGGACTGGAAGAAATTCCAAAGGATCAAATCATTGCAAGAGCAATTTATTTGGATGAGTCAGAAGTCAAGACTCACCTGACCACCAAGGGAAGAATCCCAGGTTTACCAGCCAAGTTTCTGGTAAAGAAGGCTCTGTACTTTGCTAGTATAGGGAACATGATTGCTTTCGAAAGCATCTTTGTTTTGCTCACCTATGGGTTATTTCTGTTTCCCAACATTGATAACTTCGTCGATATCAACGCCCTTAAGATTTTCCTAATTGGAAACCCTGTACCGACCTTACTCGCAGATGCGTATTATTCTGTACACTTAAGGAATTTATACAGTGGAGGAATGATCACGTGCTGTGTACCCCTGCTATATAAATGGTTTATCTCCCATTTGCCTAAGTCTGCCGCTTTTTAGGATCATAAGAGTGTCTTACGTTGGTCGCAGAAAATTATGTCTCTTACCAACTCTGACATCGATTGGTACAATCGAATCTATGTCGGGATCAGAATCATTGACCGTTGTGAAAACTTCCCCAACGTACCCCTCATAGGAACTAAGGGAGGAATCAATTATCATACAGATTTAGTTCGTCGTCAATTTGGATACCCGATGAGGCATGTCCCGCGTAATGCTCATCTGGAAGGTCTTTTCTTCGAGGAAGGAGAAAATGACAGGGCACTAAAGATTGAAATAGTGCACGCTTGAAAACATGTTCATAAGAAAGGACGGGAGTCTCTAGGAAAATCGGACTGTGTCTCGGTGGAGCCTTATCTCCACTGGGTACAAACTAGAACTCTCAAGCTAAAGATGCCTTATCCTCGTCACGGAGTTCTTCCGCCAAGGGAATTTGTCATGTACTTCATGACTGAAACGGAAAAACTTCAGGTTACTCTCAACAAAGTTCAATAGGAGAGGAGGTCCTGGAAGAACAAGTACCGTATTCTCAATGTGGAGTGTACCAAAATACAGCAACTACTGAAAGATAAGGATGCTCTAATTGAGATTTTGGAGCAACATGCTGTAGCAAATCAGGATGACCAAAGGAATTTGCTCGCTCCTTTCACTTGGCAAAGGAATGAAAACCCGACAATGGCCCAAGAGCCCCGGTCCAAGAAAAGGAAAGTACCAGAATCAGCACCCGAGTTCTCCTCAGAGAGGGCTCGGGACCCATTAGCTTAGGTTTCTGTTTCCGCACCTTGTAATTTACTGTATTTCCATTTCCGCAATCCTTTGAATTCAATAAAACGGGGGTGTACCCACTGTTTGATATTTGCAATCTAATTGTCGAAGTTTATTTTGAAAAAAAAAACAATTAATATAATCATTGCATTCATCATTCTCACATCACATATTCTTCTTACTTACGAATCTCACATTTGTGTCTCGGTTCTAAAGTCAAACTGTCTCATTCGTACAATACTCGGGCCAATTGTCAGAAAAAGATGGATGATCTCGAGGAAGAGAACAGAGAGTTGAAAGAAGAGATCGACGCTCTGAGAGAGGATATGAGAAAGCTTCGTAACGACATGCAAGCCATGGAAGAAGCTCAGCTACAAAGAACTGTGATCTCAGAGATCACCTCAACGCCCATAGTGGAGAAGTATGATCCTAGGTATCAGATGCCGAAAGATCGTCCCTGGGGCATGCCTGTTAACTATATCTCGGAAGTATATGTTCCGCCGATCACTGAGGATCAGGGAACTGCAGTAGGAGCCGCTGGGCCTGAAGGTTACAAACTTCGAGAAAGTGAAGATGCCAGGGGTATGACAGCAACTCCTGAAGGTTACAAACTTCGGGAGGCACCGAGAGTCTCGGCCATAATGACTATACCACCACCCGTGGTACACACTGTCCCGGAAGGACAGATTCCACAGATACCTTCTGGTAGAAAGGAAAGTATGTTTGATAGAATGGATGAATTCCAGGAGCAGTTCCTGGAAATGCAGAAGGAACTGCAAACTATTCGCGGTCAAGATTTATTTGGAAAAGACGCCGCAGACCTTTGTTTGGTCCTGTTAGCTCCTAATTTTGACGCTACATGATTTCAAACAATTTGGCTTTAAGGGAAGGTATTCTTTAAGATAATAAGCTAAAAAAGAAGGCTTCGACTAGAAGGTCTTCGACCATGTTTGCTGAAAGCCTGAGTCGAATGGAAGGATTTCAAGACTTTAAATATTTCTAAGTTCAAAGAGTCAATTCGACAGGATGAAACTGATATGGATAATGCGCTGCGGTTACAACTGGATAGTGGAGGAAAGTTTTGCCATTTGAATTTGAAAAGAGCAGGTGGCGAAGATCCAGAAGTTGAAGACATGCAAAGTGCCAAGTGGCGTAATCTAGGAGTAAAACTGTCAAATGGTGGTTACTTTAAAGTATTATAAATAGGTTAGTCCTAGAGTTAGAATAGGGGTGAAAAAATCATATTCGTACAAGTAACTCTATATTCACTCAAAGTATCCAGTGTGTCGAGAAACAAGTGAAGTGAGAATGTACGTGATTGTAATCACCATTATCCTTTATTGCAATGCAATTTACTTTGAAGTTTCTGTTTTAGATCCTTTACTTTGAAATCTTTGTTTTTACAAACTTTTACCTTTTAAGGCAATTACATTACCAAGTCTTTACTTTCAGGCATTTATCTTTCTGCACTTTAAGATCTTACGCATTCCTTTCCAGCATTTAATTCCAGTTTTTATCAAACCTTTACATTCAGCCTTTTCTCTCTTTTGATGTATCGTTCGATTTAGTTGTTTCTTTGATCTTTATCGTTGTCCTTTACACTTCAAACACCTTTTTCATTTATGAGCATTGTCGAAAAGCATACCTTACCAAATCATGAAATATTCTAAATACACATACAGCACATGTCCTAGGATCAATCTGATCGATCCTGTAAGTTACTAGAACTTTATTGTTTTAGAAGATCAGCGGTTGTTTACCAATTTTCAAGGTAAACAGGTCCCCAATGTGAAAGTCCCACACAAATTCCAGGTGCCCGACTTTGAAAAATACAAGCGTAATTCTTGCCCTCAGAGTCATCTGGTGATGTACGCTCGGCGAATGTTAGCCCAGACAGAGAACCAGGATCTACTGATTCACTACTTTCAAGATAGTTTAACCGGTGCCGCATTAAAATGGTACATGGGTTTAAGCCACACTACGATTAGCACTTTCAGAGATCTTGGCACTGCCTTCGTCCAACAATATAAATACAATTTGGACATGGCACCAGACAGAGATCAACTCAGATCAATGTCGCAAAAAGACAAGGAAACCTTTAAGGAATACGCTCAGAGATGGCATGAAATTGCCGCTCAAATTTGTCCACCTCTTGAGGAAAAAGAGATTACCAAGATTTTCTTAAAGACCTTGAGCTTATTTTACTACGACAGAATGGTTGCCAGTGCGCCCAGCGACTTCATCGAAATGGTGGGCATGGGAGTTCGTCTTGAGGAGGCCGTCCGGGAAGGACGTTTAGTAAAAAACGTTGGATCGTTAAGTAGTACAAAACGATACGGTAGTGCTCTCCCTAAGAAAAAGGAGCAAGATATTAGGAATATCTCTCTCGGAAAGCAAAGGCGACGGTACCAACCAGTAGCAGTTGTAACTCCTGCTATCAACCATACGCCTCTTCCTAAGTATCAACCTCAGGTTGCACAGAGCCAACCGAATCAACAACAATTTCAACAAAAGACACAACAGCCTCTTCAGCAGGCTCGTCCTCAATACAACAACAATCGTACAACGCGGCCACAAGGATTTGATCCTATACCCGTATCGTACGCATAACTATTTCCATTACTGTTAGCCAAGGGGCATGTCCAGACTAAGTCTCCTCTTACAGTACCGAAAAATCCACCTTTTTGGTTTAAGGTGGATCAGACTTGCCCTTACCATCAAGGAGGACCAGGGCATAACATAGAAAACTGTCTCAGTTTCAAGTCCGACGTGCAAAAGCTTGTTAGGAGCGGGGTCTTATCTTTCAAAGATACGAATCCAAATGTTCTCACGAACCCGCTGCCTCAACACGAGAAAGCTACAGTCAATTTGATAGAGGGAGAGTCTAACAACATCTATCAAATTCACGATGTACTCTTATTAAAGGCCGACTTGGTCAAGATGCATTGTAGACAGAGTGGATATGGCCATGTGCCACCTCATAATTATCACCAGTGTGATATCTGCTCTAAAAGTAATCAAGGATGTTCTGTGGTGCAATCAGCTCTACAGGAACAATGGATCTCAAATGGATCCAAGAGCACCGAGTTCGTGGAGTTAACATGGTTTATACGAATTCCAACATCATTCAAAATCACGATATTCGTGCGATGAATGTCAACCTGGTGGCAATGCACTCAAGGCAAAGCCAGTATCATAATCTGCCACGCACCATTATAATTCCTGCCTGACTTGCTCGGTAAACAAACAGGGATGCTCTTTTGTACAAGAGGCCCTCCAGCGTCAGATGGATCTTGGATGGATTCAAGACTACCATGATAGGAATCATTATCAAATCAACATGATTCAAATCTTCGATATTCGCTTGATGAATACCAGCCTGGTGGAGTTACATGCTAAACAGGTTTGGCTCGGGTTCCTGGTATCACATGATTATCGGGGCTGTAAAGCGGGTTGCGAAGATGATCAGGGTTGTACCCTTGTCCAGGAAACACTTCAGCACTTGTTGAACCACTGGTGGCTTCCAATCTATATGGATGAAGACACCCAACAAATTAGCATCAATAACGGGAATCCTACTAGATATCAAAGTCAGGATGTTCGGTCGATGGAAACAAACCTAGTAAGGTTACACTGTATTCAAAGTGGACGTGGCCAGGCACCACTACAAAACTATGAGCGGTGTGGAGTTTGGTCAGTAAATAATCAAGGATGCTACCTCGTGCGAGCAGCCCTTCAAAGTCAGTTGGACCGCAAAGAGATTCAACCATGGTCAAGTTCTGGATCAGTTAACTACTTCGCTGATCAAATCGAGGACGTTGTCGTAATCTATGATCATCAGAGGGCTAGGGATGTTTGTACCATTATCCCTCTACTTGACGAATTGAGAGTTCCCAACCGGGAATGGATTGAAATTACTTACGATGATGAGACAGAAGTTCCCAATCCACCAGTCAGTCAATCCAGTAATCCCGACCTTTCAAAAAACGATGATGAGATGCTAAAGCTCATCCAAAGGAGTGAATACAACATTGTTGATCAACTGTTAAAAACTCCTTCAAAGATCTCGGTATTATCACTTTTACTCAGTTCCGAAGCCCACAGGGAGGCTCTACAGAAAGTCTTGGAGCAAGCCTTTGGGAACAGGATGTAACAATTAGACAGTTCGATAGCATTGTCTCTAACATCACTTCCTGCAATAGCTTGGGATTTAGTGATGAGGAATTACCTGAAGAAGGTCGCCATCATAACATGGCGCTCAACATTACAGTCAACTGCCAGGACGATGCTTTAGCCAGCGTATTGGTAGACACAGGGTCAACCCTAAATGTTATGCCGAAGTCCACTTTGATGCAATTATCATTCAAAGGACCTCCGATGAAAATCAGGGAGGTCTTCATCAAAGCATTTGAAGGGTCCAGAAAACGGTTATCGGCGAAGTCGACCTTCCCATAACTATTGGTCCTCACACTTTCCAAGTCACTTTCCAGGTCATGGACATCTGGGCAACATACAGTTGTTTATTAGGAAGACCTTGGATACATCAGGCTGGGGCGGTCACTTCGACCCTCCACCAAAAGTTAAAGTTCGTCCAGAACGGCCAACTCGTCACAGTCTATGGAGAACAAGCCTTGCTAGTGAGCAACTTGTCATTATCTACTTGTGTAGAACCCGAGGAGGTTGTTGGAACTCAGTTCCAAGCACTTTCGGTGAGCAATGAGAATCAATCAGAGAAAGGAACCTCGATTTCATCATACAGAGATGCTCTTGAAGTGATCGCAAATAACAATGCAAAAGGATGGGGACAACTTGTCATTCCCACTGATAACAAAACAAAGAAGGGTCTTGGTTTTTCTGCAACCTGCACCCAGATATCTGCTAACGATGAAAGTCTTCATCCCATTCAGAACTTCTTCCACAGTGGAGGCTTCCTTCAACCAGTGACTCATGACGTGCATACCATCAATAAAGATGATTCCTCTGATACGGAGGAAGAATGGAAGTCCTATCTTAACGAGGACGGTTATACGTTTCAAGGCGAAACACAGACTCCCTTTTGCTATCCCGCACAGAGTCCGAGATTTATACCGAGGTCAGATGTCGAAATGTTATTTGGAGATTGTGATCCGGAAGGATGATGTGCTCCACCAAACTCATTAGAGGAGGACACTCTGATGAAGGACAACTTTGACCACGACTATTATGGCCCAATGAATGGTCTGCCTATTTGGCAACCGTACCCAAGAGACTTGGGACAAGAAAGTCAGCCGAACAATGAAAATCAACTGAGCATCATTGAAAAGAATACCTGTGTCCCCACCATGTCATGGGATCAACACTCAGGTTATTCCGAACTTATCCAGTACAATGATGAAGTGGCAAAGCTTGCCGGACTAGAATTCATCAACTATGCTTTTCCCGAGGTCAACGTCATCGAGAGGGATGACTCCTCCAGTTCCAAAGAAGTGTGGGACACCTTGGGACAACCGAGTGGGAAATACAACTTCAAGGTCAAGTACACCGCTCCTGAAAGCTCTCGTATCAGGCTCGAAGACGTCCAGCCAACTGGATGGGGAGATACAACTGAGAGTACAAATACTATGCAAAATACAACTGAGGAATCCTTCTACGACAACTCTGCCTGGGAGATAGATTCCAATGATCCTGCTCCGCCAGAAATCAGCGTCATTTCTGAAGAAAAATCAAGGAAGGTACCAGACTTTGTGATTCACCGAGGAGTTCGCCGCTAATGGGTTGCTGTCGATGTTCCGAAGATTGTTCATAAGTCTAAGTAATTGCCATCTTTACTTTAACCTTTCAACTTGCCCAGGTGAAATGGATGTTTTGATAGGGCTCACTTTCTGTAAATATTCCTCTTCACTTCGCCCAAAGCGACAGAGTTTTGTTTTATAGGGCTGTAGTTTCAAGAATCGACTTGTTCATTAATAAAATAACGTCGTTCTGTAATTTCCGCATTAATTGCTGTTTTCTCTTTTCGTTTTTCAGAAAATGGTAATCCTAAAAAACAACTCAATAATAAAAACAAGCAGTAAAAGAAATACACTGCACACACTCTTGCATTCTCTCTATCTCTTCTAAACACAAATCATCACGTCATGCAGATTGCTTGTTTTAAACCCCGTTGAAACATACGATCCAATGCCTTCTCCCAACTTCGAGTTCCCGGTATTTGGGACTGAAGAAGAAGATGACGACGAAATTCCAGAAGAGATCTCCCGATTACTCTGACAAGAGGAAAGGTCCATTGAACCTCACAAAGAGCCGCTGGAAACGGTCAACTTGGGTTCAGAAGAAGAGAGAAAAGAAGTCAAGATTGGGGCACTGCTCAGTCCAACTGTCAAAAAGAGTTTGACGAAACTTCTCAAAGAGTTTCCTGATGTATTCGCTTGGTCCTATCAGGATATGCCAGGGTTGGATACCAGCATCGTGGAACACCATCTACCATTAAGATCAGAATGTCCGCCAGTAAAACAGAGGTTAAGACAGACTCACCTAGACATGGCCATCAAAATCAAAGAGGAGGTACATAAACAGATTGACGCGGGTTTCCTCGCTACGTCAGAATATCCTCAATGGTTAGCCAACATCGTACCAGTTTCGAAAAAGGACGGAAAGGTCAGAATGTGTGTGGATTACAGAGATCAAAACAAGGCTAGTCCAAAGGACGACTTTCCCTTACCACACATTGACATGCTGGTAGACAGTACAACAAAGTTCAAAGTTTTCTCCTTCATGGATGGATTCCGGGGCTATAATCAGATCAAAATGGTGATGAAACACATGGATAAAACTTCGTTCATTACCCCATGGGGTACCTTTTGTTATAAGGTAATGCCGTTCAGTTTGAAGAACGCCAGGGCAACCTCTCAAAGGGCCATGACTACTCTGTTTCATGACATGATACACAAGGAAATTGAGGTATATGTCGATGACATGATTGCAAAATCTAAGACGGAAGAGGAGCATATGACCCACCTATCAAAGCTATTCGAGCGTCTGAGAAAGTACAAACTCCGCTTGAATCCCAACAAGTGCACATTCGGTGTCCGTTCAGGGAAACTTTTAGGGTTCATCGTCAGCCAGAAAGGAATTGAGGTTGATCCTGACAAGGTCAAGGCCATTCAAGAAATGCCTTCTCCAAAGACTGAAAAACAAGTCAGGGGATTCCTGGGACGTTTGAACTATATTTCCAGATTCATATTCCTCATGAACGCGACATGTACGCCGATTTTCAAATTACTAAAAAAGAATCAGGACTGCGTTTGGACAGAAGACTGCCAAATCGCCTTCGACAGTATCAAGGAATACCTGTCGAACCCGCCGATTCTATCACCTCCAGTGGAAGGAAGACTGCTGATCATCTATTTAACAGTCTTGGAAGACTCAATGGGTTGTGTACTTGGCCAACAAGACGAAACAAAAAGAAAAGAGTCTGCCATCTACTATTTGAGCAAGAAATTCACCGACTGCGACACTCGGTACACTATTCTCGAGAAAACTTGCTGCGCTCTGGCTTGGGCAGCCAAACGTCTTCGCCAGTACATGATTCGTCACACCACTTGGTTAATATCTGAAATGGATCCAATCAAGTATGTCTTTGAAAAGCCTGCTCTCACGGGAAGGATTGCCCGTTGGCAGATGTTGTTATCAGAATATAACATAGAGTACCACGCTCAGAAAGCCGTTAAAGGAAGTGTTTTAGCCAATCATTTGGCTCATCAACCGATTGACGATCAGGAATCAGTCGGATTTGACTTCCCAGACGATGTCATGTATCTAAAAATGAAAGACTGCGATGAACCGCTACCCAGTGAAGGGCCAGAACCAGATTCCCAATGGGGACTTATCTTTGACGGAGCTGTCAATCATTACGAAAATAGAATTGGGGCAATTATCATAACACCTCAGGGTACCCACATTCCTTTCACCGCTAGACTTACGTTCAAGTGCACAAATAATGATACCGAATACGAAGCTTGTATCATGGGTTTCGAGGAAGCGATTGATTTGAGGATCAAGAACTTGGATGTATATGGCGACTTAGCTTTGGTCGTCAATCAGATCAAAGGAGATTGGAACACATACCAATCAGGATTGATTCCTTACAAAGATTGCACAAGAAGGTTGTTACCCTTCTTCAACAGAGTCGAGTTTCATCATATCCCTCGCGAGGAGAATCACATGGCTGATGCATTAGCCACTCTCTCTTCCATGATTAGTGTAGGTCAATGGAATGACTTACCTAAGATTGACATAATGTGCCTTGAACGGGCCGCTTACATCTTCGCGATTGAAGCAGTCATAGATGACAAACCTTGGTATCACGATATCAAATGCTTCCTTCAGAAACAAGAGTACCCACCTGGGGCACTAAGGAAAGACAGAAAAACTCTTAGAAGGCTGGCTGGCAGCTTCTTTCTGAGCGGTGATACACTCTATAAGAGGAACTTTGACATGGTCTTGCTCCGATGCGTCGACAGACCAGAAGCAGACATGCTGATAAAAGAAATTCACGAAGGGTCCTTTGGCACTCATGCCAATAGACATACAATGGCGAGAAAAATTCTCAGAGCAGGGTACTATTGATTGACAATGGAATCTAATTGCTACAAGTACATGAGGAGATGTCACAAGTGTCAGATATACTCAGACAAAATCCATGTACCGCCTACACATCTCAAAGTTCTTTCTGTCCCAGGGACTTTTTCCATTTGGGGAATCGACATGATTGGCATGATTGAACCTAAAGCTTCGAATGGACATCGGTTCATCCTGGTAGACATTGATTACTTCACCAAGTGGGTCGAAGCAGCGTCGTACGCTAATGTAACCCGACAAGTGGTAGTCCGATTTATCAAAAATGATATCATTTGCCGTTATGGTGTTCCAAGCCAGATCATAACAGATAATGGATCTAACTTGAACAACAAGATGATGAAAGAGTTATGCACAAAGTCAAAGATCGAACACCATAACTCATCTCTCTACCGACCCAAGATGAACGACGCGGTAGAAGCGGCTAAAAAGAACATTAAGAAGATTGTTCAAAAGATGGTTGTAACCTACAAAGATTGGCACGAGATGCTACCCTTTGCTCTTCACGGTTATCGCACATCTGTCCGCACTTCAATAGGGGCAACCCCTTTCTCTCTAGTATATGGCATGGAGGCAGTGCTCCCCATCGAAGTAGAGAACCCATCAATCCGGGTATTGATGGAAGCTAAGCTTACAGAAGCTGAATGGTGTCAAAGTCGACACGATGAACTGAACCTGATCGAAGAAAAGCGAATCATGACACTATGCCATGGTCAGTTGTATTAGCAAAGGATGAAGAAGGCGTTCGACAAAAAGGTCCGACCTCGCGTCTTCAGGAAAGGAGACCTCGTGCTCAAGAGGATACAATCATTTTTCACTGATTCTCGGGGCAAGTGGACTCCGAATTATGACGGCCCCTATATGGTCAAGAAAGCTTTCTCAGGCGGTGCCTTGAGACTCGCAACCATGGACGGAGAGGAATTTTCCTACCCCACGAATGTTGATGTAGTCAAGAAATACTTCGCCTAAAATAAAAAAAATGTCTCGGTGGATTAAAAACCCGAAAGGGCGGTTCAGGCGAAAATTAGAGACATAATAAAAAATCATCCCGATGGATTGGAAATCTCAAAGTACAATGCAGGCAAAAATTAGGGATAATGGCAAGTAACTACGTCTGACATAGGTAATTCCTCAGCAGCAGTCATGCCATCCAAAAGAAAGTTCCGGTCAAGGTCATCTTTGACAGAAGCTCAAGATGCCCCGAAGTCAAATTTGGTAGGATATTGGTCGTTATGTTTCAATGTAGCCCCTTTCCCTTAAATTACAATTTTCTAATTTTCTAAATACTCTATGGAATCACACGTTTGGCTTATTTCCATCCTATCAATAAAATTTGAGCCCTTGTGCTTTTATTTGTAATTCTTATTTGTTTTAGCTTTACAGAACGACGTTTTAATATGATTAATGATTCTTGAAATAAAACAAAAATGAATTTACTTGTTAAACTTTTTTCTGCTTTTAAAATAAAGATGGCAATTTCTTTTGACTGTTGAACATCGAAAGAACATCGGTCGCTTCTCCAGAAGTAATCAAACTTCAAAGTGCAGAACCAAAGTACTCCTTCTAAGCCAGTGCGCCTGAATGAAGGATTAGCTGTATCAGATGCGACTTTCCCATCTGATACCCCCGGCAGATCTCTTATCTCCTAAGCCCGACCAACATAGCTCCCGACAGGGACTATCTCTCCTAAGTAAGGTAGAATTGCTATCGTGAACCAGTGATACTTTTCATCCCCCACTGTGGCCGAGTATCTAGTCGTGTTCATCTACTAGTCTGTATGTTGCGTCAGTTTTGAAAGCATATACATACATACACCATGCATTATTGATTCACATGCATAATCATATTGCATCACTATCACTCTCGTCGGTCTTATCCCCTAGTGATAACAGTCCTCTCAATCGAGTTGTTAGTTCTTTCTTCGTCAGGAAATGTTGCGTCTGCACTACCTCTCTCCTCTAGTTTATTTCTGGGATGAAGTCGGCCCTTGACCACTTTGATAACTTGAACCTCTGAAAACCAGAGAACCCTCAGCCAGCATCATTCTTTGCCATTGAAGATGATGTCTTCGCTTTCCCGGATTAAGGAAAACCCCTAGAGAAAGCCTCTCAACTAAAGACTTTCAACAACACATTGCTCCTTCTCTCCAGAATGTTAATGTCAACAAAGTCATCGGCACCTTAAAATTGGATCACGTCATATGGCATTTCTCCGAGAAGATCTCCGAGAAAAGTATGATGAAATACCCCAAGCAAGAAACAGTCTCTCAAAGAGACTCGTTTTCCCCAGTAGAGTCGACAAATGGCATCTCCAATAGAGAAGTTTGTACCCCTCTACAATTCAGACAGATGGGTTCCCCAGCAAGTCTGACATCAAAACTTTTTCCATCAAATGGCATCTACTCAGGAAAATTCGGCGAGAAGTTTGAGGAGAACCGCTACAAATAGGGCATCTACCCAAACCCTAAGACATGATTCAATACACCCTATAACACCTATGAAATCAATCCATCAAGTTTGATTTAGGTCAAGGACTTGATTTCATAGAGGATCGCACAGTTTGGAATTCATCTGAAAAAAAGTCAACTGTGCACAAAAGTCAAACTTTGACTTTTTGAGATTTTTCACAATTATGGTTCTTTGACCCCAAAATGATGTTAATGTATGATTGGAATCATCATTCATCAAGAAAAATCAAGAAAAGTGGGATAACTTGTAAAATGGGTAACCATAAAAAACTTAGAAAATTTTCTAAGTTATGGAATAAAGTGGCTAGGGTACCAACTTTGGAGGATCATAACTCCTAAACCACAAGGCCATTTTTTCCCATCCAAAGCTGGATTTGTAGCTCTCATTACCTCTACAAAAACTTCAACTACCACTCATTCCAATTCTCCATGGATTTCAAGTTATGGAATGATCAAAATCAAGAAAAATGAAAATGTCATTTTTTTTCCAACACTTAGTGAAATTTTCACTAAGTCAGAATCTGCCTTCACTTTTTTCCAAATGTAGGGGCATTTTTCACTTGGATCCAAAAAGTATCAAAACCAACTATGATCAAACAGTCGTTGTATCATATAAGGGCTTTCCAAAATGGCCAAGAACTCCATCAAATTCCACTTGAGCCATGAGATATGACAATGGCAACATGCCTTGCTGAAAACTGTCAAGGCAAGGCAGATTTTGGAGTTTTGCTCGATTTGCCAAATTTGTACAATTCCAAGCAACTCTATCCATCTGAACACCTCAAGAGGGGACCAAGGAGGAACCAACTCTGATCCCAAGCCTCCCAAGTCTTTGGAATCAAAAATAGCATGCCAAACCTAGAATTGCCTAAAAGAGGGACAAGACTCCAATTTTGGATTGGAGCATTCAATGCATACACCAAGGTGGCATGGACTGAGCCATTGCCAACTGAATTCAGTCAAGACTTATCCAAGACCAAGGGAACCAGCAGCCTGTGCCCTAACCTCTAGTCAATGGCTAGAGGAGACTTGGATTCTCATTGCTCAACATTGGCCAAACCTATGCAGCAGTTACCATTCACTATTCCTTGCAAAACAAACTTGCTCTACTATAAATAGAGCTCATTTGTGAACAGTTTGAGTACACCAAATCCATCAAACAGATGCTTTCCTCAAAATCACCTTCTTCACTCCAAAATTGCCTTCCAAAGCAAGTCACTATCGGGTTTTGAGTTTGAGAGCAATTCCAACCAAACCAATCACACACACACCTCATAAACATCATATAGAAGTGATCCAAACACTCACATAACATCTGGAACACCAAAATCACAAAATCACTAGCCAATTGCTCAAGCCTTTGACAGATTTGCAGTTGGTGTGCCATCTCAAGTTCCAGATCATTTCAATCCATTCCAAGCATCCAGACACACTCCATGGCACCTAGGGAAGCTATCCAGATCATTGGAACCTAGCTGTAACACCTCTAACCCAAAACATGATCACCAGCTGCATGTGGTAAGCATGAGCTCTTCTAACTCTATGATCCATGCAATTTTTGTTGCACAATAATTTGGCCATATGTTCATAATCATGCATAGAGTGTTTACCCCCAATCAATTGCTTTGTATGAATCGTGTATGGAATTTCTGAACCTTCATGCAGAATTTAGGATTCTTGAGGTTTCTCTTTGATTTCTTATTCCATGCTTAAGATAAATGAAATTAAAGACCATAGACATGATCCTGAGGTGAAAACGAGCAAATTGATATGTAGATTGCATGATATAATCAAGTATTCAGTGAGATTGGATAGAAAACGCAAATCTGGGAAAAACAGAGCACGCGGGCAAGGCCAAGATGTTCTTGGCGCCCTTTTTCAAATATTTGAATATTTGAATTTTTGTGATTTTATTTAATTGATTCAAAAATTAATTTCTCTTTGAGTTTTAATGATTTTGAGTTGATTATTCTTTTAATAATTCACAAAAATGTTAAAATATTTTATTTTACCAAAAAATTCCAAAAATATTATTTACTTCATATAATTGATATTTTTGCAAAGAATTAATATTTTAATTATTTTTGACATTTAAAATATTTTTTTCCTTCTTGATTTTGCAAATTTTAATGACTTCTAATCATTTTGTAGGTCAAAACTTGATTTTTGAAACATTAGTCCAAGATCACAATTTGTTTTCCACATGTTAAACAATTTTGATCATTTTAATTGAATTTTTTATTCAATTAAAATACATTTTGGAAACAAATTAGGGCTTTGATTAATTCAACCCTCATCAAACCTTTTAAAAACACTTTGGGCCTCTAATAGAGTTTAAGACCCAATCCTTTGTAAATACAAACCTATTTTGGGCCTCAAATGTTGTATAAGTCCCGTTGTATTTCAAAAATTCGGCGCGATCATCGCCCGTTTAAAACAAACCATCTGGGCCTCTCCTCGAGCTATAAGACCCATTCAAAATCATTTTTGGGCCTCTAATAGAGTGTAAGAACCAATCCCCTTTTAAAACCAAAAACATTTGGGCCTCAGTCGTTGTATAAGACCCACGGTGTTTTCAAAACCTCGGCGCGATCGTCGCCCTTTTCAAAATAAACCCTGGGCTTCTCCTTGAGCTATAAGACCCATCTTTGTTCACTTTCAATCATTTTGGGCCTATTGGGAGAGTGTAAGACCCATCCCCTTGTACAAAAAACCTTTCTTGGGCCTCAGTCACTTGTATAAGTCCTTGTACAAAACGACATTGCGATCACTGATTAAATCTTGGGCCTCTCCTTGAGCTGTAAGCCCCAATTTTCCTTTCAAAAGCACTTTCTCCTTTAATTTTGAATATAATATTGTTATCAAAGCTTTCTTTATTGAACAAACTAACCAAACAACATGGAAGCTCTACAACCGAGTAAGTGTTTACCCGCTTTCGTTTACCGCTTTCATATGTGTATAACTGTATTATGGGGTTGTTTCACTGTAAGTCTTCTTTCATAAACTCATATCGACTGTGTAATACTAGTATATATATTTAGAGTTTCCCCGGCAACTACGTCTAGAACTAAGACAAAATCTCGTCTCCTTACATCCGACGTTCTCCCGGATATTTCCACATAACCTAAACCATGAGAATTTTCTTTTACAACAATTTTAGATAACTAGATCTAAGAAATCTCCCCCTTGAACAGTTCATATATAGAAGGCCAATGTTCCAAGTGAAACCCCTTTTGGAACTGTTCATCAGCCTCCTCTTGGGCTTAGTGCAAGGACCCACAGGCTTCCTAAAAGCATCCCCGCCTCATCTTGGGCGTTGTACAAGGACCCGTCGGCTTCTTAGAAGTTTTCATAGCCTACTCTTAGGCTTTGTATAATGATTCTTCCTCCGGGAAGATAGCCTCCTCTTGGGCTTCGTACAAATTATCCCGTCGGCTTCTTAAAAGTTTTTCTTGCCTCCTCTTGCGCTTCGTACAAATTATCTCGACGACCTCTTAAAGGTATAGGAACAGAAATTAGTCATCTTAATAGAACAGTATTTCAAAGAGTCTAGATCTTTCTACCACGAATGTACTGTCTCTTGATCTCTCTTAAGCATAGTATGAAATTCTGGTATCAGATGTGTGATGTTAAGTGTGATGTGACAACAACACAATCTGCTAATATGAACAAGGCTATAACAACAGTAAATCAACACAATGAATTGTTCACCCAGTTCGGTCTAACTACCTACGTCTGGGGGCTACCAAGCCAGGGAGGAAATTCACTATAAGTAGTATTAAATTACAGACTCAACAATCCCAGTTGACATCTACTAATCTTAATCACTACCCAATGACACTTCTACGTAAGAGACCACTTAGATATGAGAAACCACTCACTCCCTAAATCACCTTAGTGATACAATTCAAAGATTACACTTTAAAACCCACCTTGATTCTGCTTAACAACTTTGATCAAGAACAACACACTCTTGCTTAAAAGCTATAGAGTGGATACACTTACAACTCAAAATAGTAACACCAATTCAAACATGAATGGTTTACAAAAACACACACGAAAACTCAAATTGACTCTCAGTCTATGCTCTCTGTCTCGTTATCTTCCAACAAGGGTTGAGGCTGCTTTAAATATCATTCTGACTTGGGCTTGGACCTCTTCCAAAATACCTGATTTGATTTATTATTAAACAGAATTTAAAACAGATTTGATCTTCTAATATTTTTAAATCTTTTCAAATCAGCCCTAATGTAGTTACATGATCTGCTCCATATCTGATTGAAAATATCTTCTCCAAGATATTCGCATCCAATCTCTCTAACAGATATCCTCAAAATAAACTAACACGCGCAGCCCTAAAACATCACAGCCTGATGTTTTGATGTTCTGATAACTGATGTCAAGACATCAAGTTTAACATCAGCATATAAAACTTCAACCCTGCAACAACTAATGTTAGGAACCAATGTTAAGACATCAGACATATGACATCAACATTATTCAACTTTGTTTTACCAAAATTCCAGCCAATACAAGAGCTAACAATCTCCCCTTTGGCTAATTTTGGCTAAAACACTCTCTGCCAACATCAGAGATACCTGCAGCGGAAAAACTTTATACTCCTAATATTCCAAAACATAACCAGCAGATCTCACATTTAGATACCTGCAGCGGAAAAACTTCATACTCCTAATATTCCAAAACACAACCAGCAGATCTCACATTTTATCACATCCAAAATCTGCACAAAGCTCAACTCCCCCTCAAATCAAGAACCAACATACCAGCTGTTCAAACATGCACACTCCCCCTCAAGCCTAGAACCACAACAAACAACTAGGCAACACATAGGCTAACTCTCCCCCTTTTTAGCCACAATTGGACAACTTCTACATCAAACACAAAGATCTGACATCCATTAAGACATGGTCAAATAGCGAGCTTCCTAAGGAACACAATTTCCAAAAACTTTGACTGGTCAGGTGATACAACCAATGGATTCTTATAGAACTATAAAATCCAAGCCTTCTTCCTTCTAACAGCACCAGACAACAAACAAGCATGAGTCAGTCTAACAAAGATGCAGGGAAGAAACACATGCAGGAGGTCAAGAAACCAGATCCACTGAAGAATAAGAACAAAACAATGACAGCAGCTGGGACTTCTTCAGGAGCAACAAGAACAAGAAAAACATCAGAGACAAGGATGAAAAACATCAAAAAACCTCCAGTTCAACTTCATGCTTCTAATGATGAATGAGATGAAGATTGGAAAACTTTTCTTGATGCAGGGGGTTGGGATAATCTTTAGACCCTTTATATGTTGCTTTTGTTGTACTAAAATCTAATCTTGTATGCTTTCAGTAGTTGAATAAAATTCTGTTCCCTAAACATATGCAATAAACATCACAACTGCACAATACCCTTCCCAGCACATTTAATCCTCATATATGCAAATTCCTAATTTGCTTCTTAATTTTTCAAATTGATTTGCATCTAAGGCCTTGGTGAAAATATCTGCTAACTGCTTTTCAGTAGCAACATGTTCCAGAGCAACTACTTTGTCTTCAACCAAATCTCTTATAAAATGATGATGTATATCAATATGCTTAGTTCTGCTATGTTGAATAGGGTTCTTAGAGATATTGATAGCACTCAGATTATCACAGTACAATGTCATGACATCTTGCTTGACATTGTATTCTGTTAACATCTGCTTCATCCAAACAAGTTGAGAACAACTACTCTCTGCTGCTATGTACTCAGCTTCAACAGTAGAAAGAGACACACAGTTCTGCTTTTTACTAAACTATGATATCAAATTATTTCCTAAGAAAAAGCAACCTCCTGAAGTACTTTTTCTATCATCAGCACTCCCTGCCCAATCAGCATCACAAAAACCACATAACTCAGTACCTGATCCATGACTGTAAAGCATTCCATAGTCACTAGTCCCATTCACATATTTCAAAATCCTCTTCACTTGATTCAAGTGACTAACTTTAGGCTCAGACTGATATCTGGCACACACTCCAACAACAAAAGAAATATTAGGTCTGCTAGCTGTGAGATGCAATAAGCTACCAATCACGCTTCTATATAAACTTTGATCCACACTCACACCATGTTTATCCTTGGACAACATTAAGTGAATAGGAGCAGGTGTCCTCTTGTGATTAGCATTTTCCAGACCAAACTTCTTAACAACGTTCTTTGTATACTTGCTCTGGGATATGAATATGGAGTCTTCCATTTGTCTAACTTGTAGACCTAGAAAATAGCTGAGCTCTCCAACAAGACTCATTTCAAACTCAGACTGCATTTGTTCCACAAAATGTTTCACCATTGCATCTGACATCCCACCAAATACTATGTCATCAACATATATTTGAGCTATCATCAGTTTTCCTCCTTCCAAAGTCTTGTCAATCCCTCCTTTTCTGTAGCCATTCACAGCCAGGAATTCAGTAAGCCTTTCATACTAAGCTCTTGGTACTTGCTTCAAACCATAGAGAGCTTTCCTTAGTTTGTAAACATGGTCGGGAAATGTTGGATCAATAAATCCTTTTGGTTGATCAACATACACCTCTTCATTTAAGTAACCATTCAAGAAGGCACTCTTAACATCCATCTGAAAAAGCTTGAATTTGAAATTACATGCCACCCTAAGAGTAATCTGATAGATTCCAGTCTTCCGACAGGAGCAAAGGTTTCATCATAATCAATTCCTTCAACCTGAGTGTATCCCTGAGCAACTAATCTGGCCTTGTTTCTGGTGACCACTCCTTGTTAATCTGATTTATTCTTGTAAATCCACTTGGTGCCTATCACATTAGCTCCATCAGGCCTTGGAACAAGATCCCACACTTCATTCCTCTTGAATTGTTCCAGCTCTTCATGCATGGCATTAATCCAGAATTCATTAGTCAGAGCTTCTTTGACATTCTTGGGCTCAATTTTGGAAACAAAACAAGAATTTGACACAACCTCTCTAGATCTGGTGCTAACCCCTGATTTAGGATCACCTATGATAAGCTCCTTTGGATGGTCCTTTTGCACTCTAACATATGGTTCTTTATTAGATTATTCAGGTTCAGGCTCAACATCAACAGGACTGGGAGACCCACTTCTGTCTTCAGTTTCTGCTGTGACTTCTTCAACTAATGTTTCAACATCATCCAGGACATCAGCATCTTCCTGCTTATCAATGTCATCAATCACCACATTTATAGACTCCATCATAACCTTTGTTTGGGAGTTGAAAACCCTGTAAGCTCTGCTATTTGTAGAGTATCCTAGAAAGATTCCTTCATCACTTTTAGGATCCAATTTTCTCCCCTGTTCACGATCTGACAAAATGTAACATTTACTTCCAAAAACATGAAAGTAATTCACAGTTGGCTTTCTCCCTTTCCACAGTTCATACAGAGTAGCTGAAGTACCCCTTCTCAAAGTAACTCTGTTGTGAATATAGCAAGCAGTGTTCATGGCTTCAGCCCAGAAATGGTAAGGAAGCTTTTTGGCATGAATCATTGCTCTAGCAGATTCTTGGAGAGTTTTGTTCTTCCTTTCAACAACTCCATTTTTCTGAGGAGTAATAGGAGAGGAAAACTCATGACTAATGCCTTCAGCAGAGCAGTAATCAGCAAACTTGCTATTTTCAAATTCCCTCCCATGATCACTCCTTATTCTGATGACATTGCTCTCTTTCTCTCTTTGGAGTCTTTGACATAAATCTTTAAATACATCAAACACCCCTGTTTTGTCTTTGATGAAGCTTACCCAGGTGTACCTAGAATAGTCATCTACAACAACATAAGCATACTTCTTCCTACCTAGACTTTCTACCTGCATAGGTCCCATCAAGTCCATATGAAGAAGTTCCAAAACTTTGGAGGTGGTGTTATGTTGAAGCTTCTGATGTGACATCTTGGTCTGCTTCCCTATTTGACAATCTCCACAAACTCTTCCTTCTTCAATATTGAGTTTAGGAATTCCCCTGACAGCTTCTGAAGATATGATTCTCTTCATTCCCTTCAGATGAAGATGTCCCAACTTCTGATGCCAGATTTTGACTTCATCATCTCTAGCAAACACACATGTTGAGGTACTTGAGTCTTGTTGCACCCATAGATAACAGTTGTCCTTAGACCTAACACCCTTCATGATGACTTCTCCTTTCTCATTTGTGACATTGCACTCAGATTTTGTAAAGTCTAATTTGAATCCTTGATCACAAAGTTGACTAATACTGATCAAATTTGCTGTCAACCCTTTAATAAGTAGAACATCATCCAGTCTAGGAGCACCAGCACAATTCAGCTTTCCCATCCCCTTGATTTCTCCTTTGACACCATCACCAAAGGTTACATGACCTGAAGACTGAAGCTTAACATCTACCAACAAATTCTTAACTCCTGTCATGTGTCTTGAACACCCACTATCAAAGTACCAGTTTTCTTTGGTAGACACCCTAAGAGAGGTGTGAGCTATTAAGCTGGTAACTTTACCTTTTGGAACCCATTGTTTCCTATAATTGGAGGCGTTATTACCTTTGTGAAACTTCTGTCTGGGAGTATACTGACGTGTCTTCTGAGGATATCCATGTAGCTTATAACAGTAAGCCTTTATGTGTCCAAAACGCCCACAGTGATGACATCTCCAGCGCCTGAATTTCTTCCTAGAAGGTATCGTGTCAGGATGTTTAAACATCTGTTTTAACATCACTGGTTTGGAACTGGTAATAACATCATTAGAAACTGCTCCATTGTTGAATCCCAAACCACTTTTGTCTCCAGCAGTTTTTCCAATACTAAGAATGTTGTCTAGAGCATCGGTACCATTGTTCAACATTCTGACAGTTTTGGTCATAGAGTCCAGTTTAGAGTTAAGCATACTGACTTCATTTTCTAGTTCAGTTTTTTTAGTTTCTAACTGCACTATGATTTTCTTTAGCTTTTCTTCTTCAAGACAGACTTGTTCACTTCTCATGCACAATTCTTTATAAGAGGCAGCAAGCTCTTCATAAGAAACCTCATCATCACATGAATCATCATATGACTCACAAACCCCAATCATAGCTCTAACAAGCTTAGCTGATTCTTCTTCAGATTCACTCTCACTATCAGTATCAGACCAGGAAGCAGATAATCTCTTTTTCTGCTTTTTGAGATAAGTAGGATATTCTTTCTTGACATGACCATACCCTTCACACTCAAAGCATTGAACTCCTTTGTCATTATTGGTCTTATCTTCATCTCTAGTTTTCTTCCCCTGATCTCCTGATCTGTTGGTGTCAGATGTGATGTTCTTGACATTAGGTTTGTAGCTCCTGTCTATCCTTTTTAGAACCTTGTTAAACTGTCTTCTCAGCAGAACAATAGCTTTTGATAGTTCCTCCTGAGTTTTCTTCTTACCATCTTCAGTATTAGACACCAAAGCTATGCTTTTGGTCTTCTTTTCAGGCTCCTCATTCAATCCCAACTCAAAAGTTTGAAGAGAACCAATCAACTCATCAACTCTCATCTTGCTGATGTCTTGAGCTTCTTCAATAGCAGTCACCTTCATTTTATATTTCTTGGGAAGGGATCTGAGAATCTTCCTTACCAGCTTCTCTTCAGTCATTCTTTCTCCTAAAGCACTAGAAGCATTGGACAGCTCAAGAATATTCATGTGAAAATTATGAATGGTTTCATCCTCCTTCATCTTCAGATTTTCAAACTTAGTAGTCAACAGTTGAAGTCTTGACATCTTGACCTTGGAAGTTCCTTCATGAGTAGTTTTCAAGACATCCCAAGCTTCCTTAGCTACTTCACAAGTGTTTACCAGCCTAAAGATGTTCTTGTCAATACCATTAAAGATGGCATTCAAAGCTTTTGAATTTCCAAGTGCAAGCTCATCTTCTTCCTTTGTCCAATCTTCCTCAGGTTTCAGCTTTGTTGTACCATCCTTTTCAACAATAACAGGTGCTTTCCATTCTTTTAAGACAACCTTCCAAGCCCTGCTGTCTAATGACTTCAAGAAGGTAACCATCAGTGGTTTCCAATAGTCATAATTAGAGCCATCTAGAATAGGGGGTCTATTCATAAATCCACTACTCTCCTTGTCCATTGCACCAGAAAGTATCAGCCCTAGATCTCACCTAGATGCAGAGCAGGATGCCTGCTTTGATACCAATTGAAATTCTGGTATTAGATGTGTGATGTTAAGTGTGATGTGACAACAACACAATCTGCTAATATGAACAAGGCTATAACAACAGTAAATCAACACAATGAATTGTTCACCCAGTTCGGTCTAACTACCTACGTCTGGGGGCTACCAAGCCAGGGAGGAAATTAACTATAAGTAGTATTAAATTACAGACTCAACAATCCCAGTTGACATCTACTAATCTTAATCACTACCCAATGACACTTCTACCTAAGAGACCACTTAGATATGAGAAACCACTCACTCCCTAAATCACCTTAGTGATACAATTCAAAGAATACACTTTAAAACCCACCTTGATTCTGCTTAACAGCTTTGATCAAGAACAACACACTCTTGCTTAAAAGCTATAGAGTGGATACACTTACAACTCAAAATAGTAACACCAATTCAAACATGAATGGTTTACAAAAACACACACGAAAACACAAATTGACTCTCAGTCTATGCTCTCTGTCTTCGTTATCTTCCAACAAGGGTTGAGGCTGCTTTAAATATCATTCTGACTTGGGCTTGGACCTCTTCCAAAATACCTGATTTGATTTGTTATTAAACAGAATTTAAAACATATTTGATCTTCTAATCTTTTTAAATCTTTTCAAATCAGCCCTAATGTAGTTACATGATCTGCTCCATATCTGATTGAAAATATCTTCTCCAAGATATTTGCATCCAATCTCTCTAACAAATATCCTCAAAACAAACTAACACGCGCAACCCTAAAACATCACAGCCTGATGTTTTGATGTTCTGATAACTGATGTCAAGACATCAAGTTTAACATCAGCATATAAAACTTCAACCCTGCAACAACTAATGTTAGGACTGCAACAACTAATGTTAGGAACCAATGTTAAGACATCAGACATATGACATCAACATTGTTTAACTTTGTTTTACCAAAATTCCAGCCAATACAAGAACTAACATAGTACAAAAGATAAAACTCTAGACTTAGACAGTCTAATATCCTTGAGTCTCGAAGACATTCTCAAGTTCCTTTCAAAAATAGGAAAAAATGCCCGTAGACTTGGGCAGTCTCAATACCCTTTGGATTCCCCATTTCCTTAAAGAATAGGGAATAATCCTGGTCCTCACATCAAATCCACGAGTACAACATTACCCATATAAGAACTGATTTTCTCTTTCAACCAACATACTGGACCTGTCACTCAACTGAAACAGTAACCTTAGCCTCCTCTTGGGCTTTGTACAATGATTCTCCCCAGCGGAGCTAACCTTTTTTAGCCTCCATCTCGGGCTTCGTACGAGATACCAAATCACTCTCTTATTGAGTGTAAAAGACTCTCTTGTTGAGTCAATCCTTTTTTAGCCTTCATCTCGGGCTTTGTACGAGATATAAAACACTCTCTTGTTGAGTATAAAAAGATTCTCTTGTTGAGTCGATCACCTTTAGCCTCCATCTCGGGCTTCGTACGAGATACAAATCACTCTCTTGGTGAGTATAAAAGACTCTCTTATTGAGTCAAACCCGTTTAGCATTCGTCTTGGGCTTCGTACAAGACACATATAAAAACACTCTCTTGTTGAGTCAACCCTTTTAGCCTCTATCTCGGGCTTCATACGAGACACAAAAGCATCCTCTTGTTGGGTCAATAGCCTCCTCTTAGGCTTTGTATAAAGAAATCCTCGTTTGATTCAATCAACCTTTTAGCATCAAATCATGCTTTGGTCACAGCATACAAACATCAACAACTCCTTTTTCCCCCATTTAATTGCTGTAAGTGGCAAGCCTCTGGATTATTTACATCCACGTCACTGTCCCTCTTTTAGCATGAGAAATTCCTAAGGAAAGATGGCATTACTCTACACTGAGTTAAAGTCTTATCCTTCAGGTTAAAAATCCCCTATAAAGGAGATTATGACATTGCTGGATTCGCATATCCCAGTTAAAGTAATTCTCCTTTATAATCAGTCACGCAACAATTGTGACAAACAGACCCCTTTAGAGATGACAAATTATCTCTAAAGTCAACACCCTTCAGCTTTACATCTTGGGCTTTGAACAAGATATAAAACACCTTCAGCTTCATGTCTTGGGCTTTGAACAAGACACCAAAACACCATTTCCTCCCATAGAATAGGAGGAACTACGTTCGCTCTGATTTCCCTATCCCGGGAATATGTAGGCATAAGATTGAAAAAGAATCTTAGCGAGCACACTAATAAAAAAACCCGCAAAGTCCCTTACCTCCAGCCAATCTAGCATAGTATCCCAACAAATTCCCCATGAACAATCCCGGTATTTCGTTCTGAATAAAATAAGCAGAGAGAGACCCACGAACTAAAGTCGCATCTGTAAACCAACAGTTTTGACTGTTTAACCTCAGTTTGCAAGCAGGGTTAATTGGAGACATCTATTTCCCTTCCTTCATCAGCTTCAATAGGATAAAAAATGAATCGAAATGTAGTACCAAAGCGATAGTGATTCGAAACCACGAAAACTGCGCTACATAATTGTTTCATCAGCATCACAGTAAAGGCTACAATTACTATTCTGCATCATTCCAAGTCTCATCAGTCTTGCTTTTGTGGCCAGTCGTTTATGGTAGGCTAACCAAAGGGTTAGGATAGTTCTTGGGCGCGTAAATTTGTGTCTCAAAATATGCATAAACCCACTCTAGTATGGTCATCAATTAGCTTTAGATAAACTTTTGTCATAGGGAATTTATGCTTACTGGACATGTTATCTCACAGCTGCTGCATCTGGTTAATATCTGCTATCTTATTCATGATATTTTTCATAATCCAAGAGCTGGTCTTACTGATGTGAGTTGCCATCACCTTATCGCCTTTAAGATAATAGACATGGTTCCGTAGGACTTTTCAACAAAGCTACATTGTTCTAGATTTCCAAATTTATCACATTATACCCACCTTGATTGATAAGTCTGCAAGTTTTCTTCCAAGCCACATGGCTTTTTCTGCTAATCTCAGAACTTCCTGTCCAGATGAAAGATATTCAAATTAACTCAGATTTCTGAATGACCATCTTAGGAATATGAAAGCAATGCATCCGATATTGAGCTATAGCTAGAGAAATGCTTTTCATAAGCTGATTCTTGCCTATTATGCTTAGTAACTTTGTGGTCCAATGCTCCACTCTGCCCACTATCCTCTCCACCATAGTAAATAATGACTAATACTGAGCTTCTTGCATGAGAGAGGGATACCAAGGTATCTCATAGGAAGACGCCCTTCATCAAAGCCAGTCAAATTAATCACATCTTCCTTAGTAGCATCATCACCCCCATAATAAATCTTACATTTGCTGGGGTTTACAATCAACCATGTGGAATCAGATAAATTCTTGAAAGCTTCTATTATCATCTCCAATGACTTTTGGCCCCCCTCTACTGAAAAGAATGACATCATCTGTGTCGCGGCCAGCTAAAAATTTTCGAGTTGCCATCATATTTTTTTAGGAAACTAAATGATAAACCTAAAATCTTAATCCTAAGGGTAGATATTCCAAAGGTTCGGGAGTCGGTTAAGTGAGGGGAAGGTGTTAGGCACCCCTCACTTCCATTGTACTCAATGGGACCCTCCTTAGATTTTAGGGTATGCTTGTTTATCGTCTAACTTGTTATTTATTTTACAAGAGAATCCTAAGTTTTTTATTATTATACTCGCTAGGGTTTACAACCCTATGCCTACGTACCTTCAATTTTGAAGGATCAGAGTAACCGTAGTTCACCTCCCCTATTCCTACCCCCTAATCCTATCCCAAAATCTAATCCTAAACCCAAGTCTAATCCACTATTTATACTCTTAGATAAAGAGTTTTATCCCCAAATCTATTGTTTATACTCCGAGATAAGGAGTTCTATCCCTTAATCTTTTATTTATACTCCTAGACAAGGAGTTCTATCCCCCTTATCTATATTTATACTCCTAGATAAGGAGTTCTATCCCTTAATCTATATTTATACTCCTAGATAAGGAGTTCTATCCCTTAAATCCCAATCCATTTATTTATACTCTCGGATGTCAAGAGTTTTATCCCTTATCCATTGTTTATACTCTCGGATGGAGAGTTCTATCCTGTTGTGGTGAAAATCGGATAACAAATTATTAATTAATTTGCATCATTTTCTTTTACAACCGACTTTGATTTATCCAAAGGAAAGGTTCAAGATCGTTTGAAAAACCTAAAGGGGAGAGATCTAAGGTTCGGGGGTTGGTTATACAAAGGGAAGGTATTAGCACCCTATGTATCCGTAGTACTCTATGGGAACCTCTTGTTTTAATGTTATCTTATGTTTGCTAAAGGTTTGAAACCCTAGGGGTTAGTATCTAAGTATACTCGACAAAGCATCACACTTTGTGCCTACGTATCCTCGGGTGTAGAATCAGAGTATGCGTAGTTCTACTAAGTAATGAACTTTTGACTATGGTCAAAGTTCACAGGGGAGAATGAGTACAAGCTCATTCTAGAGTTCAAGAAATCTCTAAATCTAAGTAATAATGGTCCTATGTTGAAGTTTTAGTCAATAGGGAAGGTGAGTATTCATTAGGATGAATATCACCAAGAGTGTAAGAACTCTCTCTTAAGGCTAGTTATGATTCCATGGCTCTGATGAGGCCAAGAAATAAGGTTTAGCTCTTATGAGGCTACTAGGTTAAGGTGGGGGCTATGACTTTAAGAGTCAACATTAATCACCTTCCTTTGGAATGGGGATAATAACAGTTGTAGGATATGATAATAAGAGATATTGATAAAGATAAATAAGATAACAACAATATCATGAGTATGGCAAAAAGTATTTCATAGTAAAGCATGGATAAGGTGGGCATGATCATCATAGAGGCATGTAAACCTAGACATATCAATATGTTCCAATCTTAACTGAAATACAAAACACAGCCAACCAAAGATTTCAGTTTCCGGGTCCGAACGGAAAAAAATCTTCACCATCAATCACTTGTTCCTTGTCGTATCGAACTTTGAGAGGCCTTGCAGGTCCTTTACCTTTTGCTTCAAAAGTTGAGGTACCAGCGTCTGCAGTATCTTCCCGAGGTTTCAGTTTTTTTAGCAGGCTCATCAGCTTTTCTTCAAATTCCTTGCATTCTTCAATGGGATGCCCGATGGTCCCAGTGCAAAATTTGCATTCAGTCTTTGGGCGGTCTTCTTCGAAGATTAAGTCCTTGTCCTGGATCAGCTCTTGCACAAAATATTCTAAAGCTCGGCAATTGTCCAAATTATGCCCTTCAGCTCCCTTATGGAATTCATAGGTTAGGTTGGGATCATACCAAGGTCCTTGGAAAGGTGTGAGAAGTCGAGGAGTTACCAACTTGTTTTGCATCAACAGTGGGAAAAGTTTGCTTAACGGCACCGGGATAGGCTGGTGGTTAAATTTTCCTCTTTTGGCAGTACACTTCTTCTTATCTTGAGGAGAAACACACGTTGGAGACTGAAAACCCCTCTTCGTAAACACCTGACGAAGATTATGTTTGGATGCAGGAACAGGACCAACGTTCAGCTGGCATGAGGCTTCTCCAAAAACAAATTCTGGACACGAGAGATCCTTAGGAGATGGTAAAGGATAGTTGATTTGAATTCCTTGAGGCATGAATGCGAACTTCTCAAAATCAAGCAGCGTCTGAACTTGGCTTTTGAGTACCCTGCAATCCTCAGTTGAATGCCCCAGTGCCCCAGCATGGTAGTCACATTGAGCATTGGCATCAAAGCCTAGTGGGTATGGGGGGATCACTGGCTCTAAATCCTTCGGTGTTATAAATCCACCTTTGATCAAAACTGGCAAAAGCTGACTATATGCCATTGGAAACGGAGTGAAATTCCTCTCTGGTTTTCTTGATCATCGTCGAATACTCTTGAATACTGGTTTGATGGGATGAATGTGATTCTCCTTTTTCAACAAAGTTTCCAGAACCCAATTCATCTGGCACTTGAGGATTCTGATCTCCTCTTTCATTTTCTCCTGGTCCCCCAAAATTTCCTTCATCATTGCTGTCATGCCTTGAATAGCTTCCAGAAACTGCCCCATTACTCCTCAGAGCTGACTTAATTCATTGTTGACTCTGTCCATTTCACAATATTATTCAGACATCCTTTGTCGAGTTTGGACTTGGGTATTGACGTTTGGAAAATCAGGGTGACGGGTTCTGAAGAGGACGAGACGACAATAAGACGCGGAAGAATGCACATGCAAAGATGCAAAGATGCAAATGAGATGCAAATGCAAAGTTTCATGGAATTCAGACATTTTTACAACACATCGTGAAATATCAAAGATCTCATTTTCATTAAATAAGGAACAGATTACAATAATTAATACACTTTAAGAGTCCATAAACAAAGAAGCTGAATAAAAGCCTAGACAGTCCTAAGGAGATTCTCCTAAGAGTCGTAGCTTGAGCCTTCTGTTTTCCTCCTCCATCTGATCTCTTTCTGCCACGAGGTTGTCGACGATCGTCTTCCAAGATGTGGGCTGAATAGTAGAAGAACTTGGGCCTTCCTGAACCTTCCTCTTCTTGTAAGAGGTCAACTCGTCATCTTTGGCACGTAATTGTTTTCGGAGTTCAAAGTTCTCCTCAACAACCACCTGATACTTAAGCCTCCATGCTTCTTCTGATTTTTGAGTCTGCCTCAGTGATATCTCCAACCCTTCTTCCCTTTTCATGAAGTACAAAACAGGCTCTTCCTTCATGGGAATTGGTTCTTCCCTCTTGTATGGCATCTTTAGTTCAATGGCTCTCTTGCGAACCCACTGAAGATAAGGCTCCAATGATACGCAGTTGGGTTTCCCCAAAGAGCTACTTCCTCTCTTACATTTGTTTCCCCAGGCTTTCAATATTAGATCCCTTTGTTCTTCATTCTCCTTATACTCCTCAAAATAAATTCCTTCTACGTGGATGCTTAGAGGTTTATCCATCAAAGGGTACCCCAATTGGCGTCGCGCCAGCACCAGATTGTAACTAATTCCTCCTTTGATGCCAAGAAGTGGCACGCTGTTGTATTGGCCACAACTATCTGTTATTGAGATCTTGTCATATACCCGGTTTTACCAGTCAATGTCTGCATGAGAAAGGGCCATAATCTTTTTAGACCACCATCCCTTCTTAGGATCCCAAATTGTACCCTTCTTAGGCAAATGTGAAACAAACCATCTGTATAATACAGGGACACAACAAATGATCTGTCCATTACCGTGGGCATTCCTTGTATGGATTGAATGATAGGCTTCAGCGAGTAAGGTAGGTACAAGATTCTGCTTCAGGAAAATCTTGATTGCATGTAAGTCCACGAAGTTGTCAATGTTCGGGAACAGGAAAAGCAAAAACGGCTTCAAAAGCGTCCTTGTTGGAGTGTTTGGCAAAGTAGTGGGCTTTCCCAAACAGGAACTTAGCAGTTAATCCAAAAATTCCTCCCTTGGAGATTAAGTTGTTTTTGATGTCAACTAATTCCAAGTGAGTTTCCTTGGCTATCTCTTCTTCTTTAGGGTCTCTGTCGAAAATGGGAAACAGAGAATCATTCTTAACAGGAAAACCAACTATGTGAGAGTATTATTCAAGTGTAGGCAAGAGCTGATAGTCGGGAAAAGTGAAGCAATGATACTTCGGGTCATAAAATTGGAGTAAAGTTGAGAGGAGTCCTTCATCAATATCTTTCTTCAATAATGCCCATAAATTCCCGTACGTGTCCTTGAATCCTTCAGGGTCTGTAAGTAAACTTCCCAATCTCCTTAGGTCATCTAGCTTAGGACTCTTGAAAGTGTATTTTATTGTTTTCCTTCTTGTTTCATCCATGATATCTCTGTGACATTTTACAAAAAGAGGTCTGAGTTCCATGAAACAGATATGCTAAGAATGCTTATGCTATATGGATGCAACAAACACAAACATTTACAAATACACAAAGGTTTAGGTTAAGAGCATGGAGTCAAGGTTTACCCTCCCATTGGTATGTACTATGGTTTTCACCTGCCGGACAAGGTTCTAAGAGTTCCCAGAGTCCACAATCCATCTTTCAGATTTTATCGACTTCCCAAATGATTTGGTAATCAACAAAATTCTCAAGAGAATCTCATCTGAGTGTAGAATCGCGTAGCGACTAATTCGGAAATAGACTCCTTCATAGTCCCCGCACTACATCTAAAAGGCTTAAGTGGGGTTTGGAAACTACGGTTCTCAGCCTCAATGGCACATACATTGAGAGTAGCACGCTTTCATGAAAAGGATTGTTCAACATGACTAAACTCTCAAGAGGGCCTAAGCTGAGTGATGGTTTCTCAAGTTAACTTTTTCAGGAATCGACTCCTTTAAAGCCTCCTTGAATATACCATCGTCATATCATAAGTGCACTCGAAATCCGGGTTAGGATTTATCTCACTCATAGATATCATATCAACCCAAATTAAACAGAAAAATGTCAAGCAAGAACAGATATACAGATATATAAGCAAATATGACATACATAAGCATATACAAGTAAATAAGCAAACATGAATAACATAAAAACAAGATAGGCTTAACCCTCTTAGGAAAGGACCAGCAATAGGTCTAACCTTCCCTAGTGAAGTCGCCATTTCTTTTGCGGTGAAAATCGGATAACAAATTATTAATTAATTTGCATCATTTTCTTTTACAACCGATTTTGATTTATCCAAAGGAAAGGTTCAAGATCGTTAGAAAAACCTAAAGGGGAGAGATCTAAGGTTTGGGGGTTGGTTATACAAAGGGAAGGTATTAACACCCTATGTATCTGTAGTACTCTATGGGAACCTCTTGTTTTAATGTTATCTTATGTTTGCTAAAGGTTCTATGCTAAAGGTTTGAAACCCTAGGGGTTAGTATCTAAGTATACTCGACAAAGCATCGCACTTTGCGCCTACGTATCCTCGGGTGTATAATCAGAGTATGCGTAGTTCTACTAAGTAATGAACTTTTGACTATGGTCAAAGTTCACAGGGGAGAATGAGTACAAGCTCATTCTAGAGTTCAAGAAATCTCTAAATCTAAGTAATAATGGTCCTATGTTGAAGTTTTAGTCAATAGGGAAGGTGAGTATTCATTAGGATGGATATCACCAAGAGTGTAAGAACTATCTCTTAAGGCTAGTTATGATTCCATGGCTCTGATGAGGCCAAGAAATAAGGTTTAGCTCTTATGAGGCTACTAGGTTAAGGTGGGGGCTATGACTTTAAGAGTCAATATTAATCACCTTCCTTTGGAATGGGGATAATAACAGTTGTAGGATATGATAATAAGAGATATTGATAAAGATAAATAAGATAACAACAATAGCATGAGTATGGCAAAAAGTATTTCATAGTAAAGCATGGATAAGGTGGACATGATCATCATAGAGGCATGTAAACCTAGACATATCAATATGTTTCAATCTTAAGGAAGACAAACATAAGGAACACTCACAAGATATTAATCAAAGATGAATACATGATAAATCCAACATGGAATAAATTTGTTCAAGATTTAAATAAGCATTAGGGAGATAAACACTTAAATAATCAATAAGGATGATTCATAAATAAAGCTAACAATTATCCAATTAAGAAACAAATAAGAAACAACTAAGCTCAAATAGACAAGAGAAAAATTAAAATAAATCACACATTAAGAAACAATTTAGCTTGAACAAATCACATATTAATAAACAATTAAGCTTAAACAATTCACATAAGAATAAAATAATAAAGCTTAAACAATTCACATAAGAAATAAATTGATAATTAAAATTAAAATAAAGATAAAATATTTTTTGGAGTTTTTGAAATAAAGAACAAGTTTTAAATAAACTAAATAAAATAAAAAAAGTTTTTAAAAAAGATTTGGAGAGAAAATAGTTGAAAATAGAAAAATAAAATACATAAGAAATAAAAACGCAGTGGGGGTGCATTAGTATTTGAACTAGTTGAAAAACAAAAGAGATGTGAAACGGGCCAGAAATTGGGGGGTGGCGATAGTGATTACACAAGGCCCGGCATAAATTAATGATATTGTTGTTAATCGATTCCTGGTGTTGAGAACCAAATTTGATTGATCCGTTTCCAATCCTCTGCGCGAATCTAGGGTTTGAGAAATGGAGAAGAAGCTGACACACCTGGGTCAACAGCTTTGGCCCAATAATAAAAAAATAAAAATAAAAAAATAAAATATATACTGATTATAAATATTAACTATATAAGTAAATAATAATGACAAAAATATTAATAATATGACAACAACCATTAAGAAAACACAATCGTAATTATTATAAATAAATAATAATTGGAAAGAATAAGATAATTATACTCCTAAATATTATTAAAAATGAAAACAGCAAAAATGAAATTAATCCCACTATCTGACTCATCAAATTAACTTTGTATGATTAAAATTAAATAATAATTAAGTGCTATTACAATGTTATTAATAATAGACCTTTAAAGTTCTAGATTAATTAACTTAGAACAAAAGCAAATAATTATTTAATAAAACTTTCAAAAAAAAAATGAACCCATAATATATTTTTTTTAAATAATCAACTCTAAAATAAAAATCCTAAAAAATTGATAAAAATTAAACAAGCTCTCTTTAAATAAAAACCCTTATACCAAGCCAATTTTGAAATGGGCCTAAAAGCTGTTAACGAACTCAGAAACCCAATGAAATCTAACTGATACCCCCTGGAAGCACAAAAATCCAAAAACAGGTGAAAAAATACTGGTCAAAATTTAGGGTACTACTGCTTCCCCTATTTAATCGTCTTCGAATCAGAAGGATGATGTAACACCCCAATTCCCTTCGCCAATAAATAACACAAATATAAATCAGAGTAAATAAAAATTTATTTTTCCGACAGAAAACATGGAGGTCACACTTAAAGAAAGAAAACACAATCCCTGCTCATTTATTTGATACATAACACAAAATGGAGCAAACCTCAAAGGGCAACTTTTTCCAACAAAATGAAGTTCAATTATGGAAATAAGCGGAAAGATCCACAACTGACTTGTTTTACAAATAAATTATTTTCTAACGTCAAAATATATATACAACGGTAATACAATTATAAATCTAACAAAGTTATACATATATAACATTATCGTTCCTCAACTCTCGTGCTACGTATCAGAGCAGACACCAAGACCGACAAAAGAACGGATGGCTAATCTTCACAAAAGCCTCCAAGACTACAAATCTGCAATTGCCTCATAGAGCAACAAACCACAGCAGAAGGGTGAGAAATAACAACTAAATCAAGATTGCATAATAATATGCAAAACATATAATTCACATACATAGTTATTCTCATCACCAGCATCACATTTAATACACATATCATATACCAATTATACTAACATAATCACATATTCACACTTAAGGCACACCATAATCATAACATATGGAAACACACCACCACATCACATAGCACATGTGTACGCATAAGACATATTATCCACAACCAATGCATTTATCACATATGCACATCAATTCACCAGCTCAAACATAAATCTCAACATATAATCAATCAATTCATGAATTTCCACACATAATGCATCCATTCACAATTCTCACACATAATCAATCCATTCATGATTTATGCAAATGCACAGAGACCGACACAACGACTCTATGCAATGCACATGCGGTACCATCCATCCATCATTTCTCATCACTAGTTCACTCAGGAACTATTGGAATCATCACTTGTTACTGAGGACCACTCATGTAACACCCCGTCGGGCAAACGATGTTCCCCGTCGCTTTCGGTCCTCTTTGTATAAGGCTCACGATCCGATCGCTTTCGGTCCTCTTTGTATAAGGCTCACGATCGTCTATAATCATTGCTTTCGGTCCTCTTTGTATAAGGCTCACAATGTTATAGCGGATTCCCTCTGGAATCGATCCGTCGCTCACACCCCACATGGGCACACGACGTTTATGGATCGTTCACACCCCACATGGGCACACGATCGTACAAGATGCATATCATGATGCTTGACACACAAGAACTCATGACAATCAAATGTATCTTCACACATATATGTAACCATAATTATGCATATATTTCAACTCATCAATTCCATACATTCACCATTCAACCATATGAATTAATCAACATCATCACATTCATGCATTGTAAATCAATTCAAACAATGCATTTCAAACCATAAAGGCCACCAAACAACATACATTGAATTTTCACATAAACAATGCACTTCATCACAAGCCATAAACCACCATAATCATATCATCACAATTCTTTGCACAAGGGATTCATATATCAGATGCTACCCACAACACATCATAACAACACACAATATCACACATTGAAGTCAAAACCAAAATAACACATCTATTTGCCATACGGCCACAAACCATCATCACCAACACTCATCTCATGTATTCACATCATATAACAACATACAAGTTATACGATGAATATTAAAAGCATATTGCATGATAACACATCAAATACACCGAGTTAAGACGGTAAAAGACGACGAAACGACACCTTTCCAAATTCCCGACATAATTTAATCGGCCAACAATCCCAAAACCATTTTTATAAGAAAGAACATTTCATAAGCTTTCCAATGGTACAAAGAACGCCTCGATCCGAGTTACGGATCAAAAGTTATGAATTTAAAAGAAAATATAAATGTGAAATTTCCCCAGGACCGCCCGGCGAAACCCAAAAACCGCCCGGCGAAATCCCTTCGCCGCTACTTCGCTCGGCAAAGCAGAGGCATCACCATTTCTCCCCAATGACTCAATAGAGGCAGAATCGTGTAAAGGCTGCGCCTCTCAAAAACCGCCCAGCGAAATCCCGAACCGCCCGGCGAAATCAGAGAACCGCCCGGCGCTTTACACCAGGTGCAGAAAAATTCTGCTTCGTTTTCAAAACCCAAAAATCCATTTTTACCACCCAAATCACTTCCAGCAGCAAAACAATTATTATCAATGGTTCATAAACATATAGAGATCATACAACACAATTTATATCGATTTCTGTCTGTGAAAACATCGATTTCTACTCGTTTACGCGTTTTCGACCTATAACCGAAAAAAACTAAGAGAAACCAGTAAACATTCAAACATACACATACATATACATATACAAGCAGGATATAATCGAAACTTCTCACCCTTACCGAATTAATCGCGCTCGAAACGGAGTTCTCTTCGATTTTCCTCTTCTCCTCTTTTTCCCTTCCTCTTCCTTTCTTCCCTTCTCTTTTCTTTCTCTTCTTTTTCTTTTCTCTCTTTTTCTCTCCACTTTCTATTTTATATAAATATCTAATCCTCTAAAAAGACTATTTTACCCCTCAACTCAAATATCTCGCAACCGCTCTCAAAACGCGATAAAACATAAACAATGATGAAAAATAATATATTTTCAAATAAAAGTCAGAAATAAAATAATCAAAACGACTCAATTAAATAAAACTAACTAAAACTGGGGCGTTACAATTCTCCCCCACTTATACATTTTCGTCCTCGAAAATATACTGAGACGAACAACTCCGGACACTACTCACGCCACCGACCAACAAACTAACATGCCAACAAGAGGCACCCCACGAATAACACAAACTGACAACCCAACGTGCTAACAGCAACCAAAACAACGACACGACAACGACGACAACTACAACGACAAGATGCAAAGCCCTTACAATGCACTTGATGACCAACCTACGACGCAAAGACAACCAAGTTACGAACACACACAGGTTCACCCTCGAACCGAAACACAACAAGAGCATAAAGTTCCACGAGCCAACAATATTACAACAATGCTACGATTCACCAATCAAACATACAACCAAAACATCCATCTATATAGTAGCCCATGAATAATATTTAAACCTTCCACTTAACACGTCCATTCTGAAACGTCCCATAGTCTCATCATTCCCACATGTTTCCAATGTTCAACCTATGAACTCTTATAAGCCACACACTCAAATACAAAATGTGCCACTTCACGCTTCCGCTGCGCACTCTAATTACTCGAAACCATCAAGTCTACCAATCTCACATCCAAAGTCTAACTCTTTCTCATCTCTGCCAAAAATCACTGTTCACTTTTAATATACCCAACTTCACACTCTACTGTGTTACCTCACACACCAGACACAAGTCTCTGAACTGCTCAAATAATTTTAATTCTCTGACCATCAAAACAGACATGCATAACAACTTTCGATTTAACTTATCATGCACGACACTAACTTTTCCCAAAGATAATCCAATCCAAATTCATAACTCGTCACGAATTCCAGTCCTCCTCGTTGTCTCATACTTTATTCCTTTAGACCAAACAAGTACTCAATATTCTCGTGATTACCAAACACTTCGAACCTAGAACCATAAAGATAATACCTCCAATTATTCCAACACAATACAACCGCAACCAATTCCAAATCCAGAATAGTATAGATCCTTTTATGAATCCTCAATTTTCGTAAAGCATAAGCCACGACTTACTCTCTTGCATTACCACACTGACTAAACTCATCAAAGACACATCACAATACCCCACAACCGGTTTATTAGGATCACACAAAATCAAAGCTGAAACCGTAGACAACTTCTACTCCAACTCACCAAAACTTACTCACAACGAACATCTAAACAAACGACTCACCTTTTGCAAGTCAACTGAGATACTAGAAGTACGAACTTAACAAAGTCTTCCATAACCTGTAATAACAACCAACTGAGTCCAAAAGTTTCTAATCTCCTTAACCAACTTCGGAGCCTCTCATGTAGAACTACATCTACTTCCGATGGATCCATTAACCATACTCTCATCTGAAATAACATTTCCAAGAAACTAACCCTTTTCAACCAAAATTCTCACTCGAATAACTTAGCATAAAACTTCGTCTCTTTTCAACACTTGTAATTCAAATCTCAAACACTTTACTCGTTCTTCCTCTGAGTTTATAACAAATCTGAATATCCTCAATCAAAACCACTACGAACTTATCCAATTAAATATGGAAGATACGATTCCTCTACTCCGTAAACATTAGAGACGCATTACTAACACCAAATACCATCACTTTACGTTGCAATTTCCAACCAAAATCCAAAAGATATAAATCCTTAAAGCTTTTGCAAAACTTTTCACTGGGTAACTGGTTACTCACATACAAGCTTAACCGAGTAAATAACAACCTATTCCGAGGATAACAAACCTAACCAGTCACATTAAATCGATCAAAGCCTCAACTCACACAATTCACCACTCTTATCAAACATTCCAAACAATTGTAATTTCAATCAAACTCAACCAAACCATTCCAATCATCTATTCCCGAAAGTGGACACTTATTCTCAATCGTTACCTTATTCAACTGTCATTAATCCATACCCAATTTTTTCTTCTCTTGACTGTCCAATCCCACAAATTCCAACTTGTATCAACAACCAACCAAAAAGAATTCTCAAACGCGATGTTACATCCACCCACAAGGGTTTCCTCACAATTTCTATTAATGCCTTAAAACTCCAAAGACTCTGAACTCACCAGAACTCTAAGTTTTTTTTTGGCTTCCCATAGTCTCAATACCATTATACTTGGTATTCCATTCTATCATCCTTCCTTTTGTTACCAAAAATACCGGAGCTCTCTAAGACAACACCTTAATGTTCCATCCAAAAACACATCTGAAAACTATGCCCAACTGACGGACATCGTTGTGACTTCCTGCCAATTTCCAAAACACTACCATCGCAGACAAAACAAACATCTTATTCCCATCTACTAAGAGTTTCCTACTTACTTAGCAGATATAAGCCTTAACTATTCACCTTCGTCCAATTAAGTTCAATCTCTACTCTCTAAGAAGCAGTCCTTAAATAAAACCCAATCATTCTCTCTCAATGACTTCCCAACTGGACCAACATACCAAAACCTCTAATCCATTTCATCTTCCGATATTAGCATCTTCATCGACTCATCAAAACAATCCGTAATCATTTCCTTAAATTCCAAACAACTCATTTCACACACTATTAAAGCCGAAAAGACACGTATATTCCATCCAACATAATTCCCATCTGCTATCAACAAGAGATTAAGGGTGATTAGTTCCTCAATTTGTTAATAGACAGCCGACAATCATGATGGGGCATAAACCATCTTTACCAAACTATAATAGTATTCCTTACATCTCATGCACAAAACTAACTAAGGTACCAATCCTTAGTCGACATAAACCTTACCTCCGCATTCCCTCCGGAATCGGGAGCAATACTGTCCAAACAACACTTACAATCTTGCAATCAACGACACACGAAGCCAACCCACAACTGAAGCAACTTGGAGAAGTACCAGTTTCTCCCCCACTTATCTCAATCTAAATCCTGCAGACAAAGGACTAGCAAAACCAGAAAGTACTGACAGTGTTCCACACACATATCATGTACTAAGAAACAAACAACACCGACAGTATTCAACTGTCACACCAACAGACTCAACAACTTGGCCGGACGGACCGACCTGCTCTGATACCACTAATGTAACACCCCAATTCCCTTCGCCAATAAATAACACAAATATAAATCAGAGTAAATAAAAATTTATTTTTCCGACAGAAAATAGGGATGTCAAACTTAAAGAAATAAAACACAATCCCTGCTCATTTATTTGATACATAACACAAAATGGAGCAAATCTCAAAGGGCAACTTTTTCCAACAAAATGAAGTTCAATTATGGAAATAAGCGGAAAGATCCATAACTGACTTGTTTTACAAATAAATTATTTTCTAACGTCAAAATATATATACAATGGTAATACAATTATAAATCTAACAAAGGTATACATATATAACATTATCGTTCCCCGACTCCCGTGCTACGTATCAGAGCAGACACCAAGACCGACAAAAGAACGGAGGGCTAATCTTCACAAAAGCCTCTAAGACTACAAATCTGCAATTACCTCATAGAGCAATAAACCACAGCAGAAGGGTGATAAATAACAACTAAATCAAGATTGCATAATAATACGCAAAACATATAATTCACATACATAGTTATTCTCACCACCAGCATCACATTTAATACACATATCATATACCAATTATACTAACATAATCACATATTCACACATAAGGCACACCATAATCATAACATATGGAAACACACCACCACATCACATAGCACATGTGTACGCATAAGACATATTATCCACAACCAATGCATTTATCACATATGCACATCAATTCACCAGTTCAAACATAAATCTCAACACATAATCAATCAATTCATGAATTTCCACACATAATGCATCCATTCACAATTCTCACACACAATCAATCCATTCATGATTTATGCAAATGCACAGAGACCGACACAACGAATCTATGCAATGCACATGCGGTACCATCCATCCATCATTTCACATCACTAGTTCACTCAGGAACTATTGGAATCATCGCTTGTTACTGAGGACCACTCATGTAACACCCCGTCGGGCAAACGATGTTCCCCGTCGCTTTCGGTCCTCTTTGTATAAGGCTCACGACGCTTATGGATCGCTTTTGGTCCTCTTTGTATAAGGCTCACGATCCGATCGCTTTCGGTCCTCTTTGTATAAGGCTCACGATCATCTATAATCATCGCTTTCGGTCCTCTTTGTATAAGGCTCACGATGTTATAGCGGATTCCCTCTGGAATCGATCCGTCGCTCACACCCCACATGGGCACACGGCGTTTATGGACCGTTCACACCACACATGGGCACACGATCGTACAAGATGCATATCATGATGCTTGACACACAAGAACTCATGACAATCAAATGCATCTTCACACATATATGCAACCATAATTATGCATATATTTCAACTCATCAATTCCATACATTCACCATTCAACCATATGAATTAATCAACATCATCACATTCATGCATTACAAATCAATTCAAACAATGCATTTCAAACCATAAAGGCCACCAAACAACAAACATTGAATTTTCACATAAACAATGTACTTCATCACAAGCCATAAACCACCACAATCATATCATCACAATTCTTTGCACAAGGGATTCACATATCAGATGCTACCCACAACACATCATAACAACATACAATATCACACATTGAAGTCAAAACCAAAACAACACATCTATTTGCCATACGGCCACAAACCATCATCACCAACACTCATCTCATGTATTCACATCATATAACAACATACAAGCTATACGATGAATATTAAAAGTATATTGCATGATAACACATAAAATACACCCAATTAAGATGGTAAAAGACGACGAAATGACACCTTTCCAAATTCCCGACATAATTTAATCGGCCAACAATCCCAAAACCATTTTTATAAGAAAGAACATTTCATAAGCTTTCCAATGGTACAAAGAACGCCTCGATCCGAGTTACGGATCAAAAGTTATGAATTTAAAAGAAAATATAAATGTGAAATTTCCCCAGGACCGCCCGACGAAACCCAAAAACCGCCCGGCGAAATCCCTTCGTCGCTACTTCGCCCGGCGAAGCAGAGGCGTCACTATTTCTCCCCAATGACTCAATAGAGGCAGAATCATGTAAAGGTTGCGCCTCTCAAAAACCGCCCGGCGAAATCTCGAACCGCCCGGCGAAATCAGAGAACCGCCCGGCGCTTTACACCAGGTGCAGAAAAATTCTGCTTCGTTTTCAAAACCCAAAAATCCATTTTTACCACCCAAATCACTTCCAGCAGCAAAACAATTATTAGCAATGGTTCATAAACATACAGAGATCATACAACACAATTTATATCGATTTTCGTCCGTGAAAACATCGATTTCTACTCGTTTACGCGTTTTCGACCTATAACCGAAAAAAACTAAGAGAAACCAGTAAACATTCAAACATACACATACATATACATATACAAGCAGGATATAATTGAAACTTCTCACCCTTACCCGATTAATCGCGCTCGAAACGGAGTTCTCTTCGATTTTCCTCTTCTCCTCTTTTTCCCTTCCTCTTCCTTTCTTCCCTTCTCTTTTCTTTCTCTTCTTTTTCTTTTCTCTCTTTTTCTCTCCACTTTCTATTTTATATAAATATCTAATCCTCTAAAAAGACTATTTTACCCCTCAACCCAAATATCTCGCAACCGCTCTCAAAACGCGATAAAACATAAACAATGATGAAAAATAATATATTTTCAAATAAAAGTCAGAAATAAAATAATATAATAATAAAATAATCAAAACGACTCAATTAAATAAAACTAACTAAAACTGGGGCGTTACAGATGATGTCGATGAGCCTTCCTCATTTTGAGGAGGAGACGATTAAATACAAGAAGGACCCAAATTTTGGCCGCAGAATCCGATAGGTGCTAAGTTGATATCCTAAAATCCTTGGTAATAAACCCTGGGCGAAATACCTGATTGAACCCCTTGAAGAACTTTTTAGTGGAACCCCTTGATAACTCCTTTTGATGAACCCCTTAGAACTTAAATAAAAAATCCTTAACAAAATCCCCTGATAAAATCCCTTGGTGAAATCCCTTTGGCGATTATGAACCCTATGCATGTATGCATGTTTGTGTATATGAGTGTATGTATGCGTGCTCTCATGTATGATGCATTATTTGGGCTAACGCCTCTTTTATGATATGCAATATATGTCTTTGTCTGAAATATTACTTTCCATAACGTCCTGACTCCCTGACCCTTGGAACCTTGATAATTTGTAGTAAGCCATGATACCCTTGATTCCTGTTTAATACGTAACATGCCGTTAAAGAATCTCTCATGTCGGTTAGATTGTAACGTATATTCCTGTCAGTGTATAGACCCTATATCCTGCTTTGGAAGAATATGATCCCTTTGATGATTCCAAAAACCGAAGTAAAATCCATTTTCCCTTTTCAAAGCTTTTATTTATACCCGATATTTCAATGCATTATTTCACAATTAATCGACACCTTGTAATCAAGCAGAATAATTTAGGAGGCAAAGAAATATATTTGAAAAACAAATTTTATTCAGAATTGGCCCGAAAATGGGCAATGACCAGTAAGGAGGGTAATTCTCATAAGGAGATATTACCGTAAATCCCGAAAAATGTAAAATGGCAATAAGAAAACAAATTTATGTATGTTCCTATTAAATTTTACACCAGCTAATATCCCTAAGACTCCAAGATCACGACACTTTGCTTCTGAAGATGACGGCTGGACTGATCGTTCCCTTCTGAATTCCTATTACCGGGTGACTTGAGTGTTTTCAGTCATATGCCTTTTGGATATCCCTAACTTTTGCCTGGACCGCTCTTTTTAGAGTCTTAGTCCACCGGGATGATATACCATTTTTTCGACTAAGCCGCCCTTTAGGGTTTTCGACTTGTTGGGCATCATTTTTTATCCAAGTCCCTAATTTTTGCCTAGATTGCTCTTTCGAGTTTTTAATCCACCGGGACGCCCTAATTTTTGCCTAAGTCGCCCTTTAGGGTTTTCGACTTAGCAGGCTTTTATCCTCTTTTTCTAGGCATAGCATTTTTGACCGAATCGGAGTTCACTGGTCGCGGTGAATTCGCTCCATCCATGGTTGTTAATATTAGTGCTCTGCCCGAGGAGGCACTCTTCACGACACATGGCCCTTCATAGGGTGGGGTCCATTTGACGTGATGGTCTTTATGGATGGGTAATATTTTCCTTAACCCCAAGTCTCCCTCTTCGCGTAGGTGAGGACGAATTTCTTTGTCAAACACTCTCTTAATTCCCTGTGGGTATAACTGCCCACAGCCACACGTTTCCCTTATACGAGGTTTAGCTGATCGAGCCTAGTTTGCACCCATTCTGCCTTATCCAGTTTAGCTTCCTTTAAGATCCTAGATGATGAATTTCCACACCAATTGATAGCCCCTCTTTGAAGCCCATATCCTTATGCACATAGAAGTTTCCATCGAGCTCCAGGTCCAGGTCCTTCATAGGAGTCCGAAGTTTCACAATCCATTGGATTCTCAAGTATTGTTAAGTACATTATGAGTGGTCTCCTTAGGACTGGTAGCACCAATATAAGTGGCTTTCATTTTGTCCTTTATTCCCTTTTGACTGACCATGGACCCTGATATTTTCCAGATCTGATTCCATAGGTACACCATGTAGGCTTTAGTCGTAACTTGAATTTCCTTAACTGATCCAACAACTTTTGCAAGTTAGTTATATGATCTTCTTCCATATGAACCTCTATCTCCTTATGCCCCATATTACCATAGTCCTTTGATAAGTTACTCCTACATTCTTTAACCCAACAGGTGTTACCTTGTGACAACAAGTCAAATTGGTTCTTGACTTCTTCCCTGATCTGGAGGGTTATGTCTGGTCTAGTTCTCCTCAGCTTTTGCTTGATTGGCATGCATTCTAGTTTGAGTAGTAATTCTTGCTCGACGATGTTCATATCATGTCCAGGCATATCCTGGTATGACCAGGCGAACACATCTGGGTACCCTTGCAATAGCTCGATCAACCTTTCCTTTATATCCTTATTCGGAGAAGCATCGACTTTGACCTCTTTCCTCAGTTCCCAGATTGATCACATCCACTAGTTCCGGATGAGGTTATATTTCCTTGTCCTCCTGCCTCCACAGTCTGGCTAACTCTTCGGGAAGCTTACACTCGTCCTCATCACCCTCTTCCGCTTGGTTAATCGGTAATTCAAAGTCATTCGAGATTATAGCGGTGTTATTTTTAATAGGATCATTTTTAAATTTGCTCGAGGAATATTTTTTATCCTTTTGGAATGAAGTGCTAGAAATGAAAATATTGAAAGAAGGTATGTTGCCATTTTGAATAAACAGAAAATGAAAGAAAAAAGATCTTGATTGAAAACAAAATGCAATTTTATTGATAGAAATAATCCAATGAAATAAAAGGTAGCCCTACAAAGCTTTGTCCACTTGCCTTGGGCATAGCAAGGGACTTGTTATTATCTTAAGGAAAAAGTAAATTACTTCGACACAAAAAACCATCTCAGAAATCCCGATGGTTCTCCAATTGTCGAAATTATGCATTCCTTTCTTCCTCTTCCATTAAGGCCACATGATCCCAAATTCCAAATCCCACACCATGGAAATCGCCTTCTAATCCTTCATTAGGTTGTAACCCAGCCCAAACAAATCCTTCTCCTCAGGTGACTCCCATTGTTTGCCCCAGTTTGTTATGTCTCCCTTATTAATAAGGAATTCATCCCCCATCCCTTCCATGGCGTTGACTGTTGCCCCAGTGTGCCCCAGTAATGCACTATCTCCCAGATTTGGCCCTTCAAGGTCTACAACACTGACATCGTGATTTCCAGAATACCTTTTATTGTTATGTTGATCGGAGGATGACTGCCCAATCTTTCATGTCTTTAAATCGTTCTCAATCCTCTCTCCAATGATAACCAAGTCAGCAAATCCTGTTGAGACTGCCCCAATCATCCTCTTGTAGTATGTTCCTTGTAGGGTGTCCATAAACATATCCACAAGTTCACTTTCCAATAATGGAGGTTGCACGCGAGAAGCTAGTTCCCTCCATCTTTGGGCATATTCTTTGAAGGACTCATTCCCTTTTTGAGACATGTTCTGCAAATGCATGCGGTTAGGGGCCATATCCACGTTGTATTGGTATTGCTTCAGAAAGGCGCTTGCAAGGTCTTCCCAAGTCTTAATGTGAATCCTCTCAAATTGCATGTACCAGTCCAAGGATGCCCCACTAAGGCTGTCTTGGAAAGTGTGCATCATCAACTTCTTATTAGTAGCATGGGCACCCATTTTTCGAGCAAACATCCTAAGGTGATTCTAAGGACAACTGACACCCTTGTATTTCTCAAAGTTCGGAGCCTTAAACTTGGGAGGTATGACCACATCAGGCACCAGACATACTTCCAAAGCATCCACTCCAAAAACATTGAGTCCCTCCACGACCTTTAACCTTTCCTCCAGTGCTTTGTACTTATCATCAATCCCTCTCCTTTCCCTAATAGTGGTTCCTTTATTTTCGAGGGCCACTTGTCTTGGATTTTCATCCTCGTATGCGTAGTTCTCACGTGGAGTAGGTCTGTAAGTAGTACGAGGTGCCCCATTGGAAATATGTGGAGAGACGGTTCCCTCGAGAGGTTGGTTAACAGTTTTGTGCTCGCATTCTAGATCATGGACAAACCCTAGTAGAGGGCTATTGTCTTCAACATGGAGGGAAGGAGTAGGAACCTTTCTTTGAGGACTTGACCTGGTTCCTCTGGCTATCAAACTCTGGATGGCAAGTGTCAGTTGATCAATCTGGCTTTTCATACCTTCCACGTTCTCCTTGACAGTATCCATTTCTCCTCTTAGAGTAACCAACTCCTTCTCCATCTGATCCATAGCTTCCCTTCGGTACGCTCGAGTGTGAGGTCGGGAAGTCAGATTGTTATGCTTAACGACTCTGAGACAAAGTTTGTAAAAGAAAATGATTTTTTTATTCCTTTTTCCTTATTTTGAATGCATGTTGATGATGAATGTATGGATATGCATGATGTATGCTAAATAATTTTAAAAATTTATTTTGGGGGAATTCTAAAATCCATTGTAGTTAGAGATGAATATATCCAAAGGATGAAACCCATACACATAGAATGTAAAATCCAAATCCATTAGCCAATCCCAAATCCAAAATGACTTCCAAACTTATAACAATAGTTCCTCGGGAATAACCCATAACAATCCCAAAAATGGAAAATCCTGAACTTAAGAAGGCGTAAACTACATAGATGCCCCCAATGCCTTCTTCAAATGAGCTTTAAACTCCTCCAAGTATCCTTTCTTGAGCCCTTGCATTTCTCTATCCTCCTTGTGGTGAGATAATAGATCTTCCACAGGTACAGCTAAGTCTTTAGGCTTGACCCTTTTGCCCATTTCTGTTTTTCTTTCCTTCTTCCTTTTTTTTATTCCTTTTTTTTTTCCTTATTTTTTCCCTTCCCTTTTTTTCTTGCCCCCATGCCCTTTGTAAGGTTTTTCCCCTCCTTGTAAATCCAAGTAGTCCCAATTGTTCCAGCGTAAGAGCTAGTTGAAAATCCTTGAGGAGGAAGTCACGTAGAGGAGGATCCTAAGACTGCGCAAAAGCAATTACGGCCCCTACCTTCATAGGGATCCCTAAGAGATCGAGGATTCTTCCATACTTGTATGTAAACATCCTTTGAGCAGATTTGGCATTAAGTCTCAAAGGTCTTTGAGACTTTGTAAATCAACACTTAGCACTCTAATGCGTAGGGTAGCCTTTTAGCTTGAATCCCTCTTTCCAATATTCCTACAACACATCTTGAAATTCCCCATAAAAATGCATATATGCAAAAAAATGTTTTTAAATGCATGATGACATGGACACTTTGTTTTTTTTTACTTGGTTAGGGTAAGGTGAAAATGCAAGCATGACCCTAACTAGGTAGGCTCCCTATAATAGGTTAGGTCTATGTTTTGTCTACCCAATCCCCTCACATGTAGGATATAAAGTTTGGACAGCATAACGACCCTATAACGTACATACTATATCCTTGTTTTACCATGAGAAGGAGCAAGCCTTCCTATGGTAATCCTTCGGGATAAGTCTCATCTGGGTAGGACCCTAGTAACAGCCCTTGAGGGTTGAATACATAGGGTCTCCATGAGCTGGAAAGGGGTAGGCTAAAAGTTCTCAGAGTCTCGTACCACATCCAAATCATCCTCTACGTTAAGGGCTAGCCCTTCCATGAGGACACCTTTGGAAGGATCTATTCTGAGTGTGGCATCAATGAATTGTTGGGGATGTCACATACCCCCCAAAAACATTTCCGTTCCACGTCCTAATCTAGGGTTATACTCCAAGCTTGGGTTTTAGCTTCACACATCATATGCCCCAATCCAATGCATAATGACAAAATAAAACAAAACGGTCAAATATAATAAATAAAAAAATATATAAAATAAAACCTGAGAATAATAAAAAAAAACAAAAAAAAACCATAAACATCCAAGACAAACAAACAAAACCCTAAGCCTAAAGTTAGGAGGGACTCTCTTTAGGGAGGAATCCCCAGCAGAGTCGCCAGCTGTCGCGGCCGGTTAAAAATTTTCGAGTCGCCATCATATTTTTTTAAGAAAATAAATGATAAACCTAAAATCCTAATCCTAAGGGTAGAGATTCTTAAGGTTCAGGAGTCGGTTAAGTGAGGGGAAGGTGTTAGGCACCCCTCACTTCCATTGTACTCAATGGGATCCTCCTTAGATTTTAGGGTATGCTTGTTTGTCGTCTAACTTGTTATTTATTTTACAAGAGAATCCTAAGTTTTTTATTATTATACTCGCTAGGGTTTACAACCCTATGCCTACGTACCTTCAATTTTGAAGGATCAGAGTAACCGTAGTTCACCTACCCTATTCCTACCCCCTAATCCTATCCCAAAATCTAATCCTAAACCCAAGTCTAATCCACTATTTATACTCTTAGATAAAGAGTTTTATCCCCAAATCTATTGTTTATACTCCTAGATAAGGAGTTCTATCCCTTAATCATTTATTTATACTCCTAGACAAGGAGTTTTATCCCCTTTATCTATATTTATACTCCTAGATAAGGAGTTATATCCCTTAATCTATATTTATACTCCTAGATAAGGAGTTCTATCCCTTAAATCCCAATCCATTTATTTATACTCTCGGATGTCAAGAGTTCTATCCCTTATCCATTGTTTATACTCTCGGATGGAGAGTTTTATCCCTTATCCATTGTTTATACTCTCGGATGGAGAGTTATATCCCTTATCCATTGTTTATACTCTCGGATGGAGAGTTTTATCCCTTATCCATTGTTTATACTCTCTGATGGAGAGTTCTATCCCTTATACATTATTTATACTCTCGGATGGAGAGTTATATCCCTTAAAATCCCTTATCCCTTGTTTATACTCTCGGATGGAGAGTTCTATCCCTTAATCCCTTATCCCTTGGCCTATATTTATACTCTTAGAACCTAAGAGTGCTATCCCTAAATCCCATCCCTTATTTAGGCTCTCGGACAAAGAGCTTTATCCCTTGTTTTAAATCCTTAAAACCCTTTTATATCCCTTATTTAAAATAACAAGATCCTCAAATCCCCAAGTAATTTAATAAAACCCAAAATGCTATTTACTAAGCAACGTAGCAAAATAAATCCCCAAAATATTCCAATTTAAAAGATTTTTGACATAATCCCAAAATAAAAGAATTTTAAATCCTATTTTTTTTAAAAGTATAAACCCAAACATTTTAGAATATATATAAAAAGTAACTTACAAATCGAACCCCAAAATTATCCCTAAAACCCTAAATAAAATTCCTAAATAAAATTCAATTCCTATTTTCTTTAAAGAAAGAAAAAACCGGTATGTTAAATATATGAAATATAAATTTAAACCCAACCCCACAATTAACCCAAAAATTCCTCAATAAAATTCCTAAACAAAATTAAATCCCTATTAAAAAATAAACATTTTAAAAATATAAAACTATTTATTATGAAAATGATCAAGAATTAAAGAAATAGAACAAATAAAAAATACCTAAATATTTATCCTAATTAAATAATTAAATTAAGTTATTAATTTAATTAGTTAAAAAACCCTAAACCCTAATTAAAAATTATCCTAATTAAATAATTAAATTAACTTATTAATTTAATTAGTTAAAAAACCCTAAACCCTAATTAAAAATTATCCCAATTAAATAATTAAATTAAGTCATTAATTTAATTAATTAAAAAAACCTAAAACCATATCCCTTAAAAACCCCAAGTAAAAATCTAACCTAATTAAATAATTAAATTAAGTTATTAATTTAATTATTAAGAAAAATCCTAAAACCCTCTTTCTTATAAATCCTAATTAAAATACTTAAGCTCAATTACTAATTACATTATGTTAATAATTTAATTAAATAAAAAACCAGGGGGTACGTTTTCCTACTGAAGAAATAACTGGACTAGACTGGGGTGCAGATAGTATTTGGGCGCAAGGCCCAATACCAAAGACCCAAGTCTGATGGGAGATCCATGGTGGGAGAGATTCAACACGTTGGACCTCTCTGGACCGTGCGATCGCTTTGACTGAGGTCCAAGAGATCTCTTGTTAGGCGTAGGATTCACATACTAGGTTTGGTATTCTTAATGAACGGCCACGATTCAGAGCGCACCGTGGACCTCCCTGCATAGTAGCAGTCAACGTAAACTAATCCCACGGCCACGCAGAGGCCAAGTGGGAGGATCGGTGCACTCGTTGGAGGGATACAAAACCCCCACTCCCCTCAGATCAACTTCATTTCCCGTCCTTATTTCTCTCTCTTCATTCCTCACTCTCTCTCTATTCCTCATTCTCTCTCGCCTCTCTCTAAACACCCGTCGTCGGTGAGCCTTCCGGCCACCATGCACAACCCCCAACCACCCCCAATTTCCAGAATTCCGGTTGATATTCAACCGAAAATTCATCAATTAAGAACCCAACCCTAATTAACCCAGAAATCCCCCTGTTCTTCAGGGTTCATAAGAACCCTAAGAACCCTACGTAGATAAACCCTAACCCCCCATGAACCCTAACTGGGTTACATGAACCCTAACCCTTATATGCATGAACCCTAGGGTTCTGAGCTATGAACCCTAACCCAAAACACAAACCCTAACCCCATTTTACATCCAGAAACCTACAAATCGCAACAAAATCACAGCAGAACAACGATCAAAGCTAAGTGTTTGAATTGTTACCTTCCGTGCAGTGAAACTGGTAGTATTTTCCTATTATCTTTGGTTTCCTCTTCTAATCTCCTCTTTCTTGTTTTCGCAGGTGAAAAAAACTTGGAGATTCGTGGCCGTGTTCCTCCGTCTACCCCTCTCTCCCCTTCTTTTTCTTTTCTTAGGCTTTTATATCTTTAGAGATTAGGTTAGATTAGATTTTTATTTTAGCAAGTTTTGATGTTATTGATTATTTTTTATCCGATCTGATTTATTGTAATTTTTAGAATTAGGGTTCCCTCTTGTAATATTTTGATTCAGATTGATTTGTACGATTTAGATTATAAATTAATGATATTGATGTTAATTGATTCCTGGTGTTGAGAACCAAATTTGATTGATCTGTTTCCAATCCTCTGCGCGAATCTAGGGTTTGAGAAATGGGGAAGAAGCTGACGCACCTGGGTCAACAGCTTTGGCCCAATAATAAAAAAATAAAAATAAAAAAATAAAATATATACTGATTATAAATATTAACTATATAAGTAAATAATAATGATAAAATTATTAATAATATGACAACAACCATTAAGAAAACACAATCGTAATTATTATAAATAAATAATAATTGGAAAGAATCAAATAATTATACTCCTAAATATTATTAAAAATGAAAACAACAAAAATGAAATTAATCCCACTATCTGACTCATCAAATTAACTTTGTATGATTAAAATTAAATAATAATTAAGTGCTATTACAATGTTATTAATAATAGACCTCTAAAGTTCTAGATTAATTAACTTAGAACAAAAGCAAATAATTATTTAATAAAACTTTCAAAAAAAAAAAAGAACCCATAATATATTTTTTAAATAATCAACTCTAAAATAAAAATCCTAACAAATTGATAAAAATTAAACAAGCTCTCTTTAAATAAAAACCCTTATACCAAGCCAATTTTGAAATGGGCCTAAAAGCTGCTAACGAACTCAGAAACCCAATGACATCTAACTGATACCCCCTGGAAGCATAAAAATCCAAAAATAGGTGAAAAAACACTGGTCAAAATTTAGGGTACTATAATCTATATAAGAAAGATGAGTAATAGCCAGCTTCTCACATTTGGCACGGTGATTAAAATTAGGGTCCTTCTGCATCTTTATCATGGTTCTGTGCATGTATTCCATCATGATGACAAACAACAAGGGGGATATAGGATCCCTTTGCCTAATGACTCTTCTAGCTTGCAACTTATAAGAGAAAACGCTATTTATGTTAAATTTGTAAGTGACTATAGAAGTAACAATCATGATCCAATCAATGAACTTTTTTAGCATATGCCAATTTCCTGTAACACACACTCAAGTGTTATCCAATCCACCATGTCATAAGATTTCTATAAATCTAGTTGCATCATACACCTAGGGGTGCCTCCCTTACTAGTGTACCCTTTCATCAGCTCAAATGCCAAAATAATGTGGTTATGGATGACCTGGATTGGCAAAAAAGCAGCTTGGCTACGATGGATGAATTCTTGAAGCACCTTGCCCAACCTGTTTTTCATTATTTCAGAGATGATTTTGTAGAAGGTATTGCAACCAGTAATAGGCATGTAGTCTTTTATAGTCTTGGCATTGTCATTCTTTAGAATTAAGGTCACCATAGTGCTATTAAAGGCTTTAAACATTATGCCTTTTTTAAAGAATTCTAGAATAGCTGTTATGACATCTCTCTTGATGATGTGCCAACTAGCTTTGAAAATTTTTCATCATATCCATCAATGCCTGGAGCTTTCAGGTCACCAATACCTTGTAAAGCTTTAACTATTTCCTCTTCAGTGACCTTGCCTACTAAATACTCTCTATGTTCCATATTGAGCTGCCTACCATTTCTCATAGCTTCAATATCCACATGCTTCAAATTTTAAACAGCCTGTTGTAATACCCCAAAATTTGTCCTTTTATTTATACCCAATAAGTGGCTTGTGCTTCACACTTCATTTGCATTTAGGTCATAACTCATTCATTCATTTGTATTGGGCTCCTGAGGCGTGGGAAATGGTTCGGGTTTCTTATCTTTTGTGCGAATTGGTTGAAATTCATCAATTGAAAATGGTGGTTAAGGTTCATCTTGATATTCACATGACAAGAGATCCAGTTGTGGGTTCATATCATGGTCAGGGTAGTGTTCTTCTCTCAATAGCTTATTGTTCATTGCGTATAATACGGGTTAATGAGGGAGGAGGTTGAAGTTGATTCGAGTTGGAAGTTCATTGAGTATTTAAGTTTGAAGTTGGATTGGGCAAGCACTTTAAGGTACTTGGAGTTCAAAATACAAGTTCATAAAACCATACTCATATCCATTCCATATCAAGGACCATTTTAAACCATGTCATTCCTAATCCATAAAAACATATTTTAATCCATTTCTTAACCTACATTTTATTTCAAACCATTTTACCCACATTTTCAAATCAATTTCATCTTCATCTCATTATCCAATTCCAAATGACTACTTTAATATCCATTTTATCCAATTAAACCACTTTCTAATCCATATCCATTTTAGACCACTTAAATACCCATTTTCCCAAACCATTTTTAATCCATCCAAATACCTAAGCCCATATCCAAAATTTCTAAGTTCAAATTCTATTCCAAACTCATTCATAAACCAATATCCAAACCCACATCAAATGTCCATTGAATCCATATTTTTCAAATTCATTTCAAATGTAAACTTGATAAAAAAGGATTCCAACCAATAAGTCATACATGATTTCAATTTGAATGAGCTATTTGCTATTAATCATGGTGGCCTACCTGTTCTTGATTATTCTTGGAGAAAAGGTCAAAATGATGAAACAGGAGCATTGAACCCGGGTTTGATCTTCGATACTAGTTACGATGGTTACATGTCATTCTCATGCGGCATCAACGGTTCAGCCCCGGCGGTACTAAATTTCACCGTCAAAATTGTTTGCTTTGTAACTCCCCTCTAAATGAGGAAGTCCATGACAGTAAAAGAGATACACATAGAAAATTCAGCAGAAAAATAAAGGTACACGGCCGTGAAAATTATTTCAGAAAAGTAACAGCAGCCAAATTCAGTGACCAGAATTCATTACAACAGAACTAACTACCATAACCAATTCATAACAGAAACCTTCACAAACCAACTCCTAACACCCTAACCAATTTCTAACCCCAAAAAACCTCATAACTAACTTAACTACCTTCTCTAATATTTTTCTCCCTAACTGTCATCAGCTTCTTCACCAATGCAAGCTCGCCTTTAACAACCCTCCAATTCTTCTACAATCTATTTGATCAAGCTTCCTCTTTCACCATCTTCATCAATTCTCTAACTCAGCAGATTCTTCTTCACTCCAACCTTCTCTTTACCAATCTTCAAAACTCAGACCTGCAATTGAATCAAGAAAAAACTCAGTTCTACAGATTCAAGCTTTGCAACTCAAGAATTCTCCAATCGATTTCACGTAACAGATTCGTAAACAACCGCAACTCCGCTCAAGAATTCATTAACTACAACAACAATTAAAGAACGCGAAGAAGAAGAGGTGAACATGAGATCGTACCTCTAAAGCTTCATCGCCAATTTCTTCATATATATAACAGATTTGCGAATTCATTAGCGAGCAGAATTCATCCCTAATTCAACATCAGCAACAACGCAACATCTCCATCAATACGCCGCAAGGATTCACGCAACTTCAACAATACTCTGTTGATAAGCATCATTCGATTCTCAGTAAATTCAAGAACACGAATCTGGAGCATCAGCAACAAGAACGCACGAGCCAAGAAGTAGAGAAGGAGAACGTTGAATAGGAACTCTGACCTGAAGCGTTTGTTCGCATTATCGCTCTCCACTAAGCAGGTAATTCAAATCACTCTCCCTTGATGACAACCGTAGCCTTGATGTAGAATGGTACGTTTGGAGCTAAGCCTCCATGGTTGTGGCTCTGATTGGATGAGTGGCACTGGCAATCGCCAAATGCAAAGTTGTGGTTGATTTCCGTAGGTTCTCGTTCCATTAAGTCTGAATGAGGCGATGATTCGAGGAATATGGTGAATCGGATTTGAGATTGAAAGGAACCGATTGAGAATGAGATTCGAGGGAGGTGAGTTGAATTGGAATAAGCAATTTCGCTGGCGGTGCATTGAGAATGGAAAGAGGGGAACAAAGCGGCAGCTGACATGGAGAAGAAGGATAAGTAACGACCCAGCGAAGGAAAAAGGGAGAAGATGATATAAGTTATTAGGGTTTCTAAATTGGTTTTTCGGCTGCTCTCAACATGGACCAAGTTCTTCTTTTCATTACCGCATACACCAATCCTACTCGCACACCCCCTTTGTTTTGCTAAAGAACCTTGGGCCTGACTTGCTATCCTCACCAATGTCAACACTACAGCACCCCCACATTCGTAAATTTGTAGCCTATTAACTGAATAATCTTAGTTTGTTTTTTTAATTTTTTCTCATCTTGATGCTAATCGCCCCTATTGGTTTTTTGAGTTTTGTTTTGGTAATTAGGTGATGATTAGTATTAAGATTGGTTAATTGCTTCAGGATTTTATTAGAAAATAAAATATGTTTTTGAATTAGGCTTTAATTTTAGAATAGTTCTAATTTTTAGAATTTGGTTTTCTTAAGAATTAATTCTAACCTCTTGTGGATTTAGATTTTGATAACTTTTTTGAATAATCGTTTTAGCTTGATTGCTTGATAATTGTTTTTAGCTTAATTGTCTAATCATTGTTTGTGGCTTAATTGTCCCTTAAATTTCCACTAATTGTTTTTGTAGAATTAGAAATTAATTTTGAATTAATTGATATTGATATAGTTTGATTTGACTTAGTTCTAACATTGACTAACCATAGGTTTTAGTGCTAATAGTTTCGTAATAGTTTCATTTGATAACTTTGTTAATATCCTTAATACTTGTTACATGTTAATTTTTGACTAAGTGTTGTTTACATTTTAGTATTGATCTCACTTACTTCTTATTTCACAAATTCCATTTGAACCTTGACTAACTTTTGAGTTTGTTTTGTAGTGATTTTCACATGTGATTTGATAAGTTGCTTGAATTTAGAAGTTGCTGTAGCATACACTGCTGTAATGGACAAAGTGTACTATAAAATGTTGCTATTCTATCTGGTTGCATTCATACCTGTCCTATTCTAGAAATAGTAGCTGTTATAGGCTGTTTTTGCTTGTTGCTAGTTTTTATAGCCATGCAGGTGCTGAAGCGCTGTTGTTGCTGCTGTTTATGGTTTATCGCCTTGTTTATTGTTCTTGTTTATGAAGGGTGAAGAGCATTTGGTTCCATGTCTTTCACGGATCCGTTCCGCTTTCTAACACTTTTGCTCATTTATGCTAGATTACTAGAAGTTCGCTGGTTTGCTTACACTTTGCTTGCGTTGCTACGGATTGATATCCGTTCGGTATTGCTTCTCTTCTCTTTTACTTATTCCGCATTTTTTTTTCTTTTGATGCCATGAGAAGTAGGATTGGGAGTCCGTGGCACTTGGCCGACAATTCTGGAAGTCCTCAAAGGAGGCTCTGTTTATGATTGTTTACCTTTTTGCCAAATACCTCAAAGAGGCATCCCATTCCCATATCCCCTTGTAAGACCTCGAAGAAGGCAATTGACGGAAGGTAGGGTTCGCAACCAACCCCCGTTATTTTAGTTGAGTCGTTCTTAGCTCTCATTACATGATTGAAGCTTTGAACATCACCAGCTCCTGTTATCGAGTCGGTCAAGTGGAAGATAGGGTTCGCAACCGACCCCCGCTCATTGTCATTAGCTCGATCGACCGATGTTGACGCTTGTGTGATCTCATTCACATCTTTTTTTTTGTTGATCTACTTTGATATGTGATATCATTGTATTGTTTGTTTTAGCCTTTGATTCCTCATTAGGAGACCTATTCTAACTTGTCCAAGTTAGATAGGTTAGAAAACATAACATAAGACTAACCTTAGCATGACAACATTAGTTAGACTCCCTTTTTGATCCTGATCTTAGGACCATCATTACATGCTAACTTGTAGGACCGAGTTTCCTTTTAGCCTTTCATGAGTCTTCCCCTTTCTCTCGCACCCATGCGATCGATATCCTATTTCCCGTTCACCCGTAGTAGCGTGAACTACGAATGCTCTGATTCCTCCTTCTCTTCAGATTGAGGATACGTAGGCACGAGATGCGATATCTCGGCGAGCACACTAACAACTAACTTCCCTTTTCTCTCGCACCCGTGCGATCGAGACGAATCACCTAGAGTACACTAACAACTAACTTCCATTTTCTCTTACACCTTTGAGTCATTTCTTCTCATCTCCCTTAATCCACTCATAAAGGATGCGTCATTTCCGTTCTACCGCAAACAGGTAAACGCGTAAGACTCCCACGCCGAGCGGCGACACCTAAACTGCTAGAACCTGAACGTTGACGTATTCCACCTAAAAAAACACAAACAAAGAAAAGTCATCCCTAGTGAGGGGAACTACGTCGCTCTGATTCTTCATTGGTTAATGGAGATATGTAGGCAGGAGATCGTGCGAGATCTCTGCGAGCACCACCTAATTTATCAACCCCTTTTCTCTCGCCCGCGTGCGATCAAGACTTTTTCTCTAAAACAAAACAAAACCGACCTCGTTAGGTCGAACTACGACTGCTCTGACTTCCTCTTTCTGGTTAGATTGAGAATACGTAGGCACGGGCGCGACGCCTGGCGAGCAACCTTCCCCCACAATCCGTAGTCCTCCGAACTACACTGACTCTGACTTTCTCGCTCCCGAGGGAATACGTAGGCCTAGGACGGCGATGTCCTATCGAGCCACTTCTTTTCTTTTCCCCCGCTTCTCCATTTCATCTTTTGTTTCCAGTTTCCAGTTAGCAGTTGAGCTGCAGATAACCTACACCCTTTGATCGTTAACTACAAGCGTGGATCCCATCGAGTACGATGGACGTGAGGGGGTGTTAATACCTTCCTCTCGCTTAACCGACTCCCAAACCCAGGTGATGGTTGCGACAACCATTCCTTTTCCTTTGTGGAGGTTTTCTTCGATCGTTTCCTTTCCCTGCGTCGGGATAAATAACGTTCGGTGGCGACTCTTCTATTCATTCCACTTGATTACCTTCTCAGTATAGTTCTTTATAAACTCCATCTTTTGGTAATCCATTTTATTCTGCATAAGCTCTATCTGGACAATCTCCAAATCTTGCCTAGCTTTCACCAAGTTTTGCCTCACATTGGTCATGTACCTGCTAAAGGCTTTCAAGTCAGGTTTCAGCCTTTTAAGTTTATTCTAAAGCACATACATATGGTTACCTCTTAAAGGTTGATTCCAACTGTTACTCACAACATTTTCATAGCCCACCATATCAGCAACACAATTGTAAAACTTGAATCTTCTTTTCTTTATCCCTTTTTTTGCCTTGCCAGCCACATAAAGGAGAGCATGGTCAGAGACACTTGGACGGAGAATACTAAAAATGTTTCCCATATTCTATTAAAACCACTCCATATTCCCCAAAACTCTATCAATTCTAGAGTAGATGATGCCTACAACATGCTTATTTGACCATGTGAAATAGTCCTAATTGGAATTTATTTTAATAATTAAAATAATGTTATTTTATTGGATTTATTTAATTAAAATAAGAATTTAGGGAGTTTGGGTGCAATTTGTGATTTAAGAGAAATTGAGGGGAGGCTGGATTCAATAATAGGTATATGCTTGAAGGGTAGAATGGAGGAGTCCTTAACCTCCATTAGGATTCCTTGAATCTTGATAAAATTATGATTTTGTGATGATTGAATTGATTTTTATGCTATTATTGATATTAAATTCGTGCATTGTGATATGTATGAAATTCTATTCTTTTAATTGTGGAAGAAGTTCATCATTATTGTAGAATATATGAAAACAATGAACTAAATATATTGATTTGATGAAATTGGGTGTTGTTGATGATTATATAACATGTATGTGCTATTTTGGGTCGAATTTGTATGATTGAGATGGGAAATTTGGAGTTCTGCAGTGAACTCCATTTAGCATAACGAATTTTGCAACTTTTAAGGCCCTGACGGGTAACCTGTCATGCTGCCAAGGCTTGTCTTTCAAGTCGGTTGTCACCTGTGTGACAGTCAGGATGTTGGGGGTTGATGACGGACATCACTACCATGACGGGTAACCTGTCACGGGTCAGCAGTGAGCGCAAGTGCTTGTTTTAATGATATTAAATTGTCGATTTCGATATGCTTCAGGAGACCCACTTGTTACAAGAGGAGACAAGTTTAGTCTCAAATAATTCCCCATTACAAATTATAAGGTTTCATATGCTTCATTTGTGGAGAGTATTATGTATGCTTAATTTTTCAATTGTCCCAAATTAGCATTCATTGTAGGAGTTTTTAAAAGATATAACTAAATAGATAGAACTAAATCATGTAATGTACTACCCAAAGATAACAAGAGATTTGTGCTCACTTATCTGAAGTTAGATAACTTGGATATTGGTGGATAGTTTGACTCTAATTTTGATGGGTGCCCATGTAGCAGACTCTTCACATCTGGTTACATCTTCCTTTTGGTTGTAAAATCCGTCTCTTGGAAGCCTTCCAAACACACTTTAGTGCCTTCCTCTACCATGATAGTGGAGTTTGTGGTTTGCTTTTAGGCATCAAATCATGTGACTTGGCTATGAAACTTTATCACATACCTACACATTGTTAGGAGCATTAAGAGGCCCTTAAAGGTTTATTGTGACAAAAGTGAATATGTGATATACTCCAATAACATATGACTTCTACAAAGTCAAAATTTATCGATATCAAGTACCTTGTTGTGGAAGAAAGAGTTCAGGAGAAACATATATTGAAAAACTTAATGTTACCAGATCCGCTAACCAAAAGTTTGGTACTTAATGCTTTTCATGGTCATGTTGCTCACATAAGTCTTGGTGTTGAGATTACTTTAGATTAATGAGAGTATTTTTCTTATTTTTATATGTTATACTCTTTGGTTTCATTTTGATACAAACTTTGTTGTGTTTAATTTTTTGCAAAAAATAAAACTTATGAGGTATTATTTCTATAAAAATATTAAGTTCTTTTGTTATGTGTAAATATTTTAATTTTGAATTGCATCTAAGAATATTCAGTTTGATTTCAATAAAGACTTTAATTGTACCATTTGATTTCAATAAAGACTTTATATTGATGTGGTGGTCGTCGGGGTTGTGTCAACTTATACACCAGTGACGACAATTGTTATTATCTCATTATTAGTGTATGAGGTGAACCAGACTGTAATATTGAAGTCTAAAGATAACATTCATATGCATGCCTAAAGAACTATAATATAATTACTAAGGTATATTGCCCAAGTGGGAGATTTTCAGAACATTTTATATTTAAATGTTATTTAATTATTATATTTCAATACTTATTATGCAAGTATATATATTTATATTAATTATATTATCTATTTATCAAATTAAGAGTCTTAATCAATTAAGTGACCAAATAAAGTTTAAAAAAACTAGTTAGATTTATATTTAGAAATTAATTAATTAATTAATTTGTTGGTTATGAGCTAAAATATCAGCAGCCTTTCCAGCAGTACTCTTAGAAACTTGTTCCTTTTACTGAGATTCTTCTACAGATGGAGGTGTTCCACCATCTGCTTCAACATCTCTTACCACAGAATCAGTAAGGGTGTGCAGATTCCCTTCTGACCTTTCATGATCACCCCCTTCAATACTATCCTCCTCAACATTCTCCTCAGTCACTACCTCTGGTTCAGCAACAGGGGTAGAGGTAGTGGGAAGAATCTGAGCCAGGGGTCTAGTAATCCCAACAACATTTAGCCGACCCCCTAGATTTAAGGTCTTCGCCACTATTGTTCCGATCCTCTTATCCGTGTCAAATATTTCTTTTTCAGCCCTAGGGTTAGAAAAAGAACCAGAGGTATTTGAAGGATTGCCTGTAGGAATGTTCTCAGATCTTGTTACAAGAAGTTTATCAGGCATGCATGGCACCATAGCCAAGGGGGCAACATCAGTGGCATCTTCAGCAGACAACTTCCCAGACCTACCCCTAGCCGCTGATGAAGAAACATTTTCCTTCTTGGTTATCCCTCTAGAAGACTGTTGTTGAGACATCTTGGAACACTTAAGAGCAGGATTGGGTTTTTCTCTGACCAGGAAGATGAAACAATTTGTGAGGAATGGTGCAGTATGATGAAAACACGCGTGAGAGCGGTTTAGGTAAATTTGAAATGATTGATTTTGAAACCCTCTCTCTATTTGTTGGCAACATACATAACCTTGGGACTTACACTCTAATAGACGCCCATGAGTTTAAGCTTGAAAAAGGTGTTGGGACTTACACTCTAATAGAGGCCCATGAGTGAAAACGTGACGGGTCTTACACTCTAACAGAGGCTCAAGAGTTTTAAAAATGTGATGGGTCTTACACTCTAACAGAGGCCCAGGAGTTTAAGCATGAGTGTTGATTGAATTTATGAAATTCTATGAAAGAAATGTTTAAACCAATATGATTTATACAAAGTACTCACATGAACAAATAATTAATCATGGTGTGAGTTAAAAAAAGGGAAGGGACTTATACCAAGTGGAGGCCCAAGATGTTTTGAAAATGCAAATGTACATCAAACAAAGAGACATATTTATCATGGTAAGAGTTTAAGAAGGAAATACTTGAACATGTAAGCAAAGATTTAATACATGGAAGCAATTACACAGAAGGTCAAACAAGTATGTTTTCAATATGAATCGACGATTCAATGAATATAGAGAGGGAAACAAATAAACACACTTTGAATATTTAGGCATGGATACAAGTTGAACATGTTAAGACATGTTTGGTAACAATCAAGCATGGATATTAAGGTTCAAACATGATTATAAGCAAGTAAGAGCATCACAAAGAGTTTATACAAACAAATATGTATACAAATGTATTTTCAAGACAAAGTTCAAGTGTTTTAGGAGAACATAAACATGGTGAATTTAATCACAAAAGTAAGACATACACATCATGGTCATGCAAACATGGAAAAAACATCTAAAAAATAGTCAAAGTAATCAAGCAAGTAGCTCATGGCATGGACAAAGTTCAACACACATTTACATGTAAACATATATTTGAAAATACATTAAAATTAAGTAAGAACAAGGATTCATAAATTCAGAACCTCATTTAAGGTTCATACAAGATGTATATGGTTCAAACAATGCATTGTGATCAACAAAAGGCAATGTATCATTCAAAAGTTTCAAAAGAAATCTTAAGAAAACCCTAAAGAGTCACACACTTTAAGCACTCATAAATGTGAGAAAAATAATTATTTTTGATATTTTATTTTCACAACTAGAAAATAGACATTATCATGAAAAATTTGCAAAAAGAATGAGTTAAAAATGGTAAAAAATGAGAGAGTTATGATAGTTTGAAAATGTGAAGAAAAGTAAGAAAATAAGGTATTAAAAAAATGGGAAAGGTCCCCATGGGTGTTGAACCCACACTGGGTTGGCTGAGGCTTTAAAACTATACCAACTGAGCTAGCACGTGCGTGTGAAATAATGGTGGAAGCACTCTATTATATATGAAGCTCATTTGAAAATCCAGAAAAATAAAAAGAACTGGGGCGAGGTCGAACCCCAGTTCTGGTAGTGACAAGGTACATAGGGCGCACAGGATTAACCATTGGGGTGGTGATACATTCGTGTATCAAACCACACCCATTAATTGATAAGGGTGAACATGGCCTAGTGACCTGAACAAAGGGAAGTCACCATGGATGACTTGGGCAAGGACCAAGTTTTCTTCATTTGTAAGAAGGGCATATCTTCTTCATTTCTCCATGAAAATGGATGAAACAAAGATGGATCCTGCCTAGAATTTCCTAAGGAATCTAGTGGTGGCCTTAGTTTTTGCTAAAAATGTCTTATTTTAAAACCCGACAGTGGTTCTTAAAATGACATGGTTTTGCAAGTTCTATGCTATATCATCATACAGTCAATAATAACATCACAAAATGGTTAAAACATAATAAGTATGATGTATAAAACATGTTTATGATCAAGGAACATTAAAGCAATACATATTTTGTAAAGTTCAAGTTCTTTAGAAACTTACCTCTTGAAGCTCACTTGCCAAATTCCAAGAAACTTGTTACAGAAGTAAACCAAAGCCTTGGACACCTCTAATACACCTCAAAGAAGCTTCTTGGATGCTTGGAACCAAATGAAAACCTCTAGGACAGAGTGTAGCTCCTTCTTGCAAATTTGTCAAAAGTGGCAAAAATGGAAACTCCACCAAATGATGTTACAGTCGAGAAATTATTGTTGGAAAAGTTTAAGGATGCTATTTAGAGTGTGTTTGAAGTGTTGGATGGTTTTGAAATGGACTGAATCAAGACATGGCTTATAAAATGGAAAAAGTCAAAGATATGAGGTTTTGACATTTGACTTTCTGATTTTGGTGGTTTTGGATGACGATGATAGTTTGGACACCTTAAAGGGATGATTTGTGATGTGTTTGGATGGTTGTTTGAGTGGTTTGAGCTCTGATTTTGAAAACTCGAAGCTTGCTCTTTGAAATTTTGAAAATTTGAAGTGAAAGAGGGGGAATGAGAAAACAAGTATTGTAGTTGTTTTGGCGTGTTTTGAATCATCAAATGTGGTCTTTATTTATAGGGGAGTAAGTTTGTTTTGGAGGAATAGTGATGGTTTGAATGCTGAGTTCATTATTCAATGTTTTGGCAATGCATCATTACTTCCTATCCAAGGTACATTATCTTCTCCCGCTAGCCTAGCTTTGGTTTTGACCAATTCCAAATTCTGCAGATGGTTTTATTGTTGTTTAAGAGAACATCTTGACTGGTGGGAGTGATATCTTTGACAATGCACTATTCCACATAAATGCATCTTGAAATCAAGTCTTTCTTCCACTTTCAAAGAGAATCTTCATGATCAAATGGCTCTATCTTGCAGGTTCAGCATGACTATCAAGGATTTCTGTTGAATTGAGTGCACATTAGTCTTGTGTAATCACTCCAAGTTGGACTCAAAATCTTGTGGAGAAAATGCCAAATCTGTCTAGCAAAAACAGTTGCATCAAGGCACATTGTGCACTTCACATCTCCATGCTCAAATGGAATTAGATGATGTTCTTGGACATTTTGGAAAGCTGATATATCATACTTCAACTTTGATGTTTGCATTTGGTCTTGATTCATCTTGGATCTTGGAGAAAAATGGCCTCAAAGTTGGTTAAAACACAAAACAGATTCTGTCCAAAATTTCTCTAAGTGTCAAAGTTCAAAAAGTCTTGAAACCCTAACTTTATGGCTTCATATCTCAAAATCTATGCGCTTTTTTGGGAATTCACTCTAATTGACAAAGTTGTAGTATGTATTAAGCTCTTCAATTTAATCTTTGGATCAAAGAAAATGGTTGCTTGGTTTGGGAGTTATGACCTTGCAAAGTTTGCTCTAAATTAAGGTTTTCTTCATAACTTAGAAAAATTTCATTTCTTCATGGTTGCCCCTTTTGCAAGTTACCTCATTTTTCTTGATTTTTCTTGATCAATCATGATCCAAATCACATATTAACATTTTCCTTGACTTGAAGAGGCTACGGTTGACCAAAAACTTGAAAAGTCAAACTTGATTTTGGGCACAGTTGACTTTTTTTATTAGATGAATCTTAAACTTTGTGATCCTTTATGAAATCAAACCCTTGGGCTATTTTAAACATCATGGATGGACTCCAAGGGTGTTTTTGAGTGTCTTGAATCATGTCCCAAGGTTTGAGATCATGTCTTGGTCAAAAGTCAAAGGTATAGTTGACTTTTCATCAGGAACCCTAGTTTGTGGTCCAGATGATTTTGAATCCTTGCATTGATTATGAATCTAGTTCTTTGGATTAGTCCAACCATATGAATAGACTAATGTGAATTATTTGAGGTCCTTGAAACATATCTTGAGGTATTGGATCATGCCTTGCTCCATAAGTCAGCCCAAGGACTGGATTAGGTCAAAACCCTAATTTTGGTGCAGTGAGGATCTTAAGGCTTCATTGACTTGAAATGATGTAGACTTGTACTAGATCATTGGTTAATGAGAGCCCTTGACCTTCATGGATGACAAAAAGGACTTGAGATGTTGAATATCATGCTTATCCTTGATTGATCCTTTGCCTAAGTCTTCCTTTAAGGCTCAAAACCCTAATTGGTAATCAAATGGAACAAACAACAATCTTTGTATCTCTAAATGGGTTAGTGATGCATAAAAGTATACAAACATATGATGCTAATGAAGTGCAACTGATGTGGGATCTTAGGGTAAAAAATTAGGGTATGACAGATGCCCCTATTTAAGGTTCTCTTATCTAAAGAGGTGAAGATTGACATCTTGGTTTCGACTAGATAGGGGAGGCTTAAATACAACTAAGAATGCACAAATTTTGGACCCTAAGATGCCACAAATGATTTGATGTTTGTGAGAGCAAGACACGAGACTCGTGAGAATGACACCATAGAGTACCAGTAATAATTCGAATCGCTAGGGATTAAAGAATTATTCACTAGGGAAAGAAATTAAGACTAAGGATGTAGTCTGCTGGGAAACAAAGAAGTATCTTCACTAATTGGGGAGATGACAACTCCACTAGAGGAACACGACTATGATTTTGATAATTTGAATGGTAATAGGCTCCTACCATCGGAACATGTTTACTCATCTTTTTAACTAAGTAATCCTACTTAGAAAGGGTAAAACTTCCCCGCGTTTCTGGTCATGAGCCATGAAACTAGTCTTCGTTTCTGAAAATAAACTTCTCCTCGATCCTGGTTTTTAGCCATGGAACTGGTCTTAGTTTCTTCTTACCAAGTCTTTCTCTTGAAAAGGTTGAGATAATAAGCTCTGGAAAAGGTGATCACTTTTTGGATCAATAACTTTACTGGGAATCTTCGAGGAGATGCAGGCTAGCTATCTTATGGGACAAATTTCTTAAATTAAGAGACACAATCTATTATGGTGTTCATCAAACTTCTCACTAAGATTTACTGGGGAGATAACTATTTAATGAAAATAGACCTCATCATACTTCTCTTAGAGACTTCTTCGGAGGGACGCCATAGGAGGAGTGACAATTTGATGTCAGACTTGCTGGGAATACCATTGTCTGAAATGTAGAGTTTCGCAAACTTCTCTGTTGAGATGCCATTTGCTGGAAAAATTTCATCACATTTCCCTTCGAGACTTCTTCGGAGGGATTCCATATGATGTAGGACAATTTTGAGTTACTGATGACTTTATTGAAAGAGGGACAAACTTTTCGGGAAAAGATTGCCATTTGTCGATCCACCGGGAATTTCTGGGACAAAAAAAAGCTTCTTAAGAGATTGCCACTTGTTTGTCAGGCGTGGATTCCAAAGAGGGATAAACTTATCTTCAACTGGGGATGTGATATCCCTTTTTTTTCAAGAGATTTTGCTGAGAGGCTTCCACTAGGGGATTTACTTTTATCTTGGAAAGCAAAGTGCGCCTCCGCTGGGAAGAGTGGGATTTAATAGGTGCAAAAACAAATTCCTTCCCATTTTTTTTAGAGGTTCAAGTTATCAAACTGGCCAAGGACCGAATTCAATCCCGGAATAAACTGGAGAGAGACTTTTTAAACAAGACAGTTCCCAATAAGGAATGAACTCAAACTGAGAATTTATCCTATCTGAGTTTGGAGAGGAGGACTCATGCGAGAATTTCCACGAGGATCAAACTCGGTGGGGAGTTGGAAAGGATATACACTTTCTATTTAGAGTTGACAACTCTATTTAAGAGAGGGAACTTACCACTTGGGGAAAAACATAACCATAATGAGTGAACCATTTTAAGAGATGCATATGAATAATGAATTATGAGTTTAACTATGCATGATGTATGAATGAATGTTATGTTTTATACTGACAAATCAGACACGAGACAAGAACTAGTAATGAAAATAAAAAAAACCAGATAGTCGGCCAATCTTGCATAGATGGAAGCAACACTGGCGGTTTTGAAGATAACACTCTACTGGGGAAAGGGACCAAATCTTATCTTGATTCCAACATTCACCAGAGTAAAAAGGAAGTTCACTCCTTACTGGGGTGATGGGTTGAGCACCTCAATTTGAAATAATGATCTGCCTCTTAGAGATGTTTGTGAGACTGGTCATAAAAGCACTTGATTCTGTATTTCGAGGTTTGATCGTTTTTAGAGTACCTGTTGATATTCCTTCTTATGTTCATAAATAACAGGAAGTTGCCGTCTTTATTTTGAAAGCAAAAGTAAATACATTTTTTGTTTCAAGAATGAATATCAATAAAAAAAATGTTATTTTGCAAGGCAGAATAAATTAAGAATTGAAATCAAACGGGCGAAAGGCTCAAATTTCATTGACGGAATGTAATCAGCAAAAACCGTGATTCCATGGAGCATTACAAAGTTAGAAAATGGTAATTTAAAGGATAAAGGATACATTGAAATATAGCGACCAATATCCTTTTAGCAACTTTGAATTTCCGGTATTCTTGAGCTTTTGTTGAAGGTGACTTGATTGAGGATCCTTTGACAGATGACGCTGCTTTAGATGATCCAATCTTGTTGGGTGCAGTTACTTGCTATAAATCCCTAACTTTTGCCTAGATTTCCTTTTAAGGTTTTCAATCTACTGGGATAGTTATTTTCTATTTATGTCTCTAATTTTTGCCTGGACAGCCCTTTCGGGTTTCCAATCCACCGAGATGCTCTTTTTTGCCTACGCTGCCCTTTCGGGTTTTCAACTTAGCGAGCTGTTCTTTTGTTTCTTTTTAGGCGAAGTATTTCTTAACTGCATCAATATTTGTAGGATGAGTGAACTCTTCACCATCCAAAGTTATAAGCATTAAGGCACCACCTGAGAAGGTTTTCTTAATAACATATGGGCCATCATAATTTGGAGTCCATTTGCCCCTGGAGTCAGTGAGGAAAGATTTGATCTTTTTGAGCACGAAGTCGCCTTCTCTGAATACCCGAGGCCGAGCCTTTTTATCAAAAGCTTTCTTCATCCTTTGTTGATATAACTAACAATGGCATAAAACCGTCATCCTCTTTTCTTCGATTAGATTCAGTTCATCGTATCTGCTTTGACACCATTAAACTTCTGTTAGCTTGGCTTCTATCAAGACTCTTATTGATGTGATTTCAACTTCTACAAGGAGCATAGCTTCCATTCCATATACCAAAGATAAAGGGGTTACCCTTGTTGAAGTGCGGACGGATGTGCGATATCCATGAAGGGCAAACGGGAGCATCTCTTGCCAATCCTTGTAAGTCACGACCATCTTTTGAATGATCTTCTTGATATTTTTGTTAGCTGCTTCCACTGCTCCATTCATTTTAGGTCGGTAGGGAGACGAGTTATGGTGTTCAATTTTGAATTCAGCACATAATTCCTTCCTCATTTTGTTGTTCAAGTTCGATCCATTATCAGTAATAATCTGGCTTGGGACACCGTATTGGCAGATGAGATTGTTCTTGATAAATCGGACCACCACTTATCTGGTTACATTGGCGTATGATATTTCTTCGACCCACTTGGTGAAATAATCAATAGCGACCAAGATGAAGCGATGTCCATTTGAAGCCTTAGGCTCGATCATGCCGATCATATCAATCCCCCATATAGAAAAGGGCCATGGAGAGGATAGAACTTTGAGAAGAGTCGAAGGCACATGAGTCTTGTTAGCATAAATATGACATTTGTGACATTTCCTCATGTATTTGTAACAATCAGATTCCATTGTCAACTAATAATATCTCGCTCTTAATATCTTTCTTGACATTACATGTCCATCGGCATGAGTGCCAAAGGAGCCTTCATGAATTTCCTTCATCAGTAAGTTTGCTTCGTGTCTATCCACGCATCTTTGCAAAACCATGTCGAAGTTTCTTTTGTATAACACATCATTGTTTAGGAAAAAGTTGCCAGCCAGTCTTCTGAGAGTCTTCCTATCTTTCCTTGATGCCCCACATGGGTATTCTATTCTTTGAAGGAAGCACTTGATATCATGGTACCATGGTTGTCATCAATGACTGCCTCTATTGCGAATATGTAAGCTGGCATATCAAGGCACATCACATTGATCTTGGGTACGTCGTTCCATTGATTCACACTAATCATGGAGGATAAGGTAGCAAGTGCATCAGCCATGTTATTCTCTTCACGAGGAATGTGATGAAATTCAACTTTGTGGAAGAAAGGTAACAACCTTCTTGCGTAGTCTTTGTAAGGAATTAAACCAGGTTGACGTGTGTCTTATTCTCCTTTGGTCTGATTTATAACCAAAGCAGAGTCTCCATACACATCCATATTCTTTATCCTTAAGTCAATGGCTTCTTCGAGACCCGTGATGCAAGCTTCGTTTTGGCCTCGTTGTTTGTACATTTGAATGTCAATTTGGCTGTGAAAGGAATATGGGTACCATGGGGTGTAACAATGATTTCCCTAAATCCATTTCCATAAGTGTTAACAGCCCCATCGAATATTAATCCCCAACGGGATCCTAGCTCTGGTCCTTCATTTGGTAACGACTCATCGCAATCTTTCAGCTTCAGATACACCACATCTTCATCGGGGAAGTCAAATATGAGAGATTCATGATCATCAATTGGTTGGTGGGCCAAATGATCAGCTAGGATACTTCCCTTGACAACTTTTTGAGCATGGTACTCGATGTCGTATTCTGATAGTAACATCTGCCAATGAGCGATTCTTTCGGTTAAAGCAGGTTTTTCAAATACATACTTGATTGGATCCATTTTGGAGATTAACCAAGTGGTATGACAAATAATATACTAGCGAAGATGTTTAGAAGCCCAAGCTAAGGCGCAATAGGTTTTCTCGAGCATAGAGTACCGAGTCTTACAGTCCGCAAATTTCTTACTCAAGTAATAAATGACCTACTCTTTTCTTCCTGTTTCGTCTTGTTGGCCAAGTACACAGCCCATGGAATCTTCTAAGACCTTTAAGCATATAATCAGGGGTCTTCCTTCCACTGGAGGAGATAAAATAGGAGGCTTGAGCAGATATTCTTTGATACTTTCAAAAGCTTTTTGGCAATCTTTCGTCCATACACAACCTTGATCTTTTTGGTGGAGTTTAAAAATTGGCGCACATGTCACAGTCATGAGGAATATGAATCTTGATATGTAATTCAAACATACCAAAAATCCTCTTACTTATTTCTCAGTTTTGGGCGAAGGCATTTCTTGAATAGCCTTGACTTTGTCGGGATCGACTTCAATTCTCTTTTGGCTAACAATAAAACCTAGGAGTTTTCCTGAATGAACACCAAATGTGCATTTGTTGGGATTCAAACGGAGTTTGAATTTCCTCAGACGCTGGAATAACTTTGATAAGTGTTCTATGTGTTCTTCTTCAGTTTCGGATTTAGCAATCATGTCATAGACGTATACTTTAATTTCTTTATGTATGATGTCATGAAACAGAGTTGTCATGGCCCTTTGATAAGTTGCGCCTGCATTCTTTAAACCGAATGACATTACTTTGTAGCAAAAGGTTCCCCAGGGTGTAATGAAAGAAGTTTTCTCCATATCCTCTGGTGCCATTTTGATTTGATTATAGCCTGAGAATCCATCCATGAAGGAAAAGACTTTGAATTTTGCAGTGCTATCAATCAACATGTCAATGTGTGGTAAGGGAAAGTCATCCTTCAGACTGGCTTTATTTAGATCCCTATAGTCTACACACATCCTGACTTTTCCATCCTTCTTGGGAACGGGTACTATGTTGGCTAGCCATTGAGGGTATTCTGACGTGGCAAGGAAGCCTGCATCAATCTGCTTTTGAACTTCTTCCTTAATTTTGATGGCCATATCTGGGTGAGTTCTCCTCAACTTTTGTTTGACTGGCAGGCACTCTGGCTTCAACGGCAAATAATGTTCCACAATGTCGGTATCCAACCCTTGCATATCTTGGTAGGACCAAGCAAACACATCTGGAAATTCTTTGAGAAGATTTATCATACTTTCTCTGACATTTGTACTGAGTAGTGCTCCAATCTTAACTTCTTTCCTTTCTTCTTCTGAACCCAAATTGATTGTTTCTAATGGCTCTTTATGGGGTTGGATGGACTCTTCCTCCTGTCTGAGTAGTCGGGAGATCTCATCTGGATTTTCTTCATCCTCTTCTTCTTTAGCTTCGAATACCGGGAACTCAAAGTTGGGAGAAGGCATTGGGTCATATCTTTCAATGGGGTTTTTCACGATTAATCTGCACAATGTGATTTTTTTCTTTTTAGAAAAAATATTAAAATGCAAGAGTGTGTGCAGTGTTTTTTTTAAAACGTTTGTTATTAGTTTTTGTTTCGTTTTAGGATTACCATTTTTTGAAAAAAGCAAAAAAACAAAAATAGCAATAAATGCGGGAATTCAAGATGACATTTTTATTTATGATTTGTCAATTCTTGAAACACAGGCCCTATAAAACAAAACTCTTTTGCTTTGGTCGAAGCGAAGAGGGGAAATTTATAGACAAGGGGAGGCCCTATAAAACATCCCTTCACCTGGGCAAGGTGAGAGGTCAAAATAAAGACGAGGCATTTACTTTGAGATGTGAACAATATTTAGGACATCAACAGCTACCCAATTGTAAAGAACTCCTCTATGTATCACAAAGTCTGGTATATCCCTCCTGGGATTGTCTTTAATAATGGTGCTAACTTCTGGCGGAGTAGGGTCAGTAGAGTCTTCTTCCCATGCAGAGTTATTAGAAGAGAAGCCTTCTGTTGCTTTCCCGTACGTATTTTCATGTAAAAGAGAATCTCCCTATCCAGTTGGTTAGATGTCTTCATACAATATGCGAGAGCTTTCAAGGGCAGTATACTTTACTAGGAAATCAAACTTGCCGCTTAGTTGTCCCAAGGTATCCTAGTTCGTTGATGAAACTGAGGAATCATCTTCTTCAATGGCGTTGATTTCTGGTAGTGCAAAGTTGATAAATTTTTGTCCAGCAATTCTTGCGACTTCGTCAAGACGATGATTGACATAGTCAGGATTTTTTAGATAAGGCCTCCATTCTTTCGAACGAGCAGATGAATCTTTCTCAGGGTTATTCAGCAGATATGCATTTTCTGGCTGGCTTTGATACCCTGGATCTTCCCTATTATGCTTCCAGATCTGGGGAGTAGAGTTTCTTTGACGATGTCTAAGGGTGACAGTCTGAGAAAGGATTCACCGAGAATGCTGCCTTTCATGTCTCCATATTGTTTAACCCCAAGAGGAGGGAAGACTGTATCTGGTAATCCTATGGGGATCTAGTTTTGTCTATTTAAGAGTGACCAACAGGGCTTAGTGCTAGACGTAGTTGCCGGGGAAACTCTAAATATCTATACTAGTATTACACAGTTGATATGAGTTTATGAAAGAAGACTTACAGTGAAACAGCCCCACAATATAGTTATATATATATATATATATATATATATATATACATATATATGAAAGCGGATAAAGAAAGCATATAAACACTTACTCGGTTGTAGAGCTTCCATGCTGTCTGGTTAGTTGTTCAACAAAGAAATATTGAAAACAACAGTATAGTCAAAATTAAAGGAGAAAGTATTTTGAAAAGATGTTGGGGCTGACAGCTCAAGGAGAGGCCCAAGATTTATCAGTGATCGCACTGTCGTTTTGTACAGAGGGACTTATACAAGTGACTGAGGCCCAAAAAGCTTTCTGTATAAGGGGATGGGTCTTACACTCTCTCAAGAGGCCTAAGTGATTTATTTTTGTACAAGTGGTGGGGCTTACAGCTCAAGGAGAGGCCCAAGGTCATTTATTTGAAAATGGCGATCGCGCCGAGATTTTTGAAAACGCGGTGGGTCTTATACAATGCATTGAGGCCCAAAATGGCTTGGTTTTTCAAAGGGGGTTGGGTCTTACACTCTAATAGAGGCCCAAAAGATTTTGAATGGGTCTTATAGCTCGAGGAGAGACCCAAGGTTTTTTTTCAACAGACGATGATCGCGTCGAACTTTTCGAAATACAACTGGACTTATACAATAAGTGAGGCCCAAAAATAGGTTTGTATTTACAAATGATTGGGTCTTACACTCTATTAGAGACCCAAAGTGTTTTTAAAAGGTTTGATGAGGGTTGAAGTAATCAAAACACTAATTTGTTTCCAAAATGTATTTTAATTGAATAAAAAAATTCAATCAAAATGATCAAAATTATTTAACATGTGGAAAACAAATTGTGATCTTGGATTAATGTTTCAAAAATCATGTTTTGACCTACAAAATGATTAGAAGTCATTAAAATTTGCAAAATCAAGAAGGAAAAAATATTTTAAATGTCAAAAACAATTAAAATATTAATTCTTTGCAAAAATATCAATTATATGAAATAAATAATATTTTTGGGATTTTTTGGTAAATTAAAATATTTTAACATTTTTGTGAATTGTGTGAATTGTTGAAAAAAGAATCAACTCAAAATCATTAAAACTCAGAGAGAAATTAATTTTTGAATCAATTAAATAAAATCACAAAATTCAAATATTCAAATATTTGAAAAAGGGCGCCAAGAACATGGCAAGAACACGCGCCACCCTCTGTTTCTGCAGATTTGCGTTTTCTATCCAATCTCACTGAATACTTGATTATATCATGCAATCTACATATCAATCTACTCGTTTCAACCTCACGATCATGTATATGGTCTTTAATTTCATTTATTTTAAGCATGGAATAAGAATTCAAAGAGAAACCTCAAGAACCCTAAATTCTGCATGAAGGTTCAGAAATTCCATACACGATTCAAACAATGCAATTGATTGAGGGAAAACACTCCATGCATGATTATGAACATATGGCCAAATTATTGTGCAGCAAAAATACATGGATCATAGAGTTACAAGAGCTCATGCTTACCTCTTGCAGCTGGTGATCGTGTTTTGTGTTAGAGGTGTTACAGCTTGGTTCCAAGGTTATGGACAACTTCCCTAGGTGCTATGGAGTGTGTCTGGATGCTTGGAATGGATTGAAATGATCTGGAACTTGAGATGGTACCCCAACTGCAACTTGGTTAAAACCTTGAGCAGCTGGCTGGTGATTCTGAGAAATCAATGTTCCAGATGTTGTTTAAGTGTTTTGATCACTTCTATATGATGTTTATGAAGTGTGTGTGTGTGATTCGTTTAATTGGAATTGCTCTCAAACTCAAAACCCGATAGTGACTTGCTATGGAAGGCAAAATTGGAGTGAAGAAGAAGGTTTTGAGGAAAGCATCTGTTTGATGGCTTTGGTGTACTTAAACTGAGCATAAATGAGTTCTATTTATAGTAAAGCAAGTTTATTTTGCAAGCAATAGTGAATGGCAACTGCAGCAGAGGTTTGGCCAATGGTTGCACTTTGGAATCCAAGTCTCCTCTAGCCATTGACTATAGGTTAGGGCACAGGGCTGTGGTTCCCTTGGTCTTGGATAAGTCTTGACTGAATTTAGTTGCAAATGGCTCAGTCCATGCCACCTTGGTGTATGCATTGAATGCTCCAATCCAAAATTCGAGTCTTGTCCCTCTTTTAGGCAATTCTAGGTTTGGCATGCTACTTCTTGTTCCAAGGACTTTGGAGGCTTGGCTCAGCGTTTGTCCCCTTTAGATTTGATCCTCAGATGTGTCCAAAGTGATGACAAGGCTTGGAATTATCTGATTTTGCCAAATCGAGCAAAAATGGAAAATTCTGCCTAGCCTTGGCAGTTTTCAGCAAGGCATATTGCCATTGTCATATCTCTTGGCCCAAGTGGAATTTGGTGATGTTCTTGGCCATTTTGGAAAGCCCTCATATGATACAACAACTGTTTGATCATATTTGGTTTTGATACTTTTTGGATACAAGTGAAAAATTCCCCTACATTTGGAAAAAAGTGAAGGCAGATTCTGATTTAGTGAAAATTTCACTAAGTATTGGAAAAAAGTGACACTTTCACTTTTTGAGATTTTGATCATTCCATAACTCAAAATCCATGATGAATTTGGAGGGAGGTCAGTTTTAAGCTTTTGTAGAGGGTAATGAGATCTACAAATCAAGCTTTGGATGGGGAAAAATGGCTTTGTAGTTTAGGAGTTATGATCCTCCAAAGTTGGTACCCTTGCCACTTTGTTCATAACTTGGAAAATTTTCTAAGTTTTTATGGTTACCCCTTTTACAAGTTATCCCACTTTTCTTGATTTTTCTTGATGAATGATGATTCAAATCATACATTAACATCATTTTAGCGTTAAAAAACCATTTTTTTGAAAAATCTCAAAAAGTCAAAGTTAACTTTTATGCACAGTTGACTTTTTGTCAGATGAATTCCAAACTGTGCGATCCTTTAGGAAATCATGTCCTTGACCTAAATCAAACTTGATGGACATGTTACATGGGTATTATAGGGTATATTGAATCATGTCCTAGGGTTTGGGAGCATGTCCTGGTCAAAAGTCAAAGCTACAGTTGACTTTTCTCGCGAAACCCTAATTGTGGTACTGATGAAATTGAGACTTGTTGCTCAAGCTTCCTGGATCAGTCCATTGTTGCAAATGGATCAATGTAGTATATTGGAGACCCTCAAACCATGTCTTGAGGTCTTGGCTCATGATTTGTCCCAAAAGTCAACTTAGGGGTGAATTAGGTCAAGAAACCCTAATTCCTGATTTTTGATGTATGCATCCCCTGAGGTCAAATTGACTTGATGCTTGGGCCCATGAGGTTCCATGGAGTATTTTAGGATATGCTTTGAAGCATTGGCTCATGCCCAGAGGAAAATTTCCATCTGGAGGCCCTGGTCGACCAAAACCCTAATTTGGCGACACTGGCGATCTTAAGGCTTGATCCACCTGGAAGGGAGCAGCCTTGTGCTTAATCCTTGAAGTGGGAGTCCTCTTGATCCCTTGTAGATATTTGAGAGGCTAGACAATTTGAAGATCATGTCATTTCTTGATTGATCCGTTGTCTAAAAACTCTGAGAGGGCTGGAAACCCTAAATTTGACTGTAGTGGATGCTTACCCATCTTTGGGGAGACTGATGAGGTATGATGGTTCCTCCATATTGTGATGATGATTTTCACAATGATGGGAAATCTTAGTGGTCAAAATTTGGGGTATGACAGTACACTTTGAAAAATATTTTGAAAAATTATGTTTAATTACATGAAAGTTTGAAATTCAATTGGTTTTGAAAGATCAAAGTGGGAATTTTATTTAAAAATGTTTAAAACAAATAAAAATGAAATTAATTACAAAAATTTTAACTATATTAAAAAAACAATATAAATTGGATTTTTTTTGTAAAATAAAATATTTAAACATTTTTGTGAATTTTGAGAAAAAGAATCAATTCAAAAACACAAATATTCAAAGTGAAATTAATTTTTGAATCAATTAACAAAAATTCAAAAATTTGAAAAAGGGCGCCAAGAACACTAAGTACTTGCCCGCTTGCCCTGTTTCTGCATATTTGCATTTTCTCACTTTTCTCCATGATTCCTCAATGGTTTTGCATGATTCAAGTACCAATCTTGTTCGTTTTTGAATAAGGATCACAACCATATAGTTTAATTGCATTTATATTAAGAATGGAGGAAGAAATCAACAGAAAACCTCAAGAACCCTAATTTCAGCATAAACACAATCAAATTCCATACACAATGGATTCATGGAAATTGATTGAGGGTTATTACTCTACAAACATGCATAAACAAGATGGTAACTCAAAAATTCATTCATGATGCATGGATCTTAGAGTTTGAAGGGTTCAGGCCTACCTCGTGCAGCTGGTGATCGAGTTTGATGATGGAGGTGTTGCATCTAGGTTCCAATGATCTGGACAGCTTCCTTAGGTGCCAAGGAGTGTGTTTGAATGCTTGGAGTGGATTGAAATGAGCTGGAACTAGTTGTGGTACCTCAACTGCAACTCTGTCAAGAAATTAAGCAATTAGCTGGTGATTTTGTGAATTTGATGTTCCAGATGTAATTTTGTGTTATGGATCACTCATACATGATGTTTATGAGGTGTGTGTGTGTGTGATTGGTTTGGTTGGAATCACTCTCAATCTCAAAACCCGATAGTGACTTGAGTTAGAAGGTAAAATTGGAGTGGAGAAGAGATTTTGAGTAAAGCATCAGTTTGGGTGGTTTGGTGTACTCAAACTGATCACAAATGAGCTCTATTTATAGTGTGTCAAGTTTGTTTTGGAAGCAATAGTGTGTAGCAAGTGCAGCAGGTCTGTGGCCAATGTGGATCAAATGGAATCTCAAGTCTCCTCTAGCCATTGACTTGAGGTCAGAGCACATGCCTATGGTTTTTTGGTTCAGAGATAAGGTTGGACTCATTCAGTTAAGTTTGCCTCAGTTCATGCCACCTTGATGCATCCATTAAAAGCATTGAAACAAAATTGGAGTCTTGGCACTTTTTAGCCTTTTTAGGATGTATTAGCTACATGTAGATCCTTGGACTTGGGAGGCTTGGGGATCAGATCATTCCCTTTTAATTTCATCCTCTGATGTATCCAAGTGGATGACAAGGCTTGGAGTTGTCCAAATTTTCCAAATTGAGCAAAACACCAAATTCTGCCTTGTACAAGACAGTTGGAAATGGTAATTTTGAGGGGATCATATCTCCCTGCTCAGGTTGAGTTATGGGAGGCTCTTGTACTTTATAAAGAACCCTCATATGATACAATCCATGTGTGATCATAGTCTGTCTTGAAACTATTTGGATCCCATTGAAAAATCCTCATGAACATTGGTGTTAAAAGCTGATAACTTGGGCAGATTTTCACTAAGTGTTAAAAAAGTGTCATTTTCTTCATTTTTGTCATTTTGATCACTCTATAACTTAAAATTCATGAAGAATTGGAGTTTGAGGTAGTTGAAGCTTTTGTAGAGTGTAGGAAGATCTACAAATCAGGCTTTGGATCACCCAAAATGGCTGCTTGGATCACAAGTTATGATTCTTGAAAGTTGGTACCAAAATCATTCAAACTTAATAACTTAGAAATATTTTCAATTTTTCAAGGTTACCCTTTTTACAGGTTATCATGATTTCTTGGCCAATTCTTGTTCAAATGACATTATAAGTCACATTTTATGAAAATATGAATCATAAGGATCATTTTTGCCAAAAAAAAAAGTCATGTTTTGACTTTTGGCTCCGGAGTGGTTTGGCACGTAAAACCCTAATTCTCGACTTTTGAGGAATGCATCCTCTGAGGGTAATTTAACTTTTCAAATGGATCTCTAGGGTTATTTTGAGCATATTGAGTCACATGTTGGAGTCTTGGCTCATCCTCTGGTGAAAATTTCACTCTGGAGGTCTCGGTCGTCCAAAACCCTAATTCGGCGACATCGGGTGTTTCGAGGCTCAAAACACTTGGGATGTGACAAATTTGTGCTTGATTCTTGATGTGGGATTTCTCTTGATCCTTTGTGGATGTTTTAAGAGGTTAGACAAGTTGAAGATCATGTCATTCCTTGATTGATCTTTTGTCTAAGTGTTCTGGGAGGGCTCAAAACCCTAATTCTTGATTATGGTGGATGCTCAACTATCTCTGGAAGATTGATGAGGCATGAAGGTACATCCATATTGTGGTAATGATCCTCACAATGACGGAAAATATTGGTGGTCAAAATTTGGGGTATGACACATGTCATTCGAAAACTTTTATACTCTACTTCTTAATGCTACTTTTCAAGACTTTAAATTTTTCTTTTACGACAAAGCCACTCCTATCTTGAATGTCCATCTCCTTCCATTCCTTCTCCACAAACTTAATGAAATCGAGGTTGTCAAACCAATAATTGTTGGTTTTGAAAGGTTTATGCCCATGTTAAGTGCAAAATATGACTTAAGTTGAACCATCTTTCTTGGCATTTTTTAACTCATTTCTCATGTTTTAATGGATTTATTTCTTGTTCTTGTGTGATTCTTCAAATATATTGCAAATACCTTTGGATTCTTTGATGTGTCTGTTATTGTGCAGAATATAGGCATAAAACATCAATGATAAAGACACAAAGGATTGGACAAGGAAGCCAAAGAAATGAAGAAGAATCAGCAAGTTCTCGATGTGAACACCAGTGAAGTGAAAGTGAATGCTCGTTGTACGAGGTCCTGGCGAAGCCCTAGCGAACCATCTTATATTAGAGGTAGTAGGAAAAGGACCCAAAGTTCGTTAGGCAAAGCTGAAGCAAAGCAGTTCGCTGTGCAATGAAGTGTTCGCACAACGAACTCAGATATTTTCCAAGGGCGGTTTAACTATTCCTGAGGCACTTGAAGTGCCAAAAAGTAGACTTCACAGGGAAAATAGGTTGTTCGCTAGGCGAACATGACAAATTTTGAAAATACTATTTAAGTACTTTTCTTGCTTTTTTAGAAATAACTTGTACTTTTTGAGATCAGAACTTTATCACTCTTCATTCCAAGTATATTTTAGAGAGAGAAACACAAACCCTGAGGGGGATAAGGTAAGATCTTCGATCTCTTGTTGGGTTTGGATGTAATCTTTTTATACCTTATGTATTTCATCTAATATATGTTTGTGAATTAGTTTTGATTCAATATTGAGGTTGTCTTTGATTTCTTATTTGTTGATCTTGAAAAAACCTTTTCAAATCTTAGATCTTAGATATCCATCTATCAATGAGAAAACTATTGACATAGTCTTGCAAGTTGATATTCACTAGTATCACTTTTACTTTATTGTGTTGATTAGTAGCATGAGTAGCATGAGTAGGATCAATACAATAAAGACCGCGATAACGTTGTTGACACAAGCGATATTATGAGGATGCATGATAATAGATATGAAGAACTATGTTCACATACATTTGGAAAATTAGTTTAATACATGTAAAAAGGGTTAATCATGTGTACGTATTCTGATCATGGCTTTATATATGAATCAAACCATTAATTTGATATGGAAGTTATTTGAATATTTGTTAGGTCTAAACTCTAGACATAGATTTAGATTTAACATTCACATGAGTATCAGTTCTTAATGCTCTGTGTTGGTTTTGTTGCGTGAGACAATACCGATGAGACAATATGGTTGGCATCTTGACTTTGCATTAGACATAACCTCTGTTGTGGGTGATACGTGATGGTATTAGACGAACGTTTGAGTTGTGTATAACGTGATCAGGAGAATGCATGTGTTATCAATTGATGAGATCCAATCCTAACAAGGCTCTGTTTATAATTCAGTCTTTACTTTATATTTTCCGTCTTTATATTTTCTACATTTATTTTTGGTGCCTTAAATCTTTTAACCAAACTTTTGCACCACAAGCTTAAAAATATAGAGACTGTTGAACGACATTCTTTCCCTCGCACTGATCCCTGTGGAGACGATATAAACCCCGGAGGGAAATCCTTCAAAACTAAATTTTTGCTTCTTGCCGCTTTACTGCAGTTCGAACAAAATGGCACCGTTGTTGGGGATTGGTGTTTAAATATTGAATCTCATTGCAATAGTTTCTATATTTTTAAGCTTTGTACAGTTGTTTATATTGTATATATTTTGTTTTCTTTCACGTTTTCTCTAGTGTTGATTAGGGAGGAATGATGAGGACTTCTTCTTAATTGGTTGCTATTTGTATAAAAGTATCCAATGAAGATTCTTCCAAGTTTGGATGGTGATGGTAGGATGTTGAGCATGTGAATGCGTGCAAGGTAGATTTTACCGCTTTATAGAATGTTAGAATGATTTAAGAATTTTGTGTTTTGTGCAAATGTGTATTATTGTTTCATTTTGTAACTTTGTTTGAATGCTTGTTTCACTTAGGTCCAAAAGTCACAAATTGTGAGAAACCTCCATTGTCTACTATATGCTAGGATGACTGATAACTTTGTTTAATTCGTTTGATTCATGCTTAATCTTTTGATTATTGTGATTTTGTGGAAGCATTAGAAATGATCAAGGCATTTGTTTATATTGAGCACAACCATATTCAAAAGTAACTTACCCGTGAGTAGTGAGAATTTGTTAACCCCTTTGAGCCTAAACAATTTAGATCTCATTTTAATGATGAACTTGGTTTATGTACATAATTTGAAAGTTTAGTTCATCATTGAATTTTGTGAGATTCTAAAACTTTTTTTTCTTGAACCTTTGAACATTGTTTAAATTGATTTCCTTTCCATAAAAAGCCAGGAGCATTCACTTGAGGTTTGGTTGAATTCAAGTTGGGGAGAATGAAAAAGAAAAGTGGTAGGTTGCTTAAAAATTTTGAAAATTTTCAAGCAAGCATAGAAAAGAAAATGTGAATATGAATGTGAAAAATAAAATAAAAAGATGCTTGTTTGAAAAGAAAAAAAATTAGAGAATGAAAAATAATTGTGCAAAGGAAGTTTGGAAAGGGTGAGCAATAGAGAAAAGAAATTGGTGAATGAAGTTGGGATGTGTAAATACCATGTATAGTGAATGTTTCTTTTACATCGGCAATTTCAATTCAATAGCCTAAGAAATAACCCTTTGTTGTGACACTTAGCCAAGCTACAACCTTTAAAGCCTTTAGTGATCTTTTTGCTTCGATGATTTCATTTTTGATTGATTAGATGAATGTATGAATTGGATTGTTATTAGCATTGTTTATCAGGTGAGTGAAATTTCCCTGCGGTTGCAAACACGTTAATTTTTTCATTCTTATTTTAAAGAGGAGTGTTAGAGTGATTCAAGTATGAGAATTTAGTTGTTATTTGAAACATTGCATGATATTTGTTTAAGAACTAAATTCTTTGTCATTGTTCGATTCTATTGAGTGGTGAACGTTGCTTGTGCGTATTTTCATGCTTGACTAAATCCTCTTATTTGAGCACATTTCTCTTGTTTGAATTTGAACCGTTAATTTTTTCTTGGTTGAATCTTATGCTTGAGCAAATCCTCTTGTTTTCATGAGGGACATACTTTGCTTGAAGACAAGCAAAAATCTAGTTGGGGAGAGTTTTTTAAGTGCAAAATATGACTTAAATTGAACCATCTTTCTTGCAGTTTTCAACTCATTTATCATGTTTTAATGGATTTATTTCTTGTTCTTGTGTGATTCTTCAAATATATTGCAAATACCTTTGGATTCTTTGATGGGCATGTTATTGTGCAGAATATATGCGTAAAACATCAATAGACACAAAGGATTGGACAAGAAAGCCAAAGAAATGAAGAATAATCAGCAAGTTCGTGGTGCGAACACTAGTGAAGTGAAAGCGAATGCTCGCCGTGCGAGGTCCTGGAGAAGCCCCAGTGAACCATCTCAGGTTAGAGGCAGTAGGAAAAGGACCCAAAGTTTGCTGGGCGAAGCTGAAGCAAAGCAGTTAGCTGTGCAAAGAAGTGTTCGCATGGCGAACTCAAATATTTTCCAAGGGCCGTTTAACAGTTCCTGAGGCACTTGAAGTGCCAAAAAGTAGACTTCGTTGGGCGAATAGGTTGTTCGCTAGGCGAACATGACAGATTTTGTAAATACTATTTAAGTACTTTTCTTGCTTTTTTAGAAATAACTTGTACTTTTTGGGATCAAAAATTTATCTCTCTTCATTCCAAGTATATTTTAGAGAGAGAGACACAAACCCTAAGGGGGAGAAGGTAAGATCTTCGATCTCTTGTTGGGTTTGGATGTAATCTTTTTATACCTTATGTATTTCATCTAATATATGTTTGTGAACTAGTTTTGATTCAATATTGATGTTGTCTTTGATTTCTTATTTGTTGGTTTTGACAAAACCTTTTCAAATCTTAGATCTTAGGTATCATCTTTCAATGAGCAAACTTTTGACATAGTCTTGCAAGTTCATATTCACTAGTATCACTTTTATTTTATTGTGTTAATTAGTAGCATGAGTAGCATGAGTAGGATCAATACGGTAAAAACCACTATAACGTTTTTGACACAAGCGGTATTGTGAGGATGCGTGATAATAGAGATGAAGAACTATGTTCACATACATTTGGAAAATTAGTTGAATACATATAAAAACGGTTAGTCATGTGTATTTATTCTGATCATGGCGTTATATATGAATCAAACCATTAATTTGATATGGATGTTATTTGAATATCTATTAGGTCTGAACTCTAGACATAGATTTTGGTTTAAGATTCACGTGAGTATCAGTTCTTAATGCTCTATGTTGGTTTTGTTGCGTGAGACATCACCGATGAGACAATACGGCTGGTCTCTCGACTTTGCGTTAGACATAACCTCTGTTGTGGGTGATACGTGATGGTATTAGACAAACATTTGAGTTGTGTATAACATGATCAGAAGAATGCACGTGTTATCAATTGATGAGATCCAATCCCAACAAGGCTCCGTTTATAATTCAGTATTTACTTTATATTTTCCATCTTTATATTTTCTACCTTTATTTTTGGTGCCTTAAATCTTTCAACCAAACTTTTGCACCACAAGCTTAGAAATATAGAGACCGTTGAACCGTATTCTTTCTCTCGCACCGATCCCTGTGGAGACGATATAAACCCCAGAGGGAAATCCTTCAAAACTGAATTTTTGCTTATTGTCGCTTTACTACAGTTCGAACAACCCCCAATTAATAGAATTTTTTTTACCCATATCGGGTAATGATTCGGTATATCCCTCTTTCCAATCAACTGATTAACAACACCCCATTTTTGAACGACAGATTCCTCAACTAAAAATATGTCCAACCTGCTCATTGAATATCCATCTCCACTAAACCACAAAAATCTGTTGCATGTTATCGGTAAATCAACAAGGTTCTGATCTAAAATGATGGCCTTGAATTCTCTCTGTTTTGATATCCTGCCAACAGAACTCTGGCCATTTCTTTTTGAAGAATTCGAAGTTGCGTTGAAGTCTCCACCAAGGATCCAAAAATCATCAACCCACTTACTCTTTAAATTAATCAAGTCACTCTAAAGCTTCCTCTTTTCATTAAAACCACAAGCAGAACTAACATTTATTACATAATAGAAATCCTTCTTCCAAACCAATTTTAAACCAAGGAACCCATCACCTTTAAAAGAAAAGATGACTTTGACTATTTCCTCATTCCACAATGAGATAATTCCTCTAGATTGTCCTTGAGATCCACTGTAGGACCAACCAACTTCACCATGGTTGTAGAAACTATTAATAGTTGCATCATCTACCTTCCTTAATTTTGATTCTTGGATAAAAAATATGCCAGCTCTCCTATTTTTTGTGATATCATTGACTCTTCTACGTTTGGGAAAAATTCCCCCCTCCCTCCCCTCTAATATTCAATGATCCTAAAATCACTGAACTCCTTTATTAAGCTTCTTCTGACCAATGAATCTGGTTTGATCCAATGCCTCCATTTCTGTAATCATCCATTGATAGTCTTTAGCTTTATCATTCGCCACCACCCCAAGGTTTGAAATAGCACTCCAGATCTTCTCACCTACCTTTGATTCTAAATTGTTCCAAAATTTATGATTACAACTTCTCACATCTGAATCAGAAGTTTGATCACAACACAAAATGTCACCAGCTGAGAAATTATCATATTCCTCTTCCTCCTCTTTTGAAATAGAAGGGATACGAGAGACGAATGAGGAATTAGGGATTTTTTTCAATGCTTCAAAATAAGAGGTTTGCGAATATTCTTCAATCGGATCCTCCGAAAATCCATGCCTATTTAGATTGACAAGGCCCAAAGTCCTCTTAGCTTTCCTCTTGGATTTTCTACTAACTGATCCAATCACTTCAGCAATGCTCCTTAATTTCACCTTTTTAGTTTTGCCAACCTTCCCATTATCTAAGGATCTAACTAAGTCAACCTTAAAATGAGGAACCAGACTAGCAGAAACATCCTCTCATACTTTTGTGTTAACGTCTCTATCCTTCCTGACTACGGACCCCACACAAACAAAAGGAGTTACTTTTGTCACCTCGATAGCTGCATCAAAATCAAGTTCCCTATCCATAGAGTCAGCTATTATCTACTCAGAAAAATGATAAGTCTTATCTAAATCTTCAGACCTCCCAAAAACCAATGCTAACTTGTCCTCCATCGAAGTTCTTGCTGGAGCTGAGCAAAGCTCTTCCCCAAAGTTACTGTTCTTCCTAACATCATCTAGAACACAAACAACATCCTCCTCCCCCTCTTCTCCTAAATGAATCCAATGACAATCAAAATCTGAAGAAGAGGAAATGCTAATCTCTTTCCTATCTGAAAGATTGATAACAATACGCAAAGGCCAATGGTAATTTTCACACATCTTAATACTAAAAACTTCATTGTTGATCTGAACCTTAAATGTTTCATTAAGCACAACTGCACAATACTCCTAACCATGATTCTTGCGACGTCCATGCACTCCCCCTTCAACGTATTATCATCAACACACACATATTTTCCTACCATTTTAGCTAACAATTCAAAGAAGGAAAAGTTCCACGCTTGGCATGGAATGCCATAACATCTCAACCAAGTAACCCTTTCTTTGTCCACCACATCTTCCTTCCATTCTCTTATCTCCAAAAACCCCTGTTTTCACCAAAATTCAACTTCCCTAATAATATCTCGAATTTCTCCAAGTTCACTTTCCTCCAACAAGCACAAATTCGCTCCAAGAGATGTAACCTTAATAGAGAAATAACCCTCTATCTCAAAACTCGTTTAAATATTGTATGCCATACCTGAGTTAATAACCACTCCCATAAGCCTTTTTGAATCTAGCAATGTCTTCTTCAGAAGCCGTGTACTTCAGGTGAACTTGTGTCTTCGTGTGCTGATCACCGTTATTATTAGTCCTAACATTGTTGACTACTTTGCAAACGATCTGTTACCAATTCTAGCTTCATAAACTCCAACCTTCCTTTTACTTGAAACATGCCTATCATTTAAACGATGTCTTTTGCTAGCTCTATTCCCATCTCCCACTTGCGATCTAACCTCTCTAGAAAACCTTGGAATGTTTACATGAATTTTAACCTTATCGATGAAAATGTTATCCAACTTGACCGCACACACCCTGATATCTTCAACATCTACAAATCTGACGAATACAAAACGTTTTCCAAACTTATTCCTTTTAGGTTGTATAACCACATCAATCATCTTGCCAAACTCACTGAATAGCTTGAACATCTTCTCAGCCTTCACGTTATCGAAAATCTCCGAAAAATAAAATGATTGAATCCCTTCTTCTCCTCCCCTTTTTATCCTCTGTGTCATACCCCAAATTTTACCCTTTATGATGTCATAACATCTTGCACTTGCATTTAGGGTTCAATCATCTATGCATTGTTAACTAACCATCATATTTGGCTAGTTTGTTTCTTTTATGTGTGAAAGCTAGGGTTGAACAAGAAAGAGTACAAGATCAATAAGTCAAGCTCTCACATGCTTCAAAGTCTCCTAAGACACTCTTTGATTCCATACAACCACCCCAAGTGTTCACTAGGTAATTGAGATTGGTAGTTGAAGTCATCTGTTCAGGAAAGCCAACTGAGGCTCCAAAGTTCAACCATTTGGTCTTGAAGATTAATCATGACGTGCTCAAATCATATGCCATGATTTCATGTGTTTGGATCAAGAGAAATCAAAAAGAGGCCATCAGATCAAGAGTTGTGGAATTAGGGTTTTAACCTGAAGAATCACCAGGAATCTTGGTGTGATCAGTCAATGCCTTGATTGGTTCATCAACCATTTGAGCTCACATATATCCAAGAGATCTTATTCAATAAGAAATCAAGAGTGCTTGACCCCCCATCACAAGTACAATGAGCCTCAAAGTTCATCTGACCCCAGATTAGGGTTTTCTTCAGAAGAAAGTCGATTGTGCCCTAATTCATGGTCAAAGCTTGATCCCAAACCATGGGACATGGTCCATTGTGTTCATATACATCCTTGGAACTCATCTAAAGTATTGGAGAAGTTCAAAGTTACAAATTCATTGAGGACCGCACTATGGAATTCATCTGACCTAATTTTCATCTAACAAAGTCAAACCTTTGACTTTTAATAATCTTGACCCAAGATAAAACATTCAAGCTATATTCCATCAAGATATGCGTAATTCTTGAGTTAGAGCATGAGAAATCACCATTTGAAAGGTTTCTTGCAAAAAGGGCAAGGTTTGGTTCTTAAATTTTTCTAAGTGTGGAAGAATTCACTCCTTATGCAAATTTTGAAGAGTCATAACTTTCAAACCACACATCCAATTTTTATGACTCAAAGCTCAAATTTAAGCTCTCATCATGAACTTCAAAACATATTAGAGAGTCTTTCTTCAAAAGAGGCTTGGTTTTTAATTTAGGAGACTTGGAAGTTCAAGGCAATTAAAGACTTAGTGAATTTTCACTACATTTTGCTCAAAAAATCAGCCAACTTCATCTCCATTTTTCATCAAGATCCCTGTGGATCTAGAACTTGGAGTAAACATGAAAGTTATAGAGGACATTTGGGGCTTTCCAAAAAGTACTAGAACTCCCCAATCCATGGAGGGAGCTGAGAGATTCGAAGAAGAGAAGTTTGAGGTTCATTTCTTGAATTCCAAGTTTCAATATGTGCGTAATGATGCAAAACCACCCTTAATCACCAAATGCCTCACATTTATGATGTTTAGAAGCAAGTTTAGTGTATGTTGAACCTCTTCCACGAGCTACAAAGTTGCAAACTTAAAATATATTAGTTTTATACAAGTTAAGGCAAGTGGATGCATGAGAGAGAAACTTTTTCAAAGAGAGCACGGTCACTCCATTTTTCTTACAGCATGGAGCCTTGTTCCAATCCCATCAGCACACATCAACAGTCCAAACACTATTTCTGATCACTTGCTAGAGTGCTTGAAGCCTCATGACTCAGCAATATAGCTTGCACGAGAGGGAACTTGAAGAAAGGGTGTTTTTGGCACATTGTGAAATCTGACCCTGCCTTCATTCCTCCACTTCTCCTATAAATAAAGGGTAAATCCTCAGTCCAAAATACACCAGAATCACCCTTAAACAAAGGCTGATACTCTCTGAATTCTCTCACTCACTCATTCTTGCAAATTTGCAAGAACACTGCTCCAGATCATTCCACTCGTGCATTTCATAAATTAACCTCACAAACCACCTCTATACATCCTATAGACTCCATTCAAACCACTGAAACAAATCTGTAACACCATATACATCATCTTCCATTTTCAACCTCCATTGTGAAGGATCGTGACCTATGTTCCAGTGTATTTCCAACTGATCCAACCATCCTGACAAGTTCTAAAAGACTTAAGGAAGCTGAGGAGGGTGTTTTCTTGTATCTGTAGTAGCTGAAAAGAAGCCTTAGACTTTCTCCTAGAGGTAAGAAATCGTGACCTCTGAAACTCGCATGTCCAAGAACTTTTCTGTTCTCATTTGATTGGCAAAATGTAGTATGTATTGTGTTTTATTGTTCTGAGTGTATGCTTGCTTTGTGTGGTTTAAATATCTCATGTTATAACATGCTGAATAATTTTGGTGTTGCACTGTTGAGTGGTGATTTGTGAATCGTGTGTTCATTTTTAATGAGAGATGGTGTGATATTCTGATTCCTGGTGATTTTTACTCCAACTTAGTGTTTTACAAATTTGAATTTGGTTGGAAAATGAGTGAGATATAGTTGTTGGAAGTTCAGGGTTTGAATGTTGTTCTAGGGCACGAGCGAGAGAGGGTAATGAAGAAGATGATGGTGAGTTGGCACCCAGTCAGCCTGATGTGGCGCTGAGGAGGCCATTTCGTTTGGTTCTTAAAATAAAAATAAAGGGAGCGTATTATGTTTGGATGTAATAGCCACCCCATTGGTAGAAACCTTGCCATGCCTTTCCCTTTCGCCTGCCTTGCCTGGATTCGATCCTGCGGATCAACCCTTTATGCATTTTTCTGATTATTCCTTTGCTTTGATATTTTATTGTGTGCTTGCATCTTGTTATCACACTGCGCGTGTAGTTTAGTTGGCCAGAGTTTTGTGGCCAAATCCCCAAGGGTGTGGGTTCAAACCCAAGGGGAGACATTTCCCTTCTTTTTTATTACTTGTTTTATTTAAGTTTTTATGTTTGGTACCTCCATTTGAATTGATCATAACTTGCTCATTTTTTATCCTTTTTGACCCATTCTTTTTGCAAATTATTCATTGAAATGTCTATGTTTTGATGTTGAAAAGAAATTGTCCAAAATATTTATTTATGAGACATTTGTAAATGTTGAAAGTGAGGGATCTTTTTAGGGTTTTCATGAAAACTTCTTTGTTTCTTTTGGTTCTTTTGCCATGATTCCTTGGTTTGTCTTGATAAATTGAAACCTAATGAATGCGGTTTAAACCTTGTATGATGTTATAACATTGTATGTCATTGATTCACTTTGATACCATGATGTTTAATATGTTGTTCACATGTGAATGTCTTTGCAAATACCTTGTTCATACCATGAGATCTTATTAGATCATTTACCCTTTTAACATGAAATTGTTTGACCAAGCATGTATACATGTATGCCTTAAACTCTTGGATGCCATGTTTGGATTGTTCTTAAGTGTTTATATGTCTTGGATTGTAATCTTTGAATGCATGAACCTTATGATGTTGTCACCCCTTCAAATGCATGTTTAAACCCAAATACTCTTGTATGGTTGTTACCTACTTGTCCACATGTTCAAACTTGTTCACATGATACCTTTGATACATGTTTATGTTTACATGATTGTTGTTACACATGTATGCTTATGAACTTGTTGTTTGTTACCTCCTCCTTGTTAGAACCTTATCCATGATTGATTTCACACCATGAGAACTTAGTTCATGTTTGCTTAGATGTTGTAACTGTCGTAACCCAAAATTTGACCTCCCTTTTACCTTTTGCATATGCATGTGCATTCGCATCGCTGGCATACGCATTCACACTTTTCCTCTGTGTTTTTTGCTGCAGGAATATTTAGGTTTTCCAAGACCGATTAATCATATCCTAACAAGGTCATCACATCATCAAAATAAGCATACAACAAGGGTTTCCATGCCTATTCATCAAAACAAGAGGTGGAAAATCGAAACCGGGGCCACAACACCATTTTTCAAGCAAAATTGGGCAAAATTGGCTACAATAATCGATTACTCAAATAGGGTAATCGATTACCCTGTGTCAGTTTGCAAATTCTACTGCTTTTTCATGACAGCAACTTTGCGCACTCTTTGGTCTTTAATTCTACAGTATTCTAGCACCGTGTGGAACATTCTAGACATCTCTAGACATCTCAAAAATATACTCAAATTTACTCCAATGCATCATTTCCAAATAAGTGCACCATGTTTCTTGATTTCCAAGTATGTGGACCTTTGGATGTTGAAGCTCACATTGGGATTATTACCGAGTTGATCCTAACTAACCGAGTTAACCACCTTGACTCAGTGAGTCAAGCCTAACTAACTCCTATCCTAATTTCAAACCACCTAAAGCTAAGTCCAAACCTAATTCCAAACCTCTCACACTCCAAACCAAAAGTCTATATAAACAAAGCTTCACTCATTTTTCAAGGATCCCAATCACTCTCAACCATTTCACAAAAATCTCTCACATTTCACTCTCAATTCTCTCACATTCTCTCTGAATTTTCTGCAATTTCTTCATCTTCATCTACATTTTCTTCCCAATTATCATTATAGCTCAATTTCTCCATTGAAGGATAATCACTTCTACATTGGAAGTGATTATTTCTTGAGCTTTACCTTCATCATCTTGCAATTACACTTGGATTTCTGGATTTTTACTAGCTTTTGGATTCATATCAAGTGTTTTCTTCAAGATTCAATGATTCGAATTCGTATTTCAGAGTTTCGTCTCAATTTGCTCGGTTTCGATACGGATCGGCTATAATCGAAGATTCCTCTGGTTTTATTTGTTTATTTTCATCAATATCACTTTGCAACAATCACCAAGCCTATCCTCTGGCTTGTAGGTTGGTAGATCTCATTCGTTCTACTGTTTCGATCACTTTCGCGCATTTCCGATGTAGTTTCGATAGTTTTTTCGGCACGTTGAAATCATATGTTTGGATGATCTTTGATGTTCATTTTTTATGCTTCCAATTGATGATTAATTGCTCATAATTCATGTAATTTTCGTGCAAAAACTCATACCATAGCATGTGGTAGTTTGGATAAGTGATTATGTGTTGAAAGTTGCTTTTAAAAAGCTGTTTTTGCTGTTTTTTTGCCACTGTTACAGTGGTAATCGATTACTCAAAGAGGGTAATTGATTACTTTGCACTTTTTTCACCAAATTCTGCTATTTTTGAGCAAGTAATCGATTACCTACATAGGGTAATCGATTACCACTGTAATAGGGTGCCATTTTTGGTGTTTTTCAAGCTTGTTTGACATCCTTTCCTCCTCTAACTTCCATGGATTGATATGCTTGATTTTTATGGATGTTTTAAGTGTTATTTAACTTCTGTTTGAGGCATATTCATGAACTTTCGACGCATGATTTTGATTATTCAATTTGTTCATATTATTGGCATTGTATGAACATGATCATTCTTGCACTATCTTTGATCACATGATACATGATTTGTGATGCATGCTAAATGTCACTTGGTACTGTTTTGCACTTTCATTCATATTTGAATTAAGTTTGTTCTTCATGGATAAGCTTAATCTTGTATAATCAATAATGCACCCTTTTGCTTTAATAATTTTTCAATTCATTTTGGAAAATTATTGGCATATTCCTCCCTTGTGATTTATTAATGGAAACTTCGTATCGATTATTGATCTCTCCCTTGGCGCTCCTCTCTAGGCTTCCTTTAGAACTTGCTTTCTCTTGGTACCTCGCGGAGTCAGAGTTTTGCGCGACACTGGAGCACTGTACAACTTGGAGTTATTGCGCTGTCCGTTTCAATTTCTGCACTACACCCTGTGTGGTAGAGAAGGAATAAGAATGGAGAATTTCTACTCTCATTCTGACTACTTCAGGTAAGGGACGAATGACCCTGTGCCTAGCTTAGTCACCTCTATCCCTAGGCGGTAGCGTATCTCCTTCCCCAGTCGAATCAACCTTGGATCACTCTTATCTTCTTTCAATCTATCTTTTGATCAATCATCACCTTCTTGGTTAAGATCACTGTCTTTGGATTAGCAAACTCTCTTTGTTTCAATACCCTAATCCTTTTCTTGTGGTCAATCATTTGCTTTTGATTCCCCTAAAGAGTCTCGATCCCTTTTTCTTCGGTTAATCACAATTTTTCTGTTAAAACCGAATCCCTAGGAGTTCGCAACCTTCTCTTGGTTCTTCTCCCTTTGTTTGGTTAATCACTGCCTGTCAGTTAAAACACCAAATCGCACGTCTTCTCAGTTAATCACAGTCTGCCTGTTAATATATTGAGTTGCTATTGGGTTAATCACCTTCTCTTGGTTAATCACCTACTTTTTTCAGTTAACCACAACCTGTTTGTTAAAACACTGAACCCCTTTCGAGTTAATCACCTTCTCTTGGTTAATCACTCGGTTTTCTTTCCGGTTAATCACAGTTTCTCTGTTAACACCAAATCCTCGGCAGTTAGTAACCTCTTTTGGTTCAAATACCCCTTTCGTTGGTCAAGTGCTGTTTGTTCAGTCAGTACCAACATCCCCTTTGGGTCACGACCTTCGCTTGGTCCCACACCCCTTCTTTTGGTTGATCACAGTTTTCCTGTTAAAACCAATGCTCCTCTTCCCCCACAGAGTTGCAACCCTTTCATTCTTCGGTTAACCACTATTTATCAGTTAATATATCGAAGTCCCCTAAGAGTCAAACACCTTCTCTTGGTTCAGTACTCTCTCATTTTGGTTCATCACAGCCTGTCTGTTGACACCAACTCCTTTTTCCCACCAGAGTCTTAATCTCTTTCTTTTTGGTTAACCACTGCCAGTTAGTTAATATACCGAACCTTTTCCATTTGATCCCCAGTAGGGTCACTACCCTCTGGTCCCCAACACATTTCTTTGTCCTCTTATCTCCCCAGTGGAATCCTTCCTATCCTTCTGTTCTTTTGTCTTCTTGGTTTCTACACCACTCCTGCACTATATCCCCAGCGGATCTTTCTCTACTTCTTTTACTCTTGGTTTTGACACCACTTTCCTTCTCCTTTTCTTTTTCCGTCTTAGTTCCCCAAACTATGGAAGCTCTGATTCTGCATTCATTCGAATGTATGATACGTAGGCACAAGATCGCGATGATCTTGGCGAGCACACTTCCACCCTTCTTTCTTCCTTTCCCCTTTCTTTGTCCCTGGTTCCTCTAAACTATGGCGCTCTTATTTCCTCATTGCACTATGAGGGTACGTAGGTACGAGGGCCCTAATCCTCCGCGAGCACTTCCTTTCTTTATTTTCCTCTTCTCCTCTCTCTTTCTCTCCTCTTTTTTAGCTAGAAGCCTTTAGATAGATAACGCATCCAAGCCTAGAAGCAAGAGAAATGGTTCCCGTCGAGTACGAAGGATGCGTAAGGTGCTAGTACCTTCCTTTCGCATAACCGACCTCCGATCCTGTTTCTCTTCCCCTTGGGTTTTATCGATATTTTCCCTGTCCTTTGGGACTAAATAAAGTTCGGTGGCGACTCTGTGTTATCTTTGAGTGTGTGATTCACTTAGGTATAAACCAGCCATCTTCAGTAACATCTATGATTTGTATATCCCATGTGAAGATTTTGGTCTTTACCTTAAACTCTGTTGAATTAATCTTTACCTTGAGTGTTGTTACATTCATATTCTTATCCTTGGTGATTACCATGCTTATATTCTCATCTTGCTTCAATTATGTTTGTTATTTTGTACTTCTTTAAGTTATCCCCAAGTGAGGCTTGCTTGTTAGCTCCTCCTTAAACCTCTTTGTTCCCCTCCTTCCAAAGGAAAGTATCTCTATGGACCTCAAAGTCATAGATAATTCATTACCTTCTTGGCCTCATTAGGGCCATCCTTACTTCTTGGCCTCATTAGGGCCATCCTTACTTCTTGACCTCATTAGAGCCATCCTTTATCCTCTTTAGGATCAATCCCTTGGCCTCATTAGAGCCTTTTCTCCCTTTAACCTAATTAGGTTCCCCTCTTGTGAGAACTATCATCATAGTTGCTCATTTCCCTCTTTGGCCTCATTAGAGCCACTTACCTTATGACTTAGGATTCACCTAGAGTTCTTCAATTCTATGTGAGCATCATCATCATGATGTTCCTTTTCCCCCTTGGCCTTATTAGAGCCATTTACATCATAACTTAGAATTATGATAGAGTTCTTAAACTTTATGTGATTTCTCATCATCATGAGTATTCACTTACCCCCTATAACTTAGACTTAGAGAGTTCTTCAACTCTACATGAGTATCACACTCATTCCCCTTGGAACTTTGGCCATAGTCAATGGTTCCTCACCTTTAATTAGGTGAACTACGGTTGCTCTGATTCTTTAGTCAGAACATGTAGGCACAATATGCGACGTCTTGGCGAGCATACTTAGTGTATATACCATTAGGTCTTTACCTTTATCACCTTGGTCTTCACCATAGGTCCTTACCTTTACCCTTAGTAGATTTCCTTAGCAAGCAAACATGACATAACACAAATACAAACAAGAGGCTCATGTAGAGTACTACAGATACTTAGGGTGCTAATACCTTCCCTTAGTATAACCAACCCCCGAACCCCTGATCTCTTAGTTGTGTTTTCACATAGCGCAACTAGGGTTTTCTTTCGATCTTTACCCTTTCTTTTGGATAAATCAAAGCTCGGTGGTGAATTTCAAAGTTTTGTGATTCAAGTTAATTAATATCTTGGTATACGATTCTCACCGCAACAGAAATGGAGAATTCACAGGGGATATCTTAATAGGGTTAAGCCCACCTTGTTGTGATTGTGTTATTTATGTTTTGCTTGCTTGCTTGTATATATATCTGTATATTTGTTTGGTTTCTTTTGTTTGGCAGGGTACTACTTTTGAGTGGTGAAATAAGTCCTAACCCGGACTTGAGAGCATATATGGTAGGATTATGGTGTAATCAATAGTCGGCTGTTAGGAGTTGTCCTAACAAGTTTGACATATGATGACCATGCTCAGTTGAGGCCCCTTTGGGATTATTGATGTCTGATGTGAGTAGTCACATTGATGTCACAGTTTCTGACTTAGGAGTCTGTGAGACTGAGCACCGTAGTTACCTTTACCCCACTGGGCCTTTTTAGGACGTAGTGTGATGGCTATGAGGGAGTAGTCCCAAATAGTTGATACGCGATACTACACTCAGACGAGTTTATCTTAAGAATATTATTAACTCGCGTGAGTAGTCACGTAGGTCGATAATGTCCAAAAGATTTATCTATGACTTTGAGAACTTTTAGAACCCTGTTCTACAGTTGATGAACCCATAGTACACACCTATTGGGATGGGTAGACCATGGCTCCATGCATGAGACCCTTAAACCTAGGACTGGTGTGCTTTTGATTGTGTGTACATATGTTTGTGTTTGTGCTTATGTGTTTTGCGCATTGCATCTATCTCAATGCATCCATTGTTAGTTTTAAGGAACTCAGTTGTCTTTTTATCTATAAAATCATTAGGTATAAAGGATATTAGGAAAAGGAACACTAAGAAGTACAATTTCAAGAAGCCCAATTTGGTAGAGCTAAAAAAGCTAGCAGCCTTGGTATCTTGCCCAGAAGACTTCAGAAAGCGTTATGGAAGATTAATTGGTATTCTCAGGACCAAGATGGAAGATGGTGTTCTCGACACGTTGGTGCAATTTTATGATCCTCTTTACCATTACTTCACCTTTCCCGACTACCAACTTGTTCCGACATTAGAAGAGTATTCTTATTGGTTTGGTCTACCTGTGAAAGAACAAGAACCTTTCAATGGTCAAGAGAAGATTCCTTCACCGAAGGAGGTCGCTGATTCTATCCACCTAGAAATGTCTGAAGTCAAGCCTCACCTCACCACCAAGAATGGGACCAATGGTCTACCTTCCAAGTTCTTGTTTGATAAAGCCTTCTACCTAGCTAAGATGAATAGTATAAGCACCTTTGAAGCAATCTTTGCACTCCTTGTCTATGGCTTGGTCTTGTTTGCTAATGTTGAGGAGTTTATTGATATCAACGCCATTCGGATCTTCTTAAGTAGAAATCCTGTACCCACACTGCTTGGTGATGCTTATCACTCTATCCACCACAGAACTCTTAAAGGGGATGGTACTATCTTGTGTTGCGGACCTTTGCTTTACACGTCGTTTATTGCACATTTGTCTCGGACATCACACTTCACAGATAATCCAGACAGGCTTCGCTGGTCTCAGAGAATCATATCTCTTACCCATACTGACATCTTTTGGTACGATCTAGCTTACAACAAAGGAGTCATCGTTGATAGTTGTGGCCCATTCCCCAATGTGCCACTTCTTGGTATCAGAGGTGGAATCAGCTACAACCCTATTCTTACTAGGCGTCAATTTGGATTCCCTATGGAAGATAAGCCTAAAAATATCCTTTTGTCCGGTTTCTTTTATCTTAATGAGGAAGCCATAGCAGAAACCAAGAGCAGTGTTTTGCATGCTTGGGGAAGGCTCCACAAGAGAACTAAGAATGACTTGGGAAAGAGAAACTGTGTGGCCTTGGAACCATTCCTTCGTTGGGTTCGATCTCGAGCTTGTGATCTTAAGATGCATATCTCCCCGAGAGATCTCCACAACCTACTGTTGTACCTCCCTCTATCATTCCTATTGAGCGCATGGAAGAGTATCAAGAAACTCTAGCAAGGATGAAACTTGAGAGAGACACGTAGGAAGGAAAGTACCATGCCATTTATGCTGAACAGATGGAAATGAAGAAACAAATGAAAGAAAAGGATGATTTGATTGAATGTCTTGAGAGACGTGTGATTGACAGACTTGTGGCGCAAGAGAATTTATTTTTCTCTAGCGTGCAACCCACTTCTAGTGCTCACGAGTATGCAAGTATTCTGCTGACATCTGGCACTTAGAAAGGGATTGTTGACAAGTTGATTTCTAGAGAACGACAAGCTGAAGAGACAGAAGAGGATGCATGGAGTATAGCCTCGAGATAGGGTTGCTTTTTAGGCCTAGCTGTTGTTTTATCTCTTTGTATTTTGAGCTTCTTAAAATGTACCTCGAAAGTTGTAACTTTTCTCAATATTTAATGAAGTGAAGCTTATTTTGAAATTGTCTCTCTTGAGTTCCTTAAAACCAATTGCATTCACATTTCATCTTGCATTTTTGTTAAAAAATATCAAGGAACTAATTTTGTTTTGCTGACTTTGTTGAGATGGATTTTGGAAGGAAAGGAACTTGGCTGTACACCTTCATGGTTCCCGATGTTGAGCAACTAAAGGAACTAGGAAGATTGATTGAAGATCCAGTGGCTTTCTCATTAAAGTATGGAAGAATTCTCCCGCTGTTGTGGCTCCAAAGGGCTGAAGGATTGCTAGAGACTTTGGTTCAACTCTACCATCCTCTTTATCATTGCTTTGTGTTTCCCGATTACCAATTGACGCCAACTCTGGAAGAATACTCTGCCTTGATGGGTCTCCCTGTCAACGATTCTCCTCCATTCTATGGTTTAGAAGACGAGCTCAATGCGAAGGACATTGCAAGAGGAACAAGGCTAAGGTTGTCTGATATTCAAGCCCACTTAACCATCAAGGGGGACTTGCTAGATTACCCGCTCAGTTCTTGTTCGAGAAAGCTTGTTACTTCGCTGATAGGAAGAATACTGCACTCTTTGAGTCCGCTTTCACTTTGCTAGCTTATGGACTGTTTCTGTTTCCCAATGCTAAAGACTTCGGCGACGTCAATGCTATTCAAATCTTTATGCTCAGGAACCCGGTTCCTACTCTATTGGTTGATACTTATCATGCCATTCACTCAACAAACAGACAAGATAGAGGACATATCGTCTGTTGTGTTGCTCTCCTATATAGGTGGTTTATTTCGCACCTACCAAAGACCGCAACCTTTTGGGATATGGAAGACAGTACCATTTGGTCCAAAAGGCTCATGGAGCTTACTCATGCTAACATCAAGTGGTATGACCCAATCTATGGAGGGATTCTCATGATTCACAACTGTGGGGATTTCCTCAACGTACCTTTTATGGGCAGAAAGGGATGTATCAGCTATAACCCCGCTCTCGCTCGCCGGCAGCTAGGCCATCCAATGGAGGAGATACCTGATCTTGGCAATATGAAGAGGCTTTTTCTTGAAGAAGGAGAGAATCATGAGTTCATGCTCAGAGTTGCACGCACCTGACATTGCATAAACAGACAAAGATGGACCGCAATGGGGAATCCTAGTTGTACTATCACCGAGGCTTGTTTAGAATGGTCACGTGAAATAGCTCTTGTGATGAGGATGCCTTATCTGCGTCATAAGCCGCCTACAACTGAAGAATTGAAGCTAAAGAAAGCGCTGGAAGAACTGACTCTTGATAGAGCGAAGATGCAATAGCAAATCAACAAACTCATGAGGGAACTCAATAGAGGGGAAGGACCATCATCCAGTGGACTAGATTCCTAGTTTCCTTTTATGCTGTATTTTCTTTTTTACCTATGTAATGAACTTTGAAGGTGTACTGTCTATGTTGTAATATTTGCAAATTTTCTAATGAAAGAGATTATTTTGAGAAATATCTTTTTATCTACAATGTTTGCAAACTTTTTTGGTTCCTTGATAGCTTTGTTTGCATTTGCATTCTTTCATGTCATAACATGTGTTTTTTTCCTGTCGTGTCTCATTTCGTGGTCTTCTCTTCAGAACCGTCACACTGAGTCTTCAACGCCGATACAAAACATGAGCCTAAGCTCGCCAGAGAATGTCTGAACACGACTTTGAAATGGATAGAGTCAACAATAAATTGAATGATCTACGAGGAAGTAAGGGGCAGATTATGGAAGTTTTACAGGTTATTAGAGCAAATATGGATGCTCGGACCACCGTGGTCTCTGAAATTGTCACTCCAGCCGTGTGTCATACCCCAAATTTTGACCACTAAGATCTCCCATCATTGTGCAAATTATCATCACAATATGGATGTACCTTCATGCCTCATCAATCTCCTCACAGATGGGTGAGCATTCACTACAGCTAAGAATTAGGGTTTCAAGCCCTCTCAGAGCTCTTAGACAAAGGATCAATCAAGGAATGACATGATCTTCAACATGTATAAACCTCTCAAACATCCACAATGGATCAAGAGGATTCCGACATCAAGGATCAAGTACAAGGCTGCAACATTCCAAGTGGATTAAGCCTCAAGATCGCCAGTGTCACTAAATTAGGGTTTTGGTCGACCAGGGCCTCCAGATGGAAACTTTCCTTTGGAAATGAGCCAATTCTTCAAAGCATAACCCAAAATACTCTAAGGGACCTCATAAGCCCAATCCTCAAGTCAATTTAGCCTCAGGGGATGCATTCATAAAAAATCAGGAATTCGGGTTTTTTGACCTAATTCACCCCTAAGTTGACTTTTGGGACAAAACATGAGCCAAGACCTTAAGACATGATTTTAGGGACCCTAATACACTACATTGATCCATTTGCGACAATGGATTGATCCAAGAAGCTTGATTCACAAGTTTCAAGTTCATCAGGACCACTGTTAGGGTTTCGCGGAAAAAGTCAACTGTGCCTTTGACTTTTGACCAGGACATGCTCCCAAACCTTGGGACATGATTCACTACACCCTATAACACCTATGAAATCAATCCATCAAGTTTGATTTGGGTCAAGGACTTGATTTCATAGAGGATCGCACAGTTTGGAATTCATCTGACAAAAAGTCAACTGTGCCAAAAAGTCAAAGTTTGACTTTTTGATTTTTTTAATAAATTATGGTTCCCTAACCCTAAAATGATGTTAATGTGTGATTGGAATCATCATTCATCAGGAAAAATCAAGAAAAGTGGGATAACTTGTAAAAGGGGTAACCATAATAAACTTAGAAATTTTCTAAGTTATGAAACAAAGTGGCTAGGGTACCAACTTCCAAGGATCATAACTTGTGATCCAAGCAACCATTTTGGCTGATCCAAAGATGGATTTGCAGCTTTCATGGCATATTTTAAAAGTGCCAACTACACCTCACTCCAATTCTCCATGGATTTTTAGTTATGGAGTGACCAAAATGACAAAAACATGAAAATGCCGCTTTTTCCAACACTTAGTGAAATTTTCACTAAGTCAGAATCTGTTTCCCTTTTTTAAAAATGTAGGGCATTTTTCACTTAGATCCAAAATGTTTCAAGACACACTATGACAATATGCCTTACTGCAACTGTCATGGCAAGGTAGATTTGTGCATTTTGCTCGATTTGATCAAATTATGCAAATGACAAACAAGTTTATCCATCTGAACACCTCAGGGGGGAGATCAAGGAGGGACAAACACTGATCCATAAGCCTCCTAAGTCTTTGGAACTAAAAGTAGCATGCCAAACCTAGAAATGCCTAAAAAGGGGACAAGACTCCAATTTTGTTTTGGAGCATTCAATTGATGTACCAAGGTGACATGAACTGAGCCTTTTCCAACTGAATGAGTCAAGGATGATCTCTGAACTAGGGAACCAAAGGTCTGTGCTCTAACCTCTAGTCAATGGCTAGAGGAGACTTAAGATTAAAAAATGATCCAATTGGACAATGATCTGCTGCAGTTTCCATTCACTATTGCTTGCAAAACAAACTTGCTCTACTATAAATAGAGCTCATTTGTGCTCAGTTTAAGTACACCAAAGCCATCAAACTGATGCTTTCCTCAAAATCTCTTTTTTTCACTCCAAAATTGCCTTCCAAAGCAAGTCACTATCGGGTTTTGAGTTTGAGAGCCATTTCAACCAAACCAATCACACACACACACCTCATAAACATCATATAGAAATGATCTAAACACTTAAACCACATCTGGAACACTGATTTCTTAGAATCACTAGCCAGTTGCTCATGTTTTCAACCAAGTTGCAGTTGAGATTCCATGAAGTGATCCATCCATTTCCAATCAAGTCCAGGCATTCAAACACACTCCATATGGTGTAGGGAAGCTGTTCAGATCATCACAACTCATCTGTAACACCTCCAACTCAAAAATCACTTTGCTCTTGTTGTCACGACCTTCAAGTAAGCCTAAACTTGGTCATCTCTTAATCTATGCATATTTCCTCGCACAATACTTTTGCCAAATGTTCATAATCATGCATAAAATGTTTCCCCTCAATTAATTGCTTTGTTTGAATCGTGTATCAAAATTCTCAGCCTTCATGCAAATTTTAGGGTTCTTGAGGTTTTATCTTGATTTCTTATTCCATGCTTAAAATAAATGAAATTAAAGACCATAGACAAGATCGTGAGGTGAAAACGAGTAGATTGATATGTGGATTGTGTGATTTCATCAAGTATTCAGTAAGATTGGTGAGAAAATGCAAATCTGCAGAAACAGAGGGGTGGCACGTGTTCTTAGCGCCATTTTTTGAATATTTGAATATTTGAATTTTGTGATTATTTAATTGATTCAAAAATTAATTTCTCTCTGAGTTTTAATGATTTTGAGTTGATTCTTTTTTTTAATAATTCACAAAAATGTTAAAATATTTTATTTTGCCAAAAATTCCCAAAAATATTATTTATTTCATATACTTGATATTTTTGCAAAGAATTAATCTTTTATTTGTTTTTTAACATTTAAAATATTTTTTCCTCCTTGATTTTCCAAACTTAATTGGTTTCCAATCATTTTGTGGATATAAACATGATTTTTCAAACATTAATCCAAAATCACAACTTGTTTTTCAGACATGTTTGATAATTTTGATCATTTTAATTAAATTTTTATTTAATTAAAATACATTTTGAAATTAATTTAGGGTTTTGATCTTAATCACCCTAAACAAATTATTTTCAAAAACTCTGGACCTCTAATAGAGTGTAAGACTCAACCCCTCTTGAAAACCAAAATATTTTGGGCCTCAGTGTATTGTATAAGTCCCGATACCGTCAAAAAGTTTGGCACGATCGTCGCCTTTTTAACAAAACCAATTGGGCCTCTCCTCGAGCTATAAGTCTCATTCCTTTTCAAAAATAAATCTTTGGGCCTCTAATAGAGTGTAAGACCCAACCCCTTTTTAAAACCAAAATGATTTGGGCCTCAGATGTTGTGTAAGACCCACTGTGTTTTCAAAAACCTCGGCGCGATCGCCGTTTTCAAACAAATAACCCTGCGCCTCTCCTTGAGTTGTAAGTCATATCTCTTGTACAAAAATAAACTCTGGGCCTCTAATAGAGTGCAAGACCCATCCTCTTGTACATAAAAACTTTTTGGGCCTCACATATTGTATAAGTCCCTCTGTACAGTTTTCAAAATAACGGTGCGATTATCGTTAAAACTTGGGCCTCTCCTTGAGCTGTAAGCCCCAACAATCTTTTCAAAGCACTTTCTCCTTTGATTTTGAATTCAAATATATGTTGTTATAAAAACTTTCTTTGTTGAACAACTAATAAAACAGCATGGAAGCTCTACAACGGGTAAGTGTTTATCCGCTTTCATTTACCGCTTTCATATAAATAAATGTATTGTGGGGCTGTTTCACTGTAAGTTTTCTTTCACATCCTTTTATATACTTGTCACATATCCAATGTGTAATACTAGTATAGTTATTTAGAGTTTTCCCCGGCAACTACGTCTAGCACTAGGTAAAGCCTTGTTGGTCACTCTTAAATACAAACAAAACTAGATCTCCATAGGATTTCCAGATATAATCTTCCCTTCTCTTGGGGTTAAACAATATGGAACAAAGAGAAAGGCAGTATTCTCGGTGAACCTTTTCTCAGACTGTCACCCTTAGAAATTGTCAAAGAAACTCTAACTCCCCATAGATGATCTTTTCTCCGTGAATGGCATCTCTTGAGTTTCTTCCAAATTCTCGAACTTTCCTGGAATGATCTCTTCTCTGTGAATTGCATTTCTTGAACCTCTCTTGGTTTGGTGACCCACAGGCTTCCTAAAAGCATCCCTGCCTCCTCTTGGTCGTTGTACAAGGACCCTTCGGCTTCTTAGAAGTTCTCATGCCTTCTCTTGGGCTTCATACAAGGACCCTGACGACCTCTTAAAGGTATAAGACAGAACTTAGTCATCCTTCGCTAGAGCAGTCCTTCCAGTGTCAAAACTCCGGCCATTTTAGGGTTGATACTCATCCCTTAATGCCGACGCCTCCTCTTGGGCATTGTACAAAAGATAAAACTCTAGACTTGGACAGTCTAAACCTCTTGAGTCTCAAATACATTCTCAAGTTCCTTTCAAACATAGGAAAAAACACCGATCACTCTGGATCAATCTCCAGCAGAAACCCGATCTCTCTCGTGAGAGTTCCCCACACTTGGACCCGCTTCAGGATCTCAATAATCCTTAGTAGTAAGTCAGTCGCCTCTTGTGCTTTGTACAAATGATTCTCCCCAGCGGAGCTAACCTTTTCAGACTCTCTTGTTGAGTCAACCACCTTTAGCCTCCATCTTGGGCTTTGTACAAGACATATAAAAACCCGCTCTCTTGTTGAGTATAAAAGATTCTCTTGTTGAGTCAACTTTTAGCCTCCGTCTTGGGCTTTGTACAAGACATATAAAACACTCTCTTGTTGAGTATAAAAGACTCTCTTGCTGAGTCAATCTCCTTTTAGCCTCAATCTTGGGTTTCGTACGAGACATCAAATCACTCTCTTGTTGAGTATAAAAGACTCTCTTGTTAAGTCAATCAACCTTCAGACTCTCTTGTTGAGTCAATCACCTGTTCGAGACTCTCTTGTTGAGTCAACCTTTTTTTTAGCCTCTGTCTTGGGCTTTATACAGGACAAATAAAAGTATTCTCTTGTTGAATCAAACCATTTCAGCCTCCATCTTGCGCTTTATACAAGATACATTCTCCCCAACGGAGTCAAAAATATCATTTAGCCTCAATCTTGGGCTTTGTACAATGTCCAGAAAGAACATTTTCCCCAGAAAAGTCAAACTTCTAGCCTCCTCTTAGGCTTTGAATAAAGAAATCCCCGGTTGAGTCAATCAACCTTTTAGCATCAAATTTGTACTTTGCTCACAGTATACAAACCTCAAAAATTCCTCTTTAGAGATGACAAATTCTCTCTCAGCCAAGACACTTTAGCTTCACATCTTAGGCTTTGAACAAGATACAAATCACTTTTAACTTCAACCTTGGGCTTTGAACAAGACACCAAAACACCATTTCCTCCCATAGAATAGGAGGGAACTACGATCGCTCTGATTTCCCTGTTTCGTTAAACGGGAATACGTAGGCATAAGATTGCAAAATCTTAGCAAGCATACTAATCAAAAACTTAAAATCCAGTACCTTCATACATCAACCAAAAGCATTAGATCTAATACCTTACCAAAAACCTCGCAAATAGTCCAGACACCGTGTTCTTAACCAAAATAACCAAAGGCAGACCCCCCTTTTGATAGCATCTGTAAACCAACAGTTTTGACTGTTTAACCTCAGTATGCAAGCAGGGTTAATTGGAGACATCTATTTCCCTTCCTTAATCAGCGTCACAAGATAAAAAATGAATCGAACTGTAGTACCAAAGCAATAATGATTCGAAACCACAAAAATCGCACTACAGAAAAAATGGTGACCATAGTGGGAGGCATTCTTTCTCACAGTCTTAGGTAAAAGGCCTTAAATTTACGAGGTGTCACAGAAATGGCGACTCTGCCGGGGAGCCATTGTCTATATAGGATCATAGGATCATAGAGGTCTAGGATGTTAGGACAAATATATATACTGCTTTTCCTAATTGATATCCATGTTTATTTTTTTTGCTAATGGGAATGCGTGTGATGCCGCATCTGGAAAGATTGAGTATACACCTAAGATAGGGGATGTCACTATACGGGTAACCTTATGAGGAGTGAATCCCAGATAAGAGGTCTCGGTCGACCATCGAATAAGGGGAGATGCCCTTTGCGGATTCAATGCATATACGACTTCAGTTTTTGAAAGCAGATTGTTCGATTGGGTTATCTGAGAAGCTAAGGATTTTAGTAGACTAAAGCCATTTTGTAGTGCAGAAGCTATCGGAAATAGTTGTCACGCGATACTACCCTCATTTTAGATTACTCTAAGATACTACAGCTCGCTGGCGATCCGCTTGCTGTCGTTATCCCAAGAGGGGTCAGTGATTTTGAGGACAGGTACAATAAATCACCAGTATAAACCTTTGGGGATGGGTAGAGCCTTGACTTCATGACACCGACCCTTTGGCCCCATGTTTTTTCTATGTTTTTGTGTGCTGCATTCATGCATTCATTTCATTAAAAAACTTTAAACAAAGAAAAATCTTCTCTTATAGTCTCTCTTTTTCAAATTAAACTAAGACAATGATTGCAAATGTCACAAAAAGAGATTGCTAATGGATTTCGGTAGAAGGAAAACTCATAAGTACACCTTCAAGGTTCCAAAATTAGAGGATTTGAGAGGGTTGGCGAGGATGATAACCAACCCTGAGGCTTTCAGAGCCAAGTATGGAGGATTGTTGTCTCTGTTAAGGGTCCATGTAATTGAAGGAATCCTGTCCACACTAATCCATGTCTACGATCCGGTCTATCGCTGTTTCACATTCCTGGATTATCAACTAGCACCAACACTGGAGGAGTACTCTCACCTGACTGATTTACATATTACTGATCAAGCCCCATTTTCTCATTGATAAATTGATGAAAAATTGATAGAAATCGATGTTTTCACGGATGAATTTTGATATAAACTACGTAGAATACTTGTTGATTATGTTGGAACATGTTTTGGTTGATATATTGTGATTTGGAAGTGTTTGGGAGGAAGAAATGATGAATTTTGGTCCCATATGACCTATATTGACGCTGCTGTGAATTTCTGGGTTCGTAGGTTCGCTTTGCGAACCCCAGCGAAGGGGTAAGCGAAGGTTCGCCCAGAAGTTCGCATTGCAAACTTTATGCTGTTTTTTCTCTGCCACTGTTTGCTGAGGGTTCGCATTGCGAATAAGAAAGCGAACGTGACAGATTTTCCATTTTGTTTTCTTCATAACTTTTGATCCGTAACTCGGATTGAGGCACTGTCAGATGCGTTGGAAAGCTATTTCAATGCTCTTTATGATAGTGGGATAGGAACATATGTTTATGCCATGGATTGATATGGTAGAGTTAAATATTGTGATGAATGTGATAAGTGTAGTTTATGTTTCCAACAAAATTCACGAATCGGGAATCCGATTGATATGGGACTTGATGTAACACCCCCAATCTATACCCCCAACAAACAAAGCGATAAATAAGATTCAAAATTTCATCAGAGTATATTTAAAACATTCACGACATAGACCGAGGGGTCACATCAATTGAAACAAATACACATACACCTGCTCATAAAGATATGCAACAATTCAGGTAGCACATAACAAAGGAACCTAGTTCATAACACCCACAATTCAGATACAGAATAAAAGCGGAAAATTTGTAACTGAAACTCATATATATATATATATATATATATATATATATATATATATATATACCATAAAAAGTTTGTCTGTCATATACAACATCATACATGTACAATCCAAAAGATACATGTATACATAATACAAATAATCACACTCGATCTCCCCGACTACCCGGTGCTACATATCAGAGCCGACCGACAAAAGAATGAAGACCTAAGCTTCACAAAAAGACCTCCAGCATCTAATCTGTAATGCCTCATAGAGCATTTAAAAACAGCAGAAGGGTGAGAAACACAATCATAATATAATTGCATATAATTATATATAACGCAAAAATACACATATAAATTACTCTCACCACAACTTATACCAGAATTCAAACACAAACAACACAAAGTATATTTCATATATCCATCACCAAGGTATATAATCCATGCACAGTACAAATATCACCAAATTATATACATATATCAACTCATCAATTTCATCCACAATTCCACACACAATCAATCCATTCATGATTTATGCAAATGCAAAGAGACCGACACAACGACTCTATGCAAATGCACATGCGGTACCATCCATCCATCAATCTCATCACTAGTTCACTCAGGAACTATTGGAATCATTGCTTGTTACTGAGGACCACTCATGTAACACCCCGTCGGGCAAACGATGTTCCCTGTCGCTTTCGGTCCTCTTGGTATAAGGCGCACGATGTTTATGGATCGCTTTCAGTCCTCTTTGTATAAGTCGCACGATCCGATTGCTTTCAGTCCTCTTTGTATAAGGCGCACGATCGTCTATAATCATCGCTTTCAGTCCTCTTTGTATAAGGCGCACGATGTTATAGCGGATTCCCTCTGGAACTGTTTCGTCGCTCACACCCACTAGGGCACACGACATCACCAACTTGCATATCATAATGCTTGGCATACAATGACTCATGACATTCAAATGCACACATATACACATCCATAACCATGGATATATCATCAAATACAACACATTGCATTTACTAGCCCTTACATCACAAACCATCATCACAACATCTTATCACATGCATTTCCATCACACAACAGCACACAAGTCATACAACATTCATATCAACAGCATATTGCATAATACACATCAAATACACACACTTACAATAGTACAAGTTGACAAAACGACACCATTCCAATTCCCGACATAATTAAATCGGTCACTAGTCTCAAAACCAATAATATAAGAAAGAACATGTCAAAAGCTTTCCAACGCATCAAACCACGCCTCAAACCGACTTACGGATCAAAAGTTATAAAGAAAACAAATTGGGAAAAGCTGTCATGTTCGCATTGCGGAGCTCCTAGCGATTCCTTCGCTCCTTCATTCGCAGTGCAAATGTCCCAGCGAACCAAGTCAGAAAAGAAAATATCCTAAAAAAGTTCCTAACGTTCGCAGTGCGAACTCCAAGCGAATGCTCGCTTTCCCCTTCGCAGTACGAGTCTCCCAGCGAACAGTGGCAGAAAGAAAACAAACCAAAACAACACAAAGTTCGCAGTACGAACCTCTGACGAATGGTCGCCCGTACCTTCGCAGTGCGAATTGCCAGTGAATGCTCATTTTCCCCTTCGCTAGGGGATATGCAGTGCGAACCTGCGAATTCACAAAACCCAGCAGCGCTGTTACATACCCCAAAATCATATTTTCCCCACCAAAACACTTTCAAACCAACACATAGCAATCAAAACATAACCCAATCATGGTAACTAGTATACTACAATATTTACATCGATTTCCAATCACAAAAACATCGATTTCTACTCGTTTATCGCATTTCGACCTATATTTGAAAACCAATAAAACTTCCACACAAACATACATAATCATACACAAACATAGTATAATCGAGTTTCGCACCCTTACCCGATTAAATCGCGTTTGAAAAGTCGGTTGAATCGGTTCCTAGATTTTCCAAGTTTTCTCTCTTTTCTTCTCTTCTTTTCTTTTTTCCTCTTTTTCTTCTTCTCTTTTTCTTTCCTTTCTATTTTTCTATCTTTCTATTTCTATTATATGAAAAATATAATATCTACCCTAACAAAGACCAAAATACCCCTACACTCAAATATCTCGCAAACGCTCCCAAAACGCGATAAAATATAATCACAATGAAAAATAACATATTTCCAAATAAAAGTCAAAAATCAAATAATATAATAATAAAATGATCAAAACGACTCAATTAAATAAAAATAACTAAAACTGGGGCGTTACAACTCTCCCCCACTTAGAAATTTTCGTCCTCGAAAATATTACCTGAGACGAACAACTCCGGATACGACTCCCGCATACGACTCTCCAACTCCCAAGTCAAATTGCCCTCAGCAGCGCCTCCCTACGCTACTTTCACAAGCGCAATATCCTTGACTCTTAACCGCTTCAACTTGCGATCCAAAATCCTTACTGGTAATGCCTCAACTGTAAGGTTCTCCCTTACCTCAACCTCATCCATCGAAATCACATGTGACGGATCCATAACATACTTTCGAAGTTGTGAAACATGGAACACATCATGCAAATTCGACAGACTCGGCGGAAACGCCACCCTATAAGCCACAGCACCCACTCTCGCGGATATCTGGTAAGGACCAATAAACCGAGAAGTAAGCTTCTTCGACTTCAATGCACGACCCACACCCGTTACCGGTGTAACTCTCAAAAATACATGATCGCCCTCTTGAAACTCAAGATCTTTCCTCCTTCGATCATGATAACTCTTTTGCCTACTCTGAGAAGCCTTCATTTTCTCACGAATAAGTTTCACCTTTTCTGTAGTCTGTTGAATCAATTCCGGTCCAACCACCGAACTCTCACCAGATTCGTGCCAACACAACGGTGTTCGACATCTTCGTCCATATAACGCTTTAAACGGTGCCATTCTAATACTCGAATGGAAACTGTTATTATACGTGAATTCAATCAACGCAAGATAACTATCCCACACACCACCTTGTTCAAGAACACAAGCCCTCAACAAATCTTCCAACGACTGAATCGTTCTCTCCATCTGTCCATCCGTCTGCGGATGATAAGCCAAACTTAAGCTCAATTTAGAACCCAACGCCTTTTGTAAACTTTCCCAAAATCTCGAGGTAAACCTCGGATCTCGATCTGAAACAATACTCAACGAAACACCATGTAACTTCACAATCACACTGATATAAATCTCTGCCAACCTCTCCAAAGAAAAACTGATGTCAATCGGAATGAAATGCGCCGATTTAGTCAGCCTATCCACAACCACCCAAATCGCATTATGTCCCCGCTGAGTGTTCGGCAACCCTGTCACAAAATCCATAGAAATGCTATCCCATTTCCACTCAGGAATATCCAACGGTTGCAACAAACCACTAGGCTTCAGATGTTTTACCTTCGACTTCTGACACATCAAACATGCATACACAAATTGAGCCACATCTCTCTTCAATCCAGACCACCAGAAAATCTTCTTCAAATCTTGATACATCTTATTAGCTCCCGGATGTATACTCAAATTACTCCGGTGTCCTTCCTCCAAAATCATCCTTTTCAACTCCGCATCATCAGGAATACAAATTCTACCTCGGAACCTCAAAACACCCTGATCATCCACTTTAAAGTCACCCTTTTTACCTTGATCACCAACCGTCATCAAATCAACAAATTTCACATCCAATTTCTGTTTCTCGCTAACAGTCAACAGAAAATCATTAGTAACCTTCAACATACCAAGCCTCACACTATCAGACGTCAATTCGCACACTAAACTCAAATCCCTAAACGCTTCCAAAAGTTCCCACTCCTTAATCATCAAAGCGGACATATGCAACGATTTCCGACTCAACGCATCGGCTACCACATTAGCTTTACCAGGATGGTAATTCAAGCTAAAATCGTAGTCCTTCAAAAATTCCAACCATCTCCGCTGCCTCATATTCAACTTTTTCTGATCAAACAAGTATTTCAAACTCTTATGATCACTAAAGACTTCGAATCTTGCACCGTAGAGATAATGCCTCCAAATCTTCAACAAAAAAACCACAGCCGCTAACTCAAGATCATGAGTAGGGTAACTTTTCTCATGCACTCTCAATTGCCTTGAAGCATAAGCCACAACCTTACCTTCCTTCATCAACACTCCACCTAACCCAATCAAAGACGCATCACAATACACCACAAACGGATCACTAGGATTCGGAAAAATCAAAATCGGAGCTGTCGTCAATCTTCTCTTCAGCTCACTAAAACTTTCCTCACACCGAATATCCCAAATGAACGCTTGACCTTTACAAGTCAACTGGGTCAATGGAAGTGCTAGCTTAGAAAAACCTTCAATAAACCTCCGATAATATCCGGCTAAACCCAAAAAGCTTTTAATTTCAGTAACAGATCTCAGAGCCTCCCCAAGGCGACACACTCGGTCTCACAAACCTCTTTTCCAACAATTCGTTCAATTGCTTCTTCAACTCAGCCAACTCAGATGCCGACATTCGATATGGTGCCATAGATACAGGTCTAGTACCAGGAACTAGATCTATAGAAAACTCCACCTCTCTCTGGCGGTACATCTGAAATATCCTCAAGAAACACTTCCGAAAAATCACACACAACAAGAAACACATCAAGTGAAACTTGACTATCCACAGTCAACGATGCAAACAACCCAAACAACTGAGCTTCGTCCGCCAAAAGTTTCTTCAACTCTTTGGTAGATAATAAACTCGACTCTTTGTATTCTTCAAGAGAAGGAAATCTCACTAGCTTATGATAACAATCATTATGAACCCGATTAAACTGCAACCAATTCATACCCAGAACCACATCTAAACCCTCCAACGGAAAACACACCAAATCCACCTCAAAGTCTTTACCATAAATGGTCAACAGACAACTTAAACAAACCAAATAAGTAGTTACTGACCCCATTGCTAGAGTATCAATAACCATCTCTCCATCCATCGAAGACAACACAAGATTCAAACGCTTCACCCACTCAGACGAAATAAATGAATGAGTCGCTCCGGTATCAATAATAGCAACTAAAGGCGTACTATTAATAAAATAAGTACCTCTGATCAGACGGTCTGCACTTGTAGTTTGAGTTCCCGCCAAGGCAAAAACTTTCCCACCAGCTGGAGCTTTCTTCGGTTTCGGACACTTCGTACTAATATGACCAGGTTCACCACAGTTGAAACACGTCACCACATTCTTCCTTGCACAATCAGCCGCGACATGTCCTAAATCTCCGCAATTAGAACACTTCCTCAAATCCTTCCTACATTCGAACTGACGATGTCCCACTTCACCACATCTGTAACATCTCAAAGAATTAGACATACCTCCTCCACTTGGCCTTTTCTCAAAGTTACCCCTTTGTTTACCCTTATCAGCTGGTGTTACATAAGGACCACTACAAAATTGTTGCTTCTCTTTCCTCTCGCTCACACTCTTATAGTGAGTAGAACGAGCCTTACTATCCTCCTCATAAATCCTACAACAATCCACCAAATCAAAAAACCTCCTTATCCTCTGATAACCAATTGCCTGCTTTATCTCAGGACGCAGCCCGCTCTCAAACTTCACACACTTAGAAAATTCCGCCGTAGCTTTAGCATAATGTGGATAAAACTGCACAAGCTCCACAAACTTAGCAGTATAGTCAACAACAGACATACTACCTTGTTTCAACTCCAAGAACTCAATTTCCTTCTTTCCTCTAACATCTTCAGGAAAATACTTCCTCAAAAACTCGATGCTAAACACAGCCCATGTGATCTCTTCATCAGCAGCTTCCAACACATGACGAGTACTAACCCACCAGTCATCAGCCTCTTCCTACAACATGTGAGTACCCAGTCTCACCTTCTGATCCTCAGCATAATCCATTACTCGAAAGATTCTTTCAATCTCTTTAAGCCAAATCTGTGCACCATCAGGATCATATCTTCCTTTGAAGATAGGCGGTTTGTTCTTCCTGAACTCATCATTACCAGCAACATTAGGTGCACCCTGCACAGCCCGAGCCATAGCTTGCATAGCAGCAGCCAAAGCAGCATCATTCCTACCAGCCATATTCTGTTCATTTCCAATAACAGCAACTATGGTTAAACAAATAACTCACTGAACCACAAAGACCAACAAGGACTGACACAAACTGACACGGACTGGCTCTGACACCACTTAATGTAACACCCCTAATCTATACCCCCAACAAACAAAGCGATAAATAAGATTCAAAATTTCATCAGAGTATATTTAAAACATTCACGGCATAGACCGAGGGGTCACATCAATTGAAACAAATACACATACACCTGCTCATAAAGATATGCAACAATTCAGGTAGCACATAACAAAGGAACCTAGTTCACAACACCCACAATTCAGATACAAAATAAAAGCGGAAAATCTGTAACTGAAACTCATATATATATATATATATATACCATAAAAAGTTTGTCTGTCATATACAACATCATACATGTACAATCCAAAAGATACATGTATACATAATACAAATAATCACACTCGATCTCCCCGACTACCCAGTGCTACATATCAGAGCCGACCGACAAAAGAATGATGACCTAAGCTTCACAAAATGACCTCCAGCATCTAATCTGCAATGCCTCATAGAGCATTTAAAAACAGCAGAAGGGTGAGAAACACAATCATAATATAATTGCATATAATTATATATAACGCAAAAATACACATATAAATTATTCTCACCACAACTTATACCAGAATTCAAACACAAACAACACAAAGAATATTTCATATATCCATCACCAAGGTATATCATCCATGCATAGTACAAATATCACCAAATTATATACATATATCAACTCATCAATTTCATCCACAATTCCACACACAATTAATCCATTCATGATTTATGAAAATGCAAAGAGACCGACACAACGACTCTATGCAAATGCACATGCGGTACCATCCATCCATCAATCTCATCACTAGTTCACTCAGGAACTATTGGAATCATCGCTTGTTACTGAGGACCACTCATGTAACACCCCCATCGGGCAAACGATGTTCCCCGTCGCTTTCGATCCTCTTGGTATAAGGCGCACGATGTTAATGGATCGCTTTCAGTCCTCTTTGTATAAGGCGCATGATCCGATTGCTTTCAGTCCTCTTTGTATAAGGCGCACAATCGTCTATAATCATCGCTTTCAGTCCTCTTTGTATAAGGCGCACGATGTTATAGCGTATTCCCTCTGGAACCGTTTCGTCGCTCACACCCACTAGGGCACACGACATCACCAACATGCATATCATGATGCTTGGCATACAATGACTCATGACATTCAAATGCACACATATACACATCCATAATCATGCATATATCATCAAATACAACACATTGCATTTACTAGCCCTTACATCACAAACCATCATCACAACATCTTGTCACATGCATTTCCATCACAGAACAACACACAAGTCATACAACATTCATATCAACAGCATATTGCATAATACACATCAACTACACACACTTACAATAGTACAAGTTGACAAAACGACACCATTCCAATTCCTGACATAATTAAATCGGTCACTAGTCTCAAAACCAATAATATAAGAAAGAACATGTCAAAAGCTTTCCAACGCATCAAACCACGCCTCAAACCGACTTACGGATCAAAAGTTATAAAGAAAACAAATTGGGAAAAGCTGTCATGTTCGCATTGCGAAGCTCCTAGCGAGTCCTTCGTTCCTTCATTCGCAGTGCGAATTGTAACACCCCACTTTCCCATTTATGAAAATACATAAAATTCTATGAAAATAATCAGAGTTTTTACACCAAAATAAAGTAGGATGCCACATTTGCAAAACCAACATCGAAACTCCTTTTATTAATCGAAATAAAACAACGGAAATAATTCATTTAATTAAATCACGGCCACATGCCAAAAACATATAAAATTCCACATCATCTAGTGGTTCACCAGGAAGGTTCAACAGAATAAAGATATGTAACAAAATCTCAAGTAAATTGATAAATAATAAAATCTCCCAAAATATCCCCATGTTACGTATCAGAGCACTCCTAAGACTCGAACAAGCAACACGCATATCCACGCATCCTAAGTACCTAGATTATCTGTACTTCCGAAGAAGCACAGACACAACAACAACAGAGGGGTGAGAACTACATTTAATATAAAAAGGTGAATAATACGCATAAGAAGTAGTATCTCACATAAATCTACAACATGCAACCACGACCTACTGTCACATTCAATCACCATCAATCAACAAATAATAAATGCAATACGACACGGACACAATGCATGTGGTACAAATAACACGGTTCATTCAATCGAACCCGAATAGATCACATACACCTCTACTTGGCAATGATCTATCCCCACCATTCTCCATTTCGGAGTACGGACGAATCGCATACACTCCTCTTGAGCAATGATTCATCCCACCATCACCATGAAATGCATGACACATAATGCATAATAAAACACTTGTATTATGACATAGATACATGCTCACGATCCTCCTGATCACACCATCAAACACACTATCATCATTCAACACCGTAAGATTATTTCACATCACCTAATCCACTTAATTATTAATTAATCCTCCAAAAATTATTAAATTAATTAATTTCATAACCATTGTTACATCCCTCCACATCTGGCATCTATCCTCAACCTATCAATCCAAGGGAAACCAATTCCGATGCCAAAACGGGAAAGAAATCGCAAAACGGGGAATTTATGCACTCACACTGTCCATACGCGTATTGACCAGGGTCATACGCGTAACGACCAACTCCCTCGCCCCTCCTGCTAGTACCAGACGCGTAAGGCATCCTGCCTCGCCCCACCATACGCGTACTGACCAACTTCATACGTGTATGGGAAGAGACCCGTTTTTCCTCCAAAATCCAACTTCCAGATCTACTTACGCGTACGGCTACTCTCATACGCGTATTGCCTTGCCACCATACGCGTACCCTTACGCGTATGGGCAGAATGCCATGTCAATTCTTCCTCTTGGCCTCCCCTTACGCGTAATGGCCCTTGCCCTGCCCAGCCCATACGCGTATCACCCTACCCCATACGCGTATGGCCAGATCTATTACGCAAATTCACCATTCCCACACCAGACTGAATTCTGCTACAGGATTCTCCAATTTCCACTCCAAATTGGTCCTAAAATTGGTTCTACATCAGTTTTAGTACTCATAATTTCCTCTTATCACTTCACCTATTATTACTACATGACTTTTAGGTCTTAGATTCCCAATTGTTCTCCCAATTTGGGTCAAAAACAAATCTGCAACAGAGATGTTCATACAACAACAACAACAACAGAAAAATCATATTAACACAAATCGATTCATGCACAATCTCAGCATCATATCAGACATATACAACAAATCATTAACACAACATTTTGCATACAAATCCCTACGGGGTTAAGGACTCCCCACTACCCTTATACGATCAATTCACCAAATATTAAACAATTCTCCCCCCTTACCTCGAATCCTTGATTAATTTCTGCGAAAATTGATGAAGATATTTGCCCTAGCACACCCTTGTTCTTCCTCTCCTTAGCCTTTCTCTATCTATCTCTAAAATTCTGATTATGCTAGACCCTTACCAATTTCCACTAATTAATCTCTAATTACTAAACAACCCCCATTAATTATATTTTCCCATTATTTACTTAATTATATCAGATTTTATTTTACTACATAATACTAACTGTATCACCCCAATTCCCATCGCGAATAAATAATACATAAATATATCAGAGTAACTAAAATTTTATTTTTCCGACAGAAACAGGGATGTCACACTTAAAGAAATAAAATACAATCCCTGCTCAATATTTTTGATACATAGCACAAAATAGAATACCCTCAAAGGGGAAACTTTTTCCACAATAAAGGAAATGTCAATTATGGAATAAAGCGGAAAGATCCATAACCGACTTGTTTTACAAATAAATGGTTTTATAACATCAAAATATAAATACAAAAGTAATACAACATATATTCAACAATTATATACATATATACATAATCGTTCCCCGACTCCCGTGCTACGTATCAGAGCAGACAGACGACAAAGGACGGAGGACTAATCTTCACAAAAAGACCTCCAACAACTCTAATCTGCAATGCCTCATAGGGCATTATAAAACAGCAGAAGGGTGAGAAATAACAACTAAATCAAGATTGCATAATAATATGCAAACACACATTCAAACACATGTATAAATCATCTCACCCATACCATCACATACTAACACATATAGCATGCCACAAATACAAAACATATCACACATAATCCAACCACAATTATGACCTATGGAACCACACCGCCACATCACCACAAAATATAGCATATATCAACGTATAAACATATTGCCCACAACCAATGCATTTATCACGTATGCACATCAAATTACCATTGCTATCACAATCTCAACACATCACAAAATATATGCACAATTTCCACACATAATCAATCAAATCATGATTTTCCACGCATAATGCATCCATTCACAATTCTCACACATAATCAATCCATGATTTATGCAAACGCGCAGAGACCGACACAACGACTCTATGCAAATGCCATGCAGTACCGATTCCAATGTTTCATATCTCATCACCAGTTCACTCAGGAACTATTGGAACCATCGCCCGTTATTGAGGGTCGCTCAAATAACACCCCGTCGGGCATACGATGTTCACCCGTCCCTTTAGGTCCCCACATGGGCACACAACGTTTATGGATTGCTTTAGGTCCTCTGGGTATAAGGCGCACAATCCGATCGCTTTAGGTCCCCACATGGGCACACGATCGTCTATAACCATTGCTTTAGGTCCCCACATGGGCACACGATGTTATAGCAGATTCCCTCTGGAACCAAACCGTCACTCAGGACGTCACCACAATGTATATCATGATGCTTGACACACAAGAACTCATGACAATCAAATGCATCTTCACAAATCAACAATATGATTATCACATCATCATATTCATGCATTGAAAACAATTCAAACAATGCATTTCATCACATACCACATACCACAACAATCATACAATCATCACAATTCATTCCACAAGAGATTCACACCACAAAGGCTATTCACAACACATCATAACAACATCCTTAATCATGCATCGAAGTTTAACCCAAACAATGCACATATTTTCCATAAGGCCACCAAATAACACACATTGAATTTCACATAAGCAATGCATTTCACAAACCACAACAACAAACCACGAACCAACACAACATCATAACCACATACATTGATATTCAATTAAACAATGTATTTACCGCACAACAACAACATTATCACAACATCGCATCACAACACCTTATCACAACATCTCATTACATGTATTCACATCATATAACAACACACGAGCTATACGTTATATAACAGAAGCATATAACATGATACCACATCAATCCCACGCATTTAACGCGATAAAAACCCGACAACCCGACTATTTTTCAAAAACAAGAATCAATTAAATCATATTTTACCCTCCAAACCATTGTTAACAGAAAGAATATTTCGTTAGCTTTCTAACGCTTCGAACGGGGACCAAAACCGACTTACGGTTCAAAAGTTATGGGTTTTTGAAAATAATATTTTTCTGAAAACTTACACTGTTAATCGGTTAACGCATTTGGTTAATCGATTAACCATCGCGAAACAGCAGAAAAACAAGAATTTTATGACACAAAATCCCTCCAAACTCATCCTTAAACCCCCCGATCATACCAACCAGTATTCCCGACTAAATCCTATCATTTCTCGACTATTCTACGCGAACTATTCCACATTCTAACCTTTAAAACATCGATTTCTATCAATTGCTCACAAATTCAACCAAATTGAAAACAAATATTTTTCACCCAAACATTCAAACAAAACATACATATACATATACAAGCATGATATAATAAAAAATTCTCACCCTTACCCGATTAATCGATGTCCAAGCATTGATTTTGATGATTTTCCTCTTCTCCCTCTTTTTCTTCTCTTCCTCTTCTTTTCTCTTTTTCTTCTTTCTCTCATTTTCTCTCTATTTCTTTCTATTTATATATAAAACATAAAACTTACCCAAGCAAAAGACCAAAATACCCCTCAGCTCAAATATCTCTCAAACGCTCTCAAAATGCGATAAAACATAAACAACGATGAAAAATAATATATTGTCAAATAAAAGTCAATAATAAAATAATATAAAAACAAAATAATTAAATCGACTCGATTAAATAAATAAGACAAAATGGGGAGTTACAACTCTCCCCCACTTAGACATTTTCGTCCTCGAAAATATACCGAGACGAACAACTCCGGACACGACTCTCGCATCTGACTAACAAACCAACATGCCAACAAAAGGCACACCACGAATAACACAACTGACAAACCACCTTGCTAACTACAACAACGACACGACAACAACGACAACTACAACGACAAGATGCAAAGCCCATACAATGCACTTGACGACAAACTCACGACTCAAAGAAAAACCAAGATACCAACACATAGGTTCACTCTAGAACCGAAACACAACAAGATCGTTACCCTACCCTAGGTAAAACTCCCCTAATTCCCCACACAGGAATTAGCTACACACACTCGAACCATCACCATGGAAACGAGGCAACAACACAAACAAGAACATAAAGTTCCACGACACCACAAGGTCTCAACAACATCAACAAAACCAGAACACCAACATCCTTGTCACACAACCATACTACAACAATGCTACGATTCACCAATCGAACATACAACCAAACATCCATCTACATAGTAGCCCAGGAATAATATTCAAACCTTTCACCTAACACTTCCATTTTGAAACGTCCAATAGTCTCACCATTCCTACATGTTCCAAATGTTCAACCTATGAATTCTTACAAGTCCCACACGCAAATACAAAATGTGCCACATCACGCTTCTGCTGCGCACTCTAATTACTCGAAACCATCAAGTCTGCCAATCTCACGTCCAAAGTCTAACTCTTTCTCACCTCTGCCAAAAATCACTATGCACTTTAATATACCCAACCTCGCACTCTGCATGTTAGCTTACACACCAGACACAAGTCTCTGAACTGCTCAAATAATTCTAACTCCCTGACCATCAAAATAGATATGTATAAAACCTTCGACTTAACTCATCAGGCACGACATTAACTTCACCAATGGGATAATTCCAACTAAAGTCATAACTCATCACAAATTCCAACCATCCTCGCGGTCTCATACTATATTCCTTCCGACCAAACAGGTACTCAATATTCTTGTGATTACTAAACACTTCGAACCCAGAACCATAAAGATAATACCTCCAAATTTTCCAACACAATACAACCGCAACTAATTCCAAATCCTGAATAGTATAGATCCTTCTATGAATCCTCAATGTTCGTAAAGCATAAGCCATGAATTTACTTTCTTGCATTAACACACTGCCTAAACTCATAAAAAACACATCACAATACCTCACAATGAACATCCAAAGCAAACGACTTACCCTTTGCAAGTCAACCGAAGTAACGAAAATGCTAACTTGGAAAAACCTTCTATAACCTCCGGTAATAACCAACTAAAGTCCAAAAAGCTTCTAATCACCTTAACCAACTTCGGAGCCTCTCATTGTAGAATTGCATCTACTTCCGATGGATCCATAACAATACCATTACCTGAAATAACATATCCAAGAAACTAACCTTTTTCAACCGAAATTCTCACTTGAATAACTTAGCATAACACTTTGTCTCTTTTCAACACTTGTGATTCAATTCTCAAACACTCTAATTGTTCTTCCTCTGAGTTTATAACATATCCCAATATCCTCAATCAAAACCACTACGAACTTATCCAAATTCACGACACAATCAAATTGGCCACTGGCAGAAAAAACCATTTTATAAGAAAGAACATCTCATTAGCTTCCTATCAGTTCGAACGGCGGCCAAAATGGACTTACGATTCGAAAGATATGAATTTTCAAAGTTTTGGATTTTTCAAATTTTTGCCTTGGTTAATCGGTTAACGCATTTGGTTAACCAGTTAACAGTATGAAACTAACGTAAACACACACAAATTTTTCACGTGTTAATCGGTTAACACATTTGGTTAATCGGTTAACACTGATACAGAACCACCAAAAACTCTGTTTTAATGACAGAAAAACCAACCGAAACCCGATTAAATCCCGTAGGCTCATTCCAACAATTCCACCCGATTAAATACCAGCCAATAACAATTATACCAAACCTATCCAAACACCATTCAATTAATCTCAACCAAACCATTCCAGTCATCTATTCTCGAAAGTGGGCACTTATTCTCAATCGTTACCTTATTCAACTGTTAGTAATCCATACGCAATTTCTTCTCTTGACTGTCCAATTCCACAAATTCCAACATGTATCAATGACCAACCAAAAAGAACTCTTAAATATTACATCTACACCTAAGGGTTCTCTCAAAATTTCCCTTAATGCTTTACAATTCCAAAGACTCCAAACCTCACCAGAACTCTAAGTTTGGCTTTCCATAGTCTCAATACCCTTATACACATCATGCTTGTTATTCCGCTCAATCATCCTTCCTTTTTGTTACTAATAATACTGGAGCCCTCCAAGACGACACACTTGGCCTCACAATTCTCCTTTCCAGTAAATCTTCCAACTGCTCTATCAGTCCGGGTACTTCTAATGCTAACATCCAAGATTCTATCCAAAAATACGTCTGAAAATCACGCACAACTGGCAGCCCCTCACTGTGGCCTTTCTGCCAATTTCTAGAACACTATCATCACAAACATGACAAACATCTGAGTTTCACTTCCTAAAAGTTCTTCTACTTACTTAGCATATCCAAACCTCAAATCCTCGCCTTCGTCAAATTTGAGTTCACACTTTACTCTCTGAGAACAACCATTAACGATACCCAATCGTTCTCTCTCAATGACTTCCCAACTGGAGCGACATACCAAAACCTCTAATCCGTCTCATCTTCCAATATAGTAATCTTCATCGACTCATCAAAACAATCCATAATCATTTCCTTAAATTCTAAACAATTCATTGCACACACTATCAAAGCCGGAAAGATACGTCTATTCCATCCAACATAATTCCCGTCTACTATCAACAAGAGATTAAGGGTGATCAGTTCCTCAATTTGTCAATAGACAACCGACAATCATGATGGGGCATAAACCATCTTTACCAAACTATAGTAGCATTTCTTGCATCCTGTGCACAAAACTACCTAAGGCACAAATCCTTAGTTGACATAAACCTTACCTTCGCATTCCCTCCGGAACTGGGAACCACACTGTCCAAAGAGCACTTACAATCTTGCAATTCACAACACACTGAGCCAACGCTCCACACCTGAAGCCACTTGGAGAAGTTCCAGCTTCTCCCCCACTTATCTCATTCTCAATCCCGAAGACAAAGAATTAGAAAAACCAGAAAGCACTGACAGTGTTTCACACACCTATCACGTACTAAGGAACAAACAACAACATCGACAGTATTCAACTGCCACACCAAATGACTCAACAACTTGGCCGGACGGACCTACCTGCTCTGATACCACTAATGTATCACCCCAATTCCCATTGCGAATAAATAATACATAAATAAATCAGAGTAACTAAAAATTTATTTTTCCGACAGAAACAGGGATGCCACACTTAAAGAAATAAAATACAATCCCTGCTCAATATTTTTGATACATAGCACAAAATAGAATACCCTCAAAGGGGAAACTTTTTCCACAATAAAGGAAATGTCAATTATGGAATAAAACGGAAAGATCCATAACCGACTTGTTTTACAAATAAATGGTTTTATAACATCAAAATATAAATACAAAAGTAATACAACATATATTCAACAATTATATACATATATAACATAATCGTTCCCCGACTCCCATGCTACGTATCAGAGCAGACAGACGACAAAGGATGGAGGACTAATCTTCACAAAAAGACCTCCAGCAACTCTAATCTGCAATGCCTCATAGGGCATTATAAAACAGCAGAAGGGTGAACAATAACAACTAAATCAAGATTGCATAATAATATGCAAACACACATTCAAACACATGTATAAATCATCTCACCCATACCATCACATACTAACACATATAGCATGCCACAAATACAAAACATATCACACATAATCCAACCACAATTATGACCTATGGAACCACACCACCACATCGCCACAAAATATAGCATATATCAATGTATAAACATATTGCCCACAACCAATGCATTTATCACGTATGCACATCAAATTACCAATGCTATCACAATCTCAACACATCACAAAACATGTGCACAATTTCCACACATAATCAATCAAATCATGATTTTCCACACATAATGCATCCATTCACAATTCTCACACATAATCAATCCATGATTTATGTAAATGCACAGAGACCGACACAATGACTCTATACAAATGCCATGCGGTACCGACTCCAATGTTTCATATCTCATCACCAGTTCACTCAGAAACTATTGGAACCATCACTCGTTACTGAGGGTCGCTCAAGTAACACCCTGTCGGGCATACGATGTTCACCCGTCGCTTTAGGTCCCCACATGGGCACGCGACGTTTATGGATTGCTTTAGGTCCTCTGGGTATAAGGCGCACAATCCGATCGCTTTAGGTCCCCACATGGGCACACGATGTTATAGCAGATTCCCTCTGGAACCAAACCGTCACTCAGGACGTCACCACAATGCATATCATGATGCTTGACACACAAGAACTCATGACAATCAAATGCATCTTCACAAATCAATAATATGATTATCACATCATCATATTCATGCATTGAAAACAATTCAAACAATGCATTTCATCACATACCACATACCACAACAATCATACAATCATCACAATTCATTCCACAAGAGATTCACGCCACAAAGGCTATTCACAACACATCATAACAACATCCTTAATCATGTGTAGCGAGCGATTTTGGACGCAGTTCTTAAGCGTTGGTCGCTCTCTGCGGTTTGAGCTTACTACGGGCCGATTCATTTTTTATCCTATTGTGAGCTGATGAAGGAAGGGGAATAGATGTCTCCAATTAACCCTGCTTTGCATACTGAGTTTAAACAGCGGTCTGTTAGGTTACGGATGCTATCAATGTGGGGGGCCTTTGTACTGGTTATTTGTATTTTCGCCAATACTGATTTCTTTCTTTTTACCTTGACAGAAGGTTTCTGGCGGGGAACAAGGATTAGGATGTTAGGACTGATGCTTTTGAATTACTGCTTTTGATTGATGGAGATATGGGATTTTGGGTTTTTGTTTAGTGTGCTCGCTAAGATTTTTCTTTTAATCTTATGCCTACGTATTCCCGTTTACCGAAACAGGGAAATCAGAGCGTTCGTAGTTCCTCCTATTCTATGGGAGGAAATGGTTGTTTTGGTGTCTTGTTCAAAGCCCAAGACGTGAAGCGAAAGGTGATTTGTATCTTGTTCAAAGCCCAAGATGTGAAGCTGAAAAGTCTATTTGTATCTTGTTCAAAGTCCAAGATATGAAGCTAAAAGGTGTTTGTCTTTAGAGAGAATTTGTCATCTCTAAAGGGGTCTGTTTGTCACAACTGTTGGGTGACTGGTTATAAAGGGATGATTACTTTAACCGGGATACGCGGATCCTATCAATGCCATAATTTCCTTTAAAGGGGATTTTAACCTGAAGGAGAAGACTTTAACTCAGTGTAGAGCAATGCTATCTTTCCTTAGGAATTTCTCATGCTAAAAGAGGGACAGTGGCGTGGATGTAAATAATCCAGAGGCTTGCCGCTTACAACGATTAGATGAAGGGGAAGGAGTTGTTGATGTTTGTGTACTGTGAACGAGGCACAACTTTGATGCTAAAAGGTTAATTGGATTAACCAGTGGTTTTCTTATACAAAGCCTAAGAGGAGGCTAGTATGTGTCTCGTACAAAGCCCGAGAGAGAGGCTAAAAGGTTTTGACTCAACAAGGGAGTCTTTTGGTATCTCGTATAAAGCCCGAGATGGAGGCTATTTGACTCAACAAGAGAGTTTTTTGTATCTCGTACGAAGCCCGAGATGAAGGCTATTGTTTGTTTGGCTCAATAAGAACCTTTTTGTATCTCGTATAAAGCCCGAGATGGAGGAGAAATGGTGATTGACTCTACGAGGAAGTCTCTTATTGTTCTCGTACAAAGCCCGAGAGAGAGGCTAAACGTTGTTTGACTCCGCTGGGGAGAATCATTGTACAAAGCCCAAGAGGAGGCTATGGTGACTGTTCAGTTAAGTGACAGGTCCAGTATACTGATTTTGAAAGAGAAAATCAGTTCTTATATGAGCAACACTGTACTCATGGATTTGATTCAAGGATCCGGGTTATTCCTGTTCTTCAAGGAAGCGGGAAATTCGAAGGGTATTGAGACTGTCCGAGTCTACGGGTTTCCTTCCTATTTAACGAAGGGGTCACTTGAGAATGTCTTTGAGACTCAAGGAGATTAGACTGTCCAAGTCTAGAGTTTCATCTTTTGTACCATGCTTCGAGAAACAGTAGTAGACTCTATGAAAGGACTGTTCTATGAAGATGATTAAGTTATGTTCCTATACCTTTAGGAGGTCGTCGGGACAATTTGTACGAAGCCCAAGAGGAGGCTAGAAACTTTTAAGAAGCCGACGGGTCCTTGTACTAAGCCCAAGAGGAGGCTATCATTCCCGGAGGAAGAGATCATTATACGAAGCCTAAGAGGAGGCTGTGAATACTTCTAAGAAGCCGTAGGGTCCTTGTACGAAGCCCAAGAGGAGGCGGGGTTGCTTTTATGAAGCATGTGGGTCCTTGTACGATGCCCAAGAGGAGGCCGATGCTTTTAAGGAGCCTGTGGATCCCCAAACCCCGAGAAATTCAAGGCAAGCTATTCACAAGGAATAGATCAAGTCAGGAAAGTTCAGGAATTTGGAAGAAACTCAAAGATGCCATTCACGGAGAATACATTCATCTCTGGGAGTAGAGTTTCTTGACAATTCCTAATGAGGACAGCCGAAGAGAAGACTGTATCTGGTGATCCTATTGGGGATCTAGTTGTCTATTTCTACGAATAAACAAAACGGCGTCACCTAGTTCTAGACGTAGTTGCCGGGGAAACTCTAAATATCTATACTATTATTACACAGTTGATATGAGTTTATGAAAGAAGACTTACAGCGAAACAGCCCCACAATACAGTTATATGTATATGAGTTTATGAAAGGAGACTTACAGTGAAACAGCCCCACAATACAGTTATATACATATAAAAGCGGAAAATGAAAGCGTGTAAACACTTACTCGGTTGTAGAGCTTCCATGCTGTTTGGTTAGTTGTTCAACAAAGAAAGATTGAAAACAACAGTATATTCAAAATCAAAGGAGAAAGTGCTTTGAAAAAGAAAGATTTGGGGCTTACAACTCAAGGAGAGGCCTAGGGTTTTATCAGTGAGCGCACTGTTGAATTTGTATAGAGGGACTTATACAAGTGATTGAGGCCCAAGAAAGGTTTTTTGTACAAAGGGATGGGTCTTATACTCTATTAGAGGCCCAAGTGAGTTTTAAGAAAAGAAATGGGTCTTACTACTCGAGGGTAGGCCCAATGGTTAATCTTGAAAAGGGCGACGATCGCGCCGAGGTTTTGGAAACACCGTGGGACTTATACAAGTGACTGAGGCCCAAAATTTTGGTATTTACAAAGGGATTGGGTCTTACACTCTATTAGAGGCCCCAAGAGTCTTGAAACATTTGAGTATGATTAAAAATCAAAGAAACCCCAATTTTCACTTTTTAAAAGTAATTTTTCAAAGAAAATTAATAAAAAATGACAAAAAAAAACAAATAAGTTTAAATAAACCACTTGTGATTTTTGGTTAAGGTTTGAAAAATGAGATTTTAATCACAAGATTATTTAAAACTTATTTAGTTTTGATGTTCAAGATGAATATTCACTTTTAAAATGTTTAAAAACAATTAAAAATGAATATATTCACAAAAATACCAACTGTATTAAATAAATAATATAAATTTGATTTTTTTTTAGAATAAAATATTTTACTATTTTTGTGATTTTTCAGAAAAAGAACCAATAAAAAATAATCAAAATTGAGGGAGTTATTAATTTTCTAAATCATTAAAAAATAATATGAAAAATGAGAAAATATGAAAAAGAGGGGTTGGGTCTTACACTCTATTAGAGGCCTAAAGTGTATTTTTGTACAAAAGATGGGGCTTACAACTCAGGGAGAGGCCCAAAATATTTTCAGTTTGAAAATGGCGATCGTGCCGAGATTTTTAACGTATCGGGACTTATACAATAGCTAAGGCCCAAAATTGTTTCGTTAAAAAAGAGTTGGGTCTTACACTCTAATAGAGGCGCAAGTGTTAAAAAATGAAAAGAAATGGGACTTACAGCTCAAAGAGAAGCCCAGTTGATTTTCGTTTGAAAATGGCGATCGCGCCGATGTTTTCTTTTAACGCAGAGGGACTTATACAATAAGTGAGACCCAAAATTGTTTTGGTCAAAAGGGGATTGGATCTTACACTCTAATAGAGACCCAAAGAGTTTGAAAAAGATTTGTTAGGGTGAAAATCAAAGAAAACCCCAATTTCATTTTTTAAGGCATTTTTCCAAGAAAAATTAAGTAAAAAATGATAAAAATATCAAATAAAAATCATTAAATAATGATTAAAGTTTATGAAAAAAATATTTTATTCACATAAATATTTAAAATCATTTTGGTTTTAAAAATCAAGAAAAAATAAATCATTTTAAAAGCATTTAAAACAATTTAAAACACTATTTTTAAATATATTAAAAATAATACTTTTTTTTTGTGATTTTTTGTGGATTAAAATATTATGGGGTATGAATTGGAAAATGATGATTTTTTGCTATGTAAAAAAAATTAGTTGAGTTTTGAAAATAAAAATAAGAAAAAGAGGAAAGATGTCACAATATCATCTCCGACATTTCTTATGGGGGTAAAAACGAGTACCGAAACTTTAATTTTCGACACGTTTTTTATCAAATTTCAAACACTCATAACTCTCTCAATTTTCATCAGAATTGAAATCCGAAAGTACCTATCTTGACCTATTTTTCGCAAGGAATCCGATGGTACCACACATACACACTGAAACTCGACGTACGAAACACGCAAATCGAAAAACCAGAACTGCACTTAATTTGTCGACATCGTTTTGCGCCAAACTTTCGACGCGTGTAACTCTCTCGATTTTTAACCGAATTAAGATCCGGAAGAGTCTATCCTGCCCAATTTTTCGCGAGGAATCCAATGGTATCATACATGCACGCTTAAACTCAACGTACAAAATGCAGCAGCAAAAAAACCAGAACTGCGCGTTAGTTGAAAACATCGTTTTGCGCGAAACTTCCGACGCGCGTAACTCTCTCGATTTTTAACCGAATTAAGATCCAAAAGAGTCTATCTTGACCAATTTTTCGCAAGGAATCCAATGGTATCACACATGCATGCTAAAACTCAACGTACAAAATGCAGCAATTAAAAAACCAGAACAACGCGTTAGTTTTCGACGTCGTTTCGCGTCAAATTTCCAACACGCGTAACTCTCTCGATTTTTAACCGAATCAAGATCCGAAAGAGTCTATCTTGACCAATTTTTCACAAGGAATCCAATGGTATCACTCACGCACATGGAAACTCAACACACAAAATGCAAAAATTAAAAAACCAAAACTGCACGTTGTTTTCGACGTCGTTTCGCGTCAAATTTCCAACGCGCGTAACTCTCTCAATTTTCATCGGAATTGAAATCCGTAAAAACCTATATTGACCGATTTTTCACGAGGAATCAAATGGTATTATTCACGCACCTGGAAACTCACTGTACAGAACACACAAAGCAAAACAACCTGAACCGCTATCGTTAATTCGACGTCGTTTCGCATCAAATTTCCAACGCGCGTAACTCTCTCAATTTTTATCATAATTGAAATCCGTAAAAACCTATCTTGACCGATTTTTCGCAAGGAATCCAATGGTGTTACTCATGCACACTAAAACTTAATGTACAGAACACACGAATCAAAACAACCAGAATTGGACATGATTTTAAAACAACCAAAATTTCACATATAAATATGTTAAAATGCAAACAGTGGGAGGATCACAACATACACATTAAGGACTAAATTTTTGCCTCAAGAATTGTTTAATATGATGCATGTATGTGGACAACAAAGGAAAGCATGATTTAAAGAATTCAAGTTGTGAATTTTACCTCTTTTTTGGAGATTTTGGACAACCTACCAAGTGCTTTGTTCGAGAAATGATTTGATGCTTTGGACAACCTCAAATGACCTCTTAGAAGCTTTTAGGATGGTTGGAATCGGATGGAAACCTCTGGAGAAAGTTTGAGCACTTTCTCGCAAAATGGTCAAAAGTGGCCAAAATGCCAGCTCTCTCAAATGGTGTTCCAGATGTGTGGCACCATTTGGGACAGTTCAAGGATGATATTTGGAGTGTGTTTGAGGTTTTATCTGGTTTGCAAAGTGACTGAATCAAGACATGGCTTGAAAAATGCAAAAAAGTGCCATTTTGAGGTTTTGAGAGGTGACTTTGTGATGTTGGTGTTATAGGTCACTTGTGAGAGTTTGGATCACCTACATATGATGTTTATGATGTGTTAGGATTATGAGCTGTGATGGAAATGCTCTCTAACTCAAAAACTCAAAATTTCCTTACTAAAGAAGGCATTTTGGAGTGAAAGAGAGAATTTGAGGAAAGCATCTGTTTGATGGCTTAGGTGTACTTAAACTGAGCACAAATGAGCTCTATTTATAGTAGAGCAAGTTTGTTTTGCAAGCAATAGTGAATGGTGGTTGCAGCAGAGGTTTGGCCAATGTTGGCCAATGAAAATCCAAGTCTCCTCTAGCCATTGACTAGAGGTTAGAGCACAGGCTGCTGGTTCCCTAGTTGATGGAGGTAGCTCAATACATGCCACCTCTAAGCATCCATTAAATGCTCCAAACCAAAATTGGAGTTTTGTCCCTCTTTTAGGGATTTCAAGGTTTTGGCATGCTTTTTTTGGTTCCTTGGACTTGGGAGGTTCATGGATCAGATCATCCCACTTGGATTTGATCCTTAGATGTGTCCAAAATGATGACAAGGCTTGAAAATTCGTGTGGCACAAAAAATGTGCAAATCTGCCCTGAAAAATTCAGCTGCAGCAAGTCTTTTTGTAAGATCCATAACTCCCTGCTCGAGTATGCTACATGGACGTTCTAGGACTTTCCGGAAAGCTTAGATGACGTACTTCAACTTTGATGTTTGGCCCTAGACCTGGTTCAACTTGGATCATGGAGAAAAACAGCCTTGAAGTTGGGACATTGTGCTGAAATTACAAGGCAGATTTTGGCTAAGTGCTGAAAAATGTCAATTTTAAGTTTTTAGCCATTTTGATCCAAGCATAACTCAAAATCCATGATGAATTGGGATGAAGTGTAGTTGACACTTTTGTATGGGGCCATGAGGGCTACAAATCAAGCTTTGGATGGGGAAAAATGGCTTTGTGGTTTAGGAGTTATGATCCTCCAAAGTTGGTACCCTTGCCACTTTATTCCATAACTTAGGAAAATTTCTAAGTTTTTATGGTTACCCCTTTTACAAGTTATCCCACTTTCTTTGACTTTTCTTGATGAATGATGATTCCAATCACACATTAACATCATTTTAGGGTTAAAAAATCATTTTTATGAAAAATCTCAAAAAGTCAAAGTTTGACTTTTGTGCACAGTTGACTTTTTATCAGATGAATTCCAAACTGTGCGATCCTTTAGGAAATCATGTCCTTGACCTAAATCAAAATTGACGGACATGTTCCATGGGTGTTATAAGGTATATTTAATCGTGTCCCACGACTTGGGAGCATGTCCTGGTCAAAAGTCAAAGCTACAGTTGACTTTTCTCGCGAAACCGTAACTGTGGTTAAGATGAAATTGAAACTTGTTGCTCAAGCTTCTTGGGTCAATCCATTGTTGCAAATGGATCAACATGGTATGTTGGAGACCCTCAAATCATGTCTTGAGGTCTTGGCTCATGATTTGTCCCAAAAGTCAACTTAGGGGTGAATTAGGTCAAGAAACCCTAATTCCTGATTTTTGATGTATGCATCCCCTGAGGCTAAATTGACTTGATGGTGGGGTTTATGATGTTCCATGGAGTATTTTAGGTTATGCTTTGAAGCATTGGCTCATGCCCAGAGGAAAATTTCCATCTGGAGGCCCTAGTCGACCAAACCCTAATTTGGTGACACTGGCGATCCTGAGGCTTGATCCACCTAGAAGGGAGCAGCCTTGTGCTTAATCCTTGAAGTGGGAGTCCTCTTGATCCATTATGGATATTTGAGAGGCTAGACAAGTTGAAGATCATGTCATTCCTCGATTGATCCTTTGTCTAAGAGCTCTGCGAGGGCTTGAAACCCTAAATCCTGTTTGTAGTGAACGCTCACCCACCTTTGGGGAGACTAATGAGGTATGATGGTTCATCCATATTGTGCTGATGATTTGCACAATGATGGGAAATCTTAGTGGTCAAAATTTGGGGTATGACAGATGCCCCTATTTAATCTTCTTGGACCCGAAGGTGTGAATAGCGAAGGTATTCGGGCATTCGTGGTGCAAGAGGATTAAATATTGGAATACCCGAAATTTTGATGGTGATTATGAATGGTAGCTTACGCATTCATCTTCTTTAGCTAAGCGAAGATGCTTAGAAAAGGTAAACTTCCCCTCGATCCTGGTCTTCAGCCAAGGAGCTGGTCTCAGTTCTCTTTTGAAATAAACTTCCCCTCGATCCTGGTTTCCTACCAAGGAACTGGTCTTAGTTTCTTTTGTAAACTTCCCCTCGATCCTGGTTTCCTACCAAGGTACTGGTCTTAGTTTCTGATTTAAACTTCCCCTCGATCCTGGTTTCCCACCAAGAAACTGGTCTCAGTTTCTAAAGTAAACTTCCCCTCGATCCTGGTTTCCTACCAAGGATCTGGTCTCGGTTTCTGATATAAACTTCCCCTCGATCCTGGTTTTCTACCAAGGACCTGGTCTTAGTTGCTGAAATAAACTTCCCCTCGATCCTGGTTTCCTACCAAGGAACTGGTCTCAGTTTCTTTTGTCAATAAACTTTCTTGACAAGGAACGCTGTTAGTAGCGGTTTTCCTTCAAACTTCTCGCCAAATTTTCCTGGGGAGATACCATTTGAGTGGAAAAAGTTTTGATGTCAGACTTGCTGGGGAACCCATTCGTCTGAATTGTAGAGGTACACAAACTTCTCTGTTTTGGAGATGCCATTTGTCGATTCTACTGGGGAAAGCGAGTCTCTTGAGAGACTGTTTTCGTTTGGGGGCTTACATCATACTTTTCTCGGGATCTTTCCAGAGAAATGCCATATGATGGGATCCAATTTTGAGGTGCCGATGACCTTTCCATCAGTGGTTCTTTCGGAGAAAAACTGCCGTACCGCCGAATCTCTGATTAAGAGGCTTTCTCTAGGGATTTTCCTTAATCCGGGAAAGCAAGGATATCATCTTCAATGGTGAAGAGTGATATTTGTTGAAATTTTTCTTATTTCTCAGAGGTTCAAGTTATCAAAGTGGTCAAGGACCGTCTCTAATCCAGAGATAAACGGGAGAGAGATTGCTTAGATGATTCACTTCCTAACGAGGAAAGGTCTGATAACTCGATTGAGAGGACTTTTATCACAAGGGGATAAGACCGACTAGAGTGATAGTGATGCAATATGAATGTGAATGCAAATCAATAATGCATGATGTATGTATGTATATGCGGACAAAACTGATTCAACATACAGACTAAAGGATGAGCACGACTGGATACTCGGCCCTAGTGGGGCATGTAGAAATATCGCTGATCCAAGATAGCAATTCCACCTTGCTTAGGAGAGATAGTCCCCGTTGGGAGCTATGTTGGTCGGGCTTAGGAGATAAGAACTCGGCCGAAGATGTCAGATGGAATAGTCGCATCCGACACTGTTGATCCTTCATTCAGGCGCACTGGCGTAGAAGGAGTACTTTGATTCTGCACTTTGAAGTTCGCTTACTTCTGGAGAAGCGACCGATGTTCCTTTGATGTTCAACAGTCAAAAGAAATTGCCGACTTTATTTTAAATGCAGAAAAAGTTTTAACAAGTAAATTCATTTTTGTTTTATTTCAAGAATCGTTAATCATGTTAGCAACGTCATTCTGTAAAGCTAAAACAAATAAGAATTACAAACAAAAGCACAAGGGCTCAAATTTTATTGATAAGATGGAGATCAGCCAAACGCGTGATTCCAAAGAGTGTATACAAAGTTTGAAAATGGTAATTTACAGGGAAAAGGGCTACGTTGAAACATAACGACCACTATCCTTCTACCAACTTTGAATTCGGGACATCCTGAGCTTCTGTCGAAGATGAACTTGACTGGAGTTTTCCTCCGATGGACGATGTAACTGCTGCTGCTAAGGGACTCGCCTCTGTTGAACATAGTTACTTGCCATTATCCCTAATTTTTGCCTGGATTGTACTATGATGTTTCCAATCCATGGGGATGATTTTTTTCATGTCTCTAACTTTTGCCTGGACCGCCCTTTCGGGTTTTCAATCCACCGAGACGTTTTTTTTTTCTAGGCGAAGTATTTCTTGACTACATCAACATTTGTGGGGTAGGCAAATTCCTCTCTGTCCATGGTTACAAGTCTCAAGGCGCCGCCTAAGAAAGCTTTCGTGACCACATAGGGGCCATCATAATTCGGGGTCCATTTGCCCCGAGAGTCAGTGAGAAATGATTGTATCTTCTTGAGCACGAGGTCTCCTTTTATGAAGACACGAGGTCGGACCTTTTTGTCGAACGCCTTCTTCATTCTCTGCTGATACAACTGACTGTGGCATAGTGCCGTGATTCGCTTCTCTTCGATCAGATTTAATTCGTCGTGTCGGCTTTGACGCCATTCAGCTTCGGTGAGCTTAGCTTCCATCAATACTTGGATTGACGGGATCTCTACTTCTATGGGGAGCACTGCTTCCATGCCATATACTAGAGAGAAAGGGGTTGCCCCTGTTGAAGTGTGGACAGATGTTCGATAACCGTGAAGAGCAAAGGGTAGCATCTCGTGCCAGTCTTTGTAGGTTACAACCATCTTTTGAACGATCTTCTTGATGTTCTTATTAGCCGCTTCTACCGCTCCGTTCTTTTACCGCTCCGCTTCTACCTCAATTTTTACCAGGTTTTTTCAACCAGAATTTGACCTGTTTTTGACCTGTTCAGAAAAATACCACAATTTGGAGATTCAAATCAATCCAATTTATCCTATTTAAATGTACCAATTTACACCAAAATTATATATCCAAAAACATTTGGCAATTCAAACCAATATATATATTTAAAATTACAAACCAAAATTATATACTAGTACAAATGCACATATCACTTATACTAGTACTTTTGCATCCAACCAAAGGTATGCTTCAAATCTACATTATAGGTCCTGAAAACACAAAGATTGTAATTCAATTAAAAGAATACATAAACAAAGTTACACATATTTAAATTCTCATCAATTAAAGTAAGAGTACAATATTATACCTTGTAAAATTCCGAGCTCCATAATGAATTGACACCAATCCTCTTTAATTTCATCCAATTGAGAAATTGAGTAATGAGCACACTTGCATTCTTCAAAGTACTACATAATAATATAACATAGTTTGATTTAGTTTTAACTATTTCATTAGACATGAGAGATATGTGTTAATATTAAAATAACTCATAAGTTAGAAATACATACATCGGATGGAATCTCTATTCGATCCAACAAAAGAGTGTCTCTCATAAACCTCAACATGAAATAGCCGCAATCCATTTGATTGCGTTGCCGAGGACACTATAAATGAAAAGAAAATATGGATAAATCCTAAGTTTTATCAAGTAGCATCACTAATATAATAACACATGTGATAATTAATATACCTTCACTGTATTCCATGTAATAATGGGGTTGACTCTCCGCTGTGGTAGATGGCTAGCTCGTAGTGGTAGGAAAGCTTGTATAGCGCTAATAAAATATAAGTGAATATTTAGAAAAATTCACATAAATAAATAAACAAACAAATAAATATACACATTCATATTTAGAACAATCTCACTTACGTGTCAATACACTTCTTCAAATCCGGGTATGTTGTCCAATCATTTCCTAACGAATCCAGATAATACACCATTGCTCTGCTAGGATTAATTGCGACCAACAACCAATGTCCACTGTAAGATTAAACAAGTGTTAGATGGAAACTTTCTACACGACGTCAAAATACAAAAAAACTATAATAGATGAATTTAGAATGAAAATCTAACCCAGTATTAAATGGTAAAAAGAACAACTTTTTCGTTTCTTGGTTGTCCATAAAGACGTCGCGTATATACGCCAGGACCTCATCTGGTTTATTGATTATTAAGGTTAAGTTGACAGACGCCGGGCATAGGAATGCAAATCTTTGCTGCAATCCGTGTGGGCGCATAACTCTGTCATACAGAAACCTTAAATAAAAACATCATTAACATTAGACTATTCATTTGAAACATAAAGTAAATAAGTTGTTCAATTAATATACCAAAGTAGATCGGATATATACCTCACGTATGTATTGACAACAGTGCCGCCCAATTCTTCATGATTGAAAACTTGCTCGAAGTCTTCATTACTAATAATTTGGTCATGTTCAAAGCCATAGATACCTTTCTCCATATGTATAAGACGAACACCTCCGGTGATAATATCTGTCACTTGTAGATACGTCTGGAGGCACGACCTAAACTTGGAGATAGGTTGTTTTCTACCCCTGCTCTTCTTAGCACCAACATTTTTTTGCATTGAAATGCTGCTAATCTGTTTACCAGGCAGCTATATATCATATAATTTGTTAGATGAAGTATAAGATATCCAATTTAACATTTTCTATGCATAAATATCATATAATTGTGATGTACCTGTTTTTTTGAAACAACGGACTCGGTATGCTCCGGAATCCGCTTATCCTTTGTTTTGGATTTTGTTGGAGTCTAAATAACATTACCATGTAAAAAATGAAAATAAAATGCTCGTAAAATCTTTGAATCTACACATTAAGGTTAACAAAGGTTTATAACGGTTTTAAGCATACCTCATATCCTACGAGTATGAGGTTTGACGGCCATGCAACATACGACCCTATAGCATCTCGCACCAATGTTACATCCGAATCATCGTCAGGATAGGGTAATGGTGCTTCCTCCTCTATAGCAATATCAACTGATACTTTCAAACTTCCAGTAGGGAGGGATTTATTGTGAAGTAATTGTACCCCATTGTTATACACTTTTCCCTTTGCAACATTCCGATAAGTTGGTGAAGATAAGAAGAGCTGACATTGGGAAACGCCCTAAAACCAAAAATAAATATGCCATTGTTAATGTGTATATATGTCATTTAAATAATTTAAGCTACTAATTTAATTTCATAAATATATATATATAAATACCTCTGGAATAATCGGATGAAAGCTGCAGTTGATACTATCTTTCTCCGATCCATCTCTAACACATGAAGCGTTATCCCTTTCTTTTTCCTTTCGTAATTCCCGAACCTCAGCTTCTAGTGCTTCCAATTTAGCTTGAAGTTCTACATTACTAGCAACCTTTCCCTTTTTAATATTCAAGGAGGTCGGGGTGATCCCAAATGCCTTACCCCTCACCCGACCAGAATACTCAGGGACATCTAATGCCCGACTAAGTATGCTCCTGGTATCGTCTGGAGATACAGACTGAGATAACGCCTCCTAAAAATCAGATGAATATCGAATATTTGTCAAATATTTGTTAATAAAGTTTTGATTTAATTAAAGAAATATTGTTATACTTACACATTTCTCAAATACTTGTAGAACCTCTACTGCAACAACTCCAGACTTGCCCACACGGGCTTCCTTCCACAAGACATGTGCAGGAAGAGATGTTTCAGAGCTATTCGCCTGTTGTAACTACATATAAAGCCAAATAATATGATCAACTATAACACATGATGAACAATTATTATAGCATTGCAATATATTGATACTTACCAAAGATTGCTCCAAACGTCCATATCCAACACGTCCTTTCCTGTATTTATACTTGGGAGCTGATGCTCTTTCCCGATTAATTGCACTTAATCGCGTAAATTCTGGGGTTTGCCGTTTGGATTTAAACGTTACCCATTCTTGTGGTGAAATCAAACTTGCATATTTAGATGGATACTCTCCATCAACAAAGTTATCATCAGCATCCCTAAGATAGGTGCGGTTTAAATATGTCCTAAACCCTCTTAGGAGCTTCCCTGCCAATGTCATCAAAAAAGCTTTTCTTTCTTCCTCGACGTTGAAGCACCTCTAAAAAAACCATACACATTGGTTAGTACAAATAATTTGAAGGACATAATTAGTTGGCATAATTAAAGACATAATTATGGTACCTTTATCTCATTCCAAATTTTTTCTTTGGTTTCCTTCAACTGTTTGGATCTCCAATCATCACAAGTAATAGGAACCGCATTCCTTACAAGTGCACCAATGAAACTTGTCAAAGTATGACCGTTAGGCTCAATAAGTGTATTCTGGGCGCTCCAATGCACATTATAAGTGATGCCTTGATCTCTAGCACGGATCACTCTCTTCATAATGGTTATTCCTCTTCTAATCTCTGCTTCCATAGATCTGTTACTTCCAACCTGAATATCGGGATCATCATCATGTAGGTGATCATCATCATGTGGGTGATCATCATCATGTGGGTGATCATTGTTAGTAGCCATCTAACCTGTAATAAATAAATCAAGGATATCAAATATAATATATAACAAATATAATAAAGAAATCAAGGATATCAAATATAACAAATATGACATAATATATAACAAATATAAGAAAGAAATCAAGTATATAACAAATTTTACCTCTTTAGCTATAATGGCTAAAGAGTTGGATATGTTTTAAAATAAAAGTTTTTTAGAAGATTTAATAAAACTAAACTAAACTATTTAGAAGATGTTTTAAACAAAACTTCATTAAACAAAACTTCATTAAACTAAACTTCGTTAAACTAAACTATTTAGAAGATGTTTTAAACAAAACTTCATTAAACTAAACTAAACTAAACTAAACTAAACGATTTAACAAATATAATAAAATATGTTTTAAACAAAAATACTTGGAGATAGCTCACTAAAACTAACCTAAACTAGCATGTTAACAATTTAAATTCCAACAACAGTCCAACTAATTTCGACCTAAACAATAACTTCATTAACAAAACTCATCAAACATACTCATCAAACATACACATTCACTACAAAACTTCATTAACAAATCTTCATTAACAAAACTCATTAACAAACTCATCAAATATACTCATTCACTACAAAACTTCATTAACAAAACTTCAAACATACTCATTCACTACAAAACTTCATTAATAAAACAGTCCAACATAACTTCATTAACAAAACTCATCAAAGAGCAGAAAGAACGAAAACTCATTTTCATTAACGTCATTAACAAAACTCATTTTCATTAACTTCATTAACAAAACTTAACAAAACACAACAACGACGTACCTTTAACGACGGTAACAACGGCAATGCAAGAACGAAATGTATCAAAGAGCAGAAACGGACGGACGACGGCAATGAGCAGAAACGAACGACGACGGAAATCAGCATAAACGGACGGACGGCAAGGTTTTTCGGTGAAGGTTTACGGTTGACGGACGGTTGACGGTGAAGGTTTTTCGGTGAAGGGTTTTGAGCTCTGTTCGCATGCAGGGGAGAAGAAAGAGCGAAAATATGAAAATGAATACTGACTATTCATATATTTTAATTTTATTATACCTTAGACAGCGCTTTTAATAAAAGCGTTTTCTAAGCTGGACCTTAGACAGCGCTTTTAAAAGCGCTTTCAAAGGTTGGCCTTAGACAGCGCTTTTGATTTTATTTTTTTTAATTTTTAAGACCTTAGAAAGCGTTTTTAACTAAAGCGCTGTCTAATATTTTCCATTAAATTTTTTTTTAAAATTTATAAGACCTTATAAAGCGCTTTTGACCAAAGCGCTGTCTAAGGTCTTATATTTTTTTGCGCTTTTACTTTTTTAAATGGCTAGTTTCCTTGTTTTTAACTTATAGCAGCGCTTTTGTATTAAAGCACTGTCTAAGGTGCGATGTTATAACTTACTTTTGTTGTAGTGAGAGAGTGTCACCGCTCAGAAAGAAGTTTCCAGCCAATCTTCTGAGGGTCTTTCTATCTTTCCTGGATGCCCCAGGTGGGTACTCTTGTTTCTGAAGGAAGCATTTGATATCGTGATACCAAGTTTTGTCGTCTATGACTGCTTCAATCGTGAAGATGTAAGTGGGCCGTTCAAGGCGCATGATGTCGATCTTAGGTATGTTATTCCATTGACCTACACTAATCATGGAAGAGATAGTGGCTAATGCATCAGCCATGTGATTCTCCTCTTGAGGTATATGATGAAACTCAACTCTGTTAAAGAAGGGTAGCAACCTTCTTGCATAGTCTTTGTAAGGAATCGGTCCTGATTGGTATGTGTTCCAATCTCCTGTGATCTGATTGATAACCAGAGCTGAGTTGCCATATACATCCAAGTTCTTGATCCTTAAGTCAATTGCTTCTTCGAGACCCATGATACAAGCTTCGTATTCGGCCTCGTTGTTCGTACATTTGAACGTAAGTCTGGCAGTGAAAGGAATGTGGGTACCCTGAGGGGTAATAATGATTGCCCCAATTCTGTTTCCATAATGATTAACTGCTCCGTCAAAGATAAGTCACCATTGGGAACCTGGTTCTATCTTTCATTTTTAGATACATGACATCTTCGTCTAGGAAGTCAAACCCGATTGATTCTTGATCGTCAATCGGTTGATGAGCCAAATGATCGGCTAAAATACTTCCCTTAACGGCTTTTTGAGCGTGGTACTCTATGTCATATTCTGATAACCGCATTTGCCAACGGGCAATCCTTCCCGTGAGAGCAGGTTTTTCGAAGACGTACTTGATTGGATCCATTTCTGAGATCAACCAAGTAGTATGACGAATCATGTACTGGCGAAGATGTTTGGCTGCCCAAGCCAAAGCACAGCAAGTTTTCTCGAGCATCGTGTACCGAGTTTCACAGTTAGTGAACTTCTTGCTTAGATAGTAGATGGCTGACTCCTTCCTTTTAGTTTCGTCTTGTTGGCCAAGTACACATCCCATCGAGTCCTCTAGGACTGTGAGGTAAATGATCAGTGGTCTTCCTTCCACTGGAGGTGATAGAATCGGAGGATTCAACAGGTATTCCTTAATACTGTCGAAGGCGGTTTGGCAATCTTCTGTCCAAACGCAATCCTGGTTCTTTTTCAGTAACTTGAAGATCGGCGCACAAGTGGCAGTCATAAGGAATATGAATCTGGAGATGTAGTTCAAACGTCCCAGGAATCCTCTGACTTGTTTTTAATTTTTCGGAGAAGGCATTTCTTGAATGGCCTTGACCTTGTCAGGATCAACTTCAATTCCTTTCTGGCTGACGATGAACCCTAGTAGTTTCCCTGAACGGACACCGAAGGTGCACTTGTTGGGATTTAAGCGGAGCTTGAACTTTCTTAAACGTTCGAACAATTTCGACAGATGTTCAACGTGCTCACTCTCTGTTTTTGATTTTGCAATCATATCATCGACATATACCTCGATTTCTTTGTGTATCATGTCATGAAACAGAGTAGTCATGGCCCTTTGATAGGTTGCCCCGACATTCTTCAAACCGAACGGCATTACCTTGTAACAAAATGTGCCTCATGGGGTAATGAACGATGTTTTCTCCATGTCTTTCGGCGCCATTTTAATCTGGTTATAGCCCGAGAATCCATCCATGAAGGAGAAAACTTTGAACTTTGCTGTACTGTCTACCAGCATGTCAATGTGTGGTAAAGGAAAGTCGTTCTTTGGACTTGCCTTATTTAGATCCCTGTAATCAACACACATTCTAACCTTTCCGTCCTTTTTGGGAACGGGTACGATGTTGGCTAACCATTGAGGATATTCAGATGTAGCGAGGAAACCTGCGTCGATCTGTTTCTGTACCTCCTCTTTGATTTTGATGGCCATGTCCGGGTGAGTCCGTCTCAACCTTTGCTTTACTGGCGGACATTCTGATCTCAAAGGTAAGTGATGTTCTATGATGCTGGTATCCAACCCTGGCATATCCTGATAGGACCAAGCGAATACGTCGAGGAATTCTTTGAGAAGCTTTATCAAACCCTCTCTGGCAGTTGGACTGAGCAGTGCCCCAATCCTGATTTCTTTTCTCTCTTGCTCTGAACCCAAGTTTACCGTTTCCAACGGTTCTTTGTGAGGTTCAATGGACCTTTCCTCTTGTCTGAGTAGTCGGGAGATCTCTTCTGGAATTTCGTTGTCAACTTCTTCTTCAGCCCCAAATACCGGGAACTCAAAGTCGGGAGAAGGCATCGGATCGTATGTTTCAACGGGGTTTAAAACAAGCAATCTGCATGACGTGATGATTTGTGTTTAGAAGAGATAGAGAGAATGCAAGAGTGTGTGCAGTGTATTTAGTTTACTGCTTGTTTTTATTTTTAAATGTTTTTTAGGATTACCATTTTCTGAAAAAGCAAAAAGAGAAAACAACAATAAATGCGGAAATTATATAACGACGTTATTTTATTTATGATCAGGTCGATCCTTGAAACTACAGCCCTATAAAACAAGACTCTATCGCTTCGGGCAAAGCGAAGAGGGAAATTTACAGAAAGCGAGCCCTATCAAGACATCCGTTTTACCTGGGCAGGGTAAAAGGTTAAAAGATGGCAATTACTTTGACTGATGAACGACCTTCGGAACCTCGACGGCAATCCATTGGCGGCGAACTCCTCAGTGAATCACAAAGTCTGGCACCTTCCTTGATTTGTCTTCAGAAATAACGCTGATTTCTGGTGGAGCAGGATCGTTGGAATCTGTCTCCCAGGCAGAGTTGTCGTAGGAGGATTCCTCTGTTTTATTCTGCAGAGTATTGGTGCTCTCAGGTACATCTCCCCATCCAGTTGGCTGGATATCTTCGAGCCTGATACGAGAGCTTTTGGGAGCGGTGTACTTGACCATAAAGTCGTATTTTCCACTCGGTTGTCCCAAGGTGTCCCACACTTCTTTGGAACTGGAGGAGTCACCTCTCTCGATGACGTTGACCTCAGGAAAAGCATAGTTGATGAATTCAAGTCCTGCGAACGTTGCGAATTCATCTTCATGTTGAGTAGTTTCTGAATGACCCGAGTGTTGATCCCATGACATGGTGGGGACACAGGTATTCTGTTCAATGACGGTCAGCTGATTTTCATTGCTCGGCTGATTCTCTCGCCCCAAGTCTCCTGGATAAGGTTGCCACATTGGCAAACCATCCATTGGGCCATAGTAATTATGGTCAAAGTTGTCTCTCATCGGAGTGTCCTCCTCTAATGAATTTGGCGGAGCACGGCATCCTTCCGGATCACAATCTCCATATATCATTTCGACATCTGACCTTGGTATAAATCTCGGACTTTCTGTAGGAAAGCCAAAAGGAGTTTGCGTTTCGTCCTGAGACATATAACCGTCCTTGTTAAGATAGGACTTTCATTCTTCATCTGTGTCAAAGGGATCTTCCTCACTGATAGCATGAACTGTCTGAGACACTGGGTGAAGGAAACCTCCACTGTGGAAGAAGTTTTGAAGGGGATGAAGACTTTCATCGTTGGCAGCTGTCTGGGTACAGGTTGCAAAAAAACCAAGACCTTTCTTTGTTTTATTGTCAATGGGAATGACAAGCTGTCCCCATCCGGTTGTATCGGTACTCTCGACCGCTTTGATAGCATCGTTGTATGAGGAAATCGAGGTTCCTCCTTTGAAATGATTGTCCTTGCTCACCGACAGTGCTTAGAACTGAGTTCCAATAACCTCCTCAGGTTCTACACAAGCAGATGATGATAAGTTATTCACGAGCAAGGCCTGTTCCCCACAAACCGTGACAAGCTGATCGTTCTTGACGAACTTTAGCTTTTGGTGGAGGGTCGAAGTGACCGCTCCAGCCTAGTGTATCCAAGGTCTTCCTAATAAACAACTGTATGTTGCCCGGATGTCCATGACCTGGAAAGTGACTTGGAAAGTGTGAAGACCAATAGTTATGGGAAGATAAACTTCACCGATAACTGTTTTTCTGGATCCGTCGAATGCTTTGACGAAGACCTCGCTGACTTTCATCGGAGGGCCTTTGAATGATAATTGCATCAAAGTGGACTTCGGCATAACATTCAAGGCTGACCTTGTGTCTACCAGTACGTTGGCTAAAGCATCGTCCTGGCAGTTAACTGTAATGTTGAGCGCCATATTATGACGGCGACCCTCTTCAGGTAATTCCTCATCACTAAATCCCAAATTGTTGCAGGAAGTGATGTTAGAGACAATACTATCGAACTGTCTGATTGTTACATCTTGTTCCACAAAGGCTTGCTCCAAGACTTTCTGTAGAGCCTCCCTGTGGGCTTCTGAACTGAGTAACAGTGATAATACCAAGATCTTTGAAGGAGTCTGTAACAGTTGATCGACAATGTTGTGTTCACTCCTTTGGATGAGCTTCAGCATCTCATCATTGTTTTTTGAAAGGTAGGGATTACTGGATTGACCGACTGATGGATCGGGAGCTTCTGTCTGAAGTTCCTTTTCTTTGTTAACTTCCCCAACCCCTCGGTTGAAGATTCTACCACTCCGTGTTACTCGACTGATGTCTGCAATGTTCACAACGGAGGGTAATGGAATTTCCTTTCCATTCTCAACTATTGTTGCACCGTATTTGTAAGGGATAACCTTAGTTGATTCATACGGTAGTGGTCCCGGTAGATAGATGACTATGGGAGCCCTCTGATTTTTTGACCATCGTAAGTAATCTCGATCCGTTCCAGGTTGGGAACTTTAGATTCGTCAAGTAGAGGGATGATGGCAAAAACATCCCTGGTCTGGTGACGACCAGAGATGGTGACAACATCCTCAACTTGATCGGCAAGGTAATTCGGCGTCCAGTTGATGGGTCCAGAACCCGGATATGGGCGAATCTCTCCACGATCCACCTAACCCTGAAGAGCTGCTCTCACAAGGTAACACCCTTGGTTACTTTCCGAACAGACGCTACAACGGTCGTAATTGTGTGGTGGCACCTGGCCACGCCCACTTTGAATGCAATGTAACCTCACTAGGTTACCTTCCACTGATCGGACATCTTGACTTTGACGTCGAGTAGGATTCCTGTTACTGATACTAATTTGCTGAGTATCTTCATCCATGTAGATTAGCATCCACCAATGATTTAACAAGTGCTGAAGTGCCTCCTGGACAAGGGTACAACCCTGATCGTTTTCGCAACCAGCTTTACAGCTTTGATAGTCATGTGATATTAAGAATCTGAGTCGGACCTGCTCAGCATGTAACTCTACCAGGCTGGTATTCATCACGCGAATGTCAAAGATCTGAACCATGTTGATCTGATAAGGGTTCCTATCATGGTAGTCTTGGATCCATCCAAGATCCATCTGACGCTGGAGGGCCTCTTGTATGAAAGAGCATCCCTGTTTGTTTACTGAGCAAGTCAGACAGGAACTGTAATCATGTCGCGGCAGATTATGATACTGGCTTTGCCTTGAGTGCATTGGCACCAAGTTGACATTCGTTGCACAGATGTTGTGGTTCTGAATGACGTTAGAATTCGTGTAAACCATGTTAACTCCACGAACTTGGTGCTCTTGGATCCATCCGAGATCCATTTGTTCCTGTAGAGCCGCTTGCACTACAGAACATCCCTGGTTGTCTTTAGAGCAGATATCACACTGGTGATAGTTATGAGGCGGCACATGGCCATATCCACTCTGTCTACAATGCATCTTGACCAGATTGGTTTTCAACAAGAGTACATCATGAATTTGATAGACGTTGTTAGTCTCTTTCTCAATCAGATTGACTGCAGCTTTCTCATGTTGAGGCAGCGGGTTCGTGAGAACATTGGGATTCGTATCTTTGAAAGATAAGAGCCCGCTCCTAACAAGCTATTGCACGTCGGATTTAAAATTGAGACAATTCTCTATGTTATGCCCTGAACCTCCTTGATGATAAGGGCATGTCTGATCTACCTTAAACCAAAAAGGCAGATTTTCCGGTACCGTAAGAGGAGACTTAGTCTGGATGTGCCCCTTAGCCAATAGTAACGGAAATAGTTCTGCGTACAACATGGGTATAGGATCAAACCCTGGTGGTCATGTTGTACGGTTGTTATTGTATGGAGGACGAGCCTGCTGAAGAGGTTGTTGTGTCCTTTGCTGATCAGGTTGGCTCTGCGCAACCTGAGGTTGATACGTAGGAATAGGCGCAGGGCTGATAGCAGGAGTCACAGCTGCTACCGGCTGATAACGTCGCCTTTGTTTTCTGAGAGAGATATTCCTAATATCTTGCTTTTTTTTCTTAGGGAGAGCACTACCGTATTTTTCAGTACCGCTCGTCGATCCAGTGTCTTTTACCAAACGTCCTTCTCAGACGGCTTCCTCAAGACGTACGCCCATGCCGACCATTTCGGTGAAGTCACTGGGCGCACTGGCAACCATTCGGTCATAGTAAAATGAGCTTAAGGTCTTTAAGAAGATCTTTGTCATCTCTTTTTACTCAAGAGGTGGACAAATTTGAGCGGCAATTTCACGCCATCTTTGAGCATACTCCTTAAAGGTTTCCTTTTCCTTTTGCGACATTGATCTGAGTTGATCTCTGTCGGGTGCCATGTCCAAATTGTATTTGTATTGTTGGACAAAGGCAGTACCAAGATCTCTGAATGTGCTGATCGTAGTACGGTTTAAACCCATGTACCATTTGAGTGCGGCACCAGTTAAACTATACTGGAAGTAGTGAATCAGTAGGTCCTGATTCTCTGTCTGAGCTGACATCCGCCAAGCGTACATCACCAGATGGCTCTGAGGGAAAGAGTTACCCTTTTATTTTTCAAAGTCAGGCACTTGGAATTTGTGCGGGACTTTCACATTGGGGACCAAGCAGAGGTCTGCGGCGTCCTTTCCGAATAGATCCTGGCCGCGAATGGCTTGCAGCTCCTTCTGTATTTCCAGGAACTGCTCCTAGAATTCATCCATTCGGTCAAACATAGTTTCCTTTTTACCAGCAGGTATTGGTGGAATCTGTCCTTCCGGGACAGTGTGCACCACAGGGGGTGGTACCGTGACTACGGCAGTGAGGCTTGGCGTTTCCCGAAGTTTGTAACCTTCAGGAGTCTTCAGTATGCCCCTGGCATCTTCGCTTTCCCGAAGTTTGTAACCTTCAGGCCCAGCGGATTTTGTTGTGATTCCCTGATCCTCAGTGATTGGCGGAACATATCCTCCCGGGATATAGTTAACAGGCATGCCCCAGGGACGATCTTTCGGCATCTGATACCTAGGATCATTCTTCTCCACTATGGGCATTGAGGTGATCTCTGAGATCACAGTTCTTTGTAGCTGAGCTTCTGCCATGGCTTGCATGTCGTTACGAAGCTTTCTCATATCCTCTCTTAGAGCGTCGATCTCTTCTTCCAACTCTCTGTTTTCTTCCTCAAGATCATCCATCTTTTTCTGACGATTGGCCCGAGTATTATACGAATGAGACAGTTTGACTCTAGAATCGAGACACAAATGTTAGATTCTTAGGGAAGGAGAATACGCAGTGTGAGAATGATGAATGCAATGATTATATTAATTGTTTTTTTGGTTTAATCAAAATAAACTTCGACAATTAGATTGCAAATATCAAACACTGGGGAAACCCCTTTTTATTGAATTCCAAAGGATTACAGAAATGGAAATACAGTAGATTACAAGATACGGAAACAGAAACCTAAGCTAATGGGTCTCGAGTCCTCTCTGAGGAGAACTCGGGTGCTGATTCTGGTATTTTCCTTTTCTTTGACCGGGGCTCTGGAGCCGTTGTCGGGTTGTCATTCCTTTGCCAAGTGAAAGGAGCAAGCAAATTCCTTTGGTCGTCTTGATTCTCTACAGCATGCTGCTCTAAAATTTCGATCAGAGAATCCTTATCTTTCAGCAGTTGCTGTATTTTGATGCACTCCACGTTGAGGGTGCGGTACTTGTTCTTCAAAGACCTCCTTTCCCGTTGAACTTTGTTGAGAGTAACCTGAAGCTTTTCAGTTTCCGTCATGAAGTACATGACAGATTCCCTCGGCGGAAGAATTCCGTAACGAGGATAAAGCATCTTTAGCTTGAGAACTCTAGTTTGTACCCAGTGGAGATAAGGCTCCACCGAGGCACAGTCCAGTCTTCCTAGAGACTCCCGTCCTTTCTTATGAACATGTTTCTAAGCGTGCACTATTTCCGTCTTTAGTGCTCTGTCACTTTCTCCTTCCTTGAAGAAAAGACCTTCCAGATGAACACCCAGTGGGATGTGTCTCATCGGGTATCCAAATTGACGAAGAACCAATACCGGATGGTAGTTGATTCCTCCTTTAGTTCCTATGAGGGGTACGTTGGGGAAGCTTCCACAACGGTCAATGATTCTGATTCCCTCATAAATCCTATTACACCAATCTATATCAGAGTTGGTAAGAGACATGATCTTCTGTGACCAACGTAAGGCACTCTTACAATCCCAAAAAGCAGCAGACTTGGGCAAGTGGGAGATAAACCATTTATAAAGCAGAGGTACACAACATGTGATCTCCCCCCCGCTGTACAAATTTCCCAAGTGTACAGAATGATACGCATCTGCGAGCAAAGTCGGTACAGGGTTTCCAATGAGAAAAACCTTAATGGAGTTAATATCGACGAAGTTATTGATGTTGGGGAACAAAAATAACCCGTAGGTGAGTAAGACAAAGATGCTTTCAAAAGCAGTCATGTTTCCTATACTGGCAAAATACAGGGCTTTCTTTGTCAAGAACTGGGCTGGAAAACCTTGGATGCCACCCTTAGCGGTCATGTGAGTCCTGACCTCAGACTCGTCCAAATGAATTGCTCTTGCAATGGTCTGATTCTTTGGAATTTCTTCCAGTCCAGAAAATGGAGCTCGATGTAGATCAATCAGATGAGAATACTCCTCCAGCGTTGGTGCAAGCTGGTAATCCGGGAATGTGAAATAGTGATAAACCGGATCGTAGAATTGAATGAGCGCATCCATGATTCCCTCAATCACATGGACTCTTAACAGTGGTAGCAGACCTCCGTGCTTGGCTCTAAAAGCCTCAGGGTTAGTGATCATCCTTGCTAACCTTCTCAAATCCCCTAGTTTTGGAACCTTGAAGGTATACGTATGAGTTCTCCTTCTACCAAAATCCATTAGCGTAATCCTTTTCTCTGATATTTGCAATCACAGTCTTAGTTTAATTTGAAAAACAGAGAGACTAGAAGAGAACTTTTTTGAATGTTTTAATGTTTTTTAAATGAATGCATGAATGCAGCACACAAAAACATAGAAAAAACATGGGGTCAAAGGGTCGTTGTCATGAAGTCAAGGCTCTACCCATCCCCAAAGGTTTATACTAGGGTGATTTTTGTACCTGTACTCATTATCATCAGCTCCTCCCAGAAAAGCAAAACAACAAGCGGATCGCCAGCGAGTTGTAGTGCAATCTTAGAGTAAGTGTCATTCACTGAGAATAGATCACCAGCCTCAAATGAGGGTAGTATCGCGTAACAACTATTTCTGATAGTTTCCGCACTACGAAAGGGTTTGGCTGCTCAGCTTCTCAGGCATCACAACCGACCTATTGTCTAGGTGAGAGAATGGTTACATTAGTCAGCCTCCACTGAGGTTGATGGTCGACCCCGTCGCCATCACTTATCTTAAGTGTATACTCAATCTTTCCACATACGGCATCACCCGCATTCCCATTAGCAGAAAAATAAACACGTATAGCAATTAGGAAAAGCAGTATATATATTTGTCCTAAACATCCTAGACCTTTAAAGCTATGAATCCTAAGTTCCTGACAGAAATGGGTTCCCCGACGGAAGACCCAATCTGTGGTATTCACATAAGTGAAGAGAAAAGGAAATCAGAATTAGGCCCCACGGTGGGCGCCATTTTTCTGTAGCGAGCGATTTTGGACGCGGTTCTTAAGCGCTGGTCGCTCTCTGTGGTTTGAGCTTACTACAGGTCGATTCATTTTTTATCCTATTGTGAGCTGATGAAGGAAGGGGAATAGATGTCTCCAATTAACCCTGCTTTGCATACTGAGTTTAAACAGCGGTCTGTTAGGTTACGGATGCTATCAATGTGGGGGGGGCCTTTGTACTAGTTATTTGTATTTTCGCCAATACTGATTTCTTTCTTTTTACCTTGACAGAAGGTTTCTGGCGGGGAACAAGGATTAGGATGTTAGGACTGATGCTTTTGAATTACTGGTTTTGATTGATGGAGATATAGGATTTTGGGTTTTTGTTTAGTGTGCTCGCTAAGATTTTTCTTTCAATCTTATGCCTACGTATTCCCGTTTACCGAAACAGGGAAATCATAGCGTTTGTAGTTCCTCCTATTCTATGGGAGGAAATGGTTGTTTTGGTGTCTTGTTCAAAGCCCAAGACGTGAAGTGAAAGGTGATTTGTATCTTGTTCAAAGCCCAAGATGTGAAGCTGAAAAGTCTATTTGTATCTTGTTCAAAGCCCAAGATATGAAGCTAAAAGGTGTTTGTCTTTAGAGAGAATTTGTCATCTCTAAAGGGGTCTGTTTGTCACAACTGTTGGGTGACTGGTTATAAAGGGAGGATTACTTTAACCGGGATACGCGGATCCTAGCAATGCCATAATTTCCTTTAAAGGGGATTTTAACCTGAAGGAGAAGACTTTAACTCAGTGTAGAGCAATGCTATCTTTCCTTAGGAATTTCTCATGCTAAAAGAGGGATAGTGGCGTGGATGTAAATAATCCAGAGGCTTGCCGCTTACAGCGATTAGATGAAGGGGAAGGAGTTGTTGATGTTTGTGTACTGTGAACGAGGCACAGCTTTGATGCTAAAAGGTTAATTGGATTAACCAGTGGTTTTCTTATACAAAGCCTAAGAGGAGGCTAGTATGTGTCTCGTACAAAGCCCGAGAGAGAGGCTAAAAGGTTTTGACTCAACAAGGGAGTCTTTTGGTATCTCGTATAAAGCCCGAGATGGAGGCTATTTGACTCAACAAGAGAGGTTTTTGTATCTCGTACGAAGCCCGAGATGGAGGCTGTTGTTTATTTGGCTCAATAAGAACCTTTTTGTATCTCGTATAAAGCCCGAGATAGAGGCGAAATGGTGATTGACTCAATGAGGAAGTCTCTTATTGTACTCGTACAAAGCCCGAGAGAGAGGCTAAACGTTGTTTGACTCCGCTTGGGAGAATCATTGTACAAAGCCCAAGAGGAGGCTATGGTGACTGTTCAGTTAAGTGACAGGTCCAGTATACTGATTTTGAAAGAGAAAATCAGTTCTTATATGAGCAACACTGTACTCATGGATTTGATTCAAGGATCCGGGTTATTCCTGTTCTTCAAGGAAGCGGGAAATCCGAAGGGTATTGAGACTGTCCGAGTCTACGGGTTTCCTTCCTATTTAACGAAGGGGTCACTTGAGAATGTCTTTGAGACTCAAGGAGATTAGACTGTCCAAGTCTAGAGTTTCATCTTTTGTACAATGCTTCGAGAAATAGTAGTAGACTCTATGAAAGGACTATTCTATGAAGATGATTAAGTTCTGTTCCTATACCTTTAGGAGGCCGTCGGGACAATTTGTACGAAGCCCAAGAGGAGGCTAGAAACTTTTAAGAAGTCGATGGGTCCTTGTACTAAGCCCAAGAGGAGGCTATCATTCCCGGAGGAAGAGATCATTATACGAAGCCTAAGAGAAGGCTGTGAATACTTCTAAGAAGCCGTAGGGTCCTTGTACGAAACCCAAGAGGAGGCGGGGTTGCTTTTATGAAGCCTGTGGGTCCTTGTACGATGCCCAAGAGGAGGTCGATGCTTTTAAGAAGCCCGTAGGTCCCCAAACCCCGAGAAATTCAAGGCAAGCTATTCACAAGGAATAGATCAAGTCAGGAAAGTTCGAGAATTTGGAAGAAACTCAAAGATGCCATTCACGGAGAATACATTCATCTCTGGGAGTAGAGTTTCTTAACAATTCCTAATGAGGATAGCCGAAGAGAAGACTGTATCTGGTGATCCTATTGGGGATCTAGTTGTCTATTTCTACGAATAAATAAAACGGCATCACCTAGTTCTAGACGTAGTTGCCGGGGAAACTCTAAATATCTATACTATTATTACACAGTTGATATGAGTTTATGAAAGAAGACTTACAGCGAAACAGCCCCACAATACAGTTATATGTATATGAGTTTATGAAAGGAGACTTACAGTGAAGCAGCCCCACAATACAGCTATATACATATGAAAGCGGTAAATGAAAGCGTGTAAACACTTACTCGGTTGTAGAGCTTCCATGCTGTTTGGTTAGTTGTTCAACAAAGAAAGATTGAAAACAATAGTATATTCAAAATCAAAGGAGAAAGTGCTTTGAAAAAGAAATATTTGGGGCTTACAGCTCAAGGAGAAGCCCAGGGTTTTATCAATGAGCGCACTGTTGAATTTGTACAGAGGGACTTATACAAGTGACTGAGGCCCAAGAAAGGTTTTTTGTACAAAGGGATGGGTCTTATACTCTATTAGAGGCCCAAGTGAGTTTTAAGAAAAGAAATGGGTCTTACTACTCGAGGGTAGGCCCAATGGTTAATCTTGAAAAGGGCGACGATCGCGCCGAGGTTTTGGAAACACCGTGGGACTTATACAAGTGACTGAGGCCCAAAATTTTGGTATTTACAAAGGGATTGGGTCTTACACTCTATTAGAGGCCCAAAGAGTCTTGAAACATTTGAGTATGATTAAAAATCAAAGAAACCACAATTTTCACTTTTTAAAAGTAATTTTTCAAAGAAAATTAATAAAAAATGACAAAAAAAACAAATAAGTTTAAATAAACCACTTGTGATTTTTGGTTAAAGTTTGAAAAATGAGATTTTAATCACAAGATGATTTAAAACTTATTTAGTTTTGATTTTCAAGATGAATATTCACTTTTAAAATGTTTAAAAACAATTAAAAATGAATATATTCACAAAAATACCAACTATATTAAATAAATAATATAAATTTGATTTTTTTGTAGAATAAAATATTTTACTATTTTTGTGATTTTCCAGAAAAAGAACCAATAAAAAATAATCAAAATTGAGGGAGTTATTAATTTTCCAAATCATTAAAAAATAATATGAAAAATGAGAAAATATGAAAAAGAGGGGTTGGGTCTTACACTCTATTAGAGGCCCAAAGTGTATTTTTGTACAAAAGATGGGGCTTACAACTCAGGGAGAGGCCCAAAATATTTTCAGTTTGAAAATGGCGATCGTGCCGAGATTTTTAACGTATCAGGACTTATACAATAGCTGAGGCCCAAAATTGTTTCGTTAAAAAAGAGTTGGGTCTTACACTCTAATAGAGGCCCAAGTGTTAAAAAATGAAAAGAAATGGGACTTACAGCTCAAAGAGAAGCCCAATTGATTTTCGTTTGAAAATGGCGATCGCGCCGATGTTTTCTTTTAACGCAGAGGGACTTATACAATAAGTGAGACCCAAAATTGTTTTGGTTAAAAGGGGATTGGGTCTTACACTCTAATAGAGGCCCAAAGAGTTTGAAAAAGATTTGTTAGGGTGAAAATCAAAGAAAACCCCAATTTCATTTTTTAAGGCATTTTTCCAAGAAAAATTAAGTAAAAAATGATAAAAATATCAAATAAAAATCATTAAATAATGATTAAAGTTTATGAAAAAAATATTTTATCCACATAAATATTTAAAATCATTTTGGTTTTAAAAATCAAGAAAAAAGAAATCATTTTAAAAGCATTTAAAACAATTTAAAACACTATTTTTAAATATATTAAAAATAATACTTTTTTTTGTGATTTTTTGTGGATTAAAATATTATGGGGTATGAATTGGAAAATGATGATTTTTTGCTATGTAAAAAAAATTAGTTGAGTTTTGAAAATAAAAATAAGAAAAAGAGGAAAGATGTCACAATATCATCTCCGACATTTCTTATGGGGGTAAAAACGAGTACCGAAACTTTAATTTTCAACACGTTTTTTATCAAATTTCAAACACTCATAACTCTCTCAATTTTCATCGGAATTGAAATTCGGAAGTACCTATCTTGACCTATTTTTCGCAAGGAATTCGATGGTACCACACATACACACTGAAACTCGACGTACGAAACACGCAAATCGAAAAACCAGAACTACACTTAATTTGTCGACATCGTTTTGCGCCAAACTTCCGAAGAGCGTAACTCTCTCGATTTTTAACCGAATTAAGATCTAGAAGATCCTATCCTGACCGATTTTTCGCGAGGAATCCAATGGTATCACACATGCATGCTGAAACTCAACGTACAAAACGCAGTAGCAAAAAAACCAGAACTGCGCGTTAGTTGAAAACATCGTTTCGCGCCAAACTTCCGACGCGCGTAACTCTCTCGATTTTTAACCGAATTAAGATACGAAAGAGTCTATCTTGACCGATTTTTCGCGAGGAATCCAATGGTATTGCACATGTACGCTGAAACTCAACGTACAAAATGCAGCAATTAAAAAACCAGAACTAGGCGTTAGTTTTCGACGTCGTTTCGCGTCAAATTTCCAACACGCGTAACTCTCTCGAGTTTTAACCGAATCAAGATCCGAAAGAGTTTATCTTGACCAATTTTTCGCAAGGAATCCAATGGTATCACTCACACACACGGAAACTCAACACACAATATGCAGAAATTAAAAAACCAAAACTGCACGTTGTTTTCGACGTCGTTTCGCGTCAAATTTCCAACGCGCGTAACTCTCTCAATTTTCATCGGAATTGAAATCCGTAAAAACCTATCTTGACCTATTTTTCGCGAGGAATCCAATGGTATTATTCACGCACCCGGAAACTCACTGTACAGAATACACAAAGCAAAACAACCAAAACCACTATCGTTAATTCGACGTCGTTTCGCGTCAAATTTCCAACGCGCGTAACTCTCTCAATTTTCATCGGAATTGAAATCCGTAAAAACCTATCTTGACCAATTTTTCGCAAGGAATCCAATGGTGTTACTCATGCACACTAAAACTTAATGTACAGAATATACGAATCAAAACAACCAGAATTGGACATGATTTTAAAACAACCAAAATTCCACATATAAACATGTTAAAATGCAAACAGTGGGAGGATCACAACATACATATTAAGGACTACATTTTTGCCTCAAGAATTGTTCAATACGATGCATGTATGTGGACAACAAAGGAAAGCATGATTCAAAGAATTCAAGTTGTGAATTTTACGTCTTTTTTGGAGATTTTGGGCAACCTACCAAGTGCTTTGTTCCAGAAATGATTTGATGCTTTGGACAACCTTAAATGACCTCTTAGAAGCTTTTAGGATGGTTGGAATCGGCTGGAAACCTTTGGAGCAAGTTTGAGCACTTTCTCGCAAAATGGTCAAAAGTGGCCAAAATGCCAACTCTCTCAAATGGTGTTCCAGATGTGTGGCACTATTTGGGACAGTTCAAGGATGATATTTGGAGTGTGTTTGAGGTTTTATCTGGTTTGGAAAGTGACTGAATCAAGACATGGCTTGAAAAATGCAAAAAAGTGCCATTTTGAGGTTTTGAGAGGTGACTTTGTGATGTTAGTGTTATATGTCACTTGTGAGAGTTTGGATCACCTACATATGATGTTTATGAGGTGTTAGGATCATGAGCTGTGATGGAAATGCTCTCTAACTCAAAAACTCAAAATTTCCTTACTAAAGAAGGCATTTTGGAGTGAAAGAGAGAATTTGAGGAAAGCATCTGTTTGATGGCTTTGGTGTACTTAAACTGAGCACAAATGAGCTCTATTTATAGTAGAGCAAGTTTGTTTTGCAAGCAATAGTGAATGGTGGCTGCAGCAGAGGTTTGGCCAATGTTGGCCAATGAAAATCCAAGTCTCCTCTAGCCATTGACTAGAGGTTAGAGCACAGGCTGCTGGTTCCCTAGTTGTTGGAGGAATCTTGACTGAATTCAGTTGGAGGAAGCTCTGTACATGCCACCTCTAAGCATCCATTAAATGCTCCAAACCAAAATTGGAGTTTTGTCCCTCTTTTAGGGATTTCTAGGTTTTGACATGCTTTTTTTGGTTCCTTGGACTTGGGAGGTTCATGGATCAGATTATCCCACTTGGATTTGATCCTTAGATGTGTCCAAAATGATGACAAGGCTTAAAAATTCGTGTGGCACAAAAAATGTGCAAATCTGCCTTGAAAAATTCAGCTGCAGCAAGCCTTTTTGTAAGATCCATAACTCCCTGCTCGAGTATGCTACATGGACGTTCTAGGACTTTCCGAAAAGCTTAGATGACGTCCTTCAACTTTGATGTTTGACCCTAGACCTGGTTCAACTTGGATCATAGAGAAAAACAGCCTTGAATTTGGGACATTGTGCTGAAATTACAAGGCAGATTTTGGCTAAGTGCTGAAAAATGTCAATTTTAAGTTTTTAGCCATTTTGATCCAAGCATAACTCAAAATCCATGATGAATTGGGATGAAGTGTAGTTGACACTTTTTTAGAGGGCCATGAGGGATACAAATCAAGCTTTGGATGGGGAAAAATGGCTTTGTGGTTTAGGAGTTATGATCCTCCAAAGTTGGTACCCTTGCCACTTTATTCCATAACTTAGAAAAATTTCTAAGTTTTTATGGTTACCCCTTTTATAAGTTATCCCAATTTCTTTGATTTTTCTTGATGAATGATGATTCCAATCACACATTAACATCATTTTAGGGTTAAAAAACCATTTTTATGAAAAATCTCAAAAAGTCAAAGTTTGACTTTTGTGCACAGTTGACTTTTTATCAGATGAATTCCAAACTGTGCGATCCTTTAGGAAATCATGTCCTTGACCTAAATCAAAATTGACGGACATGTTCCATGGGTGTTATAGAGTATATTTAATCGTGTCCCACGACTTGGGAGCATGTCCTGGTCAAAAGTCAAAGCTACAGTTGACTTTTCTCGCGAAACCCTAACTGTGGTTAAGATGAAATTGAAACTTGTTGCTCAAGCTTCTTGGGTCAATCCATTGTTGCAAATGGATCAACGTGGTATATTGGAGACCCTCAAATCATGTCTTGAGGTCTTGGCTCATGATTTGTCCCAAAAGTCAACTTAGGGGTGAATTAGGTCAAGAAACCCTAATTCTTGATTTTTGATGTATGCATCCCCTGAGGCTAAATTGACTTGATGGTGGGGTTTATGATGTTCCATGGAGCATTTTAGGTTATTCTTTGAAGCATTGGCTCATGCCCAGAGGAAAATTTTCATCTGGAGGCCCTAGTCGACCAAACCCTAATTTGGTGACACTGGCGATCCTGAGGCTTGATCCACCTAGAAGGGAGCAGCCTTGTGCTTAATCCTTGAAGTGGGAGTCCTCTTGATCCATTATGGATATTTGAGAGGCTAGACAAGTTGAAGATCATGTCATTCCTCTATTGATCCTTTGTCTAAGAGCTCTACGAGGGCTTGAAACCCTAAATCCTGTTTGTAGTGAACGCTCACCCACCTTTGGGGAGACTAATGAGGTATGATGGTCCATCCATATTGTGCTGATGATTTGCACATTGATGGGAAATCTTAGTGGTCAAAATTTGGGGTATGACATCATGCATCGAAGTTTAACCCAAAAAATGCACATATTTGCCATAAGGCCACCAAATAAAACACATTGAATTTCACATAAGCAATGCATTTCACAAACCACAACAACAAACCACGAACCAACACAACATCATAACCACATACATTGATATTCAATCAAACAATGTATTTACCGCACAACAACAACATTATCACAACATCGCATCACAACACCTTATCACAACATCTCATTACATGTATTCACATCATATAACAGCACACAAGCTATACGTTATATAACAGAAGCATATAACATGATACCACATCAATCCCACGCATTTAACGCGATAAAAACCCGACAACCCGACTATTTTTCAAAAACATGAATCAATTATATCATCTTTTACCCTCCAAACCATTGTTAACAGAAAGAATATTTCGTTCGCTTTCTAACGCTTCGAACGGGGACCAAAACCGACTTACGGTTCAAAAGTTATGGGGTTTTTGAAAATAATATTTTTCTAAAAACTTACACTGTTAATCGGTTAACGCATTTGGTTAATCGATTAACCATCGCGAAACAGCATAAAAACAAGAATTTTATGACACAAAATCCCTCCAAACTCATCCTTAAACCCCCCGATCATACCAACCAGTATTCCCGACTAAATCCTATCATTTCCCGACTATTCTACGCGAACTATTCCGCATTCTAACCGTTAAAACATCGATTTCTATCAATTGCTCACAAATTCAACCAAATAGAAAACATATATTTTTCACCCAAACATTCAAGCAAAACATACATATACATATACAAGCATGATATAATCGAAACTTCTCACCCTTACCCGATTAATCGAAGTCCAAGCATTGATTTTGATGATTTTCCTCTTCTCCCTCTTTTTCTTCTCTTCCTCTTCTTTTCTCTTTTTCTTCTTTCTCTCATTTTCTCTCTATTTCTTTCTATTTATATATAAAACATAAAACTTACCCAAGCAAAATACCAAAATACCCCTCAGCTCAAATATCTCTCAAACGCTCTCAAAATGCGATAAAACATAAACAATGATGAAAAATAATATATTGTCAAATAAAAGTCAATAATAAAATAATATAAAAAGAAAATAATTAAATCGACTCGATTAAATAAATAAGACAAAATGCGGCGTTACACTAACCATACTAATAATAATATTATGAAATATACTATTAGTAAAATAATAATAATAATAATAATAATAATAATAATAATAATAATAATAATAATAATAATAATAATAATCATCATAATTCCATATAACTAACATCACCCCCCCCCCCCCCCCACGCACTCAGACACGCACCCTAAACAAGGCCAACAATTAAAATAAAACCAGACGATTAAATAATTAAAAATGGGGTGTTACAACTCTCCCCCACTTAAATTATTTCCGTCCTCGAAAATGTATCTGATGGAAATAGTTTTGGATACGACTCCTGCATCCTGCTCTCCAATTCCCAGGTCACACTTCCGCCAGCAGCTCCTCCCCAAGCCACTCTCACCAGAGGTATCTCCTTTCCTCTGAGTTGCTTCATCTTGCGATCCTCGATTCTTAAAGGCATCGTCTCCACTGTAAGATTCTCCCTGATTTATACTTCATCCCTCTGAATAACATGAGACAGATCTGAAACATACTTCCGAAGTTGCGACACATGAAACACATCATGCAAGTTCGAAAGTTCCGGTGGCAACGCCACTCTGTAGGAAACTGCACCAACTCTCTGCAAGATCTGATACGGTCCAATAAACTTAGGATCCAACTTCTTAGATTTCAAAGCACGACCCACACCGGTCACTGGGTTAACTCTCAGGAATACGTGATCACCCTCACTGAATTCTAACTCCTTCCTCCGATTATCATGATAACTTTTCTGTCTACTCTGAGATGCCTTCATCTTCTCACGGATCATTTGAATTGTCTCAGTAGTCTGTTGCACAATTTCTGGTCCAAGCACCACATTCTCACCTGTTTCATACCAACACAGGGGTGTCCTACACCTCCTACCATACAAAGCTTCGAAAGGCACCATTCCAATGCTAGAATGGTGACTGTTATTATACGTGAACTCAATCAATGGCAAATGAGTATCCCACGCACCACCTTTCTCCAACACACAGGCTATCAGCAAATCTTCCAATGATTGAATAGTCCTCTCTGACTGACCATCGGCCTGTGGATGATAAGCCGAGCTCAACTTCAATTTAGACCCCAAGGCTTCCTGCAGGCTCTTCCAAAATTCTGAAGTAAACCTCGGATCTCTATCCGACACTATGTTCGACGGAACACCATGTAACTTCACAATTATCCTGATATAAATCTCCACCAGCTTCGACAACGGAAAAATGATGTTAATTGGTATAAAATGTGCGGACTTAGTAAGTCGATCCACCACTACCCAAATAGCATCAAAGCCCCTCACCGTATTCGGCAAACCAGTCACAAAATCCATAGCAATACTGTCCAATTTCCATTCAAGAATCTCTAACGGTTGCATCAATCCCGAAGGCCTCTGGTGCTCTACTTTTGACTTCTGACATGTCAAACAAGCGTAGACAAACTGAGCTATGTCCCTCTTCATACCGGACCACCAAAACAACTTCTTCAAATCATGGTACATCTTTGTAGCTCCCGGATGAATACTCAAGCTACTCCGATGACTTTCCTCCAAGATTGCCTTTTTCAATTCCTCATTATTCCGTACACAAATCCTGCCCCAGAATCTCAACACACCAATATTATCCACTTTAAAGTCACTATCAGGATCATCTCCTCCTGTAGGCATTAAGTCCACTAATTTCACATCCTGTTTCTGATTTTCCTTAATTACATCCAAAAAGTCATTATTCACTTTCAGCATACCCAATCTAATACTTTTCGGTGTAGTTTCACAAACCATACTCAAATCTCTAAACTGTTCAATCAATTCCATTTCCTTCACCATTAACGCAGACATATGGATTGTCTTCCGACTCAGAGCATCTGCCACAACATTATCTTTTCCCGGATGGTAACTCAAATTGAAATCATAATCCTTTAAGAACTCTAACCACCTTCTCTGCCTCATATTCAATTCTTTCTGGTCGAACAAATATTTCAAACTTTTGTGATCACTAAATACTTCAAATCATGATCCATACAAATAATGTCTCCAAATTTTTAACACGAACACCACTGCAGCTAATTCCAGATCATGAGTAGGATAGTTTCTCTCATGCACCCTCAACTGTCTTGAAGCATAAGCCACTACCTTGCCACCTTGCATCAACACACCGCCTAATCCCATCTTAGACGCGTCACAATATACTACGAAAGAAACATTTGGACTTGGTAAAATTAAACACTGGTGTTGTAGTCAGTTTCTTCTTCAGTTCCTCAAAACTTTCCTCACAGGCAGCATCCCAGAGAAAAGCTTGATTCTTCCTGGTCAACTGAGTCAATGGCAATGCCAATTTAGAAAACCCTTCAATGAATCTTCTATAGTAACCTGCCAAACCCAAAAAGCTTCTAATCTCAGTTGCGGTCTTCGGAGTTTCCCACTGAACTACTGCGCTTACTTTAGAGGGATCCACCGCTATACCATCACCAGAAATCACATGACCCAAGAAACTCACAGTCTTCAACCAAAATTCACACTTCGAGAACTTTGCAAACAGTTTATTATCTTTCAACACCTGCAATGCAATTCTCAAGTAACCTGCATGCTCTTCGTCAGACTTAGAATAAATCAGTATATCATCAATAAATACCACAATAAACTGATCCAGATAAGAATGGAAAATACGATTCATATATTCCATAAATACACCCGGCGCATTAGACACTCCGAAAGGCATCACTGCATATTCGTAATGTCCGTAGCGAGTTCTGAAAGCAGTTTTCTGAATATCACCTTCCTTTACTCTAATCTGATGGTAACCCGACCTCAGATCAATTTTGCTGAAAACACGAGCTCCTACCAGCTGATCCATTAAGTCATCAATCCTCGGAAGTGGATACTTATTCTTAATGGTTACTTTATTCAACTGACGGTAATCAATGCACAGACGCATACTACCATCCTTCTTTTTCACCAACAACACTGGAGCTCCCCACAGCGACACACTTGGTCTGATAAACTTCTTATCGAGCAATTCCCCGACCTAAGATTTCAACTCTGCCAATTCTAATGCAGACATCATGTACGGTGCCATAGAGATAGGTCTGGTACCAGGTACAAGATCAATAGCGAATTCAACTTCCATTGTCGGAGGCAATTCTGTGATGTCATCTGGAAACACTTCAGGAAATTCATTCACTACTGGTAATTCATTAACTGAAGTCTTGCTTTCAACAGATAACGAGGCAAATGCCGCAAACAGCTTCGCTTCGTCCTCCAACAACGCCTTTAACTCCTTGCTAGATAGCGAATCTGCTAATGCTTCCTCTTCAGGAGTAAGAAACAGTAACGTCTTCCTGAAGCAATCAATATACACCCAGTTGAACTCCAACCAGTTCATTCCCAAAATAACATCAAGATTACCGAGCGGCAAACAAATCAGGTCCACTCTGAAATCTCTACCAAACATGGTCAGCGGACACTTCAAACACACCAAAGAAGTAACCACGGAACCAATAAATGGAGTTTCAATCGTCATCCTCTGCTCTAGAGTAGATGGCACAATCCCTAATCTCTTCACACAATCAACAGAAATAAACGAGTGTGTTGTACCCGTGTCAATAATAGCAATCAAAGAAACATCATTAATAAAGCAAGTACCTTTGACGGAACGCTCCTCCTCAGTGGATTGGGCTCCCACCAAGGCAAACACTTTCCTACCAGTTTGAGATACCTGAGACTTCTTCGGCTTCTCACAGTGGGTGTTGATGTGACCCTTCTCTCCATAGTTATAACAAGTAGGCATAGTGGCTCTGCAGTCAGCTATAACATGACCGGTTTGCCACACTTGAAACACTTTTTCACCTCATTCTGATAGTTATTAGCACGGTGACCCGCGCCACCACATCTGAAGCACTTGAGAGTATCAGCACCTGTTCCCTTCTCTTTTGGTTTCTTTCCCACATCAGTTTTCTGTTTCCCCTTATCAGCTGGAGCACTATAAGGAGTACCTCCAAATCTCTGCTTACCCTTCTTCTCATTCACAACCTTGTAATGAGCAATTCTGGCCCTGTTATCATTATCATAAATTCTGCTTCGGCTCACCAGCTCTGGATAGTTTCTTATCTTCTGACAAGCAATACCCAATTTGATCTCGGGACGCAGCCCATTCTCAAACTTCAAACACTTCGAAGTCATAGCTTCTTCAGTATTGTAATGAGCACAATACTGAACCAGCTCCTCAAACTTAGCGGCATACTCAGCAACAGTTTTATCACCCTACTTCAGCTCCAGAAATTCAACCTCCTTTGCACTACGAATGTCTTCCAAAAAATACTTTTCCAGAAACTCAACTTGAAACACAGCCCAAGTAATCTCAGTACCTGCAGCTTCCAATCTCTGATGACTGTTGTCCCACCAAGCCTCAGCCTCTCCTTCCAACATATGCGTACTAAACCGTACCTTCTAAGCATCACTGCATTCCATGGTCCTGAAGATCTTCTCCATGACCTTCAGCCATTTCTGTGCAGCCTCTGGATCCAAGATACCCCCCTCATAAGTAGGCGGCTTGTTGCTCTGGAACTGTGCTAAGTCACGAAACTGAGCACCTCTAGCCTGATTGGCGTTCTCTACAGCCTGTGCCATGGCTTGCATAGCAGCAGCAAGAGCAACATCATTCCTTCCTGCCATACTATTCAACAATCAACATAAGGTCAGAACACCAAATCAACTCCTATTCTAAGGACAGACTCAACTATAACACCTGGCCGGATGGACCGACCTGCTCTGATACCAATTGTAACACCCTACTTTCCCATTTATGAAAATACATAAAATTCTATGAAAATAATCAGAGTTTTTACACCAAAATAAAGTAGGATGCCGCATTTGTAAAACCAACATCGAAACTCCTTTTATTAATCGAAATAAAACAGTGGAAATAATTCATTTAATTAAATCACAACCACATGCCAACAACATATAAAATTCCACATCATCTAGTGGTTCACCAGGAAGGTTCAACAGAATAAAGATACATAACAAAATCTCAAGTAAATTGATAAATAATAAAATCTCCCAAAATATCCCCGTGTTACGTATCAGAGCACTCCTAAGACTCGAACAAGCAACACGCATATCCACGCATCCTAAGTACTTGGATTATCTGTACTTTCGAAGAAGCACAGATACAACAACAACAGAGGGGTGAGAACTACATTCAATATAAAAAGGTGAATAATACACATAAGAAGTAGTATCTCACATAAATAAACAACATGCAACCACGACCTACTGTCACATTCAATCACCATCAATCAACAAATAATAAATGCAATTCGACACGACACGGACACAATGCATGTGGTACCAACAACACAGTTCATTCAATCGAACCCGAATATATCACATACACCTCTACTTGGCAATGATCTATCCCCACCATTCTCCATTTCGGAGTATGGACGAATCACATACACTCCTCATGAGCAATGATTCATCCCACCATCACCATGAAATGCATGACACAGAATGCATAATAAAACACATGTATTATGACATAGATACATGCTCACGATCCTCCTGATCACACCATCAAACACTCTATCATCATTCAACACCATAAGATCACATCACCTAATCCACTTAATTATTAATTAATCCTCCAAAAATTATTAAATTAATTAATTTCATAACCATTGTTACATCCCTCCACATCTGGCATCTATCCTCAACCTATCAATCCAAGGGAAACTAATTCCGATACGAAAACGGGAAAGAAATCGCAAAACAGGGAATTTATACACTCACGCTGTCCATACGCGTATTGACCTGGGTCATACGCGTAACGACCAACTCCCTCGCCCCTCCTGCGCGTACCAGACGCGTAAGGCATCCTGGCTCGCCCCACCATACGCGTACTGACCAACTTCATACGCGTATGGGTAGAGACCCATTTTTCCTCCAAAATCCAACTTCCAGATCTGCTTACGCGTACGGCTACTCTCATACGTGTATTGCCTTGCCACCATACGCGTACCCTTACGCGTATGGGCAGAAGGCCGTGTCAATTCTTCCTCTTGGCCTCCCCTTACACTTAACGGCCCTTGCCCTGCCCAGCCCATACGCGTATCACCCTACCCCATACGCGTATGGCCAGATCTATTACGCAAATTCACCATTCCCACACCAGACTGAATTCTGCTACGGGATTCTCCAATTTCCACTCCAAATTGGTCCTAAAATTGGTTCTACATCAGTTTTAGTACTCATAATTTTCTCTTATCACTTCACCTATTATTACTACATGACTTTTAGGTCTTAGATTCCCAATTGTTCTCCCAATTTGGGTCAAAAACAAATCTGCAACAGAGATGTTCATACAACAGCAACAACAACAGAAAAATCATATTAACACAGATCGATTCATGCACAATCTCAGCATCATATCAGACATATACAACAAATCATCAACACAACATTTTGCATACAAATCCCTATGGGGTTAAGGACTCCCCACTACCCTTATACGATCAATTCACCAAATATTTAACAATTCTCCCCCTTACCTCGAATCCTTGATTAATTTCTGCGAAAATTGATGAAGATATTTACTCTAGCACACCCTTGTTCTTCCTCTCGTTAGCCTTTCTCTTTCTATCTCTAAAATTCTGATTATGCTAGACCCTTACCAATTTCCACTAATTAATCTCTAATTACTAAACTGCCCCCATTAATTTTATTTTTCCATTATTTAATTAATTATATCAGATTTTATTTTACTACATAATACTAACCATACTAATAATAATATTATGAAATATAGTATTAGTAAAATAATAATAATAATCATAATTCCATATAACTAACATCACCCCCCCCCCACGCACTCATACACACACCCTAAACAAGGCCAACAATTAAAATAAAACCAGACGATTAAATAATTAAAAATGGGGTGTTACACGAATGTCCCAGCGAACCAAGTCAGAAAGGAAAATAGCCTAAAAAAATCCTAACGTTCGCAGTGCGAACTCCCACCGAATGCTCGTTTTCCCCTTCGCAGTGCGAGTCTCCCAGCGAACAATGGCAGAAAGAAAACAACCCAAAACAACACAAAGTTCACAGTGCGAACCTCTAACAAATGCTCGCCTGCACCTTCGCAGTGCGAATAGCCAGCGAATGCTCGCTTTCCCCTTCGCTAGGGGATTCGCAGTGCGAACCTGCGAATTCACAAAACTCAGCAGCGCTGTTACATACCCCAAAATCATATTTTCTCCACCAAAACACTTTCAAACCAACACATAGCAATCAAAACATAACCCAATCATGGTAACTAATATACTACAACATTTACATCGATTTCCAACCACGAAAACATCGATTTCTACTCGTTTATCGCATTTCGACCTATATTTGTAAACCAATAAAACTTCCACACAAACATACATAATCATACACAAACATAGTATAATCGAGTTTCACACCCTTACCCGATTAAATTGCGTTTGAAAAGTCGGTTAAATCGGTTCCTAGATTTTCCAGGTTTTCTCTCTTTTCTTCTCTTCTTTTCTTTCTTCCTCTTTTTCTTCTTCTCTTTTTCTTTCCTTTCTATTTTTCTCTCTTTCTATTTCTATTATATGAAAAATATAATATCTACCCTAACAAAGACCAAAATACCCCTACACTCAAATATCTCGCAAACGCTCCCAAAACGCGATAAAATATAATCACAATGAAAAATAACATATTTCCAAATAAAAGTCAAAAATCAAATAATATAATAATAAAATAATCAAAATGACTCAATTAAATAAAAATAACTAAAACTGGGGCGTTACACTTGAAGCCTTGGAAAGAGAATCCAACGTGCTAGTAATTGATTATGTGATACCATGCGTTAACTAAGAATATTTGGTAGAGGATGATTAGTGGTTTGTAGGTTTTGTTGTGTTTGTTGGTGTTCGATGCGATATGCTATCGTCATATTAATGTGGGGCTTTTGTGCTATCTATATGATGTTGATGCATGTGATAATGATGTTGTTGTGTGGTAAAATGCATTGTTTGATTGAATATCGACGTATGTTGTTATGATGTTTTGTGGGATTGTTGTGGATTATGATGAAATGCATTATTTATGTGAAATTCAATGTGTGTTATTTGGTGGCCTTAGGGCAAATAAATGCATTATTTTGGGTTTGATTTCAATGCATGATTATTGATGTTGAGATGTTTCACATGGTTATATATGTTAAGCATTTAATTGTCATGAGTCATTGTATGCCAAACATCATGATATGCATTCTTGTGATGTCGTGTGCCCTAGTGGGTGTGAGCGACGAAACGATTCCCGAGGGAATCTGCTGTAACGGTCGTGTGCCTTATACAAAGAAGACCTAAAGCAACATTATAGACGATCGTGTGCCTTATACAAAGAGGACCTAAAGCGATCGGGTCGTGTGCCTTATACAAAGAGGACCTAAAGCGATCCATAAACATCGTGTGCCTTATACAAAGAGGACCTAAAGCGACGGGGAACATCGTTTTCCAATAATTCCTGAGTGAATTAATGATGAGAATGATGGATGGAACGGTACCACATTGCATTGCATAGAGTCGCTGTGTCGGTCTCTGTACATTTGCATAAATCATGAATGGATTGATTATGTGTGAGAAATCATGAATGGATTGATTATGGGTGGGAGATTGTGAATTGATTGATTATGTGTTGAGCTTGTGATAGCATTGGTGATTTGATATGCATTTGTGATAAATGCATTGGTTATGGATGATATGTTTTATGTATAGACATATGTTATGTTTTGTGGGGATGTTGTACATTACAATGATTGTATTAATTATCTATGATATGCTATATGTATTAGTATGTGATGCTTGTGGTGAGAATAATTATGCATGTGAATTTATATGTGTTTGCATATTATTATGCAATCTTGATTTAGTTGTTATTTCTCACCCTTCTGCTGTGGTTTGTTGCTCTATGAGGTAATTGTAGATTAGTAGTCTCGGAGGCTTTTGTGAAGATTAGTTCTCCATCCGTTTGTCAGTCTGTCTGCTCTGATACGTAACACGGGAGTCGGGGAACGCTTTTGTTATATATGTATACATTTGTTGGATCTATTTTGTATTACCTTTGTATGAATATTTTGATGTTATAAAACAATTTATTTTGTAAAACAAGTCAGTTATGGATCTTTCCGCTTTATTCCATAATTGAACTTTCCTTTTATATGGAAAAAGTTTCCCTTTTAGGTTTATTCCATTTTGTGTTATGTATCAAAATTATGAGCAGGGATTGTGTTTTCTTTCTTTAAATGTGGCATCCTTGTTTTTGTCTAAGAATAAAATTTTATTCACTCTGATTTATTTACGTATTATTTATTCGCAATGGGAATTGGGGTGTTACATCCTGTCTGATAGTTAACCTCTGTTTTTAGGCTAATCATTATTGGTGTCTAAGTCCAGTATTTACTGGCATTGTTTCAACATCAATTTTCATCGATATCGTAAAAGTCCAGTGTTTACTGGCAGGCTTTTCATCCAATCATTATTGGTGTCTAATTTCAGTATTTACTAGCATTGTTTTAATATCGATCATTATTGGTATCGTACGAGTCCAGTGTTTACTGGCATATTTCTTTGTCTTAAGTCCAGTATTTATTGGCATGTTTTTATATCGATCTTCACCGGTATCGTAAAAGTCCAGTGTTTACTGGCATGCTTTTTATCCAATCATAATTGTTGTCCAAGTCCAGTATTTACTGGCATTATTTTAATATCGGTCAGTATCGGTATCGTAAAAGTCCAGTGTTTACTGGAATATTATTTCCAAGTCCAATCATTATTGGCAATTTAATCTTACTCCCGGCAGAGGTTTTGGTCATCACCAATATCCCCGTAAAAGTCTAGTGTTCACTGGTTGTTTGTCGAAAGTCTGATCATAATCAACATCTTAAGTCCAATCATTATTGGCACTTTGAGATTGGTCATTACCAAATCCCTTTGAAAGTCCTTGTGATTATCATCGTTTGGCGCATGCAGAGTTTGCGTTTGTCTCTGTCTTTTTTGGCTTTTCTTGAAGATCCCATTTGAACTCTTCAGTATAAGAAATCCCCAGAAGATCTTTTCTTGGGTGTCTATCCTTTTATTCAAATTGATCCCTAGTGGAGATCATGTCTTCTTTCTGGTTTCTTCCCCAGTAAAGAGTCTGTTTCCCATTTGGTTATCCCCGACGTCGTCCGGTCATATCTGAACCTGTCGTCCATCTCCCTAGATCTTTCCCCCATGGAGATTACCTCTCTGACTTCTCTCTCCATTGAGAATCTGTGGGATTCCCCTCATTCTATTTTCCTATCCCCAGTGTCTTCTTAGTCACTCCCCGGTAAGTCTCTTCTGTTGGTTGTAGCCTGCATTCCTAGTAAGTATTGTTTATGGATACTAGACCTTAGCTCCTCCCCAGTGAGGCTCGCCTGTGGGTGCTTGTTCTCTGTCTTTGGTGTCTTGTTTTGTCTACATTTTGCACCATTGTGGCATCATATCATCATACTAGGAGTTCATGGCATGTCAGCATTTGCATGTCTGTTGCCTGTCCTTAGCATATGCATTCCATCTAAGGGAAAAATTTTTGGTTTGTTATATTTAAATACCTTTCACGTTGATTTCCCGAGGATTATCATCTCTCGTGCCATCCGGTAAAGCTATTCAAATAGGGGGCAACTGTCATAACCCAAATTTACCCTTTAGATGTCATAACATCTTGCACTTGCATTTAGGGTTCAATCATCTATGCATTGTTAACTAACCATCATATCTGGCTAGTTTGTTTCTTTTATGTGTGAAAGCTAGAGTTGCACAAGAAAGAGGACAAGATCAATAAGTCAAGCTCTCACATGCTTCAAAGTCTCCTAAGACACTCTTTGATTTCATACAACCACCCCAAGTGTTCACTAGGTAATTGAGATTGGTAGTTGAAGTCATCTGTTCAGGAAAGCCAACTGAGGCTCCAAAGTTCAACCATTTGGTCTTGAAGATTAATCATGAGGTGCTCAAATCATATGCCATGATTTTATGTGTTTGGATCAAGAGAAATCTAAAAGAGGCCATCAGATCAAGAGTTGTGGAATTGGGTTTTAACCTGAAGAATCACCATGAATCTTGGTGTGATCAGTCAATGCCTTGATTGGTTCATCAACCATTTGAGCTCACATAATCTAAGAGATCTTATTCAACAAGAAATCAAGAGTGCTTGACCCCCCATCACAAGTACAATGAGCCTCAAAGTTCATCTGACCCCAGATTAGGGTTTTCTTCAGGAGAAAGTCGACTGTGCCCTAATTCATGGTCAAAGCTTGATCCCAAACCATGGGACATGGTCCATTGTGTTCATATACATCCTTGGAACTCGTCTAAAGTATTGGAGAAGTTCAAAGTTGCAAATTCATTGAGGATCGCACTGTGGAATTCATCTGACCTAATTTTCATCTAACAAAGTCAAACCTTTGACTTTTGATAATCTTGACCCAAGATGAAACATTCAAGCTATATTCCATTAATACATGCTTAATTCTTAAGTTAGAGCATGAGAAATTACCATTTGAAAGGTTTCTTGCAAAAAGGGCAAGGTTTGGTTCTTAAATTTTTCTAAATGTGGAAGAATTCAATCCTTGTGCAAACTTTGAAGAGTCATAACTTTCAAACCACACATCTAATTTTTGTGACTCAAAGCTCAAATTGAAGCTCTAATCATGAAATTAAAAACATATTAGAGAGTCCTTCTTCAAAAGAGGCTTGGTTTTTAAGTTAGGAGATTTGGAAGTTCAAGGCAATTAAAGACTTAGTGAATTTTCACTACATTTTGCCCAAAAAATCAGCCAAGTTCATCTCCATTTTTCATCAAGATCCCTGTGGATCTAGAACTTGGAGTGAACATGAAAGTTATAGAGGACATTTGGGGTTTTCCAAAAAGTACTAGAACTCCCCAATCCATGGAGGGAGCTGAGAGATTCGAAGAAGAGAAGTTTGAGGTTCATTTTTTGAATTCCAAGTTTCAATATGTGCATAATGATGCAAAACCACCCTTAATCACCAAATGCTTCACATTTCTGAGGTTTAGAAGCAATTTTAGTGTATGTTGAACCTCTGCCACGAGCTACAAAGTTGCAAACTTAAAATATATTAGTTTTATACAAGTTAAGGCAAGTGGATGCATGAGAGAGAAACTTTTTCAAAGAGAGCATGGTCACTCCATCTTTCTTACAGCATAGAGCCTTGTTCCAATCCCTTCAGTTCACATCACACTATGCCAAGGAAGGGAAAAGACAGCGCTTTTTTTGGTCTTTAACAGCGTTTAAAAGCGCTTCCTAAGGTGGCGCTGCTGTAGGTAAAGACAACTCTTTTTTTTATGCAAAAGCGCTGCTAAAGGCCTACTTTAGGCAGCGCTTTACCTTGAAAAGCGCTTTCTAAAGTAGGCCTTTAGCAGCGCTTTTTCCTGGAAAAGCGCTTTCTAAAGTGGGCCTTTAGCAGCGCTTTTCCAGGCCTTTTATGCTTTCTTTTGGCATCTTTAGGCATCGCTTTTTCAGGAAAAAACGCTTTCTATTGTCCCCCTTTAGACAGCGCTTTTTAAAGCGCTGTCTAATGTATTTTTTTATTTCACTTTAAGGCAGCGCTTTTTCTAAAAAGCGCTTTCTTTTCTTCACGTAAAATTTGCTTTTTAAAAGCACTTTTTTAAAAATCAGAATTTAGGAAGCGTTTTTTGTTTAAAAGCGCTGCCTATTTCTTATTTTTTAGAAAATATTTTTTTGGAAATAATACCATAAACCTGTATAATTCAAGCCTTTGTTTCAAACAAATAGGCATTATATAACATTCAACAAGCCTTTATTTCAACACATAGGCCTTATATTTCAACCATTGAGCCTTTATTTCAACAAACAAGCCTTTATTTAAACATAGGCATTATATACCATTATAATCCAAAATATATACACCATTACCATTCAAAACATAAACCATTTGATATAAATCAACACAAACATGCATCATATATACACCAATCCATAATTCTAATAACAATTTGTTCACCTAGAAATCCTTTAACTTCTAAAGATTCCTAATATACAACCACTTCCAAAACTATACAACATTCCATAACTACACAACAACTTCCATACCTTATATGTTTCTTTTCTCAATAAAGTATTCACACAATTCCTCCTTGATTTCTTCCAACTTATCTTTCGAGTAATGAGCACACTTGTATTCATCAAAGTACTACATAATAAAACATAATATGCATGATTTAGTTAAAAGTCATAAATTATATGAAATATTCGATAAATACTAAAAATAAATCCTAAGTTATAAATCCATACCATGATTGAAATCTCTATTTGATCCAAATGAAGGATTTCTCTCATAAACCTCAAAACGTAATAACCGCAATCTATACCATTACGCTGACGAGCACACTACACAGAAAAACAAATAAGAATATATAGTTGTCTTGTTTTATCAAGTACCATCACTATTATAAGCAAAATTGTGAAAATTAATATACCTCCACTCTGATCCAAGTAATGTTGTTTGCTTTAGACCGTGGTACTCGAGCTTCTCTTTGTGATCGGAATACTTGTATTGCTCTAACAAAATAAAAACATATATTTAGAGCAATCTCACAGAAATAATTAAATATACAAATACACACGAATATTTAGAACAATCTCACATACGTATCAACCATATTCTTCATATTCAGATATGTTGTCCAATCACCATCCAATGAATTCAGATAATACACTACTTCTTTTGTAGGATTAATAGCAACTAACAACCAGTGACCACTGTAAATTAAAACAAAAGTTTAGATGGAAATTTTCTACGCAAAAGATACAAATATTAGAATGAAATTAGAAGGAAAATCTAAACCGTTGCCAGTATTATACGGTAAAAGATACAAACTTTCTGTAATGCTGGCCATAAATCTCTCGACTAAGTGATCTCTTATTGAATCTGGATCCTGAACAATTAATGGTGCGTTGACACGGGCGCAAGACACGAAATAGAATCTGTTTGACAATTGATTCCCGCGCATAAATTTGTCATACAAGAACCTTAAATAAAAACATAATAAACATTAGAATATTTTCATTGAAATGTGTAAATAAATTGTTCAACTAATTAGATAATAGATTGATCGGCGTACCAGATGTATGAATGCATAACACCGATGCCTAATTCAAGATGCTGAAAAATCTGATCCATGTCCTCTTTTGCAAGTGTTTCGAAATTAGAATAACCAAAAAGACCTTCCTACATATCTATTTGACGAATGGCACCATGCATCAAATCTGATGTTCCCACAAGTGTTTCAAGACACATCCTAAATCGAGCAACAGAAGCTCTTTTTGATCCGGTCCTTGGAAGATCCTTTTTTTTTGTTGGATACGTTACTAATTTTCTTGCTGACTTGTTGTGACTCTTGAGCAGGAACCTAAAAATCATATAAGTTAGGTAAAGTATAAAATCATGAAGCTTTTGCATTCGGATCACAGAATTAACACTTTCAATGTACCTCTTTTTGTGATGCAACAGACTCGTTGTGCCGCAAAATCCCTTTATCCCTAGATGTCGGTTTTGTAGGAGTCTAACATTACCATGTAAAAAAATGTACGTAATGGTTCAGAATGCTTTTCATAATGGTTCAAAATTGACATTTGATTACTAAAACATTCATAATAGTTTTCAACATACCTCCTCATCTATGAAAATGAGGTCTGACGGCCATGCAACAAACGATCCTATTGCATCTCGCAGCAATGTTGTCTCTGAAACAACGTCAGGTATCGGTAGCAACGCATCCACCTCTAATGCAATATCAACTGATACTTTCAGATATCCATCAGGGAGCGGTTTATGGTGAAGTAAATCTCCCAAAGTGTTATGCATTTTTCCCTTGCCAACTATGTGATAAGTCGCTGACGATAAATATAGCTGATAAGATGAAATTCCCTAAACCAATAATAAATATGTTACTGTTAATGTGTATATATATCAATTAAAATGAATGGGCTACTTTAATTTCATAATAACATATATAATTACCTCGGGAAATTTCTTTTTACAATTGATACTAGCTTTGTCACTAGTATCTTTCAACTCTGAACCGCACTTTTCCGCCATATATCTTTCTTTGTCCTTTTGCAATTCACAGACTTGCGCTTTTAATTCCTCCAACGATTGCATCACTTGTTGATTGCTAAGATTTTTTTCTTTGGATGCTTATATAAGGATGATGGAGTTACACCAAATCCCTTACCCCTGACACGGCCGGAATACTCAGGAACATTTAGTACTCGACTAAGTATGCTCCTGCAATCCTCGTCCTCACCTGTAGTTAAGGATTGAGATAGAGTCTCCTAAAATTCATTTAAATATAGACAATTATTAGTGGGGATTAAAAATTAATTATATGTTAGTAAACTTTTGATTTAATTAAAGACATAATGTTATACTTACACATTCGTCAAAAACATGTTGAACATCGTCTCTAACAACACCATCCTTGCCGACACGAGCAGCCTTCCACAAAACATGTCCCAGAAGAGATGTTTCTTCACTTTTACTCTCTTCTAACTACACATTGAGACAAATAATAAGATCATCAATTATAACACATTGAGACAATTAATAAGATCATAGCATTTATATATACTTACCATTTTTTGCTGTAAGTGTGCATATCCCAAACGCCCTTTTTTGTATGGATATGCCGATTTTGATGCTCTTTGCCGATATATGTCACTCACTTCCTGGATAAACAAGTTTAAGTCATATCAAAACAATCTAATGCAACAAGTATACAATACAATTAATAGACATGACAAATTAACATTACATGGAATTTTTCGGTTCTTCGTTTGGCTACAAATTTCTCCCATTCTCCAGGTGTAATCAAGTCCGTATACTTCATTGGAAGTTCTGCTTCAACAAACTTCCCTTGCTCATCCTTTAGAAAAGTGGTTGATAAAAAAGTTCGAAACCCTCTGAGTCTTTTTCCGGCCAATTGAAGACAATACTTTTTTCCGCTTTCATCAATGTTAAAAGACCTCTACGAAAAACATACACATAAAGTGTGTTAGTATAAGTAATTTAAAGACATAATCGTCAACAAAAATCTAATAACATCAATCATATATGGTACGTACCTGTATCCGGCTTGCAACGCTGGATTTCTCCAGTTATCACAGGTGATTGGAATGTGCTGACGAACAAGTGAACCTATGTAACTTGTCAACATTGCACCGTTAGGCTTAATTAGTTAGTCTTCAACACTCCAATGTACATCATATTTGATTCCTTTATCTCTTGCACGAATTATTGACTTCATAATTGTTATTCCTTGTGTAATTTCTTTATCTACATTCTGAGCTGAATCATTTGCATCATTTGTATCGTGTGAGTCATTTGTATCATGGTTACTAGCCATTTGATCTGTAGTAAAGAAAAAAAATAAACAATTCAAAAAACTCAATTCATTAGCATTCTAACAATCTTAACAATCTTAACAATTAGATTCATTAGCAATCTGTATCAATAACTTTTTTATAATATTTGATTATTAGTTATTAGAATATATTTCAAGATGTTCATTATCAAGAAAAAGCTACAATCGCTTGGTCCAAGAATTCATTTGCAAGTTTTTGTCATTTTCATTCCTATTTTCCATCCTAAAGAGTCACACTTGATTCTTTTCAATTCAAAGCTTAACTATACTGTATATTCTGATTTTTAATTAATCATTCACGAATCTAATCTATCTCAGTTGAAAATTTCAACAAATGCTTAATTGATACATTTTACCAAACAAAAAAGATTGATTAGTATATATTTGAGCATGTTGAAAAAGATTGATCAATCATTCATTAGAAACAGAAAACCACTACAAGGTTCAATGGCAATAGCTCTGAAGAAGCATACCAGTATGGAAGGCAGTTTTGTTGGTGATTTGTACATGTTGATTTAACTCATTATTTTCAGGTCTGTCATCATAATTTTTATCAATAAACTCATTCATTCATTCTATTGGGATGACATTCACTATTATGGTATTCTAGTATAATAAGTTAGCCGATGAAACATCTAATCACACAAAATATTCATTATATTTCATCAAGCGCTAGTAATAGCAAGCAACATTGCTTCATGATCAAAAAATCTAAAACACAAGTGATTATTACTAGTTCGTGTTGAGTTTCTAAGAGTTCTAACTAACAGTCTTAACAATTCCTAACCAAACTAACACATTCTAAAAATTTCACTAACTGTCATATAACGAAAAAAACGAAAAACGAAAACGTACCACGGTCGGAGAACGAACAATAATAGTTGTCGGAGAACGATGGCAGTCGGAGAACACAACAATGGTGGTCGGAGAACAGAACAATGGCGGTCGGAGAACGATGGAGGTCAGAAACAGAACAGTTGCGATATCGCCAGAGAGAAATAAGGGAGAAGTCGTGAAAATGATTAGAAACAAATGATTAGGGCTTTTTTATTTTTTAATTAACAAATGACCTAAGGCAGCGCTTTTTGAAAGCGCTTTCATAGATTAGCCTATAGCAATGCTTTTCCTTAGAAAGCGCTTTCTTTTCATTATCCTACAGTAGCGCTTTCAGAAAGCGCTTTCATATGTAGGGCCAACTTAAGGCCTTTAGCAGCGCTTTTTGAAAGCGCTTTCTAAGGTGACCCTTTAGCAGCGCTTTTTAAAAGAGCTTTCTAAGGTTATTCCTTTAGCAGCGCTTTTATAAAAGTGCTTTCTAAGGTAGTGTCTCCGTGCGGCCTTTAGCAGCGCTTCTAGAAAGCGCTTTCTAAAGGTAGCCTTTAGCAGCGCTTTTTTTTTAAAAACTTATAGCAGCGCTTTCTGATAAAAGCGATGTCTTTGTAGTGCTGCCAAAAGCGAATTTTGGCGTAGTGTCAACAGTCCGAACACTATTTCTGACCACTTGCTAGAGTGCTTGAAGGCTCATGACTCAGTAATACAGCTTGCACGAGAGGGAACTTGAAGAAAGGGCGTTTTTGGAAAATTGTGAAATCTGACCATGCCTTCATTCCTCCACTTCTCCTATAAATAGAGGGTCAATCCTCAGTCTAAAATACACCAGAATCACCCCTAAACAAAGGCTGATACTCTCTGAATTCTCTCACTCACTCATTCTTGCAAATTTGCAAGAACATTGCTCCAGATCATTCCACTCGTGCATTTCATAAATAAACCTCACAAACCACCTCTATACATCCTATAGACTCCATTCAAACCACTGAAACAAATCTGTAACACCATATACATCATCTGCCATTTTCAACCTCCATTGTTGCAAGAAGGATTGTGACCTGTGTTCAAGTGTATTTCCAACAGATCCAACCATCCTGACAAGTTCTAAAAGACTTAAGGAAACTGAGGAGGGTGTTTTCTTATATCTGTAGTAGCTGAAAAGAAGCCTTGGACTTTCTCCAAGAGGTAAGAAATCGTGACCTCTGAAACTCGCATGTTCATGCACTTTTCTGTTCTCATTTGATTGGAAAAATGTAGTATGTATTGTGTTTTGTTGTTCTGAATGTATGCTTGCTTTGTGTGGTTTGAATATCTCATGTTATAACATGCTGAATAATTTGGGTGTTGCACTGTTGAGTGGTGATTTGTGAATCGTGTGTTCATTTTTAATGAGAGATGATGTGATATTCTGATTCCTGGTATTTTTTACTCCAACTTGGTGTTTTACAAATTTGAATTTGGTTGGAAAATGAGTGAGATATAGTTGCTGGAAGTTCTAGGTTTGAATGTTGTTCTAGGGCACGAGTGAGAGAGAGTAATGAAGAAGAAAATGGTGAGTTGGCACCCAGTCATCCTGATGTTGCGCTGAGGTGGCCATTTTGTTTGGTTCTTAAAATAAAAACAAATGGAAGCGTATTATGTTTGGATGTAATAGCCATCCCAGTGGTAGAAACCTTGCCATGCCTTTCCCTTTCGCCTGCCTTGCCTAGGTTCGATCCTACGGATCAACCCTTTTGCGCATTTTTCTGATTATTCCTTTGTTTTGATATTTTATTGTGTGCTTGCATCTTGTTATCACACTGCGCGTGTAGTTCAGTTGGCCAGAGTTTTGTGGCCAAATCCCCAAGGGCGTGGGTTCAAGCCCAATGGGAGACATTTCCCTTCTTTTTTATTACTTGTTTTATTTAAGTTTTTATGTTTGGTACCTCCATTTGAATTGATCATAACTTGCTCAATTTTTATCCTTTTTGACCCATTCTTTTTGAAAATTGTTCATTGAAATGTCGATTTTTTGATGTTGAAAAGAAATTGTCCAAAATATTTATTTATGAAACATTTGTAAATGTTTAAAGTGAAGGATCTTTTTAGGATTTTTATGAAAACTTATTTGTTTCTTTTGGTTCTTTTGCCATGATTCCTTGGTTTGTCTTGATAAATTGAAACCTAATGAATGTGGTTTAAACCTTGTATGATGTTATAACATTGTATGTCATTGATTCACTTTGATACCATGATGTTTAATATGTTGTTCACATGTGAATGTCTTTGCAAATACCTTGTTCATACCATGAGATCTTGTTAGATTATTTACCCTTTTGACATGAAATTGTTTGACCAAGCATGTATACATGTATGATTTGAACTCTTAGATGCCATGTTTGGATTGTTCTTAAGTGTTTATATGTCTTGGATTGTAATCTTTGAATGCACGAACCTTATGATGTTGTCACCCCCTTCAAATGCATGTTTAAACTCCAATACTCTTGTATGGTTGTTACCTACTTGTCCACATGTTCAAACTTGTTCACATGATACCTTTGATACATGTTTATGTTTACATGATTGTTGTTACACATGTATGCTTATGAACTTGTTGTTTGTTACCTCCTCCTTGTTAGAACCTTATCCATGATTGATTTTACACCATGAGAACTTAGTTCATGTTTGCTTAGATGTTGTAACATCTATGATTTGTATATCCCATGTGAAGATTTTGGTCCTTACCTTAAACTCTGTTGAATTAATCTTTACCTTGAGTGTTGTTACATTCATATTCTTAGCCTTGGTGATTACCATGCTTATATTCTCATCTTGCTTCAATGATGTTTGTTATTTTGCACTTCTTTAAGTTATCCCCAAGTGAGGCTAGCTTGTTTGCTCCTCTTTAAACCTTTTTGTTCCCCCCCCCCTTCCAAAGGAAAGTCTCTCTATTGACCTCAAAGTCATAGATAATTTATTACCTTCTTGGCCTCATTAGGGCCATCCTTACTTCTTGGTCTCATTAGGGTCATCCTTACTTCTTGACCTCATTAGAGCCATCCCTTATCCTCTTTAGAATCAATCCATTGGCCTCATTAGAGCCTTTTCTCCCTTTAACCTAATTAGGTTCCCCTCTTGTGAGCATTATCATCATAGTTGCTCATTTCCCTCTTTGGCCTCATTAGAGCCACTTGCCTTATGACTTAGGATTCACCTAGAGTTCTTCAATTCTTTGTGAGCATCATCATCATGATGTTCCTTTTCCCCCTTTGCCTTATTAGAGCCATTCACATCATAACTTAGAATTACGATAGAGTTCTTAAACTCTATGTGATTTATCATCATCATGAGTATTCACTTACCCCCTATAACTTAGACTTAGAGAGTTCTTCAACTCTACATGAGTATCACACTCATTCCCCTTGGAACTTTGGCCATAGTCAATGGTTCCCCACCTTTAATTAAGTGAACTACGGTTGCTCTGATTCTTTAGTCAGGATACGTAGGCACAAGATGGGACGTCTTGGCGAACATACTTAGTGTATATACCATTAGGTCTTTACCTTTATCACCTTGGTCTTCACCATAGGTCCTTACCTTTACCCTTAGTAGATTTCCTTAGCAAGCAAACATGACATAACACAAATATAAACAAGAGGCTCCTGTAGAGTACTACAGATACTTAGGGTGCTAATGCCTTCCCTTAGTATAATCAACCCCCGAACCCCCGATCTCTTAGCTGTGTTTTCACATAGCGCAACTAGGGTTTTCTTTCGATCTTTACCCTTTCCTTTGGATAAATCAAAGCTCGGTGGTGAATTTCAAAGTTTTGTGATTCAAGTTAATTAATAGTTTGATATCCGATTCTCACCGCAACACTCTTTCTGCTGTAAAAGAATCCCATTTTTCCTTAATCGCTTTCTTGTTACCCCTCCTACAAACTCGACTCCACTCCTTAAACAAAATCAACCGAAAAAAAGTCCTAGCAAAAAGGTAAAACGCAGGTTAGAGAGAGTCTCCTCTCTCTAAAATATAAAAAAAAAAGCTACACCTTAAAGATGTTTTTTTGCTTATATATTAGTATAGTTTTTTTTTATAAGCAGAATAAATTATATTGACAAAAGGGTACTAGGGATACCTTAACCCGATTACAATCTACAATCGATCAAAATAAAATAAAATGTCAAAACATAAAAGCATCAAAGAAAACGCTAAGGATGTTTACACCAGTCATAGTAACTACACTTAAACGATTGATAATACGACTTGGAAAGCCACCACCAAGAATTTAGGATGATTCTATGAGAAATAGTTTCCGAATCACCAATTTCATCATTGAATAGTATTTGGTTTCTAGAAAACCAAATGGACCAACAAACAATAGGCCAAAAAATATAACAATAAAAAAGTGATTGTTATTATTTGTCTAGTTTCGCGGCGGCTTTCTTTTATCCATCATCACATCATTCCTGACGGTAATCATCCTTCCCCGCTAAGATTCCTTTTTTTCATTCAAACCATCTCTTTTTTTCTTCTTATTATCACCCATCTCCTTTTTTCTTCCACACCCCACCTCCGATTCTCATCATCTAGGTACTATTTCATCTCCTTCATAATTTATCTGTACTCTAACTATTTTTTCCTTTTATAAATTTAGTTATCGCAACTCATTTCACCAATTTAAAACCATAGTTTGTTAATTTAATCCACCTCAAAAATGGTACAAAACCAATAATAATAATAATAAAAAAAATTATCTGTAATTTCCATTTTTTTCTCTGATTTTTCTCTCTTTTTTCCCTTTAAATTCTTGTAGCCACAGAGAATTCTCTTGAATTCACGTTTCCTCAAAGAAGAAAATCAATAGATCCAATCCAGATTCATCGATGGCGGAAGAACAACCGTGTCAAGCTCCTGAAGGTCATCGTCTCTGCGCCAACAACTGCGGCATCCTCGGTAATCCAGCAACCATGAACCTCTGCTCGAAATGCTATGGTGATATCCGGTTGAAGAATCAACAAGACGCTTCCACCAAATCCACCATCGAAAACGCGCTCTCATCATCTTCCGCCGTCGCATCCGTCGCCTCGCCGACGCTTTTGACGTCGGAGCCAGTCGTTGTTTCGACGCCGGTTTTAACAAATATTGTGTCAAATTCTGTAACGACCGGTTCGATTGGTTCGATCTCTGTTATGGTTCAACCGAACCGGTGTTTGTTTTGTAGAAAGCGCGTGGGGTTGACCGGGTTTAAGTGTAAGTGCGGGTCGTTGTTTTGTGGAACCCACAGGTACCCGGAGAGACACGGGTGTGGGTTTGATTTCAAGACGGTGGGGAGAGAGGAAATAGCGCGAGCGAACCCTTTGATAAGAGCGGAGAAGCTGCAGAGGATTTGATTCGATCTTAGCCGTTGGATGAGATGTGGGACCGTGTGTTTGTATTAGATGATCGCGGCCGTCCACGTGAACCGTCAGGAAATGAGATCCTATTTATATATGATGATGATTATTATATGTAAAATGTATGATTTTTCTGATAATGATTTTATGATTTAAGATTACAGATTGTTTGTCTTTGTCTTGAATAATTTTGATTTGTGTTTGCGTATGTATAATATTAAATAGAATGTCATCAAACAAAGACAGGTTATAGAATTTTATTTAGAAGATTAATATTTTTGTTATCAAACAATATTATTATACCGTAAAATCTATTGGCTTGCAGTTTATATGTCAATTGTTTTTCAATATAAAAAAATATACAATTTGATCTCTCTATTATAAAATTTTAATATTGTACTTTTGCTACGTTGACTTGCAGTTTAATGTTAAAAGTATCCAAATTTCTCCCTTCTAGATAATTCATATTCATGTTTTTTAGATTATTGAAAACATTGACGAGCCTTCTTAAGAATAGAGTCACAAAATTGAAGATTATGAGTGTATTTTTCATTTTAAAGAACATAAGAAATTCTCAACCAATTAAGATTGCTATACCAAATTTAGTCAAAAAGCTCACTTGCCAAAAATAAATAAGTGTTGTATATTCTCATCTTTCTCGCTTCTACTCAAACACGTCAACGTTCATTCTCTGACTAAACTATCTTTTGTTAGAATCTTTTTGAGCGACAAAACTTTGTTCTAAATGAGCTCCTAGATCGGCTCAGGATCAATATTATTGTATTATGTCAAAATATGATAACATTATTTCACTAAGTAACCAATCTCTTGGTCAGGATCCACCCAATGGTTTACAACATTATCCCACAAAACAAAGTTATCCAACAAAGAACAATATTTTTCCACTCTCACCTCCTCCCAAGCAAAAAGTCCTCTCTTCCACATCCATACTAGTCCATTCTCCCAAACCTAATCTTCTCATCTCCACTATTGAAATATTACAATTCACCAACAACTAAAAAAAAGTCTAAACCTAAAACCAGGAATGCCTCGTTGCAACTAAGGATCCTTAAAAAAAAAAAGTACTTTCAACATTTCTCAGAAAACGCGATAAAATATGATTTTGCCAATTTTCCACACTCAAATCTAGAGGTGGCAATTGGATCCATTAAGGCAAAATCCATCCATCAAAAAATCCATTCAATCCATCCATAAAAAAAAACTAATTTTTTTAAAAAAAAACCAATTTTTTTTCCGAAAAAAAGAACTGACTTTTTTTTCCGACTTTTAAAAAAACCAATTTAAAAAAACCGACTTTTTTTCCAAAAAAAAAACAGATTTTTTTTTTCGAAAAAAAAACCGATTTTTTTTTAAATTAAAAAAAATTGGATGGATAGATATCCATCCATTAAAAATATGTTAATGGATGAATTGGATGAATTTTATTCTTAACGGATGGATTGGATTGGATAATTTTAAAAAAATTTTAGTGAATTGTTAATGGACTAATGGATTGTTTTGATCCATCCATTAACAATCCAATCCATATCCATCCAATCCATCCATTTTGCCACCCCTACTCAAACCGACCCTTCCATGATTTACACAAGTTCTTCCACCACATAGAGGTCTTACTACCTCCGACCATAATTCACCCATCATATACTCTATATTTATTTGCAAGTACCTTATACAACAACCTTTCCTTATCATACGCAACCTCCAACACCACTTATCAAGTATGGTTAAATTGAATTCCTTTATCATCTAAACCCCCAATCGTTACTTCCTTAGCAAAACACATTTTGTCCTATTTGATTTAATGTTCATTTCTAACATCCTCATAACCCCCTATAAAAATATTTAAATAAAGATTCAATAAAAATAAGTTATATTTGCATGAGCCTTGAACACAACAAGGAAATCTGTAATTAGCTACGGCCAAAACCGTAGCTAATTTGAAGTTAATCCCTATCAAACAGATTTAGTTAAAAATTAGTTGTGGATTAACTACCGTATAAGTCGTAGCATGGATTGAGTGGCTAATTATCTAAGCCAAAAATTCATAGCAAAACTCCAACTAATATCTAAATTTTCCTAGTTAAATCCAAACTAAACAGTAGCAAAACCGGAGCCTTAATAGCTTCAATATTACCGCAAATATATCGTAGCAAATCTCAAGCTAATTTTTTATATATTATAATTAATTCTAATTAAAACTAATCAAGCAAGATTAAAATTATTCATAAAATGAATTACGCTAGTTAAAATTTTTATAAATTATTTCCTCAATATTTCTAATAAAGATATTCATTATTATGAAATTAATATGATAATGGAACACAAATGAGTGCAGAAAAAAATAAGAAATTACATATATATTGGGCAGAATGAACACAAATCAAACAAAGTTATGATACATACAAAGGTAACAAAAGAAGCAAAGACCCGAAATTGCAGCCCACACACCCAACTAATGAGTCAAGTGCAGAAAATGATACTACTCCCTGCTGAGGTAGAAAAGTGTTTGGCTGATGGTGATGATGGTCTGCAAATAACATGGAAGAATGAGTCCTTGTAGGAAGCCATTGGGAATTCTGCGATCTTGTTGATTTGTGGTGCATTGACAGAAACATCAGGAGAATTCACATAACTAACATTGGTGTATAAGTTTGTTGTGTTCCTGCCTCTTGTAGGTAGCAGGAGGTGCCAGAAGCTGAAACAATAACCAAACCAAAACACAATCCGTTTGTTAATTAATAGTTTAGACTGACAGTGTCATTCAAATCATAGAAACCAAATGAAATCACTTGCCTCATTGCCATTAGATCCCCCAAGAGTGGGCAGGCCAAGATGAACTATTTGTTTATTATCAACAAGCTTACTTGAATAACCAAAAAAGGATGAAAATTTTCAAATATAAGTATCTTAATTTTCACAATATGTATGGTTTGTACTACGATAACTTAGTTATTCTTATCCACACCTGGATCATATGCCATATACATGGCCAAGATTTTTTAGAAGACACTGGTGTCATCATTTCCACCCACCTGCAAAATAAGTTCTTTACATGTTAAATTAAAAATTCTATTTGACATCACAAACCATTTAATAATGGAGTTAAAAGAAAATCATGTAGCATAGTGCAACTACTTACCCTACACAAGGAGGACCAGTGTTATTATCATCACACCTTCCGCTACCTTTGGTCTTATAATACCTTATGCACACAGAAATCATAATACCAACAGTAAATTTTAGCAATTGTTTGCAATACATAAATATAACCTGTGCACTTTGGATCCTTGTATACGAGCTGTGAGTGGATGATAGATTTCTGATTTACCAAGATCAAGTGCAGAGGATAACTTATTGATCAATAAAATATTGATCCTTGCAGAGGATAAACTTACTGATTCACGCTTTGAACCAGCAGCCGATATCTTTGGTGGTGCCATTGTCTGTCTTCTAGCACCGATAGAATCCTTAGCTACTCTAAGTCTCGGTGTTCTCTCACCAGTCGAGGACTTTATCGCTTTTGATTTGTTAGTATTACAGTAATCACGGACACCGCTGGCAGATAAGTCATAGAGCTTCTCTTCCGAACAATTGGATAATCCTTGAGCTCGTTGAGTTGAATATTGAGAACTTTGCTTAGTTCCAGAAATACTAGGATTCAAGGCCCTGTGATTGTTTAGGGGCAAGTACCTGTCTTGGTCAGAAAGTGTAGAAACAGATTCTGGTTCCACAAAGTGAGTTCTCCTTGCATAGTTTGACTCGGACCATTAGAATGTAAAAGTACTTCTTCTGGGGCTATTAAGTTTTTGGTGAACTTTAAGAATGTAAGGCTGAAGATGTGGATGATTTAGTAACTCTCCAGCCTGTTAAAATAAACTGCGCATTAATTGTTTTGTAAGGTGAAAAATTAAAAGATAAAATTATTATTAAAAATTAAAAGTGAAAAATTTAGAGCGCAAAATCAAAATCTGCATCGAGATTAATCAGACTATAATGATATATGGCTCATATGGATCACTTAAATACAATCAGATGCCACAAAGACAATAATATCTGCGTATCGTATTTATTTTAGAGACCAGTTCATAGCTATTGATCCCGTCTTGTTAGCGTGTACTGACTCATTAGAAGTCCCAAGAGAAATATATAGGGTTTACTATTGATTCCTTCCCCGTTATCGCTATTGAAATTATTGAAAACAAATTTGGCACTAGCTCTTTCCGGTGCAACAGATGGAATGACAATCATAAGCACAAAAACACCTATAAATGTGTCCGTAGGGTTACCTTAGAGTACTGAATTTACATTAGCAAGCTTAAAAAGGAAGTTTCTTTTCTTTTCGTACCTAAAACATTCCAGAAAGCAGTCAACTGTCCTAAGAATGATAACCATGAGATTGGAAGGTTGTTTATTATAACATGTAGGACCAAAATTCCACAATGGAAAACAATAGTTATATATTTCGATCCTTCATAACCACCACCGTTTTTGCCACCAGTACTAAGAAGAACGATAACCTAGATAAGCTGTGCAAGTGAAAAATCTACACTTGTACTTGTCACTGCCCACTGCAAATGAAAAGAAATTAAAAGTTAAGAGTGAATTGAGTTATCAGAAACCTACATCCCACACGAGTTTGACCTTGCAGTGAAAACTGAAGGATGCTGATACTCTAGAATATTTATCTGCATAAGAATACCTGACCAAAAATATTGAACCTGCAAGAAAATAGGAGAAACCATCCAACACATATCAGAAAAGTTTCTGTAGGAATGCAAATCTAGCAGTGTATTTTGTTATTTGTCTTGACACCTAATTAACCTATAAAGCTTCATTTTCAGTCATTATGGAGCTACAAATATAAGTAATAAAATTCAAGGCAAAACTACACTATACGTCATTTAACTGAAGTTAAAGTTTCAAACATGTTCTTTAGCTTTATTTTGTCCCAAATTAGTCTTTTATCTTTAAAATTATTGAGACTATTGAACTTTTTTTCATTCTTAGCACAGTCTAGTATAAATTTATATACATGATCATTGAATGATATATTAAAATATTAAAAAGAATGGTTCAGTACTCGCATTACAATTAGACCCTCGCTGTCAACAAAGAAGTCATTTTAGATGAAAACTAAAAAAATCATGTTAATTTTAATGGATTAGATATCGTAACAGTCATTAAGATGTAGTTTAGAAGTGTTAATTTGGGTGATTAAAGATGTAAATTACATTTTGAATGGTCAAGACATTTGGTAACAGTAACATACATAGATAAAAAAAATGAAGTTTGTTCCTTCATTGATGTTTTTCGTACCCAATAAATTGAGTACCTGCCAATGGAATGCGTATATTAGATGACAAATGGCCTCTGATGCAAGAAGTGAATACCTGCCAGAAGAAAATACAGACTAAACAATCATTTTACAACTGAGTTGAATTTACTCTAAATGACAAATTACCAGATAAAAAGCAATATCAGTTCACAATGAAAGTGAGAAATAACTCAATTCAATTCAGCCAAAACCTGTTCATATCAGCATCTATATCAGAGTCCAAGCTACTACTTCTCCTTTTTCATTGTGAAATACGAGCAATAACTTGTCCTGTTAAAAATCAAAACACAAATACAATAATAATAGAAACTAGATATGAGAATATGAAAGATAGAGTTCCAAACTCCAATGCAGTAACAAGATTGAAGGCATTGATTACTCTAGAATAGGAAATTAAAGCAAATTTTATAAATGCAACAACCTGATTTTGTGAAATTGAAATTGAAATTGAACAAACCACAATCACAACCCTAATTCAAAATTCAATTTAATTATCACACCAATTAGATAACGATTATGAAACGAAAATTGCAATTATCAATGAATCAATCAAGGTTTATTATAAGTTAATATAATTCGAAAATTCAATTAAAAAAGTAAAAAATCGGTTGATAGAAGAGAAGTTACGAACCTTAGAAACAAAACCGTGAAGAACAATGATATGTGTTTTTGGTGAGAGCAAGAGGAGTATCTGAGTTTCTTGGCAAATCGTTCTGGATTTTCGATGAGAGCAAGCGAAGCATTTGATTGAGAAATCGCGAGAGTTTCTGAATACTCGGTGAGAGAGTGTTTTTGGAGAGAGAATGCAGCTAGTGTTATTACTATCTTTTATTTTTATATTTCTTTTATGGAATATCCTTTGAAGAAGTTTTTGAATAGACAAAGAAGCGATATGTTTTGAAGAAAAAATAGAATATCTCTAAATAAGTTTAAACTATAATTAATAGTATTAAATCTTATTTTTAGAACTTGTGATTAGCTGCTGATGCAATTGGTAGCAAAATATGGTAGCTAATGTGGCATTTTCTTGTAGTGGAAGAGGGAAATAAAGATTTGATGAGGATAAGACAATCTCTCATGGACATGTTTCCTCTTTTCCACTTGATTTTTTTTTTAAATCTCTTTAACATAGGGATCCAAAACAAATGAATTGGAGGATTACCTCCAATAGGAAGATTACATACTGACATGGAGTCTAACCAATTTTACGATTTAGCCCCCACTAAAGCCTCCACCAACCATGACTATGAGGTATTGACATACATTAAATGAATCTTGTAGAAATTCACCTTTAACTCCAATATCAATTAAAAAAGAATAAGGATTTCCTTTAAGAATTTAATATTTTCCTAACTCTTCTCATACAAAATCAAGGTGTAGTTTATGAATTATAAGTGAAATATTTTGTAAACGAAACTTATGCCAATACCATAATTTTTGAAAATACCAACACTAACAATAAAATTCAACAAACCATTTAGACACTATACCTATAAAAGGAATAGAAATAGGGCAAAATGGATTCTCTGTCTTAGGCCTCTTCCCATAGGAAACTCTTCAGTTGGGATTTTTGTGATACGAATTGACATTTTAGCTGACCAAACTAACTCGAAAATCCAATGATTCCACTTCACATGGAAGCCCAACTTACACATCACTGCTTCAAGATACATCAATTCTATTGAATCATAAGTCTTCTCAAAATTCACTTTAAGCAATGTCATCTTTTTTTTTCTCGTTTCTTAGCATCATCCACCACTTCTTTAGCTATAACAATGTTATTCAATATTTTTATAGTCATAAACCTCCCTTTTCAACCCTCCTTTATAAGCGGGTCCATGATCTTGGACGCCTCTCTTCCTCTGTAGAGATGTAAATAGATATCCATGGAGACAGATACTATGATATCCGTATCCGCCCTGTTAAATAAATATGATATCGATATCCGTCCCATATCCATGCGGATACCATTAAGCGGGTAATCCGCGGGTTTTACGATATCTGCAGATATTTACCGATATCCATGAATAATATTTTTTTAAGAAAATTAATTTTTGAAAAAAACATTTTTAACTTCTTTTAAAGACACAAAAATTTAGCATCACATAACATTGATACAATTCGCTTTTTTTTTCCGGTTTTGCACCACCAGTTTAATCTGGTTCGGGGGTCAGTTCTGGCATCAAGTGGTTCCAGCCCTCTCCCGATCGCAGTTACGGGGGATCGAACCGCGGTCCTCCATACCAAGTCCAGCGCCAATCACCACTGGACCAACTAACGATTGGTTGATACAATTCGCTTTTAATTTAACAAAAAAATTTCATCGCATTAATTTTCTTCTTATTCACCAAAACATAATTAGATCCAAACATAATATCCATACATTTTATTTTTAACCAAACAAATAAAAGATATTGTGATTGTCAGTTATGATGGAAGAGTGGTCGATAAAGGAGTAGGAAGAAATACATTGGTTTGACAGAAGAACGACGACACTAGTTGGTTAGACTATGAAATTGTTGAAGTGAGATATGAAGTAATGAAGAGTTTAAATATGAAATGTCTAATCGAATTTGAATAAAATGAGAAAGATTTTCTTCAAATAAAATTTCAAATATATATATATATATATATATATATATATATATATATATATATATATATATATAAATAAGAAGAAGAAGAAGACTAATTTGTTTTAGAAGATGAAAAGATAAGGTATAATAAATTAATAATATTTAAATGATTCTTATGATTTATTAACGGATATAGATATCCGCAGACATGAATATCATTAAATCCGTATCCATATCCATTAACAAACGGTTATTTAAATATCCATTTATTTTATCCGTGGATATCCATTAAAATATTTGTCTCATATTCGTGACGGATTTTATCCGCAGATATCCGCGGATACGGATTTTTTGCCATCCTTATTCCTCTAAGAGTTTTGAAATTAAGATTATCCATCTCTGATATCTCAAAGCAGTGTTTTAAAAACCGGACCGGTCATCAAACCGGTGAGGGTACTGGTTCACTGGTTTATCGGTCGAACCACTGGTTCATCGGTCGAACCGCATGACCAAACCGGATTAAACCGGATAACTCGGTTGAATAAACCTGTCATTATAATAGGTATAAAACCGGTAAAACCGGTCGAACCGGATGATTCAGTCTCTAAAAACTATAACTAGCACTTAAATTTTTTGAAAAGATCATATCATAAATTCACAGGTTCATAATTTAAATTCAAATTTTAAAAGAGTCTAATTGTAAATTTTAAACAAAGTCTAAATTAAACAGAGTCTAATTTAAATTCATAGTTTTAATGTTAATAAAAAAAAAGTTTTAATGTTAATAATTAAAACAATACAAATATTAACATTATTTTAAATAATAAATTTTCCAAGTCTATATATATATATATATATAATGGAAATCAGTTAAGTCTAAAATTATATTATATTTAGTTTCTTAATTTGTGTTCTTAAATTTCTATACAAATATTTGTATGATGGTTTTTCAATCAATATAAATACAAAATAGTAAAAATAGTTTTGTGGATATTACAAAACTTAATTTGTGTATCACTTAAATTAAATGAGTGATTACTATTATTCTTGAAGAAAAGTTCCTATGTATTTGAATAAAAAAAATTTTAAAAAAAATTAAAAAAAAAAATTAAAAAAAATAAAAAATAAAATAATTTTTTATTTTTTTATTTTTTAAATAAGAAGTTGAACCGCCGGTTCGCCGGTTTTCCCGGTTTTCCCGGTTCTCACCGGTTCACACCGGTTCTCACCGGTTCAACGACATGGCCGATCCAGCAAGCGAACCCGGCCGGTTACCTGGCCGGTTCCCGGTCCAACCAGTCCGACCGGCCGGTCCGGTCCGGTTTTTAAAACTATGTCTCAAAGTGAACTGATTTTAAAGGGTTATTAAAATTATTGAATTGTAATTTAGAATTGTCGTCCTTTAACAATAATAATGAAGCATTTTTGCCACGTATACTATAATTTAGTATGTACAGGTAGAAACACTTGAGATGAAAGCAAGTGGAAACCCTCCAAATTTGAATATGATAACCCTTATGTTTCTAAATACATAAACTGGTAATTTGCATAATTCAATCTTCTACGAATATTTCTATTGTATTCATATGCCACTTCTTTGAGCTCTATTTTACCAGCTTTAGTTTCTTATTTAAAACATATATGCCCCACCATCTCACATAAAAAGATAGTTATTTCTCTCTCATAAACTCCTTATATCTTGGAAAATCACTAACACTTTAGAATACATAATGGTTTAGCACCACAATTTTATTCATCCATAGACATAACAATCAGGAACTGATCACGTAACCTTGAATAAAAGTTAATTTCAAACAATTGGGCAAAGTATGACACCACTCATGTAGCAACAAAAATATCAAATCTTCTCATGGAACGAACATCTCCTCGAAACCATGTAATTTGTATCCCATACAAAGGTAATCCAAACAACACATTGACTTTTATGAACTTGTTGAATGTAATGGAGTCATCTTACCTAGCCACGACCACCAAACTCTCTCTCTCTTTAGTAGACAAAACATAATTGAAGTCACCACACATATTCAAACTTGAACGAATCTGATTCCTAATGATACCACTAAGTGATTCTATAGTGATTGTTTACCTCTTTAATCAACAAAGCATACACATTTTCCATATAAAATGCTTAACCATTACTCATAAATCTTCCACACATTATGAGTGCATGCTTAGTACTAATGGAATAATCAACAAATAAAAATGAAATATCCACATGGTGAGAATCCTTCCAAATTCCCTTATTTATGGGTATAAGAGAAACACATATCAGTAAAACACAGAACCATCCCAATAAATTCTTTCATCACTTCTAATGTTGTTTCTTCAATACAAACAATCACATGTTTCTTCTATGCAATGATACTCTGAACTTCATTCCTCTTAACAGCCCTTAAACATCTTACATAATACCAAATAATCTTCATAATGATAATGGAAAAACACATAAGCATTTTGACTCGATTAGCATGCATTTTAGTTCCATTTTATATGTTTTTACAGTATTATGTTGGTATTATCTTTGTATTTCAAGAACAAGATATTCAGAGACTTGTGCGAGTGAAAACAACGAAGAAACGACAAAAACAGAACAAATTACAGGTGTTTTTGCTGTCATGACGGGCTCTTAACAGAGTTGACGCCCATCAGCCAGTGGCCTGACCCCGTCAGCTGAAGAAAAAAGCAAAAAAACAAGTTTTGAAAACCTGACGGTCGGTAGCCCCTGCTGACGCAAAAAAGTAAAAAACTGAAGGCGTCAGGATGTAGAAACCCCGTTTTTAGCTCCACTCCCTCAAAATCAGTCTTCTACTTCCCTTTCTTCTCCATCACTCTTTCCACTTTCTAGCAGTTACCAGTACGAAATTTACTCTATAAATAGGAATCTAGTTTTCCAGTTGAAGGGATCGAAGTCTTTAGAATTTATTTTAGGCAGAAAACTCAGATTGTAAGAAACACTTATTTACGCATCCTGAGTGAAAAATGCACCTTAGAATTAAGTTATGCAAATTTCCAATATGTTCTTGGATCGTTCACAATTTAATCTTGCTGCCATAATTTTTCCATAATTTGTTTCAAGAAATTTTAGTACCATAATTTGGAGCTTTTTCTTAAATATTACGTATTATTTCTACGATTTCCATGCTTTGTTCATTTATCGTTTTTATATTACTGTACCTACCACTTGCATGTGCCTATATTATACTATTATTATTTATATAATGTTTAACATGGTAGTTGTTTTTATATTAATTACTGTTTATGTTCCATTTTAAATATGTTCGGCTAAATTTGTCGAGTCTGATATGTGAGGACAGTCATTCCGGCGATGCTCGTATTTAAGTCGTAATTTAATTAAGAGTAATTGAGAATTGTTTAATGGCTAAAAAATATTTCCTGTTTTAGATTTAATTTATTTACTGCGAAAGCAGAAACACAGAGATATCGATTCTGATTTGAAAGAATGGAACCTGTATCAAATTAAAAATAAAATTTAATTTTTAATTATAAACACTGTGAAAGTATCTTTTTAATTAATTAAGGAAAATTAAGTTTTCAAAAAGGGTCTCAAGAGCTTAAACGGACATGCGAAAGAGGGTGTTTAAAATATAAGTATTTTCAAAAACGTAAATTTTGCACTTTAACACGTCAATCAAGCGAAAGCGGCATGATATATTTTGGGTTGAAACTCGATTTTGACTACGCGAAAGCGAGCGAATCCTTTGAGTTGATTTGTTTTATTTATAAAGGAATATTGTCCCAACTTAATCATAATTAATGACTTAGTGAACACTAAAGGCCGAGAAGAGCCATATATCAGTCTTCCGTTTTATAAATTGTTTCAAAAGCTTATTTAAATTCTTTGTCACTCAAAATTATTAATCACCGTCTTAGATTTACAAAGTCACAATAGATAATGATAGGTTGATAATTTGGTCCCTATGGGTTCAATACTCTTTTATTTATCTACGATATTTCTGTGCACTTGCGGACGTATCATATAACACCCACACAACACCCTATCATTTATTCACACCAAAAGCCTAACATCATTCGATAGAAGGTCTTGTATCATCTAGGAGTATGTGATCTATTCTTCCTCCAGGTACAATTAATTGGTCACTTTGCGTTGAGTATAAATGGCCATGTTTGCCTTGAGGTATATAGGGTTAACCTTGTTGACTTTTGCACATATGATCATTGTTTTATTTGAAAAAGATCATTTCTTCTATATAGACATTGATGATCATTCCATTTATTTGAGGGACAATGATCATCTATTACTTGGCACAAATTTCCATGTCTTTTTTCCTATAGATGATTAGTAGTTGTTCTACACGTGTAAACAAACACATTAGAGTACTAGTTATTATCAATTATGTTGTTATTATAAAAACTCTACAATTAAGAGTTTTTTTCAAACTATATTTTGTTCAATAATTATTGGTTCAAGGGATGGTCTATGTAAAGAAATTCTCTTTGACAAACTAGTTTTAAAATTGTTTATCCAAGGTAAATTGACTCAGAAATTACACAAACATGGACTGAAAGAAGAATTGGAAACTCTATTTGACTATCCTTTAAATGCTCTTAACCCGGGCAAGATGAAATTTGTGAGTAAAGTTGGTGTTATGAAATAAAGGAAAAAAGTAATCTCCACTGGTATACTTGTGATTATATATAACTTTCCCAAAATCACTTTGGGTGCTAGTGATTCTGCATCCATAGAGCCTCAAATGTCTACTCAAGACACAACAACCGCTGCATCTTGTCTTTTGATCTCATTGTTGTGATGTTATTCTTATCACAAAAATCTTTACCATTGTTCTTTACGACTATTTTGGGCCTCTTTCTCATTGTACTTTTGAGCCCGAGACCAAGTAAGAACATTTATAAATTAAGGTTTATTTATTTACCTCTCTAATTAAGCTTTTGTAAGAAAACATCTTTTCAAAATTCAAGGAAGCCTTCTAGTATGAGGAAAAGGACTTCTTAAATTTTTAAGAAAATGAATTCTAAGATTAGAGAGTCTTAGTGGTTTTTGTAATCATGATTGACTATAGTGAAAATCCTTCTCCTTTTTCAAAATCTAATATTAGAGAGTCTTAGTGAAACGATTAGTGGCAGTCTTGATCGTGAAGGCTGGATCAGATCCTGCAGAATCAGGCCGCCAAGTGCGTCAGGGATGCTGGTCGTATGGTGAGGAGGAGAGGGTGTACTTGCAAGGCACTCCGACGCTCAAGTAAGAAAGGGTCAGAGAAAAGGGGCAAGTACAAAGTATGAATTCGTAGGGTCAATATTGGATACCTGACCCTCTCAAGCGAGAGGGTTTATATAGAGCCCCCAGCGCGTGACCAACGGTCCTATTTTCGGGGCGAAATAACCGTTTTCCCCAAAGAATAGGTAACTGCCCAAACTAGCCGTTATGTTGGGCAGGGTGCCCAAAACTAGCCGTTATGTCGGGCATGACCGCAGTTTCGGGCACCTGTCCTCTGCGGTTCGGGCAACGAGAAAGCCGTGCGTAACGGGCATAAACGCCGGGGAGGAACGTTGCATTCCTTGCCCGGTTGGAGGGGCAGAAAGGTCACTTTTGCCCCTCTGTGGATTGGACTTAGGCAATATGGGCCGCTCTGGAGTAGAGGCGGATTGGACCAATTCTAGCCATTGGTCCAGTCCAGAACAAGTCTCTTTTAAGAAGCTTATCCATTCTTGGCGGTTCTCCAATCTTTGCAATAACAAGTGGCAGTCTCTTTGAGAAGCTTGTTTTCTATTTTCAACTTTTGTGTGACTTTAAGTGGCGGTCTCTTTATTTGAACAGCTTGTATGTCCCACATATCAATTTATATCTTCACTTTAAATGACATCTCTCTAGTTTATCCTCAACAGAGAAGTTTTTTATGAAATCCTTGATCCTTATCCAATCATGTGAAGCTCTGGACTCGTTATTTGAACAGGTGGCATCTCTTTATTTGAGAAGCCTGTTGCGACTCCATCAACTTTTCCATCAAATGCCATTTCTCCGGTATATTCCTGTTAGAGAAGTTTGTTGTGAAATCTTTATTATCACCAATAGATGGCTATCTCTTTATTTGAGAAGCCTGTTGTTAACCTCCCCGTATCTCTCTTGAAGATCCCTAGTAGAGTTATTGATTCCTAATTCCTAGCAGGTCGCAGTCCCTTTAGCGGAGACAACTTGTATTTGGTCATTTTTCAAGTTTGAGACTTGATTAAAGAAGAAACTATGACCCATTCTTGGCTGATGACCAGAGAGTTGGGAAGTTAGTGCTAATTCCTAGCAGGTGGCAGTCCCTTTAGCGGAGACAACTTATATTTGGTCCTTTTTCAAGTTTGAGACTTAATTGTATTCGATTCGATTCAGTTTGTTATTTGAATAAGTGTTTATCTCCTTAATTGAGAATCCTGATGCGATCCAGTGAATCTTTCATCCCCAACAGATGACCGTCTCTTTATTTGAGAAGTCTGTTGTATGACCTGACTTGCTCACATCTCTTTTGAGTATCTCTGACACGTTATTGTTTATCTTCAGCAAGTGGCTATCCTTTGTGAAGCTTGTCTGTTACCCTTTTCAAGTTTGAGACTTGATTAAAGAAGAAGCCGAAACCTATTCTAGGTGGAATACCATAAATAGTGGAAGCTTGTTATCATGTTAATCTTTGTTTACCGTCATTCTTTGAGTCAATATCATCTTGTTTACTACCTTCAACAGTAAGTTGACAGTGATTCATTTCTCTCATTGTCTACCTAGGAGGTTCTTCTCTAGTAGAGCAAATGATTTTCCTTTCGAGGTTCCCTAGTGGAGTCCATATCCTCTTCATTTTTGTTACTATCTATTCAGGGTTTTATTCCCAAATAGAGTCAGTGATCCATTGTCTCTCCGGGTTTATTCCTCTGTAGAGTGGGTATATCTTTTTGTTGCTTGTTTGTTAAGTTTTCCCCAGTAGAATCTTACTTTGTTGTCTACTCTAATTGTGTTTTGGCTTATTTCCATGCATAGTTATCACCGAGTCGAGTCTTTCCCCAGTGATTTATTTTCCTGGAGAATCTCCTGTCTTATCTTTATTTCCAACAATTTCAAGTCATAGTTTCATCTACGCATTTTCCTCATCTCTTGTGGAATTTTATATTCCCCAGCTGGGTCTTTTCTTATTTTTCCCATGCGGAGTTTCTGTTTCTTTGCTATGTCTCTTCAGTAGTAGTTTTTCTCCTGTGGCACCTTTTTCCCACAGAGTCGTGTGTATGCATTCATATCATGAACATTTTGCGGTATCTTAGGGCCAAAAATTGGGTCTTCTGTATTTAAGTCTCTTCAATCTCGTCGAGATGAAGATGCCAATCTTCATATCTCCGTATAGAAAAAACTTAAATAGGAGCATGTGTCATACCCTAATTTTTACCCCTAAGATCCTACCTCATTTACATCTTTGCAATGCATCAAGATCACAAACTTGGTTGTCTCCTAAGCCTCTCATCTTTGGGTTTGCCTTTGAAGAGATCATCAAACACCTCTTTGTATATCTTTTACATTTTTTGTACTTATATGCTTTATAATTCACTAACCATTAATCAAAATATAAAAAAAAATGTTTTGTCCCCTTTGTTTCTTTTGCAAGGTAGGGTTTGGAATCAAGAGCATCAAATGATTGTCTCCTTAGCTAGGGTTTGAGTTCCTCAAGTCAAAGTATAGTCAGCCATTGATTGTCAAAGGCTATTCATAAAATCATGACCTCTAATCCCAAATCATATGGTCTCAAGCATTATTCAACTTTATTTGATCAAAGATGTTTCAAAGTTTGATAGCTTGTTTCTCAAGAAAACTTCAAAGGTTCATGTGTTTATTTCCATGCCTTCATCAACAAGTTTCCTAAAGCCACTGCAATTCTAATCAAAGGAAAATCAAGAGTACATGATTTTGAGTTCACATGATCATCAATGCACCTTTAAATGCAAGAAAAGTCCAAGGTTGCAAGTTTGTTCAAAGAGGTTTGGCCATTTCAAGTCCAACATCCAAATATCATAACTTCTTCATTCTTCAACATTTTTTAGTTCTTCTTTGGGCAAATGACTCTTCTTGACATCCTCTCCAACTTTTCTTTACAAGTCAAGAGCCAATTATGCTTGGAAGATTATCAAAAGTTTGGAAACATTAGAGGTCACTTTGTAGACTTAGTGAAATCTAGCCTAAAAATGGCATGCCTATGTTCCAAAGATCATAACTTCTTCAATTTTCAACTCTTTTGGGTAGTTCTTTTTGCCAAATATCCCTTTTTATGTCTGTTATTTCTTTGATTATGTGGTTGGCATTTATTTTGCTAAAACTATTCTAGCAGCAAGATGTTGAAACAAGATGTTCTAACTTACTGCATTCAACATGTCGGATAAAGATGTCTCATCCTGGATCATTGGACATCGCGTCTGTTATTGGTTTACAAGGAAGATTCTATTTTTTGTTATTTGTTACTGAATATTCTGTGAATATTTAGTTATCCTATGTGGCGTCCAAAGTAATTGAGTTGAGATTTTGTGTTGGTTTTCGGATTTTCACTACTTTCTAAATATGGAGACATATTAGGAAACTTTAGATTGAAGACCTATTTTCTTGGAATTTATATTGCAAAATTATGTGCAGTCTCTCTGCTGCGTTTTGAAGCCCAACCCAGTCCAGTTTTAATGCTATATATTGACTAGTGTAAACCTAGTTTAGGTGTGGAACTTACATGTGTTTTGTTAGGGTTTTTTTATTGTTATTTGTGAGCCTAACTGGTATCATTCTGATAATAGTATAAGGACTGGTTTTGTGTTGTAAGTTCTGTCAGTTACTCATAAGCTTTTAAGCATTGAGTTTCTTGTGTGTCAGTTCTCATAAGCTTTGAAGTATTGAGAACTGTGTGTTTTTGAAAGTGTGTCTTTCGTTTTGTTACTTGTCTGGAAAGGAACCAGTCACGGTTTGTGATTGAAGAGGGATTTGAGGAGGGTGAAATTCTGGTATCAGACGTGTGATGTTAAGGTGTACTGTCACAACAACACACTCTGCACTATGGACAACAATAACAGTAAAATAACACCAAGAATTGTTGACCCAGTTCGGTTACAACCAACCTACTCTGGGGGCTACCAAGCCAGGGATGGAATTCACTACTTGTAGATATAATTTACAGACTCAACGACCCGTTGACAATCTCCTAAACTTATACTCTACTAATGACTTCCTACCTAAGAAACCACTTAGGTATGAGAACACCACTCAATCCCTTACAAACACTCAAAGAAACCACTTTGAGTACCCTTGATCTTACTTCACAGCTTCGATCAATTCAAACAACTCTCTTTGCTTCACAGCTTTAGAGAGGACAGATCACCAATTCACCCTTGAATGGTTTACTCACGATTCGTACAAATATCTAAGACACTCATCCTCTGCTCTTGATCTTCAATCTGTACTTTTTCCTTTGGTCTTGTGCGCTTTATATAGCTCCTGAATTGGGCTTGGACTTGTCACAATATTTGATTAGATTTGTTAATTAAAACTGAATCTTCAAAACAGATTTTATCCCCAAAATCTTTTTAAATCTTCAACCTTTTAATTCTCCAACAGACCTGCAATCAAATCTCCCATGTAACAGAAAATATCTATCCCAAGATATTCTCATCCAATGAGTTAACCACTCTCCACAATTCCAGCTAATACGCGTGCCCTAATAACATATCCTGCTGTTATTAATTCTGCAGGTCTGATGTTACAACATCACCTGTGTGACATCAGACATCCAACTTCAGCACTTAACTACTTAACACAGCCCAGTGTTAAGACTTCAATGTTACAACATCAGCACCTTGACATCAACATTGAATAACCTTTGTTTTACCAAAATTCCAGCCAATCCAGGAACTATCAATCTCCCCCTTTGGCTAATTTTGGCTAAAACAATCTCTGCACTCTGCAAACACCTTCTGCATTCTGCACCTTCAGAGATTTCAGGAGCGGAATAATCTTCAGAAATTTGAAACTCATTAGCAGCAGTTTGACACTTTGCATAGTCTTCATCACTTGATCTGCTGCAGTACCATCTTCATTATTGACAACAGCCAATTGGTGCTCCCCTTCTAAAACATAAACCAGCATCACAGCTGTTCAGTAGCTCATAATGTGCAGCAATTTACTCCCCTAGATGTCTGCTTGGCTGCACTCTTCACATGTCATGATATCTTCAAGACTCCCCCTCAATAACTGCATTACCACTTTTCAACTAAACACCTTTTAGCAGCATCAATCTATCTCCCCCTTAATCTCTGCATCACATTAGCAGCATATGGCAATAATCCTCTTGACTATCTTGGCTAAGTTCTCCCCCTTTTTAGCCATAATTAGGCAAGCTTCTATAAGAAGCCCTATTAACTATAGTCAGTATACCCTAGCTCTCATTGTTAGCCTCTCAGTTAGTAAACAGGCAAAACAAATCATAGAAGGAAACTAAAAACATAAACAGTGCATAAAATAGCACAATATTCAAGTTACAAAACCAACAAACAAAAACTAAACTAATAACAAAACTATAGAAGGCAAGAGAAGATAAGCTAGTCTTCTTCTGAACTAGATTGTCCTCCAGGATTCTCTTCCTCCTCCTCAGAGCTATCCCCTCTGGCATCAACTTCAGAGTCATCAACATCATCATCACCACTGTTCAGTTCTAACTGCTGGATCAGCTTTTCAAGTCTCTTTTTTCTAACCAAACTGGTACTGATTACTTCATCAAGGTCTTTGCACATGGTCTTCAATTCTTCGATCAGTTCAGCCTTTGTAGTCTTCTTCTTGACTTCAGCAGTTGATGTTAGAACAATGTCTGGAACATGATATCCTGAAAATAGTTTAGGGTGTAGGGACAAGGCTGTCTTCCTCTGGCACGCTATGTCTGAGCTTGTTAAAGTTTCAGGATGTTGCTCCAAGATAATACCACACACAAGAGATGGGAATGCTATGGGTAACTTGATAGCGTTTGTTCCAGCATGTTTCACCACTTGCTCAAAGATGTAGCTGCCATAGTCAAACTTAATCTTCTTCCCAATAGCACAGATAAACCTGCCCAATCGAACAGCGATTGTTGTCTTGTGGTTTGTTGGCAGCACCAATTCTGTGAAGAATTGCATACTTGATGTTAAGTTTACTGGCTGGCAATTTCTTTTTCAATGGCCAAACCCTTATCTGACCAACTGTAATCTCTTTACATATATCATTATCAGTCATCTCAAGTTCACTATACTCTTCATCATCTCTTCCTAGATACTTATTGATAGTACTAGGAGAGAAATTAATGCACTTTCCTCTCACATAAACTTTCATGAAATCAGTGCTCTTTTTTCCAGAAATGTTGACAACAAATTCTTTAACAAGACTTTCATAGCACTTAGGAAACTTGGTCACAGTCTTTACCAATCCAGCCTCCTTGATCAGCTCCATGATATCCTTCATTTCCAAAGCTTCTTTCCCAAGCTCCCTCTCTAGGGCCAGTTTTCTCTGACAAACATATTTCCATAATGATGCACTGCTGGCATAATGAAAGGAAATGTTGTCGACTGGAACTTCAGGAACTTTGTCAGAGATTCTCTTCAAAATTGTCCTTCTGATAGGTGTGATGTTATGAACATCATCCTCATCATCACGGTCAGAATTAGAGTCTTCCCTTATTTTCCTCTTTTTGGATTTCACAGCCACTTTGCTCCATGGCTTGGTTGGACCAACAACAATGTTCTTCTTGCCTTCAGACTTCTTTGGAGAGGGATCAACGGTCTTTCCTTTCCTTATCTTCAGTCTCTTAGCAATACTTGGGACAACTTTTCCAATGATTTCATCATCGGATAAGTCAACTACATTGATCACATCCTCATCCTTTTCTTCCCCAGCAGGTGAAGTTCCAACATCGTCCTTAACATTAGCTTCCTCCTGTACATCATCTTCTTCTATTCTTACTTCAGAATCTTCAACAACAGACATAGCAAGTCTATGAAGATTTGTAGATGCACTTTGCATGTCGCTCTTTTCTCTTTCAGAATGTTCCGCAGGCATTTGTCTCAGTGGTCTAGATATACCTAAGCTTTTATCCACGTCTACCCTTTCCTCAACAGTTTGAGAAGTGGATAACCTAGGTGCCGTTTTATTACTAAATAGCACACTCGTAACAAGCTTTTTTGTTTCATTATCTCTAAAAATAGTCCCAGCCCTTTTTGGAACAAGTTTGGAAGGTCTAGATTTACCTGATTCAGGAAGAATGGTTGAGAGGGGCTCAATGTCCATGGGATTGAATGCTGAACCTTCGTCAGGGGAAACCCTAGCTCTTTCTTTTGTGGAACTCTGACACTCAGATTTCTTGGATGGAGACGCCATGACTCTTTTCAGTGAGAGTTGATTCTTGAAGTCGAAGGAGTTGATTCGTAGCGAGAGCAGAGCTTTGAAGACGCGTGATGTTGTAGTACCAGGAAAGGGGGTTCTGAGGCTAGGAGCTTGATTTGGAGTGTCAATGACTTTTTCCCTCCATAAAAACTTTCCTTTTGAAACATTCACATTTGAACTTGTTAACTTTGAGTGTCCTTTCAGTATCCTGATGTCATAGTCTGATGTTATGACATCAACATCATTAGTTGAATTCCCTTCAAGAGAAGTCCACTGATAGCAGTTGTCTTTGGTTCTGATACCCTTCATAATAACCTGATTATGTTCATCAGAAACCACACACCCATCCGTAGTGTAGTTTACCCTGTAACCTTCATCACACAACTGGCTTATGCTGATCAAATTTGCACTTAAGCCATTGACAAACATAACATTGTCAAGTTCAGGTCTACCGTCACCTTGCACTTTCCCAACTCCTGCAACAACACCTTTTCCTCCATTGCCAAATATGACTTCATGAGAGGGACAAGGTCTAAGATCATCAAACATGGATCTACATCCAGACATGTGCTTGGAACACCCACTGTCAAAATACCATGTTCCTTCTTTAGCCTCTTTGTCATCCGAGTGAGCCAATAAGCACTTCACCTTCTCCTTAGGTACCCATTGTTTAACAACTTTGGGCCTGTGCTCTCTCCATCTGTTTTGAGGCTGAGGGTATCCATGCAGCTTGTAGCAAGAGTACTGCATATGTCAAAATCTTCCACAATAATAGCATCTCACCCTTCCATCTCTGAATCTTCTGTCATGATGAGATTGCCTATGCTGTCATCCATGATGTGGTCTCCTCCTACCATAACTGCCCTGCCATCTATTCTGTTGATATCTTCTCCCATAAGTCGGCTGAGAATGCTGTTTCCTAGATTGTCTCCTATGATGGTGTGGCTTTCTTCTTCCATATACATAAGGAACAACATTGGTGTATCCATACCCATAACCATACCAGTTGTCCTGATGTTGAGACATCTGATGAGACATGTGCTGTTTGAACTGAGCAGCTTGCATGCTCTCATGGTATTGTGGGGGCATATACTGACTAGCTCCCTGTGGCTGCTTTCTCTTCTGATAGGGACCAGTCTTCTTCTCAAACTTCTTAGGTTGTGAAACATCAGCTTTCTTAGGGGTAGGATCCTGCTTCTTTGGCTGATGTTGAGATGAAAGTTGTGACACTTCCTTCTTTAAACCTGAAGTGCTTCCTTCTGAAGTTCCCTTGTCCTCAGCCACATAACCTATCCCAGCTTTGTCTCCAGCAGCTTTTTCTGACTGAAGTATCTTGTCAAGTGTGTCTGTACCACAACTCAACATTCTAACAGACTTGGTCATTTGATCGAGGTGAGCTCTAACTAGCACCACTTCATTTTCCAGATCTGACTTTTCATTCTCTAGCTGAGCAATCTGTTGCTTGTGGCACTTGTTTTCTTGACAAATTTCAGCACTCTTTAAACACAGCTCTTGATAGGTAGATGCCAACTCCTCATAAGTTACTTCTCCATCACTCGAATCATCATCAGAAACCACAGCTCCTGTTAAAGCTCTCACATGCTTTGCTGACTCGCCTTCACTTTCACTATCAGAGTCAGACCAGGAAACTGTCATGCCCTTCTTCTGCTTTTTCAAGAAGGTGGGACATTCTTTCTTGACATGTCCATACCCTTCACACTCAAAGCACTGCACTCCTTTATCTTGGGCAGTCTTCTCTTCATCCTTCTTGCTGGTGTCAGAAGCCATGTTCTTGACATTAGGCCTGGAGTTATTATTCATTCTCTTGAATACTTTGGTAAACTGTCTTCCCAACATCACTATGGCCTGAGATAAATCCTCCTGGGATTCAGATCTCTTTCCTTTATCTTCTTCATTATTTGACACCAGGGCTATACTCTTTGGCTTCTTTTCTGGTTCTTCTTCATTCAACCCAAGCTCAAAGGTTTGAAGAGATCCAATGAGCTCATCAACTCTCATCTTGCTGATATCTTGTGATTCTTCAATGGCAGTAACCTTCATCTTATACTTCTTAGGTAGGGATGTAAGGATCTTCCTCACAAGCTTTTCATCTGACATCTTCTCACCAAGAGCACTGGATGCATTAGCCAGCTCCAGAACACTCATGTGGAAATCATGTATAGTCTCATCTTCCTTCATCTTCAGGCTTTCAAATTTTGATGTTAAAATCTGAAGTCTTGACATCTTGACTCTAGATGTTCCTTCATGAGTAGCCTGTAAGATGTCCCATGCTTCTTTAGCAACTTCACAGGTATTGATTAACCTGAAGATGTTCTTATCCACTCCATTGAAGATAGCATTCAGAGCTTTGGAATTTCCAAGGGCGAGTTCATCTTCCTCCTTGGTCTAGTCTTTTTCAGGCTTTAGCTTAGAGGTGCCTTCTTTATCTTTACCAGCATCATCCTTCTCACACATGATAGGAGCTTTCCATTCTTTAATAACAGTCTTCCAAGCCCTACTGTCCAAGGATTTTAAGAAGGTGGTCATCCTTGGCTTCCAATAGTCATAATTGGATCCATCCAAAATAGGGGGTCTGTTGACGAATCCTCCAACTTCTTTGTCCATCTTTACACCAGAAAGTAACTTCCCTAGATCTCACCCAGAGATAGACAGGATGCCTGCTCTGATACCAATTGAAATTCTGGTATCAGACGTGTGATGTTAAGGTGTGATGTCACAACAACACACTCTGCACTATGGACAACAATAACAGTAAAATAACACCAAGAATTGTTGACCCAGTTCGGTTACAACCAACCTACTCTGGGGGCTACCAAGCCAGGGATGGAATTCACTACTTGTAGATATAATTTACAGACTCAACGACCCGTTGACAATCTCCTAAACTTATACTCTACTAATGACTTCCTACCTAAGAAACCACTTAGGTATGAGAACACCACTCAATCCCTTACAAACACTCAAAGAAACCACTTTGAGTACCCTTGATCTTACTTCACAGCTTCGATCAATTCAAACAACTCTCTTTGCTTCACAGCTTTAGAGAGGACAGATCACCAATTCACCCTTGAATGGTTTACTCACGATTCGTACAAATATCTAAGACACTCAGCCTCTGCTCTTGATCTTCAATATGTACTTTTTCCTTTGGTCTTGTGCGCTTTATATAGCTCCTGAATTGGGCTTGGACTTGTCACAATATTTGATCAGATTTGTTAATTAAAACTGAATCTTCAAAACAGATTTTATCCCCAAAATCTTTTTAAATCTTCAACCTTTTAATTCTCCAACAGACCTGCAATCAAATCTCCCATGTAACAGAAAATATCTATCCCAAGATATTCTCATCCAATGAGTTAACCACTCTCCACAATTCCAGCTAATACGCGTGCCCTAATAACATATCCTGCAGTTATTAATTCTGCAGGTCTGATGTTACAACATCACCTGTGTGACATCAGACATCCAACTTCAGCACTTAACTACTTAACACAGCCCAGTGTTAAGACTTCAATGTTACAACATCAGCACCTTGACATCAACATTGAATAACCTTTGTTTTACCAAAATTCCAGCCAATCCAGGAACTATCAGAGGGCCTCATACCTAGGTGAGTCTTAGGTAGAAGTCATAGGAAGGGTAGTGATTAAGTGAGAAGATTGTAACCGGGTGTGGTTGCTGTGTGATCTGTGAATTGATACTATCATATATTGATTTCGTCCCTGGCTTGGTAGCCCCCAGAGTAGGATTGTTGATCCGAACTGGGTAAACATATCACTGTGTTCTTTACTTTCTGCACTGTTATTTTTATTGTGATCTTGTTCATTGTGTTGGATATCCGTGTCTCAACATCTGTGTAGGACATCTGATATCTGTGCCAGAATTTCAATTGGCATCAAGAGCTTGCACCCTAGTTTGTTTCTGGGTGAGATTCAGGGAAGGTACTTTCTGGTGCAATGGACAAGGATGAAGGATTTTTGAACAAACCACCTCTGCTTGATGGTTTCAACTATGACTATTGGAAACCAAGGATGATAACATTCATTTAATCCATGGATGATCAAGCATGGAAAACTGTTATCAAAGGATGGGAACCCCCAAAGGTTAGAGATGGAGAAGGTAATCCTACTGATGTGGTGAAGGAAGAGGAAGACTGGGATGATGCAGACTACAAAGGGTCTTTGGGAAATTCCAAAGCCATGAATGCCTTGTTTAATGGTGTTAACAAAAGTATTTTCAGGTTGATTGAACATTGCACCATTGCCAAAGAGGCTTGGCAGGTCTTGAAGGTTGCTCGTGAAGGAACTTCAAAGGTGAAGATGTCAAAACTTCAGCTTCTCACTACCAAGTTTGAGAATTTGAAGATGAAGGAAGATGAGAGCATTCATGATTTTCACATGAACATTATTGAGATAACTAATGCCTCAAGTGCCCTAGGTGAAAAAGATGTCTGATAGCAAACTGGTCAGAAAAATCCTCAGATCTCTACCTAAGAGGTTTGACATGAAAGTGGTTGCTATAGAGGAAGCTCAGGATATAGATAAGATGAAAGTGGATGAACTTGTTGGATCACTTCAAACATTTGAATTGGGGATCAGTGAAAAGTCTGAAAAGAAGAAGAGTATAGCTTTTGTGTCAAAGACAGGTGACTCAGAAGATGAAAGTAATCTGGACAGAGATGAAGGCCTTTCAGAAGACCTGGTGTTACTTGGCAAACAATTCAACAAAGTGTTCAGAAGGATGGATTGGAAGTCAAGATCAAATGTTAGGGACAAGTCATTCGACATCAGCAAAAACCAGAATGCTGGGAGAAATTCCAGAACTGAAGAAAATTTCAACCAAGGGAAAGGAGCTCAGTGTCCTGAGTGTGAAGGTTTTGGGCACATAAAATCTGAATGTCCCACTTATCTCAAGAGGCAAAAGAAGGGGTTATCAGTTTCATGGTCAGAAGATGACTCTGAAACTGAAACTGATGAGAAGTCTGGAAAGCTGGTTACAGCATTAACAGGTGTGTGTGAGTCTGATGAAGAGTCAGTCAGTGAAGAATTTACTTTTGAAGACCTGGCTACTTCCTATAAGAATTTATAAATTAAAAGTGAAGAAGTATGTCAGCAGAGAGAAGAACAAAAGAGAGTTATTGCTCATCTAAAAGCTGAAAAGGTAGAGCATTTATCTATTATATCTGATCTGAAAAGTGAAGTGGTTGTACTGAATTCAAAATTGGACAATGTGATCAAGACTGTCAGAATGCTCAATAGTAGCTCTGATGTGCTTGATGAGATTCTTAAGTCAGGGAGAGATGTTGGAAATGTTAGTGGTATTGGGTTTGAAAGTTCAAGTGAGATAGACAAAGGAAAATGGCCTGAAGTGACACTTGCTCAATCTAAGAAAGAATTAAAGACGCCAAATAACATGTTGCAACATCCTCACAGACATCAGAAGAATTTCATAAGAAGAAATAATCAAAGATGGAGATGTCACTATTGTGGAAGGTTTGGCCATATAAAACCCTTATGTTACAGATTATATGGCTACCCCAAAACTGGGTTACAGTCTAGTAGGGAACAGGATTGGTTTGGAGCAAAGAAGGTGTGGACTCCCAAGAATACTGTGGAAGAACACATAGCTCATAAGTCTTTCAGAGTCTCTACAAGGGAAACGTGGTACTTTGATAGTGGCTGTTCTAGGCACATGACTGGTGTCAAGGGATGTTTGTCAGATGTTAAGTCTCATTCTATTAACTATGTGACCTTTGGTAATGGATCAAAAGGGAGAGTAATGGGTGTTGGAAAATTGGACTGTACAGGACAACCCAACCTGGAGGAGGTATTACTTGTTGAAGGCTTAGATGCAAACTTGATAAGCATAAGTCAACTATGTGATCAGGGTCTCAGGGTCAACTTTACCAATTCTGAATGTCTGATAACAAATGAGAAGGGTAAGGTTGTCATGAGAGGCGAGAGAGCATCAGATAATTTTTATTTGTGGAGTTCCGAAAGCATTGTAATATGCTTGGAAACTAAGAAAGCTATTGGAAAGAATACTGAGTTAAAACAGGTGCTGATCAATTTTAAAGCAACTCAAAATGTTAGCATGGTGAACTGTGATAATCTAAATAGAACCAATTCGAATAAGATTAAACTTAGTGAGTCTGTCAGCACAGAAAAATTAAAAGGGAAGTTTGATGGATGCACATTAGAGGAGAATCGGGTGTTCAAAGTTTGTGACTGCCGCGCTTCTCTGGGCCCACTTCTCAAAAATATAAATAGGCGGGCAAAAACACTCTACCTACATCAAACATATTGTACAAAAATTTCTCCTGCCTTTCTCTCCAAAGGTTACGGGCTTTAGGGTTTTCTCTTAACATCCTCAATATTGTGCTTTGTGATCAATCGAAAATGTCTCAACATCATGCATCAGAATCCGTGCATGGCTCTTCTGATAACTCAGAATCTCCTCGGACCAATGCTGGAGATGATGAACCACTTCGAATGATCAACCTCTCAGATCTTGTGCTTGATATTGCTCCTTTGAACGTAGCACCTGCTGATCCTAAAGGAAAACGAAAAGTTTCTCCTTCAATGGATGTCAATATTTATGGTAAGAAGTCTAAACCTTTTTCCTCTAGGAAGAAAGTTCACTCGATGACTAGTCTATATGTAGACCAAATAAGCCCTAGAAAAAATTTGTCTGAAAAAGGGTCTAAGTCTGGCTTGATTGAAAAGAAGAGCGCTACTGAATCATGTGGTATAAACAAGAATCCTACTGATGCTGATGTAATCAGAAAAGATAAGGAACTTAGGAAGTTTGTTGCAATGGTTTTGAGTGGAGTTGATACAGATGTTGTGTCTGATGTTCCAACATTCTTGACAGGAAATGCCAATCCAAATGGCAGCCCTACAGATAGGACTGATGATGGTGTACCTATTCATGTGGGTCACGAAAGAAGAAGTAAAAAGAAAGCTGATGTAGTTATTAATGTTGATAATCTCACTTCTGATGAGGAACCCATTGCAGGGATGTTAAGGAGAATTAAGAGAAGAAGAGAGAAAACTGTTATGATGGAAGGTTCAAATTCTGCAAAATCGCAGAGAAAGTCTGGAGGTGTGGATAGTACCAAGGGAAAAGTTCGAGCTGGGCCTCCTAAACAATGGAGTAAGGTTATTGTTCCAACAAAGAAGAGAAAAGTCACTGCTCATAGTGAGTCTGAGTAAGGTTGTCATATTTATGGCTTAAAAGGGGGAGTAGTGTGCTTGTGGTGTGCTTGTGTTGGTGCTGCAGTTGAGGGGGAGTTTTGTTTGTAGCTGTGTTTCTGCAGTTGAGGGGGAGTTTTTTTTGCTGCTATGCTGTGTTTTTCACCGATGTCTCTGATATTTTTGTTTTGCTTGATTTATCTTTGCAAGATTGTTTGTTGTGTAGTTTTAGCCAAAATAAGCCAAAGGGGGAGATTGTTATTTCTTTGATTATGTGGTTGGCATTTATTTTGCTAAAACTATTCTAGCAGTAAGATGTTGAAACAAGATGTCCTAACTTACTGCATTCAACATGTCGGATAAAGATGTCCCATCCTGGATCATAGGACATCACGTCTGTTATTGGTTTACAAGGAAGATTCTGTTTGTTGTTATTTGTTACTGAATATTCTGTGAATATTTAGTTATCTTATGTGGCGTCCAAAGTAATTGAGTTGAGATTTTGTGTTGGTTTTTGGATTTTCACTACTTTCTAAATATGGAGACATATTAGGAAACTTTAGATTGAAGACCTATTTTCTTGGAGTTTATATTGCAGAATTATGTGCAGTCTCTCTGCTGCGTTTTGAAGCCCAACCCAGTCCAGTTTTAATGCTATATATTGACTGGTGTAAACCTAGTTTAGGTGTGGAACTTACGTGTGTTTTGTTAGGGTTTTTGATTGTTAATTGTTAGTCTAACTGGTATCATTCTGATAACAGTATAATGACTGGTTTTGTGTTGTAAGTTCTGTCAGTTACTTATAAGCTTTTAAGCATTGAGTTTCTTGTGTGTCAGTTCTCATAAGCTTTGAAGTATTGAGAACTGTGCGTTTTTGAAAGTGTGTCTTTCGTTTTGTTACTTGTGTGGAAAGGAACCAGTCACGGTTTGTGATTGAAGAGGGATTTGAGGAGGGCCTCATACCTAGGTGAGTCTTAGGTAGAAGTCATAGGAAGGGTAGTGATTAAGTGAGCAGATTGTAACCGGGTGTGGTTGCTGTGTGATCTGTGAATTGATACTACCGTATATTGATTTTGTCCCTGGCTTGGTAGCCCCCAGAGTAGGATTGTTGATCCGAACTGGGTAAACATATCACTGTGTTCTTTACTTTCTGCACTGTTATTTTTATTGTGATCTTGTTCATTGTGTTGGATATCTGTGTCTCAACATCTGTGTAGGACATCTGATATCTGTGCCAGAATTTCAATGTCCTCTAAAACTTTCATTTAGAGGTCAGACATCAATTCATGCTCTAAGTACCTCAAACCTTGAAGGCGATTTGTGCACAAAACTAGGTCATGACCTTTTTGACCTAATGCCAGACCTAATCTTCAATGGTTTTTCCTCAACTTTCCAAGCTTGTTATTCTCTCATTAAGCATCCAATTGAAGTGGTTCTTTTTGCACTGTCTTCCTTGGCATGAAAGGAACATTTGGTTCAAGGAAAATTAAAAAACGCATGAGGGATTTTCATTTGGCCTCATTTGGAATTTGATGACCTAAACTCTGTTCACACTGTGACCTATAATTTTGAAAATCGTGTGCAAACTTTATTTTGGGACCACCAGCCCATATGCATTTCACTTGTTGTTGCTAAACACATTCCATTGAGTTAAAAATGTCTCATTTTGGTGCTCAGGTTACGCTTTCCATCACTCAACTTCACACACTTGGATCTAGAATTTTCCAAGTTTGATTCACACACTTGGGATCTGATTTCACTCAAACATGACCTCAACTCATTCTCCTATAAATAGAGAGTCATTATGCACTCAAAATCAAGCTTGAATATCCAATAAACCTCTTCCCCTTTGAAGCTTGAAACCTCTCAAAAACCAAAAACTCATTTTCCAAATTCAAATTCATTTTTCTTCATTTCTTCGCCCAGAATCATTCATCGACATCATCTTAAGTTGTTTGAACCATTACTTCACCTTGAAGCTCATTGAAACATGGTTTCCAATTTCATAATTATTGAACCTTCGAGCTTCAACTGAAAAGGTAGATACGAGTTTCTTTTTCACTCAAACAAGTTACCACTCCCTTCGCCTTGTTCCACTGATCATTTCCCCTAACCTAACTGGAATTTATTCTTCGTCTTTGTAATTTAATTTTACTTTTAAGCAAGCTAAGGTTTACCATATTTCTGGAAATTCTCTCTTCACAGAGAAAATAAATTGCTCTGATGATGAGAGACATGGATGATGACATGAGATGAAGCTAAACCATGTGGTTTGATAGCTTAAAATCTCAGAATCCATGACTTGCAAAAGTGACTTAACGAAGGTTGAAGATGAGTAAGTGCACGCGCAAGGGTGGGAAATTAAAATTCCCTGGCCAATCAGGTAGCGCCACCTACTCCTATCTGTTGCATTTGATTTCTTTTTCTTATTTTATTTCAATTTTAAATTCACTTTCTTTTAAAATTCATAAAAAATACCTCCTAAATGATTTTTCATTCCAACTTTTTTCCATAAATTCATAAAAATATTTTCTACATCTTGTGATTTTTCCAGTTTTAAAAATGATTTTTAGTATCTCTTTTGTTATTTTATTTTGTTTTCTTTTTTAATGATTTTAACAAATTATTTCTCTATCATTTTCAAATATTTTTGATCCTATCTTTTGAGATCTCGATCCTTGGAGTTTTTATGACTTTCCATAATTTTCTTGAAGATTCATTTGAGGTTTTGATACTTCATTTGAATTTTCCTTTTATTTTCCATTTAATACCATCTTTAAAAAATCATTTTAATGCTTTATTTTATTTTATTTTGCATTTTAATATTGTTTGACTTCTGTTGACTTGGATTAGGGCGTGATTGATCAAAATCTTTTTCAATCTCAATGGACTTTGGGTGTTGAAGAGGTTGAATGAATCTTCATCAATTCAAATCTACCACTAAATGATTAATTGAATCATTTGTGGTGCTTTGGGTTGAATATAGGTTTAGTACATTAATCTACCAAGAAAGGTGATTGAAATTGATGATAGATGAATCTCAAGTCATGGTTCAATTTGGTTTCTCTTTTCATCTCCTTCTCCTTCTTTTTTTTTCTTTTTTCCTTTTCTCTTGATCAATTGGATGACTTATAGTCCATCTTGTTCATGAAGTTTGGATTGATGTTTGATGAATTTTCATCATTTCAAATCTACCTTCCAAATGATAATGGATCATTTGAGGTACTTTGGATTGATGCATAAGTTTGTCCTAAGTGATCATGAAGAATGATTGATGTAATGGACCAATCTCCTTGCCTTAGTGCCTGATCCCTCCTTGGTTTTTACTTGTATTACATGTTTTAGGAGTATGGTTTCTACCATATCTCTAACATGTATGGTACATAAATTGTTAATTACCGGCCTTCCATAATATGATTTTCCTAATAAATTGTGCTACGACTGCTTAACATAGTGCTAAATTTGTCCTGAATCGATTCATTAACTCTAACATCAATACTAACATTATTATTGTGCTAACTTTACTTTATGTCACTTAATTCCATTGTCATTTAATTTTCTTGTCATTTATTTTCTTGCTCTTTATTTTTATGCCTTTATTTTTAGCATTACATTTCATATTTTTTATGTTTATGCTTCTTTTTCCTTTGTCCACTTGGACATTTTCTTTTTCTTTTAAAGACATTAATAAAGGAAAAACCCTAAAAAAATCAATCTCTCTTGAACTATGGTTACTATCCTTATCTTGAGTTGGAGTTTGATTTTTTTGGACCTATGGACTTTGGCTACATCTCCCTATGCTATTAGATTCATCTTATACTTTAGACTTTTGGTTGACCTTTGAAGACTTGGATGTGATACATAGCTTTGACCTTATAGCTTAAGTTCTTCTTTCAACTGATGCTTATCTTATCCTATGCTTACTTATTGCTTATGGCCTACTCCAAAGGAATGGAATGTTGGTTTTGACTCTTGTCAAGTGCTGGCTAGATCCTGGTTAGTTCACAATGCACACACAAAGGCTTCCTCTTGGGATACCTTACAATGAGACCTTTTATTTCTTTCTATTTATTTTATGCATTAGGATAGTCTCTTCATCTCCTCCCCTTCTTAAATTTTCAAAATCTTCTTCCTTTTTCAAAAACCTTCTTGTTTTCAAACTTGAACCACTTTCTCAATAAACCTTGACCTTGTCAAGTGATTTTCAAAACCTTTTTCTTAAATAAATTCTAAGACATCTTAAGCATATCAAAACAATTTCAAAAGACTTAAAAAACACAAAACTCATTCAAATATTTTGTGCCTTTGTGCAAATTTTCCTTTTAAATCTTTTTCTTAAGGATAGTCATTAGTTGTGTTCTTGTAGTGATTCAACTCTTATACATACACAATAATGTAGAGAAGTGATGACATTTTCCACTTAGATGTTGAGTGATAAAATTGTTGATTTCAATCCAAGCAAAAGTCCTCCATCTTAAGATGATGCAAATTCTACTTCCTCATTAATTGTGGGTAAAAAGTTGAGTTTCCACTTGAATACGATGAAATGTCTATTCATTTAAAATCAATCAAAACAAATACTTTTGTTATTTTTATCACAAACTATGATGTTTTGATCCTCCATTGCACTTTGTTGGTACGTAGGCACGAGGCTCAGGAAGTCTTGTTAAACAAAAATCTTAAAAAATATTTCTTTCGCTCATCTCCACAATCTTTTTGCAAACAACCCGGTTTTAAGCCAAATACAGATTTTCAAGTGGTTCCTATAGAGTACTATAGATGTTTTGGGTGCTAATACCTTCCCTTTGCATAACCAACCCCCACACCCTTGTCTCTTTGTTTTATTAGTTTTGTTTTGAAACTTCTGTGGGTTTTATTCGTTATTTTCCCATTCCTTTGGACACAACAAAGAGCGGGTGACGACTTTTGCTTTGTGAGTTAAGGTAATCAATAGCTTAATCTCAATTTTTCACTGCTACAACTTGTTGAAACAGTTGATATGAACATGGTTGAACTCTATCCAGTTCATTCTAAGGATAACATCTATTTGATTCAACGATAGATAGACTAAGTCCGTCCCAAAACTCTTACCATAAATAGTTAGTGGACAGTTCAAACACACCCATAAAGTAGTCATTGAACCATTAACTAGGGTATCAATAACCATACTCCTAACCATAGCAGACAATTTCAAACCCAACCTCTCAGCATAATCAAGAGAAACAAAAGAATGTGTTGCACCCGTGTTAATAATAGCAATCAACAGAATATCATTAATAAAACACGTACCTAGAATCAATCTATCTGTGCAAGTAATCTCTGACCCAATCAAAGGAAAAAATTTCCCTCTAGACTGAACCTTCTTTGCCTTTTGACAATTAGTACTAACGTGACCTTGTTCGCCGCAGTTATAACAAGTCGATCCATCACTCTTGCAATCTACGATATGGTGACTTGTCTTTCCATATTTGAAGCACCTCAAAACTTTATTCTTGCTTTCATTAGCATGGTGGCCCAAATCGCCACACTTGATAGAAGCGGGAGTCTCTCCCCCACTTGGACTTTTCTCATCTGAAACGCTCTGCTTTCTGTTGTCAGCTGGAGCACTATGTGGTTTCCCATGATACTGATTCTTCCCTTTCCTCCCACTTAGACTCTTATAGTGAGTAGAACGGGCTATATTGTCCTCATCCTATATCCTACACTTATTCACTAGCATAGGAAATCTGTGAATCTCCTGGGACCCAATGCCCTACTTGATCTTAGAACGCATTCCGCTTTCAAACTTGGTACACTTCGACCCCTCCACAGCCACACCATTGTAGTGTGGACAAAACTTTACCATTTCTTTAAACTTAACAGCATACTTAACAACAGTCATATTTTCCTGCTTTAGTTCAAGGAACTCAATTTCCTTCTTACTATGCACATCATCAGGAAATTACTTCTCTAGGAAATAATCTCTGAACACATCCCAAGTAAACTCAGTACCAAAAGCATCCAGTATCTAACGTGCATTATCACACCAATCTTCATCCTCTTTTGACAGCATGCGAGTACCGAACTACACCTTCTAAATTTCAGTGGAAGCCATCACTCGAAAAATCTTCTCAATCTCTCTGAGCCATGCCTGCACACCCTCTGGATCATATCTGCCCTTGAAAGTCGGCGAATTATTTCTCTGAAACTTCCCTAATCCACGAAACTTATCACCAGCCTATTTCTGTTGACCCTGCAATGCTTGAGCAACCGACTCCAAAGCATCACCAATCACTTGGTCGTTTCTTCCTGCCATTACTCTACACACCAGTAAACAGACATCAAAAGAAACAATGCATCGATAGTGTCAACACACATGTCATATACAAGGGAATAAATAACATGTCAAGAACCTGTCCGAAATGACCAACCAGGCTCTGATACCACTATGTAACATCCTAAAAACCCCAACACGAAATAATAGGAATTTAAAACAACTATACACATAGGGTATCACGCAAACACAACATAAATGTGCTCTGTAACACGGGTTAGGTAAAACATTTAATAACTTAAACATCTGTCATCATATGCTCGCCTTTACATAGGTTCATCGCAGTGGAAAATAAATCAGATAAAGGAACTCAATAAACGATTAAGTCTTATAAAAATTTCTTTTAAACATAAAACTTGGTTATACCAGAGTGCCTTCAACATCAACAACTTCAAAATTAATGACAAATAATAAAACATAACGTTCGCTCGCCCAATTTTACAAATCAGAGCATCAGGATCTAAATATCGCATAAAATAGCACAAGAAGAATAACATCAATGCTATCCTTCAACTTCTAGAAGCTACTCATTACTTGCTCGTCTGTACCCCAAGAAGGATCACAAAACCACACAAATAACAAAGGGGTGAGAATACGCTCGAAATATAGAATGGTGCAAAAGTATGCAAGGGTAGCCTAAGCAAACATCAAGAATCATTTCAACACTATTTATTCACATTAACCACATAAGTGTGGTCAACCACTGATGCGTATTACACAAGTGCACGAAAATGCCAGTTATAGTATAAAAATTTTTGAACTCATAGAGACCAATGTCAACCTATTATAGTTTATTGTCACTTTGCAAATCTAAGGCAAATCGGGTATATTTTTGGATTTTTAGAAAGAAAATAAAACAAGAGAATAAAGTTGGTTTGGGAGAAAATTAATAAAAGTGAGACCGGAATGTAAATTCCAATCGACCTTTAGGACTCAATAATTCCCTAATGTTTGTTTTATGTTTTAAAATATTTTTTCAGAAAAAAGTATCAATTTAAAAACACTGATCACTTTCGCGCAGCCCATGTTATGTTTCAAAACCCTAAATACTTGGTTGTCGCTATCTCATTTAAAATTTCGAAACACTCTTTGAAAACGAATAAATATAGTTAATCTATAAAGCGTTGTCGCTATTTTTAGAAACAAAAACCAATTTTTACGATTGGGTACTGTCTTACACTGTCGTGTTGTTGACCAATACCTGAGTGTTTTGAAATCGCAGATGCAGATATTGATCAGACACCGGTCTCACACTGTCGTTTCGTTGACCGGTATCTAAATGTATCAGAATTACAAATGCGGAAAATTCATCAGATATTGTTCTCACACTGTCGCGCTGTTGACCAATATCTGAACGTTTTAATTGTCATGCAAAACCTTTGAATATTGACTCTTAAAAATCAGAACCGGAAAAACAAATTAGCATTAAAATTATACGTCAATTGAATCTATTGAGTCCCGTCGGAACGACGGTTCTCACATTCGGACTCTAGTAATTTAGCTGGATTTGGTTATATAAATAAACATGTTGTTATAGATGTTCATATCAAATAGAACTCCAAACATAACATATAATTGAAAATGAATGGTAGTAATGGCTACTAATGTATTTAAATGAATGGAATGAGAAACTTGAAATAGTGACAACAATGGCAATTGAAACGATAGGAACAAAATATAAAATGAATTAAAATTAAAATAGGAAGTTAAAGCAACATAAATTAAATGAAACCTGAAATAAAAACTGAAATGAAAATGAATCTGAAATTGAAACTGCAAAACGATTCCGGCAAGATTGCTAAAACGTCGATCCAAGTACACAGTAAATTCCTAATACTAAAGTGCAGCAGTTCCTCAATGCGAGAAACTACTGATTTTATAATACTGAAATTCCTGCCTAAAATAAATTCTATAAAACTTGGATGCGTTGAAAGTATGAGTCCAGGGTCTACTTATAGGAGAAATTTCGAATACTAACTTCCCCAGATCATGTATGCGTAATGGAGAAAGTGGGAGAAGCCTTCAAAGTAGTGTTGTTAGTGGGTGTTTTTTTTGGGTTTCTCAGGTCCAAGGTGAACGTCATGGCTTATGGCGAATGCCATGAGTACAAAAGGTGAAGAACACGGGTTTTCAAGTTGATGGCAGACGCCATGGCCTCATGGCGAATGCCATGATTGTAAAATCTCCGCCTTTTGATTTATCTTGTCTTTTGGTGGCGCCCATAGCTGCCACGTCATGCCAAGCGCTATGGCGAATGCCATGGTGAACGCCATGAGTGCAAATTCTTGGTTTTTCTCCGTTTTTCTGTGTTTTCATCTCGTTTTCTCATAGGATGCTCCTACCTAGTAAATACCTGAAACAAACACAATATACCAGCATAACACAATTGTAGCACCCCAAAATTTTCCCTCTCGTTCTTTGATCTTTTTGGCTTATGCTTCATTTCATTTGCATCTTCATTTGTGCATTGCATGGGTTTTTTGAGACATGGGATCAAGGTAATTTCTTGCATTTCAGGGTTACAGAGCTAAACAGATAGTCGTCAAACTCTTTTTGAGCATTTATTTTGCTCAATAGATGATTTGATTATCAGAGGCTCTGACATTTTCTTTTGCTCAGTGATTCCGTGCCGGACAATATTTTTTCAGCAGGATATTTTGAGTGCGGAAGGAAATTCACAGCATATTCCAGGCATGGTTCAGTGGTAATATCAAATGACAAGTTTCAGAGGCCTAACGTGGCTTAGAACAGGTGGAAACAGGTGTTTTTCCAAGATTCCCTCCAAAAGGCGCCAAAATTCAAAATTTCCCTATGTTAACTGGTTAACACATTTGGCCTATCAAATGGTTAATCGATTAACCAAGGCGAAATTTGCCCAAATGCTTCAATTGGCAGCACTTTAGAATTTTAAACCAATTTCAACCACTTGATTTCACATGTGCATCATTGGAAGGATCTAGAATGGGTTCATTTTAATTCATTTTCACAAATTAATTCCACCAAAAATTCAAATTTCCATTCCTAATTCCACCACTAATTTCCATTCCTCTTACTAACCCACACTCCAAACCACATTTTGATTCCTAACCTAGGGATTATTTAAACAAGTTTGCTCCAAACCTCACACACTCACTCTCATTTTTCACCCTCATTTTTCAGAATTTTCTCTCAATTCTCTCTCACTTTTTCATCTTCAACCTTCACCAAAGCTCTTCCATTAGAATTCTCAAATTCTTCATTGGAAATTGTGAATTCTAGAGCTAGACCTTCATTACTTCCTCTCATCCTCACAAATTCTGCAGTAGTAACTTGTTTGGATCTAGATTCAAGGTTTTGGAATCACTTCTTGGAGAGCTTTTTGCTTATTTGTGGATTATTACTTGGATCTTCATTTTTTCTTGTTAAAGCTTCACAGATCTCTGGGTTTCTTGCTTTGATTCATCAATTTCAGTTTGCAACACTCACCAAAGCAATTCTCCGCTTTGTAGGTTGGTAAATTTCAGATCCAAGCTTATTCTAGCTTATTTACAACATTTGCAATGTAGAGTCTTGAGTTTTTGATGTGAATTGGTTCATTGTTGGATTTAATTGTAGATCTTGATGTTTGATGGATTCAATTGGTGTTCAATTGTTGTTATTTGATGTAATTATCATGATCAATTGCATGTTCTAACATGTGGAGATTAAGTGATTAAATTGTTGAAAAGTTCTTTTATGCTGAATTTTATGTTGCTGTTTTTTACAGTGTTATCAGATTAACCATTTGATAGGCAAAACTGTTAATCGATTAACCAGTGTATTTTTGCTGATTTTTCAATGGTTAACCGATTAACCATTTTTGCCTAGCAAATGGTTAATCGATTAACACTGATGCAAAGTGTGATTTTTGTGCATTTTCAAGTTTGTTTTGTTTACTTTCCACTTTTAATCTTCATGGATGGATATGGTGCATATTTGTGGATTGTTCTTGAGCTGTTTCCCCTCACATGATAGTTTAAATGCGATTCTTCGACACGCTTCGTTTGGTTTCCATGTGGCATGTACAGGATTTGTTCATTTTGCATTCTTGATGTGATGATCATATTGCATAATCCTTTGCGCAATCGCGATTGCTTGTTCTTGATGTTTACATTGCTGGATATATGATTCATGTTCACATTTGCTTTCGATTCCATGATTGCGTGTTCGTTTCAAATGATTAATTATTGATTTGTTGTGTTTCCCATGATGTTTTTGATGAATGCTTAAGTATTAAATGTCATTGAAATTGTTCATGCTTAATTGCTCGGTGCTTAATTGTATGTCCAGACGTAGTAATTGCTTTTACTTAAGGATCATTCATGTTTACAATTCATGTGTATATGTTAAATATGAAGACATGTTTATGTTTAATTCTTTTGATGCTTGAGGATATGACATGTGAATTGATTAATCCTTGATGTATGCTCAACTTGATGTCGTGTTGTCACATGATCATCCATGCTTGATGCCTATTCATGAGCCGTTGTTTTGATGGATTGCACGCTGCCTTGGTATACATGACTGTTGTGCTGAATAGTAGCTGTTATATGCTGTTTTACTTGACTTGTTGCCTTTTACACCTGTTTTTGCCTGAAAACATGCGCCGTTGAAAGCTGTTTTGCTTGTGTGATAGATTTTACTATTGTTCTGAGCTGGAGCACTGTTGTAGCTGCTGTTTTTGGTTTATTTTCTTGGTTTTGGTTTGCTTTTGCATGTTCCCTTAGGATTCCCTAATCCAACTTAATTTCTGATTAAGCTTGGAGTAAAATAGACATTAGGAGCTAATCCATGCATGATAACATTAGGTTAGACCCTTTTCAACCTCAACCTTAGGTCTATCTTTTGCATGCTAACATTAGGATAGAGATTCCCTTCGCATCCTCAATCTTAAGGCCATTGTTGCAAGATAACATGTAGGACCGAGTTTGCCTTTAAACCTTCCGTGCGTTTTCTTTCTCACCTCACAAAAAAAAATCAAAACACTTAATAAATATGATATGCATTGTGCGCCACGAGCCTTAAGCACATGGGAAAAGATGAGCGGATGTATTTCTAACCTCATCTTAGGGTACTTCGTGCACGAGACGTTTGGATCATTAGCGCGGAGTATTCGATCCTATGTCATATACTTTAGTGCGATGCGCATCTCGGAATAAAGTCAATCCACTTTTGTCTAAAAATCACAAACAAATTGCAAATCTTTTTGTCCTTCGGGATCGTTTGTCAAACTTCCTTTTCAGAAAGAGTGCGTTACTTTCCGTTCTACCACAAATAGGCATCGACCCTAACTGCTGGAACGGGAACTTAACGTCGCTCATAAAAAACACTTATCGACTTGTAGGTCAAACTACGACTTCTCTGATTTCCTATTTCTTGTCCGATTGAGGATACGTAGGCACAAGACGGCGAAGTCTTGGCGAGCAACCTTCCCCTATTCACTCATAGTCCTCCGAACTACTTTGACTCTGACTTTCCCATTGCACGAGGGAATACGTATGCCTAGGACGACGAAGTATTATCGAGCCTCCTTTTGTTTTCTTTCCCTTTCCATTTCTTTTTAGCAGTAGAGCTTTAGATAACACACCCTTTGATTAGACAACAAACGTGGATCCCATTGAGTATAACAGACGCGAGGGGGTGCTAATACATTCCTCTCGCGTAACCGACTCCCGAACCCAGGACTTGGTTGTGATGACCATGTCTTATCCATTTTAAGGTTTCTTCGATCGTTTCTTTTCCCCCGTCAGGATAAATTATGTTCGGTGGCGACTCTATTTTTTCTCCGGTTGTTTTTCGCATTGCGACAACAATAAAAACATATAAAATTGACACTAAAATGCAAGTGAATCAAGTCAAAATACACTATGTTTTTTTGTGTTATCAACCACCAATATCAACATAATCAATCGATTACATATGCAAACAATGGATGCAACACTCAACACCATGACTTTACATGCATGTGGTACCATTATGGACAACACATGTCCATCTCGCTCTAGAATTTCCTCCTTGGAACCAGAGCACACTAATTTCCTACTAACACCTTTAGTAATGCTTCACTGATTCTCATATGGAACCAACTACTCGATCCTGAATTCATACCATCAGACTATAGCACACAAAAACTAGATCGAAGTCTATACATCATGATGCATGATTTTCAAAAACATGCGATATCACCAAAATTATCACCATGCAATTACCACAATTATGCCCAACTTTATCCTTAATACACAACAATTGACTATAAACAACACCAAAATACCTCCAAACAGTTTCCAAAAATAATAGCATAATCACAACACAACCTCAAAAATTGGAACCGATAACTCAATTCCATGCAACTGAGTAAATGACGCTCATTCTGGCAGCATGACGGGCTACCTGTCAGCCGCTTATGCCACCTCACCCATTATCTCTATGACGCTCATCCCATAAAATTAGGCCTAGGGACCATGAAGGTCTACCCGTCAGGTAGATAATTCATGTCAGCACCTTTAAAGGCCGTGATGACCTAGCCGTCATACGGGTGACGCCCGTCACTCTGAAGCAGAAAGCAAAAACTACAATTTTACCATGGAGTTCAATTCAGAACTCCGATTCCCCTCATCCCTCAAATTGATCATCAAAATTAGGTAAAAAAATATCTTACATCATTACATCACCTATCTACTGATTAACATGCATTTTCTTCGATTAATCATGTTTCTATATGTTTTATTCATCAAAATCACAACAAACATAGAAACAATAATTCACACCATCTTCACTAACAAGAACACGCAATATCCATAATAAATCATTACACGAAATTCATACAATATGACGCATAATTCATTTTATCACAGAAATTAATTCATATTCATCAAAAGGAAAAAATTAGGGAAAAACCTAATGGGATTAAGGACTTCCCACTACCCAATCATGCATTCAACACCACATTTAAGTAATCCCCCCCTCCCCTCTTACCTTGATTTTCTAGCAAAAGCACCTTTAAGTCCTAACAATGGAGGTTCTCCTAAGCCCTTGTTCTCCTAACCTCTTCTTTTTCAAATTCAGTTTTCACGTACTAACCCCAAAAACTCTTCCTAGGCTTCAATTTCGGATTTATATCCAATTAGGCTTAATGCATGAAGGGGATTGGGAATTGATTCATGAAATATGTTCTTGTGTGTGTGTGTGTATATGTATTTGTGTATGTGTGTGTGTGTGTGTGTGTGTGTGTGTGTTTGTGTTCGTTTGTGTATCTGTGTGCTTATGTGCTTGAAATATGATGATCATGAATGATATGTAGAGTTTCTCATCTGAGACTAAATACTTATGCAAAGTTTATTCTTCAATGCAATGTCACCGAAAAGATTTTGGAAGAGATTGAATTAGAGAGAGAGCGATCAAAGCAAGGTCAAAGAGATTATGGTAGATCTAACCAGCAACTAAAATCAAAAGGATCTCCTTCAAAGGGGAAGCATATTCAAATATCTATACCACTCTAACCACTGTGATTCAAGTCTTGTAGGAGATATCATTTCACAGAATGTCAGATTGGATCGATTAAATGATACCTTTGTCGAGAAGAGGGCATATAGCAAGAAATTTTCTGAAGCGGAGCATTTTGGAAGCATCAACTAAAGTGGGAAGGGTTTATTATGCATTTTGGAAGCATCAACCATGCCATGACTAGCATTCAAAATTCCATGTATCGGATGCAACTACAAATGGGCAGGCCAGAGGATGCCGCACATTAGATCCTTACTCCCGAGGCTTACCAGACTCGTGTATCTTGGCCTGGGGACAAGCCATTCTATTTGGGAGGTGCTTCTGGTGCAGGTACAGTTGACGCAGCAACCGAGACTGCAGAAAATGAGGAGGCTAAAAATGAAGAAGAAGAAGAAGATGAAGAGGAGGAAAGAGAAGAAGAGGAAATGGGTGAAGATGGAAGTGGAAGTGAGGAAATGGATGAGGAGTAGGATGCTGAGATCCTGAAGGAAAGTGCGCCAAAAACAGTGAAATTTATTGCTTTCAAAGTTAATTTTATATGCTTCCATCTTTATTTTGCAAGTTTAATTTCATTTTGTCTGGAATTCTGTTGTTGTTGTAAGATGTTGAAACTTGTGTGATTTTCGCATGTTTTCTAAGCGGTCTAGAACTGTTGAGCAAGTTTGTATTTCAAATTAAATTATGTGTTCACAAGTTTGTTTCAAGTAAGATCTAAAATCATGAGCATGGAATGATGTTGTGCAAACTTGACAAGTAGGTTGACAAATCAACAAATGAACTTGAGTGGTGATGATAAAATTAGATGAAATTTAAAGCAAGGTACATGTTTATATGCTTTGTAGAATGTTAGCATGATTCTGAATTTTGTGGTTCTTACAAAATCATGTCGGGCCTCATTTTGCAAACATAAACTTTTGCTTGAATCATGTAGCCAAAACCAGAAATGTGAGGAAGATTTCTATTGTGCACTTAAATATTTAAATGATCAATAATCCTTGTTTTAACTCGGTCGATTCATGTTTAATCTGGAAATTTTCTTTGAATTTTTGTGGAGCATAAAAAGGATCAAGGCAATTCTTTGTGTTTGAGCAAAACAACTTAGCCAAAAAAGCCTCATCATACCTTGTAAGTGAGTGAGTATTTGCAAACCCTTTTTGAGCCTTATAATGTCATGAATGGATTAATTGTTGAAAGCAACAAATCACTGAGTAAACCACTTGGTGATATTGTGGTATCTCATAAAAAAATAAACAAACAAATTCATCATTGATCCATTCTATTTTCTTTGAAAAACCCAAAACCAACATATGATAGAATCACCAAGAATGAAGAGTTGATTTATAAATAAAAGTGAGAATCAATCAAGTTGGGGAAAGGGTGTCAATTTGGATAAAGGAATGAAAAGATGACATCAAAAAGAAGAAAAAAAAAGATGCAATTAAGAAAAGAAAAGAATTTTAAAGCAAGGAAAAGAATAAGCATAAAACAAATGATGAGTGCATAAAAAAGAATTAAGGAGTGAAAAAGAGGATGAACACAAAAAAAGGAAGCAATAAATAGTTTTCTTTGACATACTCTTTATTAAATTGGACCAAACTTGTTGAACCAATAAGCCTTAGGAAACATTCCTTCCTTGCAAAACCAGCCAAGTTACAACCATAGCAAGCCCTTAGTGATTTATGCTCTCAAGAATTTTTCAAAACATGAATTGCTCAGGTGAATACATGAATTGGTCAGGATGTTAACAAGGTTATTGGATGAGAGTCCACTCACCACATACGATTGAAAGTTAAAAAATCCTCATCCCATTTATGAAGAAGCGTGATAGGACGATTCAGTAAATTTTTGTCTTTCCTTTTTGAGGACATATGCTGATTTTGAAGAAAAACTTGATTCTTAATTATGCTTTGATTAATGAAAGCATTTTGAACATGACTTGTGTATGTTGAGTAGTCATTTGAACCATTCAAGTTTCACTTTTTTTTTACAACAAATTGATTGATGAAAGTTCTTGATTTGTTAAAAGTTTCATGCTCTTGATTGAGGACAAACAAGAAACTAAGTTGGGGAGAATTTGATAACAATCCAAAAGGACAATGAATCATTAGTCGAAACTCATACGAATTGTGTTGTTCCTTTTCATTTTTTATGAGAATTGACTAATAAAAGACCCAAAAGGTTGGTACTTGGGAATTTGTGTAGTTTTGCAGGTATTAGGTATGAAGAAAACCAGTTGAAACAAAGAAAAGACCATGCCCTGCAACTTTCGCATCGCAACCAAAAGCTTCGCTATGCGAAAGAAAGTGACAGGAAGCGAGCCAAGTAGAACAAAACACAATCAAAATTGGCAAACTTCGCTTGAAGCAACAGGAAGCAAAAGAAAGCGAAGAGTGTCGCTTGAAGATCACTATGGGTCGCATAGCGAAAGTTTACGACGCGAAGAAAGGCGAGACTCAGCAACTCAAAACAGAACCAAATTGTCCAATCTTTGTTTGAAGCGAAGAAAACGAGAGGAAGCGACCAGAGTTTACGGGTAAGTATGTGGGGTCATTCAAGAAATTATAGGGTTTATGTAAGTCTAATATTTCGAGGAGTTCGACTAAGTAGAAAGTAATCAAAATTTGATCCAAACTTAGGTATGGGACTGAGCATTGGTTGCAATAGGGATTACGTTGTATATTTCATAAAAAGGGTGCCTACATTGATATTAGAGTTTAACAATATGAGAGGTTGTTGGCCTATCGTGTTGTTAAATCATATATTTTCTATATGAGTATTTTGGTCCTAATTGTGATGGGAAGGTCGTGCTATCTAAGTTTAGATGGAAATGGTGATGTCCTCTCGATACTCATGATGGATGGTATGACTGGTAGGTGATGCTAGGACCTCATGTTTGAGTCGTGATAAGGTTGAGTTAATCTAATCAAGACTAGCCTAACGGGTGGACTAATGTCCCTTTGGGGAAATTTTGGCAAGATTTACACAACTTGACTGAGACTGAACTCTTATGTGGGGGGGCCGGGTGATCAAACCTACATGTGTTTACCGTGTATTGTTGGAAATTAGGAGTAGGTCTTACCTTGTGCTAGTAGGATTAGGTATGCCAAATACTAAACTTGGTTCTTGAACCTCTTTCAATTTGTTAACGATCCAATGATGTTATACTCTACTTAACAGGCGTTAGTAGATTGTTAACGAACCATACTGTTTAGCGTAAATAGTGATTCATTCAGGTGAAGATGGTTGGCGGAATCTCATGTATGTCATGTGTGGATGATCACATATATGTGATAGTGTTGAGAGCCAGAGAGCTTCAAGTAGAACACAGATTCACCATTTTTGTGTAGGTGAACCCCGAGCACGTGGCACTCCCATGTCTTAGTATATTCATGAGGAGTGGGACTGGAGAGGCTTATGGGGTGTCATACCCTAATTTTTCCCCTAGATCAATATTACCGATCAATTCAAAAGACATTTGCATCATCTGCATATCATGACATACATTTCTTTAGGCCTAATTCCTAAAAAGTCAACTAGAATAAAATTTCGGTTTTGCAAACAAACCATTTGAAGAAATTTTCAATCACGTGTAAAATTAATGGGTGAAAAATTTCATGTCCGGACCTGCATTTGTCTATTTTATAGATCTATGCTTCGCGTAGTTTAACTCGATATGCTTATCTTATTTTTTTTCGCATCAGCGTGCGGTCGTATTTCAGTTAGTTTAAACATTTTCATCAGAGTATTTTAAACTTCAATATTTGATCCACGACTGTCTGTTTTACTGAACTATATTTCATGTAGATTATTTTAGTGCATTCCTTTGTTTTTTCCCGCACATTCACACGTTCGAATTTTATTCATCTTAATTCCTTTTTATTTCATTTTTAATTAAAATAGTTAGGGAAAATATATATTAAGAATAAATAAAATGATTAAATTGTTTTAATTATTTATATTAAAAAATATATGATTTTATTTCGTCAAATAAGACTTTTTTTATCACACAAAAATATCCAGAGGTATTATTGGGATAAAATTAAAATTGCAACCCTAATCTACTAGTATATATTCTCTCTACTTTACCCCACACACTCATATTCATATTCAAATCTACCAACGCACCTTTTTTTCCCATGCATACACTGCGCAACCACCCTCCACCTCCACAACCTCCTCACCATTTACACAACCAACACTAAAACACTACCACCATCCCATGCACCTTATGGCCATTGCTTCACGGTCCACCACCAACAACAACTTCACATATCTCATCATTTAAACCACCCTTTTCCTTCACCCAAAAATCCTTCCACCAGTGAACCTATCAACTCACCTTCAACATAAAAAACAACCTTTGATCCGAACTCGCACCACCACAATAAACCGCCGCTGACCAACTCACGGCTCCGGCCAACCAACAAAAATTGTCTGTCATCTCCATTATCTTTGCGTTCACATCTCCTCCCTCAAAACTTCCACACCAAAAAAAAACATCCTTCACCATTGTGAAGGGAGCACTTAATTCGGAAGTTCTAGTTTTGAAGCAAAATCACAGTGACGAAGAGGTTATCATTTAAGTGACGCGGTTGGCAAATGTCGACGATGAACAAAGTGATGTTATGGATAAGTTATTCATTTATATTGATGTATCAAAAACTTAATAGAAGGAATCGTTGAATTTCATTTGTGCTTTATATGAAGATGCTCTTGGGATTCACTTTGTTTCGATGAGTACGAAGCTTCAACAATTGACCATCCCAATCGAAAAACACCACAACTTGATTTTTGTTAACGATTCGGCTCATATTCATTTTCTTTTTATGTTTTTTTGCATATTATTGTTTATCAGTTGTGTTCGTATAATATTGTTGTTGGACTGTTGTTGGGCTATTTTTTATTATCATTATGTAATAATGTAAACATTTGTGTTTGTGTTACGCAACTAAAATCAGCTTCTTTGTATCAAAATCAGATCTGTTACATTAGGCATGTTTGACACTGATTTGTGTCGTGCCTAACCTGTTTGTACAGATGCTTGCTGTTTGATATTGTTTATTTTAAATTCGTTTTGTTAGCAGCTTTGTGTTATAACAAACAATAATTGTATTCGACATTAGTGGCTTGCTGGATTTTTTATTCGGTTATGATATTTTGATGCTGCAATATTTGTTTCGTGTTGCTGTTGCTTCTCTTGTTTTCGTTATGTCAAAATCGATTCCAAAAATATTACGCACGATAGCATTATTTTTTCTTTTCTGTTTTGTTTGCGATGAGTGCATTTTGCGTTAGCAGTTTGTTGTTGTTTTTTTTGTGCATGCGACATTTTGAATCTGTTATCGTAGTGGTTGGCTCAAATCTGTACACATTTTTGGTATTTTAGCATAGCGATAATTCGCGTTTTCTTTCACTACTTTGTGTTTTGTCACGTGACGTTACTTTAATTGTGATACGATTTGATGCATTCAATTTAATCGTGATGACCGCGCTTCATGCTATCAGCTTCTTGTTTAAGTTGTGTTGGCATACAACATTTGAATTTCATTGCATTCAAATCAGATTCAGATTCTGAGTTAGCAGCTTTGTATTTCACGCCCTCGCGCTAGAATTCACGCCCTCGCGATAGAATTTGCGCCCTCACGTTAGAATTTGCGCCTTTCATTTGTTTTTCACTGCTTCACCATTAAATCAAATGCTTTTCCACAATTTCAAAACCATTTTAAAATCAAATCATTTCGTAATTCATTTCTCAACGCGAATAAAAACGCTTGATCAATATCAGGTGTCTTTTTCAAAATAAAACCAAAGCCACTTGACTTAATTACTTTAAACCTTTTCATAAAATGGATGAAAATGACTAGTTTGTCATATGCTTCTCTTTTCCCCAAGTACGGGGACGTCTACTATATAGCTTTTCTTCCAAGTACTTGTCATCTCTAAAAGATTCTAATTTGTTTCGCGTCAAAATCCTTTTGCAATAAAAATGGATGAAAAAGTACTAGTTTGGCGTATGCCCCTCTTTGCCCCGAGTATTTGGATACCTGCTGTATAGCTTGACTATCCGAGTACTCGTCATTTTAAAAAACTCTAATTCATATCAAATAATTTTCGCAAATAATTCTGATGAAAAAGGACTAGTTTGGCGTATGTCCCTATTTTCCCCGAGTATTTGGATACCTGATGTATAGTTTAACTATCCGAATACTCGTCTCCAACTCAAAAACATACCCAACCAATCAAACTTCTCTTTTCCGCCTTAGCGTGATGTCAAAACCTTTTTACAAACAAAAGTTTCTTCGTCTGTTTCGAGACGATGCAAACAAAGCTTCGTTCCTACCATGCGCAAGAAGTAAGAACGCTTTCTTCTCGAACGCGATGAGAATATAACTCAGTGAGATTCCAAGTTATGTTGTTCATTATGATGCGATGTCAATGTTTACCTATCCATGTTTTGGGTAGCAAGTAATATTTTCCGCTCGAATGCGACCAAGTACATTTCGCTAAAATCGACCAACCCACAAACATTTGCTACCAAGAACTACGTAGCTTTGAGTTCCCCATCGCACCTGAGGATACATAGGAGCGAGATTCAATGTATCTTCAGGTACCCTAATAAAAACTTATTTTTATTCTTTCTCTCTTGTCCTCTCAAACTTTTAATAACTAGAAGAAATAAAATAATGAAAGCTAACATTCCATTCACAAAGCTAACTAAACGATTCCCGTTGAGTACAACGGATGTGAGGGGTGCTAATACTTCTCCATAATTGACTCCCGAACATGAAATTGGTTGCGGCGACCATTTTATTTTATTTTAAGGGTTTATTTACCTTTGAAACAAATAAATTTTGGTGGCGACTCTGTTATCATCTTAAGTATGCGAGCGCTCGTGGTATTTTTTGCGTCGCGACATGGGGAAATAACCTTAAGAGACCTGTCCAATTATCTAGTTGTCATGTTTTTAGGGCATGGGTGGATGGTCATTGTATACGATGTTGAGTGGTATCAGACGTATACAATGCTATGACACCCTTATTGACACCAGGATATGTGAGTTATGCGGTTGGAGATCTTCTTTGTTTTTGATAGAGTGTCAAGATATTTTAATATGTAAATACCTGAGTTAGGGTTACGTATAACCACTACACCTCTATCTCTTTGTGGTGCTCATCTTTTACCGATAGAGGAACCGTAATGAGATGATCATATAATATTGGTGGATCAGCGTATGATGCCAAGTGGATGATCTAACTGATATTACCATGAAGAACCTAACCGATACTCATTATGTGAGATGGACGTGGAATAATTAGATAAGACCCTAACTAAATGTCATGGATGATAGAGGGTTATGTATAGACGGCATAGCCAAGCATGGAATCCTTCATCATCAAGTAAGTGATTTAGTAATATGGTTCATACCAAGGAATTAAAGCACGTGATAAATGTGCTTAAGTAAACAACAATGGGCCAAGCCCAAAATGATAGAATTACCAGTATCCTTAATGGTGGGTTCTATCATAATGTTGGAGATTTTCGTCAGAGGTGACATATCAGCAATGAGAGTATGCATGAATCATGGAAGGTATACCCCAAAGTACAAAGTTTGAGGAGTGGTCTAAGAAGATTCTATGCGATGGATTAGGATTTGAAGACCTGGAGGATCCTAAAATCAATTAGATCATAGTGGCACAATAGAGGCATGATGTAGAAGGAATGCAGAACGCCCTGGTGTTGAGTAGAAGTCAGATATAAAGAAATAATGAGATCATAGATAATCAAGAAACCACATAAGGGATGAGGGCTACTCATGAAGAGATGAAGGAAGGTCAAGTTTGTCAAAAGATTCATCCATATTGGCGTAGGAGACCTTTGGGACTTATAAGAGGAGTCGTTTCCCACTGAAGCTACCTGGGCGTGAGAGTCTGAAGCGCAGATAAATTGTTTCATCTATTCAGATAATCTTTAAATTCGAGGAAGAAATGTTTAAGTGAGAAAGATGAAATAACCTTAAAGTCCCTTAAGCATGTTTAGTGTCTTAATCAACATGATTAATGAGAAGTGGAAGAGTTAGTAACATGGAATAAGTGACAAGGGCAAAATAGTATTCTCCACCCCAAGTGTTTATAAGTCAAATGGAAATGAAGAAATGATCATTTTTATTCATTTCTTCCTTTCTCTTAACTTTAGAATTTGAGATTAAAAATTCCAAGAGAGAAAGAGAAAGCTAGGTCGTGGGGAGAAAGAGGAGAAGGAGAAGAAAGCTTGAATCAAGTGACATTCATCAATTTGTATGTACAAGGGTTACTGAATTATTGAAGAAGAAATAGCTATTCAAGTTGGAGTCAGCATTATCTCATCATCTTGGCTTCAAACTCAAAAATTATGATCAAAAGGAGAGGAATTGAAACAAGCTTAAAGGAAGTTCTTGGGTGAGTTGAATGCTTGGGAAAATAGTAGTGAATCACCAAGTTGTGATCATCAACTAAATCTATCCACCTTCAATTCAATTTTGATCAAATGTGAGTTTCCTTTTTTAGGCTTCAATTTGAGATTTAGATCCAACTAGGCTTAATGCATGATGGGGATTGAGAATTGATTCAAGAAATATGATCTTGTATGTGTGTTCATGTGCTTGAAAAGTAATAATAATGAATGACATAATTGTAATGATGCATATTTGTTTTGTGACTTGTTTCCAACGTGTTAGCATCATTAGAGTGTGATAATATTAGCTTAGGACTGAATTTGTGGAAAAAATTTCATGTTAGGGGTGAAATTGAGAAGACATGGTTTTTTGGGCTCTTTTGCAGGTGGTCATAGCAGCCATAGGAAATTTTATGGGACATGGCTTAAACCCTATTACGAGCCACAACGGGTACTACAGGCGGCCGTAGAAGGCCACTTTATTGCCCATTTGATTGATCTTTCCACCTTATTTCAGGTCATGCCTTATGTACTCTTAATTACTTCTTTGTGTGTATTGAATTCTTGAAAAATATAATCGATTTGGGGGGTGTAAGATAATATGTATCACCTTGGAATACGCTACGTTTCAATGAGAGTTGCAACCTCCATAGCTTGTTCTTGTATGAAATTGTGTATGCCATATTTCAATAAAGAGTAAAACTGAAATATCTTGTGTTCGTTATCATTTGCATAATTTGTTGTGATAACGAAAGAAACCGTGAAGTACGAACTTGGCTATGATATAAGTGATGAAGTACCGTTGAATGGACTGGAAACAATTGGCAGTTTATTTACTGTATTTTTAGTAAACAATTACGAGTTTGGTTCACTTAAGATATTAAACTCGAAAAATCTCAAAGACAATATGTGCAGAAAAGTGCAAAGAAAAGTGTTTGTGACTGATACTTAAATGCTTGAAAATTAACGAACTGATTGTAAATGCAAAATTGATTTGGAGAAATAATGTAAATAAAAAGCATAATAAATGTCATAAAAATAAGTGCTTTGATTTTAAAAGACTTAAAGGAATTTAAAAGATGGGCGCAGACTCATACATTTCTCACAAACTACTTCTCTCTGTGACTTATATATTTTAGTTCTATGTAGAATGAGTGAAATTTTGTGACCTCGATCCCATACATTGAGATTGACTTCTATACTAATACAATAGTAACCATCGATAATGGATATATATCTAGGATCTGACTCGTATCCCACTACATAGATTTCATCGCTCTAACTTGCTTCCACGCATCTTTAAAGATAAAACTGCCGAAAACTAACCATCACAGTGATAATTACGTTGATAATTGCTTTGAACCTCTTAATTGCCTTTGTCAATAGTCTTCGGTCGACTTATTGTGTTGTTCAGACATCTCCACATTACGTAGTCTTTGCTCTTAAGAATATCCGAAGTCACTAACATCTGGTGGACGTGTAAATCTTGACCTTTGTCGAAGAGTTGATTTGTGTAACCATTTTCAAGATTCTGAACATATTTTAAAGAGATAGTGATCCTAATCTTGTGGATTTGTTCTTAAGACTCCTCCAATCTAGTATTTGCCTCGACTCATAGGTTAGTCGAACCATCTTGGTCGACATAGTTAGTATGTCGAAGCCTTTAATTGAGTCTTATACTTAGAATATTCCATAATTATTACCACTCTTTATTGACTTTCTTCAGCTATAATTTATAGGCTAATAGATGCCCCCCAAAAATGTCACAAAATTAAATGATATTAAAATAAATCATTGAAGTAAAGTTTGTTTTTAAATAAATGCCACATGTTCCTATTGAAAATGACACTTGTAAAAAAAATATTTTAGAGGGAAACTTTAAAAAAAATTCCCTGTGGCTATATATACGCTTCTTCAACGTCTCTTTTCCTTTTCTGCCATCTTCTTCTCCAGAACCCTATAAATTCCTTTGAAATCTTTGCAGCTTCTACTCTCGTCTTTTAAAAAGCTCCTTCTTTTCTAAAAGTTCTCAAGAATCAACAATGGCGTCTAGTTCCCTTCCTAAGTGTGCACCACAAGTTTCTTCTGCTACTAAAATCCCATTCCATATTCTCAAGGATGATTGCACCTATGCTCCAGAGCTTCATATATTAATCCCATATTCCATTGCAAATACTACTCATGCTTTCATGGGTCCTCTACCTAGGCTAATTAAGAAAACAAAAAATTTGGAACATTTCTTCCCTAGTTTTCCCTTATGTGAACCCTTAGTGTTTAGGGATGAGCCATTTGATCTCAGCTTCATGAGGAATCGAGTGTTTCGATCATCTCATTCTACCAACAATCCTTCCTACATCAAGTGGCTAGATAGGGTTTGGCAAAATAAGGAAAAAGGTATGGAAATATCAGGGTATCTTCGACCTGATACAACTCTCAAGAGTTTGCCCTAGGTATAATCCTCACATGCTGGTTGCTGTTATCTGCTTTTAGGAATCTACGACCAACACAATTTACTTACCATGTGGAATGATAACTCCAATTCTTTTTGACATAGCAACAATTGTTAGTCTTCAACCAACAGGGGAAACCTTTGACCTCGCCCGGATCAACAAAACCAAGCCCCAATTTCACTTTTTCACACCCTAGTTATAACACATACATTAAAGACCATTATGCTTCGACTAATAATGTGAGCATCCAGGAACACATAACTTTTCTCACCTATGGGCTATCTCACTATGTTTTCTGCTCTAGCTCCCTTCAAGTGGTCGTTAAATTTATACCTCTGACTACTCAACTTCATGAGAGAAGGAATGTTTGTCTCAACAAGCTAATTTTGTGTGGTCTATATAAATCTATGGACATTATGTCTCGAGACTTCAAGGCACAAGTAGATCTTGAGGATGAGAGATCTCTCCTGATCTTAGGTCGCATTTGACTCTTATAGTTGTGGCTTAATGCTACCTTTGAACCTTCCCTCAAGGTTAATTCTTCACCTGACCTAGAGAGAAGAATCCAAGGTTTAAGGCTTGCCAAGATTATGCCAGATAATGACAACTCTACATCGAAGGAAGCCTTCGAAACCCACTTCTACATGCTTTATGATTGCAAAAAATTCACTTCTACCATGGCGCCTTATCAAATTTTCTAGACTTAGAACATCTTAACACTTGTATAGTTTAGAAGTTCTTAAGTCTTAGAGTCTTTCTAAGTTGTATTCTGTCTACACCTCTAATTGTATATCAAATGTAGTTGTTACCAAAATCTCTTAACAGTTTGTTATAGAGTCAGAAGTCTCTTGCTTTAGTGCTTGAACATTTGAAGTCTCTTGCATGTGTGCTTGAGCAGAGAAGTATCTTACTTGAGGTTTTGAGCATTGGAAGTATCTTTCTTGTGTGCTTGAGCATTGAAGTCTCTTACTTGTGAAGGTGAGAAAAATACACAAGAAAGCGGGGGAGGGGGGGGGGGGGGAACGGTTGAATTGTGTTTTTAGTTTCTTAACTTTGCCTCTAATCAGAGTTCAGAATTTATACCGGTGTTCAGATTTTGATTATACGTTACAACAGTATATTAACAAAAGCAAATAAAATATAAAGAACACACAAAGATTTATACTGGTTCCTCTCAAATGAGAGTAGTACAGACCCCTTGCAACACAAGATATTTTCACTATAACCAAAATATGATTACAATCACTTATGCACTTAAGCATAAGACTTTTCCTTGCTCAAACCCTCAGCCCGAGACTTCCTGCTTAAACCTCCAAGGTCCAAGACTTCTGCTTAGGTTCCATGAACCCAAGACTTTCGTGCTTAACCCCCTCAGGCTCAAGACTTCTGCTCAGACCCTCGGTCCAAGACTTCCCTTCTTAGATTCCACGAATCGAAGACTTGTGCTCAAGCCCATCAGGCCCAAGACTTCCTTTCTTAAGTTCCACGAACTCAAGAATTCCTTGCTCAGGTTCCACGAACCCAAGACTTCTACTTATACTCTCAAGTACAAGACTTCTGCTTAGACTCACAGTCTAAGAGTTTCTGCTTAATCAACAACTAATCAACACTTTCAATGCTCTAGCACATAGCAGGAGACTTACTTGGCTCAAGCTTATCAGCAAGAGACTTTGGTGCTCAAGCACATAACAAAATACTTTATCTAAACTACTAAAAAATATTTTAGAAAAATAGAGAACAAGGTGTACTTGATACAAAATCAGAGGTACATGGTAATCACCATAACAAAGACCTTAAGCACTTAAGATTTCTAAGATATTCAATTCTTAAGAAATCTTAAGGCTTAGTACAATTTACAATATATAACAAAAATTCTGCATACTCGATTGTGTTGCTTATTATTGATCTTGTTATTCCTCTATCTAGACATAAGTGTAGAACACTTCTATTCTTCTTGGCTTTCCTTCTCTATTTTCCCTTTATTCCTTGTTGAAGACTTCAGTTTGAATCTTCAGCCGCTTATATAGAAGTTGTAGAAGACTGGTCGTTAGAAGAGATAACTTGAACACGTGTCTTTGTGTTTCCATAGTACAAGAGACGTTAAAAATAGATACACCAAAAGATCTTAATCCATCGTGTAACATGTTTAACCATTGCGTCTTCTATGTAATCTTGTACTATATATCCGTTGAGAGTAAATATCCGTAAAACATGTCAACTCTTCTTGAGCCTTGTGAACATAGACTATAGCTGACAAACTGATTTGATAATGCAACTTGCTTTATGCAGTACGAATAACTCAAGCTTTATTACTAACTCTAAATGTTCACCGGAAGCTGCTACATTAACTTAGTGTAGAGACAATATGTTGCTCTTCTGATGCTGAGGCCTTCAGCTTCAGAGTCTATGCCAGACATCACTTAGAGAGTGTTCTTCAGGTTCTGATCCACCAGAAGCTAGTAACTCAACTCTTCTTAAATGCTTCCTTATATCAGATTTTGAATGCCTTCTCTTCAAGATTTAGAACCTGCATACTTGGAACACACATTAGATAACACCATTATTCTTTCAATACTTTGTTATCATCTAAACCCAAGGGATATATGTCACAAACAAATCTTGTTCTAACAACTTGTGGGTTTGAGAATTGGAAGTCTCTTGCTTGGTGCTTGAGCATTTGTAATCAGTTTGGTTATAGTGAAAATCCCTTGGAAGTGCAAGGGTACTGGACTACCCTTAAGTTGTGAGAGGAACCAATATAACTGCTTGTGTCTCTTGCATTACTTTACATGCTTTTGAACTAAATTTCGCTGCTATCATTTTAGTCATATTGTATTTCAAAATCTGATAAGGATATTCAAGAGTTCAGACTTTGAGTGACTCTGATTTTGACTCTGAACTGAGTGTTAAGAATCTAATTAACATCAATCAGAAGAAGAAGAAAAAGTTAGAGAAAATAGAGCACAATTCAACCCCCTTCTTATGTTTTTCTCACCTTCACTCTTGTCCATAAAAATAGGAATGCCAAACAAATACAACATGTATGCTTTTAATGCACATGCTCCTGTTTCATAACCTATTCATCATCACCACCAGGATGCTCTGCCGCATGAAGCTATTATGTATACAATCTCTCCAAGAATAAACACATAGCATGACACCCTCAGGTGGATTCTAACACTTACAGGGAAACCCTTAGGTCAACTACTAGATAGGACACCATCATCTCCACTGCCTCATCTCTGTTAATTGTGGTGTGGTCTAACAGTCTTCCCTTGATCGGAAGATACAACATGCATAAAACATTGTCTAGTGTGATGGAAATTTTACCATGTGGAAGATGAAAAAATGATGTCTCTGACTGTCATGTCTCTACAAACGTGGACAACATACCATGATTAATTGTAACATAACCCATCATACACAAGTCTCACGGCCCAGATAGTTGCATCACATCTTGAAACCACTGCTTATCAAGCTGCGACAGACCGTGGTCTTCCTACCATGGTTGATGCACTTTAAAGTATCACAATCACGCAGAAAAATAAATCATTGTCAGAAACTTTGAATATTATAACAAATGTGTTTCAAAGAATAAATACAATTGAATTTTATCTCTCTGCCCCACACATGCCTGGAAACATGGCCCGAATATAGAGGCAACAATGATAAGTCGAACTGACCTCCTCCAAACCCGCAAGAAGCATGGGGTGCTATCTCGGGTGCCTTAACATGTATTGGCGAGGCTTCTAGAGCATCAGAAGGTGTCATCTTTCTCTTAAGGTATGGAGAATGAGTAGATGCATGAGCCCCAGAAGTTTACACATCTACATCAACCAAACTAGAACTGACTGGTGTCTGCGATGATTGAGCTCTTTCTTTCCTAACCGATGCATGTTGCACAACTCTGTCGTGCCTCAATCTATCTTGCTTATCAGCCATAATGCCTATAATTAAACCACACAAATATTATACAAATGAAACACAATGAAATAAAGTCAAACAATGCAAACACAAAAATCCAGAAATGCATCTCCGGATTGTGGAAAAACCTTGAAAAAATATCTGAAGATGCTTCTCCTGCAACTCAGAAATGAACGAAAATGGCAGAAATGCAGTCCAATCAAACATAAAAAAGAATGCATTGATCATTTAAACTACTTATCAAGCACACTGCTCATTTAAGTAACATATTTAAACTACCTATTACATAATCTAATGCTCAATTTCGACAAAATGTATATAGAAATAAAAAAGTATAGAGAAATAAAAAACTTACCAAATGTGAGTTTAATGTTAAGCTCTTTGATCAATTGGATGTTGATGGTAAAAACTTGGAAGTGTATTGAATGAGTTTGAGAGTTTGTGAGTTGATAGTAGGGGTGGGAATAGGCTGGGCCGAGCTAGGTGTTACCAAGCCTGAGCCTGACCTGCTAAAAAATTCAAAGCCTAAGCCTGGCCTGTAGCCTATCGTATGCTTATTTTTAAGCCTGAGCATGACCTTTTCGAAGGCCTGATTGACCTACTAGCCTATTTAAAAGCCTACTTCATTTGAACATTTGTAAATAAGAATTCAACTATTTTTAAATAGACTAACAAATTAAAGATCAATAAGATTAAAATGTTTTTTCATTGTCACATTCATGTTTACCTATTAGGATAAGTTTGGTGATACCATTTGTTGGAGAGAACTTATGAAAAAAACTTATGACAACAACTTATGACATTGCTTATAATGTTTTTTCAACTTATTTTCATAAGTTCTTCAAGATAACTAAGTTTTACTTTCGTATTTTAATTCAAAGTACAAAATAGAATATAATAATAATAATTAATTTATTGAGTTTTTCTTAAATAGCCCGACCTGATAGGCTTAAAAAGCTTTTCTTATGGCCGGTGGCCTAGTCTCTTTAGCTAAATGGGCTTACAAAATAGCCTAGGCCTTTTTTATTTAAGAAAAAGCCTGGCCTGGCCTGAGCTTATGTAGGCTAGGTCGTAGACCCTGTTAGTTGGCCTGACCTATTCCACCCTTTGTTGAGAGAGTTTGAGAGTTGAGAGGTCTTGAGAGTTTGGAGAGTTTGTGAATTTTGAGAGTATTTTGAAAAGTAAGGAAGGAGAAGATACTCTGACGCATATTTATTCCAAATGAGTATGGAGATGCATCTCTATAACTTATATAGATATGCATTTTCGTAATTTTTTTAACATAAACTTAGAATCTGCCTAAAAAACGAATGTGAATGAGATGCGTCCGGAAATATATTTTTGAATTTTAAGGGTAATTTTAATTTTTCACTAGTGTGGGAGAGCGATGCTTAGAGTAGAAAAAACAATTCTCTATCATTAAATCCAAATAAATACCAACCTATTATATCAAGTCCCAACTCATTAGTAGGAGGAACTAACTTGCCACCCCCTAATTTGAACCTAACACCCCTATAGTTTCATAATTTCAAAATTGCCATTGAAAAAAATTTCAAACAAATTTTCGTAGAAAATTCCATTTTTAATCGGCAATTTCGAAATTTCTGGTAAAAAATAAAATTCTCGGGAAGAATATGAAGAATACCTACCGGAATTTACAAAAAAAAATCCAAAATTTGCAAAAACGTTTTTACACTACCGAATTTTTTGAAATTTTCAATATTGAAAAAAACATTTTTTTCGAAAATTTTGAAATTTCCGATAAAAAAAGTGGAATTTTCGATATTCTTCATATTTTTTTTTCAAAATTTTTTATTTTTTATCAAAAATTAAAAATTAAAAATTCAAAAGATTTCCTATATATACTGTAAATTTCTGGTAAAAACAGATAAATTAAAAAAAAAAAAATTCAATTTTTACAACACAGTATGATGGGAAAAGCATCGTAAATGAGGGGTGTCAGGTACAAGGAGATATCAAATAAAATGTTCCATTAGTAGCATACCCATATCATTGAGCCCAAATAAGTTTTAATATATGTGTACCCATATCATTGAGTCCAAATAAGTTTTAATATATGTTTTCAATTTAAAGAAGTTTCTCTTTTTCTCTTAAAAATGCAATAATAAATTTAACAAAACCTAAATGCATGTTATTCTAGGCTTATAGTTGATATTCATTTTTATAAACAGAAATACAACAAATGTTTGTAAGTTTATTAAATAAGTGGAGGTATTTTATTAAAAATAATACTTAAAATATATGTTATTTTTAAAAATAATTTAATAGTCAAAATTTCACCTTAAAAAACAAATGAGAAGTTGAATATTCAAATATGTATTTGATAATTGTCTTCATTGTTACAGACTAATAATTTGATTGTGTGAACAACTATCTGCCCAAACGATACTTTTTCTCCTAACTATTATAATTACTTAGTAATATTAGCTATTATGTTACTAAAAGTACCAATTAAGTTGGAGAGAAGGTAGAGCTTCTCTCTCTAGGTCTTATCGTGTCCCCCACGCCCTCTTTCTGTAGTGGCTTTCTTCTCCAGTCTTCTGGATCTCCTTATCCTTGTTAGGTGTTTCGTTTCAAATTTCTCAGTCTCTGGTGTGCCGGAATAGGTACAATGGAGAAATGGAAAGCTATTACTTTGTCAAAAGAAGAAGAAGAAGGAGTTGTGGCGGACGAGGAGGAGTTGTGTGTCGATGATTCTTTTCAAAGAACGCTAGCCGGGAAGCTTTGGACGGAGAGTAATTTCAACTCTAGGGCTTTCAAGACAACAATGGCTAATGCGTGGAAGTTGAAGCATGCAGTGGATATACAAGACCTTGGTAAAAATCTATTTCTGTTCAAGTTTAATTCCAAACGGGACATGGAATTTGTTCTCAAGTCGGGACCTTGGAGCTTTGATAGGGCGCTGTTAGTTCTGAACCGTATCTCAGGGGAAGAACAACCATCAGATCTTAACATGCATTTCAGCTCCTTTTGGGTAAGGATATACGAACTACCTCTTAATCTGCGATCTGAAGCAATGGCGAGGAAGATCGGCAATATCATCGGAAAGTTTGAGGAGATGAATGTCAAAGAAGTGCACAGAAATGGTAGATTCCTTCGTATCAAAGTGATTATCAACCTCAAAGATCCGCTCAAAAGAGGAACACTGGTGAAGTTCAAAGAAAAAAACCTGAGAGTCCACTTCAAATACGAAAGACTTCTGACCTTTTGTTTCGTGTGTGGAAGAATGGGGCACCAAATTAAGGATTGTGAAGCGGTGGAGGATCTGAACGATGAAGGGTTAGAGGATATTGAGGAACGTGATCTATTCTATGGGCAATGGCTAAGAGTGTCTCCACTCCCAAAAATGTCTGAAGAAGCGAAGAAGAAGGATTCAAGTTCCAGTTTGTGTAGCAGAGAACTATTCAATGCGTCTTCTAGCCAAAGCAGATGTGAGGCGAAAGGGAAAGGTAACGAAGAGGACGCTGAGGTCCAACAAAAGCTACAAATTTCAAAGTAGCAAGAAAAGATTGGGCTGAGTGGAGAGAAGGAAAAACCTTAGAATACGAAATTGGAAAGGGTCGCGGAGTCGCTAGGTGCAGTTATAATCTCAACTGACAAAAATCCTCCAAAGAATGCTGGTAGCAAAGAAGGAGTTGTGAAAAGAAAATAGACCAGAAAGAAGAATGTGAAGGAAGGAAAGGCTGGTACAGTAGGGAGTGTTAAACCTAAGTTATCAAAGAGGCAGTTGGTTGAAGTAACCATAACAGAAGGGAATATAGAGGAAGGCATAGCAGGAGAAAAAAAGAGAAAGAGTTCATCAGTGGTTAGTGCAGGTCCGATTTGTCAACCAGAGGTGGTATTGGAAGACCAACACCGCCTATCCCAATGAAGGCCATCAGTTGGAACTGCAGGGGTCTGGGGAGCCCCCGTGCAGTTCGAGCCTTAGATTGGCTCATTCGATCGGAAAATCCCCAGCTGGTCTTCCTAATGGAAACCAAGCTAAAAAGAGAGGAAATGCAAGCTGTTAAGAAAAGATGTAGATTTTGCTTTGATTTTACAATTGATTGTAGGGGTGCTGGGAAAGATAGAGCGGGTGGAGTCAGTCTATGGTGGAATGACTCGATTGAAATCACAGTTAAATCTTATTCTCAAAACCATATAGTTGGGAGTTGTCAATTCGAAGAGGAAGAAGGTGGTTGGTCTTTTGCTGGTATATATGTCTTCCCGGAAGAGATAAATAAGAGGAAAACGTGGGAGTTGGTTCAAAAGATTAGCGATGAAGGAGGAGATAAGTGTATCCTTTTTGGCGATTTTAATGACATTCTACAAGATGCTGATAAAGAAGGAGGAAACGGCAGATCGTACTCTCAATTTTAATGGGGAAGAGAGACTTTGGACAAGTGTGGCTTGGAGGAAGTCAGTTTCGATGGATATCCATTCACCTGGTCTAATGGCAGGAAGGGAGAAGACAATATTCAATGCAGACTAGATAAAGTTCTGGTCTCCTTTGCCTTTAAGCAACTTTTTCCTCTTTCGAAGGTTACTCATCTGGAGAGACAATGTTCTGACCATGCATCCCTTCGTATTCTAATCAAGAAAGATGAGCCAATTCACAGGAGACCTTTTTTGTTTCGCTTTGAAGAGGCCTGGTCCAACCAAAAGGAGTGTGGGGAGATTGTTCGCCATCTGTGGAATAGAAACACACATTCAATCCAACAAAGGATCAACTTAATGCAAGATATTCAAATCACTTTAAGGAGATGAGAACAAACAAGATTAGAAAGGAGATTATCAGACTTCAAGACTTTCTCAAAGAGGATACAAGATGGTCCGGGGAAGGGATGGAGATTCAAAAGTATAAGGACGCTGAGAGACAGAGGGATTCACTGCTCAAAATCGAAGAAACCCTTTGGAGACAAAGAAGCACGCTGTCTGGCTTATGGATGGGGACATAAACACCAAATTTTTTCACCAAAAACCTGACCAAAGGAGGAGGGTTAATGCAATCAAGAGGTTGAAAGATAAAAGTGGTGTTTGGAGGAGTGGGCATCAGAACTGTGAGAAAATCCTCACTAAATATTTCAAGAACATTTTCACTTCCTCCCAACCAGAGAATCTGCAGGCTATCTGTAAGTCCATTCCAGGAAAACTTTCTGAGAGTCACAAAATTGTCTGCTCCTCTCAATTCACGAAGGAAGAAGTGTACAATGCGATCTTTCAGATGCACCCTATTAAGTCCCCAGGCCCGGATGGCCTCCCAGCACTGTTCTACCAAAAATACTGGTCCACTGTTGGGGAGGATGTGATTCAGTTTGCTCTAGATATTTTGAATAACAACAGGAATCCCAGTGAAATCAACAACACGTTCATTACTCTCATCCCCAAGAAAAAGCACCCCTCGACTCCCTTGGATTTTAGGCCGATTAGCCTCTGCAACGTCATAATGAAAGCTGTCACCAAAGCAGTGGCAAACAGAATCAAGATTATTCTTCCTGATATTATCAGTGAAGAGCAGAGTGCGTTTATTCGTGGAAGGCTGATAACAGACAATTCCCTCGTGGCGATGGAATGTTTTCATTGGATGAAGCATAAGAAGAAAGGAAAGGAACCATGGCGTTGAAACTCGACATGTCGAAAGCCTATGACAGATTGGAATGGAGCTTTGTGCTGATGACTTTGGAATGTTTGGAGTTCCCCCGTTCCCCGATTTCCCTTATCAGGAACTGTATTATGACTGTCAGCTACCAAGTCTTGATCAATGGGCAACCCTCCTCTCGTTTTGTCCCTGAAAGGGGTCTCCGTCAAGGAGATCCACTCTCTCCTTATTTATTTGTTATCCGTGCAGATGTCCTTTCTGGTTTGCTGAAGCAGGAGGTGGCGACGAAGAGAATCCACGGTATCAAAGTGGCGAGGAACTCTCCTACCATTTCTCACTTATTTTTTGCAGATGATAGTCTTCTGTTTGCAAGAGCCAGTGAGGAGGAAGCTCTCAGAGTCCTTAGTGTTCTCAACGACTATCAGAAGGCTTCGGGGCAAGTGGTGAATATTGAGAATTCCGAGGTCTCCTTTAGCAGCAATATTTCGCAAGAAGTGAAAGACAAAATCAAAAGTAAATTGGGTTTCTGGTTTGTGATTAATCATTCGAGATACTTAGGCTTGCCGGTGGTTTTTGGAAGGTCTAAAAAAGAGGTATTCAAGTTGGTACTTGAGAGAATTTAGAAGAAGGTGAAAGGATGGAAAGAGTCGTTCCTGTCAAAAGCAGGGAAAGAGGTTCTTATAAAAGCAGTGGCTCAGGCGATACCTATGTATATCATGAGCTGTTACCGTATTCCGGATACTTGTTGCAAGGAGATTGAAGCGATGTTGGCCAAATTTTGGTGGGGCTCAAAGAAGGGAGAGAAGAAAATACACTGGTTAAGCTGGGATAGGTTAGTACATTTCAAAGGTGAAGGTGGCTTGGATTTCCACGACATAAAAGACTTTAACACCAGTTTGTTAGGCAAACATTTTTGGCGATTAATGCAGGAAGATGGTTCCCTTTTTGAGAGATTCTTTAAGGGGCGATATTATCCAAGATGTCCTATTACAAAAGCTCCTATCGGCTATAGACCAAGCTATGCATGGCGCATCATCTTTAGCTCTAAGGAACTGGTTATTGGTGGGTCCCGGTGGCGTGTTGGGGATGGATCGAATATAAGCATAGGTCTGGATAATTGGATTCCATCTCTACCTGATTTCCGTCCTTCCTCTCTGGCTAATAGGCTCGCTCCTGATGCTAAGGTAGAGGAGCTCATTGATAAGGAGGGGGGTGTTGGAACCTGGACAAACTCAAGGAAAATTTTGGGGAACAGGACATCCTTCACATCAGGAGCATTCCACTTTCGTCCAATTTCCCTCAAGATAAATTGCTTTGGCATTATGAAAAGGATGGTGATTATTTGGTCAAATCTGCTTACCACTGGTTGGGTAATCAAAGGAGGAAGTTGCAGCCTGGTCCGTCTGATAACAATTCTAGGAGGTTTTGGAAGAATCTTTGGAAACTGAATGTGCCGCCCAAAACAAAGAGTACGGTTTGGAGAATTTCGATGAAGATCCTTCCAACCAAAGATAACTTATGCAAGAAAGGTATGTTTATCTACAACACTTGCCCCCTATGTTTCTCTGCTGTTGAATCTCAGTCACATCTTTTCCTCCGCTGTAACTTTGCCAAGAGAACTTTCTTTTCCTCTCCTTTAGGAATTTGCATTCCTGAGACTGGCAGTGTGATGGATTGGTTGAGTGAGGTCCTGTCCAGAAAGGACTTCCAGCTTGGTCGTTTAATAGCAATTTTTCTATGCAAGATATGGCAGGTCCGCAACTGTGTTGTTTTCAAGAAGGCCAAACCAGATCCTTGTAGGGTGGCTTCGAAGATTTGGGAAGCCTTTGTGGAAGGGGGAGAGAACCGAAGGGGAGGTAATGTGCGTGAAGCTGAGATGAGGCAAAACTTGGAAGAGCACAATGGTTGGGTAGTTCATTCTGATGCTGGCTGTTTTGAGGGGGGGGGGGGGGGGATTGTAGCTTTTGGTTATGTTATACAGGATCATACTGCAAACATATTTCTGGCTGCTTCCAAGAGACTAGTTAGTGCGACTGATCCTGCAAACGCTGAGTTATTGGCAATTCGGTGGTCTTTGCAAATGGCAGTGGATTTGGGCCTTAGTAATTTTATAATTCAGTCCGATGCTTTATTTGTTGTTGATTGTATTAATGGTTTGGCTTGCAGCGCTGAATTGCAACCAATCATTTGTGACTGTAGACAGTTAATGGCTAGGTGTGATAGAGTTGTTGTTATGTATGTTAATAGATGCCATAATAGAGAGGCTCATAGTTTGGTTGGTGTTGGTAGGAGCTTAGGGTCCAGAACTTGGACTGGTCATATTCCAAGCCAGGAAATTGCTTCTTGTCATGTTGTTTCTTCTGTCTAATGAAAAGACTTATTATAAAAAAAAATGATGAAAAACTTAACCAAATATTTTACAAGGACACGAGTTCTTAAGACGCCACACTAGAAGATAACGTATAAAATACATTCTTAATGAAGTTTTAGTAATTTAATTATTCCTATTTTAGTTGCTAACTTTTCTGTTTCTCTTTGGTTTAATAGTTACAATACTAGAGGTGGCAATTGGATCCATTAAAATAAAATTTATTCAATCTATCTACCAAAAAATTTATCTAATCCATCCATCATATAAAAAAATTAATTGATTGAATTAAATCCATCTATTTAGATGCATTGATTGATCTAATCCATCTAACATATTTTAATGATTCAATAAATTTTTTTTCTACGATAGATTTAATTTAATAAAAATAATTAAAAAAATGATTTTTTCAAAAATAAAAAAAATTGATTTTTTTCCCAAAAAACCGATTTTTTTTCCGAAAATTAAAAAATCGATTTTTTGGAAAATACAAAAAGTTGATTTATTCCGAAAAAATCATTTTTTTTCGAAAATAATAAAAAATCGATTTTTCCCAAAAATACAAAAAATTGATTTTTTTTCTCGAGAATACAAAAAATCAAATTTTTTTTCAAAAAATACAAAACACATTTTTTTTGAAAATAAAAAAATTGATGTTTTTCAGAAAATAAAAAATATCGATTTTTCCGAAAATTATACAAAAATTTGATTTTTTTCGAAAATATAAAAAAAATCGATTTTTTCAAAAATAAAAAAAGTTTTTTTTATCGAAAATAAAAATATAATTTTTTGGATGGAAGGATATCCATCCACTAAAAATATTTTAATGGATGAACTTGATAAATTTTATTCTGAATTGATGGATTTGATTATATATTTTAAAGAAAATTTTAGTGGATTGTTAATGGACTAATGAATTATTTTGATCCATCCATTAACAATCAAATCTATATCCATCAAATCCATCTATTTTGCCACCTCTATATAATACTAAAGATTTCGTACAAAATTACATGAATGTGGGAAAAAAATGGAATGTTCCATGAACTTGCATATTTTCACAAATCATTAGAAAAATACCCCTTGCTGATTAGATAGGTAATTATCAAAAAACATTTGAATGAGAAGATAACTGTCTCTTCTAACTTAACTAAAAGTTTTAGATTCAAATTCAACCTTGAACATGTAGTACTATTAAATATTTTGAGGGAAAATTTTGTCGGTTACTATAGTCCTTCCAGTTCGACAAATTAGTCTTTATAGTTACGCGTTAAAGATATTCAATTTATAAAATAAAAATATATAGACAATTAATCTTAACTATTATAAATCATTTACTTTATAAATAGATAGTTAATCTCGACCATATGACATATATAATTTCTCAGTTCGACAGATTAGACTTCGTAGTTGCGCGTAGAAGATACTCAATTTATAAAATAAAAGTCTAAAGATAATTAATCTTAACTAGTATAAATCGTTTACTCTATAAATAGATAATTAATCTCGACCATATGACATATATAAATTCTACCACACGTTGTTTTCCGCTTTCTTTTGGAGAAGGAATGAACAAGAATCCATTGAATGTACAGTTCTTAGTGATCCCTTGAAAAATTGTTAATTGCATCATACAAAGACACTTTCTCGCAGTACTGGACGCAGTGGCGTCTACTGTCCACCTGAAGGTGAAATACCAAAACTGCTTTTGCGAACTAGTTGTTGTTCTGATTGATTTGCGTGAAGTCCATCGAATACATTAGACTATCCTAAAAACCCTCGGGTAACCACCAAAATTCCTTGAAAGAAGGCAGTGGAAAACTCTACTGTCACCATCAACACGATTAACCTCGATGTACGTGATGGTGAGACCCTACTAGGTGACGAACTCAACTCCCTGGTAGGAACCAATTTAAAGACCCCGAGGCCGGTCCCAGACGAAAACTTTGAGATAATACAACTTGACGAAAATCTGGACAAGTACGTACGAGTATAAGCAAACTTGCCAGTTTTAGGGAAAAAGCCTCATCAAATGCATAAGAGTTAATTATGACCTCTTCGCAATTTCCATGGATGAAATGTCTGGCATCGACCCCATTGTGGTTTGTCACTAGCTGAATATTGACCTTCCATCAGATTCGTAGCCCAAAGAAGAAGGCGACAATTCCACGAAAAAGCTGAGGCTGCATTTTTATCCTCATTTACGCGTTTAGAGAAACTGCAGCCAGATCAGATAGTTAAAGATTGGAAAATTATCTCGCTTAGAGATTATCTATACTCTATTCCCTCACTCATTTTTTTTGAAACGTTCCTTCTTGATTTATATGTATAAATGTGACAACATGTATGGGAGAATATGTATATATGAATTTGATATTTGGATATTGTCATTACCTAATTAAGGTGCACGTGTTATATCTCAAATATATTGCTTTAGGCTTAGCTTTTACTTTACAAGGGCTTAGCTCGAAGTTTATTAGACGTCTCAGGGGTCGTGCCCGATCAAGGGTCGGTACCCCTTCCCTTCTCTGGTGTAATAATGGTCCGAGTTCAACGTGTGGAGGACCCATTGTAGCCTATAGAATGGCTAGCTACCATTCTTTGTGTGTGATTTTCATTGCAAGGTTTTAATTCTTTAGTCGTACGCTTGGTTGTACCACTAAGTCTTTGTGACGAGGCTTTGATTTCCTTGGTTGTACCTCAGACTCATCGTTACCTTTCAAAGTCATAAACAAAAGAGATATTTTAGTCGAACATTCTTATTTCTTTAACCAAAATGATCATAATACATTTTGATGGCGTAATTCTATTTTATATGAAGCTATTAAAATAAATAGGTGGGCTTGCCACCACTTATTTTTGCCACAGCTTGTAGTCTGCTCGAATCAACCACTTTTGCTTGTTTGGATAAAGTAGCCTGTCTTACCCGTGGGAGTGAAATTATTCATATCTCTTAGCTGTCTAATTAGGGAGGTTACATTGATCTCCAAGGTTTTGCGCTCCCCTCCCTTTTGGTCCTGTTGCAAGGCTTGGTGGATTCTCTTTACTCTATCAAGATCGACATTTACCGTGGTTGGTTCATCGTGGAAGTTGTGAAACTTTAGCTTAAGGTGAACTGGGGACGCTATAACATCTAAGGTTGTCGCAAAGGGTTTGTCCACGATAGAATTGTAAACTCTCTTATAAGGAATCACCAAAAATTAAGAGTCAATCTTTCTAACATCTCTCACTTTCTCTACAGTAATCATTAACTTGATGTACCCCCAGGGATGGGTTGTCATGCCATTAAAGGCTTGCAGATTACATTCTGATAAGGATACAAGTTTTCTTTCTTTAGGACCAAATTCTTGAAAAGTTTCGATTACATCACGTTTAAAAGCTGCCACCATCAATCAGTATTCAAGAAACGTCAAAGTGGCTGATAGTGGTCATTATAGCCAATGAAAAAATTTCGTTCGGTATTCCCCAAAAATTTTCACTATCTTGAAAATCAAACATCGGCCTTTATGTACCATTGATTGATGTGCTCCCGCCTTTCTTACTGAAGGCCATTAGTTCAATGATTTTTCCTTCAATATGCTGGCGTTTCCCTTTGTGCATTTCCTCTTCTTTGCTGTTTACTTCCTTACAAATGGTTACAACATCAACTATCTTAGTCGGGGACTATTTATTCTTGGGGGAATCGCTTCGGTTCCTCTTATTGTCTTTAGTGTATTCGGATAGACGACCTCTCTAGATCATCCATTAGTGTTATGGTCATTACTTTTATGGAAAGGACAATACTTTGACTTGTCAGTCTGAGATGATTCCATGACCAATAAGGGATTTTTTTCTCTTGCTTGAACTCTGCGTTGGCACATTCCTTCCATATTTTATCCCAAGAGGTGTTAGGGGAGTGTATCTGTTAAATTGGCTGCGGGTCTTGCAATCACTTCCATCTTTGCCCTAGTTGAATTCCTTCCTTGATGACCAGATAGAACCTACATCTATCCGTGCTCGGTTGCCCCCGAGGAAAATGAGCTTCTCCTTACAATTAATCAAGGGTTGAGCCTTATTTAGTAGCTTATTCAAGTTGTGAGCTTCCTTACGCCCCAGCTTCTCTATGAAGGTGTTTTCATGCCTCAATCCATTTTCAAAAATTTAGCAATTTAGGCTTTCATCGAAGCCTCCCACTTTTACAATTACTTTTGTAAAGTGGTTGATATACGCCCCTAACCCCCTTCTTTCCCTATGTGATCACGTTGAGCGCAAATATTTTTATAGGTTTCCTCTTTCGGACAGTGAAGGGAGCGAAAAATATTTCGCATATGTCAGTCCAAGAATCCACGCTTCTGTCCGACACATATGTGTATCAAATCATGGTATATCCAGTTAGAGTTAGTGCAAATATTTTTCACTTCACGATTCTGTCAGTATGATATTTATCGAGACAATCGTCTACATGCTGCACATACTCATCCGGATCTCCCTTTCGATCATAACTCGAGAGCTTTGGAGGCTTTTCTAGTGAATTTGGGGTCCAACTATTGAGAATATGAGCAGAAAGAGGATTATTCTTTCATCCTTTGACTGAAGGCTTCTCCTCTGGTTCCTCTTCCCTTTGTGGGAAACGAATCTCGAGAGGAGTGTGAGTGCCCTTTCCTTCTTTAAGACAAGGATAAGGAGTTTGGTGTTTCTATCTTCTTCGATGGATTGAAGATCTTAGAGTTATTTCTCGTAGAGACGCTGCCGATTCAAGAATGATGGTATGACTCACCTGGGAAACAACATCTTGCATAATGTTGCCCTTCAATTTTGCGTAATGCAAGCTTTATTAGATGCGAAGTAACCTTTCCTCCAAGACTTGCAAATTATAATGCCGAACCATGTTGGAAATATTGTTCAAAAAGTCGTTAGCACCTTGTATGCTGAGGTTAGCTTGCAATAATTGGAAACCAGAGAGCGTTTCTGGTCTAGGTACCATCGACAGTGCTAGATGCATGAATGATGGTTCGCCTAGTTAAAATTGTGGAAGGGATCCTAAGAATGGGGGAGGTTGAAAAACGCCTTGAAATGTCCTAGGTTGGACAAGATCTTTAGGCGATGGTGCAGATGAAGACTCCACGAGGACTTGATCGCTATCATTTTTAAGAAGAGGCGATGGATCTTTTTTAACTCGAGCAGTGGCGATAGCGTCTAGTTCGCGTTGTTAAGCAGAGCAAGTAGCCCTGGAACCACCAATACTGATGGATAGAGAAAAGATCTGAGAAATGATATTAATCTTCAATCGGAAAGGATAGAGAACAAATACCTACAATTCATATTCAAGAAATCTAAATTTCTAGGTCGAAGAAGTTTCAGCTTAGAAACTCGAGGGATGGATGTTCGAATATGAAAAACATAGGAATGAGATGTTGATTGGTGAATGATGGATGTGGATCGCAATGGTGAACTTGATTTTCTAGTATGGTGGCAGAGGGATTGACTTACAAGGTTAACACTCCAATACCCAAATATGAGAGTAAAGTGAAGTGAATGAGATTTGAATTTAAATTAGCTGAGAAATGACGCGTTCTCTTTTTATATAGTTAGACAATTATAACATTACACTAATATATTGACGCGAAATGCATAAATTTGTTTGATTGATCTTTGGCTTGATGTTATCTGCTTCCTTGCCCATGATAACACATTTATCTCTGGCTTGACTCAGTGGATCATATGCCTTTTAGGTCATTGTTATTGGGTCCTCTAGGCGGTCTAGAACACCTGGAAAACACAAGACGACAATAGAGGGAGGCCCGGCAAACTCAATCTTTGCTCCACTAACAACTAGGACTTGAGGGGTAATTGTTCTGTGTTGGCCAAAGCCCAATTATGACGTCCCAATTCAGAGATCCACCAAGTAGGGCCGGTGACCGAGTGAAACCGCGTCAGAAAGCCGAGTACCTAATCCTAGTCACCTAAACATCAAGTGTCGTTAAATTTGATTGGACGACTCCCCGCTTTCCCACACCAAGTTATATTAATGCGGTTTCAATCGTCAATCATATAAACCCTACCACGCAGTATTTACAGATGTTATCTCACTCTCACTCTCAAACTACTTCTCAAAAATTTAATTTTGAGTTTTTACCTTATAAACCTCCTTATTACACTATATCATAAAGTTTTGTCGACACTCTTAAAGAGCTCATTCCTTTCACACTTGAAATAGTTACAATTCTAGTTAATTAATTGAATTTGATTTATTTTTATAAAAATAAATAATTAATCAAAATAATAACTCCCATTTACTGTTTGGGTAATGATAAAGTGACAATTTCCACTTGAACTTTCCCTGCTTCCTATTACTTGTCACTTCGTTGATAGGTTGTAATAATGCTCCGGAGCTAATTAAAGGCATTTTTGCCGTTTGTTTATGTTTCCTAAAACATTAACAAATTTCCTTTTAGTGCCATAGCGATGTTTCTAAAGTCGAATGTTGATATTCTTGTTTTCCATTGAACTTTCTTTTAATTGTTTCCTAAGAAAAATCTTTAATTTAACTGTGATGTAACTTTAAATGTTCTGAGATGACATCTAATTCACTTTACTAAATGCATTTGGAATTTAGATAAAGTTGTAACATGATCTACTGGCCTCCGTGGATAATGATTAAAAAGGAAATAGCTTAATTTACAAAAGCTATTAAAATGATACACTATATCAAACAAGACATTAGACAGCGCTTTTTTAGGCCTTAGACTGAGCTTAAAAGCGCTGCCTAAGATAGCGCTGTCGTAGGTAAAGACAGCGCTTTTGATTTATGGAAAAGCGCTCTCTAAAGTATATATTAGACAGCGCTTTTTCCTTAAAAAACGCTCTCTAAAGTGGGCCTTTAGACAGCGCTTTTGCAGAAGCGCTGTCTAATGTATACGTATAAAATTTTAATGAATTTTTTTATATACCTTTAGAAAGCGTTTTTTCAGGAAAAAACGCTGTCTAAAGGCCCCCTTTAGACAGCGCTTTTTAAAGCGCTGTCTAATGTATGCCTATAATTTTAGTTATCAATTTTTCTATACCTTTAGAGGGCGCTTTTTAGGAAAAGCGCTTTCTTTTGTGAACTATAGACAGCGCTTTTTAGAAAAAGCACTGTCTTTTCTCTACGTATAATTTTAATGTTTTTTTAAAAAAATCCCATTTTAACCATTTTTTTATGCAGAAACCTGTATAATTCAAGCCATTTCAATAAACCTGTATATTTCACATTTCCATTAACAATTTCTAGTATGGTTCATTAACCATTTCCACTAATCCCATAAATCACATAAACCACATAAACCACATAAACCACATAAACCATTTCCATTATAATTCAAGTTATTTACATTAACTATTCACAAAACTATACAATTACAATCCAAAAACACATAAAGGGCATAAACCATTCACAAAACTATACAATCCCATAAAATAAACCATTCACAAAACTATACATTCACATAATCCCATAATCCTATACCTTATATAGGATTCTTTTTTCAATAAGGTATTCGCACAATTCCTCCTTAATTTCTTGCAATTTATCCTTCGTGTAATGAGAACACGCGTATTCATCAAAGTACTACATAACAAAACAAAATATGCATGATTTAGTTAAAAATAATAAATTATATGACATATCCGATAAATATTAAAATAAATCTTAAGTTATAAATCCATGCATACCGTAATAGGAATCTCTAATCGATCCATTTGACGAATTTCTCTCATAAACCTCAAAACGAAATACCCGCAGTCTATGCCATTACGCTGACGAGGGCACTACACATAGACAAACAAATAAGAATTAATATATATTTGTTTTGTGTTATCAAGTAGCATCACTAATAAGCAACATTGTGAAAATTAATATACCTCCACTTTGACCCATGTAACGTTGGTTGCTTTAGCCCGTGCTACTCGAGATTCTCTTTGTGCTCGGTATACTTTTCTTGTAGGATTAATGGCAACCAACAAACAGTGTCCACTGTAAAATATAACAAAAGTTTAGATGGATAATTTCTACGCAAAAGATACAAATTAAAGATTAGAATGAAATTAGAATGAAAATCTTAGTACCTTTTTCACAAACGTCTCTTTCTTTTCTTGGTTGGAATATGTTCTACCCGTCTCTTAACAACACGGACGATTGGATTTATCCAAATACCCTCATTATGATCATTTCTTGTATATGATTCATTCGCTATAATATTTTCATCTTGATCATTTCTAGTAAATGATTCAATATCAACATCAATATCACCTTGATCTCTAATGTTTTCATCAATTACTTTGTTAGATAAAAGCACTATAGACCATTTTGTACTTGTCGGATCAGTGACATAGAACACTTGTTTAGCTTGAGAGGCTAGAATAAAAGGCTCATCTTTGTACCCCACCCTATTAAGATCCACTTGCAAAAATCCCGACTTATCCATTCGTACGCCATTATTATTTTCAACCCACTTGCAACGAAATATAGGAATCTGAAACTTCTCATAATCAAACACCCAAATGCGCTCGATAACCCCAAAATATGAAAGATTTGCAAATTTGGGGTTTAAATCTTTCACACTTAAAATGTGCATTACTTCAGCTACCACGGTGACACCACTATTTTGCATAGTACTTTTATCATCTTGTTCTTTGGTATAAAATGTGTATCCATTAATTGCGTATGCGCTATAAGAAAACACAACCAAACTTGGACCATATGCTAAACATCTCAACCTTTCTGTTATTGAAGCGAGATCTGAATAATACTTTGAATAAATATGATCCTTAAACCAAGGTATGAAACTTCGATTGTGCTCTCGTACTATCCAATTCTCATTTCTATTCGGATTTAAACCTCGGAGAACATCCTTGTGCATTTCAACATACGGCTCAACCTCATTCTCATTGTGCAGAACATACAAATGCACTTGATCCCGTTCGACCCTTGATACTGTCATAACTTCATTTCCAATTAACTTTTTTCCTTTTTTTTTTCGACAATATGAGATTTGGGGAGTCCAATTGATTGTACATTGGACAGATATTCAGTACAAAACTCAATCGCTTCTTCAACAATGTATCGTTCGGCAATACAACCCTCTGGTCGACTTCGGTTTTTCACATAGCCTTTTAATATTTTCATATAACGTTCAGCAGGGTACATCCATCTCATATAAGCCGGTCCACACAATTGCGTCTCTTTCACCAGATGAACAACTAGATGAACCATTATGTCAAAAAACGAGGGAGGAAAAATCATTTCAAGATCACACAAAGTAATAACTATTTCTTTTTGCAATGTTGGTAAGATCGCAGGATCGATCACCTTACTGCAAATTGACTTGAAGAAAAAACACAATTTAGTTATTGCGCTTCTTACTTTTTCTGGCAGAATAGAACGTATACCTATTGGTAGAAAATGTTCCATTATAACATGGCAGTCATGCGTCTTTAAACTCTTTAACTTGAGGTCTTTCATAGACACAAGTCTTCTAATATCGGAAGAGTATCCTTCTGGAACTTTAACTTCACTTAGAAACTTACACAATATATTTTTCTCTTTTCTAGATAGAGTATAAGCAGCAGGTGGTAGATATGTTCGTGTTCCTTTTTTCATGGGTCCTAATTCATTTCTTATTCCCATCGCTACCAGGTCCTTTCTTGCTTTAAAGCCATCCTTAGACTTTCCTTGTATATTGAGTAACGTACCAATAACACTGTCAAATACATTTTTTTCAATATGCATAACATCGAGAAAATGTCTTACATACAACGACTTCCAATATGACAGTTCAAAAAAAATTGACCTCTTCTTCCACCCACTCTTGACAAGTGTATGTGCAAAAGGCTTTCCAAACTGAGTACTCACATCTTTCACCTTTTCAAAAATTTGATCACCTGTCAATATAGTTGGAGCTCTACCATGTTCTGCCTCTCCATTCAATGCTTTTCTCCACCCACGATAGTGATGATTAGAATTTAAGAATCTACGATGACCGAGAAATACATTCTTCTGACCAAACTCCAATCGCGTCCAATCTGTTTTATCTTCACAAATAGGACACGCACATTGACCTTTTATGCTGTACCCTGATAGATTTCCGTATGCTGGAAAATCATTAATTGTGCCAAACAACATCGCCCTCAAGTTGAAACTTTCTTTCCTATACCCATCATAAACCTCCACACCGTTCTCCCACAAAAACTTTAAATCTTCGATTAAGGGTGCCAAGTATACGTCTATGTCATTCCCTGGTTGTCTAGGCCCAGAAATTAACATAGATAACATCATGTACTTACACTTCATACATAACCATGGAGGTAGGTTATAAATCATTATGATCATAGGCCAAGTGCTATGTGAGATACTCTGAAGACCGTGTGGTTTCACTCCATCAGTAGATAATGCCAAGCAAAGGTTTCTTGCTTCTTTTCCAAATTCAGGATAATCATCATCAATTTTCATCCACTGTGGTGAATCTGCCGGATGTTGAAACTTTCCATCAATAATTCTTTCATCTGCATGCCAAGTCAAGTGTCTTGAATTGGTCTCACTACGAAACATGCGTCTAAATCTCGGAATTATAGGAAAATACCATAAGACTTTTGCTGGAGACAACTTTTCCTTATATCGAGAGACACCGCAATTAGAACACTCATTTAACGATGCATACTCATTTCGAAACAAAACGCAATCGTTTGGACATACATGTATCTTATCATAGCTCATGCCAATAGAGCACAACATCTTTTTGGCCTCATATGTTCGATTTGGAAGAACATTATCCTCTGGAAGCATATCTTTCATAAGGGCCAATAACTCTGTGAAAATTTTATCCGACCATCTATTGCCCGCCTTTAAGTTGTACAACTTTAATACCGCAGACAATCTTGTGAATTTGGTGCAACCATTATATAGAGGTTTCTCTGCATCGCTTACCAACCTCTCAAACATTTTGGGACAATCCTTAAGATCTTCTTCAAGTGCTTCTGCAATCTCTTTGACTCGATCAGAATCGTATGTATCTGTGCCATTTTCGTTTGAAGCATAGGTCGTATTATCCCCCGGTTCAACATTCCCGTTAATTTTCTCACCATGCAAATTCCAACATGTATAACTTCTATCAATTCCACTCCTCATTAAATGCGATGCCAACTGAACCGCGTCAACCCGACTCCCAAAACGACAACCCAAGTAAGGATATCTCATTCGATTGGGGTCTTTGGCGTGCGCAACAGCAAACTTAACAAATTCCGATACCCCATTCTCGTACTCTTTCGACAATCGACTTGAAACCATCCATTTCTTATCCATAGTTATACTAATTAAACTAAACAAAAACAAAAATAAAAAATATTTACCTGTAGAGATGTAAACAACTTCTAGACCCACACAGTGTCCAGATAGGTTAGAATTACCAAGATCCCCCTGTACACGTATCATAAAATGAAATATCATTAATTGACCAATTATGAGTCATAACTTGATAAGTGGCAACATGTAATCACAAACAAGCAACAATTAGAGGTAAACACCTACATAGTGGCCTCAAAAGTAAGTACTCTTTCTCAATATATATACAAGGATATTAACAAGGCTTTTGATTATCTCCAACAAGGAAAGAGCATTCGTTGCACTATAAGGATGGATCATTAACAAACTACACAACATTTTCTTTTAATTAATCTTAAAACTATGTCTTTCTTTTATATCCAATATATGATAGTAAACTACACAATATATGATAGTAATCCATGATAGCAATGTTGCTAACCACACAATAAGACCCGCCAGAGAACTGGGCTTGCTGTTAGCGGCTAGAGCAGCAGCAGAAAAAGAATCAATACAAGTTGGTCCAACAAAAATGCATAAAGCGAACCAAACAACAAGAACAATAATGACAGAAAAAGTATCAACAATGACGGAAAAAGTTTCAATGGTAAGACACAAGAACAACAACAAGAACGTACCTCTTCGTTTTCGTCTTCTCCTTCACGAATGCGAGAATGAACGACGGCGACGGTGATGGAAAGGGTTTCAGAATGACGACAACCGTGATGGAAAAAGTATCAGAACGACGACAATGGCAAGGTTTCAGAACGCATACAAGAACGATTGAAAGCAAGGGTTTCAGAATGCATGAAAGCAACGGTCGAGAGAAGAAAATGAAAAGAAGTTTCTGAAAATGAATAGAAATTGTTTTATAATTTAATTCATAATTGACCTTACAGAGCGCTTTTCATAAAGCGCTTTCGTAAGTGCTACATATAAGAGCGCTTTTCTGAAAGCACTTTCTAAGGTTAATACCTATAGCAGCGCTTTTCCAAAAAGCGCGTTCTAAGGTGGCTACCATTTAACAGCGCTTTTAAAAAGCGCTTTCTAAAGTCTGTCTTTTACAACGCTTTTTTTAGCGAACTTTTTTTATTCTTTTTAGCAGCGCTTTGTGCAAAAATCGCTTTCTAAGGTGGCTTCCATTTATGGCATTTAACAGCGCTTTTAAAAAGCGCTTTCTAAAGGCGGTCTTTTACAGCGCTTTTTTTAGCGAAATTTTTTTATTCTTTTTAGCAGCGCTTTTTGATAAAAGCGCTGTCTTTTTAGTGCTGTCTATTCCTATTTTTGGCGTAGTGATATTTGTGTTAACTACGAGGGAACTAGCAAAAAACTGTTGTGTTAACTGTCAATACTTCAAAATACATAAAATTTATTTAAAAGAGAAAGAATTGTCATCATCATATTGGATTGTAGAAAGAATAATTGTAGAGCACTATTTTTATATTTAAATTTAAAGTGAAAATGTTTTTGTCTCATGAAAACACTACGCCAAAATTCGCTTTTGGCAGCACAAAAAAGACAGCGCTTTTATTACAAAGTGCTGCTATAAGTTTTGGAAAAAATTCGCTAAATAAAAGCGTTGCTAAAGGCTACATTTAGAAAGCGCTTTCTAAAAGTGCTGCTAAAGGCCTTACATAGACACCACCTGAGAAAGCGCTTTTATAAAAGCGCTGCTAAAGGTATAACCTTAGAAAGCGCTTTTTAAAAGCGCTGCTAAAGGTATAACCTTAGAAAATGCTTTCTAAAAGCGCTGCTAAATGTTAACCTTAGAAAGCGCTGCTAAAGGTATAACCTTAGAAAGCGCTTTCTAAAAGCGCTGCTAAAGGTATAACCTTAGAAAATGCTTTCTAAAAGCGCTGCTAAATGTTAACCTTAGAAAGCGCTTTTGAAAAAGCGCTGCTAAATGCCTTAAATTGGCCCCACATTTGAAAGCGCTTATAAGGAAAAAGCGCTGCTAAATATAGCACTTAAGAAAACGCTTTTCAAAAGTGCTGTCTTAGGTCATTTATTAATTAAAAATTAAAAAACACCACATTTTCAGAAGAGCCCTAATCAATATTTCTAATCATTTTCACTCTCGCGACTGTTCTTCCTTTCTCCTTCTTCCTTTCTCCGACCGTTATCTCTCACTTTTTTCCGTTTTCTCTGCATTTTTTCCATTATCGACTGTCTGCTACTCATTTTTCGTTCGAAGAAGAAGAAGAAGCGGAAAACGAAAACGAAGAAGAGGCATTCTGTATTCTTCTTCGACCGTTATCGTGCAGGTATGCATTCTTCTCCGACCCTTTTAGGTTTTCTTGAGATTTTAGAGTTTAAGTTTATCCTATTTTCTTGAATGTTGGTTCTTGAGAGTTACTGTCATCATATTTTAGGTTCTTGAATGTTGGTTCTTGAATGTTGGTCATGTTGTATTGAATCATGTTGTATTGACTCTGTGTTGTTTAGGGTTGTTGTAGTTATAAATGAACTTGTTTACTCTGTTTTTTTGTTGTTACTAATTATGTTGTTGCTCACCTTGTTGCTGCTGATAAAGTAAGACATAATGCAGCCAAAGATTTGCAGAGAGTTGTGAATTACAAAAGCTCTTTGATGATATAGGCGAGGAAATTGATAATTTATTTAATGATGTAATGAGTCATAGAACTAAATTAGTTAATGGCATCTTTATGTAAAAATATCAATTGTTTTTTGCATTGTTTGTTAAATTGTATATAATTATGTAGTCATGTTAAAAGCAACAGTTGGCTCAATTTCTAAGATTAATTAACATGCGTCATCATCAATCATCATAAAATAGCTCAATTTCATAGGTTTCATTGTTAGCATATGGAGATGGAAGTGGTGTCAACGTGGTAATTGTAATAATACTTTTCTTATTTGTTTATGTATAGGAAATAATAGAAATATGCATAGGTTCTTAAGGGTTCATATGTTGTAACACACATGTTGGTTCTAGAAAACATTATTGGAATGAGATATTTGTTGAAAATATAAAATACAACACAACTTAGATTGAAGAATTTTGAGGCATAGGATTGAGTCAATATATATTATGTAGAATTCTTGAATAAATTACTATAAGAATTTGGCATAGGATATATCTTGTTGAAGAGACATTCAAATGTGAAAAGTTGGATTGATATTGATAGTATGATTGTTTTACAGGTGCAGAGTGAAAGTCTGATCGTTGGAGGAATCTTATATTGTGTGGGTCCAGAACTTGATTACTTCTCTACAGGTAATTAGTTGTTCTTTTGCTATAGTTGCGTGAATAATTAACGTTTTTGTTTAGCTTAATTAGTAAAACCATTTGAATGAACTGCTTTGAATGAACTTCTATGATGGATGAGCATTGCTTGCAATGATTGAGAACTAACTTATTGAATTTGCTATATATAGGGGTTACTTGTGATCAAAGTGTGAAAGTTGGATCGTTTCCCTACAGGTAAATATTTTTTATTTTGTTTTTCTTTAGCTTAATTAGTATAACTATGGATAAGAAATGGATGTCTTCAAGTCGATTGTCGAAAGAGTACGAGAATGGGGTATCAGAATTCGTTAAGTTTGCTGTTGCACACGCCGAAGACCCCGGTCGAATGATATGTCCTTGCTTGGGTTGCTGTTTTGGGAGTCAGGTTGACGCAGTTCAGTTGGCATCACATTCAAAGAGGCGTGGAATTCATAGAAGTTATACATGTTGGAATTTGCATGGTGAGAAAATTAACGGGAATGTTGAACCGGGGGATAATACGACCTATGCTTCAAACGACAATGGCACAGATACATACGATTATGATCGAGTCGAAGAGATTGCAAAAGCTCTTGAAGAAGATCTTAAGGATTGTCCCAAAATGTTTGAGAGGTTGGTAAGTGATGCAGAGAAACCGTTGTATAATGGTTGCACTAAATTCACAAGATTGTCTGCGGTATTAAAGTTGTACAACTTAAAGGCGGGCAATGGATGGTCGGATAAAAGTTTCACAGAGTTATTGGCCCTTATGAAAGATATGCTTCCAGAGGGATAAAGGGATCAAATATGATGTACATTGGAGTGATGAAAACCAACTAATTGAGCCAAACGGTTCAATGTTGACTAGTTACATAGGTTCCCTTGTCCGTCAGCACATTCCAATCACCAGTGATAATTGGAGGAATCAATTGTTGCAAGCTGGTAAAGATAAAATATGGACTGAGATACAGGTACTTACCAAATATGATTGATGTTATTAGATTTTTGTTGACGATTAAGTCTTTAATTTACTTATACTAACACACTCTATGTGTATGTTTTTTCGTAGAGGTCTTTTAATATTGATGAAAGCCGAAAAAAGTATTGTCTTCAATTGGCCGGAAAAAGACACAGAGGGTTTTGAACTATGTTATCAAACAAATATCTTAGGGATGAGATAAAAAAATTTGTTGAAGCAGAACTTCCACAGTTGTATGTGGACTTGATTACACCTGAAGAATGGGGCACTTTTGTAGCCAAACGAAAAACCGAAAAATTCAATGTAATGTTAATTTGTCATGTCTATTAATTGTATTATATACTTGTTGCATTAGTTTGTTCTGATATGACTTAAACTTGTTTATCCAGGAATTGAGTGCCATTAATCGCAAAAGAGCATCAAAACCCGCGTATCCATACAGAAAAAGGCGTTTGGGATATGCACGCTTACAACAAAAAATGGTAAGTATATATAAATGCTATGATTTTATTAATTGTCTTCTTGTGTTATAATTAATGATCTTATTATTTATCTCAATGTGTAGTTAGAAGAGATGAAAAGTGAAGAAACATCACTTCAGGAACATGTTTTGTGGAAGGAAGCTCGTGTGGGCAAGGATGAAGTTGTTAGGGAAGATGTTCAGCATGTTTATGACGATTGTGTAAGTATAACATTATATCTTTAAGTTAATCGAAATTTTATTAAAATATAATTAATTTTTAATCCCCACTAATAATTTTCGATATGTCAATGAATTTCAGGAGACTCTATCTAAATCCTTAACCACAGGTGAGGAGGATTGCAGGAGCATACTTAGTCGAGTACTAAATGTTCCTGAGTATTCTGGTCGGGTGAGGGGTAAAGGATTTGGTGTGACTCCATCTTCCTTGTATAAGCATCCAAAGAGAAAAAAATCCTAGCAATCAAGAAGTGATGCAATCGTTGGAGGAATTAAAAGCGCAAGTCTGTGAATTGCAAAAGGATAAAGAGAGATATGAGGCGGAAAAGCGCGGTTCAGAGTTGAAAGATACTAGTGACAAAGCGAGTATCAATTGTCAAAAGAAAATTCCCGAGGTAATTATATATGTTATTATGAAATTAAATTAGCCCATTCATTTTAATTGACATATATACACATTAACAGTAACATATTTATTATTGGTTTAGGGCATTTCATCTTGCCAGCTGTATTTATCGTCACCGACTTATCGCATAGTTGGCAAGGGAAAAGTGCATAACACTTTGGGAGATTTACTTCACCATAAACCGCTACCTGATGGATATCTAAAAGTATCAGTTGATATTGCATTAGAGCTGGATGCGTTGCTACCGATACCTGACGTTGTTTCAGAGACAACATTGTTGCGGGATGCAATAGGATCGTTTGTTGCATGGCCGTCAGACCTCATTTTCATAGATGATTAGGTATGTTGAAAACCATTATGAATCTTTTAGTATTCAAATGTCAATTCTGAACCATTATGAAAATCATTCTGAACCATTACGTACCTTTTTTTTACATGGGAATGTTAGACTCCTACAAAACCTGCATCTAAGGATAAAGGAATTTTGCCGCACAACGAGTCTGTTGCATCACAAAAAGAGGTACATTGAAAGTGTTATTCTATGATCCAAATTCAAAAGCTTCATGATTTTCTACTTTACCTAACTTATATGATTTTTAGGTTCCTGCTCAAGTTTCACAACAAGCCAGCAAGAAAAGAGCTCCTACAAAGACCGGGCAGGCAAAAAGAGCTCTTACACCTCGCTTTCGGATGTGTCTTGAAACACTTGTGGAAACATAAGATTTGATGGATGGTGCTATTCGTCAAATCGACATGGATGAAGGTGTTTTTGGTTTTCCTTATTCCGAAACAATTGCAAAAGAGGACATGGAACAGATTTTTCAGCATCTTGAATTAGACATCGGTGTTATGCATTCATACATCTGGTACTCCGATGAATCTATTATTTAATTAGTTGAACAATTTATTTACACATTTCAATGAAAATAGTCTAATGTTTATTATGTTTTTATTTAAGGTGCTTGTATGACAAATTGATGCGCGGGAATCAATTGTCAAACATATTCTATTTCTTGTCTTGCGCCCGTGTCAATGCACCGACAATTGCTACTGATCCAAATTCAGTAAGAGATCACTTACTCGAGAGATTTATGGCCAACAATACAGAAAGTTTGTATCTTTTACCGTATAAAACTGGAAACGGGTAAGATTTTCATTCTAATTTCATTCTAATCTTTGTATCTTTTGCGTAGAAATTATCCATTTAAACTTTTGTTATATTTTACAGTGGACACTGGTTGTTGGTTGCTATTAATCCTACAAGAAAAGTGGTGTATTATCTGAATTCATTAGATCATGATTGGACAACATATCAGAATATGAAGGATTTGGTTGATACGTTAGTGAGATTGTTCTAAATATTTGTGTGTATTTGTATATTTAATTATTTCTATGAGATTGTTCTAAATTTACGTTTTTCTTTTATAGAACAATACTAGTATACCGAGCATAAAGAGAAGCTCGAGTATCACGGTCTAAAGCAAACAACATTACATGGATCAAAGTGGAGGTATATTAATTTTCACAATGTTGCTTATAATAGTGATGCTACTTGATAACACAAGACAACTATATATTAATTCTTATTTGTTTTTCTATGTGTAGTGTCTTCGTCAGCGTAATGGTATAGACTGCGGTTATTTCATTTTGAGGTTTATGAGAGAAATCCTTCATTTGGATCGATTAGAGATTCACATCACGGTATGGATTTATAACTTAGGATTTATTTTAATACTTATCGGATATTTCATATAATTTATTATTTTAAACTAAATCATGCATATTGTGTTTTGTTATGTAGTACTTTGATGAATACACGTGTGCTCATTACACGAAAGATAAATTGGAAGAAATCAAGGAGGAATTGTGTGAATACCTTATTGAGAAACGAATCATATAAGGTATGGAAGTTGGTGTGTAGTTATGGAGTGTAATTGTATAGTTTTGAAAGTTGTTGTATATTAGGAGATCTTTAGAAGTTAAAGGATTAGAATGGTTTAATTATGTGAATGGTTTATGTGAATGGTTTATGGATTAGAATAGTTTAATTATGTGAATGGTTTATGGATTAGAATGGTTTAATTATGGAAATGGTTTATGTGAATGGTTTATGTGAATGGTTTATGGATTAGAATGGTTTAATTATTATGTGAATGGTTTATGGATTAGAATGGTTTAATTATGGAAATGGTTAATGGAAATGGCCTAAAATGTGAATCATGGATTAGAATGGTTTATGTGATTTATAAGGATTAGAAATGGTTAATGGAAATGGCTTAAAATGTGAAGGAAAATATACAGGTTTCTACAGGTTTCTGCATAAAAAAGAAGGAAAATGTGATTTTTTAAAAAAATCATTAAAAAAAAATGTGAAGAAAAGAAAGCGCTTTCAATTAAAAGCGCTGCCTTAAAGTGAAAATAAAAAAAATTTAGATAGCGCTTTCAAAAGCGCTGTCTAAAGGGGGAAAATAGAAAGCGCTTTTCCTGAGAAAGCGCTGCCTAAAGGTGAAAATAAAAAATAAATTAGAGAGCGCTTTCAAAAGCGCTGTCTAAAGGGGGACAATAGAAAGCGCTTTTTGTAACGCCCCGGTTTTTGTTAGATTTATTTAATCGAGTCGATTTAATTATTTTTGGTCTTTATATTATTTTATTCTTGGTTATTATGTTTTATCGCATTTTGGGAACGTTTGCGAGAAAATTGAGTGTAGGGGTATTTTGGTCTTTTTGGCTTGGGTAGATATTGTTTTTCATTTATAATAGAAACATAGAAAGAAAAGAGAGAAAAATAGAAAGAAAAAGAAGAGAAGAGAAAAGGAGAGTGAAAAGAAGAAAAAGAGGAAAAACTTGGAGTTTAAGTAATCGAATCAGCCGATATTTCAAAGCACAATTAATCGGGTAAGGGTCCGAAACTCGGTTATGCTATGTTTGTGTATGATCATGTATGTGTTTGTTGGTTTTTTCCTAGCTTTTCAATTCTAGGTCGATTGAGAGGAAACGATAGGAATCGATGTTTTAGCGGTTGAAAATCGGTATAAATGCGGTAGAATACTTGTTGTTATGATTGGATTATGTTCTGGTTGTTATGATATGGTTTGGATGGGTTTTGATAGGGAAAATTGTGATTTAAGAGGAGTAACAGCGCTGCTGCGAATCCCAGAATTCGCAGGTTCGCAGTGCGAACAAGCAGTGAAGAGGAAAGCGAAGGCTCACTAGAGCTTTGCAGTGCGAATGGGTGGGCGAATGCTCGCCAGCAGTTCGCAAAGCGAACTTTATGCTGTTTTTTCTCTGCCATGGTTCGCTGGAGCTTCGCACGGCGAATGAGGAAAGCAAATGCCCGCTAGGAGATTCACATAGCGAACATGACAGATTGTTCCATTTTTTTTTCTTCATAACTTTTGATCCGTAAGTCGGATTGAGGCGTGGTTGGATGCGTTAGGAAGCTAATGAGATGTTCTTTCTTATAGGAATGGTTTTGGGATGGTTGGCCGATTTAATTGTGTCGGGAATTTGGAAATGTGTCGTTTTGTCGACTTTTACCATCATAATTGTGTGTAATTGATGTGTTATCATGCGATATGCTTTTAATATATAACGTATGACTTATGTGCTGTTATATGATGTGAATGCATGTGATGAAAAAAGTACTTTACGTTGGTCGCAGAGAATCATGTCTCTTACCAACTCTGACATCGATTGGTACAATCGAATCTATGACGGGATCAGAATCATTGACCGTTGTGGAAATTTCCCAAATGTACCCCTCATAGGAATTAAAGGAGGAATCAATTATCATCTAGTTTTGGTTTGTCGTCAGTTTAGATACCCGATGAGGCATGTCCCGCGTAATGCTCATATGGAAGGTCTTTTCTTCAAGGAAGGAGAAAATGACAGTGCAGTAAAGACAGAAATAGTGCATGTCTGGAAACACGTTCATAGGAAAGGAAGAGAGTCTCTAGGAAAACCGGATTGTGTCTCAGTGGAACCTTATCTCCATTGGGTACAAACTAGAGCTCTCAAGCTGAGGATGCCTTACCCTCATCAGGAAGTTCTTCCATTAAGGGACACTGCCCTTTATTTTATGTCTGATACAGAAAAACTTCAGGTTACTCTCAACAAAGTTCAACAGGAGAAGAGGTATTGGAAGACCAAGTACCGTATTCTCAATATGGAGTGCAAGAAAATACAACAACTGTTAAAAGAAAAAGACGCTCTGATTGAGATTTTAGAGAAACATGCTGTAGAAAATCAGGATGACCAAAGGAATTGGCTCACTCCTTTCACTTGGCAAAGGAATGACAACCCGACAACGGCTCAAGAGCCTCGGTCAAAGAAAAGGAAAGTACCAGAACCAGCACCTGAGCTCTCCTCAGAGAGGACTCAGGACCCATAAGTTTAGATTTCCTTTTACAGCACTATGTAAATTACTGTATTTCCATTCCGCAATCTTTGAATTCAATAAAACGGGGCTTCCCCACTGTTTGATATTTGCAATCCAATTGTTGAAGTTTATTTTGATTAAACAAAAAATAATTAAAATATAATTATTGCATTCATCATTCTCACGTAACGCATTCTTCTTACCTACGAATCTTACATTTGCGTCTTGATTCTAGAGTCAAACTGTCTCATTCGTACAATACTCCGGCCAATCGACAGAAAAAGATGGATGATCTCAAGGAAGAGAATAGAGAGTTAAGGGAAGAGATCGACACTCTGAAAGAGGATCTGAGAAAGCTTCATAACGACATGCAAGCTCTGGTAGAAACTCAGATACAACAACAGAGGACTGTGATCTCAGAGAGCACATCGACGCCCATAGTGGAAAAGTATGATCCTAGGTACAAAAAGCCGAAATATTATCCCTGGGGCATGCCTATTAACTATATCCCTGAAGGATATGTTCCGCCGATCACTGAAGATCAGGGAACCGCAGCAGGAGCCGCTGGGCCTGAAGGTTACAAACTTCGGGAAAACGAAGATGTCAGAGGAATGACAGCAACTCCTGAAGGTTACAAACTTCGGGAGAGGGAAGGACCTAGAGTCACTGCCATGATGGCTATACCACCACCCGTGCTACACACAGTCCCGGAAGGACAGATTCCAAAGATTCCTTCTGGTGGAAACGAAAGTATGTTCGACAGAATGAATGAGTTCTAGGAACAGTTCCTGGAAATGCAAAAAGAGCTTCAAGCCCTTCCCAGTCAGGATCTATTTGGACAGGACGCCACAGACCTTTGTTTGGTCCCCAATGTGAAAGTTCCGCACAAGTTCAAAGTACCCAAATTTGAAAAGTACAGGGGTAACTCTTGCCCTCAAAGCCATTTAGTGATGTACGCCCGACGGATGTCAACTCAGACAAAGAACCAAGAGCTACTGATTCACTACTTTTAGGATAGTTTAACCGGTGCCGCGCTCAAATGGTACATGGGTTTAAACCTCACTAAGATCGGCAGCTGCTTTCGTTCAACAGTATAAGTATAACCTAGACATGGCACTGGACAAGATCAACTCAGAGCCATGTCACAAAAGGATAAGGAAACCATTAAGGAGTACGCTTAGATATGGCGTGAAATTGTCGCCCAGATTTGTCCACCTCTTGAGGAAAAAGAGATGACAAAGATCTTCATAAAGACCTTGAGCTCATTCTACTACGACCGAATGGTCGCCAGTGCGCCCAGTGACTTTACTGAAATGGTAGGCATGGGAGTTCATCTTGAGGAAGCAGTCCGAGAAGGACGTTTAGTTAAAGACGCTGGATCACCAAGTAGTACAAAAAGATACGGTAGTGCTCTCCCTAAGAAAAAAGAGCAAGATATTGGCAATATCTTTCTCGAAAAGCAAAGGCGACGATACCAAACAGTAGCAGTTGTAACTCCTGCTATCAACCCTGCGCCTGTTCCTACGTATCAACCTCAAGTTGCTCAAAGCCAACCAAGTCAACAACAATATCAGCAAAGGACACAACAGCCTCTTCAGCAGGCTCGTCCTCCATATAACAACAATCGTACAACACGACCTCCGGGGTTTGACCCTATATCAATGTTGTACGCAGATTTGTTTCCACTCTTACTGGTCAAGGGCCACATCTAAACCAGGTCTCCTCTTACAGTACCGGAAAATCTGCCTTTTTGGTTCAAAGCGGATCAGACTTGCCGTTACCATCAAGGAGGACCAGGGCATAACATAGAAAACTATCTTAGTTTCAAATCCGGGGTACAAAAGCTTGTTAGGAGCGGGGTTTTATCTTTCAAAGATACGAATCCGAATGTTCTCACGAACCCGCTGCCTCAACACGAGAAAGCTGCGGTAAATTTGATAGAGGGAGAATCCAATAACAGCTATCAAATTCATGATGTACTCTTATTGAGGGCCAACTTGGTCAAGATGCATTGTAGATAGAGTGGATACGACCATGTACCACCTCATAATTATCATCAGTGTGATATCTTCTCTTAAAACAATCAAGGATGTTCTGTGGTGCAATCAAATATATAGGAACAATTGGATCTCGGATGGATCCAAGAGCACCAAGTTCGTGGGGTCAACATGACTTATATGAACTCCAACATCATTCAAAACCACGACATCTGTGCAATGAATGTCAACTTGGTGGCAATGCACTCAAGGCAAGGCCAACATCATAATCTGCCACGACACGATTACGATTCCTCTCCTATCTGCTCAATAAATGATCAGGGATGCTCTTTTGTACAAGAGGCCCTCCAGCGTCAGATGGATCTTGGATGGATTCAGGATTACAGCGATAGAAATCAGTATCAAGTGAATATGATTCAAATCTTTGGTATTCGCTTGATGAATACCAGCTTGGTGGAGTTACACGCCAAGCAAGTCCAACTCAGTTTTCTCGCTTCATATGATTATCTAAGCTGTAAAGTATGTTGTGAGAGTAACCAAGGCTACGCTCTCATTCAAAGATCTTTGCAACACTTGTTAAACCACTGGTGGCTTCCGATCTATTTAGACGAAGACACGCAATAAGTCAGTATGATTAATGGGAATAGACCTAGTAAGGTTGCACTGCATTCAAAGCGGACGTGGCCTGGTGCCACCACACAATTATGAGCGCTGTAGAGTCTGCTTGGAAAATAATCAAGGATGTTACCTCGTGCGAGCAGCTCTTCAAAGTCAATTGGCCCGCAAAGAGATTCAACCATGTCCAAGTTCTGGATCAATCAACTGGATGCCAGATTATTTTGCTGATTAGATTAAAGATGTTGTCGTGATCTCTGATCACGAAAGAACCAAAGATGTTTGTACCATCATCCCTCTACTTGATGAATCAAAGGTTCTTAACTAGGAATTGATTGAAGTTACTTACGACAGTCAGAGAAATCAGAAGGCTCCTGTAGTTATCTATCTACCGGGACCAGTGCTGTACAAATCCGATAAGGCGGTCCCTTACAAATACGGTGCAACAACAATTGAGAATGGAAAGGAAATTCCATTACCCTCCGTCGTGAATATTGCAGACATCAATCGAGTAATACGAAGTTGTCGAATCTTCAACAGAGGAGTTGGAGAACCTAACAGAGAAAAGGAACCTCAAACGGAAGTTCCTGATCAACCAGTCGGTCAATCCAGTGATCCCGACCTTTCAAAGAACGATGATGAGATGCTAAAGCTCATCCAAAGGAGTGAATACAATATTGTTGATCAGCTGTTACAAACTCCTTCAAAGATCTCTGTGTTATCTCTTTTACTCAGTTCCGAAGCCCACAGAGAGGCTCTACAGAAAGTCTTAGAACAGGCCTTTGTGGAACAGGATGTGTCAATAAGATAATTCAACAATATCATCTCCAACATCACTTCCTGCAACAACTTGGGGTTTAGTGATGAAGAATTGCCAGAAGAAGGTAAAAGTCACAACATGGCGCTCAATATTACAGTCAACTGCCAGGACGATGCTTTAGCCAGCGTACTGGTAGACACTAAATAGGCTCTTAACGTTATGCCGAAGTCCACTCTAATGCGACTATCATTCAAAGGATCTCCGATGAGAAGAAGTGAGGTCGTCGTCAAAGCATTTGACGGGTCCAGAAAAACAGTTATCGGCGAAGTCGACCTTCCCATAACTATCGGTCCTCACACTTTCCTAGTCACTTTCCAGGTCATGGACATCCGGGTAATATACAGCTGTTTGTTGGGAAGACCTTGGATACAGCAGGATGGGGCAGTCACTTCGACACTTCACCAAAAGCTAAAGTTCGTCAAGAACGACCAACTCGTCACGGTCTGTGGAGAACAAGCCTTGATCGTGAGAAACCTATCATTGTCCACTTGTGTAGAACCCAAGGAGGTTGTTGGAACTCAGTTCCAGGTACTTTCAGTGAGTAACGACAACCAGTCAGAAAGAGGAACGTCAATATCCTCGTACAAAGATGCTCTCGAGGTGATCAAAGGTAACAATGCAAAGGGATGGGGACAGCTTGTCATTCCTACTGACAATAAAACAAAGAAGGGTCTTGGTTTTTCTGCAACCTGTACCCAGATTGCCGCTAATGGTGAAAGTCTTCATCCCATTCAGAACTTTTTCCACAGTGGAGGTTTCCTTCATCCAGTGTCTCAAGAAGTACATACCATCAACGAGGGAGAGTCCTCCGACACAGATGAGGAATGGAAGACCTATCTTAATAAGGACGGTTATATGTCTCAGGAAGAGGTGCCTATGCCATTTTTCCATCCCGCACAGAGTCTGAGATATATACCAAGATCAGACATCAAAATGATATACGGAGATTGTGATCCAGAAGGATGTCGTGCTCCACCAAACTCATTAGTGGAGGACACTCTAATGAAAGACAACTTTGACCATGACTATTATGGCCCGATGGTTGGCTGCCGATGTGGCAGCCTTACCTAGGAGATTTGGGGAAAAAGAGTAAGCCCAACGATGCATATCAGCTGAGCATCATTGAAAAAAATACCTGCGTCCCCACCATGTCATGGGATCAACACTCAGGGCATTCAAAAAGTATCCAGCACGACAATGAATTCGCAAAGTTTACAGGACTAGAATTCATCAACTATGCTTTTCCCGAGGTCAACGTCATCGAAAGGGATGACTCCTCCAGTTCCAAAGAAGTATGGGACACCCTGGGACAACCGAGTGGCAAATACGACTTCTTGGTCAAGTATACCGCTCCCGAAAGCTCTCGTATCAGGCTCGAAGACATCCAACCAATTGGATGGGGAGATTTGCCTAAGAGCACAAATACTATGAAAAATACAACTGAGGAATCCTCCTACGACAACTCTGCTTGGGAGACAGATTCCAACGATCCTGCTCCACCAGAAATAAGCATTATTTCTGAAGACAAATCAAGGAAGGTACCAGACTTTGTGATTCATCGAGGAGTTCGCCGCCATTGGGTTGCGGTCGATGTTCCGAAGATCGTTCATAAGTCAAAGTAATTGCCGTCTTTATATTAAGCTTTCACCCTGTCCGGGTGAAACAGATGTTTTGATAGGGCTCACTTTCTGTAAATATCCCTTTTCGCTTCACCCAAAGCGACAGAGTTTTGTTTTATAGGGCTGTAGTTTCAAGAATCAACAAGTTCATAAATAAAATAACGTCATTATGTAATTCCCGCATTAATTGTTGTTTTCTCTTTTCGCTTTTTCATAAAATGGTAATCCTAAAAAACAATTCAAATAATAAAAATAAGCAGTAAAAAAAATATACACTGCACATACTCTTGCATTTCTCTCTATCTCTTCTAAAAAACAATCATAACGTCATGCAGATTGCTTGTTTTAAACCACGTTGAAACATACAATCTAATGCCTTCTCCCAACTTTAAATTCCCGGTATTTAAGGCTGAAGAAGAAGATGACAAAGAAATTCCAGAAGAGATCTCCCGATTACTCAGACAAGAGGAAAGGTCCATTAAACCTCACAAAGAGCCGTTGGGAACGGTTAACTTGGGTTTAGAAGAAGAGAGAAAAGAAATCAAGATTGGGGCACTGCTCAGTCCGACTGTCAAACAGGATTTGATAAAGCTTCTCAAAGAGTTTCTCGATGTATTCGCTTGGTCCTATCAGGACATGCCAGGGTTGGATACCAGCATCGTGGAACATCATCTACCGTTAAGAGCAAACTGTCCGCCAGTAAAACAAAGGTTGAGACGGACTCATCCAGACATGGCCAACAAAATCAAAGAGGAAGTACAGACACAGATTGACGCGGGTTTCCTCGCTACATCAGAATATCCTCAATGGTTATCCAACATAGTACCAGTTCCGAAAAAGGACGGAAAGGTCAGAATGTTTGTGGATTACAGAGATCTAAACAAAGCAAGTCCAAATGACGACTTTCCTTTACCACACATTGACATGCTGGTTGACAATATAGCAAACTTCAAAGTATTCTTCTTCATGGATGGATTCTCGGGCTATAATCAAATTAAAATGGCGCCGAAAGATATGGAGAAAACTTCCTTCATCACCCCATGGGGCACCTTTTGTTATAAGGTAATGTTGTTCGGTTTGAAGAACGCCAGGGCAAACTATCAACAGGCCATGACTACTCTGTTCCACGACATGATACACAAAGAAATCGAGGTATACGTCGATGATATGATTGCCAAATCTAAGACAGAAGAGGAGCATGTGACCCACCTGTCAAAACTATTCGAGCGTTTGAGAAAATACAAACTCCGATTGAATCCCAACAAGTGCACCTTCGGTGTCCGTTCAGGGAAACTCTTAGGGTTCATTGTTAGCTAGAAAGTGTAGCGCGAATTTTTACGTGGTTGCGAAGCACTATCTCTATGGGGTACTACAGATCAATTCATTTTTTATCCTATTGAAGTTGATGAAGGAAGGGAAATAGATGTCTCTAATTAACCCTGCTTGCAAACTGAGTTTGAACAGATGACTGTTGGTTCACAGATGCTACAAAGATTGTGGGTCTCTCTTAGGTTATTTTGTTAAAATAGTGCCCGGGCGATTGGTGGGAGGTTAAGACTGATGCTTTTCGATTGATATGTGAAGGTACGAGATTTGGGGCTTTGGATTAGTGTGCTCGCTAAGATTTTTCTTTCAATCTTATGCCTACGTATTCCCGTTTACCGAAACAGGGAAATCAGAGCGATCGTAGTTCCTCCTATTCTATGGGAGGAAATGGTGTTTTGGTGTCTTGTTCAAAGCCCAAGACATGAAGCTAAATGTGGTTTATATCTTGTTCAAAGCCCAAGATGTGAAGCTGAAGGGTCTATTTGTATCTTGTTCGAAGCCCAAGATGTGAAGCTAAAAAGGTGTTGTCTTTAGAGAGAATTTGTCATCTCTAAAGGGGGTCTGTTTGTCACAACTGTTGGGTGACTGACTATAAAGGAGGATTACTTTAACCGGGATATGTGTATCCTAGCAATGCCATAATTTCCTTTATAGGGGGTTTTAACCTGAAGGAGAAGACTTTAACTCAGTGTAGAGCAATGCTATCTTTCCTTAGGAATTTCTCATGCTAAAAGAGGGACAGTGGCGTGGATGTAAATAATCCAGAGGCTTGCCGCTTACAACAATTAGATGAAAGGAGTTGTTGATGTTTGTATCCTGTGAACGAGGCACAATTTTGATGCTAAAAGGTTGATTGACTCAACCGGGGTTTTTCTTATACAAAGCCTAAGAGAAGGCTATTGACCCAACAATAGGATACTTTTGTGTCTCGTACGAAGCCCGAGAGGGAGGCTAAAAGGAGTTGACTTAACAAGAGAGTGCTTTTAAATGTGTCTTGTATGAAGCCCAAGACGGAGGCTAAAGGTTGACTCAACAAGAGAGTGTTTTTGTATCTCGTACGAAGCCCGAGATGGAGGCTGAAAGAGAGTTTGACTCAATAAGAGAGTCTTTTTGTATCTCGTACGAAGCCCGAGATAGAGGCTAAAAGGATTGCTGTTTCAGTTGAGTGACAGGTCCAGTAGGTTAGTTAAAAGAGAAAATCAGTTCTTATAAAGAGACTGATTAAAGGTAAGGCTATGCTTTGGGATTGATCAGAGGATCAGGGTTATTTCCTGTTCTTTAAGGAAATGGGGAATCCAGAGGGTATTAGAGACTGTTCGAGTCTACTGGTATTTTTCCCTACTTGAGAATGCCTTCGAGACTCAAGGAGATTAGACTGTCCAAGTCTAGAGTTTTATCTTTTGTACTATGCTTAAAGAAACAGTAGTAGTACGTTCACGGTAGAAAGATCTAGACTCTTTGAAAGACTGTTCTATTAAGATGACTAATTTCTGTTCCTATACCTCTAGTAGGTCATCGGGACAACTTGTACGAAGCCCAAAAGGAGGCTGGAAACTTTTAAGAAGCTGAGGGACAATTTGTACGAAGCCAAAGAGGAGGCTCTCTTCCCGAAGGAAGAATCATTATACGAAGCCTAAGAGGAGGCTGTGAATACTTCTAAGAAGCCGTAGGGTCCTTGTATAACACCCAAGAGGAGGTGGGGATGCTTTTAGGAAGCCTGTGGGTCCCCAAACCCCGAGAAATTCAAGACAGGCTATTCAAATAGAATAGATCAAGCAAGGAAAGTCCGAGAATTTGGAAGAAACTCAAGAGATGCCATTCACGGAGAAAAGATCATCTCTGGAGAGTAGAGTTTCTTTGAAAATTTCTAAGAGTGACAGTCTGAGAAAGGGTTCACCGAGAATACTGCCTTTCACGTCTCCATATTGTTTAACCCCAAGAGGAGGGAAGACTGTATCTAGTAATCCTATGCGGGATCTAGTTTTGTTTGTATTTAAGAGTGATCAACAGGGCTTAGTGCTAGACGTAGTTGCTGGGGAAACTCTAAATATCTATACTAGTATTACGCAGTTGATATGAGTTTATGAAAGAAGACTTACAGCGAAACAACCCCACAATACAGTTATATGTATATGAAAACGCATAAAGAAAGCATATAAACACTTACTCAGTTGTAGAGCTTCCATGCTGTTTGGTTAGTTGTTCAACAAAGAAAGATTGAAAACAACAGTATATTCAAAATTACAGGAGAAAGTATTTTGAAAAGATGTTGGGGCTTACAGCTCAAGGGAGGCCCAAGGTTTATCAATGATCGCACTGTCGTTTTATATAGAGGGACTTATACAAGTGACTGAGGCCCAAGAAACATTTTCTGTACAAGGGGATGGGTCTTACACTCTCTCAAGAGGCCCAAGTGTTTAAAGAAAAAGAATGGGGCTTACAACACGAGGGTAGGCCCAGATGATTGGTTTTTTTATTGGCGATCGCGCCGAGTTTTTCTTTTAACGCAGGGGGACTTATACAATGTCTGAGGCCCAAAATGTTTTGGTTAAAAGGGGATTGGGTCTTACACTCTAATAGAGGCCCAAAAGATTTATTTTTGTACAAGTGGTGGGGCTTACAGCTCAAGGAGAGGCCCAGGTCATTTGTTTGAAAATGGCGTTCGCGCCGAGATTTTTGAAAATGCGGTGGGTCTTATACAATGCATTGAGGCCCACAATGGTTTGGTTTCCAAAGGGGGTTGAGTCTTATACTCTAATAGAGGCCCAATGATTTTGAATGGGTCTTATAGCTCGAGGAGAGGCCCAGGGTTTGTTTTTCAACGGACGATGATCGCGTCGACCTTTTTGAAATACAACAGGACTTATACAATAAGTGAGGCCCAAAAATAGGTTTTTATTTACAAAGGATTGGGTCTTACACTCTATTAGAGGCCCAAAAGTGTTTTAAATTGTTTGATGAGGGTGAAAATCAAAGAAACCCTAATTTGTTATTCTTTAAAAGTAAATATTTAAAGAAAATCAAATAAAATACCAAATAAGTTTGAATAAACCATTTGTGATTTTTGTTTAAGGTTTGAGAAATGAGGGATTAATCACAAGGTGAATTAAAACTCACTTGGTTTTGATTTTCATAGTAAATATTCACTTTTAAAATGTTTAAAAACATTAAAAAGGAATTTATTCCCAAAAATACTAATTATATTAAATAAATAATATAAACTTAATTTTTTTGTGGAATAAAATATTTCAACATTTTTGTGATTTTTTTCAAAAAGAACCAATAAAAAATAATTAAAATTGAACGAGTTATTAATTTTCCAATTAATTAATAAAACATGAAAATATTGGAAAAAATAGCAAAAATGTGAGAAAACACAAAATGGCATGGGTGGGGTTTGAACCCACGACCTCAAGGTTATACGGCGCGCGCCTTACCACTGGGGTGGTGATACATCCATTGCTTGAAGTGAAACCACAAATATACAAGGCATGCCTTGTTTTCTAGGCCTAGTCAAGGCAAGGCAAGGCAAGTTTTGCCAAAAACGGGAAGGTCCATAACTTTCTCATTTCTCCATGGTTAGGGACAAAATTTATATGCATCTGGCCTAGAATTTCACAAGGAATCCCATGGTGGTGGTTTTCTTTTCCAGATCATACTCACCTACATATGATGTTTATGAGGTGTTAGGATCATGAGTTGTGATGGAAATGCTCTCTAACTCAAAAACTCAGAATTACCTTGCTAAAGACGGCATTTTGGCCTAAAGAGAGGGATTTTGAGGAAAGCATCTGTTTGATGGCTTTGGTGTACTCAAACTGAGCACAAATGAGCTCTATTTATAGTAGAGCAAGTTTGTTTTGGGATCAATAGTGAATGGTAACTGCAGCAGAGGTTTGGCCAATGGTTGCACTTTGGAATCCAAGTCTCCTCTAGCCATTGACTAGAGGTTAGGGCACAAGACTGTGGTTCCCCTGGTCTTGGATAAGTCTTGACTGAATTTAGTTTGAAATGGCTCAATCCATGCCACCTTGGTGTATGTATTGAATGCTCCAATCCAAAATTGGAGTCTTGTCCCTCTTTTACGCAATTCTAGGTTTGGCATGCTACTTCTTGTTCCAAGGACTTTGGAGGCTTGGCTTAGTATTTGTCCCCCTTAAATTTGATCCTCAAATGTGTCCAAAGTGATGACAAGGCTTGGAATGATCTGATTTTGCCAAATCGAGCAAAAATGCAAAATTCTGCCTAGCCTTGGCAGTTTTCAGCAAGGCATATTGCCATTATCATATTGAAATTCTGGTATCAGATGTGTGATGTTAAGTGTGATGTCATAACAACACAATCTGCTAATATGAACAAGGCTATAACAACAGTAAATCAACAAAATGAATTGTTCACCCAGTTCGGTCTAACTACCTACGTCTGGGGGCTACCAAGCCAGGGAGGAAATTCACTATTAGTAGTATTAAATTACAGACTCAACATTCCCAGTTGACATCTACTAATCTTAATCACTACCCAATGACACTTCTACCTAAGAGACCACTTAGATATGAGAAACCATTCACTCCCTAAATCACTTCAGTGATACAATTCAAAGATTACACTTTAAAACCCACCTTGATCCTGCTTAACAGCTTTGATCAAGAACAACACACTCTTGCTTAAAAGCTCTAGAGTGAATACACTTACAACCCAAAATAGTAACACCTATTCAACCATGAAAGGCTTACAAAATACACACGAAAACTCTAACTTGACTCTCAGTCTTTGCTCTTTTGTCTTCGTCACCTTCCAACAAGGGTTGAGGCTGCTTTAAATAGAATTCTGACTTGGGCTTGGACCTCTTCCAAATATCTGATTTGATTTGTTTTAAAAACAGAATTTAAAACAGATTTGATCTTCAAATCTTTTTAAATCAAATAGCCCTTAAACATACCTACACGATCTGCTCCAAATCTGATTGCAACTAAAAATATCTTCTCCAAGATATTTGCACACAATCTCTATAACAGATCTTCTCAAACCAAACTTTCACGCGCAGCCCTAAAACATCACCGCCTGATGTTTTGCTGTTCAGATAACTGATGTCAAGACATCAAGTTTAACATCAGCATATAAAACTTCAACCCTGCAACAACTAATGTTAGGAACCAATGTTAAGACATCAGACATATGACATCAACATTGTTCAACTTTGTTTTACCAAAATTCCAGCCAATACAAGAACTAACAATCTCCCCCTTTGGCTAATTTTTGCTAAAACAATCTCTGCCAACATCAGAGATACCTGCAGCGGAAAAACTTCATACTCCTAACATTCCAAAACACAACTAGCAGCAACCACTTCCAAAATCTGCACAAAGCTAAACTCCCCCTCAAAACAAGAACCAGCATACCAGCTGTTTAAACATACACACTCCCCCTCAAGCCTAGAACCACAACAGACAACTAGGCAACACATAGGCACATAGGCTAACTCTCCCCCTTTTTAGCCACAATTGGACAACTACCAACAAGTTATACCCTCACACAACTAACACTTACAACAGTTAGTCCTACAAGCTCTCTTTGTCAGTCAAAAGTTAGCACCACATGACAAGACAAATCATAGAACTAAAACCAGATAAGCATAAAAGTACTTTTATCCAAGTTACACAACATGCACACAATGTGCAGAAACAAAAAAAAAACTACAAACTACAAAAGTAAGAAATAGTAAAAGCAGCAATTCAATTTCATTAGTAAAACCATCTGCATCCTCCTTAGTCTCAGTTGTTGAATCACCTTTACCTGAATCTTTAGTATTGACATGAACATCATCATCATCCTTACTTGCATTGACTTTCTCACATTCTTTTTCTGCCATTCTTAGAGTCAAAATTAGTCTTTCACATTTTTGTTTCCTTTCAGTACTAACTCTAATGACTTCATCTAACTCCTTACATGCTTCCTCCAGCTCAGAAATTATTCCAGTCTTGGAAGTTGGCTGGTGCGATGTTGAGGCAGATGTCTTGACAATGTTAGGAACATGCTTTCCTTCACACAACTTGTAGTGAATTGGAAGAGCAGACTCCCTTTTACATACAACATCAGATTGATGTAGAATACCAGGATGCTGAGACAAGATGATCCCACAGATAAGAGAGGGAAAAGCAATAGGTAATTTTACAGCATTTGTAGCAGCATGCTTAATTGTCTGATAAAAAATGTAGGAGCCATAATCAAATATTTGCTTTGTACCAATAGCATAAATCATCTTTCCCAATCCAACAGAAATAGTGGTCTTGTGATTAGTAGGGACCCAGTTGGCAGCACCTATCATGTGCAAAATAGCATATTTAACACTTAACAAACTAGCTGACAACTTTCCTTTTAAAGGCCAGACCTTCACTTGTCCTGCTGTGATTTCTTGGCACACTGCATTATCAGTCACTCCCAACTCTCTATACTCTTTCTCATCTTTTCCTAGGTAAGTGTTAATGATCTCAGGAGAAAAATTAACACACTGACCTCTTACATATACCTTTCTAAAATCCACACTTCTGCTGTCATTAATAGCCACAGGAATGTTTACTAGAAATTCCTTGACTAACCCATCATAGCATTTGGACCACCCAGAAACAGTCTTCATTAGCCCAGCAAATTTGATCAACCCCATAACTTCCTTAATTTGCAGAGCATCTCCACCAAGCTCCCTTTCCAGGGCTAATCTCCTTTGACACACAAACTTCCACATGTGAGCACTGCTTGCATATTGAAAGGATATGTTGTCAACAGGCACTTCAGGAACCTTGTCAAAAATCCTCTTCAAAATTGACCTTCTGACTGGAGTGATGTCTTAAACATCATCATCAACATCAAACTCAGATTCTGATTCTTCCCTCTGCTTCCTCTTTTTGGAAGTCACAGCAACCTTGCTCCAAGTCTTAGTAGGACCAACCACAGTTGACTTCTTCTTTTTGTTCTCAGGTCTCTCCTTAGGTGAAGAATCTGCATACTTCCCTTTTCTAGACCTTATTCTTTTGGCAATACTAGGGACAACTTTACCAATAACTTCATTATCTGATAGGTCAACCACATCCACCACATCAGCAGTCTTCATTCCTCTGGGACTAGAAACAACATTCCTAGCAGGTGATGTTCTGACATCAGGTTCAACATCAACCTCATCTTCAACATGAGTATCAATATCTTCAACTTCAGCTTCTGCATATTCAATGACAGAAACAGCCAATCTGTGAAGATTGGTTTCAGAAGTTTGGATGTCACCCTTTTCTCTAACAGATTGATCAGCAGGCATTTGACTCAGAGGTCTAGGTATTCCCTTCACAGAAATCCCTTTCTCAAATTTTTTTGTGACAATCTGATCAACACTTTTGTCCACATCTACCCTTTCTTCAACAACTTGAGGAAGAGGGGTGGTAGTCTTAGGAGTAGGTTTGTCTCTAAACAAAACACTAGTGACAAACGCTCTACTTTTGCTATCATCAAATTTCTTACCCGCAGATTGATCAAAAGTATTACCTTTTGAAGGCCTCCTAGGTTAATACTTCTCAGGTCTTTTCTTTTCTGAACCTGGAATCATATGTCCAAGGCTTCATCCATTGAAACTTCTTTCGTCGAAACCCTAGATGTTGCATGCGAAGAGCTCTTTGAAGCAGACTTCTTGGAGGGAGATGACCCATGTTGAGACATTGTTTGTTTGAAACAGTTGATGTACAAGGATGTGTTGTGTCTTTCGATCTTTGGTGAGAAGATGAACAGACTTGGAGTGTGGAGATTGATGTAGCGTGTGAGAGTAACAATAGGGAATGGTAGCCTAAGGTAAGGGGGCTGCTTTTGTTGATCACTTAAAAGCCAATAAATGTATTTTCCCCACCAAAACAAATTTCCTTTTAAATATTTGAAATTTAATAAATGCACACCATAAGTCACTAACATCAGATGACTTTTCCACATGCCCAAATTTCTACTTAAGACTTCACAAATTTCAGCACACATATCTTTAGGGAAATTGTCATTACACTTCATATCTGAATGATCAACCTCTATGACCTTAGTTTCTTCAAGATTTCCTCTGAATAGTTGGATAACACTAGGTTGTTTGGTGATCCTTCTAATGTCACATTCATATGTCATAACATCATCCTTGACATTACATGATGAGCTAGACTCTTGAGGAACCCATATATAACAGTTATCTATGGATCTAACTCCCCTCATAACAACTTCACTCTTCTCATTAGTCACTAAACATTCATCTTCAGTGTAGCTAACCATGAATCCTTCATCACATAACTGACTAATGCTAAGCAAATTAGCAGTCAATCCTTTGACAAGAAGTACATTTTCAAGATTAGGTCCAGCCTCACAATTCAATTTTCCAACTCCTTTAGCTTCCCCTTTTTCTCCATTACCAAAAGTTACATCATTTTTGGAGTAAGTCCTGATATCCACCAAATGATTCTTGAAACCTGTCATATGCTTTGAGCAACCACTGTCAAAATACCAACCATCCATAGCTGGGGTTCTAACAGATAAGTGAGCTAATAGACATGTGACAGCAGCTTTAGGAACCCATTGTTTAACAACCTGAGGCCTGTTCTTCTTCTGTCTAGGTTGAGGAACAAATTTGGGATAACCGTGCAGTTTAAAGCAAGAAGATTGTATATGGCCAAATCTTCCACAATAGTAACATCTCACTCTTTGAATCTCTTCTCTGAAGTGATTGAAATGTCTGCCACCTTGATGATGATTTCTGTCATACTGCTGAGGCTGCCATCTGTCAAAATATTGATGCTGTCTTCTCCCATAATTAGGCTATCTTCTGTAGTGATGAGTCTGTCTTTTGTAATGATTATGCTGTCTTTTACCATGATGATGCGACATTCTTCTGCCATAACAATGAGGCACAACATTATTAGGTCAAAAACTATACATTTTCCCTTGATGTTGAGACATCGGATGGAACATGTTATGTTTAAAACTAGAAGCCTGCATACTCCTATGGTATTGAGGAGGCATATACTGCCTAGCTCCAGAAACCTGAGGCTTTTCTTGAGGTTGAGGCAAAAACTTCTTAGGTACAGGACCATAACCCTTTCCATTATTTTGTGGCCCAAGGTGAGGGACACCCTTCTTAATTCCAGAACCATGTCCTTTTTCATGATGATGAGGAATGTTCTGTTTAACCCCAGAAGAACTAGCCTCTGCAGATATCTTCTTCTCACCCTCATATCCTAGACCAGTCTTATCACTTGCCCCTTTTCCAGCTTCAAGTATTTTATCCAGAGTGTCAGTTCCACTATTTAACATTCTAATGGATTTTGACATTTGATCAAGCTGGGATTTTAATAACAAAACTTCATTCTCAAGTTCAGCTTTATCAGTCTCAAGCTTTATTATAATCTTCTTCTGCTTCTCCCCTTCTTGACAGACCTCTTCACTTTCAGACACAACTCTTGATAAGAAGATGCCAGCTCTTCAAAGGTTAATTCACCATCACTAGACTCCCCATCAGAGGCACATATTCCAGTCAATGCCTTAACATGCTTGGCATTCTCTTATACACTTTCACTATCTGTATCAGACCAGGAAACAGATAACCCCTTTTTCTGCTTTTTGAGATATGTAGGACATTCTTTCTTGACATGACCATAACCTTCACACTCATAGCATTGAACTTCTTTGTCATGATTGGAATTTTCTTCATCTCTTGTTTTCTTCACTTGATCACTAGACCCGTTGTTGTCAAATGTGATGTTCTTAACATCAGGTGTATAGTTTCTGTCCATTCTCTTTAACACCTTATTAAACTGTCTCCCAAGCATCACAACAGCATTTGACAGTTCCTCATGAGTTTCAAAATTACACTCCTTCTTACCATCTTCAGTATTAGACACCAAAGCTATGCTTTTGGTCTTCTTTTTCTGGCTCCTCATTCAATTCCACCTCAGAAGTTTGAAGAGAACCAATCAACTCATCAACCCTCATCTTGCTGATGTCTTGAGCTTCTTCAATAGCAGTCGCCTTCATTTTATATCTCTTGGGGAGGGATATGAGAATCTTCCTTACCAGCTTCTCTTCAGTCATTCTTTCTCCTAAAGCACTAGAAGCATTGGACAACTCAAGAATATTCATGTGAAAATCATGAATGGTTTCATCCTCCTTCATCTTCAGATTTTCAAACTTTATAATCAGCAGTTGAAGTCTTGACATCTTGACCTTGGAGGTTCCTTCATGAGTAGTTTTCAAGACATCCTAAGCTTCCTTAGCTACTTCACAAGTGTTGGCCAGCCTAAAGATGTTCTTATCAATACCATTAAATATGGCATTCAAAGCTTTTGAATTTCCTAGAGCAAGTTCATCTTCTTCCTTGGTCCAATCTTCCTCAGGTTTCAGCTTTGTTGTACCATCCTTTTCAATAATAACAGGTGCTTTCCATTCTTTTAAGACAGCCTTCCAAGCCCTGCTGTCTAATGACTTCAAGAAGGTAACCATACGTGGTTTCCAATAGTCATAATTAGAGCCATCTAGAATAGAGGGTCTATTCACAAATCCACCACTCTCCTTGTCCATTGCACTAGAAAGTATCAGCCCTAGATCTCATCCAGATGCAGAGCAGGATGTCTGTTCTGATACCAATTGAAATTCTGGTATCAGATGTGTGATGTTAAGTGTAATGTCACAACAACACAATCTACTAATATGAACAAGGCTATAACAACAGTAAATCAACACAATGAATTGTTCACCCAGTTCGGTCTAACTACCTACGTCTAGGGGCTACCAAGCCAGGGAGGAAATTCACTATTAGTAGTATTAAATTACAAACTCAACAATCCCAGTTGACATCTACTAATCTTAATCACTACCCAATGAAACTTCTACCTAAGAGACCACTTAGATATGAGAAACCAGTCACTCCCTAAATCACCTCAGTGATACAATTCAAAGATTACAATTTAAAACCCACCTTGATCCTGCTTAACAGCTTTGATCAAGAACAACACACTCTTGCTTAAAAGCTCTAGAGTGAATACACTTACAACCCAAAATAGTAACACCTATTCAACCATGAAAGGCTTACAAAATACACACAAAAACTCTAACTTGACTCTTAGTCTTTGCTCTCTTGTCTTCGTCACCTTCCAACAAGGCTTGAGGCTGCTTTAAATAGAATTCTGACTTGGGCTTGTACCTCTTCCAAATATTTGATTTGATTTGTTTTAAAAACATAATTTAAAACAGATTTGATCTTCAAATCTTTTTAAATCAAACAACCCTTAAACATAGCAACAGGATCTGCTCCAAATCTGATTGCAACTGAAAATATCTTCTCCAAGATATTCACACACAATCTCTCTAACAGATCTTCTCAAACCAAACTTTCATACGCAGCCCTAAAACATCACAGCCTGATGTTCTGATGTTCAGATAACTGATGTCAAGACATCAAGTTTAACATCAGCATATAAAACTTCAACCCTGCAACAACTAATGTTAGGAACCAATGTTAAGACATCAGACATATGACATCAACATTGTTCAACTTTGTTTTACCAAAATTCCAGCCAATACAAGAACCAACACATATCTCATGGTCCAAGTGAAATTTGGTGATGTTCTTGGCCATTTTGGAAAGCCCTCATATGATACAACAACTGTTTGATCATATTTAGTTTTGATACCTTTTAGACCCAAGTGAAAAATCCCCCTACATTTGGAAAAAAGTGAAGGCAGATTCTGACTTAGTGAAAATTTCACTAAGTGTTGGAAAAAGTGACATTTTCACTTTTGGTGATTTTGATCATTCCATAACTCAAAATCCATGATGAATTTGGAAGGAGGTCAGTTTTAACCTTTTGTAGAGGGTAATGAGAGCTAAAAATCTAGCTTTGGATGGGGAAAAATGGCCTTGTGGTTTAGGAGTTATGATCCTCCAAATTTGGTACCCTTGCCACTTTGTTCATAACTTAGAAAATTTTCAAAGTTTTTATGGTTACCCCTTTTACAAGTTATCCCACTTTTCTTGATTTTTCTTGATGAATGATGATTCAAATCATACATTAACATCATTTTAGGGTTAAAAAACCATTTTTGTGAAAAATCTCAAAAAGTCAAAGTTGACTTTTGTGCACAGTTGACTTTTTGTCAGATGAATTCCAAACAGTGCGATCCTCTATGAAATCAAGTCCTTGACCTAAATCAAACTTGATGGATTGATTTCATAGGTGTTATAGGGTGTATTGAATCATGTCCCAAGGTTTGGGAGCATGCTTTGTCCCAAAAGTCAACTTAGGGGTGAATTAGGTCAAGAAACCCTAATTCCTGATTTTTGATGAATGCATCCCCTGAGGTTAAATTGACTTGATGATTGGGTCCATGAGGTTCCATGGAGTATCAAGGGTTATGATTTGAAGTATTGGCTCATACCCAGATGAATATTTTCATCTGGAGGCCTCAGTCGACCAAAACCCTAATTTGGTGACACTGGCGATCTTAAGGCTTGATCCACCTGGAAGGGAGCAGCCTTGTGCTTAATCCTTAAAGTGGGAGTCCTCTTGATCCATTGTAGATGTATGGGAGGTTAGACAAGTTGAAGATCATGTCATTTCTTGATTGATCCTTTGTCTAAGAACTCTGAGAGGGCTTGAAACCCTAATTTTGACTGTAGTAAGTGTTCACCCATCTTTGGGGAGACTGATGAGGCAAGATGGTTCATCCATATTGTGATGATGATTTTCAAAATGATGGGAAATCTAAGTGGTCAAAATTTGGGGTATGACAGATGCGAAGGTGTGAATGGCGAAGGTATTCGGGCATTCGGGGTGTAAGAGGATTAAATATCGGAATACCCGAAATTTTGATGGTGATTATGAATGGTAGCTTACACATTCATTCTCTTTTGTTAAGCAATGATGCTTAGAAAAGGTAAAACTTCCCCTCGATCCTGGTTTCCTACCAAGGAACTAGTCTTAGTTTCTGTTGTAAACTTCCCCTCGATCCTGGTTTCTTACCAAGGAACTGGTCTTAGTTTCTGAAGTAAACATCCCCTCGATCCTGGTTTCCTACCAAGGACATGGTCTTAGTTTCTGAAATAAACTTCCCCTCGATCCTGGTTTCCTACCAAGGATTTGGTCTTAGTTTCTGACATAAACTTCCCCTCGATCCTGGTTTCCTACCAAGGAACTGGTCTCGGTTTCTTTTATCAATAAACTTTCTTGACAAGGGACACTATTCGTAGTGATTTTCCTCAAACTTCTCGCCGAATTTTCCTGGGGAGATGCCATTTTATAGAAAAATTTTGATGTCAGACTTGCTGGGGAACCCATTCGCCTGAGTTGTAGAGGTGTACAAACTTCTCTGTTTGGAGACGCCATTTGCCGACTTTACTGGGGAAAACGAGTCACTTGAAAGACTACTTTCACGCTTGGGGATATTACATCATACTTTTCTCGAGATCTTCCCGGAGAAACGCCATATGATGTGATCCAATTTTGAGGTGCTGATGACCTTTTCATCAGCGGTTTTTTTCGGAGAAAAACTGCTGTATTGCCGAATCTCTGATTAAGAGGCTTTCTCTAGGGATTTTCCTTAATCCGGGAAAGTGTTGAAATACAAATAGAGTTAGGGTTTTGTTATCGATCCACAGAGATTGTTCGGTGATATCTCAGCCGTTCTACAGTCGTATACATTTTAAACTTCAAAGTAACAAGGGGTTTAGGTTGTTTTAAGTCGGAACACTTGCATTCGAATTTAAGTAATAGCGGTAAAAAGATTTTTTTAACGATATATAAGAAACATGTCAAGATTAGGGTTCGACAAACCATTTTGTACGGATAGAATCGGCAAAGCTAATGAACTCGTTTAGAGAGTAAATGCAAGCACATATCCTCCCAATATGTTTATCTCTAACACATATTGTGAGTTTTACCATTTTGATCCTTTGATGATCTCTCACTCAAACTATTAAAATGACAACATTAAAGTTCAATATTTATGAACATCAACACACATTACTATCTCTAGCCAATGTACATTGATGGATGAAAAACCTAGGTAAAGAGTAGGAACACATTTCTCAATCATGTACCAACAAAAAGAATAAACCATATAAACAAAGTTTTTCATCATACATTCATCATCCATGAGTTCACAAGCTAGAGGCAATACATATACATGCAAAAGAAAGGTTTATCTACCATCTAACCTTGACATAAAAGGAAAATTAGCTTTCCATTGTCATGGGAGCTAAACAAACAATAAGATGACGAAGAATATCAAACATCAATGACGATCTCTCGACGAATGATGCTTCCAATCTTCCAAAATAGGATGCTACAGTGTTACAATGTATTTTGCTCTGAAAATGTATCAAGGATCCTTTGAAAATTACAGAAAAGTCTAATTATAAGGGGGCTGAGTATCGCAGAGCGTGCTAAGCGCGCAGTACCGCACTGCACTTTACAATAAACTGCCTAAAGAGCGCGCTATGGACCCGCTGAGTGCGCAACTCTCTGTAACTTCTTCTACCATCGCGTTAGGAGCGCGCTGAGCGCGCTTCATGCATGCTCCAAAAATGCTTATTTTCCAAAACTGCTTTTGTGGGGCCTTCCTTGCTCCAATCTTTACACTTCCATGCAAAAATCTACAATAAAAACACAAAAGTTAAATAGATAAGTCAATTAATGCAATTAACTAGAAAACGGTTATTAACCGGAAACAATGGGAAAAGGCTTGGATTAAAAAATAAAGATCACAAAAAGGTGCTAAAAACTATACTAAATATTAACACAATTTAGCACCTAATAACTCTCCCCAACTTGTTTCTTTGTTTGTCCTCAAACAAAGGTAAAATAGGATAGAAGCAAGAGGAATACCCGATAAGCAAACACAAACAAAAATCAATGGTTCAAACCGAATTGATACGCCTGCATGTAATGCTTAGCTCTGACAGAATAAAAATATGTATATGAACTAACTTCTAAACATAAATAACAAGAACTCATCATAAGCTAACAAATGTTCAAACGGGAATCACCTAATTTATTCAAATGAGCGAAGCTCAATATATACAAGGGACAAAACACACTCACAAGCAATTGTGCCACATCCAAAACAATTTATCCAATCATCTCACAATTTAATGAAAACAATGGAAACAAAGATCACAAAAGGACTTTTATAGGTTGCAAATTGGTCGGGGTTAAGAAACACGGGTCATATGTACACGACCATTGAACAAGAAAGGGTAACATTCATGAAGAGCATTTTCTTTTCTAAACAACCATTCTTGCTCAAACTTTTAATTTATTCACACAATGCATTCTATCTCTTTTTCTTTTGATTTCCATAATTGTCTTTTTCTTTCTCTTTTGATTTTTCACTCTATTTCTTTCTTTTTCAATCTAATGTTGATTTATTTGAGAATGCATTGCCCACAATTCCTTCTTCTCTTTTCACAATGAACCAATCTCCCCAACTTCAACAATACTACAACTTAAATAAAAAATGCTCTTCAAAGTGGTTAAAGTTCGGGTTAAAGATTCAATGATACCAAATTTTTCGTTTTAGGCTCAAGAGAGGTTTCTAAAGATCACACACTCACAAGGTGACTTGAAGTGATTTATGGAAATGTGGTTCTACTCCAGCTTTCCAAAATTTCAAAACAAAAAGTAAGATTAAACATAAAAAATTTGAGTAAGCAACAATCACTTAAATCCCTCAATAATTTGTAAACAATGAAGGGAACTCACATTTGTGGTTAAGTCCTAATTGATTCCAATATGAACAAATATGTAAAATGAAGAAAAGCTGGAAAATTATGTAAAGCAAAAAATTCATGTAAATATTAACATTCTACAGAGCACAAAACAGAGTACCTTAATGTGCATCAATTTAGAAATTTATCATCACCATCAATGTGGTGAAGCACATCACTATAGTACAAAGAAACAAACCTGCTTCATCCATCAATTACCTTAAAAATAGAGAACAAACAACCAAAATTTTTGTACCAAAAATGATAAACTTAAAACATCATCCGCCCGGATGGAAAATTCATTCATAACCTAAAATTTTGTAATAATTATCCAAAATCACATCCGCCCGGATGGATAATATAACAATTATCTAAAACAGAAGTTGATAATAAAAAAAAACATACTAATCATAGCAACATAAACAAAAAAACAAAAGATACATCAAACCCATCCCCAGTAAGAACTAGAACTCGATGCTCCAACGTCCTCGCCATCGCCATCATCACCATCGTCATCATCATCGCCACCTGCCTCCTCCGCAAAACCAGGCCTGCCCTCAGGCCAACGAGCATATGCCGTAAGGTCCTCGCGAGACCTCAACTGGTGATCCACATGTGGTTCCCGGATCTGCAATTGCAACTGCATCATAGAATCATGCATAAATAATAAATCCCTCTGATGAGCCTCGTGCATGGCCCAATTGGTCTCAGCACTCGGATCATAAGTGTGCCCGCGCCCGCGGCCAGCAGGGCAGCAGCAGCTACAGGGGCAGCGTCATCCAAATTAAGCACCCCCATGCAATGACGGGTGACATAACCATCATCCAAAACAACAAGCTTAACACACCCATGGGTCGGGAGAGTAACATGCGCCCTATGGCATAATGCCATAATAAGCCCTGGATAACTAAGGGCACAAGCTACTCGATCACTATAAGGTGTACCGCTCACAGCAATTTTCTTCATCTCAGTGGCAATAATCTGTGCGAAATCCACGGTCTTCTGGGCGCTAAGTAAATCAGCAATCAAAGAAGCTGTCTCCAAGGGAATTGAAGAGGTGTGACTCCGTGGTTTAAGGTTGTGTAAAACCACAGACATAACAAGTTGAGCGACAGTATCCAACGCACTCCGTGCGAACTTTAGGGGTGCTCCATTAACGTTAACTAGGTATGTTCCCTCGCGCACACATAAGGCATCTCTAAGTTAGTCAGCATTCCAATTACGCCGAGCCAACATCTTCCCATAATCACATAGCTCACACTCTCCCAGCTCGAGTGCGCTGCCAAGGTAGGTATTTAAAGCATCCCGCAAGAAATCAATATCGTTACCCCGAACCCAAATCTTGAAATTGAACGGCTCACCATCGGAGGGCAACGTATTTGCGAAGAACTCCCTCATGATGTCAATGTGGTACTCAGGGTAGGGTGAAGAAAGTGTATCCCAACCTGCACCCTGGACAAAATGAGTAATGTTTCTGTGGGGTCCCTCTGGATCAAGTAAAATAATTCTGTCCGGCCAAATCGATCTTCTTTCAAGCTGCACATAATGTTGTTGTTTCTCTAAAACAACAAAACGAGGTCTATCGAAATGACCAGACGGAGCACGTCTATATGGATTTGATGTAGAACCAGCCAGTCATTGCTTTTTGCGCCCTGACATCTGAAAAGAAGAACAAACAAAACGTACACAAACAGCCCCAAAGGTTAGTGAAAACAACAAACAAAAATTTCTAAATCCTTAAACAATTACATAGAATAATCAAAGGAAAGCAGAAGATAAATCAGACAAGGGGAATTTTTCTGCAAATCCCAGACCGCGCTAAGCGCGCAGGAGCGCGCTGAGCGGGCTCTGTGAAACGCAGAAAAACTCCCTCTGCAACAGATCGTTCCTAAGGAAATTCAACTTCCTAAACACTACCATATGCACAGAGAGATGCACAATACGAATCCCCAACTTCAAAACAAACTAAATTATTCACAAAAACTAACTTCTAAAATTACAATCCCTAAATTCTAAAGTTGAAACTCCTAACCACATGGATTCATAACAGTTTAAGCACCTAAAAACAGTAAATTGACAACTAAAGAAGACATGGATGAAGTATAGTCATTAACATTTAACATGCAACAACCAACCCAAAATGGGTTTTCAAAATGAGAAATAAAAATAACATAAAAGCTTGAACTTACTGTTGAAGAAGATGAAGATGAGCAAGAAGATGATGAAATGGGATTTAGGGCACACAAAAACCCAAAAAGCTCACAAGAAAATTTGAAAATGGAGGAGAAGAGAAATTGAGTAGTTTTGAGTGAAAAAGGGTGAAATGAGGCAAAAACTCAGTAACCCTAATTCATAACACGCGCTGGGCCGGGTAAGCTTAAGTGGGCCCAGAAACACAATATTTTTTTTTCAAAATTCCGCACACCGCGCTAAGCGGGACATGTTGCGCGCTAAGCGCGATCGCTACTAGAAGTAAGGGGTCATTTCTGTCAAAACCGCGCTAAGCGCGAGCCTGCGCGCTAAGCGCGCACTGCAACACAGAAAAACCTCCCAGCAGCAAAAGTTCAACATCCACAAGTTCAAAACATCACCCTAAACAACATACAACATCAATTTTTCAAAAAACATGTTTAAACAGCAAATTCACTAATAAAAACGATAAAAACTTACAAAATTGGGGTGCCTCCCAACGAGCGCTTGTTTAACGTCGGATAAGCTCGACGGTCCAAGACGATCAATGAAGAACGTCGAGGAGAACAGAATAATTGCTGTAATCAAAGTGACCACCAAGGTAGATTTTCAAGTGTTGACCATTTACGCTCCAACTGTCTTTTTTCTCTAAATCTTCGATCACATCGCTCCATAATTTTTCACCTCTTTCACACGAAATGGTCCTGACCATTTCGATTTTAATTTTCCCAGAAAAAGTTTTAACCAGGAATTAAACAACAGTACCAAATGGCCGACCTGGAACTCCTTTTGCCGGATCTTCTTATTGTGATAATTCTTTACCTTTTCTTTATACAACCAACTAGAATGATAGGCTGCATTCCGCATTTCCTCCAATTCCTGAATTTGTAATTTTCTCTTCTCACCGGCCAAATTCGTATCAAAATTTAGTAGCTTAAGGGCCCACAGTGCTTTGTGCTCCATTTCAACCGGTAAATGGCATGTTTTACCATAAACCATTTGAAATGGATTTAAGCCAATTGGAGCTTTGTAAGCGGCCCGATATGCCTACAAAGCCTCGTCCAATTTTTGCGACCAATCTTTTCGCGAACTTGACATAGTTTTTTCTAAAATCCTTTTTATTTCACGGTTCGACACCTCGGCCTTCCCGTTCGACTATGGGTGGTAAGGGGTCGCCACTTTATGCGATACACCGTAATGTTTTAAAACACTTTCAAGAGATGTATTGAAAAAGTGTGACCCGCCATCACTAATGAGAACCCGAGGCATGCCAAAATGGGAGAAAATGTTTTTCTTTAAAAAATTAATCACCGTCTTGCCATCGGCCTTAGGTGAAGCAATCGCTTCAACCCACTTCGACACATAGTCAACCGCCACTAACATGTACTCATTTCCAAAAGAGGGTGGAAATGGACCAACAAAATCAATGCCCCAACAATTAAAAATTTCAACTTCTTGTATATTTTGAAGGGGCATTTCATCTCTTTTTCCATTCCCTCCACTTCTTTGACAAGTGTCACAACTTTGCGCATGAAGATTCGCGTCTTTAAAGAGAGTAGGCCAATAAAAGCCTGATTGCAAGACTTTCGTGGCCGTCCTCGAACCATTGAAATGGCCGCCATAAGGCGAGTTGTGACAATGCCAAAGAATACTTTGGGCTTCTTCACTCGTGACACACCTTCTCAAAAGGTTGTCACCTCCTAATTTGAACAAATACGGGTCATACCACACATAGTAATCCGCATCCGACAGGAACTTCCTTTTTTGGTTCCAAGTTAGGTCTTGGGGCACCCAACCGATTGCTTTGTGGTTAGCAAAATCTGCAAACCAAGGCCTAACTTGGACTTTAAACAACTTTTCATCGGGAAATTCCTCTCGGATTTCCTTTTCAGCTTTGGTTACCTCCACGTTGATCAAACGGGACAAATGATCCGCCACTAAATTCTTTGAACCCTTTTTATCCTTTATTTCCAAATCAAATTCTTGAAGCAAAAGGATCCAACGGATGAGCCTTTGCTTCAAATCCGGTTTAGTGAGCGAATATTTTATAGCCGTATGATCCGTGTAGACAACCACTTTTGACCCGATTAGGTAAGAACGCAACTTCTCAAGTGCATATACAATCGCAAGTAATTCTTTTTCGGTTGTGGCATAATTTACTTGTGCCTCATTTAATACCTTGCTTGCGTAATGTATAGCATGAAAAGTTTTGTCCTTCCTTTGACCTAACACCGCTCCAACGGCATAATCACTCGCATCACACATTAGTTCAAAATTTAAAGTCCAATTTGGTGCGATGATTATTGGAGCGGTAATTAGTTTTTCAATCAAAATTTGGAAAGCAATAAGACATTCATCATCAAAGAGAAATACCTGTTCTTTGTTGAGCAAGTTGCTCAAAGGCCTTGCTACCTTTGTAAAATCTTTGATGAAATGCCTATAGAATCCCGCATGCCCCAAGAAGCTTCTAATTCCTTTGACGTTGGTAGGAGGAGGCAACTTTTCGATTACTTCAATCTTCGCTTGATCTACTTCAAGGCCTTTGGAAGAAACTTTGTGGCCGAGCACAATTCCCTCCGTCACCATAAAGTTACACTTCTCCCAATTCAACACCAAGTTAGTCTTAACACACCTCTCAAGGACAGTTTCCAAAATTTTCAAACACAAGTCGAAAGATGCTCCAAATATGGAAAAATCATCCATAAACACCTCCATTGTATTTTCTATGAGGTCGGAGAAGATAGCTTGAACACACCTTTGGAAAGTTGCCGGCGCATTACATAAACCAAAAGGCATCTTCCGATACGCAAAAATGCCAAAGGGACAAGTAAAGGCCGTCTTCTCATGATCCTCCGGGTCAACCGCAATTTGATTATACCCCGAATATCTGTCCAAGAAACAATAGAATTGCTGCCCGGATAACCTCTCGAGCATTTGGTCCATGAATGGAAGTGGAAAATGGTCTTTTCTAGTTGCGGTGTTCAACCTTTTATAATCAATGCACATTCTCCACCCCGTCACAATCTTGGTTGGGATCAACTCATTCTTATCGTTTCGGATAACGGTAATGCCACCCTTTTTAGGAACAACGTACACGGGGCTTACCCATGGACTATCAGAGATCGGGTAGATCATTCCCGCATCCAAAAGCTTCACAACTTCTTTCCTCACCACCTCTTTCATAGTTTGGTTCAAGTGGCGTTGTGGTTGAGCAACCACCTTGAAATCTTCTTCCATAAGAATCTTGTGCATACAATAAGATGGACTAATTCGCTTAAGATCGGAAAGAACCCAACCTATTGCATCTTGATATTTCTTCAAAACTTGTATTAAACGGTCTTCCTCATTTTTGGACAAAACGTTGCTAATGATAACCGACTTGTTACCACCGTCATCAAGAAACGCATATTTTACATTCGAAGGCAAGACCTTCAATTCAAGTGGTGACTTCTCATCTTTCACATCCTTCTTTAACTCTTCCGTTTCTACTTCCCACGGTTGCAACTCTTTGAGAGATTCAAGCTCTTTTAAACATTCTTCAAGAGCTCTTTCTTCTTCATCGGAAAATACCTCAAAAGATTCATCAAGATCCATTTCCAAAGGAGATAATATATAAACATGCTTTGAAACCTCCAAAGTTGCTTCTTCAATTGTATCGATACGAAAGCTATCATGCTTGTCTCGACAATGTTTCATTGCTTCAAAAAGATCAAAGCAAACTTCTTCATTTTGAACCCTCACTTTCATTAAACCGTCATCCACATCAATCATCATTCGTGCGGTTTTCATGAAAGGTCGCCCAAGAATTAAAGGCGCATCCTCATCTTCCTCCATATCGATAACAACGAAATCAACCGGAAAGAAAAACTTGTCAACTTTTACCAAGACATCTTGAGCTAACCCATGAGGATGAGTTGTGGACTTGTCGGCTAATTGTAACGTTATCCGAATGGCTTTCATCTCAATATTCCCAAGCCTCTTTACAATGGACAAACGAATTAGATTAATGCTTGAGCCCAAATCGATTAGGCCTTTGCCAACATAGACATCACCAATTGTTACCGGCAAAGTAACACGCCCCGGGTCAACTTCTTATTTCTTTGGATGATGGCACTACAACTTGCGTCAAGGATAATAGTTTCCGATTACGAATACCTCCGCTTTTTTGTGAGAATGTCTTTCATAAACTTATCATATTTTGGCATTTTCTCCAAAGCTTCGGCAAAAGGAATGTTAATTCGCAACTGTTTAAAAATATCCATGAAACGAGCGTAATGCATTTCATTTTCTTTCTTTGAAGGAGCATGAGGGTACGATAAATGTTGGATCGGAATAGTGCTCACTACTTCCTTTCCCTTCTTCACTCTCCTAAGTTTCTCCTTTTTCTTCAACTCCTCACCACTCTTATTTTCAACTTCAACTATTTCATCACTTTTATTTTCAACTACACCTTCATTTTCACTTTTATTTTCAACTACACCTTCATCTTCACTTTTATTTTCAACTACTTCCTCATCACTATCCTCCTCCACAATACCATCAATTTTTTCTTCATCTACCTTTTTCTCATTTTCAGTTACCAACCCCTTCCCACTTCTTCTAACGATTGCCTTGCAATGCTCCTTATGATTCACTTGAGTATTTGCGGAGAATGAAGGATCCGATTGTTGCTCGGCAAGTTACTTGGCAAGTTGCCCCACTTGATTTTCTAGATTCTTAATCGCCGCATCACTACTCTTTTGATTGGCCATAGACATTTGCATAAATTGAGTCAAAGTGTCTTCCAACTTAGAGCTAGCAACTAGAGGTGGTGGAGGTTGATAAGGATTTTTCCGGTTTGAAGAACCGCCACCATAACCTTGATTATGTTGATAGTTCACCCTCGGTGGATATCGTTGATTGCCTTGGTAATGTTGTTGAGGATTGTGTTGTTGTTGATAAGGTTGTTGTTGCTGTTGTCTTCCTTGATAGTCTCGTTGATTATTCATGTAGTTCACTTCTTCAAATCCTGGAGGAGGACAAAATCCGGTGTCATGCCCTCCTTTGTAAAATTCACAACCAGCAACTTGTTTACTCTTGCTAGGTTCCTTCAATTCTTTAATCTGTTGAGTCAAAAGTTCCACTTGTTGAGATATGAGCTTGTTTTGTGCAAGGATTGCATCATTAGTTCCCAATTCAAGCACCCTGGGCTTCTTTTGCAAGTTGTTACAGCTTTGACTTTGAAGATCATTGAGAGCCATTCTATTGATGATATCCGTAGCTTCTTCGGCACTCTTTGATAACAAAGATCCTCCAGAAGTGGCATCCAATAATGTCTTATAATTTGGTTGGAGACCATTCTTGAAGATGTGAATTTGTGTTAACTCGTCAAACCCGTGGCCTTTGCATTTGCGAAGCATGGATTTGAATCGTTCCCATGCTTCATTCAGAGATTCACTAGTGCCCTGAGAGAACACATAAATTGCAGTTTTTGACTCCATAAAACGGTTGGGAGAAAAGAACCATTCTATAAATTTTTCCTCCAAAATGTTCCAATCGGCCTTCACAGTGGGAGTTTGATCAAGATACAAATCCTTAGCCTTGCCAAGAAAAGCATTAGGAAATAGTCTCTTGAAAATAGGTAACTCTTGCGCTTGATCGACTCCGGCCGCTAACGCTATCTCATAAAATTTGGTGAGAAAAGCGAAACGGTCTTCATGATCCATTCCCGTGAACGACCTTCCATACAACAAGTTCAAAGTTCCAGTTTTCATCTCAGCTTGCCTTCCTTGATTATTGTTAGCAAACTGAGCGGTGTGACGTGGGCTATTTACACAAGGTGTGGAAGCGGGTGGTGGTGGTGGTGGATCCATGATTGGCGTGAACTATGGATTTGGTGGTGGTGGTGGATCCATAATTGGCGTGAACTGTGGATTTGGTGGTGGTGTAGAAATCGAACTTTCTCCTTGTTCTTGCCTTTGTCTAGCTAGTTGCCTCCTCTGTCTAGTTTTTCTATTGAGTCTACGAGCGGTTCTTTCAATCTCGGGATCGAATAGAAGTTGGTCCGCCGGTAGTTGCCCTCGCATAAACAAAGTCTGCACACTAAACAAAACAAATCAACAAGCACAAGAAATTTTTTTAACAAGTCTAAAACTTAACAACTATTGCAATGCTTGCAATATCAATTAACAATCCCCGGCAACAGCGCCAATTTTTTGAAATATAAATAGAGTTAGGGTTTTGTTATCGATTCACAGAGATTGTTCGGTGATATCGCAGCCGTTCTATAGTCGTATATGTTTTAAACTTCAAAGTAACAAGGGGTTTAGGTTGTTTTAAGTCGGAACACTTGCATTCGAATTTAAGTAATAGCGGTAAAAAGATTTGTTTTAACGATTTATAAGAAACATGTCAAGATTAGGGTTCGACAAACCATTTTGCACGGATAGAATCGACAAAGCTAATGAACTCGTTTAGACGGTAAATTCAATCACATATCCTCCCAATATGTTTATCTCTAACACATATTGTGAGTTTTACCATTTTGATCCTTTGATGATCTCTCACTCAAACTATCAAAATGACAACATTAAAGTTTAATATTTATGAACATCAACACACATTACTATCTCTAGCCAATGTACATTGATGGATGAAAAACCTAGGTAAAGAGTAGGAACACATTTCTCAATCATGTACCAACACAAAGAATAAACCATATAAACAAAGTTTTTCATCATACATTCATCATCCATGAGTTCATAAGCTAGAGGAAATACATATACATGCAAAACAAAGGTTTATCTACCATCTAACCTTGACATAAAAGGAAAATTAGCTCTCCATTATCATGGGAGCTAAACAAACAATAATATGACGAAGAATATCAAGCATCAATGACGATCTCTCGACGAATGATGCTTCCAATCTTCCAAAATAGGATGCTACAGTGTTACAATGTATTTTGCTCTGAAAATGTATAAAGGATCCTCTTAAAAGTACAGAAAAGTCTAATTATAAGGGGGCTGAGTATCACAGAGCGCGCTAAGCGCGCAGCACCGCGCTAAGCGCGTTGCACTTTACAATAAATCGCCTAAAGAGCGCGCTGAGCGTGATATGGACCCCGCTGAGCACGTAACTCTCTGTAACTTCTTCTACCATCGCGCTCGGAGCGCGCTGAGCGCGCTTCAAGCATGCTTCAAAAATGCTTATTTTCCAAAACTGCTTTTGTGGGGCCTTCCTTGCTCCAATCTTTACACTTCCATGCAAAAATCTACAATAAAAACACAAAAGTTAAATAGATAAGTCAATTAATGCAATTAACTATAAAATGGTTATTAACCGGAAACAATGGGAAAAGGCTTGGATTACCAAATAAAGATCACAAAAAGGTGCTAAAAACTATACTAAATATTAACACAATTTAGCACCTAACAGAAAGCGAAAATATCATCTTTAATGGCAAAGAGTGACATCGGTTGAAGGTTCTCTGGTCTTTCAGAGGTTCAAATTATCAAAGTGGTCAAGGGCCAATTCTGATCCAGAAATAAACTGGAGGAGAGAGATTGTTCAGACACAACCTTTCCTGACGAGGAAAGAACTTGACAACTCGATTGAGAGGACTGTTATCACTAGGGGATAAGACCGACTAAAGCGATAGTGATGCAATATGAGTGCAAATGCAAAGAAATAATGCATGATGATGTATGTATATGCTGACAAAACTGACGCGACATATAGACTAATAGATGAACATGACTGGATACTCGGCTATCGCGGGGCGAAGAAGTACCGCTGGTTCAAGATAGCAATTCTGCCTTGCTTAGGAGAAGTAGTCCTCGTGGGGAGCTACGTTGGTCGGGCTTAGGAGATAAGAACTCTGCCGGGGGTGTCAGATGAAACATGGTCTCTGACATAGCCGATCCTTCATTCAGGTGCACTGGTTTAGAAGGAGTACTTTGATTCTGCACTTTGAGGCTCAAACACTTTTGGAGAAGCGATCGATGTTCTTTCGATGTTCGACCGTCAAAAGAAATTGCCATCTTTATTTTAAAAGTAGAAAAAGTTTGACAAGTAAATTCATTTTTTTGTTTCGTTTCAAGAATCGTTGATCATGTTAAAAACATCATTCGGTAAAGCTAAAACAAATATGAATTGCAAATAAAAGCACAAGGGCTCAAATTTTATTGATAGGATGGAAATCAGCCAAGCGCGTGATTCCATAGTATTTACAAAGTTAGAAAATGGTCATTTACAGGGAAAAGGGCTATGTTGAAACATAACAACCACTATCCTTCTACCAACTTTGAATTCGGGGCATCCTAAGCTTCTTTTGAAGATGACCTTGACTGAAGTTTCTAATGGATGGCATGACCGCTGAGGAGTTGAACTGGTCAGACGCAGTTACTTGCCATTATCCCTAACTTTTGCCTGGATTGTACTTTGAGGTTTCCAATCCACCGGGATGATTTTTAATCATTGTCTCTAATTTTTTCCTGGACCGCCCTTTCGGGTTTTTAATCCACCGAGACGTTTTTTTTAGTTTAGACGAAGTATTTCTTGACTACATCAACATTTGTGGGGTAGGCAAATTCTTCTCCATCCATCGTTGTATGTCTCAAGGCGCCACCTGTGAAAGCTTTATTGACCACATAGAAGCCGTCATAATTCGGAGTCCATTTGCCCCGAGAGTCAGTGAGAAAAGATTGTATCTTTTTGAGCACAAGGTCTTCTTTCCTGAAGACGTGAGGTCGAACCTTTTTGCCAAACGCCTTCTTCATTCTCTGTTGATACAACTAACCATGACATAGTGCCGTGATTCGCTTCTCTTCGATCAGATTTAGTTCTTCGTGTCGATTTTGACACCATTCAGCTTCTGTAAGCTTAGCTTCCATCAATACCTGGATTGATGGGATCTCTACTTCTATGGGAAGCACTGCTTCCATGCCATATACTAGAGAGAAAGGGGTTGCCCCTGTTGAAGTGCGGACAGATGTGCGATAAACGTGGAGAGAAAAGGGTAGCATCTCGTGCCAATCTTTGTAGGTTACAACCATCTTCTGAACAATCTTCTTGATGTTCTTGTTAGCCACTTCTACCGCTCCGTTCATCTTTGGTCGGTAGGGAGATGAGTTATGGTGTTCGATCTTGAACTCTGCGCACAACTCTTTCATCATATTATTGTTCAAGTTAAATCCATGATCAGTAATGATCTGCCTCGGAACACCATAACGGCAGACGATATTGTTTTTGATAAATTGGACCACCACTTGTTGGGTTACATTGGCGTACGACGCTGTTTTGACCCACTTGGTGAAGTAATCAATGGCTACCAGAATGAACCGATGTCCGTTTGAAGCCTTAGGCTCAATCAAGCCAATCATGTCGATTCCCCATTTGGAAAAAGGCAATGGGGAAGAAAGAACTTTGAGATGCGTTGGCGGTACATGAATTTTGTTGGAGTATATCTGACACTTGTGACACTTCCTCATGTACTTGTAGCAGTTGGATTCCATGGTCATCCAATAGTACCCTGCTCTCAGAATTTTTCTCGCCATTGTGTGTCCGTTGGCATGAGTGCCAAAGGATCCTTCGTGAATTTCTTTTATCAGCATGTCTGCTTCTGGTCTGTCTACACATCGGAGCAAGACCATGTTAAAATTTCTCTTATAGAGAGTATCACCGCTCAGGAAGAAACTGCCTGCCATCCTTCTGAGGGTTTTCCTGTCCTTCCTTAGTGCCCCAGGTGGGTACTCTTGTTTCTAAAGGAAGCATTTGATATCGTGATACCAAGGTTTGTCGTCTATGACTGCTTCAATTGTGAAGACGTAAGCGGGCCGTTCAAGGCGCATTATGTCGATCTTAGATATGTCGTTCCATTGACCTACACTAATCATGGAAGAGAGAGTGGCTAATGCATCAGCCATGTGATTCTCCTCACGAGGGATGTGATGAAACTCAATTCTGTTGAAGAAGGGTAGCAACCTTCTCGCATAGTCTTTGTAAGGAATCAATCTTGATTGGTATGTGTTCCAAACTCCTTTGATTTAATTGACGACCAGAGCTGAGTCGCCATATACGTCCAAGTTTTTGATCCTCAAATCGATCGCTTCTTCGAGACCCATAATACAAGCTTCGTATTTGGCCTCGTTGTTCGTACACTTGAACGTGAGTCTGGCGGTGAAAGGAATGTGGGTACCCTGAGGTGTAACAATGATTGCCCCAATTCCGTTTCCATAATGATTAACTGCTCCGTCAAAGGTAAGTCCCCATTGGAAACCTGGTTCTGGCCCTTCACTGGGTAGCGGTTCATCGCAGTCTTTCATTTTTAAATACATGACATCTTCGTCTGGGAAGTCAAACCCGATTGATTCTCGATCGTCAATCGGTTGATGAGCCAAATGAACGGCTAAAATACTCCCCTTAACGGCTTTTTGAGCATGGTACTCTATGTCATATTCTGATAACAACATCTGCCAACGGACAATCCTTCCCGTGAGAGCAGGTTTTTCAAAGACATACTTGATTGGATCCATCTCGGAGACCAACCAAGTAGTGTGACAAATCATGTACTGGCACAGACGCTTGGCTGCCCAAGCCAAAGCGCAACAAGTTTTCTCAAGCATAGTGTACCGAGTCTCGCAGCCGGTGAATTTCTTGCTCAAATAGTAGATGGCAGACTCTTTCTGTTTGGTTTCGTCTTGTTGGCCAAGTACACAACCCATGGAGTCTTCCAAGACTGTTAAATAGATGATCAGCGACCTTCCTTCCACTGGAGATGATAGAATCGGTGGGTTCAACAGATATTCCTTAATACTGTCAAAGGCAGTTTGGCAGTCTTCTGTCCAAACGCAGTCCTGATTCTTTTTGAGTAATTTGAAAATCAGCGCACATGTCGCGGTCATGAGGAATATGAATCTGGAGATGTAGTTCAAACGTCCCAGGAATCCTCTGACTTGTTTTTTAGTTTTCAGAGAAGGCATTTCTTGAATGGCCTTGACCTTATCAGGATCAACCTCAATTCCTTTCTGGCTGATGATGAACCCTAAGAGTTTCCCTGAACGGACACCGAAGTTGCACTTGTTGGGATTTAAGCGGAGTTTGTACTTTCTCAGTTGCTCGAATAGTTTTGACAGGTGGGTCACATATACCTCGATTTCTTTATGTATCATGTCATGAAACAGAGTAGTCATGGCCCTTTGATAGGTTTCCCTGACATTCTTCAAACCGATCGACATCACCTTGTAACAAAAAGTACCCCATGGGGTAATGAAGAAGGTCTTCTCCATGTCTTCCGATGCCATTTTTATTCGATTATAGCCCGATAATTCATCCATGAAGGAGAAAACTTTGAACTTTGCTGTACTGTCTACCAGCATGTCAATGTGCGGCAAAGGAAAGTCGTCCTTTGGACTAGCCTTGTTTAGATCTCTGTAATCCACACACATTCTGACTTTTTTGTCCTTTTTCGGAACAGGTACGATGTTGGCTAACCATTGAGGATATTCTGACGTGGCGAGGAAACCCGCGTCAATCTGTTTCTGTACTTCCTCTTTGATTTTGATGACCATGTCCGGGTGAGTCCGTCTCAACCTCTATTTTACTGGCGGACATTCCGATCTCAAGGGTAAATGGTGTTCCACGATGCCGGTATCCAACCTTGGCATATCCTAATAGGACCAAGCGAATACATCAAGGAATTCTTTGAGAAGCTTTACCAAACCCTCTCTGGAAGTTGGACTGAGCAGTGCCCCAATCCCGATTTCTTTTCTCTCTTTTTCCGAACCTAAGTTTACCATTTCCAACAGCTCTTTATGAGGTTCAATGGACCTTTCCTCCTGTCTGAGTAATCGGGAGATCTCTTCTGGAATTTCGTCGTCATTTTCTTCTTCAGCCCCAAATACCGGGAACTCAAAGTTGGGAGAAAGCATCGGATCGTATGTTTCAACGGGGTTTAAAACAATCAATCTGCATGACGGTATGATTTGTGTTTAGAAGAGATAGAGAAAATGCAAGAGTGTGTGCAGTGTATTTATTTGGAAAAATGCTTGTTTTTATTATTGAGTTGTTTTTTAGGATTACCATTTTCTGAAAAAAGCAAAAAGAGAAAACAGCAACAGACTGAGGAAATTACAGAATGACGTTATTTTATTAATGAACAAGTCGATTCTTGAAACTACAACCCTATAAAACAAAGCTCTGTCGCTTTGGCCGAAGCGAAGAGGGATATTTACAGAAAGTGAGCCCTATCAAAACATCCGTTTCACCTGGGCAAGGTGAAAGGTTAAAGTAAACATGGCAATTACTTAGACTTATGAACAATCTTCGGAACATCGACAATAACCCATTGGCGGTGAACTCCTCGGTGAATCACAAAGTCTGGCACCTTCCTTGATTTGTCTTCAGAAATAACGCTGATTTTTGGTGGAGCAGGATCATTGGAATCTGTCTCCCAAACAGAGTTGTCGTAGGAGGATTCCTCTGTGCATTTTGCATAGCATTTGTGCTCTCAGGTAGATCTCCCCATCCAGTTGGCTGGATGTCTTCGAACCTGATACGAGAGCTTTCGGGAGTAGTGTACTTGACCATATAGTCGTATTTCCCACTTGGTTGTCCCAAGCTGTCCCACACTTCTGTGGAACTGGAGGAGTTATCCTTCTCGATGACATTGACCTCTTGATAAGCATAGTTAATGAATTCTAGTCCTGTAAACGTTGCGAATTCATCATCGTACTGGATAAGTTCAGAATGACCTGAGTGTTGATCCCATGACATGGTGGGGACGCAGGTATTCTGTTCAATGATGCTCAGCTAATTTTCATTTTTCGGCTGATTTCCTTGCCCCAAGTCTCCTGGGTAAGGTTGCCACATTGGCAGGCCATCCATCGGGCCATAATAGTTGTGGTCAAAGTTGTCATTCATCAAAGTGTCCTCCTCTAATGAGTTTGGTGGAGCACGACATCCTTCCGGATCACAATCTCCGTATATCATTTCGACGTCTGACCTGGGTATAAATCTCGGACTCTGTGCGGGATAGTAAAAGGGCATAGGCACCTCTTCCTGAGACGTATAATTGTCCTTGTTAAGATAGGACTCCCATTCTTCCTCCATATCTAAGGAATCATCTTTATTGATGGTATGCACTTCTTGAGGCACTGGGTGAAGGAAACCTCCACTGTGGAAGAAGTCTTGAATGGGATGAAGACTTTCATTGCGGGTAGTAGCTGTTTGGGTACAGGTTGTAGAAAAACCAAGACCCTTCTTTGCCTTATTGTCAGTTGGAATGACTAGCTGTCCCCATCCGGTAGTATTGGTACTCTCGACTGCTTTGATAGCATCTTTGTATGAGGAAATGTAAGTTCCCTCTTCGGATTGATCGTCCTTGCTCACCGACAATGCTTGGAACTGAGTTCCAATAACCTCCTCGGGTTCTACACCAGTAGATGATGATAAGTTACTCACGAGCAAGGCTTATTCTCCATAGACCGTGACGAGCTGGTTATTCTGGACGAACTTTAACTTTTGGTGGAGGGTTGAGGTGACCGCCCCAGCCTGATGTATCCAAGGTCTTCCTAATAAACAACTGTACATTGCCCGGATGTCCATGACCTAGAAAGCGACTTGGAAAGTGTGAGGACCTATAGTTATGGGAAGGTCGACTTCGCCGATAACTGTTTTTCTGGACCCGTCAAATGCTTTGACGACGACCTCACTGGTTCTCATCGGGGGTCCTTTGAAGGATAATTGCATCAAAGTGGACTTCGGCATAACATTCAGGGCTTACCCTGTGTCTACCAGTACGCTGGCTAAAGCATCGCCCTGGTAGCTGACCGTGATGTTGAGCGCCATGTTATAACGGCGACCCTCTTCAGGTAATTCCTCATCACTAAACCCCAAGTTATTGCAGGAAGTGATGTTAGAGACAATACTATCGAACTGTCTGATTGTTACATCCTGTTCCACAAAGGCTTTCTCCAAGACTTTCTGTAGAGCCTCCCTGTGCGCTTCTGAACTGAGTAAAAGTGACAGTACATAGATCTTTGAAGGAGTTTGTAACAGTTGATCAACAATGTTGTATTCACTCCTTTGGATGAGCTTCAGCATCTCATCATCGTTTTTCGAAAGGTCGGGATTACTGGATTGACCGACTGGTGGATTGGGAACTTCTGTCTGAGGTTCCTTTTTTTTGTTGGGTTCTCCAACTCCTCTATTGAAGATTCTACCACTCCATGTTACTCGACTGATGTCTACAATATTCACGACGGAGGGTAATGGACTTTCCCTTCCATTCTCGACTGTTGTTGCACCGTATTTGTAAGGGATAGCCTTATTTGATTCATACGGTAGTGGTCCCGGTAGATAGATGACTATGGGAGCCTTCTGATTTTTTCGACCATCGTAAGCAATTTCGATCCGTTCCTGGCTGGGAACTCTCGATTCGTCAAGTAGAGGGATGATGGTACAAACATCCTTGTTTCTATGATGATCAGAGATTACGACAACGTCCTCAATTTGATAAGCGAGGTAGTCCGGCGCCCAGTTGATTGGTCTGGAACCCGGATATGAGCGAATCTCTCTATGATCCACCTGACTCTGAAGAGCTGCTCGCACAAGGTAACATCCTTGGTTACTTTCCGAACAGACTCTACAACGTTCATAGTCGTGTGGTGGCACCTGGCCACGCCCGCTTTGAATACAATGTAACCTCACTAGGTCAGTTTCCACAGATCGAACATCTCGACTTTGATGCCGAGTAGGGTTCCCGTTGGTAATACTAATTTGCTGGGTGTCTTCATCCATAGAGATTGGAAGCCACCAGTGGTTCAACAAGTGCTGAAGGGTTTCCTGGACAAGGGCACAACCTTGATCGTTTTCTCAACCCGCCCTACAGCTCTGATAATCACGTGATACCAGGAACCCGAGCCGGACCTATTTAGCATGTAACTCCACCAGGCTGGTATTCATCAAGCGAATATCGAAGATTTGAATCAAGTTGATCTGATAGGGATTCCCATCATGGTTGTCCTGGATCCATCCAAGATCTATCTGACACTGGAGGGCCTCTTGTACCAAAGAGCATCCCTGTTTTGTTTACCGAGCAAGTCAGACAGGAACTGTAATCGTGCCGCGGCAGATTATGATACTGGCTTTGCTTGGAATGCATCGCCACCAAGTTAACATTCATTGCACGGATGTCGTGGTTCTGAATGATGTTAGAATTCATGTAAACCATGTTAACTCCACGAACTCGGGGCTCTTGGATCCATCAGAGATCCATCTGTTCTTGTAGAGCTGATTGCACCACAGAACATCCTCGATTGTTTTTAGAGCAGATATCATACTGGTGATAGTTATGAGGTGGCACATGGCCATATCCACTCTGTCTACAATGCATCTTGACCAGATTGGTCCTTACCAAAAGTACATCATGAATTTGATAGACGTTGTTAGTCTCTCCCTCTATCAAATTGACTGTAGATTTCTCGTGTTGAGGTAGCGGGTTTGTGAGAACATTAGAATTTGTATCCTTAAAAGATAAGACCCCGTTCTTAAAAAGCTTTTGTACGTCGGATTTGAAATTGAGACAATTCTCTATGTTATGCCCTGGTCCTCCTTGATGGTACTGTAAGAGGAGACTTAGTCTGGACATGCCCCTTATCCAGTAGTAACGGAAATAGTTCTGCATACAATACGGGTATAGGATCAAATCCTGGTGGCCGCGTTGTATGGTTGTTGTTGTATGGAGGACGAGCCTGCTGAAGAGGCTGTTAGTCCTTTGCTGATTAGGTTGGCTCTGCATAACCTGAGGTTGATACGTAGAAATAGGCGCATGATTGATAGCAGGAGTCACAGCCACTACTGGTTGATAACGTCGCCTTTGCTTTTCGAGAGAGATATTCCCAATATCCTGCTCTTTTTCTTAGGGAGAGCACTATCGTATCGCTTTGTACTACTTGATGATCCAGTGTCTTTGACTAGACGTCCTTCTCGGACGGCTTCCTCAAGACTAACTCCCATACCGACCATCTCGGTGAAGTCACTGGGCACACTGGCAACCATTCTGTCGTAATAAAATGAGCTTAAGGTCTTTAAGAAGATCTTTGTCATCTCTTTTTCCTCAAGAGGTGGAAAAATTTGAGCGGCAATTTCACGCCACCTCTGAGCATATTCCTTAAAGGTTTCCTTGTCCTTTTGCGACATTGATCTGAGTTGATCTCTGTCTGGTGCCATGTCCAGATTGTATTTATATTGTTGGATGAAGGTAGTGCCAAGATCTTTGAAAGTGCTAATCGTAGCACGGTTTAAACCCATGTACCATTTATGTGCGGCACCGGTTAAACTATCCTGAAAGTAGTGAATCAGTAAATCTTGATTCTCTGTCTGAGCTAACATTCGCCGAGCGTACATCACCAAGTGACTTTGAGGGCAAGAGTTACCCTTGTACTTTTCAAAGTCGGGCACCTGGAATTTGTGCGGGACTTTCACATTGGGGACCAAGCAGAGGTCCGCGGTGTCTTTTCCAAATAAATCCTGACCGCGAAGGGCCTGCAGTTCTTTCTGTATTCCCAGGAACTGTTCCTGGAACTCATTCATTCTTTCGAACATGTTGTCGTTTCCACCAGAAGGTATCTGTGGAATCTGTCCTTCTGGGACAGTGTGTACCACGGGCGGTGGTATAGTCATTATGGCCGAGAATCTCAGTGCCTCCCGAAGTTTGTAACCTTCAGTAGTTAACCTTCAGGCCCAGCGGTTCCTGCTGCGGTCCCCTGATCCTCATTGATCAACGGGATATATCCTTCCGAGATATAGTTAAGTGGCATACCCCAGGGACGATCTTTCAGTATTTTGTACCTAGGATCGAACTTTTCAACTATGGGCGTTGAGGTGATCTCCGAGAGCACAGTCCTTTGTAGCTGAGCTTCTGCCATGGCTTGCATGTCGTTATGAAGCTTTCTCATATCCTCTCTCAGGGCGTCGATCTCTTTTCTCAACTCTCTGTTATCTTCCTCGAGATCATCCATCTTTTTCTGACGATTGGCCCGAGTATTGTATGAATGAGACAGTTTGACTCTAGAACCGAGACACAAACGTGAGATTCGTAGGTAAGAAGAATACGTGACGTGAGAATGATGAATGCAATGATTATATTAATTGTTTTTTTTTGTTTAATCAAAATAAACTTCGACAATTAGATTCTAAATATCAAATAGTGGGAAAACCCCGTTTTATTGAATTCGAAGGATTGCAAAAATAGAAATACAGTAGATTACAAGGTGCGGAAACAGAAACCTAAGCTAAGGGGTCCCGAGTCCTCTCTGGGGAGAAACCGGGTGCTGATTCTGGTAGTTTCCTTTTCTTGGACCGGGGCTCTTGGGCCGTTGTCGGGTTGTCATTCCTTTGCCAAGTGAAAGGAACGAGCAAATTCCTTTGGTCATCCTGATTATCCACAGCATGTTGCTCTAAAATCTCGATCAGAGCATCCTTATCTTTCAGTAGTTGCTGTATTTTGGTACACTCTACATTGAGGGTGCGATATTTGTTCTTCCAAGACCTCCTCTCCTGTTGAACTTTGTTGAGAGTAACCTGAAGTTTTTTCGTTTCAGTCATGAAGTACATGATAGATTCCCTCGCCGGAAGAACTCCCTGACGAGGAAAAGGCATCTTTATCTTGAGAGCCCTAGTTTGTACCCAATGGAGATAAGGCTCCACCGAGACACAGTCCAGTTTTCCTAGAGACTCTCGTCCTTTCTTATAAACATGTTTCCAAGCGTGCACTATTACCCTCTTTAATGCCCTGTCATTTTCTCCTTCTTTGAAGAAAAGATCTTCCAGATGAGCATTACGCGGGACATGCCTCATTGGGTATCCAAATTGACGACAAACCAATACTGGATGGTAATTGATTCCTCCCTTAGTTCCTATGAGAGGTATGTTGGGGAAGTTTCCATAACGGTTAATGATCCTGATCCCATCATAAATCCTATTGCACCAATCTATATCAGAGTTGGTAAGGGACATGATTTTCTGCGACCAACGAGAGGCACTCTTATGATCCCAAAACGCAGCAAACTTGGGTAAATGGGAGATAAACCATTTTTATAATAGGGGTACACAGCACGTGATCATCCCTCCGCTGTACAAATTCCCTAAGTGTACAGAATTATACGCGTCCGCAAGCAAAGTTGGCACAGGGTTTCCAATGAGAAAAACCTTAATGGCGTTGATTTCGACGAAGTTATCAATGTTGGGAAACAGAAATAACCCGTAGGTGAGTAAGACAAAGATGCTTTCATAAGTAGTCATGTTCCCTATACTAGCAAAGTATAGAGCTTTCTTTGTTAGGAACTAGGCTGGCAAACCTGGGAGCCCACCCTTGGTGGTCATGTGAGTCTTGACTTCTGACTCATCCAAATAAATTGCTCTTGCAATGGTTTAATCTTTTGTAATTTCTTCCAGTCCAGAAAAAGGAGCTTGATCAGTAATGTGTAAATCAGTCAGGTGAGAATACTCCTCCAGCGTTGGTGCGAGATGGTAATCCGGGAATGTGAAACAGTGATAGACTGGATCGTAAAACTGAATGAGTGCTTCCATGATTCCTTCAATCACATGGACTCTTAACAGAGGTAGCAGACCTCCGTACTTGGATTTGAAAGCTTCAGGGTTAGTGATCATCCTTGCTAATCCTTTCAAATCCTCTAGTTTTGGAACCTTGAAGGTATACCTATGAGTTCTCCTTCTACCGAAGTCCATGAGCGCAATCTGACATTTGCAATCATTGTCTTAGTTTAATTTGAAAAAGAGAGACTAGAAGAGAAGTTTTTCTTTGATGTAATGTTTTTTTAGATGAATGCATGAATGCAGCACACAAAAACATAGAAAAAACATGGGGTCAAAGGGTCGATGTCATGAAGTCAAGGCTCTACCCCCCCCCCCCCCCCCCCAAAGGTTTATACTAGTGATTTTTGTACCTGTCTCTCAAAATCATCAGTTCTTGTCGAGAAAACACCAGCGGGCCGGGAACCGTGCTAGGTGATATTTTTCGAAGAACCATCAGAAGAGGGTAGTATCGCGTGACAACCATTTCCAATAATTTCCGCACTACTAAAAGAGGTTTTTCCTAGGTGTATACTCAATCCTTCCACATGCGGCATCACACGCATTCCCATTAGCGGAAAAATAAACACAGATATCAATTAGGAAAAGCAGTATATATATTTGTCCTAAAGTCCTATACTTTAAAGAGCTATGAATCCTATGTTCCTGACAAAAATGGCTCCCCGGCGGAGTCGCCATTCTGTGGTACCTTCCCAACTTTAAAGGTTTCGACCTAAGATCCTAGTGAAGTAAAAAAAAGTCCTATCCCAGTGAAATCCCCAAAGAAAGAAAGAAAGAAAAGAAAGGGCCCCACGGTGGGCGCCACTTTTCTGTGGCACTTTTTTAAGGTTTCTACCTAAGAGATGGGAAGAGAACAAGATCTCGTACTCCGCAGTGAAGTCGCCATTTTTCTGTAGCGCGAAATTTTGCGTCGTTGTGAAGCACTATCGCTTTGAGGTACTACAACTATATTCATTTTTTATCCTATTGAAGCTGATGAAGGAAGGGAAATAGATGTCTCCAATTAACCCTGCTTGCAAACTGAGTTTGAACAGATGACTGTTGGTTCACAGATGCTACAAAGATTGTGGGTCTCTCTTAGGTTATTTTGTTAAAATAGTTCCCGGGCGATTGGTGGGAGGTTAAGACTGATGCTTTTCGATTGATATGTGAAGGTACGGGATTTGGGGCTTTGGATTAGTGTGCTCGCTAAGATTTTTCTTTCAATCTTATGCCTACGTATTCCCGTTAACCGAAACAGGGAATCAGAGCGATCGTAGTTCCTCCTATTCTATGGGAGGAAATGGTGTTTTGGTGTCTTGTTCAAAGCCCAAGACATGAAGCTAAAGGTGGTTTATATCTTGGTCAAAACCCAAGATATAAAGCTGAAGGGTCTATTTGTATCTTGTTCGAAGCCCAAGATGTGAAGCTAAAAAGGTGTTATCTTTAGAGAGAATTTGTCATCTCTAAAGGGGGTCTGTTTGTCACAACTGTTGGGTGATTGACTATAAAGGAGGATTACTTTAACCGGGATATGTGATCCTAGCAATGCCATAATTTCCTTTATAGGGGGTTTTAACCTGAAGGAGAAGACTTTAACTCAGTGTAGAGTAATGCTATCTTTCCTTAGGAATTTCTCATGCTAAAAGAGGGACAATGGCGTTGATGTAAATAATCAAGAGGCTTGCCGCTTACAGCAATTAGACGAAAGGAGTTGTTGATGTTTGTATCTTGTGAACGAGGCAGAATTCTGATGCTAAAAGGTTGATTGACTCAACTGGGGTTTTTCTTATACAAAGCCTAAGAGGAGGCTATTGACCCAACAATAGGATGCTTTTGTGTCTCGTACGAAGCCCGAGAAGGAGGCTAAAAGGAGTTAACTCAACAAGAGAGTGCTTTTAGATGTGTCTTGTACGAAGCCCAAGACGGAGGCTAAAGGTTGGCTCAACAAGAGAGTCTTTTATACTCAACAAGAGAGTGTTTTTGTATCTCGTACGAAGCCCGAGATGGAGGCTGAAAGAGAGATTTACTCAACAAGAGAGTCTTTTTGTATCTCGTACAAAGCCCGATATAGAGGCTAAAAGGATTGCTGTTTTAGTTGAGTGACAGGTCCAGTAGGTTGGTTAAAAGAGAAAATCAATTCTTATAAAGAGACTGATTAAAGGTAAGGCTATGCTTTAGGATTGATCAGAGGATCAGGGTTATTTCCTGTTCTTTAAGGAAATGGGGAATCCAGAGGGTATTGGAGACTGTCCGTGTCTACTGGTGTTTTTCCTTACTTGAGAATGCCTTCGAGACTCAAGGAGATTAGACTGTCTAAGTCTAGAGTTTTATCTTTTGTACTATGCTTAAAGAAACAGTAGTAGTACGTTCACGGTAGAAAGATCTAGACTCATTGAAAGACTGTTCTATTAAGATGACTAATTTCTGTTCCTATACCTCTAGGAGGTCGTCGGGACAATTTGTACGAAGCCCAAGAGGAGGCTGGAAACTTTTAAGAAGCCGAGAGACAATTTGTACGAAGCCCAAGAGGAGGCTCTCTTCTCGAAGGAAGAATCCTTATACGAAGCCTAAGAGGAAGCTGTGAATACTTCTAAGAAGCCGTAGGGTCCTTGTATAACGCCCAAGAGGAGACGGGGATGCTTTTAGGAAGCCTGTGGTTCCCCAAACCCTGAGAAATTCAAGACAGGCTATTCACAGAGAATAGATCAAGCCAGGAAAGCCCGAGAATTTGGAAGAAACTCAAGAGATGCCATTCACGGAGAAAAGATCATCTCTGGGGAGTAGAGTTTCTTTGACAATTTCTAAGAGTGACAGTCTGAGAAAGGGTTCACCGAGAATGCTGCCTTTCACGTCTCCATATTATTTAACCCCAAGAGGAGGGAAGACTGTATCTGGTAATCCTATGCGGGATCTAGTTTTGTTTGTATTTAAGAGTGACCAACAGGGCTTATTGCTAGCCGTAGTTGCTGGGGAAACTCTAAATATCTATACTAGTATTACACAGTTTATATGAGTTTATGAAAGAAGACTTACAGCAAAATAGCCCCACAATACAGTTATATGTATATGAAAGGGGATAAAGAAAGCATATAAACACTTACTCGGTTATAGAGCTTCCATGTTGTTTGGTTAGTTGTTCAACAAAGAAAGATTGAAAACAACAGTATATTCAAAATTACAGGAGAAAGTATTTTGAAAAGATGTTGGGGCTTACAGCTCAAGGAGAGGCCCAAGGTTTATCAGTGATCGCACTGTCATTTTATACAGAGGGACTTATACAAGTGACTGAGGCCCAAGAAAGGTTTTCTGTACAAGGGGATGGGTATTACACTCTCTCAAGAGGCCCAAGTGTTTAAAGAAAAAGAATGGGGGCTTACAACACGACGGTAGGCCCAGATGATTGGTTTTTTCTATTGGCGATCGCGCCGAGGTTTTCTTTTAACGCAGGGGGACTTATACAATGTCTGAGGCCCAAAAAGTTTTGGTTAAAAGGGGATTGGGTCTTACACTCTAATAGAGGCCCAAAAGATTTATTTTTGTACAAGTGGTGGGGCTTACAGCTCAAGGAGAGGCCCAGGGTCATTTGTTTGAAAATGGCGATCGCGCCGAGGTTTTTGAAAACAGGGTGGGTCTTATACAATGCATTGAGGCCCACAATGGTTTGGTTTTCAAAGTGGGTTGGGTCTTACACTCTAATAGAGGCCCAATGATTTTGAATGGGTCTTATAGCTTGAGGAGAGGCCCAGGGTTTGTTTTTCAACGGACGATGATCGCGTCGACCTTTTTGAAATACAACGGGACTTATACAATAAGTGAGGCCCATAAATAGGTTTGTATTTACAAAGGATTGGGTCTTACACTCTATTAGAGGCCCAAAAGTGTTTTAAATTGTTTGATGAGGGTGAAAATGAAAGAAACCCTAATTTGTTATTCTTTAAAAGTAAATATTTAAAGAAAATCAAATAAAATACCAAATAAGTTTGAATAAACCATTTGTGATTTTTGTTTAAGGTTTAAGAAATGAGGGATTAATCACAAGGTGAATTAAAACTCACTTGGTTTTGATTTTCATATTAAATATTCACTTTTAAAATGTTTAAAAACATTAAAAAGGAATTTATTCACAAAAATACTAATTATATTAAATAAATAATATAAACTTAATTTTTTTGTGGAATAAAATGTTTCAACATTTTTGTTATTTTTTGCAAAAAGAACTAATAAAAAATAATTAAAATTGAAGGAGTTATTAATTTTCCAATTAATTAATAAAACATGAAAATATTGGAAAAAATATCAAAAATGTGAGAAAACACAAAATGGCATGGGTGGGGTTTGAACCCACGACCTCAAGGTTATAGGGCGCGCGCCTTACCACGGGGGTGGTGATACATCCATTGCTTGAAGTGAAACCACAAATATACAAGGCATGCCTTGTTTTCTAGGCCTAGTCAAGGCAAGGCAAGTCAAGTTTTGCCAAGAAACGGGAAGGTCCATAACTTTCTCATTTCTCCATGGCTGGGGACAAAATTTATATGCATATGGCCTAGAATTTCACAAGGAATCCAATGGTGGTGGTATTTTTTCCAGATCATACTCCCTCCTAAAAATCCGATAGTAGTTTTGAAAAAGGCCTATAATTGCATTTTCTATGCTACACTTTGATACATGCATGAATTACATGATGAATTGGTTCAAACACAACATATATAACATGTATGAGGTGTGTATGATCAGTGGACTTCAAAGCAATGCATGTTTTGGAAAGTTCAAGTCATGATGTTTACCTCTTTTTGAGCTTTTGGAGTTTTCTGTGCAATCGGACAAACTTCTTGTTCCAGAAATGGTTTGATGCTTTGGACACTCTCAAATGATCCCAAAGAAGCTTTGAGGATGGTTGGAATTAGCTGAAACCTGCAAAAACACAAACTGGCCCTTTCTTGCAAAAGTGGTTAAAATGACCAAAACATCAACTCTCTCAAATAGTGTTTCAAATGGGGGGAACCATTTGGGACAGTTCAATGATGTTATTTGGAGTGTGTTCGAGGTTTTATCTGGTTTGGAAAGTGACTGAATCAAGACATGGCTCGAAAAATGCACAAAAGGCCTTTTTTGAGGTTTTGAGAGGCGACTTTGTGATTTTGGTGTTATAGGTCACTTTTGATAGTTTAGATCACCTACATATGATGTTTATGAGGTGTTAGGATCATGAGTTGTGATGGAAATGCTCTCTAACTCAAAAACTCAGAGTTACCTTGCTAAAGAAGGCATTTTGGCCTAAAGAGAGGGATTTTGAGGAAAGCATCTGTTTGATGGCTTTGGTGTACTTAAACTGAGCACAAATGAGCTCTATTTATAGTAGAGCAAGTTTGTTTTGGGATCAATAGTGAATGGCAACTGCAGCAGAGGTTTGGCCAATGGTTGCACTTTGGAATCCAAGTCTCCTCTAGCCATTGACTAGAGGTTAGGGCACAGGGCTGTGGTTCCCTTGGTCTTGGATAAGTCTTGACTGAATTCAGTTGGAAATGGCTTAGTCCATGCCACCTTGGTGTATGTATTGAATGCTCCAATCCAAAATTGGAGTCTTGTCCCTCTTTTAGGCAATTCTACGTTTGGCATGCTACTTCTTGTTCTAAGGACTTTGGAGGCTTGGCTCAGTGTTTGTCCCCTTTAAATTTGATCCTCAGATGTGTCCAAAGTGATGACAAGGCTTGGAATTATCTGATTTTGCCAAATCGAGCAAAAATGCAAAATTCTGCCTAGCCTTGGCAGTTTTCAGCAAGGCATATTGCCATTATCATATCTCATGGCCCAAGTGGAATTTGGTGATGTTCTTGGCCATTTTGGAAAGCCCTCATATGATACAACAACTGTTTGATCATATTTAGTTTTGATACCTTTTGGATCCAAGTGAAAAATCCCCCTACATTTGAAAAAAAGTGAAGGCAGATTCTGGCTTAGAGAAAATTTCACTAAGTGTTGGAAAAAGTGACATTTTCACTTTTGGTAATTTTGATCATTCCATAACTCAAAATCCATGATGAATTTGGAAGGAGCTCAGTTTTAAGCTTTTGTAGAGGGTAATGAGAGCTACAAATCTAGCTTTGGATGGGGAAAAACGACCTTGTGGTTTAGGAGTTATGATCCTCCAAAGTTGGTACCCTTGCCACTTTGTTCATAACTTAGAAAATTTTCTATGTTTTTATGGTTACCCCTTTTACAAGTTATCCCACTTTTATTGATTTTTCTTGATGAATTATGATTCAAATCATACATTAACATCATTTTAGGGTTAAAAAACCATTTTTGTGAAAAATCTCAAAAAGTCAAAGTTGACTTTTGTGCACAGTTGACTTTTTGTCAGATGAATTCCAAACTGTGCGATCCTCTATGAAATCAAGTCCTTAACCTAAATCAAACTTGATGGATTGATTTCATAGGTGTTATAGGGTGTATTGAATCATGTCCCAAGGTTTGGGAGCATGCTTTGTCCCAAAAGTCAACTTAGGGGTGAATTAGGTCAAGAAACCCTAATTCCTGATTTTTGATGAATGCATCCCTAAGGTTAAATTGACTTGATGATTGGGTCCATGAGGTTCCATGGAGTATCTAGGGTTATGCTTTGAAGCATTGGCTCATCCCCAGATGAAAATTTTCATCTGGAGGCCTCAGTCGACCAAAACCCTAATTTGATGACACTGGCGATCTTAAGGCTTGATCCACTTGGAAGGGAGCAGCCTTGTGCTTAATCCTTAAAGTGGGAGTCCTCTTGATCCATTGTAGATGTTTGGGAGGTTAGGTAAGTTGAATATCATGTCATTTCTTGATTGATCCTTTGTCTAAGAACTCTGATAGGGCTTGAAACCCTAATTTTGACTGTAGTAAGTGTTCACCCATCTTTGGGGAGACTGATGAGGCAAGATGGTTTATCCATATTGTGATGATGATTTGCACAATGATGGGAAATCTTAGTGGTCAAAATTTGGGGTATGACAGAAAGAAATTGATGTTGATCCTGACAAGGTCAAGGCCATTCAAGAAATGCCTTCTCCAAAGACTGAAAAACAAGTCAGGGGATTCCTAGGACGTTTAAACTACATCTCCAGATTCATATTCCTCATGACCTCGACATGCGCGCCGATCTTCAAATTACTAAAAAAGAATCAGGACTGCATTTGGACAGAAGACTGCCAAACCGCCTTTGACAGTATCAAAGAATACCTATTGAACCCACTGATTCTATCACCTCTAGTGGAAGGAAGACCACTGATCATTTACTTAACTGTCTTGGAGGACTCAATGGGTTGTGTACTTGGCCAACAAGACGAAACCAAAAGGAAAGAGTCTGCCATCTACTATTTGAGCAAGAAATTCACCGACTACGAGACTCGGTATACTATGCTCGAGAAAACTTACTGTGCTCTGGCTTGGGCAGCCAAACGTCTTCTCCAGTACATGATTCATCACACTACTTGGTTAATCTCTGAGATGGATCCAATCAAGTACGTCTTTGAAAAGCCTGCTCTCACGGGAAGGATTGCCCGTTGGCAGATGTTGTTATCATAATATGACATCGACTACCACGCTCAGAAAGCCGTCAAGGGAAGTGTTTTAGCCGATCATTTGGCTCATCAACCGATTGACGATCAAGAATCAGTCGGATTTGACTTCCCAGACGAAGATGTTATGTATCTAAAAATGAAACACTGCGATGAACCGCTACCCAGTGAAGGGCCAGAACCAGGTTCCCAATGGGGACTAATCTTTGACGGAGCTGTCAATCATTATGGAAACAGAATTGGGGTAATCATCATAACACCTCAGGGTACCCACATTCCTTTCACCGCCCGACTGATATTCAAGTGTACAAACAACGAGGCCGAATACGAAGCTTGTATCATGGGTCTCGAAGAAGCGATCGACTTAAGGATCAAGAACTTGATGTATATGGTAACTCATCCCTAGTTATCAACCAGATCAAAGGGGATTGGAACACATTCCAATCAGGACTCATTTCTTACAAATACTACGCAAGAAGGTTGTTACCATTCTTCAACAGAATCGAGTTTAACCACATCCCTCGTGAAGAGAATCACATGGCTGATGCATTGGCTGTAACGCCCCGTTTTGTCCGATTTATTTAATTGAGTCGATTTAATTATTTTCGTTTTTATATTATTTTATTCTTGACTTTTATTTGGTAATATATTTTTTTCATCGTTATTATGTTTTATCGCGTTTTGAGAGCGTTTGCGAGATATTTGGGCTGAGGGGTAAAATGGTCATTTTGAGGGGTTAGATATTTTAGAAAAATTAGATATTTTTATAAATAGAGATTTGAGAGAAAAAGAGAGAAAAAGAAAGAGAAAGAAAGAGAAAGTAAATGTGGAAAAAGAGAAGAGAAGAAGAAAACATGGATTCATCATCTTCTTCAAACTCTTCTTCGATTAATCGGGGTAAGGGTGAGAAGTTTCGATTATATTTTGATTGTATATGTATATGTATGTGTTGTTTGGTTGAAATATATACTTTTCCTTATTGGTTTGATTGAAGAACAAATGTGTGGAAATCGATGTTTTCACGGTTGGAATGCGGAATAAGTTGTGTAGTATAGTCGGGTGAGGATAGGAATTAATCGGGAATGGTTGTTGGTGTGTTTTCGAGTGGTTTTGATCGAGTTTGGAGTTGGGATAAATTGATAAAATTATGTTTCAAAATATTTCAAAAATGGAAAATGTGTTGAATGTCTTTTTAATGGTGAAAATATTGTAGTGTGTTGAATTATGAGACCGGGGCTTTTTACGGAATCGAAATCGGAGGTCCGGAAGGCATTTAACGGTCAAAAACTGAGTTTTTAGCAGAATCCGCGCATTCATGCGCCAACCCCCAGGATTATGCGTCGACTCATGATCTCGTGCGCTGACCCGAGCGAAATTTGCAGGTTTATGCGTCGACTCATGATTCTATGCGTCGGCTCATGATCACATAATTTTCCAAAATGTCAGATTTTGTTTTCTTCATAACTTTCAAACCGTAAGTCCGTTTTGATCCCCGTTCGAAGCGTTGGAAAGCTAATGAAATATTCTTTCTATTAAAAATGGTTTGGAGGGCAGTAGATGATTTATTTAAGTCGTGGTTGTGTAAAAGTGTTGGGTTGTTGGGTTTTTATCGCGTTAAATGCGTGCGGTCGGTGTTTTACAGTGTGTTGTGCCATTGTTATATGACGTGGAGATTTTATGTGGTTTGTATGATGTTGAAGCATGTGATAAGTTGTTGTAATTGTTGTGGGATTATGGCAAAATACTTTGTTGACTTGAATACAAATGTATGGTATTAATGTATGTTGTTGTGGGTAGCCTTCTTGGCGTGAATCCTAGTGTTGTGAGTATCATTGTATGATTGCAAGATTGTTGTGGTTGATGGTGAGTAATTCGTGATGTGAATTGATATGAGTGTATATGCTAAAATGCTAATTGTTGTGGTTTGTGTATTATGATGAAATGCATTGTTTATGTGAAATTCAATGTGTGTTAATTGGTGGCCTTAGGGCAAGTAAATGCATTGTTTGAATTGATTTCCGATGCATGAATAATGACGATGAGATAATTCATATTATTGATGTGTGAAGATGCATTTAATTGTCATGAGTCATTGTATGCCAAGCATCATGATATGCATCTTGTGATGTCGTGTGCCCTTGTGGGGTGTGAGCGACGAAACGATTTCAGAGGGAATCTGCTGGAACGGTCGTGAGCCTTATACAAAGAGGACCTAAAGCGACGTTATAGACGATCGTGAGCCTTATACAAAGAGGACCTAAAGCGATCGGATCATGAGCCTTATACAAAGAGGACCTAAAGCGATCCATAAACGTCGTGAGCCTTAAGACGACCTAAAGCGACGGGGAACATCGTTTGCCCGACGGGGAGTTACACTAAGTAACAAACGATGATTCTAATAATTCCTGAGTGAATTAATGATGAGAATGATGGATGAATGGTACCGCATTGCATTGCATAGAGTTGTTATGTCGGTCTCTGTGCATTTGCATAAATCATGAATGGATTGATTATATGTGGGAATTTGTGAATAGATGCATTATGTGTGGGGAATTGTGAATTGATTGATTATGTATTGAGCTTGTGATAGCATTGGTGATTTGATATGTATTTGTGATAAATGCATTGGTTATGGATGGTATGTTTTATGTATAGACATATGCTATGTTTTGTGGGGATGTTGTACATTACAATGATTGTATTAATTATCTATGATATGCTATATATGAATATATGTGATGTGGTGGTGTGTTTCCATATGTCATAATTTTGGTATGCCTTATGTGGGAATATGTGATTATATTGGTATAACTGATATATGCTATGTGGTTGAATTATTAGAAATATGTTATGTATCGGTGGCATGCTATATGTATTAATATGTGCTGCTGGTGGTGAGAATAATTATGCATGTGAATTTTTATGTGTTTGCATATTATTATGCAATCTTGATTTAGTTGTTATTTCTCACCCTTCTGCCGTGGTTTGTTGCTCTATAAGGCAATTGCAGATTAGCGTCTTGGAGGCTTTTGTGAAGATTAGTTCTCCATCCTTTTGTCGGTCTGTCTGCTCTGATACGTAACACCGGAGTCGGGGAACGCTTTTGTTATATATGTATACATTTATTGGATCTATTTTGTATTACCTTTGTATGAATATTCTGATGTTATAAAACAATTTATTTTGTAAAACAAGTCAGTTATGGATCTTTCCGTTTTATTCCATAATTGAACTTCCTTTTGTTGGAAAAAGTTTCCCTTTTATGTTTATGCCATTTTGTGTTATGTATCAAATTTATGAGCAGGGATTGTGTTTTCTTTCTTTAATTGTGGCATCCTTGTTTCTGTCTGAGGACAAAATTTTATTCACCCTGATTTATTTATGTATTATTTATCCGCGGTGGGAATTGGGGTGTTACATTAGTGGTATCAGAGCAGGTCGGTCCGTCCGGCCATGTTGTTGAGTGAGTTGGTGTGACAGTTAAATACTGTCGATGTTGTTTGTTCCTTAGTATGTGATATGTGTGTGAAACACTGTCAGTACTTTCTGGTTTTCTAATCCTTTGTCTTCAGGATTGAGAATGAGATAAGTGGGGGAGAAGCCGGTGCTTCTCCAAGTTGCTTCAGTTGTGGTGCGTTGGTTGCAAGATTGTAAGTGTTGTTTGGACGGTGTTGTTCCCGGTTCCGGAGGGAATGCGGAGGTAAGGTTTATGTCAACTAAGGATTTGTGCCTTAGGTAGTTTTATGCACAAGATGCAAGAAATGCTATTATAGTTTGGTAAAGACGGTTTATTGCCCATCATGATTGTCGGCTGTTTATTGACAAATTGAGGAACTGATCACCCTTAATCTCTTGTTGATAGTAACGGAATTATGTTGGATGGAATAGACGTGTCTTTCCAGCTTAGATAGTATGTTTTGTGAATCGTTTGGAGCTAAGCCAAGTGAGTACAGATTGTTTTGTTGAGTAGATGAAGATTCTTATATCGGAAGATGAGGGGGGTTAGAGGTTTTTGTATGTTGGTCAAGTTGGAATGTCTCTGAGGGAGAATGATTGGGTATTATTAATGGTTGTTCTCAAAGAGTAGAGAGTGAACTTAAATTTGACGAAGGTGAAGATTTGAGGTTTGGATCTGCTAAGTAAGTAGAAGAACTTTTAGGAAGTGAAACTCAGATGTTTGTCATGTTTGTGATGATAGTGTTATGGAAATTGGCAGGAAAGCCACAGTGATGGGCAGTCAGTTGTGCATGGTTTTCAGATGTGTTTTTGGATGGAACATTAGTGTGTCGACTTGAAGAGGTCCAACATGGTTGGTAAGGAAAAGGATGATAGCATGAGGTTGCGTGTTAATCAGTGAGTAGTATGGAAACTTGTAGTTGTGTTCGGAATAGCTTGAATTTTGAATTGTGACGAATTGCTAACAATTTGATGTTCCTTGATGGTATTACTTTTCTTATGGGTTGAGATGTCATGTCAACAGAAACCTTGAGTGAGTTGGAACCCCGTAAGAAAAATTGATATGGAATGTGGCAACCAGAGATTGTTAAGCTATTTGGGATAAATTGTTTCGAGCTCAGAATGAATTTTGAAGGTTGTATATGTTATGGTTGTGGAGTATATGAATCGTATCTTCCATACTTGTTTCGATAAGTTCATAGTGATGTTTATTGGATGATATTCTGATTTATTTTAAATCAAAGGATGAGTATGTAGAGTATTTGAGGATTGAGTTACAAGGGTTGAAAGAGAGTGAGCTTTCTACTAAATTATCGAAGTGAGAATTTTGATTGAAAGAGGTTAGTTTTCTTGGTTATGTTGTTTCCGATGATGGTATTGTTGTGGATCTATCCAGAGTGGATGCAGTTCTACAATGAGAGACTCTGAAGTCGGTTAAGGAGATTAGAAACTTTTGGGCTTAGTTGGTTGTTACTACAGGTTATGGAAGACATTGCTTAGTTAGTACTTCTGTTATCTCAGTTGACTTACAAAGAGTGAGTTGTTTGTTTTGGATGTTCGTTGTGAGTAAGTTTTGGTGAGCTGAAGAGAAGATTGACTACGGCTCCAATTTTGATTATGCTTGATCCTAATAAACTGTTTATGGAATATTGGGATGCGTCCTTGATGATTTTAGTTAGTGTGTTAATGCGAGAGGGCAAAGTCATTTCTTATGCTTTACGAGAATTGGGGATTCATGAAATGGATTATCCTACTCATTTTGGATTTGGTTGTTTTTGTGTTGAGAATCTGGAGGTATTATTTCGAGGGTTTTAGTTCAAGGTGTTTGGTAATCACAAGGGTTTAGAGTACTTGTTTGGTCAGAAGGAATAAAGTACGAGACAACGAAGATGGTTGGAATTCTTGATTAGTTATGACCTTGGCTCGAATTATCCTATTGGTAAAGTTAATGTCGTGCCTGATGAGTTAAGTCGAAAGTATTTACATATGTTTGTTTTGATGGTTAAAGAGTGGGAACTTTTGGAAGAATATAGAGATTTGAGTTGGTGTGTGAATTGACATCTGATAATGTGAGGTTGGGTATATTAAAAGTGAAAAGTGATTCTTGGCGAATATGAGAAAGAGTTAGACTTTGGACGCGAGATTGATAGTTTTGATGGTTACGAGTTATCAGAGTGCGCTTCGAAAGTGTGTTGTGGCACACTTCGTATATGCATGTTGTCATACCACAAATTTTGACCACTAAGATTTCCCATTACTGTGCAAATCATCATCACAATATGGGTGTGTCATTATGCTTCATCAGTCTCCCCAAAGATGGGTGAGCATTCACTACTATCAAAATTAGGGTTTCAAGCCCTCTCAGAGTTCTTAGACAAAGGATCAATCAAGGAATGACATGATCTTCAACTTGTCTACACCCTCAAACATACACAAAGGATCAAAAAGGACTCCCACTTCAAGGATTAAGCACAAGGATGCTCCCTTCTAGGTGGATCAAGCCTCAAGATCGCCAGTGTCACAAAATTAGGGTTTTGGTCGACCAGGGCCTCCAGGTGGAGAATTTCCTCTGGGCATGAGCCAAAGATCCAAAATATGACCTAATATTCTCCATGGAACCTCATAAACCCAATCATCAAGTCAATTTTGCCTCAGGGGATGCATTCATCAAAAATCAGGAATTAGGGTTTCTTGACCTAATTCACCCCTAAGTTGACTTTTGGGACAAATCATGAACCAAGACCTCAAGACAGGATTTGAGGGTCTCTAATATACCATGTTGATCCATTTGGAACAATGTATTGATACAAGAAGCTTGAGCAACAAGTCTCAATTTCATCTGGACTACAATTAGGGTTTTGTGAGAAAAGTCAACTGTAACTTTGACTTTTGACCAGGACATGCTCCCAAGCCCTAAGACATGATTCAATACCCTCTATACCACCCATGGAACATGTCCATCAAGTTTGATTTAGGTCAAGGACATGATTTCCTGAAGAATTGCACAGTTTGGAATTCATCGGATAAAAAGTCAAATGTGTACAAAAGTCAACTTTGACTTTTTGAGAGTTTTCACAAAAATGGATTTTTAACCCTAAAATGATGTTTATGTATGATTTGAATCATCATTCATCAAGAAAAATCAAATAAAATGTGATAACTTGTAAAAGGGGTAACCATAAAAACTTAGAAAATTTTTCTAAGTTATGAAAAAAGTGACAAAGGTACTAACTTTGGAGGATCATAACTCCTAAACCACAAAGCCATTTTTTTCCGTCCAAAGCTTGATTTGTAGATCTCTTTGCCCTCTACAAAAGCTTCATACTGACCTATGTCCAAATTCCTCATGGATTTTGAGTTATGAAGTGATCAAAATCAAGAAAAGTCACTTTGTTCCAACACTTAGTGAAAATTTCACCAAGTAAGATTTTGCCTTACTTTTTCCCAAATGTAGGGTCATTTTTCACTTAGATTCAAAAAGTATCAAAACCAAATATGATCAAACAGTTGTTGTATCATATAAGGCCTTTCCAAAATGGCCAATAACATCACCAAATTCAACTTGAGCCATGAGATTTGACGTTGGCAAGTTGCCTTGCTGAAATCTGCCAAGGCAAGGCAGATTTTTGTACTTTTGGTCGATTTGCCAAAATCAGCCAATTCCAAGCCTTGTCATCACTTTGAACACATCTGAGGATTGAATCTAAAGGGGACAATCACTGAGCCAAGCCTCCAAAGTCCTTGGAACAAGAAATAGCATGCTATACCTAGAATTGCCCAAAATAGGGACAAGACTCCAATTTTGGATTGGAGCATTCAATGGAAGCATCAAGGTGGCTTGCACTGAGCTATTAGCAACTGAATTCAGTCAAGACTTATCCAAGACCAAGGGGACCAGTAGCCTGTGCCCTAACCTCTAGTCAATGGGTAGAGGAGACTTGAATTTTCATTTGCCAACATTGGCCAAACCTACTCAGCAGTTGCCATTCACTATTCCTTGCAAAACAAACTTGCTCTACTATAAATAGAGCTCAATTGTGATCAGTTTAAGTACACCAAAGGCCTACAACACTTGGCTTTCTCAAAATCCACTTCTCACTCTCAAAAATGCCTTTCTTAGCAAGTCACTATCGAGTTTTTCATTAGAGAGCAATTCCACTCAAACCAATCACACACACACCTCATATACATCATATGTGAGCTGATCAAACACTTAAACAACATCTGGAACACTAATTTCTCAGAATCACCAGTCAATTGCTCAATGTTCGAACCAAGGTGCAGTTGAGATGCCATGATGTGATCCAGCCAATTTCCATCAAGTCCAAGCATTCAAACACACTCCATAGGGTGTAGGCAAGCTGTTCAGATCATCACAACTCATCTGTAACACCTCCAACTCAGAAATCACTTTGAACGTGCTGTCACGACCTAGAGGTAAGCCTAAACTTGGTCATCTCTCAATCTATGCACATTTCCTCGCACAATACTTTTGCCAAATGTTCATAATCATGCATGGAATGTTTCTCCTCAAGTAATTGCTTTGTTTGAATCGTGTATCAAAAATCCCAGCCTTCATGCAGAATTTAGGGTTCTTGAGGATTTTTCGTGATTTCTTGTTTTATGCTTAATTTAAATGAAATTAATTGCCATAGACATGATCGTGAGGTTGAAACGAGTTGATTGGTATGTGGATTGCATGATATAATCAAGTATTCAGTGAGATTGGTTAGAAAATGCAAATCTGGGCAAGGCAGAAAACGCGCGTGTTCTTGGCCCATGTTCTTGACGCCATTTTCACAAATTCAAATATTTGAATTTTGTGATTTTATTTAATTGATTCAAAAATTAATTTCTCTCTGAGTTTTAATGATTTTGAGTTGATTCTTTTTTCAATAATTCACAAAAATGTTAGAATATTTTATTTTCCCAAAAATCCCAAATATATTATTTATTTCATATAATTGATATTTTTGCAAAGAATTAATATTTTAATTGTTTTTGACATTTTGAATATTTTTTCCACCTTGATTTTGCAACTTTTAATGACTTCTAATTATTTTGTAGGTCAATACTTAATTTTTGAAGCATTAATCCAAGATCACAATTTGTTTTCCATATGTTAAACAATTTTGATCATTTTAATTGAATTTTTATTCAATTAAAATACATTTTGAAAACAAATTAGGGTTTTTGGATTAATTCAACCCTCATAAATCATTTTCAAAAATCTTTTGGGCCTCTAATAGAGTTTAAGACCCAAACCCCCTTGTACATAAAGACTTTGTGGGCCTCACTTATTGTATAAATCCCTCTGTACAAGTGAACGGCGCGATTGTCGCCTTTTAAAAAAAATCAACTAGGCCTCTCCTTGAGCTGTAAGCCCCAAATCTTTTTTTTTCAAAGTACTTTCTCCTTTGATTTTGAAATATACTGTTGTTTTCAATCTTTCTTTGTTGAACAACTAACCAAACAGCATGGAAGCTCTACAACCGAGTAAGTGTTTATATGCTTTCATTTACCGCTTTCATATACATATAACTGTATTGTGGGGATGTTTCGCTGTAAGTTTTCTTTCATAAACTCATATCAACTGTGTAATAATAGTATAGATATTTAGAGTTTCCCCGGAAACAACGTCTAGCATTAAGCCCGTTGATCACTCTTAAATAGTCAAAACTAGATCCCCATAGGATTACCAGACACAGTCTTCCCTCCTCTTGGGGTTAAACAATATGGAGATATGAAAGGCAGCATTCTCGGTGAACCCTTTCATAGACTGTCACTCGTAGAAGTTGTCAAAGAAACTCTATTCCCCAGAGATGATCTTTTCTCCGTGAATGGCATCTCTTGATTTTCTTCCAAATTCTCGAACTTTCCTGGCTTGATCTATTCCTCGTGAATAGTCTGTCTTGAATTTCTCAGGGTTTAGGGACCCACAGGCTTCTTAAAAGCACTTGTCAAAGAAACTATACTCCCTAGAGATGATCTTTTCTCCGTGAATGGCATCTCTTGAGTTTCTTCCAAATTCTCGAACTTTCCTAGCTTGATTTATTCCTCGTGAATAGCCTGTCTTGAATTTCTCGGGGCTTGGGGACCCATCGGCTTCTTAAAAACATCGGCTTCCTCTTGGGCATTGTTTAAGGACCCACAGGCTTCCTAAAAGCATCCCCGCCTCCTCTTGGGCTTAGAGAAAGGACCCGTCGGCTTCTTAGAAGTGTTCACAGCCTCCTCTTAGGCTTCGTATAATGATTCATCCTCCGGGAATGATAGCCACCTTTTGGGCTTCATACAAGGACCTATCGGCTTCTTAAAAGTTTCCAGCCTCCTCTTGGGCTTCGTACAAATTGTCTCGACGACCTCCTAGAGGTATAGGAACAGAAATCAGTCATCTTAATAGAACAGTCTTTCCAAGAGTCTACTACTGTTTCTCAAAGCATAGTACGAAAGATGAAACTCTAGACTTGGACAATCTAATTTCCTTGAGTCTCAAAGACATTCTCAAGCTCCCTTCAAAAATAGGAAGAAGACCCGTAGACTCGGACAGTCTCAATACCCATTGGGTTTCCCATCTCCTTAAAGAAACAGGAAATCACCTCGATGCTCGAATCAAATCCCTGAGTGCAAACATTACTCATATAAGAACTGATTTTCTCTTTAATCAGCATACTGGGCCTGTCACTAAACTGAAATAGTCACCAGTACCCTAGCCTCCTCTTGGGCTTTGTACAATGATTCTCCCCAGCGGGGCTAACAATTTTAGCCTCCATCTCGGGCTTTATACGAGATACTAAAAGACTCCCTCGTTGAGTCAAAACCTTTTAGCCTCTCTCTCGGGCTTTGTACGAGACACATAATAGCCTCCTCTTAGGCTTTATATAAGAAAACCACAGGTTGATCTAGTCAACCTTTTAGCATCAAAGCTATGCCTCGTTCACAGTACACAAACATCAACAACTCCTTCCCCTTCATCTAATTGTTGTAAGCGGCAAGCCTCTGGATCATCTACATCCATGCCACTGTCCCTCTTTTAGCATGAGAACTTCCTAAGGAAAGATGGCATTGCTCTAAACTGAGTTAAAGTCTTCTCCTTCAGGTTAAAAATCCCCTATAAAGGAAATTATAGCATTGCCAAATTCACATATCCCGGTTAAAGTAATCCTCCTTTATAGCCAGTCACCCAACAGTTGTGACAAACAAAACCTCTTTAGAGATGACAAATTCTCTATGAAGTTGAGACCCTTCAGCTTCACATCTTGGGCTTTAAACAAGATACAAACTACCTTTAGCTTCACGTCTTGGGCTTTGAACAAGACACCAAAACACCATTTCCTCCCATAGAATAGGAGGAACTACGATCGCTCCGATTTCCCTGTTTCGGAAAAACGGGAATACGTAGGCATAAGATTGAAAGAAAAATCTTAGCGAGCACACTAAACAAAAACTCAAAATCCCGTATATCAGTTAAAACATCCTAGTCCGTATTTCCCGCTAAAAGTCTAAATTCCCTGAAAATAACCTAAGATAGGCCCCCCCACATTGATAGCATCCGTAACCTAACAGACCACTGTTTAAACTCAGTATGCAAGCAGGGTTAATTGGAGACATCTATTTCCCTTCCTTAGTCAGCTCACAATAGGATAGAAAATGAATCGACCTGTAGTAACCCCCAAGGAGCGACAGTGCTTAAGAAAAGGGCGCCCACCGTGGGGCCCAACTGTTTTCATATCTTAGGAAGAAAAAAAGGGATTTCACTGGGATATGACTCTTTGTTGACTTCACTAGGATCTTAGGTCGAAACCCTTTAAGTAGGGAAGGAACCACAGAATGGGGTCTCCGACGGGGAGCCATTTTCTGTCAGGAACATAAGATTCATAACTTTTAAAAGGTCTAGGACATTAGGACAAATATATATATATTGTTTTTCCTAATTGATATCTGTGTTTATTTTTATGCTAATGGGAATGCGTGTGATGTCGCATGTGGAAAGATTGAGTATACACTTAAGATAAGTGATGGCGACGAGGTCGACCATCAACCTCAGTGGAGGCTTCCCAATGCAACCCATTCCCTCTCATAGGCAATGGGCCGATTGTGACGTCTGAGAAGCTGAGGAGCCAACCCTTTTGTAGTGCGGAAGCTATCGGAAATAGTTGTCACGCGATACTACCCTCATTTGAGGCTGATGATCTATTCTCGGTGAATAGTATTTACTCTAAGATTTCATACAGCTCACTGGCGATCCGGTTGCTGTTTGTTATCCTGGGAGGAGCTGATGATTTTGGGTACAGGTATAAAAATCACCCTAGTATAAACCTTTGGGGATGGGTAGAGCCTTGACTTCATGACAACGACCCTTTGACCCCATGTTTTTGTGTGCTGCATTCATGCATTCATCTAAAAAACATTAAAACAAAGAAAAATTTCTCTTCTAGTCTCTCTGTTTTTTTCAAAATAAACTAAGAATATGATTGCAAATATCAGAGAAAAGGATTGTGCTAATGGATTTTGGTAGAAGGAGAACTCATGAGTACACCTTCAGGATTTCGAAACTAGAGGATTTAAGAGGTTTGGCGAGGATGATCACAAACCAAGAGGCTTTCAGAGCCAAGTACGGAGGTTTGCTATCTCTATTAAGGGTCCATGTGATTGAGGGAATCATGGATGCGCTCATTCAGTTCTACGATCCAGTCTATCATTGTTTTACATTCCCGGATTACCAGCTAGCACCAACGTTGGAGGAGTATTCTCATCTGATTGATCTACACATCACTGATCGAGCTCTATTTTCTAGACTGGAATAAATTCCAAAGAATCAGACCATTGCAAGAGCAATTCATTTGGACGAGTCTGAGGTCAGGATTCACATGACCACTAAGGGTGGCATACAAGGTTTGCCAGCCCAGTTCTTGACAAAGAAAGCCCTGTACTTCGCCAGTCCCGGGAACGTGACTGCTTTTGAAAGCATCTTTGTTTTACTAACCTATGGGTTATTTTGGTTGCCCAACATTAATAACTTCGTCGATATCAACTCCATTAAGGTTTTTCTCATTGGAAACCCTGTGCCGACTTTGCTCGCAGATGCGTATCATTCTGTACACTTGGGGAATTTGTACAGTGGAGGGGAGATCACATGTTGCGTACCTCTGCTATACAAATGGTTTATCTCCCATTTGCCCAAGTCTGCTGCTTTTTGGGATCACAAGAGTGCCTTACGTTGGTCGCAGAAAATCATGTCCCTCACCAACTCTGACATAGATTGGTGTAATAGGATTTATGAAGGAATCAGGATCAATGACCATTGTGGAAACTTCCCCAAAGTACCCCTTATAGGAACTAAGGGAGGAATCAATTACCATCCAGTTCTTGTTCGTCGTCAATTTTGATACCCGATGAGGCACGTCCCACGGAGTGTTCATCTGGAAGGTCTTTTCTTTAAGGAAGGAGAAAGTGACAGAGCACTAAAGTGTAATACCCCAAAATTTGCTCTTCCCTTTTGGCATCATAACATGGCATTATCATTTATCATATCATATCCATCTCATTAGCATTGCATTGCATTTAACATAGAAAAATGAAGCATGGCATCATTCTTACCATCAGGGCATGTGATCAGGTGGAAGGTGGACAATCAAGGGATCATTCAAAGCACAAAAAGGTCAATCAAGTTGGCTCTAGGCAAGCCAAGAGGTCTCTCATGTCTCATACTATCTCAATTGATCTTCCAAAACCTCAAGGAAGTGAGATTCAATGGAAGATTGAAGCACTACATCTTTCACTATGCAAGAGATTCAAAAATTGAAGGAAAACCCTCAAAAGAGATAGCTCATTGATTCAAAATCATTCTCAAGTGGCATTTCTCATCATCCTTTAAGAGGATACACAACATACTCTGAGGAATTTGGATTTGGAAGATGTGCAATTTCCTCCTAACCAAAGGGGGTCAAAACTAGGGTTTCCCATTAAATCAGGGAATCTTTGATTTTTTGGACAAAGCTTGTTGTCATAGTATTCTACATGTTCTTAAGTGTATGTGTGTGGAAGATTGCATCTCAATTGGTTTTAGAAGTGGTTCAATTGGAAGAAAGATCAAGAATCAGAGAAATTGGGGCAAAGTCAAATAATCAGAGGAAAAAGTCAACTCTTGACTTTTTGAGGCCAAATTCATGAAATTCATGTTACATATGTCCAATGTACAAAATTTGGTCAAGAAACTCCAAAGGAATCATGAAAAAATCAAGATGTGGAAAGTTGCCATTTTTGGATGAAGAAGGGTTACTAAAAATAGCAAGTTTTGGCCATTTTGCATCAGAATTTGGAACCAAGGCCATTTAAATTTGGAGCACCAAATGAAAAATCCACTCTGCCTCAATGAAAGATCTTGTTTTAAGCTTCAAATCCATGTGTAGAACATCTCCATTGGATAAAAATTGAGAGAGATATGATTGATCAAAGTTGGAGGAAAGTAGGTTCAAAACTAGGTCATGACCAAGATTTTCAGGTCACGCGCGCAATCATTTTAACAAACAGTTGGTGGGCCAAATGTCCACTCATTTTTCTCATGGTTAAAGGCCTCAAATGAAAAACTTTTCAACATCAAAGTTGTTCCTTGTAGTGTCCTCTTCAATGTTGATGTTGTGAAAATTTTGATTTAACCAAGTTATGAGATAGTTTGGAGGGTTCAAAGTCATGTTGTTTGTGCTGAAATTTTGTGTGCCCAGTTGCCATGCCAGCCAACCTCTGGCCATGCCCACCAACCAGTTTTGAACCAATGCATTCATAGCTGTTTTTAGGCATATTTGAGACCTCATTTTACTTCAACTTGCAAACCAATGTTGTTCCCCAATGTACCATCTTTCTAATGACATCAATGTTTCATTGTTTCATTCACTAACCATGGAGAAATTCACCCTCAAACACCCACTGTTACCATGATGATTTGCTGCATAATATTTTGGTTCAAACATACATCAAGTACATGACAGAGGTTTTATGTGTGCTGCCTCATTAAGACCAACACATATCTGCACCTCTCACACCCTTGCTCGAATTATACATGAAGAGGGAAAGGTTGGAAGCGTGCTATAGAAGTTTAGCAGCAAGAACATGGTAACACATCATAAACCAGCTGCACCATATCATTGCTCTCCCTAACTAACTTGACTCAGTTAGTTAGGGATGACTCATTTAACTCCACATAACTCAGTTAACTCACTCATTAAACCATGGTTAGAGTTTACTATAAAGCAAAACCTCACTCTCTAATTTCATTTTTCAACTTCATTCTTTCACATTCTCTCCAAAGAACTCTCTCTGCTTTACTCTCAACATCACCATTGCCAAGAATTTTCGAGCTCATCTTGCTCATTCCACTTCAACACTTTCCTTGTTTCTCTCAATTTCACAACAATGCATTTGTTCTTGAAGCTTGGATTTTGCTCACTTCCATTGAATCATCATCAAGTTCTACGTCTCAGCCTTTATTTGGCCAAGTGAAGATTGTAGAAGAGACAAGATCTCTGGTTTTCTGAAGAGTATCTCAAGGTCACAAAACTTCAGATTGGAGGTTGCAGACGGTGGAGGTGTGACCGGAGAAGGTGACCGGAGGTCATCTCCGGCCGGTGACTGTAATTGCTAGGGTTTCACTATGTTTTAATCGTGGCCTTTGATTGTTCTTAATCCTACGTTCCAAAATGTGCCAACACATTAAAAAAAGCGTGCAAGTCACATGCCAATTTTCTGAACTCACTTAAACGTTGTATGGCATGGTACACGATAGGGAGTGTGGACATTCACATGTGCGCGTTGATGTTGTTTACTTTGACTATGGTTTGACTGTGACTTGATCCAATGGCCATGAGTGAGTCAATTTTGTTGACTGAGATTCCATGCTTGTTAGTATGTTCTGCGTGCTTATTGGACCTAAGACAGATTGTTATTTACACCCCACGCTTCTAAGGCCCAAACGAATTGAACTATGGATTTGCTATGGTTGCACCCCATTCATATTGCATTTCATATTTTATTTTCATTTTTGCTACACGTTTCATAATTGATTTTTAAAAATATCAAATGATATTGGAAAATTATACAAAAATTCATGTGTATTCTTAAAACATTTAGGAAATTTTTCATGATTTTATTTTCTGATTTTATGACCATTTTGCCCCTGTTCCATTATTTCTTTTGAATTTCCATTTGCATGCATACTTAATGTGACATATGATTTTGTGCATTTTTGTTCTTGATCATAAAAAATGATTTTGATGCCTTTCTTTTTGCATTGTGGTCACAACATGTTGAGGTATGTTTGAGATTTATGAAATGATTTTTAAGTCTTTTTTGGATGACTTTTGATGTGTTGCTTTGAGCATGAATGCATGAAGCTTCCATGAGACTTTGACCTAATTGTTGAGTGACTTTGGTTCTGATTCATTGCTTGTGGACTTGATATGTTAATGACATGTGTTTAAGGTGTTTGATTGGTGAAAGTCATAATTTTTGAAGCATGTTTGCTATTTATTTGAAGCATGAAGTTTAACTTGTTCATTTTGTGAATGCATGCCTCATGTTTGGTTTGCTTGATCATGAAGGCACTTGTGCCATGAGTTGTGGTTTTGTTTGAGGATGTATAGCATGTTAATTGACTTCTGATTGTGACATTTGGGTTTCATCTTTGCATGTTGATGTTTATCTTGCACCTTAAGTCACTTGTTTCACAAGTATGAACCACATTCACATCACTTCACCTTTTCTTCTTTGCTTCTTGTTGGATTGAGATTTTGTTTGCATGATTTAGTATGCCCATTTAGGATAACATTAGGTTGTGTAAATATGAGTTACATTCTGACTTGGAAGCATGTATAGCATTCAATCTCATTTCACTTTGTTTGTCAACTTGTTTGAATTTGATTTGTTCATTATATTTTCTTACTTTACTTATAAGTGATTGTGCTAACCATGTAGGGGCTTTGGTAAGTTTCAATTGAGTGTGGATAAGGAATCCACATTCAACTTCTATCCTTTCTCTTTTACAATTCCATGTTTTGTTAAGCACTTATGTGCTTTCTTTTAATAACTCATCACTTTCCCTTTGTGAATTACAATTCATCTTCTACTTTAGAAGTGAATTGTTTAATTCATTCTTTCTTTAGACGTTAGGTTGAAACCTCACAAACCTTAGGATCACTCCCTTAACTAATCAATTAGGATGGAGTCTTAGTCCATATAGATTTTTACCTTTATCCTCCCTTGAGTCTCTTTTCTCATCTCAAAGAAAATTCAAAACATATAATAAAGGTAGGCATTTATTGCATTTAGGCCTTTCATATAAAGAAAAGGTTATAAGGGGTCTTCTCTTATAATCTTAGAATGTATAGCATATAGCCCATCTTGGGTCAATGTGTTAAACATTTGATCTTGTATGAGGGACTTAAATGCAATACTTGTTGAAGGTGCAAATAATAAAAAACACTTCTTCATTTCTTAATCAACAAAACACTTAATAAACACAAGTATGCTAGTGTGTTTGAACCTTGACAATTGGAACTAAGTGTGGGGGTCTTCTTCACTCTTAGTGTGCTTTCTTACCCATTCCGTCTTGGAATGTGAGGATGTACACATTCCAATGACTAAGATTCAGATACACTATCATATGCAAACAAATGAAAAAACTCTTAAAAGACAAAAACAAACAATAACGTCTTTCCTTCGGGAATTCTTTTCTCACCTCATTCACTCTCAACGCACGAACGCGCTTCTACTCGTTCTCTTGCAAGATGGTAACGCACTCGGACCAGCGAGCCTGCAACACCTGAGCTAGAACGTCAGCCGTTCTCTAAAAAACACAAACAATTCATCCCTAGTGAGGGGAACTACGTCGCTCTGATTCTCATGCTCCTGATGAGATACGTAGGCAGTGGGGTAGGGCCCATGCGAGCACTTCTTTTATTTTCCCTACATTTGTTTCTCTTTCTCCTTTCCTTTTTCAGTTCTTTCTCAGTATTCCTTTCTTTACACCCTTTTGATCGAGACAAGCAAGCGTGGATCCCATCGGGTACGATGGACGTGAGGGGGTGCTAATACCTTCCTCTCGCGTAACCGACTCCCTTACCCACTTCTCTTGGTCGTAAGACCATGCTTTTCCTTTCCCTCAGGTTTACGCGGTGTTTCCTTTCCCTCTCTTGGGATAAATACACATTGCTGGCGACTCTGTTTCGGTGCCACTTTCGCGTTTGTACTTGGATGAAAATCCCGGGAGCGACATAAAGGAGGAAATAGTGCACGCTTGGAAACATGTTCATAAGAAAGGACGGGAGTCTCTAGGAAAACCCGACTGTGTCTCGGTGAAGCCTTATTTCCACTGGGTGCAAACTAGAGCTCTCAAGCTAAAGATGCCTTATCCTCGTCATGGTGTTCTTCCACCGAGGGAGTCTGTCTGTACTTCATGACTGAGACTGAAAAGCTTCAGGTTACTCTCAACAATGTTCAACGGGAGAGGAGGTCTTGGAAGAACAATTACCACACCCTCAACGTGGAGTGCATCAAAATACAGCAAATACTGAGAGAGAAAGATGCTCAGATTGAAATTCTGGAGCAACATGCTGTAGAGAATCAAGATGACCAAAGGAATTTGCTCACTTCTTTCACCTGGCAAAGGAATGACAACCCGACAACGACCCAAGAGCCCCGGTCAAAGAAAAGGAAAGTACCAGAATCAGCACCCAAATTCTCCTCAGAGAGGACTCGGGACCCCTTAGCTTAGGTTTTTGTTTCTGCACCTTGTAATCTACTATATTTCCATTACGGTAATCCTTTGAATTCAATAAAAAACGGGTTTCCCCACTGTTTGATATTTGCAATTTATTTGTCAAAGTGTATTTTGATTAAACCAAAAAACAATTAATATAATCATTGCATTCATCATTCTCACATCGCGTATTCTTCTTACCTACGAATCTCACGTTTGTGTCTCGGTTCTAGAGTCAAACTGTATCATTCGTACAATACTCGGGCCAATCGTCAGAAAAAGATGGATGATCTTGAGGAAGAAAACAGAGAGTTGAAAGAAGAGATCGACGCTCTGAGAGAGGATATGAGAAAGCTTCGTAACGACATGCAAGCCATGGCAGAAGCTCAGTTACAAAGGACTGTGATCTCAGAGATCACCTCAACGCCCATAGTGGAGAAGTATGATCCTAGGTATCAGATGCCAAAAGATCGTCCATGGGGCATATCTGTTAACTATATCCCAGAAGGATATGTTCCGCTGATCACTGAGGATCAGGGAATCATAGCAGAAGCCGCTGGGCCTGAAGGTTACAAACTTCGGGAAAACGAAGATGCCAGGGGCATACTGATGACTCCTGAAGGTTACAAACTTCGGGAAATGCCAAGATTCACTGCCGTAGTCACGGTATCACCCCCTGTGGTGCACTCTGTCCCGGAAGGACATATTCCACCGATACCTTCTGGTAAGAAGGAAACTATGTTAGATAGAATGGATGAATTCCAGGAACAGTTCCTGGAAATGAAGAAGGAACTGCAAGCCATCCGCAGTCAGGATCTATTTGGAAAGGACGCCGCAGACCTCTGTCTGGTCCCCAATGTGAAAGTTCCGCATAAATTCCAAGTGCCCGACTTTGAAAAATACAAGGGTAACTCTTTCCCTCAGAGCCATCTGGTGATGTACGCTCGACGAATGTCAGCTCAGACGGAGAATCAGGACTTACTGATTCACTACTTTCAAGATAGTTTAACCGGTGCCGCATTAAAATGGTACATGGGTTTAAATCGTACTACGATTAGTACATTCAGAGATCTTGGTACTGCTTTCGTCCAACAATACAAATACAATTTGGACATGGCACCGAACAGAGATCCACTCAGATCAATTTCACAAAAGGACAAGGAAGCCTTTAAGGAGTACGCTCAGAGATGGCATGAGATTGCCGCTCAAATTTGTCAACCTCTTGAGGAAAAAGAGATGACAAAAGTCTTCTTAAAGACATTAAGCTCATTTTACTATGACAGAATGGTTACCAGTGCACCCAGTGACTTCACCGAGATGGTGGGCATGGGAGTTCGTCTTGAGGAAGCCGTCCGAGAAGGACGTTTGGTAAAAGACATTTGGAAAGCAAAGGCGACGTTATCAACCGGTAGAAGCTGTAACTCCTACTATCAATCCTGCGCCTATTCCTACGTATCAACCTCAGGTTGCGCAAAGCCAACCTAATCAGCAAAGGACACAACAACCTCTTCAGCAGGCTCGTCCTCCATACAATAAAACCGTACAACGCGGCCACCAGGGTTTGATCCTATACCCATGTTGTACGCAGAACTATTCCCGTTACTACTGGCTAAGGGGCACATCCAGACTAAGTCTCCCCTTGCAGTACCGAAAAATCTGCCTTTTTGGTTTAAAGCGGACCAGACATGCCCTTATCATCAAGGAGGACCAGGGCATAACATAGAGAATTGTCTCAATTTCAAATCCGACGTGCAAAAGCTTGTTAGGAGCGGGCTCTTATCTTTCAAAGATACGAATCCCAATGTTCTCACAAACCCGTTGCCTCAACATGAGAAAGCTGCAGTCAACCTGATTGAGGAAGAATTTAACAATGTCTATTAAATTCATGATGTACTCTTGTTGAGGACCAATCTGGTCAAGATGCATTGTAGACAGAGTGGGTACGACCATGTGCCACCTCATAATTATCACCAGTGTGATGTCTGCTCTAAAAACAATCAAGGATGTTCTATGGTGCAAGCAGCTCTGCAGGAACAGATGGATCTCGGATGGATCCAAGAGCACCGAGTTCGTGGAGTTAACATGGTTTCACGAATTCCAACGTCATTCAGAACCACGACATCCGTGCGATGAATGTCAACCTGGTGGCAATACATTTAAGGCAAAGCAAGTATCATAATCTGCCGCGGCACGATTACAGTTCTTGTCTGACTTGCTCGGTAAACAAACAGGGATGCTCTTTCATACAGGAGGCCCTCCAGTGTCAGATGGATCTCGGATGGATCCAGGACTACCATGATAGGAATCCCTATCAGATCAATATGGTTCAAATCTTTGACATTCGCTTGATGAATACCAACTTGGTAGAGTTGCATGCTGAGCAGGTCCGACTCGGATTCCTGATATCACATAATTATCACAGCTGTAAAGCGGGTTGCGAAAACGATCAGGGATGTGCCCTTGTCCAGGAAGTACTTCAGCACTTGTTAAATCATTGGTGGATGCCAATCTACATGGATGAAGATACTCAGCAAATTAGTATCAATAACAGAAACCCCACTCGGCATCAAAGTCAGGATGTCCGACTCGTGGAAGCTAACCTAGTGAGGTTATATTGTATTCAAAGTGGGCGTGGCCAGGTGCCACCACACAATTATGAACATTATGGAGTCTGTTCGGAAAGTAACCAAGGGTGCTACCTTATGCGAGCAGCTCTCCAGGGGCAGGTGGATCGTGGAGAGATCCTCCCATATCCAGGTTTCGGACCCATCAATTGGTCGCCGAACTACCTTGCCAGTCAAATTGAGGACGTTGTCGTCATCTCTGATCATCAAAGAACTAGGGATGTTTTCACCATCATTCCTCTACTTGACGAATCCAAAGTTCCCAACCGGGAATGGATCAAGATTACTTACGATGGTCAGAAAAACCAGAAGGTTCCCATAGTCATCTATCTGTCGGGACCACTACCGTATGAATCAGCTAAGGCAATCCCTTACAAATACGGTGCAACGATAATTGAAAATGGAAAGGAAATTCCATTACCCTCCATCGTGAATATTGCAGACGTCAGTCGTGTAACGAGGAGTGGTAGTATCTTCAACAGAGGAGTTGGAGAGTCTAACAAAGAAAAGGAACTTCAGACAGAAGCTCCCGATCCACCAGTCGGTCATTCCAGTAATCCCGACCTTTCAAAAAACGATGATGAGATACTGAAGCTCATCCAAAGGAGTGAATACAACATTGTCGATCAACTGTTACAAACTCCTTCAAAGATCTCAGTATTATCACTGTTACTTAGTTCAGAAGCGCACAGGGAGGCTCTACAGAAAGTCTTGGAGCAAGCCTTTGTGGAACAGGATGTAACAATCAGACAGTTCGATAGTATTGTCTCTAACATCACTTCTTGCAACAATTTGGGGTTTAGTGATGAGGAATTACCTAAAGAAGGTTGCCGTCATAACATGGCGCTCAATATTACAATCAACTTCCAGGACGATGCTTTAGCCAGCGTACTGGTAGACACAGGGTCAGCCCTGAATGTTATGCCGAAGTCCACTTTGATGCAATTATCATTCAAGGGCCCTCCGATGAGAACCAGCGAGGGCTTCGTCAAAGCGTTCGACAGATCCAGAAAAACGGTTATCGGCGAAGTTGACCTTCCCATAACCATTGGTCCTCACACTTTCCAAGTCACTTTCCAGGTCATGGACATCCGAGCAACATACAGTTGTTTATTAGGAAGACCTTGGATACATCTGGCTGGAGCGGTTACCTCGACCCTCCACCAAAAGCTAAAGTTCGTCCAGAACGGCCAACTCATCACAGTCTGTGGGGAACAGGCCTTGCTCGTCAGCAATTTATCGTCATCCACTTATGTGGAACCAGAAGGGATAATCGGAACCCAGTTCCAGCGCTTTCGCTACACAAGGACGAATAATCCGGAGGAGGAACTTCGATTTCCTCGTATAAAGATGCTATTAAAGCAGTCGAGAGTATCGATACAACAGGATGGGGACAGCTTGTCATTCCTACTAGCAATACATCAAAGAAAGGTCTTGATTTTTCTGCAACCTGTACCTGGACAGTTACTAACGATGAAAATATTCATCCCATTTAGGATTTCTTCCACAGTGGAGGTTTCCTTCACCCAGTGCCTCAGGCAATCCATGCTATCAATGAGGAGGATCCCTCCGACACAGATGAAGAATGGAAGTCCTATCTTAACGAGGACGGTTATATGTCTCAGGAAGAAGTGCCTACGCCATTTTGCTATCCCGCACAGAGTCCGAGATTTATACCACGATCAGACATCGAAATGATCTATGGAGATTATGATCCAAAAGGATGCCGTGCTCCGCCAAATTCATTAGAGAAAGACACTCCGATGAAGGACAATTTTGACTACACTTACTATGGCCCGATGGACGGTCTGCCGATGTGGCAACCTTACCCAGGAGATTTGGAGCAAGAAAGTCAGCCGAGTAATGAAGTTCAGCTGAGCATCATTGAACAGAATACTTGTGTCCCCACCATGTATGGGATCAACACTCAGGTCATTCAGAAACTACTCAACATGGCGATAAATTTGCAACGTTTGCAGGACTAGAATTCATCAACTATGCTTTTCCCGAGGTCAATGTCATCGAGAGGGATGACTCCTACAGTTCCAAAGAAGTATGGGACACCTTGGGACAACCGAGTGGAAAATACGACTATATGGTCAAGTACACCACTCCCGAAAGCTCTCGTATCAGGCTCGAAGATATCCAGCCAACTGGGTGAGGAGATACAACTGAGAGCACCAATGCTATGCAAAATGCAACAGAGGAATTCTCCTACGACAACTCTGCCTGGGAGACAAATTCCAATGATCCTGCTCCACCAGAAATCAGCGTTATTTCTGAAGACAAATCAAGGAAGGTGCCAGACTTTGTGATTCACCGAGGAGTTCGCCGCCAATGGGTCGCAGTTGATGCTCCGAAGGTCGTTCGCCAGTCAAAGTAATTGCCATCTTTAACCTTTCACCCTGCCCAGGTGAAACAGATGTCTTGATAGGGCTCATTTTCTGTAAATTTTCTCTCTTCGCTTCGCCCAAAGCGATCGAGTTTTGTTTTATAGGGCTGTAGTTTCAAGGATCGACTTGTTCATTAATAAAATAACGTCGTTCTGTAATTTCCGTATTAATTATTGTTTTCCCTTTTTTGCTTTTTCTCAGAAAATGGTAATCCTAAAAAACAATTCGAATAAAAACAAGCAGTAATAAATAAAAAAATACACTGCACACACTTTTGCATTTTCTCTATCTCTTCTAAACACGAATCATCACGTCATGCAAATTGCTTGTTTTAAACCCCGTTGAAACATACGATCCGATGCCTTCTCCCAATTTTGAGTTCCCGGTATTTGGGGCTGAAGAAGAAGTTGACAACAAAATTCCAGAAGAGATCTCCCGATTACTCAGACAAGAGGAAAGGTCCATTGAACCTCACAAAGAGCCGTTGGAAAGGGTAAACTTAGGTTCAGAAAAAGAGAGAAAAGAGATCAGGATTGGGGCACTGATCAGTCCAGCTGCCAAAGAGAGTTTGACAAAGTTTCTCAAAGAATTCCCTGATGTATTCGCTTGGTCCTATCAGGACATGCCAGGGTTGGATACCAGCATCGTGGAACATCACTTACCATTAAGATCGGAATGCCCGCCAGTAAAGCAGAAATTAAGACGCACTCACCCGGACATGGCCATCAAAATCAAAGAGGAGGTATAGAAACAAATTGATGCGGGTTTCCTCGCTATGTCAGAATATCCTCAATGGTTAGCCAATATCGTACCTGTTCCGAAAAAGGACGGAAAAGTCAGAATGTGTGTCGACTACAGAGATCTAAACAAGGCAAGTCCAAAGGACGACTTTCCTTTACCACACATTGACATGCTGGTAGACAGTATAACAAAGTTCAAAGTTTTCTCCTTTATGGATGGATTCTCGGGCTATAACTAGATCAAAATGGCGCCGAAAGACATGGAGAAAACTTCATTCATTACCCCATGGGGTACCTTTTCTTACAAGGTAATGCCATTCGGTTTGAAGAACGCCGGGGAAACCTATCAAAGGGCCATGACTACTCTGTTTCATGACATGATACACAAGGAAATCGAGGTATATGTCGATGATATGATTGCAAAATCTAAGACAGAAGAGGAGCATGTGACCCACCTGTCAAAACTATTAAAGCGTTTAAGAAAGTACAAACTCTGCTTGAATCCCAACAAGTGCACCTTCAGTGTCCGTTTAGGGAAACTCTTAGGGTTCATCGTTAGCCAGAAAGGAATTGAGGTTGATCCTGACAAGGTCAAGGCCATTCAAGAAATGCCTTCTCCGAAAACTAAAAAACAAGTCAGAGGATTCCTGGGACGTTTGAATTACATCTCCAGATTCATATTCCTCATGACCGCGACCTGTGCGCCGATTTTCAAATTACTCAAAAAGAACCAGGACTGCGTTTGGACAGAAGATTACCAAACCGCCTTCGACAGTATTAAGAAATACCTGTTGAATCCTCCGATTCTATCACCTCCAGTGGAAGGAAGACCACTGATCATTTACCTCACAGTCTTGGAAGACTTAATGGGGTGTGTACTTGGCGAACAAGACGAAACCAAACAGAAAGAGTCTGCCAATTACTATCTAAGCAAGAAGTTCACCGACTGTGAAACTCAGTACACTATGCTTGAGAAAACTTGCTGTGCTTTGGCTTAGGCAGCCAAACGTCTACGTCAGTACATGATTCGTCACACTACTTGGTTGATCTCCGAAATGGATCCAATCAAGTATGTATTTGAAAAGCCTGCTCTCACGGGAAGGATTGCCCGTTGGAAGATGTTGCTATCAGAATATGACATAGAGTACCATGCTCAGAAAAATGTTAAGGGGAGTATTTTAGCCGATCATTTGGCTCATCAACCAATTGTAGATCAAGAATTAATCTGGTTTGACTTCCCAGATGAAGATGTCATGTATCTAAAAATGAAAGACTGCGATGAACCGCTACCCAGTGAAGGGCCAAAACCAGATTCCCAATGGAGATTAATCTTCGACGGAGCAGTCAATCAGTATGGAAACGGAATTGGGGCAATCATTGTTACCCCTCAGGGTACCCACATTCCTTTCACCGCTTGACTTACGTTCAAATGTACAAACAACGAGGCCGAATACGAAGCTTGTATTATGGGTCTCGAAGAAGCGATTGATTTGAAGATCAAAAACATGGACGTATATGGCGACTCAGCCCTGGTTATCAATCAGGTAAAAGGAGATTGGAACACATACCAATCAGGACTGATTCCTTATAAAGACTATGCAAGAAGGTTGTTACCCTTCTTTAACAGAATTGAGTTTCATCACATCCTTCGTGAAGAGAATCACATGGCTGATGCATTAGCCACTCTCTCTTCCATGATTAGTGTAGGTCAATGGAATGACATACCTAAGATCGACATAATGCGCCTTGAAAGGCCCGCTTACATCTTCATGATCGAAGCAGTCATAGACAACAAACCTTGGTATCACGATATCAAATGCTTCCTTCAGAAACAAAAGTACTCACCTGGGGCACTAAGGAAGGACAGAAAAACCCTCATAAGACTGGCTGGAAACTTCTTCCTAAATGGTGATACTCTCTATAAGAGGAACTTTGACATGGTCTTGCTCCGATGCGTTGACACACCAGAAGCAGACATGCTGATGAAAGAAATTCATGAAGGATCCTTTGGCACTCATGCCAACAGACACACAATGGCGAGAAAAATTCTGAGAGCAGGGTACTATTGGTTGACAATGGAATCCGACTGCTATAAGTAGATGAGGAGGTGTCATAAGTGTCAGATATACTCCGACAAAAATCATGTACCGCCATCACATCTCAAAGTTCTCTCTTCCCCATGGCCTTTTTCCATATGGGGGATCGACATGATTAGCATGATCGAACCCAAAGCTTCAAACGGACATCGTTTCATTCTGGTAGCCATTGATTACTTCACTAAGTGGGTCGAAGCAGCGTCGTACGCTAATGTAATCCGACAAGTGGTGGTCCGATTTATCAAAAACAATATCATTTGCCGTTATGGTGTTCCGAGCCAGATCATTACTGATAATGGATCTAACTTGAACAATAAGATGATGAAAGAGTTGTGCGCAGAGTTCAAGATCGAACACCATAACTCATCTCCCTACCGACCAAAGATGAACGGAGCGGTAGAAGCGGCTAACAAGAACATCAAGAGGATTGTTCAGAAGATGGTCGTAACCTACAAAGACTGGCATGAAATGCTACCCTTTGCTCTTCACAGTTATAGAACATCTGTCCGTACTTCAACAGGGGCTACCCCCTTCTCTCTAGTGTATGGCATGGAGGCAGTGCTCCCCATAGAAGTAGAGATCCCATCAATTCGGGTATTGATGGAAGCTAAGCTTACAGAAGCTGAATGGTGTCAAAGTCGACACGATGAACTCAACCTGATCGAAGAGAAACGAATCACGGCACTATGCCACGCTCAGTTGTATCAACAGAGAATGAGGAGGGCGTTCGACAAAAAGGTTCGACCTCGCATCTTCAGGAAAGGAGACCTTGTGCTCAAGAAGATACAATCTTTTCTCACTGATTCTCGGGGCAAATGGACTCCGAACTATGACGACCCCTATGTGGCCACGAAAGCTTTCTCAGGCGGCGCCTTGAGACTTGCAAACATGGACGGAGAAGAATTTTCCTACCCCATAAATGTTGATGTAGTCAAGAAGTACTTTGCCTAAAAAAGAAAAAAAAAACGTCTCGGTGGACTGAAAACCCGAAAGGGCGGTCCAGGAAAAAATTAGAGACATGATCAATAGTCATCCCGATGGAATGGAAACATCACAGTATAATCCAGGCAAAAATTAGGGATAATGGCAAGTAACTATGTTCAACCGAGGCGAATCCCTCAGCAGCAGTTACGTCATCCATCAGAAATCTCCAGTCAAGGTCATCTTCGACAGAAGCTCTGGATGCCCCGAATTCAAAGTTGGTAGAAGGATAGTGGTCGTTATGTTTTAGCGTAGCCCTTTTCCCTGTAAATGACCATTTTCTAACTTTGTAAATACTCTTTGGAATCACGCTTTTGGCTGATCTCCATCTTATCAATTAAATTTGAGCCCTTGTGCTTTTGTTTGTAATTCTTATTTGTTTTAGCTTTACAGAACGACATTTTAACATGCTCGACGACTCTTGAAATTAAACAAAAATGAATTTACTTGTAAAAGTTTTTCTGCTTTTAAAATAAAGATGGCAATTTCTTATGACTGTTGAACATCAAAATAACATCAACCGCTTCTCCAGAAGTAAGCGAACCTCAAATTGCAGAATCAAAGTACTCCTTTTATGCCAGCGCGCATGAATGAAGGATCAACAGTGTTGGAAGCAACTATTCCATCTGACCTCCTCAACAGAGGTCTTATCTCCTAAGCCCGATTAACGGTATTCCCCTCAGGGATTATCTCTCCTAAGCAAGGCAGAATTGGTATCTTGAACCAAGTGATACCTTTCATCTCCAGTAGTGTCCGAGTATCCAGTCGTGTTCATCCTAAGCAAGGCAGAATTGGTATCTTGAACCAAGTGATACCTTTCATCTCCAGTAGTGTCCGAGTATCCAGTCGTGTTCATCCGTCAGTCTGTGTGTTGTGTCAAGGTTTTGTCAGCATATACATACATACATCATGCATTTTATTTGCATTCGCATTCATATTGCATCACTATCACTCTAGTCGGTCTTATCCCCTAGTGATAGAAGTTCTCTTAATCGAGTTGTCGGTTCTTTCCTCGTCAGGAAGTGAATCATCTGAACAATCTCGCATCCGGTTATTTCTGAATTGAAGATAGGTCCTGGACCACTTTGATAACTCGGATCTCTGAAAAACCAGAGAAACTTTCAACTGATGTCACTCTTCACCATTGAAGATGATATCCTTGCTTTCCCGGATTAAGGAAAATCCCGAGAGAAAGCCTCCTAATCAGAGATTCGGTGGTACAGCAGTTTCTCTGAAAAATCGCTGATGAAAAGGTCATCGGCACCTCAAAATTGGATCCCATCATATGGCATTTCTTGGGGAAGATCCCGAGAAAAGTATGATGTAAGACCCCAAGCGGAAACAGTCTCTCAAGAGACTCGTTTTCCCCAGTAGATTCGACAAATGGCGTCTCCAACAGAGAAGTTTGTGCATCTCTACAACTCAGACGACTGGATTCCCCAGCCAGTCTGACATCAAAAGTTTTTCCCATCAAATTGCATCTCCCCAGGAAAATTCGGCGAAAAGTTTGAGGAAAACCGCTACGAATAGCGTCCCTTGCCAATAAAGTTTATTGGCAAAAGAAACTAAGACCAGTTCCTTGGTTGGAAACCAGGAACGAGGGGAAGTTTAAATCAGAAACTAAGATCAGTTCCTTGGTAGGAAACCAGGATCGAGGGGAAGTTCATCTCAAAAGAAAACTGAGATCAGTTCCTTGGCTAAAGACCAGGATCGAGGGGAAGTTTACCTTTTCTAAGCATCATTGCTTAGCTAAAGAAGATGAATGTGATCTGCCATTCGTAACCACCATCAAAATTTCGGGTATTCCGATATTTAATCCTCTTGCACCCCGAATCCCCGAATACCTTCGTCATTCACACCTTCGTGTCTAAGAAGATTAAATAGGGGCATCTGTCATACCCCAAATTTTGACCACTAAGATTTCCCATTACTGTGCAAATCATCATCACAATATGGGTGTGTCTTTATGCTTCATCGGTCTTCACAAAGATGGGTGAGCATTCACTACTATCAAAATTAGGGTTTCAAGCCCTCTCAGAGTTCTTAGACAAAGGATCAATCAAGGAATGACATGATCTTCAACTTGTCTACACCCTCAAACATACACAAAGGATCAAAAAGGACTTCCACTTCAAGGATTAAGCACAAGGATGCTCCCTTCTAGGTGGACCAAGCCTCAAGATCGCCAGTGTCACCAAATTAGGGCTTTGGTCGACCAGGGCCTCCAGGTGGAGAATATCCTCTAGGCATGAGCCAAAGATCTAAAACATGACCTAATATGCTCCATGGAACCCCATAAACCCAATCATCAAGTCAATTTTGCCTCAGGGGATGCATTCATCAAAAATCAGGAATTAGGGTTTCTTGACCTAATTCACCCTTAAGTTGACTTTTGGGACAAATCATGAACCAAGACCTCAAGATATGATTTGAAGGTCTCTATTATACCATGTTGATCCATTTGGAACAATAGATTGATACAAGAAGCTTGAGCAACAAGTCTCAATTTCATCTGGACCACAATTAGGGTTTTGTGAGAAAAGTTAACTGTAACTTTGACTTTTGATCAGGACATGCTCCCAAGCCCTAAGACATGATTCAATACCCACTATACCACCCATGGAACATGTCCATCAAGTTTGATTTAGGTCAAGGACATGATTTCCTAAAGAATTGCACAGTTTGGAATTCATCAGATAAAAAGTCAACTGTGTACAAAAGTCAACTTTGACTTTTTGATATTTTTCACAAAAATGGATTTTTAACCCTAAAATGATGTTTATGTATGATTTGAATCATCATTCATCATGAAAAATCAAAGAAAATGGGATAACTTGTAAAAGGGGGTAACCATAAAAACTTAGAAAATTTTTCTAAGTTATGGAAAAAGTGACAAAGGTACCAACTTTGGAGGATCATAACTCCTAAACCACAAACCCATTTTTTTTACATCTAAAGCTTGATTTGTAGATCTCATCGCCCTCTACAAAAGCTTCATACTGACCTATGTCCAAATTCCTCATGGATTTTGAGTTATGGAGTGATCAAAATCAAGAAAAGTCACTTTGTTCCAACACTTAGTGAAAATTTCACTAAGTCAGATTTTGCCTTACTTTTTCCCAAATTTAGGGACATTTTTCACTTGGATTCAAAAAGTATCAAAACCAAATATGATCAAACGGTTGTTGTATCATATAAGAGCTTTCCAAAATGGCCAAGAACATCACCAAATTCAACTTGAGCCATGAGATATGACATTGGCAAGTTACCTTGCTGAAATCTGCCAAGGCAAGGCAGATTTTTGCACTTTTGGTCGATTTGCCAAAATCAGCCAATTCCAAGCCTTGTCATCACTTTGGACACATCTGAGGATTGAATCTAAAGGGGACAATCACTGAGCCAAGCCTCCAAAGTCCTTGGAACAAGAAATAGCATGCTAAACCTAGAATTGCCCAAAATAGGGTCAAGACTCCAATTTTGGATTGGAGCATTCAATGGAAGCATCAAGGTGGCATGGACTGAGCTATTAGCAACTGAATTCAGTCAAGACTTATCCAAGACCAAGGGGACCAGCAGCCTGTGCCCTAACCTCTTGTCAATGGCTAGAGGAGACTTGGATTTTCATTTGCAAACATTGGCCAAACCTACTCAGCAGTTGCCATTCACTATTCCTTGCAAAAAAAACTTGCTCTACTATAAATAGAGCTCAATTGTGATCAGTTTAAGTACACCAAAGGCCTACAACACTTGCCTTTCTCAAAATCCACTTCTCACTCTCAAAAGTACCTTTCTTAGTAAGTCACTATCGGGTTTTTCATTAGAGAGCAATTCCACTCAAACCAATCACACACACACCTCATATACATCATATGTGAGCTGATCAAACACTTAAAAAACATCTGGAACACTAATTTCTCAGAATCACCAGTCAATTGCTCAAGGTTCTAACCAAGGTGCAGTTGAGATGCCGTGAAGTGATCTAGCCAATTTCCATCAAGTCCAAGCATTCAAACACACTCCATAGGGTGTAAGGAAGCTGTTCAGATCATTACAACTCATCTGTAACAGCTCCAACTCAGAAATCACTTTGAACATGCTGTCACGACCTAGAGGTAAGCCTAAACTTGGTCATCTCTCAATCTATGCATATTTCCTCGCACAATACTTTTGCCAAATGTTCATAATCATGCATGGAATGTTTCCCCTCAAGTAATTGCTTTGTTTGAACCGTGTATCAAAAATCCCAGCCTTCATGCAGAGTTTAGGGTTCTTGAGGATTTTTCGTGATTTCTTGTTTTATGCTTAATTTAAATGAAATTAATTGCCATAAACATGATCGTGAGGTTGAAACGAGTTGATTGGTATGTGGATTGCATGATATAATCAAGTATTCAGTGAGATTGAATAGAAAATGCAAATCTGGGCAAGGCAGAAAACGCGCGTGTTCTTGGTCCATGTTCTTAGCGCCATTTTCACAAATTCAAATATTTGAATTTTGTGATTTTATTTAATTGATTCAAAAATTAATTTCTCTCTGAGCTTTAATGATTTTGAGTTGATTCTTTTTTTAATAATTCACAAAAATGTTAAAATATTTTATTTTCCCAAAAAATCCCAAAAATATTATTTATTTCATATAATTGATATTTCTGCAAAGAATTAATATTTTAATTGTTTTTGACATTTTGAATATTTTTTCCACCTTGATTTTGCAACTTTTAATGACTTCTAATTATTTTGTAGGTCAATACTTAATTTTTGAAGCATTAATCCAAGATCACAATTTGTTTTCCATATGTTAAACAATTTTGATCATTTTAATTGAATTTTTATTCAATTAAAATACATTTTGAAAACAAATTAGGGTTTTTGGATTAATTCAACCCTCATAAATCATTTTCAAAAATCTTTTGGGCCTCTAATAGAGTGTAAGACCTAAACCCCCTTGTACATAAAGACTTTGTGGGCCTCACTTATTGTATAAGTCCCTCTGTACAAGTGAACGGCGCGATCGTCGGCTTTTAAAAAAAATCAATTGGGCCTCTCCTTGAGCTATAAGCCCCAAATCTTTCTTTTTCAAAGCACTTTCTCCTTTGATTTTGAAATATACTGTTGTTTTCAATCTTTCTTTGTTGAACAACTAACCAAATAACATGGAAACTCTATAACCGAGTAAGTGTTTATATGCTTTCATTTACCGCTTTCATATACATATAATTGTATTGTGGGGTTGTTTCGTTGTAAGTCTTCTTTCATAAACTCATTTCAACTGTGTAATAATAGTATAGATATTTAGAGTTTCCCCGACAACTACGTCTAGCATTAAGCCCGTTGATCACTCTTAAATAGTCAAAACTAGATCCCCATAGGATTACCAGACACAGTCTTCCCTCCTCTTAGGGTTAAACAATATGGAGATATGAAAGGCAGCATTCTAGGTGAACCTTTTCAGAGACTGTCACTCGTAGAAGTTGTCAAAGAAACTCTATTCCCCAGAGATGATCTTTTCTCCATGAATGGAATCTCTTAAGTTTCTTCCAAATTCTCGAACTTTCCTGGCTTGATCTATTCCTCGTGAATAGCCTGTCTTGAATTTCTCGGTGTTTGGGGAACCACAGGCTTCTTAAAAGCACTTCTCAAAGAAACTCTACTCCCCAGAGATGATCTTTTCTCCGTGAATGACATCTCTTGAGTTTCTTCCAAATTCTCAAACTTTCCTGGCTTGATCTATTCCTTGTGAATAGCCTGTCTTGAATTTCTCGGGGTTTGGGGACCCATCGGCTTCTTAAAAGCATCGGCCTCCTCTTGGGAATTGTTCAAGGACCCACAGGCTTCCTAAAAGCATCCCCGCCTCCTCTTGGGCTTAGTACAAGGACCTGTCGTCTTCTTAGAAGTGTTCACAGCCTCCTCTTAGGCTTCGTATAATGATTCTTCCTTCGGGAATGATATCCTCCTCTTGGGCTTCATACAAGGACCTATCGGCTTCTTAAAAGTTTCCAGCCTCCTCTTGGGCTTCGTACAAATTGTCCCGATGACCTCCTAGAGGTATAGGAACAGAAATCAGTCATCTTAATAGAACAGTCTTTCCAAGAGTCTACTACTGTTTCTCAAAGCATAGTACGAAAGATGAAACTCTAGACTTGGACAGTCTAATTTCCTTGAGTCTCAAAGATATTCTCAAGCACCCTTCAAAAATAGGAAGAAAACCCGTAGACTCGGACAGTCTCAATACCCATTGGATTTCCCATTTCCTTAAAGAAACAGAAAATAACCCCGATCCTCGAATCAAATCCCTGAGTGCAAACATTACTCATATAAGAACTGATTTTATCTTTAATCAGCATACTGGGCCTGTCACTAAACTGAAATAGTCACCAGCACCCTAGCCTCCTCTTGGGCTTTGTACAATGATTCTCCCCAACGGAGCTAACAATTTTAGCCTCCATCTCGGGCTTTATACGAGATACTAAAAGACTCCCTCGTTGAGTCAAAACCTTTTAGCCTCTCTCTCGGGCTTTGTACGAGACACATAATAGCCTCCTCTTAGGCTTTATATAAGAAAACCCCTGGTTGATCTAGTCAACCTTTTAGCATCAAAGCTATGCCTCGTTCACAGTACACAAACATCAACAACTCCTTCCCCTTCATCTAATTGCTGTAAGCGGCAAGCCTCTGGATCATCTACATCCATGCCACTGTCCCTCTTTTAGCATGAGAACTTCCTAAGGAAAGATGGCATTGCTCTAAACTGAGTTAAAGTCTTCTCCTTCAGGTTAAAAATCCCCTATAAAGGAAATTATGGCATTGCCGGATTCACATATCCCGGTTAAAGTATTCCTCCTTTATAGCCAGTCACCCAACAGTTGTGACAAACAAAACCTCTTTAGAGATGACAAATTCTCTCTGAAGTTGAGACCCTTCAGCTTCACATCTTGGGCTTTGAACAAGATACAAACTACCTTTAACTTCACGTCTTGGGCTTTGAACAAGACACCAAAACACCATTTCCTCCCATATAATAGGAGGAACTACGATCGCTATGATTTCCCTGTTTCGAAAAAACGGGAATACGTAGGCATAAGATTGAAAGAAAAATCTTAGCGAGCACACTAAACAAAAACCTAAAATCCCGTATATCAGTCAAAACATCCTAGTCCGTATTTCCCGCTAAAAGTCTAAATTCGCTGAAAATAACCTAAGATAGTCCCCCCACATTGATAGCATCCGTAACCTAACAGACTGCTGTTTAAACTCAGTATGCAAGCAGGGTTAATTAGAGACATCTATTTCCCTTCCTTAGTCAGCTCACAATAGGATAAAAAATGAATCGACCTGTAGTAACCCCCAAGGAGCGACGGTGCTTAAGAAACACGTCCAGTTTTGCTCGCTACACATGTGTGACTTGTAAGAGTTCATAGGTTGAACATTGTAACATGTAGGAATGATGAGACCATTAGACGTTTCAGAGTGGAAGTGTTAGGTGAAAGGTTTAAATATTATTCATGGGCTACTATGTAGATGGATGTTTTGGTTGTATGTTCGATTGGTGAATCGTAGCATTGTTGTAATAATGTGGTGTGACAAGGATGTTGGTATCGTGGTTATGTAGAGGTTGTTGAAACGATGTTGTGTCGTGGGACTTTAGGTTCTTGTATTTGTTGGTGCCTCATTTCCATGGTGATGGTTCGAGTGCGGGTAGCTAATTCCTTGTGGGGAATTAGGGGAGTGTTACCTGAGTGTTGGTAACATGGTTTTCTTTGAGTCGTGAGTTAGTCGTCAAGTGCATTGTACAGGCTTTACATCTTGTCGTTGTAGTTGTCGTCGTTGTCGTGTCGTTGTTGTAGCTGCTGTTAGCAAGGTGGTTTGTCAGTTAGTGTTATTCGTGGTGTGCCTTTTGTTGGCATGATAGTTTGTTAGTCGGATGCGAGAGTCGTATCCGGAGTTGTTCGTATCAGTTATATTTTCGAGGACGAAAATGTCTAAGTGGGGGAGAATTGGAACGCCCCGTTTTGTCCGATTTATTTAATCGAGTCAATTTAATTATTTTCATTTTTATATTATTTTATTCTTGAATTTTATTTGGTAATATATTATTTTTCATCGTTATTATGTTTTATCGCGTTTTGAGAGCGTTTGCGAGATATTTGGGCTGAGGGGTAAAATGGTCATTTTGAGGGGTTAGATATTTTAGAAAAATTAGATATTTTTATAAATAGAGATTTGAGAGAAAAAGAGAGAAAAAGAAAGAGAAAGAAAGATAAAGGAAAACGTGGGAAAAGAGAAGGGAAGAAGAAAACATGGATTCATCATCTTCTTCAAACTCCTCTTCGATTAATCGGGTAAGGGTGAGAAGTTTTGATTATATTTCGATTGTATATGTATATGTATGTGTTGTTTGTATTTGTTTGGTTGAAATATATACTTTTCCTTATTGGTTGGATTGAAGAACTAATGTGTGGAAATCGATGTTTTCACGGTTGGAATACGAAATAAGTTGTGTAGTATAGTCGGGTGAGGATAGGAATTAATCGGGAATGGTTGTTGGTGTGTTTTCGAGTTTGGAATTAATCGGGAATTAGTGTGGTTTTGATCGAGTTTGGAGTTGGGATAAATTGATGAAATTATGTTTCAAAATATTTCAAAAATGGAAAATGTGTTGGATGGCTTTTTAATGGTGAAAATATTGTAGTGTGTTGAATTATGAGACCGGGGCTTTTTACAGAATCGAAATCGGAGGTCCGGAAGGCATTTAACGGTCGAAAACTGAGTTTTTAGCAGAATCTGCGCATTCATGCGCCAACCCCCAGGATTATGCGTCGAATCATGATCTCGTGCGCTGACCCGGGCGAAATTTTCAGGTTTATGCGTCGACTCATGATTCTATGCGTCGGCTCATGATCACAGAATTTTCCAAAATGTCAGATTTTGTTTTCTTCCTAACTTTGAAACCGTAAGTCCGTTTCGACCCCCGTTAGAAGCGTTGGAAAGCTAATGAAATATTCTTTCTATTAAAAATGGTTTGGAGGGCAGTAGATGATTTATTTAAGTATTGGTTGTGTAAAAGTGTTGGGTTGTTGGGTTTTTATCGCGTTAAATGCGTGCGGTCGGTGTTTTACAGTGTGTTGTGCTATTGTTATATGACGTGGAACTTTTATGTGGTTTGTATGATGTTGAAGCATGTGATAAGTTGTTGTAATTGTTGTGGCCTTATGGAAAAATAATTTGTTGACTTGAATACAAATGTATGGTATTAGTGTATGTTGTTGTGGGTAGCCTTCGTGGCGTGAATCCTAGTGTTTTGAGTATCATTGTATGATTGTAGGATTGTTGTGGTTGATGGTGAGTAATTCTTAATGTGAATTGATATGAGTGTATATGCTAAAATGCTAGTACTTGTGGTTTGTGGATTATGATGAAATGCATTGTTTATGTGAAATTCAATGTGTGTTAATTGGTGGCCTTATGGCAAGTAAATGCATTGTTTGAATTAATTTCCGATGCATGAATAATGACGATGAGATAATTCATATTGTTGTTGTGTGAAGATGCATTTGATTGTCATGAGTCATTGTATGCCAAGCATCATGATATGCATCTTGTGATGTCGTGTGCCCTTGTGGGGTGTGAGCGACGAAACGATTCCAGAGGGAATCTGTTGTAACGGTCGTGAGCCTTATACAAAGAGGACCTAAAGCGACGTTATAGACGATTGTGAGCCTTATACAAAGAGGACCTAAAGCGATCGGATCGTGACCCTTATACAAAGATGACCTAAAGCGATCCATAAACGTCGTGAGCCTTATACAAAGAGGACCTAAAGCGACGGGGAACATCGTTTGCCCGACGGGGAGTTACACTAAGTAAAAAGCGATGATTCCAATAATTCCTGAGTGAACTAATGATGAGAATGATGGATGGATGGTATCGTATTGCATTGCATAGAGTCGTTGTGTCGGTCTCTGTGCATTTGCATAAATCATGAATGGAATGATTATATGTGGGAGTTTGTGAATGGATGCCTTATGTGTGGGGAATTGTGAATTGATTGATTATGTATTGAGCTTGTGATAGCATTGGTGATTTGATATGCATTTGTGATAAAGGCATTGGTTATGGATGGTATGTTTTATGTATAGACATATGCTATGTTTTGTGGGGATGTTGTACATTACAATGATTGTATTAATTATCTATGATATACTATATATGAATATATGTGATGTGGTGGTGTGTTTCCATATGTCATTAGTGTGATGGAACATTAGTGTGTCGACTTGAAGAGGTCCAGCATGGTTGGTAAGGAAAAGGATGATAGAATGAGGTTGCGTGTTAATCAGTGAGTAGTATGGAAACTTGCGGTTGTGTTCGGAATAGCTTGAATTGCGAACAATTTGAAGTTCCTTGATGGTATTACTTTTCTTATGGGTTGAGATCTCGTGTCAACAGAAACCTTGAGTGAGTTGGAACCCCGTAAGAAAAATTGATATGGAATGTGGCAACCAGAGATTGTTAAGCTATTTTGGATAAATTGTTTCGAGCTCAGAATGAATTTTGAAGGTTGTATATGTTATGGTTGTGGAGTATATGAATCGTATCTTCCATACTTGTTTGGATAAGTTCATAGTGATGTTTATTGGATGATATTCTGATTTATTTTAAATCAAAGGATGAGTATGTAGAGTATTTGAGGATTGAGTTAGAAGGGTTGAAAGAGAGGGAGCTTTCTGCTAAATTATCGAAGTGAGAATTTTGATTGAAAGAGGTTAGTTTTCTTGGTTATGTTGTTTCCGATGATGGTATTGTTGTGGATTAATCCAGAGTAGATGCAGTATTACAATGAGAGACTCCAAAGTCGGTTAAGGAGATTAGAAACTTTTAGGCTTAGTTGGTTGTTACTACAGGTTATGGAAGACTTTGCTTAGTTAGTAATTCTGTTATCTCAGTTGACTTGCAAAGAGTGAGTTGTTTGTTTTGGATGTTCGTTGTGAGTAAGTTTTGGTGAACTGAAGAGAAGATTGACTACGGCTCCAATTTTGATTATGCTTGATCCTAATAAACTGTTTATGGAATATTGGGATGCGTCCTTGATGATTTTAGTTAGTGTGTTAATGCGAGAGGGTAAAATCATTTCTTATGCTTTACGACAATTGAGGATTCATGAAATGGATTATCCTACTCATTTTGGAGTTGGTTATTTTCGTGTTGAGAATCTGGAGGTATTATTTCGAGGGTTTTAGGTTCAAGGTGTTTGGTAATCAAAAGGGTTTAGAGTACTTGTTTGGTCAGAAGGAATAAAGTATGAGACAACGAAGATGGTTGAAATTCCTGATTAGTTATGACCTTGGCTCGAATTATCCTATTGGTAAAGTTAATGTCGTGCCTGATGAGTTAAGTCGAAACTTTTTACATATGTCTGCTTTGATGGTTAAAGAGTGGGAACTTTTGGAAGAATTTAGAGATTTGAGTTGGTGTGTGAATTGACATCTTATAATGTGAGGTTGGGTATATTAAAAGTGAAAAGTGATTCTTGGCGAATATGAGAAAGAGTTAGACTTTGGATGTGGGATTGATAGTTTTGATGGTTACGAGTTATCAGAGTGAATTAATGATGAGAATGATGGATGGATGGTACCGTATTGCATTGCATAGAGTCGTTGTGTCGGTCTCTGTGCATTTGCATAAATCATGAATGGATTTATTATATGTGGGAATTTGTGAATGGATGCATTATGTGTGGGGAATTGTGAATTGATTGATTATGTATTGAGCTTGTGATAGCATTGGTGATTTGATATGCATTTGTGATAAATGCATTGGTTATGGATGGTATGTTTTATGTATAGACATATGCTATGTTTTGTGGGGATGTTGTACATTACAATGATTGTATTAATTATCTATGATATGCTATATATGAATATATGTGATGTGGTGGTGTGTTTCCATATGTCATAATTTTGGTATGCATTATGTGGAAATAGGTGATTATGTTGGTATAATTGATATATGCTATGTGGTTGAATTATTAGAAATATGTTATGTATCGGTGGCATGCTATATGTATTAATATGTGATGCTGGTGGTGAGAATAATTATGCACGCGAATTTTTATGTGTTTGTATATTATTATGCAATCTGGATTTAGTTGTTATTACTCACCCTTCTGTTGTGGTTTGTTGCTCTTTGAGGCAATTGCAGATTAGTGTCTTGGAGGCTTTTGTGAAGATTAGTTCTCCATCCTGTTGTCGGTCTGTCTGCTCTGATACGTAACACGGGTGTCGGGAACGCTTTTGTTATATATGTATACATTTGTGGATCTATTTTGTGTTATGTATCAAATTTATGAGCAGGGATTGTGTTTTCTTTCTTTAAATGTGGAATCCTTGTTTCTGTCTAAGGATAAAATTTTATTCACTCTGATTTATTTATGTATTATTTATCCGTGGTGGGAATTGGGGTGTTACATTGGCCACTCTCTCTTCCATGATTAGTGTAGGTCAATGGAACGACTTACCTAAGATTAACATAATGCGCCTTGAACGACCCGCTTATATCTTCACGATTGAAGCAATCATTGACGATAAACCTTGGTATCACGATATCAAATGCTTCCTTCAGAAACAAGAGTATCCACCTGGGGAATTAAGAAAGGACAAAAAAACCCTTAGAAGGCTGGCAAGCAGTTTCTTCCTGAGCGGTGATACACTCTATAAGAGAAACTTTAACATGGTCTTGCTCTGATGCGTAGACAGACTAGAAACAAACATGCTGATAAAGGAAATTCACGAAGGATCCTTTGGCACTCATGCCAACGGACACACAATGGCGAGAAAAATCCTGAGAGCAGGGTATTATTGGTTGACAATGGAATCCGATTGCTATAAGTACATGAGGAGATGTCACAAGTGTCAAATATACTCAGACAAAATCTGTGTACCGCCAATGCATCTCAAAGTTCTCTCTTCCCCATGGCCTTTTTCCATATGGGGAATCAACATGATTGGCCTGATTGAAACCAAGGCTTCGAACGGACATTGGTTCATCCTGGTAGCCATTGATTACTTCACCAAGTGGGTCGAAGCAGCGTCATACGCCAGTGTAACCCAACAAGTGGTGGTTCGATTTATTAAAAACAATATCATCTGCCGTTATAATGTTCTAAGCCAGATCATTAATGATAATGGATCTAACTTGAACAATACGATGATGAAAGAGTTGTGTTCTAAGTTCAAGATCGAACACCATAACTCATCTCCCTACCGACCTAAGATGAACGGAGCGGTAGAAGCGGCTAACAATAACATCAAGAAGATTGTTCAAAAGATGGTTGTAACCTACAAAGACTGGCATGAGATGCTACCCTTTGCCCTTCACGGTTATCGCACGTCTGTCCGCACTTCAACAGGGGCAACCCCTTTCTCTCTAGTATATGGCATAGAATCAGTGCTCCCCAAAGAAGTAGAGATCCCATCAATCCGAGTATTGATGGAAGCTAAGCTAACAGAGGCTGAATGGTACCTAAGTTGACACGATGAGCTGAATCTGATAGAAGAAAACCGGATAATGGCACTATGCCATGGTCAGTTGTATCAACAAAGAATGAAGAAGGCATTTGACAAAAAGGTCCGACCTCGCGTCTTCAGGAAAGGAGACCTTGTGCTAAAAAAGATACAATCATTTCTCACTGATTCTCGGGGCAAATGGACTCCAAATTACGACGACCCCTATGTGGTCAAGAATCCTTTCTCAGGCGGCGCCTTGAGACTCGCAACCATGGACGGAGAGGAATTTTCCTACCCCACAAATGTTGACGTAGTCAAGAAATACTTCGCCTAAATAATAAAAAAAAATGTCTCAGTGGATTGAAAACCCGAAAGGGCGGTCCAGGCAAAAATTAGAGACATAATCGTAAATCATCCCGATGGATTGGAAGTCTCAAAGTACAATCCAGGCAAAAATTAGGGATTCATGGCAAGTAACTATGTCCAACAAAGGGGCAAATCCCTCAGCAGCAGTCATGCCATCCATCAGAAAACTCCTGTCAAGGTCATCTTCGACAGAAGCTCAGGATGTCCAGAATTCAAAGTTGGTAGAAGGATAATGGTAGTCATGTTTCAACGTAGCCCTTTTCCCTTAAATTACCATTTTCTAACTTTGTAAATACTCTATTGAATCACGCGCTTGGCTGATTTCCATCCTATCAATAAAATTTGAGCCCTAGTGCTTTTGTTTGCAATTCTTATTTGTTTTAGCTTTACAGAATGATACATTTTAACATGATCAACGATTCTTGAAATAAAACAAAAAATGAATTTACTTGTTAAACTTTTTCTGCTTTTAAAATAAAGATGGCAATTTCTTTTGACTGTTGAACATCGAAAGAACATCGATCACTTCTTCGGAAGTAATTGAGCTTCAAAGTGCTAAATCAAAGTACTCCTTCTCAACCAGTGCACCTGAATGAAGGATCAGCTGTGTCAGATGTGAATGTTCCATCTGACACCACCCGACAGAGTTCTCATCTCCTAAGCCCGACCAACGGTTGTTCCCCACAGGGACTATCTCTCCTAACCAAGGTAGAATTGCTATTTTGAACCCAGTGGTACCTCTTCCTCCCCCGCAGTGGCCGAGTATCCAGTCGCATTCATCCACTAGTCTTTATGTCGCGTCAGTTTTGTCAGCATAAACATACATACATCATGCATTATTGATTCATTCATATTCATATTGCATCACTATCACTCTAGTCGGTCTTGTTCCCAAGTGATAAAAGTCCTCTCAATCGAGTTGTCAGTTCGTTCCTTGTCAGGAAACGTCGTGTCTGAACAACCTCTCCTCCAGTTTATTTCTGGATTGAAGGTGGTTCTTTGACCACTTTGATAACTTGAACCTCTGAAAAGCAAGATTGACTCTCGAAAAACGTCACTCTTCACCATTGAAGATTATATTTTCGCTTTCACGGATTAAGGAAAATCCCCAGAGAAAGCCTCTTAATCAAAGATTCGGCAATACAACAATTCTCCTCCAGAACATTCGCTGACGAAAAGGTCATCAGCACCTCAAAATTGGATCACATCACATGGCATTTCCCCGAGAAGACCTCGAGGAAAAGTGTGATGTAATATCCCCAAGCGACAACAGTCTCTCAAGAGACTTGCTTTCCCCAGTAGAGTCGACAAATGGTGTCTCCCACAGAGAAGTTTGTGCACCTCTACAACTCAGACGAATGGGTTCCCCAGCAAGTCTGACATCAAAAGTTTTTCCATCAAATGGCGTCTCCCAGGAAAAGTCGGCGAGAAGTTTGAGGAAAACCGCTATAAATAGCGTCCCTTGTCAAGAAAGTTTATTGACAAAAGAAACTGAGACCAGTTCCTTGGTTGAAGACCAGGATCGAGGGGAAGTTTATTTCAGAAACTGAGACCTGTTCCTTGGCTGAAGACCAGGATCAAGGGGAAGTTTATTTTAGAAACTGAGACCAGTTCCTTGGTAGGAAACCAGTATCGAGGGGAAGTTTACATCAGAAACTTAGACCTGTTCCTTGGTAGGAAACCAGTATCGAGGGGAAGTTTTTACCTTTTCTAAGCATCATTTCTTAGAAAAATAAGATAGATGAGCAAACTGCCATTCATAACCACCATCAAAATTTCAGGTATTCCGATATTTAATCCTCTTGCACCCCGAATGCCCGAATACCTTCACCATTCAAACCTTCGGGTCCAAGAAGATTAAATATGGGCATCTGTTATACCCCAAATTTTGACCACTAAGATTTCCCATCATTGTGCAAATGATCATCAAAATATGGATGTACCTTTGTTCCTCATCAGTCTCCCCAAAGATGGGTGAGCATCCACTACCATCAAACTTAGGGTTTCAAGCCCCTCAGAGCTCTTAGACAAAAGGTCAATCAAGGAATGACATGATCTTTAACTTGTATAAACCTCTCAAACATCCACAATGGATCAAGATAACTCCCATATCAAGAATCAAGAACAAGGCTGCAACATCCCAAGTGGATTAAGCCTCAAGATCGCCAGTGTCACCAAATTAGGGTTTTGGTCGACCAGGGCCACCAGATGGAAGTTTTTCCTCTGGGCATGAGCCAATGCTTCAAAGCATAACCCAAAATACCCTAAGGGACCTCATAAACCCAATCATCAAGTCAATTTAGCCTCAGGGGATGTATTAATAAAAAAAATCAGGAATTAGGGTTTCTTGACCTAATTCACCCCTAAGTTGACTTTTGGGACAAAAAATTAGCCAAGACCTCAAGACATGATTTGAGGAACCCTAACTAAATACATTGATCCATTTGCAACAATGGATTGATCCAAGAAGCTTGATTCACAAGTTTCAAGTTCATCAGAACCACATTTAGGGTTTCGCGAAAAAAGTCAACTGTGCATTTGACTTTTGACCAGGATATGCTCCCAAACCTTGGGACATGATTAAATACACCCTATAACACCTATGAAATCAATCCATCAAGTTTGATTTAGGTCAAGGACTTGATTTCATAGAGGATCGCACAGTTTGGAATTCATTTGATAAAAAGTCAGCTGTGCCAAAAAGTCAAAGTTTGACTTTTTGATTTTTTGATCAATTATGGTTCCCTAACCCTAAAATGATGTTAATGTGTGATTGGAATCATCATTCATCAAAAAAATCAAGAAAAGTTGGATAACTTGTAAAAGGGGTAAACATAAAAAACTTAGAAATTTTCGAAGTTATGGAACAAAGTGGCTAGGGTACTAACTTCCAAGGATCATAACTTGAGATCCAAGCAACCATTTGGGCTAATCCAAAGATGGATTTGTAGCTCTCATGGCATACTTTAAAAGTGTCAACTACACCTCATTCCAATTCATCATGGATTTTGAGTTATGGTTAAATCAAAATGGCTGAAAACATGAAATGTCACTTTTTCCAACATTTAGTGAAATTTTCACTAAGTCAGAATCTGTTTCACTTTTTTCAAAATGTAGGGGAATATTTCACTTGGATCTAAAAAGTGTCAAGACATACTATGATCACACATATGTTGTATCATACGAGAGCTTTCCAAAATGGCCAAGAACTCCATCAAATCCCATTTGAGCTAAGAGTTATGACAATGGCAATATGCCTTGCTGCAACTGTCATGGCAAGGAAGATTTGTGCATTTTGCTCGATTTGATCAATTTGTGCAAATGATAAACAAGTTTATCCATTTGAACACCTCAGGGAGAGACCAAGGAGGGACAAACACTGAATCATAAGCCTCCAAAGTCTTTGGAACTAAAAATAGCATGCCAAACTTAAAAAACCCTAAAGAGGGGACAAGACTCCAATTTTGTTTTGGAGCAGCCTCCATTCACTATTGCTTGCAAAACAAACTTGCTCTACTATAAATAGAGCTCATTTGTGCTCAGTTTAAGTACACCAAAGCACTACAACACTTGCTTTCCTCAAAATCTCTTTCTCTAGGCAAAAATGCCTTCTTTAGCAAGGTAACTCTGAGTTTTTGAGTTAGAGAGCAATTCCATCATAGCTCATGATCCAAACACATCTAATATGTCATATCTAAGCTGTCCAAACTCTCACAAGTGACCTGAAACACCAAAACCTCAAAGTCCCTTCTCAAAACCTCAAAATAGGACCTTTTTGCACTTTTCAAGCCATGTCTTGATTCAGTCACTTTCAAAACCAGATAAAGCCTTAAACACACTCCAAATATCATCCTTGAACTGTCCCAAATGGTTCCCCACATCTGGAACACCATTTGAGAGAGTTGTTATTTTGGTCACTTTTGCCCCTTTTGCAAGAAAGGGCCAGTTTCCATTCCCGAGGTTTCCAGCTGTTTCCAATCATCCTAAAAACTTCCAAGGGATCATTTGAGGGTGTCCAAAGCATCAAATTGTTTATGGAATAAGGCACTTGACAGATTGCCCAAAAAGCTCCTAAAGAGGTAAGCATCACAACTTGAACTCTTTGAAATATGCATTGCTTTGAAGTCCACCGATCATACACATCTCATACATGTTATATATGTTGTGTTTGGACCAATTCATCATGTAATTCATGCCTGTACCATGAGGTAGCACAGAAAATGCAAATGGAGACCTATTTCAAAACCACTATCGGGTTTTAAAATGGGGACCTCATCTAAAAAAACCACCACCACCATTGGATTCCTTGTGAAATTCTAGGCAGGATAGACCTAAATTTTGTCCTAATCCATGGAGAAATGAGAAAGTTACAAGCTTCACGTTTTTGGCCAAAACCTTGCCTTGGCCAGGCCAAAAACATGGCAAGCCTTGTATATTTGTGGGTGGGCTTTGATACACGGGTGTATCACCACCCCAGTGGTAGAAGGCGCGCACTGCACACAAGAGGTCTGTGGTTTGAATCCCCCTCGCCCCAGACCCCTTTTTAATTTTTTTTCCATTTTTCTATTATTTTTATTATTATTTTTAATGATTTGAAAAATTAATAACTCCCTCAATTTTAATTATTTTTTATTGGTTCTTTTTGAAAAAAATCACAAAAATGTTGAAATGTTTTATTCCACAAAAAAATAAAATTTATATTATTTATTTAATATAGTTGGTATTTTTATGAATAAATTCATTTTTAATTGTTTTTTAAACATTTTAAAAGTGAATATTCATCTTGAAAAATCAAAACCAAATGAGTCTTAATTCATCTTGTGATTAAAACCTCATTTTTAAAACCATAACCAAAAATCACAAGTTGTTTATTCAAGCTTATTTGGTGTTTTATCATTTTTTATTTGATTTTCTTTAAGAATTCACTTTTAAAAATGATGAAATTAGGGTTTTGATCGATTCCACCCTCATCAATCATTTTCAAACACTCATGGGCCTCGATTAGAATGTAAGACCCATCCCTTTGTAAATACACCACTTTTTGGTCCTCAGTCATTGTATAAGTCCCACTGTATTTTCAAAAACAACGGCGCGATCGTCGTCTTTTTAACAAAACCAATTGGGCCTCTCCTTGAGCTATAAGTCCTATCCCTTTTCAAAAACAAAAACATTTTGGGCCTCTAATAGAGTGTAAGACCCAACCCTTTTTTTGAAACCAAAATGATTTGGGCCTCAGAGGTTGTATAAGACCCACTGTGTTTTAAAAAAACCTCGGCGCGATCGCCATTTTCAAACAAATAACCCTGGGCTTCTCCTTGAGTTGTAAGTCCCATCTCTTGTACAAAAATAAATCTTTGGGCCTCTAATAGAGTGTAATACCCATCCCCTTGTACATAAAAATAATTTTGGGCCTCACATATTGTATAAGTTCCTCTGTACAGTTTCCAAAACAACGGTGCGATCACCGTTAAAACTTGGGCCTCTCCTCGAGCTGTAAGCCCCAACAATCTTTTCAAAGCACTTTATCCTTTGATTTTGAATCCAAATATATGTTGTCATCAAAACTTTCTTTAAATTCTTAGTTGAACAAACTAACAAAACAACACGAAAGCTCTACAACGGGTAAGTGTTTATTCGCTTTCATTTACCACTTTCATATGTATATCTATATTGTGAGGCTGTGTCAATGTAAGTCTTCTTTCACATCCTTTTATATACTTGTTACATATCCACTGTGTAATACTAGTATAGTTATTTAGGGTTTTCCCCAGCAACTACGTCTAGAACTAGGTAAAGCCATGTTGGTCACTCTTAAATACAAACAAAACTAGATCCCCATAGGATTTCCAGATACAGTCTTCCCTTCTCTTGGGGTTAAACAATATAGAACAAAGAGAAAGACAGTATTCTCGATGAACCTTTTCTCAGACTGTCACCCATAGAAATTTTCAAAGAAACTCTAACTCCCCAGAGATGATCTTTTCTCTGTGAATGGCATCTCTTGAGTTTCTTCCAAATTCCCGAACTTTCCTGGAATGATCTCTTCTCTGTGAATTGTATTTCTTGAACTTCTTTTGGTTTGGGGACCCATAGGCTTCCTAAAAGCATCCCCGCCTCCTCTTGGGCGTTGTACAAGGACCTTTCGGCTTCTTAGAAGTTCTCATGCCTTTTCTTGGGCTAAATACAAAGACCTTGACGACCTCTTAAAGGTATAAGACAGAACATAGTCACCCTTTGCTAGAGCAGTCTTTCCAGCATCAAAACTTCGGCCGTTGTAGGGTTGATACTCATCCCTTAATGCCCGCGCCTCCTCTTGGGCATTGTACAAAAGACAAAACTCTAGACTTGGAAAATCTAAACCTCTTGAGTCTCAAAGACATTCTCTAGTTCCTTTCAAACAATAAGAAAAACACTGATCACTCTGGATCAATCTCCCGCAGAAACCCAGTCTCTCTCATGAGAGTTCCCTACACTTGGACCCGCTTCAGGATCTTAATAATCCTCAGCAGTAAGACAGCCTCCTCTTGGGCTTTGTACAAATAATTCTCCTTAGCGGAGCTAACCTTTTCAGACCCTCTTGTTTAGTTAACCACTTTTAGCCTCCGTCTTGGGCTTTGTACAAGACAGATAGAAAACACTCTCTTTTTGAGTATAAAAGACTCTCTTGTTGAGTCAATCTCCTTTTAGCCTCAATCTCGGGCTTCGTACGAGACGGCGAATCACTCTCTTGTTGAGTATAAAAGACTCTCTTGTTGAGTCAATCAACCATCATACTCTCTTGTTGAGTCAATCTCCTTTTAGCCACAATCTCGGGCTTCGTACGAGACAACCAATCACTCTCTTGTTGAGTATAAAAGACTCTCTTGTTGAGTCAATCAACCTTCAGACTCTCTTGTTGAGTCAATCAATCTTCGAACTCTCTTGTTGGGTCAACCTATTTTATCCTCCGTCTTGGGCTTTATACAAGACAGATAAAAGTACTCTCTTGTTGATTCAAAACCGTTTCAGCCTCCATCTTGGGCTTTATACAAGATACATTCTCCCCAACATAGTAAAAATCCCTTTTAGCCTCAATCTTGGGCTTTGTACAAGACAGAAATAACATTTTCCCCAGAAAAGTCAAACTTCCCGCTTCCTCTTAGGCTTTGAATAAAGAAAACCCCGGTTGAGTCAATCAACCTTTTAGCATCAAATTTGTGCCTTACTCACAGCATACAAACATCAACAATTCCTCTTTAGAGATGACAAATTCTCTCTCAGCCAAAACCCTTTAGCTTCATATCTTGGGCTTCGAACAAGATACAAATCACCTTTAGCTTCTTGTCTTGGGCTTTGAACAAAACACCAAAACATCTCTTTCCTCCCATAGAATAGGAGGAACTACGATCGCTCTGATTTCCCTGTTTCGTTAAACGGGAATACGTAGGCATAAGATTCCAAAATCTTAGCGAGCATACTAATAAAAAAACTAAAAATTTAGTACCTCCATACATCAATCAAGAAACATCAGACCTAACATCTTACCAAAAACCTCACAAATAGTCCAGAGTTGTTTTTTAAGCAAATAACCTAAGACAGACCCCCCTTTTGATAGCATCTGTAAACCAACAGTTTTGACTGTTTAACCTCAGTATGCAAGCAAGGTTAATTGGAGACATCTATTTCCCTTCCTTAATCAGCTTCACAGGATAAAAAATGAATCGAACTGTAGTACCAAAGCTATAGTGATTCGAAACCACAAAAATCGCGCTACAGGACCCACCAATTGCATAGCCCTCTCCCATTTTGGGATGCCACTATTCATCCATTGATACTGGCATACCCTAATTTTGACCCTAAGATCTCACGTCATTTTCATTTCATTAGCATAATATGTGTGTATACTTTTATGCATCACTAACCCATTTGGAGATACAAAGATTGTTGTTTGTTTCATTTGATTACCAATTAGGGTTTTTGAGTCTCAAAGGAGACTCAGGAAAAATATTAATCAAGAATGGGTATGATTTTCAACTTACCGAGTCTCTCATTCATCCATGAAGATCAATAGTTCTCATTCATCAATAATCAAGTACAAGGTTGCCTCATTTCAAAAACAACAAGCCTCAAGACCCTCAGTGCATCAAAATTAGGGTTTTGACTTAATTCAGTCTCTGGGTTGACTTTTGGAGCAAGGCATGATCCAAGACCTCAGGATATGCTTCAAGGACATCAAATGCCTCATATTAGTCCATTCATATGATTGGATTGATCCAAAGAACTTAATTCATAAACAATGCAAGAATTCAAATTCATCTGGACCATAAACTAGGGTTTCTGATGAAAAGTCAACCATACCTTTGACTTTTGAGCAAGGCATGATCTCAAATCTTGGGACATGATTCAAGACATTAAAAAACACCTTTGGATTCCATCCATGATGTTTAATTTAACCCAAGGATTTGATTTCAATAAGAGATCACAAAATCAGAGTTCATCTGATACAAAAGTCAACTGTGCCTAAAATCAAGTTTGACTTTTGGGGTTTTTGGTCAAACATGGTCTCTTCAAGCCAATAACAATGTTAATATGTGTTTTGGATCATGATTGATCAATAAAAATCAAGAAAAGTGAGGTTACTTGTAAAAAGGGCAACCTTAGAGAACTTAAAATTTCTCTAAGTCATGAAAAAAATAATGATTTTTTCCTTACTTTGCAAGGTCATAACTTCCAAACCAAGTAACCATTTTCTTTGATCCAAAGATCAAATTTAAGAGCTTGTTACATACTACAACTTTGTCACTTAGGGCGGATTCCCAAAAAGTGCATAGATTTTGAGATATGAAGCCATAAAGTTAGGGTTTCAAGACTTTTTGAACTTTGACACTTAGAATATTTTTTGGACAGAATCTGTTGTGTTTTAGCCAACTTTGAGGCCATTTTTCTCCATGATCCAAGATGAATCAAGATCAAATTCAAACATCAAAGTTGAAGTATGATATACCAGCTTTCCAAAATGTCCAAGAACACAATCTAATTCCATTTGAGAAGGACATATGGAGTGCACAATATGCCTTGATGCAACTGTTTTGGTAAGGCAAATTTGGCATTACTTGTGGAGCACGATTTCTTGAGTCCAAGTGCGATGATCATACAATCCTCAATCAACAAGAATCTGAATGAATCATCCAAAACCTGCAAGATAGAGCCACTAAGTCAAGAAGAATCCCTTTGAAATGATGAGACATCATCACTTTAAGCCTTGAATTCAAGAGGCATTTATGTGGAATAGTGCATTGTCAAAGAAACCACTCTCACTAGTCAAGATGCACTCTTAAACAACAATAAACACCTCTGCAGAATGTGGAATTAGTCAAAAGAAGAGCTATTCTAGTGGAAGAGACAAGGTACCTTGAGTTGGAAGTAATGACGCATTTCCAAAACCATTGAACATTGAGCCCATCCTTTAAACAATCACTATTCTTCCAAAACAAACTTGCTCCCCTATAAATAGAGACCACATTTGATCATTCAACACACACCAAAACAATCACAACACTTGTTTTCTCATTCTTCCTCTTTCACTTCAAACTTTCAAACTTTCAGAGAGTGAGAATCAAATTTTCAAAACCAGAGCTTCAAACAACCATCCAAACACATCACAAATCATTCCTTGAAGGTGTTCAAACCTTCATCTTCCTCTCCAAACACCAGAATCCAAAAGTCAACTGTCAAAACCTCATATCTTTGACTTTTTGCATTTCACAAGCCATCTCTTGATTCTGTCCATTTCAAAACCATACAACACTTCAAACACACTCTAAACAACATCCCTAAGCTGTTTCAACAATAGTTTCTCAACTGTAACATCATTTGGTGAAGGTTCCATTTTGGTCACTTTTGACCATTTTGCAACAAGGAGCTAGTTTATGTCCTAGCAGTTTTCCTCTTGTTCCAAGCATCCAAGAAGTTTCTTTGAGGTGCATTTGAGGTGTCCAAGGCATTAGTTTACTTCTGTAACAAGTTTCTTGAAGGTTGGCAAGTTGAGCTCCAAGAGGTAAGTGCATAAGAACTTGAACTTTGCAAAATATGTAATGTTTTGATGTTCCTTGAGTTTGAACTTGTTCAATGTATCATATATGTTGTGTTTGGATCATTTTGAAGTGCTATTATTGACTGCGTATAGCTTTAGCATAGAACTTACAAATATAGCATCTTTTAGGTCATGCTATCGTGTTTTAAAATTTATCCATTTTTAGCAAAATCTAAGACCACCATTAGATTCCTTAGGAAATTCTAGGTGAGATTGATCTTTGTTTCATTCATTTTCATGGAGAAATGAAGAAGTTATGACCTTCTTGCAAATACCCCAAAACCTGATTTTTTGCCCAGCCAAACCAACCTTGGGCGCCCTTTTGTTCTGGCCAGACCAAGCTTGCTAGGCATATCAATTAATGGGTGGGGATTATACAATGGATATATTACCACCCCAGTGGTTAAACCTGCGCGCTTTGTGTTATTTGAACCTTTGAACCTGGGGTTCGAATCCCGCTCGCCCCAGTTTCATTTTATTTTTCTGATTTTTATTGAATAACACATATAATGCAATGCTTCCCCGATAGGTTCAACCTGCACGCGTTGGCTGGTTGGTCTAGGTTTTGTGCCAGAAGCGAAATGTCATGGGTTCAACACCCACGGGGACCATTCCCCATTCTTTTTACCACCTTATTTTCTTATTTTTCTTTGTATTTTCAAATGATCATAACTTTCTCATTTTTTATCATTTTGAACCCATTCTTTTTGCAAATTGTTTATGATAATGCCTATTTTCTGTTTGTGAAAATAAATTGCCAAAATAATAATTTTTGAGGCATTTATAGATGTTAAAAGTTTGTGGTTATTGTAGGGTTTCCTTGATTTCATCTTGATTCTTTTGAGTATTCCCTTACTTTCTCTTGTATATGCTGCTTTGTGTGGATCACATACACTTTTTAGAAATGTTGTTTGATCTTGTGAACTTGTGCATTATGCTATTACTTGAGTTTTATACCTTTTTGATGCATGTTTATATGTTAAAAGTATATGTTTAACTTTGTCCATACCATGAGATATTTTCTTGACTATTTTCCCTTAACATGAGATGTTCTTTCCATGATTACATGACCATGATATGCATTTTTGCCTTTGTGATTAATTTCACCATGTTTGTGTGTTCTTATACACTCAAATTTTGTCTTAAAAATGACTATGAATACATACTTGTATGCCTAAACATTTGGTGATGTTCTTACTTGCTTATGACCATGTTTGAACCCTAATATCCATGTTTGGTTATTACCAATTTATCTTAACATGTTCAACTTGTATCCATGCTTAAATGTTCAAGTAATGCCTTAACTTGTTCACGTGATGTTTAAACTTTAAACTTGTAATCTTTAAGTATTCTCACATGTCATCTCTTGTATGTTTACATCTTCATCCACATGTTGTTGTCATAAACATGTCCTTTTGTTCAAGTATGCTTGGTTGTTTCCCTTACTATACTCCTTGGATCCTCGATTCATCATGAATACATATACTTGCTTAAAACTTTTGGGCCTTTGTTAGAGTGTAATACCCACTACATTTCCAAAACTTCTTGGGCCTCTGTTAGAGTGTAAGTAGGGGTGTGCATGGTTCTTAAACCAAACCAAATTGAACCAAATATATGGATCAATTTGGTTTTTAAAACCACTTTGACAAAACTGGTTTATTTTTCTAAAACTGGTTTATCTTTGGATCAGTTTGGTTAATAACCGGTTTGCACCAACAAACCAGTTTTTATTTGGAACAATTTTAAAACCAAATTTTCCTAAAATTTGTTTCAACTAAAACTCAATTTTCAATCCAACAACTTGTTATTCACTCCATCCAACTGTTTTTTAAATCAATAACCATTCATCGGCGGTGAATCCTTGAATCTCGACCGAGAAATTTCCTAAAATTACATAGCTCAATAAAAATGAATAAAATTAATATGTAATAATTATGAAACAAAACTACTAAGAAATTGGAAAAAAAGTTTTAATTTTCAATTAGGAAAAACAAAATTGAGTAATTCCAGAAGCAAAGTTTTAATACAAGTTATACTCCAACGGTTGGAAAAACAAAATGAATATAATTTAATTTGAAAATTCATTGTCACTTATGACCATGAAATAATGCAAGGCAAATAATACACTATGTTTGAAAAGTAGATTAACCATTTATGTACTGGTTTTCAAAAGTGGATACTGATTTTTTATGGTTTTAGTAAAATGGATCTGAACTAGTTTTTAAACCAAATAATATGGACTTTTAAAATTGGTGCACCATATTTTTAAAAGTGATTCTTGTAAACCAGTTTTTTTGCACACCCCTAAGTTTAAGACCCATTACATTTTCAAAAACTCTTGGGCCTCTGTTAGAGTGTAAGACCCATTACATTTCCAAAACTCTTGGGCCTCTGTTAGAGTGTAAGACCCATTACATTTTCAAAAACTCTTGGGCCTCTGTTAGAGTGTAAGACTCATTACATTTCCAAAACTCTTGGGCCTTTGTTAGAGTGTAAGACCCATTACATTTTCAAAATTTTGGGCCACTATTAGAGTGTAAGTCCCTCCCCTCCTCCTCAAACTTTCTTAAATTTCTCAAGGTTTTCGAAATCTCAATTTTCAACTCTCATCAAACACAACCCTAGTGGCATTCAAACTAAAACTCTTAGGCCTCTGTAAGAGTGTAAGACCCATTACATTTTCAAACTTTTTAGGCCTCTGTAAGAGTGTAAGACCCATCACCATTTCAAGTTCAACCATGTTTAGACATGGGCCTCTATAAGAGTGTAAAACCCTCCACTTTCAATTCTTGTCTATATTTGTCAAATATTTGTCATATACTTATTCATATTAAATTTCTCTTGACATTTATAACACCTCATCCTTAGTTTAGACTTAGTTCAAACACCAAGGTTCCCTCAACTACAACTTAGTTCAAATACTAGTTCCCCTTGGATGAAGTCAACTTTACCATAGACTCCTGTTGGGCTTTATCCAAGCATCATAGCCTCCTCTTGGGCTTTATCCAAGAATCATAGCCTCCTATTGGGCTTTATTCAAGCATCATAGCGTTCTCTTGGGCTTTATCCAAGCATCATAGCATCCTCTTAGGCTTTATCCAAGCATCATATCCTCCTCTTGAGCTTTATCCACTACTACAAAACGCGCAAACAACAACGCCAGGTGTATAACGGATTCATATACACCGTTATAATATAGTTAAAATTTTCGCGCCCAGTGGGTAGCTAAATTTATAAATAGAAATTTAATGACGGTTGCCTTAAAACACCGTAGTAATAAATGATGTGTAGCATGTGTAGCGTCGGTTTTCTTGTGATGCGACCACAACCGCTTTTGGTGCTACTTTCTGATTTCTGTATTTATCCTATGAATCTTAAAAGGAAGGGGAAGATATCTTAAACTAACCCTGCTGTGCAAGTGTTTTCTTTAATAAATGCGAAGAGATCGGGGATCGGAGTTTGGTTATACAAAGGGAAGCTATTAACACGCAAAGTATCTATAATAATCTATAAGAACCTTCGTTTGTATATATTTTCTACTGTTTGAAATGCTTTCTTAGGTCTATCTGCTATTGATTTGGAAAAGTTTCTCCTTTGTGAGGGCTGAGGTAATGTTTTTTTGTTGTTTATTGGGGTTTCTATTGTTTTTGGGAAGGTGCTTGACCTAACATTTTTTATTTGTGTGGTCACTAAGAGTTTTGGGAAATCAGAGCAATCATAGTTCCACCTATTCTATGGGAGGAAATTTGGTGTCTTGTTCAAAACCCAAGATTTAAGCTAGCATAGTATTTGTGTCTTGTTCAAAGCCCAAGATTGAAGCTAACGAGGTATTTATATATTGTTCAAAGCCCATGATTGAGACTAAAGAGTGTATGTGTCTTGTTCAAAGCCCAAGATTGAAGCTAAAAGTTAATTGAGAGAGAGAGTTTGTCATCTCTAAAGGGAGAAATCTCACCTATTTATCACAAATATTGAGTAATTGGTTATAAGGGAAGTTACTTTAACTGGGATGTATGAGATCCAGCAATGCCATATCTTCCTTTATAAGAGAAATGTCATGAAGGAAGAAGCTTTAACCAATGTGTAGAGCAATGCCACTTTTTCCTTTATGAATCTTTCATGCTAAGAGAGGGGCATTGGCTTGGATATATAGAATCCAGAGGCTCGCCACTTACATCAATTAGATGAAAGAGAAATTTTAGCCATGATAAAGGAGGGACTCCAGCTTGGATTTTGAATCAACAAATGTGCCACTTACATCAATTATCTGGAAAAAGTCTTGATTGTTTATTTTGATATGTGATATATAGAGGGGATATCCTCCTACAGAGAGGGCTTGTGGTATCATCTGTGGGGATGATGGATTTTGTGCCTTGATCAAAGCCCAAGGTTGAATCTAAAAAAATATTTGGTGTAACTCCACTAGAGGTGTTTTATTTGAGTATCTTGTTTGAAGCCCAAGATGATGAAGCTGAAGAGTTTGAGTATAGCTTTAAAGATTGAGGCTGACTGGGAAAATCATTATATGAAGCCTAAGAGAAGGCTGACTCTTGTTGAGGATTATTGAAATCCAGGAGAAGGCCTAAATTGTGTTGGGGAATCCAAAAGGAAACTAACTCTTGCTGGTGATTAGAGAAGAGTTGAATTATCAAATGCCATGAGGCTCTGATTCTTTTGAGGATTTGTTGATGTCAATCTGACCCTGGCTGGGGATTTTTAAGGTGAAAGTCAAGCCTTGTTGGGGGTCAGAAGGAATTTAAAGATGAATTTGAACACCTTAGAGTTTTTAACTCTTCTGGGAATTGATGTATTGGTAAAGATGATTAGGATCTATCCTATGGAAAGCTCCAATGGTTTGACTAAATTTCGGTAAAACATAATGTAGGTAAAGATGTTCCAACATGAAGATTTATGCCCCAGACCAAAGATGTCGAATGAGATGTCACAACATGAAGATTCGACATCATGATCGTCACAACAGGTTTTTTTTTAAAATCTGTTTCAAGATTCAAGGCGCGATTAGCAGTGGATCAAGGAAAGATTAGAAGCCAAAGACAGCAGAAGGCTAGAAAAGAAGACCAAGACCTAGGCAGAAAAGAGAGAGAGAGAGAGAGAACGATATAGACTTAGGAATCCTATTATGTAAAGTAGGGTTTAGGGTTTGAGAGTCGTAGGTTTCTCTTGTAAGTCTCCCTCTATATCGATTAGATACATTGTGGAAGACATAGGTACTTGTACAGATTCAGAAACCCGTAGGTAATGAATCATTATTGTTCTTGGATGAAGTTTTTAAGGAAATCCAAGTTAACTTGTTAGTCAAGAATGCTTGACTGAACTTTGTATTGAAAGGGGTGTCTTTCAAGTAGGATGATACAGTTATTGTGACTATAACTATTAGATAATCACAAGTTGTGATTTAGGGAGTGAGATGGGTTTCTCTTATCTAGGATGGAGTTCTTAGATAAATTTTTCATTGGGTAGTGATAGGTAAACCAGGGGTGTTTACTATAAACCAGCAGTTGTTTACATAAAACTATACTACTGATAGTGGATTCTTCTTCCTGGCTTGGTATTCCTCCAGATGTAGGTGATTTGCACCGAACTGGGTTATCATATTCTGTGTTCTTTATCAATCTGCAATTTACAGTTCAGTTTTGATTAACAATGTTGTAACAGATGTCGAAACATCTGTCTTGCTATTGCTACTAATATTCTGAATATCAGTTTGCAGTTCTGTTCTTGTTTTAAGTTGTACAGAGAAGAATGTCTTGACATGTGTTAGGACATCTGCTATCTGCTATGCCAGAATTTCAATTGGTATCAGAACAGGCATGTTGTCTGTTTCTAGATGAGATCTTCGGAGATACTTTCCGGCGCTTTAAACAAGGAGGAGTTTTGGAGATCAAATCATTAACTCAGACATACTCAAGGGTATTAATGGATGGGATGGATGTTCTGGATCGAAGGTGAAATTCTGGTATCAGATGTGTGATGTTAGGTGTGATGTCACAACAACACACTCTTCTATATGAACAAGGTAAAAGCAACAGTAAATAACACAAAGAATTGTTCACCCAGTTTGGTCTAACTACCTACGTCTGGGGGCTACCAAGCCAGGGAGGAATTTCACTATTAGTAGTATTAATTTACTGACTCAACAATCCCAGTTGACATCTACTAAACTTAATCACTACCCAATGAACCTTATACCTAAGAAACCACTTAGATATGAGAAACCACTCACTCCCTAAATCACCTCAGTGATACAATTCAAACACACCTTGATTCTGCTTCACAACTTTGATCAAGAACAGAAACTCTCTTGCTTAACAACTCTAGAGATATCAATTACAACTCAAAAACAATAACACCAATTCAACATGAATGGTTTACAAAAATACATACGAAGACACAAATGACATTCAGTCTATAGCTCTCTTTCTTCGTCCTCTTCCAATAAGGGTTGAGGTTGCTTTTATACCCTTCTGACTTGGGCTTGGATCACTTCCAAATATATCTGATATTAAAACAAATTTGATCTTTAAATATTTTTAATAAAGTCTCTCCAAATCAGCCCTAATGGTGGTAACAGAATCTGCTCCATAATCTGCAAATATATCTGATTGGAAATCTCTTCTCCAAGATATTCGCATCCAATCACTCTAACAGATCTCCTCAAATCACACAAACACGCGCAGCCCTAAATAAAACATCTCAAACTGATGTTCTGATATAGTAATGTCAAGACATCACTAATAACATCAGCATATAACACTTCAACCCTGCAACAGCTAATGTTAGGAACCAATGTTATGACATCAGACATATGACATCAACATTGTTGAACTTTGTTTTACCAAAATTCCAGCCAATCCAAGAACCAACAATCTCCCCCTTTGGCTAATTTTGGCTAAAACAAACTCTGTCATCATCAGAGGTACCTGCAGCGGAAAAATTCAAAAAAAAAACTTCAAACCAGCAGCAATAACATAGCAATCAACAACAATAACATAACAAGCTGCACCAAACTAAACTCCCCCTCAAAGCAAGAACCAGCATACCAGCTGTTCAACCATGCACACTCCCCCTCAAGCCTAGAGCCACACCAGACAACTAGGCAACACATAGGCTAACAAACCTTCTCCCCCTTTTTAGCCACAATTTGACAACATCAAACACAAAGTTCTGACATCCATTAAGACATGGTCAAAAGCAAGCTTCCCAAGGAACACAATATCCCACAAACTTTGACTGGTCAGGCGATTCAACCTATGGATTCTTATAGTACTATAAAGTCCATGCCTTCTTCCTTCAAACAGCACCAGACACCACACAAGAATGAGTCAGACAAACAACGATGCAGGAAAGCAACATAAGCATGAGGACAATAAGCCAGATCCACTGAAGACCAAGAACAAAACAAGGAAAGTCGCTAGAACTTCTTCAGGAGCAACAAGAACAAGAAAACCATCAGAGACAAAAACCATCAAGAAACCTCCAGTGCAACTCCATGCTTCTGATGATGAATGGGATGAAGATTGGAAAATTTTTCTTGATGCAGAGGGTTGTGATAATCTTTAGATCATATAAAAATTGCTTTTAATGTACCAACATCCAATCATGTATGCTTTCAGCAGTTGAATAAAATTTTGTTTTCATTAAACATATGCAAAATCACAACTGCACAAATACCCCTTCCAGCACACCTAATCCTCATAAATGCAAATTCCCAGTTTTCTTCTTAAACTTTCAAATTGATTTGCATCTAAGCCTTTAGTGAAAATGTCAGCTAGTTGTTTATCTGTAGCAACATGTTCCAAGGCAACTACTTTATCCTCTACCAAATCTCTTATAAAATGATGCCTTATATCAATATGCTTAGTTCTGCTATTTTGAATAGGATTCTTAGAGATATTGATAGCACTCAAATTATCACAGTACAATGTCATGACATCTTGCTTTACATTATATTCTGTTAACATCCGCTTCATCCAAACAAGTTGAGAACAACTACTCCCTGCTGCTATATACTCAGCTTCAGCAGTAGAAAGAGACACACAGTTCTGGTTTTTACTAAACCATGATATCAGATTATTCCCTAAGAAGAAGCACCCTCCTGAAGTAATTTTTCTATCATCAACACTGCCTGCCCAATCAGCATCACAAAAACCACATAACTCGGTGCCTGATCCATGACTGTAAAGCATTCCATAGTCACTAGTCCCATTCACATATTTCAGAATCCTCTTCACTTGATTCAAGTGACTAACTTTAGGCTTAGCTTGATATCTTGCACAAACTCCAACAACAAAAGAAATATCAGGTCTGCTAGCTGTGAGATACAATAGACTTCCAATCATGCTTCTGTATACACTTTGATCCACACTAACACCATGTTCATCCTTGGACAACTTTAAATGAGTAGGAGCAGGTGTCCTCTTGTGATTAGCATTCTCTAGACCAAATTTCTTCACTATGTTCTTTGTATACTTGCTCTGAGAAATGAATATGGAGTCCTCTATTTGTCTAACTTGTAGACCAAGAAAATAGTTGAGCTCTCCAACAAGACTCATTTCAAACTCAGACTGCATCTATTCCACAAAATGTTTCACCATTGCATCTGATATCCCACCAAATACTATGTCATCAACATAGATTTGAGCTATCATCAGTTTTCCTCCTTCCTCTTTAACAAACAAGGTCTTGTCAATCCCTCATTTTCTGTAGCCATTCACAACCAGCAATTCAGTAAGCCTTTCATACCAAGTTCTTGGTGCTTGCTTCAAACCATACATAGCTTTCCTTAGTTTGTACACATGGTCAGGAAATGTTGGATCAATAAATCCTTTTGGTTGATCAACATACACCTCTTCATTTAATTAACCATTCAAGAAGACACTCTTAACATCCATCTGAAAAAGCTTGAATTTGAAATTACAAGCCACCCCCAAGAGTAATCTGATAGATTTCAGTCTTGCCACATGAGCAAAGGTTTCATCATAATCAATTCCTTCAACCTGAGTGTATCCCTGAGCAACTAATCTGGCCTTGTTTCTGGTGACCACTCCTTGTTCATCAGATTTATTCTTGTAAATCCACTTGGTGCCAATCACATTAACTCCATCAGGCCTTGGTACAAGATCCCACACTTCATTCCTTTTGAATTGTTCCAGCTCTTCATGCATGGCATTAATCCAAAACTCATCAGTCAAGGCTTCTTTGACATTCTTGGGCTCAATTTTAGAAACAAAGCAAGAATTTGACACAACCTCTCTTGATCTAGTGCTAACCCCTGACTTAGGATCACCTATGATAAGCTCCATGGGATGGTCCTTTAGCACTCTAATAGATGGTTCTTTATTAGATTGTTCAAGTTCAGGCTCAACATCAACATGACTAGGAGACCCACTTCTGTCTTCAGTTTCTTTTGTGACTTCTTCAACTGATGTTTCAACATCATCCAGGACTTCAGCATCTTCCTGCTTATCAGTGTCATCAATCACCACATTAATAGATTCCATCATAACCTTTGTTCTAGAGTTGAACACCCTGTAAGCTCTGCTATTTGTAGAGTATCCTAGAAAGATTCCCTCATCACTTTTAGGATCCAATTTTCTCCTCTGTTCACGATCTGACAATATGTAACATTTGCTTCCAAAAACATGAAAGTACTTCACACTTGGCTTTCTTCCTTTCCATAGTTCATACAGAGTAGCTGAAGTGCCCCTTCTCAAGGTAACTCTGTTGTGAACATAGCAAGCAGTGTTCATAGCTTCAACCCAGAAATGGTAAGGCAGCTTTTTGGCATGAATCATTTCCCTAGAAGACTCTTGAATAGTTCTATTCTTCCTTTCAACAACTCCATTTTGCTGAGGGGTGATTGGAGAAGAGAACTCATGACTTATGCCTTCAGCAGAACAATATTCAGCAAACTTGCTATTTTCAAACTCTCTTCCATGATCACTCCTTATTCTAATAACATTACTCTCCTTTTCCCTTTGGAGTCTTTGACAAAGATCTTTAAAAACATCAAACACCTCTGATTTGTCTTTAATGAAGCTCACCCAGGTGTACCTAGAATAGTCATCTACAACAACATAAGCATACTTCTTCCCTCCTAGACTTTCAACCTGCATAGGTCCCATCAAGTCCATATGAAGAAGTTCCAAAACCTTGGAAGTGGTGTTATGTTGAAGCTTCTGATGTGACATCTTGGTTTGCTTCCCTATTTGACAATCTCCACAAACTCTCCCCTCTTCAATATTGAGTTTAGGTATTCCTCTGACAGCTTCTGAGGATATTATTCTCTTCATTCCCTTCAGATGAAGATGTCCCAACTTTTGATGCCAAATCTTGACTTCATCATCTCTGGCAAACACACATGTTGAGGTACTAGAGTCTTGTTGCAGCCATAGATAACAGTTGTCCTTAGACCTAACACCCTTCATGATGACTTCTCCTTTCTCATCTGTGACATTGCACTCAATTTTTGTAAAGTCTACTTTGAATCCTTGATCACAAAGTTGACTAATACTGATCAAATTTGTTGCCAACCCTTTGACAAGTAGAACATCATCCAGTCTAGGAGCACTAGCACATTTTAGCTTTCCCATCCCCATGATTTCTCCTTTAACACCATCACCAAATGTAACATGACCTGAAGACTGAAGCTTAACATCTACCAATAAATTTTTAGCTCCTGTCATGTGTCTTGAACACCCACTATCAAAGTACCAGTCTTCTTTGGTAGAAACCCTAAGAGAAGTGTGAGCTATTAAGCTGGTAACTTTACCTTTTGGAGTCCATTGCTTCTTAGAGTTTAAGGCCTGATTACCTATGGGAAACTTCTGTGGGGGAGTATACTGATGTGCCTTCTGAGGATACCCATATAGCTTATAACAGTAGGCCTTTATGTGTCCAAAACGCCAACAGTGATGACATCTCCAGCGCCTGAATTTCTTCAAAGAAGGAATCCTATCTGGATGTTTAAACATCTATTTTAACATCACTGGTTTGGAACTGGTAATAACATCATCAGATGCTGCAACATTGTTGAACCCCAAACCACATTTGTCTCTAGTAATTTTCCCAATACTAAGAATGTTGTCTAGAGCATCAGTACCATTGTTCAACATTCTGACAGTTTTGGTCATAGAATCCAGTTTAGAGTTAAGCATACTGACTTCATTTTCAAGTTCAGTCTTTTCAGCCTTTAACTGCACTATGGTTTTCTTCATCTTCTCTCCTTCAATACACTTGTTCACTTCTCATGCACAGTTCTTTATACGAGGCAACAAGCTCTTCATAAGTAACCTCATAATCACACGAATCATCATCTGACTCACAAACCCCAATCATAGCTCTAACAAGCTTAGCTGATTCATCTTCAGATTCACTTTCACTGTCAGACCAGGAAGCAGATAACCCCTTCTTCTGCTTTTTGAGATAAGTAGGACATTCCTTCTTGACATGACCATACCCTTCACACTCATAGCATTGAACTCCCTTGTCATTATTGGACTTTTCTTCATCTCTAGTTTTCTTCCCCTGATCTCCTAATTTGTTGGTGTCAGATGTGATGTTCTTGACATTAGGATTATAACTCCTATTTATCCTCTTCATAACCTTATTAAACTGTCTTCCCAGCAAGACAATGGCCTGGGACAGCTCCTCCTGAGACTCAGCACTATTCCCTTTCTTCTCTTCTTGAGTATTAGATACCAAAGCTATACTCTTAGTCTTCTTTTCAGGTTCCTCTTCACTCAACTCTAACTCAAAGGTTTGAAGAGATCCTATCAACTCATCAACCCTCATCTTGCTGATGTCTTGGGCTTCTTCAATTGCAGTCACCTTCATCTTATATCTCTTGGAAAGGGATCTAAGAATTTTCCTCACCAGCTTCTCTTCAGTCATCCTCTCTCCTAGGGCACTAGAAGCATTTGACAGCTCCAGGATGTTCATGTGGAAATCATGGATAGTCTCATCCTTTTCCACCATAACAGGACGTTCCCATTCTTTCACAATAGCCTTCCAAGCCCTTCTGTCTAAAGACTTCAAGAAGGTAACCATCCTTGGTTTCCAATAGTCATAATTAGAGCCATCTAGAATAGGGGGTCTATTCACAAATCCTCCAGTCTCATTGTCCATTGTACTAGAAAGTATCAGCCCTAGACCTCACCCAGATGCAGAGCAGGATGCCTGCTCCAATACCAATTGAAATTCTGGTATCAGATGTGTGATGTTAGGTGTGATGTCACAACAACACACTCTGCTATATGAACAAGCTAAAAGCAACAGTAAATAACACAAAGAATTGTTCACCCAGTTCGATCTAACTACCTACGTCTGGGGGCTACCAAGCCAAGGAGGAATTTCACTATTAGTAGTATTAATTTACAGACTCAACAATCCCAGTTGACATCTACTAAACTTAATCACTACCCAATGAACCTTCTACCTAAGAAACCACTTAGATATGAGAAACCACTCACTCCCTAAATCACCTCAGTGATACAATTCAAACACACCTTGATTCTGCTTGACAGCTTTGATCAAGAACAGAAACTCTCTTGCTTAACAGCTCTAGAGATATCAATTACAACTCAAAAACAATAACACCAATTCAACATGAATTGTTTACAAAAATACATACGAAGACACAAATGACATTCAGTCTATAGCTCTCTTTCTTCGTCCTCTTCCAATAAGGGTCGAGGCTGCTTTTATACCCTTCTGACTTGGGCTTGGATCACTTCCAAAAATATTTGATATTAAAACAAATTTGATCTTCAAATCTTTTTAATAAAGTCTCTCCAAATCAGCCCTAATGGTGGTAACAGAATCTGCTCCATAATCTGCAAATATATCTGATTGGAAATCTCTTCTCCAAGATATTCGCATCCAATCACTCAAACAGATCTCCTCAAATCACACAAACACGCACAACCCTAAATAAAACATCTCAAACTGATGTTCTGATGTTCTGATATAGTGATGTCAAGACATCACTAATAACATCAGCATATAACACTTCAACCCTGCAACAGCTAATGTTAGGAACCAATGTTATGACATCAGACATATGACATCAACACTGTTCAACTTTGTTTTACCAAAATTCCAGCCAATCCAAGAACCAACAGAAGGTAACAACTACTGTTGGTTGTTCATGTTTTCTGAGGAGTTACTATAACAAGTGCAGGAGAAATGGCTAGTTCTCTTATTGGGGTGTCTTATAAGATGTTCTGAAATCTTATTAGGGCATGTTGAAGATGTTCCTTGGTGGTTCAGCTGCATATGTTTTGGATGGAAGAACTCTGGTATTTATGGATTCTGGAGTTGTGACTGAAGACAGATGGTGGAAGATCTCAATGGTCAGCCTCTTCGTTTGAAGATATCTGCATCTTTTCATTCCAAAGTCGGGAGCGATGGAATAGAGAAGTTGTTGTTTGATGTCTGTCATGGTGACTTGGTACTTGGAATGATGGTTCCATCTTGTATCCTGAAGTCAGTTTGAAGATAAGGTGAGTTGAGATTGGATTTATCAAGTTCATGCTCTAGGAATTTGATAAATTATATTTCGGCTAAGTTGTCAAAGATACTTGATATCTCTCTCAAGTCCACTCATAAAGGCATCTCAGTCGTGTATATGGAGTCTTCTAGTTACTCTTCTGACTAGAGGGTGTTTCTGTGAAACATATATCTGAAGAAAGTGGAGGTGATTTATTTTCACCATCCAAATCTGCAAGGAAGGATTATTCTTTCTTAATCCTAAGGATGAATCTAATCTGAAAGGAGATTTCAGATCTGTTTAGGTAAATAGGGTTTGTTCAAAGAAAATCTTAGTTACTTGAGTCAAGGGTGGCAACCTTGATATCTCAACACTGTGTTTGTCAAGAGAGATACGTGCAATAATTGAATACTTGATGAGTATTTATGAAGTTATCTGTTGGGGTTTATCTACAACAGTATCGTAGGGTTTTTGAATAAGGATTTAAGATCAATTGCTATTTGTGGAACTCACAAATATTTAATTGATTATACTTGAAATCTGAGTTCAAGATTGTTGATGTCATAAAGATGTTCAATCGGATGTTGAAACATCTCTTCATTAGAGTTTGTGCAGAATCATGGGAGGGGTACTGCATACTCTTTGGACTTGTTACACATGGTAGTTGACCTAAGGTTGTAAGGATCGTCTGCAGACTGGTATTGCAGAAGCATCTTACCTCTGGAAAGTTTTCTGGAAAGAAACCTTTCCAGAAGATGGTGTTGTTGAAGATGAAGAAGAAGACATCATAATCTTGATGAATATTTCTTGGATCAGCTTATTTCTGATCTAGGAGTATTGGAGTGCAGCAGGTGTGTTCAAGTTGTTGCTAGAAGCATCTGATGCTTGTCTGGAAAGTGTCCTGGCAAGAAACTTATCCAGAATATGGTGCTGGTGATGGCACAACGTGGGTCAGTTTATTTCTGATCTAGGTACATAGGAGCATGTGATCTTTCTCATCTTGGAGGTCAAGGATAAGTGGCAGTTATCTCTGACTTTCTGCAGTAGTCTCTACTTAAGGAAGGTGGGATTCCTTTTGTAAAGATCTTGAGTGACTAATCTCTTCTGAAGAATCAAGCTTTTGCAGGTTTGGGATGTCTGAAGATGAGGTGAGTGTTGTTATACAACAAAGCAGGATGGAGGTTGTCTACTCTAACTTTGTTAGTTTCTTGGTTTGGTTGGAATTTTGGTAAAGCAAAGGTTGTTCAATGTTTGATGTCAAGGTGGTGATGTCACAACATTGAGTCTTAACACTGGGTTGTGTTAACTGTTTAAGTTACTGAAGTTTGGATGTCTGATGTCACAAGCGATGTTGTGACATTAGATCTGCAAAATTAATAACATCAGGTTGTGATGTTGTTAGGGTTTGCGTGTTAGCTGGAATTGTGGAGAGCTGTTAGTCTCATTGGATGCGAATATCTTGGGTTAGATATTCTTCGCTGCATAGGAGATCTGGTGCAGATTTGTAGGAGATTTAAAAGGTTGAAGATTTGAAAAGATTTTAGGAGAAAATCTGTTTTGAAGATATTGCAGGAGTCCAAGCCCAATTCAGGTTGCTATATAAAGCGCACAAAACCAAAGGAAAAGGTACATAAATACAGAGAGAAGATCAAGAGCATAGGCTGAGTGTCTTAAGTATTTTGTACAAGTTTTGTATACACCATTCTAGGTTGAATTGGTGAGTTGTTTTCTGTCCTCTCTTAGAAGCTGTGAAGCGAAAGAGAGTTGTGTAACTTGATCAAAGCTGTGAAGCAGAATCAAGGTTTCTTAAAGAGGTTGTTCTTTGAGAGGTTTAAGGGATTGAGTAGTGTTCTCATATCTAAGTGGTTTCTTAGGTAGAAAGTCACTAGTAGGAATTAAGATTAGGAGATTGTCAACTGGGTTGTTGAGTCTGTAATTTAATTCTACAAGTAGTGAAATTCATCCCTGGCTTGGTAGCCCCCAGACGTAGGTAGTTAGACCGAACTGGGTGAACAATTCTGTGTGTTATTCTGCTGTTTATTTTGTCCATTGTGCAGAGTGTGTTGTTGTGAAATTGCACTTAACATCACACGTCTGATACCATAATTTCAATTGGTATCAGAGCAGGCATCCTGTCTGTCTCTGGGTGAGATCTAGGGAAGTTACTTTCTGGTGTAAAGATGGACAAAGAAGTTGGAGGATTTCTCAACAGACCCCCTATTTTGGATGGATCCAATTATGATTATTGGAAGCCAAGGATGATCACGTGTTTGAAATCCTTGGGCAGCAGGGCTTGGAAGGCTATAATTAAAGAATGGAAAGCACCTGTTGTGTTTGAAAAGGATGATGCTGGGAAAGATAAAGAGGGCACCTCAAAGCCTAAGCCTGAAGAAGAATGGACCAAGGAAGAAGATGAGCTTGCCCTTGGTAATTCTAAAGCTCTGAATGCAATTTTCAATGGAGTGGATAAAAACATATTCAGGCTGATCAATACATGTGAAGTTGCTAAGGAAGCATGGGATATTTTGAAGGCTACACATGAAGGAACATCTAGAGTTAAGATGTCAAGACTTCAGCTTTTAACATCAAAATTTGAAAGTCTGAAGATGAAGGAAGATGAGACTATCCATGACTTCCATATGAGTGTTCTTGAGCTGGCTAATGCATCCAGTGCTCTTGGAGAAAAAATGTCAGAAGAAAAGGTTGTAAGGAAGATTCTTAGGTCCCTTCCTAAGAGGTACAAGATGAAGGTGACTGCAATTGAAGAAGCTCAAGACATCAGTAAGATGAGGGTTGATGAGCTCATTGGATCTCTTCAAACGTTTGAACTTGGGTTAAATGAAGAAGAGCCTGAAAAGAAGCCAAAAAGTATAGCCCTAACTTCAAATGCTCAAGAAGAGGAAGGGAAGAGTACTGAATCCCAGGAGGACTTATCTCAGGCCATAGCTATGTTGGGAAGGCAGTTCAACAAAGTGTTCAAAAAGTGGAACAATAACTACAAGCCTAATGTCAAGAACATCTCTTCTGACATCAGCAAATCAAAAGAGAAAGATGAAGAGAAGACTGCCCAGGATAAAGGTGTTCAGTGCTTTGAATGTGAAGGGTATGGACATGTCAATAAAGAATGTCCCACATTCTTGAAGAAGCAGAAGAAGGGCATGTCAGTTTCTTGGTCTGAATCTGATAGTGAAAGTGAAGGTGAGTCAGCAAAGCATGTTAGAGCCTTAACAGGAACTATTGTTTCTGATGATGATAGTGATGGAGAAATAACTTATGAGGAGTTATCATCTACTTATCAAGAGATGTGTTTAAAAAGTGCTGAGATTTGTCAAGAAAAAGAGTGTCACAAGGAATAAATTGCTCAGCTTGAGACGGCTAAAGCTGACTTGGAAAATGAAGTCTCACTGGTCAAAGCTCATCTTGATCATATGACCAAATGTGTTAGGATGCTGAGCTATGGTACAGACACACTTGATAAGATTCTTCAGACAGAAAAGGTTGCTGGTGATAAGTCAGGTATAGGATTTGTGGCTGAGAAAAAGGTTTCTGCTGAAGCAAGCACTTCAGGAACAAAGAAGGAGGTATTCCAACCAATGTCTCATCATCAAACAAAGCGATAGGATCCTACCCCTAAGAAGGTTGTTCAGCCTCAAAATGTTGGTCCTCATCAGAGGAAGATGCAGCCCCAAGGAGCTAGTCAGTATATACCTCCCCAATATCACAAGAGTATGCAAGCTGCCAGGGTCAAACAGAACATGTCTCATCAGATGTCTCAACATCAGGGAGACTGGTATGGATATGGATATGGATACAACAATGTTGTGCCTCATCACTATGGAAGAAGGAAGCCTCATCACCATAGGAGACAGCCTAGGAGACAGCGTCCTCAGTACGAAAGAAGACAATCCAACTATGGAAGAAGGAGACAACATTATGGGTGGCAGCCACAACATTACCATCAAAGTGGCAGAAGATTTAACCACTTCAGAGATGACAGAGTCAGATGCTTCTATTGTGGCAGGTTTGGACATATTCAGTCCTCGTGCTTCAACCTTCATGGTTATCCAAATTCTGCTCCTCAACCCAGACAGAAGGAGGTCAGGCCCAAGGTGGTGAAACAATGGGTTCCTAAAGCTCAGGTCACATGTCTATTGGATCATACCTCAGATGGACATTTTGCCATGGATGCATGGTACTTTGACAGTGGATGTTCAATGCACATGATTGGATCCAAGGAATAGTTGGTGGAGTTCAATCCTTGCCATGGAAATAAGGTTGTGTTTGGCAATGGAGAAAAAGGAGTAGTAGAAGGAGTTGGAAGAGTGAAGAATCATGATGGTCTAACTCTTGATATGGTGATCCTTGTCCAAGGTTTGAATACAAATCTGATTAGCATAAGTCAGCTATGTGATGAAGGTTACAAAGTTAACTACACCAAAGATGAGTGTGAGGTATCTAATGATCATAATCAGGATGTTATGAAGGGGGTCAGATCCAAAGATAACTGCTATCAGTGGATTCATCTTGAAGTTAATTCAACTGATGATGTTCAAGTTGATGTTATAACATTAGGCCATGACATCAGGTATGAAAGGATGTTGAAAGGTCACTCAGAGTTAATGAGTTCTGGTGTGAATCCTTTTAAATTTTTAAAAGGAAAGTCTTTATGGAGGGAGAAAATCAGTGATTGGTCATTAAGAGGTACTTAAATTCAGGCGCCATACCTTAGACTATCCTTCCCTATTTTTGATCTCACACGCCACAACTATCTTCATCCGGACATTTTCTCCTCTAAGAAAAGAAATCTCAACCCCTCTCTAATCATCAGTTGCCATACAAGAACAATGTCGAAACAAGTGTCTTCTTCGTCTAAAAAATATGAATCCAAAAGTTCCATTCATAAAAAATCTAGGGTTTTGACGAACAAAGGCTCTGTGGATGAAGCTTTCAATATAACTCCTCTATCTATGGTCGTGCCTGCTTCTGAGAGCAGACCTGAGAAGTTTCAACCAAGGAGGGCTTCAACAGGTAACTCTTCTTCTAATCAATCGACTGCTAAGAAAATTGATGATAGCAATAGCAGAGCATTTGTGACTAGCATTTTGTTCGGAGACCACTCTATTCCTGAGACTACCACTCCTCCTTCTCAAGCCGTTGAGGAAAGAGTTGATGTTGATAAAAGTCTCAATCAGATTGCCACAAAAATTTTGAATAAGGGTTTGTCGATGAAAGAAATATCTATACCTCTTAGACAAATGCCTGCTGAAAAGGAGGACATGCAGCATACTGAAACCAATCTTCAAAGACTGGCTGTTTCAGTCATTGAAGATGCAGAAGTTGATGCTGAAGTTGAAGATGCTCAAGTTGATGTTGAACCTAATGTCAGAACATCACCGGTTAGGGATGCTACTCCTAGTCCCAAAGGAAAGAAGAATACTGATGTGGTGGATGTTGATGACTTATCTGATAATGAAGTTATTGGTAATGCAGTTCCTAGGATTGCCAATAGATTAAAGACAAGGAAAGGAAAGAATGTGGAAACCTCTCCTAAAGTGTCAGCTGAAGGCAAGAAGAAAAAGGCCTTGGTAGTTGGTCCCACCAAGTCATGGAGCAAAGTGGCTGTGAAAAAGAGAAAGGTGAGGGAGGATTCAGGATCTGAATTTTATGTTGAGAATGATGTTCAAGACATCACACCTGTGAGAAGGTCCATATTGAAAAGAACTGATGATAAGATCCCTGACATCCCTGTTGACAATATTTCATTCCACTATGCTAGCAGTGCATCCATGTGGAAATTTGTCTGTCAAAGAAGACTGGAACTAGAAAGAGAACTTGGTGGAGATGCCTTGGAAATCAAGGAAGTTGTAGAATTGATTAAAGTTGTTGGGCTAATGAAGACGGTTTCTGGATTATCCGAGTGCTATGACGGGTTAGTCAAGGAATTTGTTGTAAACATTCCTGTGGCTATTAATGATAACAGAAGTGTGGATTTTAGAAAGGTATATGTTAGAGGTCAGTGTGTTAATTTCTCTCCTGAGATTATTAATACGTACTTAGGAAGAAAAGGGAAAGAGTATGCAGAGGTGGAAGAGACTGACAATACTGTGTGCAAAGAAATAACAGCAGGTCAAGTGAAAGTTTGGCCCTTAAAAGGAAAGTTGTCAGCCTGTTTGTTAAGTGTCAAATATGCTATTCTGCACAGAATAGGTGCTGCCAACTGGGTTCCTAATAATCACAAGACCACTATTTCTGTTGGGTTGGGGAAGGTAATTTATGCTATTGGGACAAAGCAAAGATTTGATTATGGCTCCTACATCTATGATCAGACTATTAAGCATGCTGCTACAAATGCTGTGAAGATGCCTATTGCCTTTCCCTCTCTTATCTGTGGGATTATCTTGTCTCAGCATCCTGGTATTCTACAACATTCAGATGTTGTGTGTAAGAGAAAATATGCTCTGTCAATCCACCATAAGCTGTTTGAAGGGAAGCATGTCCCTGACATTGTCAAGACATCAGCTTCAACATCACAACAGCCACCTGCCAAAACCGGGTTGATCTCAGAATTGGAGGAGGCTTGCAAGGAGTTGGATGAAGTCATCAGAGTAAGTACTGAAAGAAAGCAGAAATTTGAAAAACTTCTCATGACTCTGAGATTGGCAGAAAAAGAAGATGAAACAGTCAATGCTAACAATAATGATGATGTTGAAGAGCCAGGTTCAGAAGAAGATGATGATGATCTCAGCTCAGATGATTAAAACTTTTAATGTTTTGCTTAGTTAGTAGTTTTAGTTTTTTGTTCTGCACTGTTGTGCTCGGTTTGTAATTTGAATATTGTGCTGTTATATGCACCCTTTATGTTTTTGTTCTATGATTTGTTATGTCTTTTTTCTGACTGTGAGACTGACAATGAGAGCTAGGGTAGTCCTAACTGTAGTTAGACTGACTTGATGAGGTTGTCAAATTGTGGCTAAAAAGGGGGAGAAGTAGCCAAGAGTATCCAAGAGTACAAATGTTAAATGCTGTCAAAGGAATATGTTTGCTGATTGCTGATGTTAGAAGTGCAGAAATTAAGGGGGAGTAACTGCTGAACAGCTGCTATGCTGGTTGTTGCATTGAGGGGGAGTGCTCATTACTGCTAATGTTGAAATATGTGCGGCTGTTTGGAGATTGTTGCTGTTGAAGATGGTGTTGCAGCAGAGTTTTGTGAAGTCTTTATGTATTGAAGATGCTGCTGCTTGAAGTTTTAAAAATTATTGAAGTTTTTTTCCGCTGCTGTAGTCTCTGAAGGTGCAGAGATTGTTTTAGCCAAAATTAGCCAAAGGGGGAGATTGTTAGTTTCTTGGTTTGGCTGGAACTTTGGTAAAACAAAGGTTGTTCAATGTTTGATGTCAAGGTGGTGATGTCACAACATTGAGTCTTAACACTGGGCTATCTTAAGTGTTTAAGTTATTGAAGTTTGGATGTCTGATGTCACAAGCGATGTTGTGACATTAGATCTGCAGAATTAATAACATCAGGTTGTGATGTTGTTAGGGTTTGCATGTTAGCTGGAATTGTGGAGAGCTGTTAGTCTCATTGGATGCGAATATCTTAGCTTAGATATTCTTCGCTGCATAGGAGATCTGGTGCAGATTTGTAGGAGATTTAAAAGGTTGAAGATTTGAAAAGATTTTAGGAGAAAATCTATTTTGAAGATTCAGTTTTAAATAACAAATCAAGTCAGATATTGCAGGAGTCCAAGCCCAATTCAGGTTGCTATATAAAGCGCACAAAACCAAAGGAAAAGGTACAGAAATACTGAGAGAAGATCAAGAGCATAGGCTGAGTGTCTTAAGTATTTTGTACGAGTTTTGTATACACCATTATAGGTATAATTGGTGAGTTGTTTTCTGTCCTCTCTTAGAAGCTGTGAAGCGAAAGAGAGTTGAGTAACTTGATCAAAGTTGTGAAGCAGAATCAAGGTTTCTCAAAGAGGTTGTTCTTTGAGAGGTTTAAGGGATTGAGTAGTGTTCTCATATCTAAGTAGTTTCTTAGGTAGAAAGTCACTAGTAGGAATTAAGATTAGGAGATTGTCAACTGGGTTGTTGAGTCTGTAATTTAATTCTACAAGTAGTGAAATTCATCCCTGGCTTGGTAGCCCCCAGACGTAGGTAGTTAGACCGAACTGGGTGAACAATTCTGTGTGTTATTCTGCTATTTATTTTGTCCATTGTGCAGAGTGTGTTGTTGTGACATCGCACTTAACATCACACGTCTGATACCAGAATTTCAAACTTGATATCTTTGATCAAGTTTATGAGAACATGGAACTCTTATTCTGTTATAGGGAGGAGGTTCTTCTAAGTGGCAGAAGGAAGAGCTGGATTCTTCAGCTGGATGTCTGAACAGATGTTGTGACATCAAGCAGAAACTTCAGGGTCTTAGTTGATGTTGTGGCGCATCATCGTAAGATAAGTTGATCTTCTCAGAAACAAATGGAATTAATGCTTCTAAAGGGTCTATCTCATCCAGTTTGCGGGAGCTGCAAGAAGGAGTAGATGTTACATATATGAATCTTGGTGTATCTAAGATGGCTTGCTATGGAGTAAGTGGACTATGTGAATTGAAGATTATGTTTCATTGGTGGATCAGAAGGTTTTCTGAAACTCTGAAGAAAAACTAAGATTAACTAAACAATGGCATTTGGTTGATCTTTATTGTGCATTCAAGCAGGGTGCTTGGAACTAATTACTCTTGGGCAAAAGGGTAGTTGGTTGAAAACCAAAGGAGGTTCTGGTTCTGTTCATATCTTAGAGCTTGTGGTAAGAGCCCTAAGTTGTTGATGGAAGATTACCTTCTTTTGGGAGTTGAATGAGAGTTTATTTCTCTCTTTGGATATCTGGAGTTCTTATTGATCAAGCTAGTGGTGCAGTGCTGTCTGAAGATCTTCACTTGGATTACTATGTTGATATTAAGTCTAGTAGAAATTGTATCAAGAACCATAGTATATGGTGTCTGTGATATGATCAGGATGTCCTAATTAATGTTAGAACATCATCATGGTATCTGAACTTGGAGTTCAGATTGTGGAAGCTGATATTCACCAGATGAATTAGAAGTGTTCTATCTTATCATATGGGAGAATGATAGATTGAAGACTATCTTGGATCATGGGGGTGTTTATCTGGAAGAATGACTCTTGCTGAAGTCAGAATGTTTATGGAGAGGTGGTTTCCTCTGCTATAAGTTATGCTAGAGAGAAGTGGATCAGTTTGGTGCTTGTGGAGCAAATAAGCTGAGTATTTCTGGGGCACGTGTTTGATGTCCTTCAAGTGTGAAGAACATCTGGGAGAGCTAGCAAACTAAGGGGCTCTGTATGTCTCTTTGAGGAATGTGAAGCATTCCAGATTCAATTGGATTGTATCTCAGGGAACAAGGATATCTATGGCTGTAAAATTCAAGGTGAATTTGTACAGGGTATGGATGGTTTCTGGACGAGAGGGATCAATGGTGATTTTGGTCTCAATCCAAGAGTTTGTTGGTTATGGTACAAGGATGCGTTCCTGGTACTCTCACTATATGATTATGAAGTTGTCATGGGATATCATGTGGTGATTTTGGGGTGTTTCTTCCTGAAGAAGAATCATTTGAGAGAGATAGGGGGAGAACTTCTGTCTGTTGAATGTACTAGTGTGGTACATGGATTGCTTAAGGATCAAGCATTAGGTGAATGCGTTCAACAAGTGTGTTGAACAGAGGGTGCGCTCTTGAAGACATGAAGATGCATCTTATGTTTTCCATTCATTTAGGGTGTTCTTCTTGCAGAGGAGCACTGGTTATCTATGACAGGGGGAGTTAGACTTCTGTTTTGGATAGGTTGTTGCAGTAGTGCAGTTGTCTATCAAGACTATTTGTGGTTTCAAGCAGTTTGTGATAGATTGCCTCATGTGAGGATGATATGTCAAACGAGATGTCGTGACATGGCTCTACTGGTATAAGTTCTAGGTGGACTTATCAGGTTATTCTGATTCTGTCATTGGGTGTCAATGGATTGAATTAGAAGTGATACAAGTATCTTGGGAGTCGTGGTTGCTGTTTGGAAGAATTTATTTTTCTCTACAGATTGGAAGGTCAATGGAAGCATTCTGTCGTGATCAAGTCTGCTAATTCTGGATTAAGGAATTGATTTAGGATAAAGAGAAAAAGGTGAAGTCTATCTGTGTATACTTGTTCTATCTATGCTAAATGAAACAAGGTTGTGGGGTCCACGAATCATTCATGGGAAAACTGACAATGTCAGATTAGGTATCAGGACTTTGCTCATAATTTGTTTTAGATAAAGACAATCAAAGGGGCGGTGGTTTCAAGGACAAGTCAGAAAAAGTGGAATCTTTCGAAACAAACTTGACCAGCAGTTATTGCATTCATTAACTAGTCTTTTGTTTCCTTCAAATGGATTGGCTCTACCTACGTAGCTTCTTCAATATTTATGGAGGATCGTGCTTAAACATCTTTCTTGTTAAGTTGAGAGCAAATGGGTTTTGTCCGTGTTTGGGTAAGCACAGTCTGGGTATGGGTATGCCTGGGCCATTTTTGCCAACTTTTGGCTAAAAAGGGAGAGAATGGCTTCTTGCTTACTGCTGAGAGGTGTATGTGCGTCTATGATGCTGATCTGCAAAAAATGTCTAAATGTCTCAAAGGATGTTCTAACGTTCTAGGTTCTAACATTGTGTTTTGTGATCAGAGTTAGGAAGCAAGTATGTATTTGGTGCCACAAGGGAATGAAGAGGGTAACTCTAAATTATCTTCTCCCTCTTCCTTGACACTTGCTTCAGGTTTTTCCACTGCATGCACCATCAAACTGAAGAATGTTTTAGCCAAAATTTGTCAAAAGGGGGAGATTGAAAGCTCCAATGGTTTGACTAAATTTTGGTAAAACATAATGTTGGGATAGATGTTCCAACATGAAGATTTATGCCCCAGACCAAAAATGTTGAATGAAATGTCACAACATGAAGATTCGACATCATGACTGCCACAACAGGTTTTGTTTTTAAATCTGTTTCAAGATTTAAGGCGCGATTAGCAGTGGATCAAGGAAAGAAGATTTGAAGCCCAAGACAGCAGAAGGCTATAAAAGAAGACCAAGACCTAGGCAGGAAAGAGAAAGAGAACGACATAGACTTAGGAATCCTATTTTGTAAAGTAGGGTTTAGGGTTTGAGAGTCATAGGTTTCTCTTGTAAGTCTCCCTCTGTATCAATTTGATATATTGTGAAAGACATAGGTACTCGTACAGATTCAGAAAACCGTAGGTAATGATCGTGTATTGTTCTTGGATAAAGCTTTTAAGCAAATCCAAGTTAACTTGTTAGTCAAGAATGCTTGACTGAACTTTGTATTGACAGAGGTGTCTTTCAAGTAGGATGATATAGTTATTGTGACTATAATTGTTAGATAATCACAGGTTGTGATTTAGGGAGTGAGATGGGTTTCTCTTATCTATGGTGGAGTTCTTAGATAAGGTTTTCATTGGGTAGTGATAGGTAAACCAGGGGTGTTTACTATAAACCTCCGGTTGTTTACATAAAACTATACTACTGATAGTGGATTCTTCTTCCTGGCTTGGTATGCCCACAGACGTAGGTGATTTGCACCGAACTGGGTTATCATATTCTGTGTTGTTTATCATTCTATAATTTACAGTTCAGTTTTGATTAACAATGTTGTAACAAATGTCGAAACATTTGTCTTGCTGTTGCTACTGATATTCTGAATATCAGTTTGCAGTTCTGTTCTTGTTTTAAGTTGTGTAGAGAACAATGTCGTGACACGTGTTAGGACATCTGCTATCTGCTATGCCAGAATTTCACCTATGCTTTTAGGAAGCCTAAGGGTCCTTGTGTTAAGCCTAAGAGGAGACTATGAGGGTGAAACTTTCCAAGTCTAACTTGTATGAAGCCTTATAGGAGACTGAGACTATCCAAGTCTCTTAAAAAGAGGTAGACTATGTTTGGAGAAAGATCTTTGTATGATGCCCAAGAGGAGGCTGAGGGTTCTAGAGATAAAGATCAATTCTTGACTGATTGGATGTTTTAGAGTTTTTACTTTCTTGAGGATTGAACTAGTAGAGATGATTGAATTCTATCCTATGCTTTTAGGAAGCCTTTGGGTCCTTGTACTAAGCCCAAGAGGAGGCTGGGATGCTTCTAGGAAGCCTGTGGGTCCTTGTACTAAGCCTAAGAGGAGCCTGTGAGGAACTTTTAAGAAGCCTGTGGGTCCAAGCCTAAGAAAAGTTCAATAAAGATTTCACCAGGAAATAATCCTTTCTTTGTTGAACAGTTCTAAGGCTTGAAGAAATTCAAAAGAGGTTTCACCGAGAATTAATCCTCTCTGGGAAAATAAATTTCTTTGTATAAGTATAAACTAGTTGATTGAACTAAGTTATAAGTATCCTAATGTTTATCCTAAGTGTGAACTAAGGATAACCTAACTGCTGAGGGAACTCTAAACAGGTATGCCAGAGTATATATACAGATATATGAACAACCATATAAATAAGTATGAATTAAATTGAAAAGGCGGTGGGTCTTATTCTTTGGATAGAGGCCCAAGTATATTGTGATTGGTTGTATTGATTACAACTGTATGATTAGGGTTTTGAGAAATTGAAGAAAGTTTCGAGAAAACTTTAAATTTGAATTAAAAGAAATGTTATTGTTATTTGAATGAATTGAACAAAAATTTGGGGCTTATAACTCAAAGAAAGGCCCAAGTGGTCTAAGAGCAGTTTCACCAGGAATAATGCTCCTCTTAGTACCAGTGTGATTTGAATCTTATTTTTATTATAAAAAAAGGAAAGAATGATGGGACTTACACTCTATTAAGAGGCCCAAGTTAATGTATCTTTGAATGAAAGAATAATATTGGGTCTTATACTCGGGGAGAGGCCCAGTTGTTTTCAAGTAGTTCAAAACAGACATATGATTTTGAAAACAGAGGTATGGGGCTTACAACTCAAGGAGAGGCCCATGGAGGTTATTTATTGTTTAAAACAAAGTTTATGTACAAAAGATTGAGGCTTATACTCAAGGAGAGGCCCAAATGATTTATTTTGAAAACAGTGATCGCACTGCGATACCGAAAGACATTGTGGTACTTATACTCTAGCAGAGGCCCAAAATTTATTTATGTACATAGGGGGTTGGGTCTTACACTCTAATAGAGGCCCAAAATTGTTCAAATGAAGTTTTGAAAAATCAAATCAAAGGAAACCTTAATTCCTATTTTTTTTAAAAGGGAAAATTAATTAAAAATATCAAATAAATCCAATAAACATGTTATGATTTATGTTTAAGGTTTGGAAAATAAGGTTTTATTCACATGATGATTTAAAATCAAATTGGTTTTGAAAAATCAAGAAATATAAATTGTTTAAAAATGTTTAAAAGAAATTAAAATAAAATTCTTTAAAATATTTAAAAATATCTCAAATAAAAATATTTTTTGTGACATTTTGGTGAATAAAATATTTTTAATGTCTGCGTGATTTTTGTACCAAAAATAATTTTAAAATAATTAAAATTGATTAACAAAGAAAATTATTGAAAATAAATAGAAAAATATAAAAAAAAAGATGAAAATGTGAAAAATTGAAAAAAAATGGCATGGGTGGGTGTTGAACCCACGCCCTCCAACACAAACACACCTGAAAACACACGCTGCTGTAGGCGGTTTGTATCTTGTTCAAAGCCCAAGATGTGAAGCTAAAGGGTTTTGGAGGAGAGAGATTTTGTCATCTCTAAAGAGGAGTTGTTGATGTTTGTATGTTGTGATTAAGGTACAAATTTGATGCTAAAAGGTTGATTGACTCAACCGGGGTTTTCTTTATACAAAGCCTAAGAGGAGGCTAGAAGTTTGACTTTTTCGGAGGAAAATGTTCTTTCTGTCTTGTACAAAGCCCAAGATTGAGGCTAAAAGCGATTTTGACTCTGCTGGGGAGAATGTATCTTGTATAAAGCCCAAGATGGAGGCTAAAATGATTTGACTCAACAAGAGAGTACTTTTATCTGTCATGTATAAAGCCCAAGACGGAGGCTAAAAAAGGGTTGACTCAACAAGAGAGTCTTGAACAGGTGATTGACTCAACAAGAGAGTCTGAAGGTTGATTGACTTAACAAGAGAGTCTTTTATACTCAACAAGAGAGTGATTTGTGGTCTCGTATGAAGCTCCAGATTGAGGCTAGAAGGAGATTGACTCAACAAGAGAGTCTTTTATACTCAACAAAAGAGTGTTTTTCTATCTCGTACGAAGCTCGATATGGAGCCTAAAAGTTGACTCAACAAGAGAATCTTTAATACTCAACAAGAGAGTGTTTTTCTATCTCGTACGAAGCCCGAGATGGAGGCTAAAAGTTGACTCAACAAGAGAATCTTCTATACTCAACAAGAGAGTGTTTTTCTATCTCGTACGAAGCCCGAGATGGAGGCTAAAAGTTGACTCAACAAGAGAGTCTGAAAGGGTTAGCTCCGATGGGGAGAATCATTTGTACAAAGCCCAAGAGGAGTCTGACTTACTGGTGAGGATTATTGAGATCCTAAAGCGGGTCCAATTATGGGGAACTCTCATTAGAGAAACCGGGTTTCTGCTGGAGATTGATCCAGAGTGATCAGTATTTTTTCCTATGTTTGGAAGGAACTTGAGAATGTCTTTGAGACTCAAGAGGCTTAGACTGTCCAAGTCTAGAGTTTTATATTTTGTACAATGCCCAAGAAGAGGCACGAGCATTAAGGGATGAGTATCAAACCTAAAATGGCTGGAGGTTTGACGCGGGAAAGATTGCTCTAGCAAAGGATGACTAAGTTCTGTCTTATATCTTTAAGAGGTCGTAAGGGTCCTCGTATTAAGCCCAAGAGAAGGCATGAGAACTTCTAAGAAGCCGAAGAGTCTTTGTACAACGCCCAAGAGGAGGCGGGGATGCTTTTAGGAAGCCTGTGGGTCCCCAAACCAAGAGAAGTTCAAGAAATGCGATTCACCGAGAAGAGATCATTCCAGGAAAGTTCGAGGATTTGGAAGAAACTCAAGAGATGCCATTCACGGAGAAAAGATCATCTATGGGGAGTTAGATTTTCTTTGACAATTTATAAGGGTGACAGTCTGAGAAAAGGTTCACCGAGAATACTGCCTTTCTCTTTGTTCCATATTGTTTAATCCCAAGAGGAGGCAAGACTGTATCTGGAATCCTACAGGGGATCTAGTTTTTTTGTATTTAAGAGTGACAGACATGGCTTTACCTTGTTTTAGACATAGTTGCCGGGGAAAACTCTAAATAACTATACTAGTATTACATAGTGGATATGTGACAAGTATATAAAAGGATGTGAAAGAAGACTTACCGTGAAACAGCCCCACAATACAGTTTATATACATATGAAAGCGGTAAATGAAAGCGGATAAACACTTACCCGTTGTTGAGCTTCCATGCTGTTTGGTTAGTTGTTCAACAAAGAAATTAAAGAAAGTTTTGATGACAACATATATTTTACTTAAAAATCAAAGGAGAGAGTGCTTTGAAAAGATTGTTGGGGCTTACAGCTCAAGGAAAGGCCAAAGTTTTAACGATGATCGCACCGTTGTTTTAAAAACTGTACAGAGGAACTTATACAATACGAGAGGCCCACACCATTTTGGTTTCAAAAAAGGTTTGGGTCTTACACTCTATTAGAGGCCCAAAGTTTTTGTTTTTGAAAAGTAATGGGACATATAGCTCGAGGAGACGCCCAATTGGTTTTGTTAAAAAGGCGACGGTCGTGCCGAACTTTTTGACGGTATCGGGACTTATACAATACATTGAGGCCCAAAATATTTTGGTTTTCAAGAGGGGTTGGGTCTTACACTCTATTAGAGGCCTAATGAGTTTTTTAAGAATAGAAATGTGTCTTATAGCTCAAAGAGACGCCCAGGGAAAGACAGTGATCGCACCGTCGTTTGGGAAATTGTACTGGGGCTTATACAATGACTGAGGCCCAAATTATTTTTGTACAAAGCGGGTTGGGTCTTACACTCTATTAGAGGCCCATTAGTGTTTGAAAATGATTTGTTTAGGGTTATTAAGTTCAAAACCCTAAATAAATTTCAAAATGTATTTTAATTAAATAAAAATTTAATTCAAATGACCAAAATTATCAAACTTGTGTGAAAAACAAGTTGTGATCTTGGATTAATGTTTGAAAAATCATGTTTATATCCACAAAATGATTGGAAACTAATTAAATTTTGAAAATCAAGGAGGAAAAAATATTTTAAATGTTAAAAACAAATAAAACATTAATTCTTTGGAAAAATATCAAATATATGAAAAAAATAACATTTTTGGGAATTTTTAGCAAAATAAAATATTTTAACATTTTTGTGAATTATTAAAAAAAGAATCAACTCAAAATCATTAAAATTCAGAGAGAAATTAATTTTTGAATCAATTAAATAAAATCACAAAATTCAAATATTTGAATTTTAAGAAAAGGCGCCAAGAACATGGCAAGAACACACGCTTGTTCTGAGTTTGGCCTGATTTGCATTTTCTATCCAATCTCACTGAATACATGATAAAATCACACAATCCACATATCATTCTGCTCTTTTTCACCTCACGATCATGTATATGGTCTTTAATTTCATTTATTTTAAGCATGGAATAAGAAATCAAGACAAAACCTCAAGAACCCTAAAATTTGCATGAAGGCTGAGAATTCTGATACACGATTCAAACAAAGCAATTAATTGAGGGGAAATATTCTATGCATGATTATGAACATTTGGAAAAAGTATTGTGCGAGGAAATATGCATAGATTAAGAGATGACCAAGTTTAGGCTTACTTGAAGGTCGTGACAGCAAGAGGAATGTGATTTTTGAGTTGGAGGTATTACAGATGAGTTGTGATGATCTGAACAGCTTCCCTACATCATATGGAGTGTGTTTGAATGCTTGGAGTTGATTGGAAATGGCCGGATCACTTCATGGCATCTCAGCTGCAACTTGGTTAAAACCTTGAGCAACTGGCTGGTGATTCTGAGAAATCAGTGTTACAGTTGTTGTTTAAGTGTTTGGATCACTTCTATATGATGTTTATGAGGTGTGTGTGTGTGATTGGTTTGGTTGGAATATCTCTCAAACTCAAAACCCGATAATGACTTGCGTTGGAAGGCAAATTTGGAAGTGAGAAGGTGATTTGGAGAAAAGCATCTATTTGATGGCTTTGGTGTACTTAAACTGAGCACAAATGAGCTCTATTTATAGTAGAGCAAGTTTGTTTGGCAAGGAATAGGGAATGGCAACTGCAGCAGAGGTTTGGCAAATGTTGATTAATAGGAATCCAAGTCTCCTCTAGCCATTGACTAGTGGTTAGAGCACAGGCTACTGGTTCCCTAGTTCAGAGATCATCCTTGACTCATTCAGTTGGAAATGGCTCAGTTCATGCCACCTTGGTGCATCCATTGAATGCTCCAAAACAAAATTGGAGTTTTGTCCCCTCTTTAGGGTTTTATAGGTTTGGCATGCTATTTTTAGTTCCAAAGACTTTGGAAGCTTATGGATCAGTGTTTGTCCTTCCTTGGTCCCTCCCTGAGGTGCTCCGATGGATAAACTTGTTTGTCATTTGAAAAATTTGCTCAAATCGTGCAAAATGCACAAATCTGCCTTGCCATGACAGTTTGCAGCAAGGCACGTTGTCATTGTCATATCTCATGGCTTAAGTGGAGTTTGATGGAGTTCTTGGCCATTTTGGAAAGCTCTCATATGATAAAACATATTTGTGATCATAGTTTGTCTTGATACGTTTTGGATCCAAGTGAAAAATCCCCCTACTTTTTGGAAAAAAAGCAAGACAGATTCTGACTTAGTGAAAATTTCACTAAGTGTTGGAAAAAGTGACATTTCATGTTTTCAGCCATTGTGATCCAACCATAACTCAAAATCCATGATGAATTGGAATGAGGTGTAGTTGACACTTTTAATTTATGCCATGAGAGCTACAAATCCATCTTTGGATCAGCCCAAATGGTTGCTTGGATCTCAAGTTATGATCCTTGGAAGTTGGTACCCTAGCCACTTTGTTCCATAACTTAGAAAATTTCTAAGTTTTTTATGGTTACCCCTTTTACAAGTTATCTCACTTTTCTTGGTTTTTCTTGATGAATGATGATTCCAATCACACATTAACATCATTTTAGGGTTAGGGAACCATAATTGATCAAAAAATCAAAAAGTCAAAATTTGACCTTTGGGCCCAGTTGACTTTTTATCAGATGAATTCCAAACTGTGCGATCCTCTATGAAATCAAGTCCTTGACCTAAATAAAACTTGATGGATTGATTTCATAGGTGTTATAGGGTGTATTGAATCATGTCCCAAGGCTTGGGAGCATGTCTTGGTCAAAAGTCAAAGGTACAGTTGACTTTTTTTGCAAAACCCTAATTGTGGTTCTGATGAACTGGAAACTTGTGAATCAAGTTTATTGGATCAATCCATTGTTGTAAATGGATAAATGTGGTTTACTAGGGACCTTCAAATAATGTCTTGAGGTCTTGGCTCATGTTTTGTCCCAAAAGTCAACTTAGGGGTGAATTAGGTTAAGAAACCCTAATTCCTGATTTTTGATGAATACATCCCCTGAGGTTAAATTGACTTGATGCTTGGGTGCATGAGGTCCCATTAAGTATTTTAGGGTATGCTTTGATGCATTGGCTCATGCCCAGAGGAAAAATTCCAACTGGAGGCCTTGGTCGACCAAAACCCTAATTTGGTGACACTGGCGATCTTGAGGCTTGATCCACTTGGAATGTTGCCGCCTTGTGCTTGATCCTTGATGTGGGAGTCCTCTTGATCCATTGTGGATGTTTGAGAGGTTTAGACAAGTTGAAGATCATGTCATTTCTTGATTGATCCTTTGTCTAAGAGCTCTGAGAGGGCTTGAAACCCTAAGTTTGATTGTAGTGTATGCTCACCCATCTTTGGGGAGACTAATGTGGTATGATGGTCAATCCATATTGTGATGATGATTTGCACAATGATGGGGAATCTTAGTGGTCAAAATTTTGGGTATGACAGATGCCCCTATTTAATCTTCTTGGACCCGAAGGTGTGAATGACGAAGGTATTCGGGCATTCGGGTGCAAGAGGATAAAATATCGGAATACCGAAAATTTTGATGGCGGTTATGAATGGTAGCTTACACATTCATCTTCTTTTGCTAAGCGATGATGCTTAGAAAAGGTAAAACTTCCCCTCGATCCTGGTTTCCTACCAAGGAACTGGTCTTAGTTTCTGAAATGAACTTCCCCCCGATCCTGGTTTCCTACCAAGGAACTGGTCTTAGTTGCTGAAATAAACTTCCCCTCGATCCTGGTTTCCTACCACGGAACTGGTCTAAGTTTCTGAAATAAACTTCCCCTCAATCCTGGTTTCCTACCAAGGAACTGGTCTCAGTTTCTGAAATAAACTTCCCCTCGATCTTGGTTTCCTACCAAGGAACTAGTCTAAGTTTTTGATATAAACTTCCCCTCGATCCTGGTTTCCTACCAAGGAACTGGTCTCAGTTTCTTTTGTCAATAAACTTTCTTGACAAGGGACGCTGTTCGTAGCGGTTTTCCTCAAACTTCTCGCCAAATTTTCCTAGGGAGATGCCATTTGATGGAAAAAGATTTGATGTCAGACTTGTTAGGGAACCCATCTGTCTGAGTTGTAGAGGTGTACAAACTTCTCTGTTGGAGATGCCATTCGTTGACTCTTCTAGGGGAAAATGAGTCTCTTGAGAGACTGCTTTCGCTTGGGGTTACTACATCATAATTTTCTCGGGATCTTCTCGGAGAAATGCCATATGATGTGATCCAATTTTGAGGTGCCGATGACCTTTTTGTCAGCGAATTTTTCGGAGAAAAATTGCTGTACTGCCGAATCTCTGATTAAGAGGCTTTCTTTAGGGATTTTCCATAATCCAAGAAAGCGAAGACATCATCTTCAATGGCGAAGAGTGATGTTTTTCGAAAGCTCTCTAGATTTTCAGAGGTTCAAGTTATCAGAGTGGTCAAAGAACCACTTTCAATCCAAAAATAAACTGGAGGAGTGATCGTTTAGATGATTTACTTCCTGACGAGGAAAGAACTAACAACTCGATTAAGAGGACTTTTATCACTTGGGAACAAGACCGACTAGAGTGATAGTCATGCAATATGAATGTGAATGTAAATCAATAATGCATGATGTATGTATGTTTATGCTGACAAAACTGACGCGACATACAGACTAATAGATGAACATGACAGGATACTTGGCCACAGTGGGAGATGAAAAGTATCACTGGTTCACGATAGAAATTCTGCCTTGCTTAGGAGTGATAGTCCTCGTGGGGAACACCGTTGGTCTGGCTTAGGAGGTAAGAACTCTGTCGGGGGTGTCAGAGGAAACACGGCCCCTGACACAGTTGATCCTTCATTCAGGTGCACTGGTTTAGAAGGAGTACTTGGATTCTGCACTTTGAAGCTCGATTACTTCTAGAGTATCGATCGCTGTTCTTTCAATGTTCAACAGTCAAAAGAAATTGCCACCTTATTTCGAAAAGCAGAAAAACTTTAACAAGTAAAATTCATTTTTGTTTTATTTCAAGAATCGTTAATCATGTTAAAATGTCGTTATGTAAATCTAAAACAAATAAGAATTATAAACAAAAGCACTAAGGCTCAAATTTTATTGATAGGATGGAAATCAGCCAAGCGCGTGATTCCATGGAGTATTTACAAAGTTAGCAAATGGTAATTTAAGGGAAAAGGGCTATATTGAAACATAACGACCGCTATCCTTCTACCAACTTTGAATTCTAGACATCCTGAGCTTCGGTCGAAGATGACCTTGACTGGAGTTTTCTTGACCGATGGCATTACTGCTGCTGAGGGATTTGCCCCTTTGTTGAACATAGTTACTTGCCATTATCCCTAATTTTTGCCTGGATTGTACTGTGATGTTTCCAATCCACCGGGATGATTTTTTGATTATGTCTCTAATTTTTTCCTGGACCGCCCTTTCGGGTTTTCAATCCATCGAGACGTATTTTTTTATTTAGGCGAAGTATTTCTTGACTACGTCAACATTTGTGGGGTAGGAAAATTCCTCTCCATCCATGGTTGTAAGTCTCAAGGCACCGCCTGAGATAGCTTTCCTGACCACGTAGGGGCCGTCATAATTCGGAGCCCATTTACCCCGGGAATAAGTGAGAAATGATTGTATCTTCTTGTGCACAAGGTCTCCTTTTCTGAAGACGCGAGGTCGGACCTTTTTGTCAAACGCCTTCTTCATCCTTTGTTGATACAACTGATTGTGGCATAGTGCCGTTATTCACTTTTCTTCGATCAGATTCAGTTCATCGTGTCGGCTTTGACACCATTCAGCTTCTGTTAACTTAACTTCCATCAATACCCGAATCGATGGGATCTCTATTTCTATGGGGAGCACTGCCTCCATGACATATACTAGAGAGAAAGGGGTTGTCCCTGTTGAAGTGCAGACAGATGTACGATAACCGTGAAGAGCAAAGGGTAGCATCTCCTGCCAATCTTTGTAGGTTACAACCATCTTTTGAATAATCTTCTTGATATTCTTGTTAGCCGCTTCTACCGCTCCGTTCATCTTAGGCTGGTAGGGAGATGAGTTATGGTGTTCGATCTTGAACTCAACGCACAACTCTTTCATTATCTTGTTGTTCAAGTTGGATCCATTATCGGTAATGATCTGACTTGGAACACCATAACGGCAAATGATATTGTTTTTGATGAATCAGACCACTACTTGTCGGGTCACATTGGCGTATGACGCTGCTTCGACCCACTTGGTGAAGTAATCAATGGCTACTAGAATGAACCGATGTCCGTTCGAAGCTTTGGGTTGGATCATGCCAATCATGTCGATTCCCCGTATGGAAAAAGGCTATGGGGAAGAAAGAACTTTGAGATATGTTGGCGGTACATGGATTTTGTCGGAGTATATCTGACACTTGTGACATCTCCTCATGTACTTGTAGCAGTCGAATTCCATTGTTAACCAATAGTACCTTGCTCTTAAAATTTTTCTCACCATTGTGTGTCCGTTGGTATGAGTGCCAAAGGATCCTTCGTGAATTTCCTTCATCAGCATGTTTGCTTCTGGTCTGTCTACACATCAAAGCAAGACCATGTCAAAATTCCTCTTATAGAGTGTATCTCCACTCAGGAAGAAGCTGCCTGCTAGCCTTCTGAGGGTCTTTCTGTCTTTTTTGGATGTCCCGGGTGGGTACTCTTGTTTCTGATGAAAGCATTTGATATTGTGATACCAAGGTTTGTCGTCTATGACTGCTTGAATCGAGAAGATGTAAGCAGGCTGCTCAAGGCGCATTATGTCAATCTTAGGTATGTCATTCCATTGACCTACACTAATCATGGAAGAGAGATTGGCTAATGCATCAGCCATGTGATTCTCTTCACGAGGGATATGATGAAACTCGATTCTGTTGAAGAAGGGTAGAAACCTTCTCGCGTAATCTTTGTAAGGGATCAGTCTTGATTGGTATGTGTTCCAATCTCCTTTGATCTGATTGATAACCAGGGCTGAGTCACCATATACGTCTAAGTTCTTGATCCTTAAATTAATTGCTTCTTCGAGACCCATGATACAAGCTTCCTATTCGACCTCGTTGTTTGTGCACTTGAACGTAAGTCTAGCGGTGAAAGGAATGTGGGTACCCTGAGGTGTTATGATGATTGCCCCAATTTCGTTTCCATAATGATTGACAACTCCGTCAAAGATTAGTCCCCATTGGGAACCTGGTTCTGGCCCTTCACTGGGTAGAGGTGCATCGCAATATTTCATTTTTAAGTACATGACATCTTCATCTGGGAAGTCAAATCCGACTGATTCCTGATCGTCAATAGGTTGATGAGCCAAATGATCGGCTAAAACACTTCCCTTAACGGCTTTCTGAGCATGGTACTCGATGTCATATTCTGATAACAACATCTGCCAACGGACAATCCTTCCCGTGAGAGCAGGCTTTTCAAAGACGTACTTGATTGTATCCATTTCTGAGATTAACCAAATGTGTGATGAATCATATACTGGCAAAGATGTTTGGCTGTCCAAGCCTGAGCACAACAAGTTTTCTCGAGCATAGTGTACAGAGTCTCGCAGTTGGTGAATTTCTTGCTCAAATAGTAGATGGCAGACTCCTTCCTTTTGGTTTCGTCTTGTTGGCCAAGTACACAACCCATCGAGTCTTCCAAGACTGGTAGGTAGATGATCAGTGGTCTTCCTTCCACTGAAGGTGATAGAATCGGCGGGTTCAACAGGTATTCCTTGATACTGTCGAAGGCGGTTTGGCAATCTTCTGTCCAAACACAGTCCTGATTCTTTTTGAGTAATTTGAAAATCGGCGCGCATGTCGCGGTCATGAGGAATATAAATCTGGAAATGTAATTCAGACGTCCCAAGAATCCCCTGACTTGTTTTTCAGTCTTTGGAGAAGGCATTTCTTGAATGGCCTTGACTTTGTCAGGATCTACCTCAATTCCTTTCTGGCTGACGATGAACCCTAAGAGTTTTCCTGAGCGGACACCGAAGATGCACTTGTTGGGATTCAAGCAGAGTTTGTACTTTCTCAATCGCTCGAATAGCTTAAATAGGTCGGTCACATGCTCCTCCTCTGTTCTAGATTTGGCAATCATGTCATCGACATATACCTCGATTTCCTGGTGTATCATGTCATGAAACAGAGTAGTCATGGCCCGTTGATAGGTTGCCCCGGCGTTCTTCAACCCGAACGGCATTACCTTGTAATAAAAGGTGCCCCATGGGGTGATGAAGGAAGTTTTCTCCATGTCATTCGGCACCATTTTTATCTGATTATAGCCTGAGAATCCATCCATGAAGGAGAAAACTTTGAACTTTGTTGTACTGTCAACCAGCATGTCAATGTATGATAAAGGAATGTCGTCCTTTAGACTAGCCTTGTTTAGATATCTGTAATCCACACACATTCTGACCTTCCCGTCCTTTTTCGGAACTGGTACAATGTTGGCTAACCATTGAGGATATTCTGATGTGGTGAGGAAACTCGCGTCAATTTGTTTCTGTACTTCCTCTTTGATTTTGATGGCCATATCTGGGTGAGTCCGTCTCAACCTTTGTTTTACCGGCAGGCATTCTGATCTCAACGGTAAATGATGTTCCACGATGCTGGTATCAAACCCTGGCATGTCCTGATAGGACCAAGCAAATACATCGGGAAACTCTTTGAGAAGCTTTATCAAACTTTCTTTGACAGTTGGACATAGTAGCGCCCCAATCCTGATTTCTTTTCTCTCTTCCTCTGAACCCAAGATGACCATTTCCAACGGCTCTTTGTGAGGTTTAATGGACCTTTCCTCTTGTCTGAGTAATCGGAAGATCTCTTCTGGAATTTCTTCGTCATTTTCTTCTTCAGCCTCAAATACCGGGAATTCAAAGTTGGGAGAAGGCATCAGATCGTACGTTTCAATGGGGTTTAAAACAGGCAATCTGCATGACGTGATGATTTGTGTTTAGAAGAAATAGAGAGAATGCAAGAGTGTCTGCAGTGTATTTTTTTTACTGCTTGTTTTTATTATTTGTTGTTTTTTAGGATTACCATTTTCTGAAAAAACGAAAAGAGAAAACAACAATTAACACGGAAATTACAGAATGATGTTTATTTATTTATGATTTTGTCGATTCTTGAAACTACAGTCCTATAAAACAAAACTCTGTCACTTTGAGCGAAGCGAAGAGGGATATTTATAGAAAGTGAGCCCTATCAAAACATCCGTTTCACCTGGGCAGGGTGAAAGGTTAAAACAAAGATGGCCATTACTTTGACTTATGAACAAGCTTCGGAACATCGACTGAAACCCATTGGCAGCGAACTCCTCGGTGAATCACAAATTCTGGTACTTTCTTTGATTTGTCGTCAGAAATAACGCTGATTTCTGGTGGAGCAGGATCATTGGAATCTGTCTCCCAGGCAGAGTTGTCGTAGGAGGATTCCTCAGTTGTATTTTGCATAGTATTTGTGCTAGAAGCAATACTTTGTAAACAAAACCTTTTTCAAACTGTTGTTTGAAGTTCCTTGTGAAAAACCAGTGTGGTTAGATTACTTGAGAAGTCTAGGACTAGTTAGAGTCTTAGAGGCTGTTCCTTAAGAGAGACCAGTGTGGTTAGATCTCTTGAGAAGTCTAGAACTTGAGAGTCTTAGAGGTTGTTGTTAGTCACCAGCAGTTTTGGCTTGTGCATTGTATTAATCTGATTGATTAGTGGATTAAGACCTCGATTGAGAGAGGCAAAATCACCTTGGCGAGTGGACTAGATTAACTTGAGGAATTCTCAAGTGAACTAGTATTGACATACTATGTTATCTCCTTCTAAGCTTCCTACTCATAAGTTAGAGAATTCTTAAAAACGGGTTAGAACAAAGAAACAATTTTATTTTTGAAAAACCAATTCAAATCCCCCATTTCTTATGTTTTTCACACCTTCAATTGGCATCAGAGCTCCGGTTCTGAGGTGATAAAAAGGTTGAATTTTTATCAAACACTTAACAGTGTTCAGTACCGATCCAAGTGTGAAAAATAATGGCTGCACCTGAACCAAATGTTACTGCTAATGAAAGATATTCTTATAGTGCAAAACCTCCTATCTTTGATGGGGAAAAATTTGACTATTGGAAAGATAGAATTGAAAGTTACTTTCTGGCTTTTGAATTAGATCTATGGGATCTGGTAGTTGAGGGCTACAGTCACCCTGTAGATTCTGAAGGCAAAAATATTGTCAGAAGTGCATTAACAGATGCTCAAAAGAAGACTTACAAGAATCATCACAGAGCTAGAACGATTCTATTAAATGCAATTTCATATACGGAAAATGAAAAGATCACAAACAAAGAAACTGCAAAGTCTATTTTTGACTATCTCCGAATGACTCATGAAGGCAACGCTCAAGTCAAAGAGACAAAGGCTCTTGCACTAATCCAGAAATATGAAGTCTTCAGAATGGAAGACGATGAATATGTGGAAACTATGTTCTCAAGATTCCAGATGCTTGTTGCAGGACTCAAAGTTCTGGACAAAGGTTATTCTACTGCTGATCATGTCAAGAAGATTATCAGAAGTTTGCCTGTCAAATGGAGACCAATGGTAACAGCCTTGAAACTAGCAAAGGACTTGAACAATATAAGTCTTGAGGAATTAATTAGTTCTTTAAGGAGTCATTAAATAGAACTTCAAGAAGATGAACCTCAGAAGAAAGGCAAATCTATTGCTCTAAAGGCTAAGTCTGAAAAAAAAATGGCTTATCAAGCAGCGGAAGAATCTGAAGAATCTGAAGAAGATTTAGATGAAGATGAACTATCTCTAATATCAAAGAAGATAAGCCAACTGTGGAAATACAGAAGGAATAAGTTCAGAGGACCAAGAAGAAGATCTGAGTCTATACATGGTTAAAAGAAAGCTTATGGAAAAGAAGTTACATGTTTTGAATGTAAGGAGCCTGGACATATCAAGAATGATTGTCCAAATTTCAAGAAAGATGGAAAACCTAGAAAAGCTAAAAAGGGTCTTATGGCAACTTGGGATGATTCAGAGTCAGAAGAAGATTCCGATGGAGAACATGCCAATGTAGCATTCATGGCTAAGACCAGCACGAATGAAGTTCTTTCAGAAGAAGAACTATCAGACTCTGATGACGACAGAGAGGTATTTTCTTCTTTATCTCGTTCTGAACTTGAAATAGGATTATCTGAACTTATGGAAAGGTATCAACTTCTTCTAAGAAAACACAAAACTCTGAAAAAGACCTTTATGGCTCCTTCTGAGGACCTTACTAAGGACAAGCAAACTATTTCTGAATTAAACGAAAAATTATTTTTCTTAGAAAAATCAAATGCTATTTTAAAAAGTAAAGTATCCAAGTTAGAAGAAGAGATCACGTCTGACATAACCGTCACGAATGAAGTGGTTAGATATGATAGAGCTTTTCAACACGTTATCGCTAAAAGCATAAATAGAAGTAAAATGGCTTCAATGATCTATGGAGTTAGCAGAAATGGAAGCAGAGGTCTGGGATACTCAGGACCATCACAACTATATGATGAAACCAAGAATATCAAACTAATACCTCTAGCTAAACATTTTGTGCCTGCTGACACTAAACTGAAATGTCCAGAACCAAAAGGTTCTAAGTCTATTACATCACAAACACAGACACGGAAGAAAACTTCCAAATTCAAATATTATGCACAAATACCACATTATTATTCTGCTACACGAAAATCCAAAGGTGTCAGAACCTCTAGAAAGACTAATGTGAAAGGACCCACAAAATGGGTACCTAAGAATAAGATAATTTATGTTGCAGATATCCTTAATGGTGCCACTGAAACACCAATCATGGTACCTGGACACTGGATGCTCCCGACACATGACGGGAGAAAGGCATATGTTCCAAGATCGGAAACTTAAGCCTGAAGGCGTCGTCAGTTTCGGAGGAAATCAGAAGGGAAGAATCATTGGCTCCGGAACTGTTGGTATTGGTAAACTTCCTTCTATAAATAATGTTCTTCTAGTTGAAGGTCTAATGCATAATTTGTTGTCAATTAGCCAACTTAGTGATAATGGTTATGATGTTATTTTCAATCAAACGTCTTGTAAGGTTGTTAGTCAGAAGGATGGATCTGTTCTGTTCAATGGTAAAAGGAAGAACAATACTTACAAAATTAAATTATCAGATTTAAAACATCAAAATTTAAAATGTCTTTTGTCTATCAATGAAGAGCAATGGTCTGGCATAGACGTCTGGGTCATGTTAGCTTGAGAAGAATCTTATTCCTGAACAATCTAGGACTTGTCAGAGGTTTTCCAAATCTGAAGTACTCTTCAGATGCTCTTTGTGAAGCATGTCACAAAGGCATGTTTTCAAAAACTTCTTTTAAAGCAAAAAATATTGTTTCTACCTCTAGACCATTAGAATTTCGTCACATTAATCTATTTGGACCAGTGAAAACTGCTTCTATCAATGGTAAGCAATATGGACTAGTCATCGTTGATGATTACAGTCGTTGGACATGGGTAAAATTCTTAAGACACAAGGATGAGTCACATTCTGTGTTTGTCTCTTTCTGCACCCAAGTGCAAAACAGAAAGAATTGCAAAATCGTCAAGGTCAGAAGTGATCATGGTGGAGAATTTGAAAACAAAGATTTTGAAAAACTTTTTGATTCGCATGGGATATCTCATGATTTTTCTTGCCCTAGAACTCCACAACAAAATGGAGTTGTAGAAAGAAAGAATAGAACATTACAAGAAATTGCTCTCACCATGATCCAAGAAACAGACATGGCTAAGCACTTTTGGGCAGAGGCAGTTAACACAGCATGTTATATTCAAAATAGAATCTCCTTAAGACCTATTTTGAGTAAAACTCCCTATGAATTGTGGAAGAATAAAATTCCCAACATTTCTTATTTTCACCCTTTTGGATGCATTTGTTTTATGTTGAATGCTAAAGAGAATCTTGGCAAGTTTGATCTCAAAGCACAAAAGTGTCTGTTGTTAGGATACTCTGATCACTCAAGAGGCTATAGAGTTTATAACACAGAATCACGGATTGTGGAAGAATCAATTCATATCAGATTCGATGATAAGCTTGACCCTGAAAAGTCAAAGCTAGTTGAAAAGTTTGCAGATTTGGAAATCAGCTTTTCAGAACCTAAAGAAAAGGCAGACGAAGTTAAAACTCCAGAAGTTCCTACTCTCGATATCATTGATGTATCGTCTGATACTCCACAACAAAAGAAGAAGAGAATCTCAACTTCATACACTGAGGAACTAATTCTAGGTAGTAAGGACGCTCTCATCAGAACCAGATCAACTTTCAAACCCTCTGAAGAAACGCTTCTAGGATTGGTGTCGTTAAATGAGCCAACTATAGTTGAGGAAGCTCTTATGGACAAGGACTGGGTTTTGGCAATGGAAGAAGAACTTAACCAATTCTCAAAAAATGATGTATGGGATCTTGTTCCAAAACCTAAAGATGTCCATGTAATTGGGACTAAATGGGTATTCAGAAACAAGCTCAATGAAAAAGGTGAGGTTGTCAGAAACAAGGCACGACTTGTTGCACAAGGCTACAGTCAACAAGAAGGGATAGATTACAATGAAACCTTTGCTCCAGTTGCCATACTCGAAGCTATACGCCTGTTAATTTCCTTTTCAGTAAATTATAACATCATCTTATATCAAATGGATGTTAAGAGTGCATTTTTGAATGGTTATATATCAGAAGAAGTTTATGTCAAACAACCTCATGGTTTTGAAAATTCAGAAATGTTAGATTTTGTTTTCAAACTCAAAAAATCTCTTTATGGTCTGAAGCAAGCTCCCAGAGCTTGGTACGACAGATTGAGCAATTTTCTTTTAGAAAATAACTTCACCAGAGGAAAAGTTGACACCACTCTTTTATGTAAATTGTACAAAAATGATATTCTTATAGTTCAAATTTACGTTGATGATATTATTTTTGGCTCTGCTAATCCCTCTCTATGCGAGGAGTTTTCAAAGTTGATGCAAGCAGAATTCGAAATGAGCCTGATGGGTGAGTTAAAGTTCTTTCTGGGAATTCTAATTGATCAGAAACCAGAGGCTACTTACATTCATCAAAGTAAGTACACTAAAGAACTTCTAAAGAAATTCATCATGATTGACTGTAAAATAGCAAAGACTCCAATGCATCCAACATGCATCATGGGGAAAGAAGAAGTAAGTGTAAAGTTTATCAGAAAACCTATCGTGGTATGATAGGGTCTCTTTTGTATTTAACTGCTTTATACCTGATATTTTATTCAGCGTTCATCTGTGCGCTAGATTTCAATCAGATCCTAGAGAATCTCATTTAACTGCTGTTAAAAGAATTCTAAGGTATCTGAAAGGAACTACTAACCTTGGCTTGATGTATGAGAAAACATCAGAGTACACTCTGTCTGGTTACTGTGATGCAGACTATGCTGGAGACAGATTGGAAAGAAAAAGCACATATGGAAACTGTCAGTTTCTAGGGAAGAATCTGATCTCATGGTCAAGCAAGAGGCAATCTACAATTGCTCTCTCTACAGCAAAAGTAGAGTACATTTCCGCTTCTCTATGCAGTACGAAGATGCTCTGGATGAAAAATTAGCTAGAAGATTATCAGATACATGAGAGTAACATCCATATCTATTGTGATAATACTGCTGCTATCTATTTAAGTAAAAATCCAATCTTACATTCTAGGGCTAAGCACATAGAAATTAAACATCACTTTATTAGAGACTATGTTTAGAAGGGAACTCTATACTTAAAATTCATCGATACAGACCATCAATGGGTTGATATTTTTACAAAACCCTTGGTTGAAGATAGATTTCAATTTATTCTGAAGCATCTAAAAATGTGTTTAGTTAAGACTGAAGAAATTAAAAAAAAATTCACTTGTTTAATCTCAGTGATCAGAAGCTTCTTCGGATAGAAATGTCTCTGATTAGATGGAAACTCTTGAGTTGTCCAAATACTGAGAATATCAAAATGTGTCACTTGAATTAGAAGATGATTAACGCGTGTAACCTTGGTTATATCCAAATCATTACATCTATTTTTAAGTCCACAATGAACAGTAATCTTTCTTGGGATTGATTTAAAATCATAATTGCGTTCATTCTTTAAACTCCCAATACATTATTTTAACTTTCCAAATTTCAAAAACAATTTATAAATCTACTCACACTACCTCACATTCACTTCCACACTTTAAGAAACCCTAAAACCTCCAAATCACTTCTCTCTCTCTCTCTCTCTCTCTCTCTTTCTCTCTCTCTCTAAACTGCTCATCTATTGTTCTCATCTTGATCACTCACAAACTTCAACACGATGAATCACATTAAAAAAGAAACCGTGAAATTCCCAAAGAAGTGGAAGCATATTTGAATCCATCAAAAGGGTTATCATCGTCATCAGTTGTGCCTGCTACCACCTTCGCAACCACTGCAACTGTTGCGTCGACTTCATCATCTCCTCCTAAGATTGATGAAAATCATGTTACTCAAAGAAATGCAGTAGTTACGTGTGTACGTCCTGCAGACGATCTAACTGTTCTCAAGGAACAACATGTGGATTTCCAGAATCTTGCAAACAATAGGGTTGATCTTTTTGCCGAACTCGAATGTCAAGGATGGAATAACTACTTTGAAAGGCTTAAAGGTCCTATCTATGAATCCCTTGTAAAATACTTCTGTAGAATGGCTGATACTGACGATTTTCATGCCGTATCTATTGTTATGGAAAAGAGGATTATCATTACTGAAAAGTTGATTTCAGATCTTCTAGGAATAAAGTTCTTGGAAGGGAAACGAGTCAATGGAAAGCTCGAAAAATGTGACATTGCCATCAGCAAAGAAATCTTTATGAACTAACAGTCTAAGAAAACATATTATAAAAGTGTAGACTTGCATGATAAACTAAGAATGTGGCACAATATCATTCTTGGTTGTATCAACCCAAGACCCCTGAAGAGTTTCGCATACTACTTCAATACTACTCAAAGGAACATGTTGTACTGTGTGCATAAAAAGAAGAAAATGAATTTACCCTTCATCCTGTTTTCCTATCTAAGAGACAAAGTGCGCAAGTCCAGAACAACGGCTTCACCTACAAAGAAAATTCCAACCTACAATCCTTTCGAGAGATTGCTCTCTGACATTTTTGTTGAAAGCGGCCTAGTGGATTATCTAATTAAAGAAGCCAGATATACAGAATATTTGGTTACAAGCATTGAAGAATCTTTAAATGCCACTACCCTGAAAAATATGAAAATAATAAAAAATGGTCAACTTAAACCTATGGTCATCCCTCATGAAAGTGTGATACAAAACAGAATTCAGGTGAAAGACTATCCTTCTTTTGACAGCTATGAAAACAAGTCAGTTATTGCTGCACTTATTGCTATAATGGAAAAATACGGACAAGACGTGTCTAAGGTCAGAATTGAAGAAGTTGAGACCAGTGAAGGAAAAAGAAAGCTAATCGAAGAGGATCCTGAACCCAAGAAAAAGAAGAAGGCTAACAAGTCAGGAACCTCCAAGACTTCTGCTCAAGTTTCTCACTATGAAAGAACTAGTAAGCCTACCATCACCTCTTATGTTTCAATAGTTAATGCTGAACCTGCCATTGTTTCATCATCGTTCCAACAAACTACCTCCATTCCCACCTCAAATCCACAAGTCAGCTTCAAGCCACCATCGTTTTCAATTCCACCACCAACAACCTCTATTCTTGTATTTGAAACAACTACCATTCCATAAATTTATTTTCCATCGATCAGTACACCTATCCAATCCGAAGCCATTCCTACATACACTTCATCCACAAACACCTCAATCATCCAACCAGATATATCTGTCTCACCAATGTCCTACGCTTTTCATTAGAAAATCATTGTTGAATCCTCAACCCAACACTCTGATCCTCCATCTCCCAATCCTGAACCAACATCTGAAGAAACGAGAGTTAAACCCCTTGAGATTGCCACTTCTGAATCTCCTTCAGAATTAGAAACTTTTGAGCTCTCTTCTCATACTACTGAAACCAATTCATCTTAACCAAATCCTGAACCCACTCAACCTGAAATTGCTTCATCTGATGAACCCAACCCTTCTGAAACAAGTTCTGCTGAATCCAACTTGGCCATGGTCATCTATGAAAGACCCTTTCCAAAAACCATTGATGAATACATTAGCAATTTTCACGAAAGGGCGTTGGAAAAAGTAGCAAAGCTACTAGCAGAGGCCAGGACAAGTGTCAAGCCTGTGGAGCTTGTAAATTCTTGGGACGCTTTTCAGAAGTGGTTAGACTCTAAATTTGCAAGGATGTCTATGTTCTCTGAAGTTCCTAAAGCTGCTAGATTTGAACTGGTGAAAGCAAGAGAAGAGGCTGAGGAAAGGATAAGAAAATTCAATCTTCTAGTAACTAAGCAAAGAGAGACTGAAGAAAAGGCTGCTGAAGAAGCGAGACTACTTGTAGAAGAAGAAGCCAAGCTGGCAAAAGAAGCTGAAGCTATAGAAAAAGCTAAGCAAGATGCCTTAGTTGTTTCCTCACCTGAACCTGATGTGGTGCATTTGGAAAACGCATTTAAAGAAATCAGAGGAGAACAACAGATTTTCAGAGAAAATTTTGCATAACAGAAGGTTGTCAATGCAAATGTTCAGAACCTGCTTTAAAAGATTTTGGACAAAATGTCTTCTGGAAGCACCTAACCTTTTCCTTGTTTCGTTTTAGTTATATGACTTTAAGATTTAGGACTTTGTTTTTCACCCTTTGATCACAAAACTTGTTGATTATGACAAAATGGGGGAGAATTAATGAATGCGAATTTTTGTTTCTTATAGTCAATCTCTGAATAACAAGTTGTTTACAGTCTAACCAATAAATTGTTATTTCTGTTAGATGCTTTTCTTTGTCCCTCTTTTTCAGGAATTTTGATCTAATTAAAGTCGATAAAGAAATAAAAAATCAGCAAAACATAACTTTTGATGGCTCTGATTAGTTCAAGTTCTGAGTTCATGTCAAACTCTCAAGGATCAAGTTTATAATTGAAACAAGACTATGAAGATTTCAGTATCTGACCCATTGGAATCAGGAGGAGTCCATCTCAAAAAATTCAAGTCAGGATATTTAATCTTCACCCAGTCTAAGAATCAGGGGGAGTATCTCATGTGAAGGATAAGTATTTCTTAACCTTCTTATTTTAATTACCCTTGTGTTATGTACAAAATTGTGTCATCAAAATACATAGTTTTGTCATCATCAAAAAGGGGGAGATTGTTAGAACAAAAGTTGGTTCTGCATTAATACTTCTGAGTTTTGACGATATCAAACAAGTATGTTTGTATGAACAATTTTATAAGTCTAATGTTTGTTATTTGAGAGAATCTAACAAACAGGTTCTGCTTCCGTTAAATGGCATGAATATGTTGTTAAAAGAAAATACTTCGCCTACGCGTTACACTTGATGTGCTATATAACAGAAATTTCTTCAGGAGAATCTGAAGATTGCAAGACTCTGATATAATATGTAAAGAGAACAAGTTCTGAAGATCTGAAGACCAAGGTTCTGATGAACGAAGTTCAGATGCTGAAGACTTACGCTCTCTAGATAAAGGTTCTGAAGACCCAACAATAGTCTCTACTCATGCTTCAATTAAATATCATCAGAAGCCTCTGAAGATATGATGACAACATTCTAAGTGAACAAGGTGTTGAAGATAAAGTGCTGAAGACTCCGAAGACGCTGCTCTGAGGACTCCAAGACTTGAAGATCTTAAGAACCAAGCTACGTTTTCTCTTCTTACTCATGCTCGCAGAAGCCTCTGAAGTTAAGAAGATTAGAAAATTAAGCAAAAAAGTTCAAACAAAGTTATCTTGGTAACTGTGCAAAAGTTCAAATGAAGATATCTTGGTAACAGTGCAAATGAAGATATACTGACAAGACAGGACACAAAAGGTTTTATCCGTCCTCACGTTTCTACCAAACCGCCGTCAACAGTCTTGATTACTTTACAACGATTTTTTACTCGGCTATAAAAGGACTTGAAGACTCAAGGAATGATAAGAACTTCACCGATTCAAATACGCTCTATTTGCTATTATCATTCAAAAAGTTATTTTCTGTGCTGTAAAATAGTTTACATATTCAGCTTGTGCTAGAAGCAATACTTTGTAAACAAAACCTTTTTCCAACCGTTGTTTGAAATTCCTTGAGAAAAATCAGTACGATTAGATTTCTTGAGAAGTCTAGGACTAGTTAGAGTCTTAGAGGTTGTTCCTTAAGAGAGACCGGGGTGGTTAGATCTCTTGAGAAGTCTAGAACTTGAGAGTTTTAGAGGTTGTTGTTAGTCACCAGCAGTTTTAGCTTGTGCATTGTATTAATCTGATTGATTAGTGGATTAGGACCTCGATTGAGAGAGGCAGAATCACCTTGGGGGTGGACTAGATTATCTTGAGGAATTCTCAAGTGAACTAGTATAAACATACTGTGTTATCTCCTTATAAGCTTCCTACTCATAAGTTAGAGAATTCTTAAAAAGTGGTTAGAACAAAGAAATAATTTTATTTTTGAAAAACCAATTCAAACCCCTCCTTTCTTGTGTTTTTCACACCTTCAAAACTGTCTCTTGAGGTCTTGGCTCATGCCTTGCTCCAAAAGTCAACTTGGGGGTTGAATTAGGTCAAAACCCTAATTCTTGATTTTTGATGAATGCATCCCCTGAGACTATTTTGAAATTATGAATGGACTCATGAGGACCTTTTGAGCTTCTTGAATAATGTTTTGAAGCATTGGCTCATGCCCATATGAAAATTTCTCTCTGGAGGCCTTGGTCGACCAAAACCCTAATTTGGTGACACTGATGATTTTGACGCTTGATCAACTTGAGATGTTGCATTTTTTGTGTTAGATTCTTGATGTGGAAGACCTCTTGATCCTTCATGGATGTTTGAGAGGCTTAAAAAGTTGAAGATCATGTCAAATCTTGATTGATCTTTTGGCTGAGTGCTATGAGAGGGCTCAAAACCCTAATTCTTGGCTAGAGTGAACACTCAACAATCTTTAAGAGGAATGATGGGGTATGAAGGTACATCCATATTATGGTGATGATTTGCACAATGATGTTAAACCTTGTGGTCAAAATGTAGGGTATGACAGATGCCCCTATTTAATATTCTTGGACTTGAAGGTGTGAATGACGAAGACATTCAAACATTCAAGGTAAAAGAGGATTAAATATTAGAATACATGAAATTTTGATTATGGTTGTGAATAGTAGCTATTTGCTCATCCATCTTCTTTTTCTAAGTAATGCTACTTAGAAAAGGGTAAAACTTCCCCATCGATCATGGTCTTCAGCCACCAAACTGGTCTTAGTTTCTTTTGATATAAACATCCCCTCGATCCTGGCCTTCAGCCACGAAACTGGTCTTAGTTTTCTTGAAATAAAACCTCCCTTCAATCCTAGTCTTCAGCCATGGAACTGGTCTTAGTTTCTTTTGAAAACCTCCTCTCGAACCTGGTCTTTAACCATGGAACTGGTCTCAATTTTGTTTTGAAATAAACCTCCCCTCGATCCTGGTCTTCAGCCATGGATTTGGTCATAGTTTCTTTTGAAATAAAACCTCCCCTCGATCCTGGTCTTCATCCATGGAACTGGTCTCAGTTTTCTTTTGAAATAAACCTCCCCTCGATCCTGGTCTTCAGCCATGGAACTGGTCTTAGTCTCTTATTTGAGTTCTTTCCTTGACAAGGAATTCTATCTGTGATGTTTTTTTTATCAAAATTCTCGCCGAGATTTTCTGTGGAGATTCCATTTGATGGAAAAAGGTTTGATGTCAGACTTGTTGGGGATAACCATTTATCTGAACTGCAGAGGTGTGCAAACTTCTTAGTCGGAGATGCCATTTTCTTAAAGAGGTTACATCATACTTCCCCTCGAGACTTCTTCGGAGAGACGCCATGTGATGTAATTCAATTTTGAGGTGCTAATGACTTCCTTGAAAGTAGGACAAAATTCTCGGGGAGAGACTGCCATTTGTCGACTTTATATGGAAATCTGCGAGGACAAGAACAAACTTCCTTTTTTGCCATCATTAGATATTTCTTGGGGGATGTGATGTCTAGGTTGCCAAGAGTCTTTTGTTGAGAAGCTTCCGCAGGGGATTTTCCTTGAACTGGGAATGCAAAATATCATCTTCAATGGTGAAGAGTGATGCTCCAAAGGTGTATATCCAAATTTCTTCTTACCTTTTAGAAGTTCAAGTTATCAAAGTGGTTGAGGACCGACTTCAATCTAGGAATACACTAGAGAGAGACCATTTGGACGATACATTTCCTGACGAGGAAAGAACTCGAACTGGGATTTTGTCCTATCTGAAGTGAAAAGGAAAACTGACAACTCTAATAGAGAGAGGACATTTATCACTTAGCAGATGCGTATGACCAAAGTGATTGTAATGCAATATGAATATGAATATGAATCAATTATGCATGATGTATGAATGAAATGCTTATGTTGACAAGACAGACATGACATACGAATTGGTGATGAACACAACTAGATACTCAGCCACTCTGGGAGATGGTGTAACACCCCATTTTGATTATTTAGATGTCCGGTATTATTTTTATTTGTTGGCTTTGGTAGGGTGCGTGTTTGAGTGCGTGGGGAGTGATATTAATAATATAGAAATATTATTATTATTATTAGGATAATGGTATATTTCATGTTATTATTATTATTAGTATTAATATTGTTTTGGTTACTATTATTATTAAAATTATTTAGTAAAAATAGGACCTAATATAATTAAATGATTATTGGGTTAATGAGATTAGTTAGGGTAACTTGGTAATTAGAGCCTAATTAGTAGTAATTGGTAAAAGTTGGAATAGTAAGAATTGTAGAGATAGAAAGAGAATAGAGAACCAAGAGAAGAGAAAGAACAAGGTGTGCTAGGGCTTGGATCATCTTCCCCAATTGTCAATTTTCGCAGGAAATTAAGCAATTATTCGAGGTAAGGGGGGAGAAACGGGTTTAATATTGGTGTTTATCTCATGCTCGGGTAGTGGGGAGTCCTTAACCCCGTAGGAATTTGTATGAAAATACTGTGTTGATGAATTGTTGCATACGTCTGCTCTGATAAGGAAGTTGTGTTTGAATCGATCTATGATTATGAGATTTTCTGCTGTTGTTGCTGTTGTATGAACGTATCTGTTGTTGTTGATTCAGATTGGGGGAAACGATTTAAGATTTTAGGCTTGTAATTGATGTAGTAATCATAAGATGCAAGTGAAAGAAGGAAAATAGGACCTAAAATCAATGTAGAAATGATTATAGGACTGATTAGAAGTGGAAACATGTGAAAATCGTAGCAGAATGCAGAATAGGGAGGTCTCTGGTGAAATGCGTAATAGATCTGGCTATACGCGTATGGGGCTAGGCCATACGCGTATGGGAGTGAAGGGAAAGGGGCCATACGCGTAAGGGCACTGGGCAGTACGCGTAAGAGAGAACAATACGCGTATGGCATTGGAATATGGGAAACTCAGTGAGGAAACGTCTTTGTCCGTACGCGTACGACATAAGGCAGTACGCGTATGGCCTTGGGCACTATGAAGAGATACGCGTAACAGATGGAGCCTTACGCGTATGGATGGGCGGAGAATTGAGGCATACGCGTATGACTTGGGTCCGTACGCGTATGAGCTGGCAGAGTGTAGGATTTTACCGTTTTGGCGATTCTTCTCCCGTTTCGCACCCGTTTCGATTTCTAACGGTTTGAGAGGTTAAGGGTAGAAGTCAGTTGTTGAGAAACAATAATTTGGTGATGAAAATAATCAGTTTAATAATTTTTAATTAATTAATTAATTAATTGAGTAGTTGGTGTGTATGAAGTAAATGGTGTAATGTTGCGTTGTTGGTATGTATGGTGTGATCAGGAGGATCATGTGCATGTATCTATGTCGTATACATGTGTTTATATGCATTTGGTGTCATTGTATTTCATGGTGATTAGTGGGATGGATCGTTGCTCAGGAGGAGTGTATGCGATTCATCCGTACTCCTATATGGAGAATGGTGGGGATAGATCATTGCCATGGAGAGGTGTATGTGATCTATCCGGGTTCGATTGAATGAACCAATGAGTCGGTACCGCATGCATGGTGTTGTGTTGCATTTCATTATTATTTATTGTTGTTGATGATATTGGGCAGTAGGCCGTATTTGATAGATGATGGTGCTTGTGTATGGTGACTACCTGTTTATCATGTATTTATTCACCTATAATATTTGAACGTGATTTCTCACCCCTTTGTTGTTGTTGTGTCTGTGCTTCTTCGGAAGTACAGATAATCCAGGTACTTAGGTAGCTTGGATATTGGTGTTGCTGATCGAGTCTATAGGAGTGCTCTGATACGTAACATGGGAACTATTTGGGGATTTTAATTGATTTGTTATTTGTTATTTCTTTCATTTGTTACGTATCATATTTTGGTGTATTTTTGGTGAACCACGCATTGATGTGGAATATTTTATAAGTTGTTGGCAGATGGCCGTGAGTTGAGTTAATAAAACAATTTCCGCTATTTTATTTAATAAAGGAGTTATTTGGTGGATTTGAAATGTGACATTCCACTTTTGGTGAAAAACTCTGATTTATCTTTAAGATTTTGCGCTGTATTTTAAATTGGGAAAGTGGGGTGTTACAGATGGGGGTATCACTAGAGATTTTGAAGGTAGTACTTTTATTTGGGAATTGGGATTCCTGTGCTTGTTCTGATTTCTGGAGGTACAAACCTGCTAGGGATAGAAACCCGTTCTTGCTTTTCAAGGGTAGATTCTACTGAGGAGAAAAACCAAACATTGGCTCTCAGAGGTAGGAACTCTACCAGGGATGACAGATGGGACATTCCATCCGAAGCAATTGATCCTTCATTCATGGTGTACTGATCATAAGGAGTATTTTGATTCTGCATTTTGAGGCTTGATCACTTCCGGAGAAGCCGTCGATATTCCCTTTTGTGTTCAGCAATCAAAAGGAAATTGCCATCAATATTTTAAAAGCAGAAGTAAAATTTTAAATTTCCATTTTGAAAACAAAAGTAAATTCTTTTTTTTTTTGTTTCAAGAATCGTTGATCATATTAAAATGTCATTTTGCAAAGCAGAATAAATGAGAATTGCAAACCAAAGGCACAAGGGCTCAAATTTTTATTGATAGAATGGTAATCAGCCTAATGCGTGATTCCATAGAGCATTACAATGTTTAAAAAATGGTAATTTAAAGGAAAAGGGGCTACATTGAAACATAATGACCACTATCCTTCTAACAACTTTGAATTCTGGATATTCTTGAGCTCTGCTGAAGGTGACCTTGATTGAGGTTTTCCTGACGGATGACTTTGCCGCTGGGGAGCCAATCTTGTCGGATGCAGTTACTTGCCATGAATCCTTAACTTTTGCCTAGATTGCCCTTTCAGGTATTCAATCCATTGGGATGATCATTGTTTATGTCTCTAATTTTTGCCTGGACCGCCCTTTCGGGTTTTCAGTCCAACGAGACGTTTTTTTATTTCATTTAGGCAAAGTATTTCTTGACTACATCAACATTTGTGGGGTAGGTAAACTTTTCTCCATCCATGGTTGCGAGTCTCAAGGAACCGCCGAAAAGGCTTTCTTAACAACATAGGGGCCATCATAATTCAGAGTCCATTTGCCCCTGGGATCAGTGAGAAATGATTGGATCTTTTTGAGCACGAGGTCACCTTCCCTGAAGACACGAGGTCGGACCTTTTTGTCAAATGCTTTCTTCATTCTTTACTGATATAACTAACCATGGCATAAGGCAGTCATTCTCTTTTCTTCGATTAGGTTCAGTTCGTCGTATCTACTTTGACATCATTCTGCTTCCGTTAGCTTGGCTTCCATCAAGATTCTTATTGTAGGGATCTCTACTTCTATGGGGAGTACTGCTTCTAAACCATATACTAGAGAGAAAGGGGTTTCCCCTGTTGAAGTTCGGATGGATGTGCGATAACCGTGAAGAGCAAAGGGTAGCATCTCATGCCAATCTTTGTAGGTTATGACCATCTTCTGAATGATTTTCTTAATGTTCTTGTTAGTTGCTTCTACCGCTCCATTCATTTTAGGCCGGTAGGGAGATGAGTTATGGTGTTCAATTTTGAACTTAGCATACAACTCTTTCATCATCTTATAATTCAGGTGTGATCCATTATCCGTAATGATCTGGTTTGGAATACTGTAACGGCAGATGAGATTGTTCTTGATAAATTGGACCTCCACTTGCCTAGTCAAATTGGTGTACGATGCTGCTTCAACCCATTTGGTGAAGTAATCAATGGCTATCAGGATGAACCGATGTCCGTTCAAGGCTTTGGGTTCAATCATGCCATTCATGTCAATTCCCCATATAGAAAAAGGCCATGGAGAATAAAGAACTTTGAGATGCGTTGGCGGTACATGAATTTGTCGGCGTATATCTGACACTTGTGATTTTTCCTCGTGTATTTGTAGCAATCAGATTCCATTGTCAGCCAATAATATTCTGTTCTCATAATTTTTCTTGCCATTTTTTGTCCATTTGGCATGAGTGCCAAAGGATCCTTCGTGAATCTCTTTCATTAGCATGTTTGCTTTGTGTCTGTCTACGCATCTGAACAAAACCATGTCGAAGTTTCTCTTGTAGAGCACATCATTGTTCAGGAAGAAGTTGCCAGCCAGTCTTCTGAGAGTCTTCCTATCTTTTCTTGATGCCCCTGGCGGGTATTCCTGTCTTTGAAGGAAGCATTTGATATCGTGATACCATGGTTTGTCATCTATGACTGCTTCAACTGCAAATATGTAAGCAGACCTATCAAGGCGTATTATGTCGATCTTGGGTACGTCGTTCCATTGACTCACACTAATCATGAAAGATAGGGTAGCTAGTGTATCAACCATGTGGTTTTCTTCACGAGGAATGTGATGAAACTCAATCTTGTTGAAGAAGGGTAACAAACTTCTTGCGTAGTCTTTGTAAGGAATCAATCCTAATTGATATGTGTTCCACTCTCCTTTGATCTGATTTATAACCAGATCCCATACCCCAAATTTTGACGACCAAGATTTCCCATCATTGTGGAAGTCATCATCACAATATGGATGTACCTTCATGCCTCATCAATTTCCTCAAGGATTGTTGAGCTTTCACTACAATCAAGAATTAGGGTTTCAAGCCCTCTCAGAGCACTTAGACAAAGGATCAATCAAGAAATGACATGATCTTCTACTTGTCTAACCTCTCAAACACCTATAAAGAATCAAGAGGACTCCAACATCAAGAATCAAGCACAAAGTTGCAACATTCCAAGTGGATCAAGCCTCAAGATCGCCAGTGTCACCAAATTAGGGTTTTGGTCGACTGAGGCCTCCAGATGAAACTTTTCATCTGGGTATGAGCCAATACTCCAAAGCATACACCAATATGCTTAAAGGGACCTCATGGACTCAATCATCAAGTTAATTTAACCTCAGGGGATGCATTTGCCAAAAAAATCAAGAATTAGGGTTTCTTGACCTAATTCACCCCTAAGTTGACTTTTGGGACAAAGCATGAGCCAATACCTCAAGACATGATTTAAGGTCCCCAAATACACCACATTGATCCATTTGTAACAATAGATTGACCCAAGAAGCTTGATTCACAAGTTTCAATTTCATCTGGACCACAATTAGGGTTTTGAAGGGAAAAGTCAACTGTACCTTTGACTTTTGACCAGGACATGCTCCCAAACCTTGGGACATGATTCAATACACCCTATATCACCTATGGAATCCATCCATTAGGTTTAATTTTGGTCAAGGACTTGATTTCACAAAGGATCGCACAGTTTGGATTTCATCCGATAAAAAGTCAACTGTGCACAAAATCACGTTTGACTTTTTGGAAATTTTCACAAATATGGTTCCCCTAAGTAAAAAATAATGTTAATGTGTGACATTGATCATCATTTATCAAGAAAAATCAAGAAAAGTGAGGTTTCTTGCAAAAGGGGCAACCATGAGAAGCCAATGTTTTTCTAAGTTATGGAACAAAAGTGGTTTTGGTACCAACTTCCAAGGATCATAACTTGAGATTTAAGCAACCATTTTGGGTGATCCAAAGCTCGATTTATAGGTCTGGCTACACTCTACAAAAGCTTCAACTACCTCAGACTCCAATTCCTTATGAATTTTGAGTTATGGAGCAATCAAACCCACTTAAAACATGAAAATTCATCTTTTTCCAACACTTAGAAAAAAATTCATCCCAAGGAAGATTTCAAGTGAAACACCAAAACTTGAGGTACTTTTGTAGCGCGAATTTTTGCGTGGTTGCGAAGCACTATCGCTTTGGGGTACTACAGTTCGATTCATTTTTTATCCTATTGTAGCTGATGAAGAAAGGGAAATAGATGTCTCCAATTAACCCTGCTTGCAAACTGAGTTTAAACAAATGACTGTTGGCTTACATATGCTATTAAGATTGTGGGTCTCTCCTAGGTTATTTTGTTAAGAACACAGTGTTTGGATTATTTGTAAGATGTTAGGACTGATGTATGAAGGTACGGGATTTTGGGTTTTTGATTAGTATGCTCGCTAAGATTTTTTCAATCTTATGCCTACGTATTCCCGTTTTATGAAACAAGGAAATCAGAGCGATCGTAGTTCCTCCATTTCTAAGGGAGGAAAAAGGTTGTTTTGGTGTCTTGTTCAAAGCCCAAGATGTGAAGCTAAATGTGGTTTGTATCTTATTCAAAGCCCAAGATGTGAAGCTGAAGGGTCTATTTGTATCTTGTTCGAAGCCCAAGATGTGAAGCTAAAGGGTTTTGACTTTAGAGAGAATTTGTCATCTCTAAAGGGGGATATTTGGTCTATTTGTCACAACTGTTGGGTGACTGATCATAAAGGAGAATTACTTTAACTGGGATATGTGAACCCAGCAATGCCAGAATTTCCTTTATAAGGGATTTTTAACCTGAAGGAGAAGACTTTAACTCAGTTTAGAGCAATGCCATCTTTCCTTAGGGATTTCTCATGCTAAAAGAAGGACAGTGGCGTCGATGTAAAGAATCCAGAGGCTTGCCGCTTACAGCAATTAGATGAAGGAAAAGGAGTTGTTGATGTTTGTATACTGTGAACGAGGAACAAATTTTTATGCTAACAGGTTGATTGACTCAACCGGGGTTTTCTTATACAAAGCCAAAGAAGAGGCTATTGACCCAACAAGAAGGTGCTTTTATGTGTCTCGTACGAAGCCCGAGAGAGAGGCTAAAAGGGGTTTGACTCAACAAGAGAGTCTTTTATACTCAACAAGAGAGTGTTTTAGTATCTCGTACGAAGCCCGAGATGGAGGCTAAAAGGGGTGGACTCAACAAGAGAGTCTTTTATACTCAACAAGAGAGTGGTTTTGTATCTCGTACGAAGCCTGAGATGGAGGCTAAAAGTTTGACTCTGCTGGGGAGAATCATTGTATAAAGCCCAAGAGGAGGCTAACTTCACTGAGGAAGGATCATTATACAAAGCCTAAGAGGAGGCTAGCTTCACTGAGGAAGGATCATTATACAAAGCCTAAGAGGAGGCTACTTATGCTGGTGACTGTTTCAGTTTAGAGACAGGTCCAGTGTGTTGGATAAAAGAGAAAATCAGTTCTTATGAAGGGAACGATTAAAGGTATTGTTGTGCTTTGGAATTGATCAGAGGATTAGGGTTATTTCCTGTTCTTTAAGGAAACGGGAAATCCAAAGGGTATTGAGACTGTCCAAGTCTACTGGTGTTTTGGAGAAATCGATTCTCAGGTAGCGAATGATCTTTGTACAATGCCCAAGAGAAGGCTGGTATGTTAAGGGATGAAGGTCAATCCATTAACTGGTCTGACACTTGACTCAGAAAGACAGCTCTAGCAAATTGACGACTAGGTTATGTTCCTATACCTGTAGAGGTCTCTGGGTCCTTGTACTAAGCCCAAGAGAAGGCATGAGAGCTTTTAAGAAGCCAAAGGGTCCTTGTACAATGCCCAAGAGGAGGCGGGGATGCTTTTAGGAAGCCTGTGGGTCCCCAAACCCCGAGAAGTTCAAGACATGCCATTCACTGAGAATAGATCATGCCAGGAAAGTCCTAGAATTTGGAAGAAACTTAAGAGATGCCATTCACGGTGAAAAGATCATCTCTAGGGAGTTAGAGTTTCTTTGACAATTTCTAAGGGTGACAGTCTGAGAAAGGGTTCATAGAGAATGTTGCCTTTCACGTCTCCATATTATTTAACCCCAAGAGGAGGGAAGACTGTGTCTGGTAATCCTATGGGGATCTAGTTTTGTTTGTATTTAAGAGTGACCAACAGGGCTTTACCTAGTGCTAGACGTAGTTGCCAGGGAAAACTCTAAATAACTACACTAGTATTACACAGTGGATATATAGCAAGTATATAAAAGTTTGTGAAAGAAGATTTAGAGTGAGCATCCCCACAATACAGTTATATATATGAAAGCGGATAAAGAAAGCGGGTAAACACTTACTCGGTTGTAGAGCTGATAACACGAATTTATATCTTATTTTTACTTTGATTTATGTTATTTTCTTATTTCCGTTTTCGTCTAATATCCGATTTTCTCGAGATTATTTAAGTGTTTTTGTAGGTAATCCCATTTTCCAAGTCAAAGTATGCTAAGTGTGGAAAAGAAGCAAAACATGCAAGAAAAGAGCAGAAAAGAGAAGAAAAATTGCAGAAACCAAACTTTGCTGATGTGACGATCGTCACAGGTATGCCTAGTCCGTGGCAGCTTCAAAATACATCACGACTGTCACAATGCCTCACGATCGTCATGCACCCAATTTTACACGTTGAAGCAGAAACGTGGTTACGAGGTTTCAGAGAGCCAGTTTGTTACACGATCACATTTTCCTCCAAAGAATACTAGGTTCAAAGTCACGTAACTGTCAAGAGGAGTGCCTACATTCTCTCCAACCTCCACCTAAATTCAGTCTATAAATACTAGAGTCTTCGAAATACAAAGGGTAGCCAAATTTTCCTTTCGAGAGTACTGTCTTGCTGCCAAATTATTTCCAGAATTCCTTTGCTTTCGTTTTTCCTTTGTAATTCGTTGTCAACCATTACCGAACAAAAGTAATAGTTTCTCACATTGTGGAACTATTACACTTAGATTTAATTTGTTTCACTGCCTTCATCATTTGTTATTTAATTCTATCCAAGCAAGAATCTACCTGCTTGTGGAGGGATTGCTATTGCTGTTATTACGAATTACCAGGTTTCCATTATTTAATTCAAAGCATTGTTTATTTCCTTCTTAATTATGTCTATGTCTATTTATCTCTTTGCCTTTACGTTTAATTTCATAATTATGTCTAGCTAAACCGATCTTATCGGTATGTAATGAAGTAACTAAAATGGATCTAATTTCTCTAAGCTAAAATCAATAATCAACTCTTCTTCTGGCTTCGATTTCTTAATTTTAAACCCAACTTTTATTACGAGAGTAAAAAAGTAACAAAGGTTAAAGTCGAGACCACGGGAGTGTGAGGCTTTACCCGGATAGCTGAAATCGGACATTAGTTTTAAAAATAGCGGAAGCGCTTTAAAGTTAATTAGGTTTAACTAGTTTTCGAAAAGTATTTTTAACCTCATACGGGCTAGCGAGAGCAGACGTATTGACTTAGAAGTATAGTCCGAAGCAATAACCACGGGAGTGTGAGGTGAGGGCTTTTAAACCGGTTTTTCCTACAGATGAATAGGATGATAAATCTTTATACGCTTAGGTTTAGTTAATTCCACATAGGCTTACTGAATTATATACCGATAACTTATTCGCAACTAGTATTCCCAAGTTTTAATTTCTCTTTAATTTCCCGTTTGAACTTAAAAACCAATTCTGATTTGCCTTAGATAAACATAGTAATGATAGATAACGGTGCGTTTGATTTCTAGTCTCTGTGGGATCGATAATCTTTTAAAACTACGCGATACGACTGTATACTTGCAGTTAGATTTATTTAGGCACACTAAATAGAGCGATCAAGTTTTTGGCGCCGTTGTCGGGGACTAATTAAGTCGACATCGTAATTCCTTTGTTACGTCGTATAGACTAAGGCAAAAAAAACCAAAATTCCCTTTCTGTTGATTGTATGCCAAGTACTCGCTCTTCTGGCGAAGACCTCATACGACCGACAGACGAACCTGAACGTCTTCTTACCGTAAAAAGACGTATCCAAGAATACTGCTTAGCTCACGATATCCTTTTTCCTTTATCAGAACCTGAATCTCAATCAGACCCTGAACTTGAATCTGAATCAGATTCTGAATCAGAAACAGACATGGCTGATCCACCACAAAATCGACCTCTTAAGTATTATGCTGCCGCATCTCAACAAGAACCTCACAACAGCATTGTCGCTCCAGTTATCAACCGAAACGATTTCGAGTTGAAACCCTCGCTGTTATCTACTGTGCAACAAAATTAATTTTCTGGAAACCCAACAGAAGATCCGAACGAACATCTGACCAAGTTTGTGTAGTACGCAGACACAGTGAAAGCAAATGGTGTAACCACAGACGCCATAACACTACGTCTTTTTCCTTTCTCATTAAGAGATAGAGCTTGGGCTTGGTTGCAATCCTTGCCATCAAATTCTATTACTTCTTGTGAAGATTTAAAGAAGGTCTTTCTGGCACGATATTTTCCGCCAAGCAAAACAGCTATGCTGAGAGCCCAGATCAACAACTTCAGACAAAAAGACAACGAGTCTTTATATGATGCTTGGGAAAGATACAATGATATGAGGAGGATATGCCCGCATCATGGTCTTGAGGATTGGTTAATTATCCACACATTTTACAATGGTCTCTTGTACAATACAAGATTGACAATAGATGCCGCCGCTGGTGGTACACTCATGGATAAACCCTATGATGAAGCCCAATAACTCATCGAGAGCATGGCTCAGAATCACTACCAATGGGGAGGTGAAAGAACTCAAGTGGAGAAATCCCAACCAAAAGGAGGAATGTACGAAGTTTCTAGCCTAGATCATCTCCGTGCTAAGGTAGATGCAATCGCTCAAAAGATAGACAATTTGACCATAACACCCACAGCCACAGTGGCTGCTGTAGCGCCAAACTGCGAATTATGTGGAACAGCTGGACACGCTGCCCCTGAATGCCAAGTTTTAGCAGGAGCCTCTACAGATCAAGTGAATTATGCTCTAGCAAACCCTTATGCAAATACCTATAATCCTGGTTGGAAGAATCACCCAAACTTCTCTTACAAAAACAACAATGCAATGTATGCACCTGGTCAAGCACCTGCTACCCCACCGGGTTATCAAAAGGCTGCAACAGCTGCTCCAAATGTTCCTAGGAAGTCTAACCTTGAACTGATGATAGAGAACTTCATAGCTACCCAGACTCAGACAAACAAAGAGTTCCTGAATCAAAACGTACACACTAGTGAACAGATTAAGCAGTTAGCAAACAAAGTAGACGCTTTGGCCACTCACAACAAAATGCTTAAAACGCAAATTTCCCAAGTGGCTCAACAACAAGCACCTACTGCTGCTCCTGCTGGAACGTTTCCTGGACAGCCACAACCTAATCCTAAAGGACATGTAAATGCTGTTATACTGAGAAGTGGAAAAGAATTAGATGGACCCATTGATCCAAGACTTCAAAATCCAGCCATGTACCAAAAATCCGCTAACAACACAACAACTGAGAAGGAGAATGAACCTAAGGAAAAGGAAGATAATGACCAAGAGGCCGTAAACAAAGAAAAACCTTATGTGCCTCCACCACCTTATAAACCACCTATTCCGTATCCTCAAAGATTGAAAAATTCCAAAACTGCAGGGCAATTTAAGAAATTTGTTGAACTTCTGAAACAATTAAACATCACTATACCTTTTACAGAAGCCATCACTCAGATGCCCTCGTATGCTAAGTTCCTAAAAGAAATCTTATCCAATAAGAAAAAGATTGAGGAAAACAAAACAGTTACACTCACTGCTAAGTGTAGCGCAATAATTCAAAACAAAATGCCTCCTTAGCTGAAAGACCCAGGTAGTTTCTCTATACCTTGTGTAATTGGGAAGTTTGTCATAGACAAAGCTCTATGCGACTTAGGAGCCAGTATTAGTGTTATGCCCTTATCCATATGCAAGAAGCTTGATATGGGAGAATTAAGACCAACTAAGATGTCTGTTCAACTAGCTGACCGCTCTGTTAAATACCCAGTTGGTATACTAGAAAATGTTCCAGTTCGTATAGGACAATTCTATATCCCTACTGATTTCATAATCATGGATATTACAGAAGACTCTACTACTCCTATCATATTAGGAAGACCATTCTTAGCTACTGCTGGAGCAATTATTGATGTAAAGAGAGGCAAGCTAACTTTTGAAGTTGGTGAAGAGAATGTTGAGTTCATTTTGACACAATTCTTACAAGCTCCAGCTATAGACGACACATGCTATCTACTAGATGTCATAGATGAGTGCGTAAGAGAAATAGAGATGGAACCGACCACATATTCAGATATTCTAAAAATTCCAATACCTTCGATTTTCGAAGATGATAACTGGCGTGAACCTTATCAAGATGATAGCCTAAGCGAATGCTTAGCACTTACACCAGATCATCTACCTTGTGTAATACCCCAAAATTTGCTCTCCCCTTTTGTCATCATAGCATGGCATTATCATTTATCATATCATATCCACCTCATTAACATTACATTGCATTTAACATAGAAAAATGAAGCATGGCATCCTTCTTACCATCAGGGCATGTGATCAGGTGGAAGGTGGACAATCAAGAGATCATTCAAAGCACAAAAAGGTCAGTCAAGTTGCCTCAAGGCAAGCCAAGAGGCCTCTCATGTCTCATACTATCCCAATTGATCCTCCACAACCTCAAGAAGGTGAGATTCAATAGGAGATTGAAGCATTACATCCTACACTATGCAAGAAGTCCAAAAATTGAAGGAAAATCCTCAAAAGAGATAGCTCATTGATTCAAAATCATTCTCAAGTGGCATTTCTCATCATCCTTTAAGAGGATACACAACATACTCTCAGGAATTTGGATTTGGAAGATGTGCAATTTCCTCCTAACCAGAGGGGGTCAAGATTAGGGTTTCCAATTAAATCAGGGTATCTTTGATTTTTTGGACAAAACTTGATGTCATGGTATTCCATATGTCCCTAAGTGTATGTATGTGGAAAATTGCATCTCAATTGGTTTTGGAGGTGGTTCAATTGGAAGAAAGATCAAAAATCAGGAAATTGGGGCAAAGTCAAATAATCAGGGGAAAAAGTCAACTCTTGAATTTTTGAGCCCAAAATCATGAAATTCATGTTACATATGTCCAATGTACAAAATTTGATCAAGAAACTCCAAAGGAATCATAAAAAAATCAAGATGTGGAAAGTTGCCATTTTTGGAAGAGGAAGGGTTGCTAAAAATAGCAAGTTTTGGCCATTTTGCATCAGAGTTTGAACCAAGGCCATTCAAATTTGGAGCACCAAATGAAAAATCCACTCTGCCTCAATGAAAGATCTTGTTTTAAGCTTCACATCCATATGTGGAACATCTCCATTGGATAAAAATTGAGTGAGATATGATGGATCAAAGTTGGAGGAAAGTAGGCCCAAAACCATGTCATGACCAAGTTTGGCCAGGTCTGCGCGCAGTCATTTTCTCAAACAGTTGGTGGACAAGATGTATGGATCAATTACTCATAGTTAGAGGCTTCAAATGAAAATCTTGCAACATCAAAGTTGTTCCCCTATGTGAGATCTTCAAGATTGATGTTCATGATTTTTTCATATGATCAAAGGATAAGGAATTATGATAGCTCAAAGATTGGTCAATACAACTGAAAACCCATGCTATGCATGCCTTGCCAACCAACCTCATTTCCTCGCCCATGCACCAGTTGGTGTTTCTTCTGTTGCAAGCCACATTTGATCATGTTCCAAACTTCCATTCAACATAATTTCAACATCAATATTGTTCCTCAATGTATCATCTTTCTAATGCCACCAATATTGTGTTGTTTCATTCATTGACAAGTGAGAAATTCATCCTCAAACACCTGCTGTCACAATGAGGATTTGCTGCATAGCTTTTGGTTCAAACATACATCAAAAAGTCCTATGTGTGCTGCTCCATTCTTTACTTCATTTGGCCAAGCACCTCTCACATTATGCATACATGCTTAAGCCTTACACGAAAAAGGAAATGAGAAACTTGTGTCACAAGCATTCCTGCTGCTACATCAGAACAACATAACATCACCATCCTTCTCCTACACACCACCATAACTCCATGGGCTGCACCACGCTTTATCAAGGCCAAACAACTCGCCCCTAACTAACTTGACTCAGTTAGTTAGGGTGCACCCAGTTAACCAACTCAGAACTCATTTAACCTTGCCAATTAACCCTGGTTCAAGTGGTTTAACTCAAGATATAAATTGAAATTTCACTCACAATTCAGGGGGGGATTCTCATTGTTTCACTCTCACTCCAAAAGCACTCTCAACTTTCTCTCTGAATTTTCTCTCTACCTGCACGAACTCCTCAAGTTCTTCTTCAACCTTCACAATCAAGCAAGAAGACATCACTGAAGCATGGAATAGCACAGTTATCTCCAATTTCAGATTCAGATTTCCTCTTATTCTCAAGATCAAATAGCATTTATTTTGCTCAAATTGAAGTTCTAGAAGTTCAAGAACAAGTTCTCATCTCTGGTTTTCTCAAAAATCCAAAGATCTTCAAGTTTCAGGTTCCAAAAGTTCTCAAACTTTGCTTGCACGATTTGATGTTATTTTAACTGGTTGATGTGTTATTTGAGCTTATTAGAAGCTATATGAAACCGGTTAGTTGATAGAGCTTCTTAGAAGCTTAGATCCAAAACCTAGGGCTAATTTCATTGCTTCGATTCTCTCTGTTTGTGTGTTGTTTGTGAAAAATAAGCCTAGATTCATGATCTATGTGACTTCCTGAACATTTTGATGTGTATTGCATAAATTTCTGGAATGTTTGATTGATTGCAGTGCCGGAGAGTGGCCGGAGAAGGTGACCGGAGGTCCCTCTCCGGCCGGTGAGGTTTCATTAGGGTTTATATGCCAGATTAAGTCGTGTCCGTTGATTTGTTTTGATCCAAGGGTGGTGGTGGTGCCAGCGAATAAATGGAGAGGGTGTGTGTCACGTGCTTCATTTTTTCCATCTGATGATTAGCATGCGCGTGTGTACATGGTTATTAGTGTGTACTAGCAATGTGAGATGCTTGATTTGATTACCTTGACTTTTACATTGACCTGACCTAATCTGATGGTTGTGAGTGAGTCAAAATGGTTGACTGATGGTACACGCTAGTTATGGTGTTTTGCGTTCTTACTGGACCTAAGCCAGATTGATATCCACACCCCATGTTTTCAAGGCCCAATGATTTTGAACTGTTAATTTGCTATGCATGCACCCCCTTCTTTAGTTCCATTTCATTTTATTTCTCATTTTTGCTACACGTTTCATAATTAATTTTTAAAAATACCAAAACATATTGGAAAACTCTACAAAAATTCATGTGTATTCTTAAAACATTTAGGAAATTTTTCATGATTTTATTTTCTGATTTTATGACCTTTTTGCCCCTGCTCCATAATTTTCTTTGAATTTCCACTTAGATGCATTCTAAGCATGATACATGAATTTGTTTAATTTTGTTCTTGCTCATTACCAACTATTTTGACATGATTCTTTTTGCATTGATTCACTAATACATTGAAGCATGTTAGATAATTTTTGTTTGATTTTTTAGGTCACTTTATCATATGTCTTGATGCCTATATTTGCACCACTTTGCATGATGTTTCAATTTGACCTAATTGCTTTGTTTGAAGTCATTTTGCTCTGAATTTTTACATGCTATCTTGATGTATGATGCATTTCTGACCTAGGCATTCTAATGATATGTTGGCATAATTTTCATGAATCCATTTGGTCTTTGTTTGATGCATCACATTGGATGTATAATCCATGGCATGTCATTACAACTTTAGTGCATGTTTACATGAATTCTTTTGTGCACATTTGTATGAGCATTTGCATATGTTATGAGCCATTCATATGATATTATAGGTCTTTGATACACATTATAGGTCATCTTTACATGTTCATTTCAATTTGAACTTTGTGCATCATTAACATGTATTGTTTGCCCTTTCTTTTTGAACTTTCATTTCAATTCTTCTTATATTACTTCTTGAATGTCTTGAAGTTACCTCATAAATACTTTTGAGATGTTTATAAACCATTTTCCATTTAGTTTCAATTCTGGTTGTTGATTTACATGTTCCATTTATGCATGTCCTCTTCATTTCTTTCCATCTTTCATCTACCCCTTCTTCTTGTAACATGTTTAAATGCTAATGGGTGATGATGGTTGCTTATTCACTTGCACTTGTATGATAATAACCATTGGTTTCCATATGATGCCCATTCTGGTTGTGGTTCTAGGATTTGTTTTCTCATTGAATTCTTGTGAGTTTTATGATGCATTACATGTTCTTTTACTTCTTATACTTCTTCTACATGTTTACTAACCATGTAGGGGCTTCGGTAAGTTTCAATTGAGTGTGGATAAGGAATCCACATTCAACTTCTATCCTTTCTCTTTTACAATTCCATTTTGTGTTTTGCTAAGCACTTATGTGCTTTCTTTTAATAACTCATTACTTTCCCTTTTTGAATTACAATTCATCTTCTACTTTGGAAGTGAATTGTTTAATTCTTTCTTTCTTTAGACTTTAGGTTGAAACCTCACAAACCTTAGGATCACTCCCTTAACTAATCAATTAGGATTGAGTCTTAGTCCATATAGATTTTTACCTTTATCCTCCCTTGAGTCTCTTTTCTCATCTCAAAGAAAATTCAAAACATCTAATAAAGGTAGGCACTTATTGTATTTAGGCCTTTCATATAAAGAAAGGATTATAAGGGGTCTTCTCTTATAATCTTAAAATGTGTAGCATATGGCCCATCTTAGGTCAATGTGTTACATATTTGATCTTGTATGAGGGACTTAAATGCAATACTTGTTGAAGGTGCAAATAATAAAAAACACTTCTTCACTTCATAATCAACAAAACACTTAATAAACACAAGTATACTAGTGTGTTTGAACCTTAATAATTGGAAATAGGTGTGAGGGTCTTCTTCACTCTTAGTGTGCTTTCTTACTCATTCCATCTTGGAATGTGAGGAGGTACACATTCCAATGACTAAGATTCAGATACACTATCACATGCAAACAAATCCAAAACACTTCTTTCTAAAAGACAAAAACAAACAATAACGTCTTTCCTTCGGGAATTCTTTTCTCATCTCATTCACTCTTAGCGTACGAACGCGCTTCTACTCGTTCTCTTGCAAGATGGTAACGCACTCGGACCAGCGAGCCTGCAACACCTGAGCTAGAACGTAAGCCGTTCTCTAAAAAACACAATCCATCCCTAGTGAGGGGAACTACGTCGCTCTGATTCTCATGCTCCCGATGAGATACGTAGGCAGTGGGGTAGGGCCCATTCGAGCATTCCTTTTATTTTCCCTACGTTTGTTTCTCTTTCTTTTTCCATTTTTTCTCCTTTCCTTTTTCAGTCCTTTCTCCAGTATCTTTTCTACACCCTTTGATCGAGACAAGCAAGCGTGGATCCCATCGGGTACGATGGACGCGAGGGGGTGCTAATACCTTCCTCTCGCGTAACCGACTCCCGAACCCATTTCTCTTGGTCGTAAGACCATGCTTTTCCTTTCTCTCAGGTTTATGCGGTGTTTCCTTTCCCTCTCATGGGATAAATACACATTGCTGGCGACTCTGTTTGGTGCCACTTTCGCGTTTGTACTTGGATGAAAATCCCGGGAGCGACAGCTGGCGACTCTGCTGGGGAAAGATTGACCTATTGCTGGTCCATCCTAAGCGAGTCAATCCTAGCGCTTGTCTGTTTTTCTTTCATTGGGTGTTTACTGTTGTGCTGTATTTACCGTTTTATTGTATGGTTATTTATTGTTTTACTGTACATCATCATATTTACAGCATGTTAGCATTTACATTTCATATATTATACTGTGCTGGACTGTGTTGTTTTCTGTTTGGCGGGTAGGGTGTTCTGAGAGATAAGCCCACTACCAAGGCTTGAGTACATACATAGGTATTAGAGTGGATAGTCATGACGCTTGCGTGGTGGTGACCACGTATTGTTGTTCATGAGACCCACAACCAGACGAGGTTCTATCAGGAGCTTTCTGCTACTGCATGTTATGCAGGCCAGTGGTTATTCTCTCGAGGAACTGTCGACTCTGGTGACCATTCCCGAGGACTCAGTTGCGGCACTCCTCCCGAGATGTGACAGTGGCAGACCACATTCCGTGGCAAACCCATTGCACATTCTCGATCCGAGGACCCAATGCTGGGAACTTGCTATAGGACATCCCTTTTTGAAAGAGAATCAGCGGAGGCACTCCTCGATTGGCGGTAGTACTGTACCCTGAGGGATGAATGTACTATTGCTTCTCGACCTCAGTGCCAGAAGCTGAGGACCTTTTTGTTTTGGAGAATCAGTTGAGGCCTCCTCGATTGATGATGATGCCAAACCAGAAATGGTGAACGTATCATCATTTCTCGACCTGAGAGCCCGGGATATTGAACATCCTAGTACCCACATGTGAGAAGGGCGGGTTGTTTACAGGTTTGCAGGTAACCATGACCTCCTACATACCCGGTTTTCTATCATCATTGCACAAAAAAGGAAGTTTCATCCTATTGTATTCAGATGGTTCTTATCTATGGTTCTATATTAGTCTCAGAGCTACACTGACACCGTTCACAGTTCAGCACAGACACCTGATTACCTGATCACATTGCCCTTTGCATTGCATTATCATATCCTAACATACATGTTTATTCATTTCCAGGTGCATATATTACCCTTGATTCCAGTCATCAGGTCCCTGCAAAGATGAACACTAAAGAGAGGAAGAATATCATCAGCTATAAGTTCCTTACGCCTACTTTGGGCCCTATTGTTGTGCTGAAGGGAATGGCGAGCCCGGCAGCACGAGAAGCTTTTGAAGAGAAATATGGGTGGATTTTATCTATGGTTCGTAATGTCAGTGATTATGAAGCCAGAGGTCTCCATACGTTGATGCAGTTCTATGATCCGCCTCTGAGATGTTTTGTATTTCCAGACTATGTGCTGGTTCCTACCCTGGAGGAGTATTCCAACATGTTGGGGATTGCTATCAAGGAGGAGCCCCCTTTCTTTGGATCAGTGGGGGATCTTGACTTTGGGAAGTTGGCTGGTGCTCTATATTTGAGCAAATCAGAGCTAAGTGACAAGGTCTCCAACAAAGGAAAGATTCGTGGTTACAAGCTGGAATATCTGATTAAGAAGGCCCAGGAAGCAGCTAAAGGCGAGAATTGGCTTGTTTTTAATGCTTTGCTAGCCCTTTGTATATACGGCATAGTGTTGTTTCCCAACGAGCCGGATTTTATTGATACGGACGCTATACGAATATTCATGATGAAGAACCCGGTGCCAACGCTACTGGGAGATCTTCACTACTCATTGTACAACCGAAATGAAAAGAAAAGAGGAGGGATAATTCGTTGTTGTGCACCCTTGTTCTATAAGTGGTTTGCGGGCCGTTTACCACAATCAGGGGCTTTTGTGGATTCCAAAGATTCTCTAGAGTGGAAACAGCGTTTAATGGGATTGGTGGCCAAGGACATCGTATGGGTAGATCATGGGCTGATTGGTAAGAATATTATACACAGCTGTGGTAAGTTCCCTAACGTTCCACTGATAGGAAGAATGGGTGGGATTAACTACAATCCTTCTTTGGCCATTCGACAATTTGGGTATGCCCTGACAGGTCCGCCTATTAAGAGAGATGTGGAGGAGTCCCTCTATTTTCATACATCAGAAGGATGGGAAGCAGCACAGAAAGCTTCTGAAAGATGGGGTAGCATACTGAAAAAGGGGAAAGTTACTCTAGGAAAGCCTAACAACCAGGTTTATCCAGCATATGAAGAGTGGGTGAAGAAAAGAGTTGAAGATTTTCTCTTGCCTTTTGGTAAGGCACCCCTTTTGTATCCGGAGAATGAGAAAGCAAGAAGCACTGCTACTGTGGAAGAAGTTGACAAGTTGCAAGCCTTGGTGAAAAAGCTCCAAGGAGAGAATTCCGAGTTGAGTAGCCGTCTTCAGAATGCTCTACATGCCAACAAAGAGCTGGAGCGGAAAGCCCAAGATGCTGAACAAATCCTAACTGCAAAAGAAAAAGACTTTGCTGGAAGAGCCCAACATTTCCGGAAGATTAGTAAAGGTGCTGATGATGCTACTCAAGCCCACAAGCAAACAAAACAGGCGTTAGCACAGACCAAAGAAAAGTTAACAAAGTTTCAGCACGCTTGGGACGAAGTTAGGATAGAGAATGCTGAATTACAGGAACAGTTGCAGATTAAGGACGAAGAGCTTGAAAAGGCGCATGAGCAGAGGAGAAAGTATCGGGAAAGCCTCGGTAAGAGTCAAGAACAGCTAGAAGAAGCTAGAGGTGAGCTGAGGAATACCAAGAAAGAGCTTGAAGAAGTCATGATAGAAAGGGAGATACTCAAGACGCAAGCCGGCATAAAGAGACACAAAGGAGTGTGTGATGACGAGGCTCTGATGCTGCACATGGGTTCTTTAACTGAAGCTCTTGAGAAAAGGGATGTCTTGATCAAAGAAATGATTGAAAAGCCGAATCACCAGCGTACCCGTATACTTTTTGAGGAGATCAAATACTCAAGTGATAAGCTGAAGGGTGTGGAATTGTCAGACTGATGTCCTTTTCCTTATATTTTGTTATTAATGGTTACCATCAGGCTTGTTGATGGATCCATTTTTCCTTGTATTGCATTTGCGGATGAGCCTTTCTTAAATGTACTTGAATACTTTGTTGAATGAGTATGAGCAGTTTTATTCAGAATTATTCCTTATCAGATAGCTGCACACAAGCACATGACCACGACACGTCTCTTTATATCACAATTTCTGGTCTTCAGATTTCTGTGGTTGGATTGGAATCGGGGTATAAAGCACCTCGGAAATGACCAACATGGCATTGCATGGCATTGCATATCATTTTTCATTTTTTGTTACTTGCTTTTCAGGTACTCGTTGCAGGAACCCTAACCTTTATTTGGTTTCAGGCAGTATAGCGGAGAGTCATATTCACCGATATTCGACGCGAAGGAATCAAGTAAGAATCATGGACCAAGTGCAAAGTGATTTGGCTGAAATGAGGGCGCGTATGGACCAGTTCATGACCCTCATGACTGGCATGGCGCAAAATCAGGAGAGATTGAGGCTTCTGGTAGAGCGTCCAGATAATGGGCCCGAAGGTGATCAGCGTGACAATTCACAGGGACATGGCATTCCTCCTCCCGGTGGCAACCCTCCTCCTGGTGGTAACAATCGGGGTAATGGAAATGGTAGGCATGCTGGTGTTACTCTTGAAGATACTCTGGAAGACCAATTTACTCTGCTGGATGCTGATGTGGGTAATCAAGGTGATCGAAGGTATGATGAGTTAGCAGAGAAGATCAGGGCCATCGAATGCAAGAACTCTATGGGTATTGATGTTACCAGCTTGGGGCTGGTCCCAGGAGTCAGAATTCCCCCTAAATTCAAACCTCCTACTTTTGATAAGTATCACGGCAATGCGTGTCCCCAAACGCATCTTCAAGCTTATTTTGGGAAGATTTCAGCCCATACGGATGACGAGAAGCTATGGATGCACTATTTTCAGGACAGTCTGGCTGGGGCGTCCTTGACCTGGTATATGAAGTTGAATAGAGCTGCTGTGAAGAGTTGGAAAGATCTGGCAGAAGCGTTCCTGAAGCAATACCAATATAATATTGACATGGCGCCCAACCGCACCCAATTGCAGGGATTGTCCCAGAATGCCAAGGAGAGTTTCAAAGAATATGCATAGAGGTGGAGGGAAATGGCTGCCCAGGTCCAACCTCCCTTGTCAGACAGAGAAATGGCAGATATGTTCATGGGCACCTTGCAAGGGGCCTATCTTGACAGATTAGCTGCTTGTCCGTCAACTGGATTTGCTGATATTGTGATTGCGGGAGAAAGAATAGAAAGTCTGTTAAAGCTTGGAAAGATCCAGGATGTGAGTGGGGCTGGCTCTTCGGGGACGAAGAAACCGTTTGCTAGTAACCAGAAAAGAAGAGAAGGTGATACGAATGCTGTGTTTAGAGGACGAGGCAGAGGGCGTTCTCGAGCTTATTATCAGGTAGATGCTATGACAATCCCCACACCGTCTGTTCAGAAACAACAACCCCAACAACAAGTTCAACAGCAACAACCTTTTTTCCAGCAAAGGTCTAGACAGAGGGATCGTAAGATGGATCCTATCCCTATGACCTATGCCGCGCTGTTGCCCCGGCTACTCGAGTTAAAGTTGGTAGAACTCCGTACTATGAAAGCTCCGGTTGCTGGAAACCTGCCACCTAACTTCGATGCTAATGCTCGTTGTGAGTTCCACTCAGGTGCTCAGGGGCACTCCATTGAAAAATGCTGGGCTTTCCATCATAAAGTACAAGATTTGATTGATGCTAAAGCCATCAATTTCTCTCCCGCTCCTAATATTACTCAGCATCCCATGCCTGATCATAGCGCAGCAAATGTGTACGCTATTGAAGATGGGAGGAGATTGAATTCGGTGTTAGACGTTCATCAAGTGAAAACTTCTTTGTTGGTTGTAAAAGATCGTTTATTGAAGGGACAGGTGTTCCCGGGCTGTAATCAAGATTGCTCTGAGTGTATGAATCAGGAGAACGGCTGTGATAAGTTGAAGATGGGTTTACAGAATCTGATCGATGAAGGATGTCTACAGTTCGACAGAGTTGTGAAAGACACTGATGAGATATCAACCGTGACCATCTATTACACTCCCGTTGAGATTCAAATGCCGGTCAATGCAGTTCCCGTGGCGAGTGTTGCGCCAGAAGGGCCCAGTCCTGTCACTATCACGGTGCCAGGACCAATTCCGTTCACATCTACGAAAGCTATCCCATGGCACTATGGGGCAGATGTATATTACGAAGGTAAAAAGCAGGAAGTTGAGCCGTCAGTCAGCCCAAATATTGATAATGTAGGGGGTGTAGGGGGCTTTACAAGGAGTGGAAGGTTGTTCGCTCCCCAAACCTTGAGAAGTGATAAGGAGGTAGAAGCTGCAGCAAAGGCTAAGGGTAAACAGGTGGTTGAAAGTGCGCCTACACCTGAAGCAGAGACAAAGATTATTTTTGATAAGGAAATGGAAGAATTTATGAAGATAATCAAGAAAAGCGATTATAAGATTGTGGACCAACTGAATCAGACCCCTTCAAAGATTTCAATCTTGTCACTATTGATGTGCTCTGATGCGCACCGGCAGGCGTTGCTGAAAGTGTTGAAGAGTGCGTACGTGCCACAAGAAATTACTGTTAATCAGCTCGAGGGCGTAATCTCCAATGTTAATGTCAGCCATGGCTTGGGCTTTACAAGTAGAGATTTGACTGTTGAAGGAAGAAACCATAATAAGGCTTTGCATATCACGATGGAGTGTAAGGGCGCAGTGTTATCTCATGTACTGGTAGACACTGGTTCATCACTTAATGTCTTGCCCAAGAAGGCATTGATGAAGCTGGAAGTTGATGGTTTGATCTTAAGGCCTAGTGAATTGGTGGTCAGAGCATTCGATGGGACCAGACGATCTGTGTTTGGTGAGGTGGAATTTCCCGTACAAATTGGACCACAGGTATTCAAATCCACGTTCCATGTAATGGACATACAACCTGCATATAGCTGCCTATTGGGACGCCCTTGGATTCACGGAGCCGGGGCTGTTACTTCTACTCTACATCAAAAGCTGAAGTATGAGTTTGAAGGGCAGGTTGTGACAGTGTGTGGGGAAGAAGACATCTTTGTGAGTCACTTGTCCACGTTCAAGTACATTGAAATGGATGGGGAAATTCATGAGATGCTGTGCCAATCATTCGAAGCAGTCAACATTGACGATGCACCTGAGTCTTCTTCTGTACCAGTTGGGGCTGGTACCTCCATTTCATCTTACAAACAAGCTGTCGAAGTCGTCAGGGCAGGCAACGCCCAAGGTTGGGGCAGGTTGATAGAGACCCCAATGAAGGAAGACAAATTTGGTATTGGTTATCATCCCTCTACAACTTCAGATGCGGGGAGCAGGGGACCCATTACTTTTAATAGTGGGGGAATTATCTACATGGACCAGTCTTGTGCAGCCACGGAGGATAGTGTTGACAGTGATGGTGACCTGGACAACTGGGTACGCCCTCATGCTTCGGGACAACAAGTGCAGAATTGGTCCGTTGAAGAAGTCATCCGGGTTACTCTTCAGACAGAGTAATTTTTCTTTATTTTTTCTAACCATAATGCATGTCAAAATCTTGCGCTCTGCCCAAGGCGTATAGATTCATTTGTAGGGCCACCATGGTTGCATTTGCAATGTTTAATCATTAATAAAGGACGTTTTGCAATCAAATTTTGTTCTCTGTCTTTCAGTTTTTATTTTTGCACAAAAAATATAAAATGGCAATGTTTCATTTTCTTTTGTTTCGCTTAAAAATAAATTCTAAAATAAGGCATGAACCCGTTCATGCAGACTTGATCCTCCGGATACCACTGATAACGATTTTGATATGGCCATGTATGACTTTGACAATCCGATTTATCAAGCCGAAGAAGGGGATGAGAAAGATTGTGAACTTTCTGAAGAACTGGCCAGATTGTTGAAACAAGAGGAAAGGGTCATCCAGCCTCATCAGGAGACGGTAGAAATCATCAATATTGGTACCAAGGACGCCAAGAAAGAGATCAGGATTGGTGCCAGCTTGCAAGCAAATGTGAAGCAAACTTTGACGGAAAGGTTGCGCGAGTATATTGACATCTTCGCCTGGTCATATCAAGACATGCCGGGGTTGGATACAGATATTGTTGTGCACAGGCTGCCATTGAGAGAAGAATGTCCGCCAGTCAAGCAGAAACTTCGTCGGACTCACCCCGACATGGCCTTAAAGATTAAGGAGGAAGTCCAGAAGCAGTGGGACGCTGGTTTTCTTGCTGTGACAAAGTATCCTCCATGGGTAGCCAACATCGTGCCAGTACCGAAGAAAGATGGAAAAGTGAGAATGTGTGTGGATTATCGAGATCTTAATAAAGCTAGCCCGAAAGATGATTTTCCACTACCTCATATTGATGTGCTGGTCGATAATACAGCTCAGTTTTCAGTGTTCTCATTTATGGACGGTTTCTCCGGGTACAACCAGATCAAGATGGCACCTGAAGATATAGAGAAAACCACGTTCATTACTCCGTGGGGTACATATTGTTATAAAGTAATGCCTTTTGGGTTGAAAAACGCAGGGGCAACGTACCAGCGGGCGATGGTGACATTGTTTCATGACTTGATTCATAAGGAGATCGAATGTTATGTAGATGATATGATTGCCAAGTCTAGAACAGAAGAGGAACATCTGGTCAACCTGAAAAAGCTGTTTGAAAGGTTGAGAAAGTTCCGTCTGAGATTAAATCCAAACAAGTGCACGTTTGGGGTGCGTTCTGGAAAGTTGCTAGGTTTCATTGTGAGCGAAAAAGGAATCGAGGTTGATCCTGCCAAGGTGAAAGCAATACAAGAAATGCCTGAACCGAGAACAGAAAAGAGGTTCGTGGTTTCTTGGGTAGATTGAACTACATTGCAAGGTTCATATCTCACCTAACAGCCACGTGTGAACCAATATTTAAATTGTTGAGGAAAGATCAAACGGTCAGGTGGAATGGCGATTGCCAGTTGGCATTCGATAAGATAAAAGAATACTTGCAGGAACCTCCGATTCTAATGCCTCCAGTTGAAGGGAGACCGCTGATAATGTATCTGACAGTGCTTGAAGGATCCATGGGTTGTGTTCTCGGTCAACATGACGAGACAGGTAGGAAGGAGCATGCTATTTACTACCTGAGCAAAAAGTTCAATGATTGTGAGTCCCGATACTCAATGCTTGAAAAGACATGCTGTGCACTTGCATGGGCCGCTAAGCGATTGAGGCAATATATGGTTAGGCACACAACCTTGTTGATTTCAAAAATGGATCCTATCAAGTACATTTTTGAGAAACCAGCATTGACAGGCAGAGTTGCACGGTGGCAAATGGTCTTGACGGAGTATGACATTCAGTACACTTCACAAAAGGCCATCAAAGGAAGTATCTTGTCCGACTATCTTGCGCAACAGCCGATTGATGATTACCAACCCATGAAGTTTGACTTCCCTGATGAAGACATCATGTTTCTCAAAGCTAAAGACTGCGAGGAACCACTTCCGGAGGAGGGGCCAGACCCTGAATCTAAATGGAGTCTGATGTTTGATGGGGCTGTCAATATGAATGGGTGCGGAGTTGGAGCAGTTCTTATCACGCCGGAAGGTGTTCATATGCCTTTCACTGCCCGAATAACTTTCGGATGCACCAACAATGAAGCAGAGTAGGAAGCTTGTATAATGGGGATCGAGGAGGCGATTAATCTACGGATTAAGACCCTTGATATATTTGGTGATTCAACTTTGGTAATCAATCAAGTGAAAGGGAGTTGGTACACGCACCAAGCAAATCTAGTGCCGTATAGAGATTATACGAGGAGATTGCTGACATTTTTCACAACAGTGAAACTGTACCATATTCCTCGAGATGAGAATAGGTTCGCGGATGCCTTGGCCACTTTGTCTTCCATGATCAAAGTGCAAGGATGGAACCATGTACCTAAGATTGAGGTATCCCGCCTTGACAGACCAGCATTTGTGTTTGCGGTAGATGCAACGTCTGATGACAAGCCATGGTTTCATGACATTAAGTGTTTCTTGAAAAGTCAAGAGTACCCGTCCGGGGCATCGTCCAAAGACAGGAAGACGTTGAGAAGGTTAGCTGGTAGTTTCTTCTTGAATAAAGATGGCGTGCTGTATAAAAGAAATTTTGACACGGTCCTGCTTAGATGTGTGGATAGACATGAAGCAGACTTGTTGATGATTGAAGTGCACGAAGGCTCTTTCGGTACCCATGCCGGAGGGCATGCAATGGCTAAAAAGTTGTTAAGGTCGGGATATTATTGGTTGACTATGGAGTCAGATTGTTGCAAATATGCCCGCAAATGCCATAAATGCCAGATCTATGCAGACAAGGTGCATGTGCCTCCAAATCCGTTGAGTATCATGTCGTCGCCTTGGCCGTTTGCCATGAGGGGCATTGATATGATCGGAAAGATTGAGCCTACAGCTTCCAATGGTCATCGTTTCATCTTGGTGGCAATTGATTACTTCACCAAATGGGTTGAAGTCGCATCCTATGCCAATGTTACAAAGCAAGTGGTCGCTCGTTTCTTAAAACGGGATATCATTTGCCGATATGGAGTTCCCGAAAGAATCATTACTGATAATGGTTCTAATTTGAATAATAAGATGATGGCTGAGTTATGCCGGGACTTCAAAATCGAACATCACAATTCTTCTCCGTACCGCCCAAAGATGAATGGCGCGGTCGAAGCGGCCAACAAAAATATCAAGAAGATTGTGCAGAAGATGGTTGTCACGTACAAAGATTGGCATGAGATGTTACCATTTGCTTTGCATGGGTATCGAACGTCGGTACGCACGTCCACTGGGGCAACCCCATTCTCACTTGTATATGGTATGGAGGCAGTGCTACCGGTTGAAGTAGAGATTCCGTCCCTCAGAGTTATGATGGATGTTAAGCTAGATGAAGCCGAATGGGTACGAGCCAGATTTGATCAGCTGAGCCTTATTGAGGAAAAGCGATTGGCGGCTGTATGTCATGGGCAACTATATCAGCGCAGAATGAAGCAGGCATTTGACCAGAAGGTGCGTCCTCGGGTTTATAAAGTCGGAGATGTAGTACTCAAAAGGATCCTTCCTCCCAATACAGATCACAGGGGCAAATGGACTCCTAACTATGAAGGTCCATTCGTGGTTAAAAAGGTCTTTTCGGGCGGAGCTTTATTGCTTACAACCATGGATGGCGAAGACTTTTCATCCCCTGTCAACTCGGACGTAGTCAAAAAATACTTCGCATGAATAGACCCGCTGGATAATAAAAATAAAAAAATCCAGGCAAAAAAGGGCATCCCGGCGAACCAAAAACAGAATAAGGTTCGGGCAAAAATTAGGGATATAATTGAAAAAAACTTGTACACCCGGTAAGTTGAAAACCCGAAAGGGCAACTTAGGCAAAAAAGGGTATCCTGGTGGATCGAAAACCTGAAAGGGCGGTCCACACAAAAGAGGGATTTAAGCGAATGACTACAGTCTGAGTTATCTGTACCCATTACCGTTTGAACAACTGACGTTCTGAAGAATAGGAATCGGTCTGATCATTCCTCAGAAGGCAAGGTCGGGGAGTTTTGAAGACATACTGGTCATAACAGAATGGAAACTCAGTGGAAGTCCGTTTTCACATTGCCATTAGGATAGTTTCTTTTCTCAATTTTCAGCGATCACCTCTTTCCAGGGATTGCTTCCGGATGTAATTGCCTATTCTGGGCTCTCAGTCAATAAATTGAATTTCAATAAAAAGCTTCCTATTGTTGTTTTATTGCTTTGTTTGCAAAAACGTCCTAATTTTTGATAAAACATTGCATTTGAAAACATGGCGGCCTTGCAATAACATGCGCAGAAAAAACATTTGAAATTACTTCGAATGTTGAATACTCCCGGATGGTGGATTCTAGCCACGCAATATTCGGGGCATGTGGGCATATTCTTTTGTTGCAGGTAGCAGGTGCAGATGATTTTAAGCACAAGACCAGCAATAAATCACCCCACGCAAAAGACTGGGGCAATTATGGGTAAGGAGATCGGCGTTCATCGTTCGGTCGACGATTGTTCATAACGGGTCGATATCAGTGAATTAAGTTCAACTGGGTACCATTGCATCTTATTAAGTCGATTCTCTCATACAGTATTTCCAACAGCTACAAGCTTTTCTATGTCGATAACGGTCACAGGTTCCCCAAAAGAGTGGTCTCGTCGACACCGAAACTGATGGTCATTATCCCCAGCGAAGTCGCAGGAGTTTGAAGAGGCTAAATCTTCTGTAAAATCCTCTTATGACATCCTCTTCGGGGACAAATTGTTCGGTTCCCCAGCATGAAGTGTTGATCATCCCCAGTAGAGTTTGAGGACAGTTGGTCTTCTGTAAAATCCTCTCAAAAGGCATTCCCCAGCACGAGACGCTTTAAAGCAGTTTTCTCCAGCAGAGTGTGTTATAAACTCGTCATCCCCAACGGAATTGTCTAAAGGGAAAGCTCGCCTAACATGGGGCATTGTAGTACTTATCCTAAGCTCGACAGTCATATTCTTCAGCAGACTACTGTGGATTTGCTTTGGGTTTCCCCAACAGATCTCTAAGGACTCTTTCTAGCAAGTTGCAGTGGAATGTTCTAACCAGGATTTGCATATCCCTGGCAGAGTAGCCATGATCCCCAACAAGATTGTGTCTCTGGTAATGATCCCCCACAGAGGTCAGCATCGAATCTTGTCAGCAATACTCCCCAGCCGAGTTATAAGGTTGATAATCCCTATAAAGGATCTTGGGTTGAATAAATCCCCAAGCAGAGTTTTAATGGCTCATTTCCCCAGCAGGACGTCATTTAAAAATTCTCATCCCCAGCGGAGTTGCTGTGACCAGAATCCAGCCCCAAACAGATGGAATAATTCCTGGCAGAGTCGTCATTCCCTCATATCTTAAAGTCCAACAGTGGATTGGCAAAAGTCCGTCTTCGGGTGGCAAAAGTCCAACAGTGGATTGGCAAAAGTCCGTCTTCGGGTGGCAAAAGTCCAACAGTGGATTGGCAAAAGTCCATCTTCGGGTGGCAAAGCAGCTAAAAGTCCAACAGTGGATTGGCAAAAGTCCGTCTTCGGGTGGCAAAAGTCCAACAGTGGATTGGCAAAAGTCCATCTTCGGGTGGCAAAGCAGCTAAAAGTCCAACAGTGGATTGGCAAAAGTCCGTCTTCGGGTGGCAAAAGTCCAACAGTGGATTGGCAAAAGTCCGTCTTCGGGTGGCAAAAGTCCAACAGTGGATTGGCAAAAGTCCGTCTTCGGGTGGCAAAAGTCCAACAGTGGATTGGCAGAAGTCCATCTTCGGGTGGCACGAAGCTGCAAAGTCCACCAGTAGTGTGGCAAGCCAGTAGTCGTCTGGCGTCGTTCAAAAAGACATTTCCAAAGTCCACCAGTAGTGTGGCAGGCCAGTAGTCGTCTGGAATTGCATAAAAGACAGTATTAAAGTCCACCAGCAGCGTGGCAAGCCAGTAGTCGTCTGGCATCGTTCAAAAGACAGATCTCTCCGACGTTTCGTCAAAGATTCAATCCAGCAGTCTCGTTGGGTTTATATCCCTTTTCTTCTTCACCATCCAGAGCAAATTTTTGGTTATATTTGGTATTCAATCACTATATACCTTGAAAGTCCGAAAGCAATTGCTTTCAGGCATTCAGGTCTACAGCGCTTGAATAGGGGCAGCTGTAATACCCCAAAATTTGCTCTCCCCTTTTGTCATCATAGCATGGCATTATCATTTATCATATCATATCCACCTCATTAACATTACATTGCATTTAACATAGAAAAATGAAGCATGGCATCCTTCTTACCATCAGGGCATGTGATCAGGTGGAAGGTGGACAATCAAGAGATCATTCAAAGCACAAAAAGGTCAGTCAAGTTGCCTCAAGGCAAGCCAAGAGGCCTCTCATGTCTCATACTATCCCAATTGATCCTCCACAACCTCAAGAAGGTGAGATTCAATAGGAGATTGAAGCATTACATCCTACACTATGCAAGAAGTCCAAAAATTGAAGGAAAATCCTCAAAAGAGATAGCTCATTGATTCAAAATCATTCTCAAGTGGCATTTCTCATCATCCTTTAAGAGGATACACAACATACTCTGAGGAATTTGGATTTGGAAGATGTGCAATTTCCTCCTAACCAGAGGGGGTCAAGATTAGGGTTTCCAATTAAATCAGGGTATCTTTGATTTTTTGGACAAAACTTGATGTCATGGTATTCCATATGTCCCTAAGTGTATGTATGTGGAAAATTGCATCTCAATTGGTTTTGGAGGTGGTTCAATTGGAAGAAAGATCAAAAATCAGGAAATTGGGGCAAAGTCAAATAATCAGGGGAAAAAGTCAACTCTTGAATTTTTGAGCCCAAAATCATGAAACTCATGTTACATATGTCCAATGTACAAAATTTGATCAAGAAACTCCAAAGGAATCATAAAAAAATCAAGATGTGGAAAGTTGCCATTTTTGGAAGAGGAAGGGTTGCTAAAAATAGCAAGTTTTGGCCATTTTGCATCAGAGTTTGAACCAAGGCCATTCAAATTTGGAGCACCAAATGAAAAATCCACTCTGCCTCAATGAAAGATCTTGTTTTAAGCTTCACATCCATATGTGGAACATCTCCATTGGATAAAAATTGAGTGAGATATGATGGATCAAAGTTGGAGGAAAGTAGGCCCAAAACCATGTCATGACCAAGTTTGGCCAGGTCTGCGCGCAGTCATTTTCTCAAACAGTTGGTGGACAAGATGTATGGATCAATTACTCATAGTTAGAGGCTTCAAATGAAAAATCTTGCAACATCAAAGTTGTTCCCCTATGTGAGATCTTCAAGATTGATGTTCATGATTTTTTCATATGATCAAAGGATAAGGAATTATGATAGCTCAAAGATTGGTCAATACAACTGAAAACCCATGCTATGCATGCCTTGCCAACCAACCTCATTTCCTCGCCCATGCACCAGTTGGTGTTTCTTCTGTTGCAAGCCACATTTGATCATGTTCCAAACTTCCATTCAACATAATTTCAACATCAATATTGTTCCTCAATGTATCATCTTTCTAATGCCACCAATATTGTGTTGTTTCATTCATTGACAAGTGAGAAATTCATCCTCAAACACCTGCTGTCACAATGAGGATTTGCTGCATAGCTTTTGGTTCAAACATACATCAAAAAGTCCTATGTGTGCTGCTCCATTCTTTACTTCATTTGGCCAAGCACCTCTCACATTATGCATACATGCTTAAGCCTTACACGAAAAAGGAAATGAGAAACTTGTTTCACAAGCATTCCTGCTGCTACATCAGAACAACATAACATCACCATCCTTCTCCTACACACCACCATAACTCCATGGGCTGCACCACGCTTTATCAAGGCCAAACAACTCGCCCCTAACTAACTTGACTCAGTTAGTTAGGGTGCACCCAGTTAACCAACTCAGAACTCATTTAACCTTGCCAATTAACCCTGGTTCAAGTGGTTTAACTCAAGATATAAATTGAAATTTCACTCACAATTCAGGGGGGGATTCTCATTGTTTCACTCTCACTCCAAAAGCACTCTCAACTTTCTCTCTGAATTTTCTCTCTACCTGCACGAACTCCTCAAGTTCTTCTTCAACCTTCACAATCAAGCAAGAAGACATCACTGAAGCATGGAATAGCACAGTTATCTCCAATTTCAGATTCAGATTTCCTCTTATTCTCAAGATCAAATAGCATTTATTTTGCTCAAATTGAAGTTCTAGAAGTTCAAGAACAAGTTCTCATCTCTGGTTTTCTCAAAAATCCAAAGATCTTCAAGTTTCAGGTTCCAAAAGTTCTCAAACTTTGCTTGCACGATTTGATGTTATTTTAACTGGTTGATGTGTTATTTGAGCTTATTAGAAGCTATATGAAACCGGTTAGTTGATAGAGCTTCTTAGAAGCTTAGATCCAAAACCTAGGGCTAATTTCATTGCTTCGATTCTCTCTGTTTGTGTGTTGTTTGTGAAAAATAAGCCTAGATTCATGATCTATGTGACTTCCTGAACATTTTGATGTGTATTGCATAAATTTCTGGAATGTTTGATTGATTGCAGTGCCGGAGAGTGGCCGGAGAAGGTGACCGGAGGTCCCTCTCCGGCCGGTGAGGTTTCATTAGGGTTTATATGCCAGATTAAGTCGTGTCCGTTGATTTGTTTTGATCCAAGGGTGGTGGTGGTGCCAGCGAATAAATGGAGAGGGTGTGTGTCACGTGCTTCATTTTTTCCATCTGATGATTAGCATGCGCGTGTGTACATGGTTATTAGTGTGTACTAGCAATGTGAGATGCTTGATTTGATTACCTTGACTTTTACATTGACCTGACCTAATCTGATGGTTGTGAGTGAGTCAAAATGGTTGACTGATGGTACACGCTAGTTATGGTGTTTTGCGTTCTTACTGGACCTAAGCCAGATTGATATCCACACCCCATGTTTTCAAGGCCCAATGATTTTGAACTGTTAATTTGCTATGCATGCACCCCCTTCTTTAGTTCCATTTCATTTTATTTCTCATTTTTGCTACACGTTTCATAATTAATTTTTAAAAATACCAAAACATATTGGAAAACTCTACAAAAATTCATGTGTATTCTTAAAACATTTAGGAAATTTTTCATGATTTTATTTTCTGATTTTATGACCTTTTTGCCCCTGCTCCATAATTTTCTTTGAATTTCCACTTAGATGCATTCTAAGCATGATACATGAATTTGTTTAATTTTGTTCTTGCTCATTACCAACTATTTTGACATGATTCTTTTTGCATTGATTCACTAATACATTGAAGCATGTTAGATAATTTTTGTTTGATTTTTTAGGTCACTTTATCATATGTCTTGATGCCTATATTTGCACCACTTTGCATGATGTTTCAATTTGACCTAATTGCTTTGTTTGAAGTCATTTTGCTCTGAATTTTTACATGCTATCTTGATGTATGATGCATTTCTGACCTAGGCATTCTAATGATATGTTGGCATAATTTTCATGAATCCATTTGGTCTTTGTTTGATGCATCACATTGGATGTATAATCCATGGCATGTCATTACAACTTTAGTGCATGTTTACATGAATTCTTTTGTGCACATTTGTATGAGCATTTGCATATGTTATGAGCCATTCATATGATATTATAGGTCTTTGATACACATTATAGGTCATCTTTACATGTTCATTTCAATTTGAACTTTGTGCATCATTAACATGTATTGTTTGCCCTTTCTTTTTGAACTTTCATTTCAATTCTTCTTATATTACTTCTTGAATGTCTTGAAGTTACCTCATAAATACTTTTGAGATGTTTATAAACCATTTTCCATTTAGTTTCAATTCTGGTTGTTGATTTACATGTTCCATTTATGCATGTCCTCTTCATTTCTTTCCATCTTTCATCTACCCCTTCTTCTTGTAACATGTTTAAATGCTAATGGGTGATGATGGTTGCTTATTCACTTGCACTTGTATGATAATAACCATTGGTTTCCATATGATGCCCATTCTGGTTGTGGTTCTAGGATTTGTTTTCTCATTGAATTCTTGTGAGTTTTATGATGCATTACATGTTCTTTTACTTCTTATACTTCTTCTACATGTTTACTAACCATGTAGGGGCTTCGGTAAGTTTCAATTGAGTGTGGATAAGGAATCCACATTCAACTTCTATCCTTTCTCTTTTACAATTCCATTTTGTGTTTTGCTAAGCACTTATGTGCTTTCTTTTAATAACTCATTACTTTCCCTTTTTGAATTACAATTCATCTTCTACTTTGGAAGTGAATTGTTTAATTCTTTCTTTCTTTAGACTTTAGGTTGAAACCTCACAAACCTTAGGATCACTCCCTTAACTAATCAATTAGGATTGAGTCTTAGTCCATATAGATTTTTACCTTTATCCTCCCTTGAGTCTCTTTTCTCATCTCAAAGAAAATTCAAAACATCTAATAAAGGTAGGCACTTATTGCATTTAGGCCTTTCATATAAAGAAAGGATTATAAGGGGTCTTCTCTTATAATCTTAAAATGTGTAGCATATGGCCCATCTTAGGTCAATGTGTTACATATTTGATCTTGTATGAGGGACTTAAATGCAATACTTGTTGAAGGTGCAAATAATAAAAAACACTTCTTCACTTCATAATCAACAAAACACTTAATAAACACAAGTATACTAGTGTGTTTGAACCTTAATAATTGGAAATAGGTGTGAGGGTCTTCTTCACTCTTAGTGTGCTTTCTTACTCATTCCATCTTGGAATGTGAGGAGGTACACATTCCAATGACTAAGATTCAGATACACTATCACATGCAAACAAATCCAAAACACTTCTTTCTAAAAGACAAAAACAAACAATAACGTCTTTCCTTCGGGAATTCTTTTCTCATCTCATTCACTCTTAGCGTACGAATGCGCTTCTACTCGTTCTCTTGCAAGATGGTAACGCACTCGGACCAGCGAGCCTGCAACACCTGAGCTAGAACGTAAGCCGTTCTCTAAAAAACACAATCCATCCCTAGTGAGGGGAACTACGTCGCTCTGATTCTCATGCTCCCGATGAGATACGTAGGCAGTGGGGTAGGGCCCATTCGAGCATTCCTTTTATTTTCCCTACGTTTGTTTCTCTTTCTTTTTCCATTTTTTCTCCTTTCCTTTTTCAGTCCTTTCTCCAGTATCTTTTCTACACCCTTTGATCGAGACAAGCAAGCGTGGATCCCATCGGGTACGATGGACGCGAGGGGGTGCTAATACCTTCCTCTCGCGTAACCGACTCCCGAACCCATTTCTCTTGGTCGTAAGACCATGCTTTTCCTTTCTCTCATGTTTATGCGGTGTTTCCTTTCCCTCTCATGGGATAAATACACATTGCTGGCGACTCTGTTTGGTGCCACTTTCGCGTTTGTACTAGGATGAAAATCCCGGGAGCGACACCTTGCTCGAAGAAACCAGCCCTAGAACTGAAAACATTACCCAAAAATTTAAGGTATGAATTCCTAGACGAAGCTCTGAACGACCTGTAATAGTCAATGCAGACTTAGGACAGACCGAAACCAAGAAACTATTAGATGTCTTAAAAAATTACCCAACTGCGTTAGGCTATTACATCGTTGACCTTAAAGGAATAAGTCCTTCTATTTGTATGCACCGCATTATGCTGGAGGGAGACTGTAAATCCTCTAGGGAACATCAGAGAAGGATCAACCCGATCTTGAGTACTGTAGTCAAGGACGAAGTGAAAAAACTTTTAGAAGCAGGAATTATATACCCGATATCAGACAATAAATGGGTTAGCCCAGTACATGTCGTTCCAAAGAAGGGAGGTGTTACAGTTGTTAAGAACGAAAAAGGTGAATCTATAACAAAAAGGGTTGTAACTGGAAGTAGAATGTGCATCGATTATAGAAAGTTAAATAAAGCCACTCGTAAAGACCATTTCCCATTGCCTTTTATTGACCAAATATTGGAAAGATTGGCTAAACACTCATACTTCTGCTATTTAGACGGTTATTCAGGATTCTTTCAAATTCCTATTCATCCTGGTGACCAAGAAAAGACGACCTTCACATGTCCCTATGGAACATTCGCCTATCGAAGAATGTCGTTTGGACTATGTAACGCACCTGCCACATTCCAAAGATGCATGATGTCCATCTTTGCTGATTTTATTGATGACATTATGGAAGTGTTTATGGATGACTTCTCTGTTTGTGGGCAGAGCTTTGAAGGATGTCTATCGAACCTAGAAATGGTACTGGAAAGATGCGTAAAAGTTAATCTCGTACTAAACTGGGAGAAATGCCATTTTATGGTGAATCAAGGAATCGTACTTGGACATGTTGTGTCCGATAGAGGAATTGAAGTTGATAAAGCTAAGATAGAAATTATAAAAAATCTTCAACCTCCGAAAACTGTACGAGAAATACGAAGCTTCTTAGGACACACCGGTTTCTACCGACGATTCATAAAGGATTTCTCGAAAATCATTAAACCTCTTACCGGTCTATTAATGAAAGACGCTAAATTTATTTTTGATGAGAAATGTCTAAAAGCGTTTGAACAGCTGAAAACAGCTCTTATTACCGCACCTATCATGCAACCACCAGATTGGAGATTACCTTTCGAAATCATATGTGATGCAAGTGATTATGCTGTAGGTGCAGTTTTAGGACAAATGAGGGATAGAAAACTTCATGCCATTTATTATGCAAGTAGAACCTTAGATTTTGCCCAAATGAACTACGCTACCACAAAAAAAGAACTTTTAGCCGTGATCTTTGCCCTTGACAAATTCCGTTCCTACCTAGTGGGAGCTAAGATCATCATTTATACATACCACGCAGCTATTAGATAATTACTTAACAAAAAGGATGCAAAACCTAGACTGCTGAGGTGGATCCTACTTTTACAAGAATTTGATTTAGAGATCAAAGATAAGAAAGGAACTGAAAACGTAGTAGCAGACCACTTATCCCGATTAGAGGGCATTAAACCAGAGCCAGTACCCATTAATGAGGATTTCCCATATGAATGACTCATAGCCCAACTAGAAAGTGATATGTCTACTCTACAGTTGAATGACCCAAAGATGGAAGAAGTCGTGGAAGAAATTAACATACACACAACCCTGCCATGGTATGCTACTATAGTCAAATACCTAGCAGCTGGAGTACTTCCACCAGACTTATCTTATCAACAAAAGAAAAAATTCTTTCATGATCTAAAACATTATTATTGGGATGAACCTTTGCTATTTAAGAGAGGAGCCGACGGTATCTTCCGTCGTTGCGTCCCAGAAGAAGAAATAGAAAACATCATCTCTCAATGTCATTTTGCTCCTTATGGAGGACATGCTAGTACCTCAAAGACATGTGCTAAGATCTTGCAATCCGGCCTATTCTGGCCCAACCTTTGGAAGGATGTCCACATTGCAATACTAAACTGCGACCGGTGCCAACGCACCGGTAACATATCAAAACGCGATGAGATGCCTCAAAAAGGTATATTAGAAGTAGAAGTCTTTGATGTATGGGGGATTGATTTTATGGGACCTTTCCTATCATCCTTTGGAAATAAATATATACTCGTAGCTGTCGATTATGTTTCAAAATGGATTGAGGCAATAGCTTCTCCTACAAATGACGCACGAGCAGTCATAAAACTTTTTAAAAACATAATCTTTCCCAGATTTGGTGTGTCGAGACTTGTCATAAGTGACGATGGCTCTCATTTCATATAAAAAATATTTGAGAAATTACTATCGAAGTATGGAGTAAGACACCGCATAGCAACACCATATCATCCACAAACAAGTGGACAGGTTGAGGTCTCGAATCGAGAAATAAAACAAATTCTAGAAAAGACCGTAGCCACCTCTAGGAAAGACTGGTCATCTAAACTCAATGAAGCTTTATGGGCATATAGGACGGCCTACAAAACACCAATCGGAACTACACCTTTCAAGCTGGTCTATGGTAAATCTTGCCATCTACCAGTGGAATTAGAACATAAAGCCTATTGGGCTATTAAAACATTGAACTTAAGGTATGACTCCGCAGGTGAAAAACGTATCCTAGATATGCACGAACTAGAAGAGTTAAGATTGGACGCTTACGAAAATGCTAAAATATATAAAGAACGAACTAAAAGATGGCACGATAAGCGCTTATCTAGAAAAGAATTTAGTGTGGGAGACGTTGTACTCCTATTTAACTCAAGATTAAAACTCTTTCCTGGGAAATTAAGGTCTAGATGGTCCGGTCCTTTTGAGATTACAAAAATTCTGCAAAGTGGAGCAATAGAAATAAAGGGGAGGAATAGTAATCCATTTTTAGTTAATGGACAATGTCTAAAACACTATCACAGCATTGAAAATAGAGATTATTTGAACTGCCTAAGACTTTTAGAGTTGCCCACCGAACCCCCTAACTAAGCATCTAATTGAATTCGTCGGGCTTTCGACGTTAAAAACAACGCTTAATGGGAGGCAACCCATGATTTTTGTTTTTCTTACATTATATTTGTTATTTCTTTACGTTTCCTATGTTTTATTTTTATTTTGCAAATTTTCAGTTTCATTTATATCATTTTAAATTCAATTTGAAAATGTTGTGCTGATCTTAAAAACTGAAAAAAACTACAGGATTATAAAGTCTCTCTACTCTTTCTGTTCTCCTCTTCTGCTTACATTTTTTGCAAAAAGTACTAATTAATGGTAAACGAGGATAACCTGTTAGTAGAATTCATAGATGGAGCACAGTGGCATCGCTATGAGGCTTTGTCTCTCAAACCATTTGCCTTGACAAAATTCGCCCACAGACCCACCATGACCGCCTTAGGTGTAGGTGAGAGCGTAGACTTTCTGTTTAGCCAATTAGGTTGGGAGGGTTTTGCCAACAAGAAACATAAATGCTACCGTAGATTGACTTTAGAATTCCTGAGCTCTTTAAGCTATAACCCTCACTGTGGAAAAGGTTTAACCAGAGGAAGAATTACCTTTAGACTATTTGGATATAGCTGCCAGTTCACCATAAAGGAACTGTCGGATCTTTTAGGATTTCCTGAAGGACCTAATGTTTTCTCTGTGGTTCAAGAGGACTTAGTGTTGGTTGGAGAGCTGAGTGATTTTTGGGGTAGAATTTCAGGGAAACCTGATTTTGACATGGACCCTATGCTTTCAACAGAAATACATAACCCCGCTTTCCGTTACTTTCATATGATCCTGGCCTATACCTTATTTGGTAAACCTGAAAATGATAACACTGTTTCGAGGGATGAGCTTTTCATTATGTTTTGTGCTTCTCAGTCTAGAGAGGTTAATGGACTCACTTTTATGCTGAACAACTTTTGCAAACTCATTAATAATGATAACAGTCCAATTCTGATAGGTAGCCTAGTTACAAAAATAGCCGATGCTATGGGATTCAGAACCCGACTTTCTAAGATTAACCCCTTTGGAGAATTTAGACCCATGAATATCACTTTTTGTTTCAATAGGGCTATGATTAGGAACCAAGGTCTGAACCATTTTCAGCTTTTGATTAACAATGTTGTCGTACCACACTTTACACTTCCAAATCATGAACGCACAAGTGTGCACAATCAACATAATTGGCTATATGACCTTGATGAACCCGTACCTGAACCGGAAGAAACCTTTCCTGAACCTGAGATCGACCCAAAAACACCCCCTCATTATCATGACCTTGATTATATGGAATTCCAAGAAGATATAGACATTCCTAAAGTTGATGCCACTAATTATGCTGCTAATCTGAATTCTATTCTAAAGACTATGGATGAGTATCATAAAGAAATCACTTCAGTAAAGGAAGAGCTAAACACTATGCGACAAAACATTTTTGGACTCATGGATTTGACCGTTGAACAATTTGATCATTTAAATCAAGCCATCGCATCTTTTGAAGAAACGCCTTGGCTAGATTTATGAAGCACCTTATTTTCAATACTTTTATGCATTTACTTTAGAACAATTTTACATTATTTCAGTTTTCATTTTTTCATGTCGGGAATAATTTGATCTTCATACAGTTTAGATACATTGCTAGTATTTTACTAGCACCTCTTTTGTTTTAAAGGATAATTTCATTTGCTACTAATATTAACTCTTTATGATTTCAATTTCATTCCTGTTCATACTTTTAATTCTGTTTTAATTTATGTTGTCATGTTACTTATCTCTGTGTATGCAATATAATGCTGTTTCCATATGCTTACCATTGCCTGTTACTAAAATATTATGTTTGGAATTGTTCTGTCATAAACTATTTCACCACCCAGAAATTGTGAGTGTCACGATCGTGACGACCCCGTGACGATCGTCACGCGGGTTTGGAACAGGTTCTGCGTTAAAATAGAACTGCTTCATTCGTCTCCTTCTTCTTTCCCTCTTTCAAAAACACAACCGTCCCACTACCTTTTGCAATTCCATAACCGTCCCACCATTACCATTTGACCCACATTAATCATTTTTCGTAACCATTCATCTTATCCATTCACTATATAATCAAACCATACGCCACTTCTTTTCACAAACCATCATTCTCCATAACCTATTTTCTTCCCTAATTTCTCTGTAACCAAACAATGGCACGACAAATTCCATACCTATCTACATTGAACTTTAGAGATGGAGAAGCAGGAGAATGCCAAAGAGCTCGGTACATCGATTTCTATCGACGTTCCGTTCAACCGACCCGCTACATTGACGTTGCATGTTTAGAGGAACTTAGAATGCTTGAAGGAGTAAGAAATTTGCTAGAAACAGTCGGCCTTTGGCAACTTTGCACTCAAAGCAGGCCCACCTACGAAGACCTAACTTTAGAGTTCCTCAGTTCCGTCACCTATATAACCCCTGCGGGAGAAACGAACCAATTAACCGGAGTAGCAAAGTTCCGCATGTTTGGTACAGAGTACTCAATCGGACAAAATCGTCTTGTCGAGATGCTTGGTTTCAAACATGGCGAGAATGTCCATTGCCGGGTGCCGCAAGAAAACTTCTCTCTGGTGGCGTTTCAACTTTGGAATCAGTTAACAGGAACGACTGCAGATACCTGGGACAGCTTAAACGCGACTTTCATCCACAACCCAGCTATCAGATACGTCCACCGCGCACTTGGAAGCACCATCTTTGCACGAGATAGTAACCATAAGGTGAATTCTAAGGAGTTATTTTTCCTTCATTGTATGTTTCATCTAGACCTAATCAATGTCGCACCATTTTTACTAGCGCACATACAATCAAACTATGCTAGAGGCTCCAAACCCTTCTATTTTGGAGGGATTGTCACCTCTACTGCACTTGGTTTGAATTTGGAAAACGACCTTGCTAGACTACCCTTCATACCTCCTGTGTTCCTTGATATAGATTATTGCCGAAACTCTCAGCTCATCAAGTTACGACGAGATGGGAAATACCATCCTATGGTCCGCGCCAAAACCGTAAGAAGTATCATTATGCCTTACAGGAGCCGCATTGACCCTCAGAATATGGCCAATTGGCTTTTTGATCTTAATGCTCCTGAGCAAAATGCACCTGCTCCTGATGATCTAGAACATGGACCTGTTGATGAGATGGAGCAAGAGATGGATAACGCCCCAGAAAACCAACCACCACCTGCCAATGATGCTCCTTCGACCTCCAGGCGTCGTTGCCGCCCTGACCAAGACCCCGTTACTAATGAAGAAATCTTGAGGGCTATATGGCAACAAAACCAGCAACACAATGAAATGATGACTCTTATGCGTCAAATCCAGCAAGGACAAGTTGACCAAGGTCAGAGGCATGACGGTGTCATCGACGAGATGGGTGCATTGACACTGCGAGTGCAGAGCTTACATGAGTACATCCATCATGTGGGCATTCCTGATCACGTAGCGCAGCATGGAAGAGGACGCTCTAGAGGCAGAGAACGTGGAGCTCCCTGATTTTATTTTGTTTTTATTTTTAGTTTTTCTTGTTGTTTCCCTTTATATCGCAACATTGAGGACAATGTCCGATATAGTGTGGGAGAGTCAATTTATTTTCGTTTTATTTCCCTTTCTTGTACTTTCTTTTTCCTTATCAAAGTTAATATATGAATATTTTCGTTCAGTAATCCGATTTTCCCATAACGAAAATTTTTTTTACGATTAATGCACATAGTGACATACCAAGCTTTAAATTATGTTAGGAAGCTGGGAAAGTGCTAACAAGATCGATACCGTCTTGACACCTTGGACCTCTGGCGTATGCGATATCAGTTTCGATACTTATTATACGATACCTTGAGTTTAGTCCTAAAGTAACCCTTAGTAGTTTATATTAGCAGTCAGCACCGTCTAAATCACAACCCACGTGGGGAGCCGATGAATATAAGTGTTTGATGCCCAATCATGAAAAGAAAAAAATATTTCTTATCTATATGTCGAGAAAAATAGAATATACAACAACTTGCACAGTTGTGAAAATTTACAAGAAAAGAAAGAAAATCTGTTGTCGATTGGTTCAGAGGTACCTGATTCTGGACTTGGTAGGGCGAACTACGGTTCGATCCCCCGCAATCTACGAATGGGATGTATAAAGGGCTACCACACTTGTGTATCAAGCCCCGTGAGAAAAAGGGATCAAAGTCACTAACCGGTTACTCCACTACGTGCGTGAATAAGGCAAAGGGCTTAATGTGATTGCGTTGGAATGAAGCCGGGTGAAATAGACACGAAAACTTTTGGTTGAACTATAATAGAATGATTAGAACTGGATTGTACAAAAGAGAGGTCTATGACAAGCTTGTTGTTTTGTGTCATCATTGTATCCTTAGTGTTCTACACTAGTACCCGTCTTACTAACAAGGAACTCTTTTTCAAAACCATTGGTATACCAGGTATGTGCATTTGATGAAGTTTGTCCGTTTTAATAGATTGATTGCTTGAGGACAAGCAAAAATTCAAGTGTGGGAGAGTTTAATAACACGAATTTATATCATATTTTTACTTTGATTTATGTTATTTTCTTATTTTCGTTTTCGTCTAATATCCGATTTTCTCGAGATTATTTAAGTGTTTTTGCAGGTAATCCCATTTTCCAAGTCAAAGTATGCTAAGTGTGGAAAAGAAGCAAAACATGCAAGAAAAGAGCAGAAAAGAGAAGAAAAATTGCAGAAACCAAACTTTGCTGATGTGACGATCGTCACAGGTTCGCCACGACCGTGGCAGCTTCAAAATACATCATGACCATCACAATGCCTCACGATCGTCATGCGCCCAATTTTACACGTTGAAGCAGAAACGTGGTTATGAGGTTTCAGAGAGCCAGTTTGTTACACGATCACATTTTCCTCCGAAGAATACTAGGTTCAAAGTCACGTAACTGTCAAGAGAAGTGCCTACATTCTCTCCAACCTCCACCTAAATTCAGTCTATAAATACTAGAGTCTTCGAAGAACAAAGGGTAGCCAAATTTTCCTTTCGAGAGTACTGTCTTGCTGCCAAATTATTTCCAGAATTCCTTTGCTTTTGTTTTTCCTTTGTAATTCGTTGTCAACCATTACCGAACAAAAGTAATAGTTTCTCACATTGAGGAACTATTACACTTAGATTTAATTTGTTTCATTGCCTTCATCATTTGTTATTTAATTTTATCTAAGCAAGAACCTACCAGCTTGTGGAGGGATTGCTATTGCTGTTATTACGAATTACCAGGTTTGCATTGTTTATTTCCTTCTTAATTATGTCTATGTCTATTTATCTCTTTGCCTTTACGTTTAATTTCATAATTATGTCTAGCTAAACCGATCTTATTGGTATGTAATGAAGTAACTAAAATGGATCTAATTTCTCTAAGCTAAAATCAATAATCAGCTCTTCTTCTGGCTTCGATTTCTTAATTTTAAGCCCAAATTTTATTACGAGAGTAAAAAAGTAACAAAGGTTAAAGTCGAGACCACGGGAGTGTGAGGCTTTACCCGGATAGCTGAAATCGGGCATTAGTTTTAAAAACAGCGGAAGCGCTTTAAAGTTAATTAGGTTTAACTAGCTTTCAAAAAGTATTTTTAACCTCATACGGGCTAGCGAGAGCAGACGTATTGATTTAGAAGTATAGTCCGAAGCAATAACCACGGGAGTGTGAGGTGAGGGCTTTTAAACCGGTTTTTCCTACAGATGAATAAGGTGATAAATCTTTATACGCTTAGGTTTAATTAATTCCACGTAGGCTTACTGAATTATATACCGATAACTTATTCGCAACTAGTATTCCCAAGTTTTAATTTCTCTTTAATTTCCCGTTTGAACTTAAAAACCAATTCTGATTAGCCTTAGATAAACATAGTAACGATAGATAACGGTGCGTTCGATTTCTAGTCTCTGTGGGATTGATAATCTTTTTAAACTACGCGATACGACTGTATACTTGCAGTTAGATTTATTTAGGCACACTAAATAGAGCGATCAAGAGCTTCCATGCTGTTTGGTTAGTTGTTCAACAAAGAAAGCTTTGATAACAATATTATATTCAAAATCAAAGGAGAAAGTGCTTTGAAAAGATTGTTGGGGCTTACAGCTCAAGGAGAGGCCCAAGGTTTTATCAGTGATCGCACTGTTGTGTTGTACAGGGACTTATACAAGTGACTGAGGTCCAAAAAGGTTTTCTGTACAAAGGGATGGGTCTTACACTCTCTCAAGAGGCCCAAAGGTGTTTAAATAAAAACAATGGGGCTTATAACACGAGGGTAGGCCCAGATAATTTGATTTTTGAACTGGCGATTGCGCCGAGATTTCTTACTGGGTCTTATACAATGCATTGAGGCCCAAAAAAGTTTTGGTTAAAAGGGGGTTGGGTCTTACACTCTAATAGAGGCCAAATGAATTATTTTTGTACAGGTGATGTGGCTTACAACTCAAGAAGAGACCCAGGGTTATTTGTTTTGAAAACGGCTATCGCGCCGAGGTTTTTGAAAGCAGAGTGGGTCTTATACAAAGACTGAGGCCCAAAAAGGTTTATTTACAAAGGATTGGGTCTTACACTCTACCAAGAGGCCCAGTGTTTTTTGAAAGATGTATGGGACTTACAACATAAGGGGAGGTCCAGAATGGTTTTTGTTTGAAAACGACGATCGCGCCGTTATTTTAAAAATGTACAGGGGGACTTATACAATAAGTGAGGCCCAAAAAAGGTTATGTACAAAAAGGGTTGGGACTTACACTCTATTAGAGGTCCATGAGTGTTTGAAAATGATTTGTGAGGGTGAAAATCAAAGAAACCCGAATTTTGTTTTCCTTTAAAAGTAAATATTTAAAGAAAATCAAATAAAATATTAAAAATACCAAATGAGTTTGAATAAACCACTTGTGATTTTTTTTGAAGGTTTGAAAAATGAGGTTTTAATCACAAGATGAATTAAAACTCATTTGGTTTTGATTTTCAAAGTAAATATTCACTTTTAAATATTTAAAAATAATAAAAAACGAATTTATTCACAAAAATACTAATTATATTAAATAACTAATATAAATATGATTTTTTTTGTGGAATAAAATATTTCAACATTTTTGTGATTTTTTGCAAAAAGAACGAATAAAAAATAATTAAAATTGAGGGAGTTATTAATTTTTCAAATCATTAAAAATAATAAGAAAAACAATAAAAAGTGCAAAAAATAGCAAAAAGAGTATCTGGGGCGAGGGGGATTCGAACCACAGACCTCTTGTGTATAGGGCGCGTGCCTTATCACTGGGGTGGTGATACATCCGTTGATTGAAACACAACCACAAATATACAAGGCTTGCCTTGTTTTTGGCCTGGCCCAAGGCAAGGCAAGGCAAGATTTTGGTTGAAAACGTGAAGGCCATAACTTTCTCATTTCTCCATGGATTGGGACAAAATTTCAGTCTATCCTGCCTAGAATTTCACAAGGAATCCAATGGTGGTGGTGTTTTTTTCAAATCATGCTCCTATAGAAAAACCCGATAGTGGTTTTGAAATAGGCCATGATTTACATTTTCTGTGCCATCTCTTGGTACAAGAATGAATTACATGATAAATTGGTGCAAACACAACACATATAACATGTATAAGAGATGCATGATCAGTGGACATCAAAAGAAAGCATGATTCAAAGAATCCATGTTGTGATGCTTACCTCTTTTTGGAGCTTTTGTGCAATCTGCCAAGTGCTTTGTTCCAGAAATGATTTGATGCTTTGAACAACCTCAAATGATCCCTTAGAAGCTTTTAGGATGGTTGGAATCAGCTGGAAACCTCAGGAACAAGTTTGAGCTCTTTCTTGTAAAAGGGGCAAAAGTGGCCAAAATAGTAACTCTGTCAAATGGTGTTCCAGATGTGGGGAACCATTTGGGACAGTTCAAGGATGATATTTGGAGTGTGTTTGAGGTTTTATCTGGTTTGGAAAGTGACTGAATCAAGACATGGCTTGAAAAAAGCACTAAAGTCCTATTTTTGAGGTTTTGAGAGGTGACTTTGTGATTTTGGTGTTACAGGTCACTTGTGAGAGTTTGGACAGCTTAGATATGACATATTGGATGTGTTTGGATCATGAGCTGTGGTGGAATTTCTCTCTAACTCAAAAACTCAGAGTTACCTTGCTAAAGAAGGCATTTTTGCCAAGAGAAAGATATTTTGAGGAAAGCAAGTGTTGTAGTGCTTTGGTGTACTCAAACTGATCACAATTGAGCTCTATTTATAGTAGAGCAAGTTTGTTTTGGCTGTAATGGAGCATGGAAACTACAACAGAGGTTTGGTCAATGTTGAGCAATGGGAATCCAAGTCTCCTCTAGCCATTGACTAGAGGTTAGGGCACAGGATGCTGGTTCCCTTGGTCTTGGATAAGTCTTGACTGAATTCAGTTGGAAATGGCTCAGTCCATGCCACCTTGGTGCATCCATTGAATGCCCTAAAACAAAATTGGAGTCTTGTCCCCTCTTTAGGGATTTCTAGGTTTGGCATGCTATTTATAGTTCCAAGGACTTGGGAGGCTTGGGATCAGAGTTGGTTCCTCCTTGGTCTCCCCCTGAGGTGTTCAGATGGATAAGTGTGTTTGTCATTTGCACAAATTTGGCAAATCGAGCAAAATGCACAAATCTACCTTGCTTTGGCAGTTTTCAGCAAGGCATGTTGCCATTGTCATATCTCATGGCTCAAGTGGAATTTGATGGAGTTCTTGGCCATTTTGGAAAGCCCTCATATGATACAACAAATGTTTGATCATAATTGGTTTTGATACTTTTTGGATCCAAGTGAAAAATGCCCCTACATTTTGAAAAAAGTAAGACAGATTCTGACTTAGTGAAAATTTCACTGTGTTGGAAAAAAGTGACATTTTCACTTTTCGTGATTTTGATCATTCCATAACTTAAAATCCATGAGGAATTGGAATGAGTTATGTTTGAAGCTTTTGTAGAGTGCTATGAGAGCTACAAATCCAGCTTTGGATGGGGAAAATGGCCTTGTGGTTTAGGAGTTATGATTCTCCAAAGTTGGTACCCTAGCCACTTTGTTCCATAACTTAGAAAATTTATAAGTTTTTTATGGTTACCCCTTTTACAAGTTATCCCACTTTTCTTGATTTTTCTTGATGAATGATGATTTCAATCACACATTAACATCATTTTAGGGTTAAGGAACCATAATTGACCAAAAAATCAAAAAGTCAAACTTTGACTTTTGGGCACAATTGACTTTTTATCAAATGAATTCCAAATTATGCGATCCTCTATGAAATCAAATCCTTGATCTAAATCAAAATTGATGGATTTATTTCATAGGTGTTATAGGGTGTACTGAATCATGTCCTAGGGTTTGGGAGCATGTCCTGGTCGAAAGTCAAAGCTATAGTTGACTTTTTCCTCAAAACCCTAATTGTGGTTCAAATGAAACTGAAACTTGTGAATCAAGCTTCTTGGATCAATCAATTGTTGCAAATGGATAAATGTAGTTTATTAGAGACCCTCAAATCCTCTCTTGAGGTCTTAGCTCATGTTTTGTCCCAAAAGTCAACTTAGGGGTGAATTAGGTCAAGAAACCCTAATTCTTGATTTTTGGTGAATGCATCCCCTGAAGATAAATTGACTTGATGATTGGGTCCATGATGTCCCTTGGAGCATCTTAGCTTATGCTTTGAAGCATTGGCTCATGCCCAGAGGAAAATTTCCATCTGGAGGCCCTAGTCGACCAAAACCCTAATTTGGTGACACTGTTGATTTTGAGGCTTGATCCACTCAGAATGCTGCAACCGTGTGCTTGATTCTTGATGTGGGAGTCCTCTTGATCCATTGGGGATGTTTGAGTGTTAGACAAGTGGAATATCATTTCATTTCTTGATTAATCCTTTGTCTAAGGCTCAGAGAGGACTTGAAACCCTAATTCTGATTGTAGTGAGTGCTCACCCATCTTTGGGGAGACTGATGGTTCATCCATATTGTGATGGTGATTTGCACAATGATGGGAATCTTAGTGGTCAAAATTTGGGGTATGACAGATGCCCCTATTTAATCTTCTTGGACCCGAAGGTGTGAATGGCGAAGATATTCGGGCATTCGAGGTGCAAAAGGATTAAATATTGGAATACCCAAAATTTTGATGGTGGTTAAGAATGGCAGTTCACGCGTCCTTCTTCTTTTGCTAAGCAATGAATCTTAGAAAAGGTAAACTTCCCCTCGATCCTGGTCTTCAGCCAAGGAACTGGTCTTAGTTTCTGAAATGAACTTCCCCTCGATCCTGGTTTCCTACCAAGGAACTGGTCTTAGTTTCTGATTTGAACTTCCCCTCGATCCTGGTTTCCTACCAAGGAACTGGTCTCATTTTCTTTTGTCAATAAATTTATTGACAAGGGACGCTATGTGTAGCGGTTTTCCTCAAACTTCTCGCCGAATTTTCCTGGGGAGATGCCATTTGATGGGAAAAACTTTTGATGTCAGACTTGCTGGGGAACCCATCTGTCTGAATTGTAAAGGCGTACAAACTTCTCTGGTTGGAGATGCCATTTGTTGACTTTACTGGGGAAAACAAGCCTCTTGAGAGACTGCTTCCAACTTGGGGACATTACATCATACTTTTCTCGGAGATCTTCTCGGAGAAATTCCATATGATGTGATCCAATTCTGAGGTGCTGATGACTTCATTAACATCGATTCTCCGGAGAGCAAAATCAATGTGTTGCTGAAAGTATTTAGTTGTGAGGCTTTCTCTGGGGATTTTCCTTAATCCGGGAAAGCGAAGATATCATCTTCAATGGCGAAGAGTAACATTTGTCGAAAGTTTCTCTAGTCTTCTCAGAGGTACAAGTTATCAAAGTGGTCAAGGGCCAACTCTAATCCAGAAATAAACTCGAGGAGAGAGATTGTTCAGACGCAACATTTCCTGACGAGGAAAGAACCGACAACTCGATTGTGACGACTTTTATCACTAGGGGATAAGACTGACTAGAGTGATAGTGATGCAATATGAATATGAATGTTAATCAATAATGCATGATGCATGTATGTATATGCTGACAAAACTGACATGACATACAAACTAGTAGATGAACTCGATTGGATACTCGGCCAAAGTGGGGAGATAAAAAGTATCGCTGGTTCAAAATAGCAATTATGCCTTGCTTAGGAGAAGTAGTCCCTGGGGGGAACAATCGTTGGTCGGGCTTAGTAGATGAGAACTCGGTCGAAGATGTCAGATGGAGTGTTCGCATCTGACATAATTGATCCTTTGTCCAGGCGCACTGGTTTAGAAGGATTACTTTGATTCTGCACTTTGAAGTTCAATTACTTCTAGCGAAGCGATCGATGTTCCTTTCGATGTTCAACAGTGGAAAGAAATTTCCACCTTTATTTTAAAAGCAGAAAAATTTTATCTAGTAAATTCATTTTTGTTTTATTTCAAGAATCGTTGATCATGTTAATGTCGTTCTGTAAAGCTAAAACAAATAAGAATTGCAAACAAAAGCACAAGGGCTCAAATTTTATTGATAGGATGGAAATCAGCCAAACGCGTGATTCCATAGAGTATTTACAAAGTTTGGAAATGGTAATTTAAGGTAAAAGGGCTACATTGAAACATAAAGACCACTATCCTTCTACCAAATTTGAATTCGGGGCATCCTGAGCTTCCGTCGAAGATGACCTTGACTGGAGTTTTCTGATGGATGACATGACCGCTACTAGGAAATTTACCCCTGTTGGACGTAGTTACTTGCCATTATCCCTAACTTTTGCCTGGATTGTACTTTTAGATTTCCAATCCACCGGGATGATTTTTTTTATTATGTCTCTAATTTTTTCCTGGACTGCCCTTTCGGGTTTTCAATCCACCGAGACGTTTTTTTTAGTTTAGGCAAAGTATTTCTTGACTACATCAACATTTGTGGGGTAGGAAAATTCCTCTCCATCCATGGTTGCAAGTCTCAAGGCACCGCCTGAGAAAGCTTTCTTGACTACGTAGGGGCCGTCATAATTCGGAGTCCATTTGCCCCGAGAATCAGTGAGGAATGATTGTATCTTTTTTAGCACAAGGTCTCCTTTCCTGAAGACGCAAGGTCGGACCTTTTTGTCGAAGACCTTCTTCATTCTCTGCTGATACAACTGACCGTGGCATAGTGCCATTATTCTCTTTTCTTCGATCAAATTTAGTTCGTCGTGTCTGCTTTGACACCATTCAGCTTCCGTAAGCTTAGCTTCCATCAATACCTGGATCGATGGGATCTCTACTTTGATGGGGAGTACTGCCTCCATGCCATATACTAGAGAGAAAGGGGTTGCCCCTATTGAAGTACGGACAGATGTGCGATAACCGTGAAGAGGAAAGGGTAACATCTCGTGCCAATCTTTGTAGGTTACAACCATCTTTTGAACAATCTTCTTGAAGTTCTTGTTAGTCGCTTCTACCGGCCCGTTCATCTTGGGTCGGTAGGGAGATGAGTTATGGTGTTCGATTTTGAAATCAGCACACAACTCTTTCATCATCTTGTTATTCAAGTTAATCCATTATCAGTAATGATCTGGCTAGGAACACCATAACGGCAGATGAGATTATTTTTGATAAATCGGACCACCACTTGTCGGGTTACATTGGCGTACGATGCTGCTTCAACCCACTTGGTGAAGTAGTCAATGGATACCAAGATGAACCGATGTCCGTTCGAAGCTTTGGGTTCAATCATGCCAATTATGTCGATTCCCCATATGGAAAAAGGCCATGGGGAAGATAGAACTTTGAGATGCGTTGGCGGTACATGGATATTTCTGAGTATATATGACACTTATGACACCTCCTCATGTACTTGTAGCCCTCAGATTCCATTGTCAACCAATAGTACCCTGCTCTTAGAATTTTTCTCGCCATTGTGTGTCCGTTGGCATGAGTGCCAAAGGATCCTTCATGAATTTCTTTCATCAGCATGTTTGCTTCTGGTCTATCTACACATCGGAGCAAGACCATGTCAAAGTTCCTCTTATAGAGTGTATCACTGCTCAGGAAGAAACTGCTTGCCAGCCTTCTGAGGGTTTTTCTGTCTTTCCTTAGTGCCCCAGGTGGGCACTCTTATTTATGAAGGAAGCATTTGATATCATGATACCAAGGTTTGGTGTCTGTGACTGCTTTGTTCGCGAAGATGTAAGCGGGCCGTTCAAGGCGCATTATGTCGATCTTAGGTAAGTTGGTCCATTGACCTACACTAATCATGGAAGAGAGGGTGGCTAAGGCATCAGCCATGTGATTCTCTTCACGAGGGATATGGTGAAACTCGATTCTGTTGAAGAATGGTAACAACCTTCTCGCATAGTCTTTGTAAGGAATCAGTCCTGATTGGTATGTGTTCCAATCTCCTTTGATCTGATTGACGACCAAAGCTGAGTCGCCATATACATCCAAGTTCTTGATCCTCAAATCGATCGCTTCTTCGAGAACCATGATACATGCTTCGTATTCGGCCTCGCTATTTGTACACTTGAATGTTAACCTGGCAGTGAAAGGGATATGAGTACCCTGAGGGGTAACAATGTATGGTAAAGGAAAGTCGTCCTTTGGACTAGACTTATTTAGATCTCTGTAATCGACACATTCTGACTTTTCCGTCCTTTTTTGGAACGGGTACGATGTTGGCTAACCATTGAGGATATTCTGACGTGGCGAGGAAACCCGCGTCATTCTGTTTCTGTACTTCCTCTTTGATTTTGACGGTCATGTCCGGGTGAGTCCATCTCAACCTCTATTTTACTGGTGGACATTCCGATTTCAATGGTAAATGATGTTCCACGATGCTAGTATGCAACCTTGGCATGTCCTGGTAGGACCAAGCAAACACATCGGGAAATTCTCTGAGAAGCTTTGTCAAACTCTCTTTGGCAGTTGGACTGAGCAGTGCCCCAATCCTGATTTCTTTTCTTTCTTTTTCTAAACCCAAGTTGATCGTTTCCAACGGCTCTTTGTGAGGTTCAATGGACCTTTCCTCTTGTCGGAGTAATCGGGAGATCTCTTCTGGAATTTCGTCGTCAACTTCTTCTTTAGCCCCAAATACCCGGAACTCAAAGTTGGGAGTAGGCATTGGATCGTATGTTTCAACGGGGTTTAAAATAAGTAATCTGCATGACGTGATGATTTGTGTTTAGAAGAGATAGAGAAAATGCAAGAGGGTATGCAGTGTATTTTTTTTACTGCTTGTTTTTATTATTTGTATTATTTTTTAGGATTACCATTTTCTGAAAAAAGCGAAAAGAGAAAACAACAATTAATGCGGAGATCACAGAACGACGTTATTTTATTTATGAACAAGTCGATTCTTGAAACTACAGCCCTATTAAATAAAACTCAGTCGCTTTGGGCAAAGTGAAGAGGGAAATTTACAGAAAGTGAGCCCTATCAAAACATCTGTTTCACCTGGGCAGGGTGAAAGGTTAAAGACGACAATTACTTTGACTTATGAACAATCTTCGGACCATCGACAACAACCCATTGGCGGCGAACTCCTCTGTGAATCACAAAGTCTGGTACTTTCCTTGATTTGTCTTAAGAAATGACGCTGATTTCTGGTGGAGCAGGATCATTGGAATCTGTTTCCCAGGAAAAGTTGACGTAGGAGGATTCCTCAGTTGTATTTTGCATAGTATTTGTGCTCTCAGGTATATCTCCCCATCCAGTTGGCTGGATATCTTCAAGCCTGATACGAGAGCTTTCAGGAGCGGTGTACTTGACCATGAAGTCAAATTTTCCACTTGGTTGTCCAAAGGTGTCCCACACTTCTTTGGAACTGGAGGAGTCATCTCTCTCGATGACGTTGACCTCGGGAAAAGCGTAGTTGATGAATTCTAGTCCGGCGAACTTTGCGAATTCATCATCGTGCGGGATATTTTCTGAATGCCCTGAGTGTTGATCCTATGACATGGTGGGGACGCAGGTATTCTGTTCAATGATGCTCAGCTGATTTTCATCGTTCGACTGATTTTCTTACCCCAAGTCTCCCAGGTACAGCTGTCAGATAAGCAGGGCACCCATTGGGCCATAATAGTAATGGTCAAAGTTGTCCTTCATCAGGGTGTCTTCCTCTAATGAGTTTGGTGGAGCCCGGAATCCTTCCGGATCACAATCTCCGTATATCATTTCTACATCTAACCTCGGTATAAATCTCGGACTCTGTGCGGGATAGCAAAATGGCGTAGGCACTTCTTCCTGAGACATATAACCGTCCTCGTTAAGATAGGACTTCCACTTTTTCTCCGTATTGGAGGAATCTCCCTCGTTGATGGTATCGACTACTTGAGGTACTGGGTGAAGGAAACCTCCACTATGGAAGAAGTCCTGAATAGGATGAAGACTTTCATCGTTAGTAGCTATCTGGGTGCAGGTTTGCAGAAAAAGCAAGACCCTTCTTTGTTTTATTATCGGTAGGAATGAAAAGTTGTCCCCATCCTTTGGTATTGTTATTCTTGATCACTTCGAGAGCATCTCTGTATGAGGAAATCGAGGTTCCCTTCTTTGACTGATTCTCTGTGTTCATCGAAAGTGCTTGGAACTGAGTTCCAACAACCTCCTTGGGTTCTACACAAGTAGATAATGACAAGTTACTCACGAGTAAGGCTTGCTCCCCACAGACCGTGACGAGTTGATCATTCTTGACGAACTTCAGTTTCTGGTGAAGTGTCGAAGTGACTGCCCCAACCTGGTGTATCCACGGTCTTCCTAATAAACAGCTGTACGCTGCCCGGACGTCCATGACCTGGAAAGTGATTAGGAAAGTGTGAGGATCGATAGTTATGGAAAGGTCGATTTCGTCGATAACTGCTTTTTGAGACCCGTCAAATGCTTTGACGATGACCTCACTGCCCCTCATCGGGGGTCCTTTGTATGATAGTCGCTTTAAAGTGGACTTCGGCATAACGTTGATGGCCGGTCCTGTGTCTACCAGTACGCTGGCTAAAGCATCGTCCTGGCAGTTAAATGTGATATTGAGCGCTATGTTGTGACTTTTGCCCCCCTCTGGCAAATCCTCATCACTGAATCCTAAGTTGTTGCAGGAAGTGATGTTAGAGATGATGCTATCGAATTGTTGTATTGACACATCCTGTTCCACAAAGGTCTGCTCTAAGACTTTCTGTAGAGCCTCTCTATGGGCTTCGGAACCGAGTAAAAGTGATAGCACTGAGATCTTTGAAGGAGTTTGTAACAGCTGATCAACAATGTTGTATTCACTCCTTTGGATGAGCTTCAGCATCTCATCATCGTCCTTTGACAGGTCAGGATTACTGGATTGACCGACTGGTGGATCAGGAGCTTCTGTCGGATGTTCCTTTTCTTTGTTAGGTTCTCTAACTCCTTGGTTGAAGATTCGACCGCTCCGTGTTACTCGACTGATGTCTGGAATATTCACAATGGAGGGTAATGGAATTTCCTTTCCATTATCAATTATTGTTGCACCGTATTTGTAAGGGATTGCCTTAACTGATTCATACGGTAACGGTCCCGGAAGATAGATAACTACAGGAACCTTCTGATTTTTCTGACTGTCGTAAGTAACTTCAATCAGTTCCTAGCTAAGAACCTTTGATTCGTCCAGTAGAGGGTTGATGGTACAAACATCCTTGTTCTGTTGATGATCAGAGATTACAACCACATCTTTGATTTGATCAATGAAGTAGTCTGGCGTCCAGTTGATTGGCTCAGAACTCGGACAAGGGTGAATCTCTTTACAATCCAACTGACCTTGAAGGGCTGACCGCACAAGGTAGCATCCTTGGTTATTCCCCGAGCAGATTCTACAACGTTTATAGTTGTGTGGTGGCACCTGGCCACGTCCATTTTGAATGCAATGCAACCTTACCAGATATGTTTCCAGAGATCGGACATCCTGACTTTGACGCCGAGTAGGGTTTCCATTAAGCACACTGATTTGTAGCGTGTCTTCATCCATATAGATTGGAAGCCACCAGTGGTTTAATAAGTGTTGTAAAGTTCTCTGAACGAGAGCGCACCCTTGGTTACTCTCACAACATCCTTTACAATTTTTATAATCATGTGAAGTGAGAAAACTGAGTTGAACCTGCTTGGCGTGTAACTCCACCAAGCTGGTATTCATCAAGCGAATATCAAAGATTTGAATCATATTGATCTGATAAGGATTTCTATCATGGTAGTCCTGGATTCATCTAAGATCCATCTGACGCTGGAGAACCTCTTGTACAAAAGAGCATCCCTGTTTGTTTACCGAGCAAGTCAGACAGGAATTATAATCGTGCCGCGGCATATTATGATACTGGCTTTGCCTTGAGTGCATCTCCACCAAGTTGACATTCATTGCACGGATTTCATGGTTCTGAATGATGTTGACTCCACGAACTCGATGCTCTTGGATCCATCCGAGATCCAATTGTTCTTGTAGAGCTGATTGCACCACAAAACATCCCTGATTGTTTTTAGAGAAGATATCACACTGGTAATAATTATGAGGTGGCACATGGCCATATCCGCTCTGTCTACAATGCATCTTGACCAAGTTGGCTCTTAACAAGAGTACATCATGAATTTGATAGATGTTGTTAGACTCTCCCTCTATCAAATTGACTGCAGCTTTCTCATGTTGAGGCAGCGGGTCTATGAGAACCTTCGGATTCGTATCTTTGAAAGATAAGACCCCGCTCCTAATAAGCTTTTGTACGTCGGATTTGAAACTGAGACAGTTTTCTATGTTATGCCATAGTCCTCCTTGATGTTAAGGACAAGTCTGATCTGCCTTGAACTAAAAAGGCTGATTTTCCGGTACTGTAAGAGGAGACTTGGTTTGGACATGCCCCTTGACCAGTAATAATGGAAACAGTTCCACGTACAACATCGGTATAGGGTCAAACCCTAGTGGTCGTGTTGTACGGCTGTTGTTGTACTGAGGACGAGCCTGCTGAAGAGGTTATTGTGTCCTTTGTTGATATTGATGTTGAATTGGTTGGCTCTCCGCAACCTGAGGTTGATATGTAGGAACAGGCGCGGGATTGATAGTAAGAGTTATAGCTGCTACTGGTTGATATGGTCTCCTTTGCTTTTCGAGAGAGATATTCCCAATATCTTGCTCTTTTTTCTTAGGGAGAGCACTACCGTATCATTTTGTACTACTTGATGATCCAGCGTCTTTAACCAAACGTCCTTCCCGGACCGCTTCCTCAAGACGAACTCCCATGTCCACCATCTCGGTGAAGTCACTGGGCGCACTGGCGACCATTTTGTCGTAGTAAAATGAGCTCAAGGTTCTTATGAAGATCTTTGTCATCACTTTTTCCTCAAGAGGTGGACAAATCTGGGCGGAAATTTCACGCCATCTCTAAGCGTACTCCTTAAAGATTTCCTTGTCCTTTTGTGACATTGATCTGAGTTAATCTCTGTCCGGTGCCATGTCCAAATTGTATTTATATTGTTGAACGAAAGCAGTGCCAAAGTCTCTGAATGTACTGATCGTAGCGCGGTTTAAACCCATGTACCATTTTAATGCAGTACTGGTTAAACTATCTTGAAAGTAGTGAATCAATAGCTCCTGGTTCTTTGCCTGAGCTGACATTCGCCGAGCGTACATCACCAAATGGCTCTGAGGGCAAGAGTTACCCTTTCACATTGGTGCCATGCCCTTGGCATCTTCGCTTTACCGAAGTTTGTAACCTTCAGGCCCAGCGGTTCCTGCTGCGGTTCCCTGATCCTCAGCGATTGGCAGAACATATCCTTCCGGGATATAGTTAATAGGCATGCCCCAGGGACGGTCTTTCAAAATTTTGTACCTAGGATCATACTTCTCCACTATGGGCATCGATGTGATCTCGGAGATCACAGTACTTTGTTGTTGCATTTGAGCTTCTGCTAGAGCTTGCATGTCATTATGAAGCTTTCTCAGATCCTCTTTCAGAGTGTCGATCTCTTCTCTCAACTCTGTGTTCTCTTCCTCGAGATCATCCATCTTTTTCTGACGATTGGCCCGAGTATTGTACGAATGAGACAGTTTGACTCTAGAATCGAGACTCAAACGTGAGATTCGTAGGTAAGAAGAATGCGTTTATGAGAATGATGAATGCAATGATTAATTATTTTTGTTTATTCAAAGTAAAATTCGACAATTGGATTGCAAATATCAAACAGTGGAGAAACCCCGTTTTATTGAATTCAAAGGATTGCGGAAATGGAAATACAGTAGATTACAAAGTGCTGAAAAAGGAAATCTAAGCTAATGGATCTTGAGTCCTCTCTGAAGAGAGCTCAGGTGCTGGTTTGGGTGCTTTCCTTTTCTTTGACCGGGGCTCTTGGGTCGTTGTCGAGTTGTCATTCCTTTTCCAAGTGAAAGGAGCGAGCAAATTCCTTTGGTCATCCTAATTTTCTACAGCATGTTGCTCTAGAATCTCAATTAGAGCATCTTTTTCACTTAATAGCTGCTGTATTTTCTTGCACTCCACATTGAGAATACGGTACTTGTTCCTCCAAGACCTCTTCTCCTGCTGAACTTTACTGAGAGTAACTTGAAGTTTTTCCATCTCAGACATGAAATAAAGGGCAGAGTCCCTTAATGGAAGAACTTTCTGGCGAGGGTACGGCATCCTCAGCTTGAGAGCTCTAGTTTGTACCCAGTGGAGATAAGGCTCCATCAAGACACATTCTGGTTTTCCTAGAGACTCTCATCGTTTCCTATGAAGGTGTTTCTAAGCGTGCACTATTTCCGTCTTTAGTGCCCTGTCATTTTCTCCTTCCTTGAAGAAAAGACCTTCCAAATGAGCATTGCGCGGGACATGCCTCATTGGGTATCCAAATTAACGACGAACTAACACTGATGATAGTTGATCCCCCCTTAGTTCCTATAAGGGGTACATTTGGGAAATTTCCTCAACGATCAATGATTTTGATCCCATCATAGATTCGATTGTACCAATCGATGTCAGAGTTGGTAAGAGACATGATTCTCTGCGACCAACGTAAAGTATTCTTTTGATCCCAAAATGCAGTAGACTTGGGCAAATGGGAAGTGAACCATTTATAAAGCAAGGGTACACAGCACGTGATCATTCCTCTGCTGTATAAATTCCTTAAGTGTACCGAATAATACACAACTGCGAGTAAGGTCGGTACGGGGTTTCCAATCAGAAAAATCCTAATGGCGTTGATATATACGAAGTTATAGATGTTAGGAAACAAAAATAACCCGTAGGTGAGCAAAACAAAGATGCTCTCTAAAGCGGCCACGTTCCCTATACTAGCAAAGTACAGGGCTTTCTTTATCAAGAGTTGGGCTGCAAACCCTGGATGCCACCCTTAGTGGTCATGTGAGTCCTGACTTCTGACTCGTCCAAATAAATTGCTCTTGCATTGGTCTGATCATTTGGAATTTCTTCCAGTCCAGAAAAGGGAGCTTGATCAGTGATATGCAGACCAGTCAAGTGAGAATACTCCTCCAGCGTTGGTACTAGCTGATAATCTGGGAATGTGAAACAGTGATAAACCGGATCGTAGAACTGGATTAGTGTGGACAAGATTCCTTCAATTACATGGACTCTTAACAAGGACAGCAGTCCTCCATACTTGGCACTGAATGCCTCGTGGTTGGTGATTATTCTCGCCAAACCTCTTAAATCCTCTAACTTTGGAACCTTGAAGGTGTACTTATGAGTTCTCCTTCTACCGAAATCCATTAGCGCAATCTCCTTTCTCTGACATTTGCAATCATTGCCTTAGTTTAATTTGAAAAAGAGAGACTAGAAGAGAAGATTTTCTTTGTTTTAATGTTTTTTAAATGAATACATGAATGCAGTACACAAAAACATATAAAAAACATGGGGTCAAAGGGTCGGTGTCATGAAGTCAAGGCTCTACCCCCCCCCCCCCCCCCAAAGGTTTATATTGGTGATTTTTTGTACCTGTCCGCAAAATCATTGACCCCTCTTAGATAACAATAACAAGCGGATCACCAGCGAGCTGATGTATCCTGGAGTGATCTTAGATGAGGGTAGTATCGCGTGACAACTATTTTCGATAGCTTCCGCACTACAAAATGCCTTAAGTCTACTAAAAACCTCAGCTTCTCAGATAACCCATTCGACTACACTACTTTCAACAACCGAAGTCGTATAGGCAATGTATCTGCAAAGGGAGTCTCCACTGAGTTTGATGGTTGATCGGGGGCTCTTAACTGGAATTCACTCCCAGTAAGATTACCCGCATTGCCATCACCTATCTTAGGTGTATACTCAATCTTTCCACATGCGGCATCAGACGCATTCCCATTAGCAGAAAAATAAACACAGATATCAATTAGGAAAAGCAGTATATATATTTGTCTTAATCATCCTAGACCTCTAGTCTTATGATCCTATATAGACAATGACTCCCCAACAGAGTTTGTCATTTCTGTGACACTTTGTGAACTCAGGGTTTTCTACCTAAGAGATGGGAAGAGAACAAGATCTCGTTGATCCCCAGCAGAGTCGCCATTTTTCTGTAGCGCAAATTTTTTCGTGGTTGCGAAGCACTATCGCTTTGGGGTACTACAGTTTGATTCATTTTTTATCCTATTGGAGCTGATGAAAGAAGGGAAATAGATGTCTCCAATCAACCCTGCTTGCAAACGGAGTTTAAACAGATGATTGTTGGCTTACAGATGCTATTAAGATTGTGGGTCTCTCTTAGGTTATTTTGTTAAGAACACAGTGTTTGGATTATTTGTAAGATGTTAGGACTGATGTATGAAGGTACGGGATTTTGGGTTTTTGATTAGTATGCTCGCTAAGATTTTTTTCAATCTTATGCCTACGTATTCCTGTTTGATGAAACAGGGAAATCAGAACAATCGTAGTTCCTCCTATTCTATGGGAGGAAAAAGGTTGTTTTGGTGTCTTGTTCAAAGCCCAAGACGTGAAGCTAAATGTGGTTTGTATCTTGTTCAAAGCCCAAGATGTGAAGCTGAAGGGTCTATTTGTATCTTGATCGAAGCCCAAGATGTGAAGCTAAAGGGTTTTGACTTTAGAGAGAATTTGTCATCTCTAAAGGGGGATATTTGGTTTGTTTGTCATAACTGTTGGGTGACTGATCATAAAGGAGAATTACTTTAATGATAACTCGATTTCGTATCGTATTTTCCGACTCATTACGCGCACTTTTAGTACCATTTTATCGAGTCTTTCATACTATTTGCTTTGATTTATTATGTTTTCCTTTGATTTTATGTCGACAGGTATTTAATCGGCAAGTATGAAAAAAAGAGCAAAAACAGAGCTGAAGAGTGAAGAAAAGCAGTAAAAAGTCAAGTTCTGGCCTCCTCAGAGCAATGGCGCTCGCCATGGCCTGAGGAAGGTGCTCGCCGTGCCCAAAAAGGAGGGAAATCAACTTTTGAACTAATGACGGTCGCCATTAAGCATACGGCGGTCGCCATTATGCGTGGGAGCAGTTTTTCAGTGACAGTTTGACAGTTTTGCTTGATTTGAATTCAAATCGTACCAGACCTTCTTGGAGCCAATTTTCCTCTATAAATACACCCTTGAGGGTCTGCATTTGGGGGGATCCGAGTTGCACGGAAGCGCTGCCGAATTCTTTAGCCTAACTACATATTTACTTTCCAAAGCAGCAATTGCTCACATTGAGTAGTTGTTGCACTGTTGTAATCTTTTACATTATTGCCGATTGTACGCTTGGATCGATTGGTCATTCAATAGAAGTTGTTTTCATTCCAGTTTATTTAAGGTTATTTACTTTTCCGTCTTTACAGCATTGTTTAGTTTACTTGCTTGCAACATAACTTGATTTCAAGATTAAAACTTAAATCTGTGTTCCTGTTAAAATCAATCAGTATGTATGATTTAATTTCCAGCATTATTAATATGTCAGTTTTAAGAATTAATATGTTAGGCTAGTTCTGTCTGAGTCCGGCGTATGAGAACCGTCATTACCGAAGGGACTCCGTAGATGTATTAAGTACGAAATCACGATTGTATGTCGTTTTGGTTATAATTTCTATGCGTAATTTAAGTAGCTTTGTCATGAGAGTGAGAAGTTATTTAACATTGTTTTGTCATGAGAGTGAGAAGCATATAAAGGTTTGAGCCGAGATTCGTGAGAGCGTGAGGGGCGAACCGGATAGTAGAAATTAGGCATCATATCTAAATACAGCGAGAGCACTTTAGATGTTGATTAGGATATTGTTGGCTTTCAAATAGTGTTTCTTAGTTACCGGGCGAGCGAGAGCAAAATCTTGGGATTAAGAGATATGGCTTAAGTTAAGACCGCGAGAGCGTGAGGCGGAACCTTTAAGTCGGTATATTCTACAGAATAGGCATACAATCACAATCATTACTTGTTTTCTATAAGTCCTTTAGGTGAGCGGAAATCATATTTCGTGCTCGTTTTAGTATTATTTTCAAACCTTTAGTAATTAGCATTTATATTTCTGTTCGTACCTTTTTAAGCATAGCCTTAGCTTTACATCGCAACGATAGATTACAGTAGGCTGATATTGGTCTCTGTGGGTTCGACAATCTTTTATATTACTTCGATAAATCTGTGCACTTGCGGAGCATCAAGTTTTTGGCGCCGTTGTCGGGGACCAACGGTCAATATTGTGATTCCATTGTTGCACTGTATAGACTAAGGCACTCTTGTTGAAAAAAAAAAGAAAAAAAAACCATGTATCACCCAAATTTTCTCTATGCCTACCACTCACAATATCTCGAGGAACCGAATCCAAATTACCTATACAATTACCACTCCCAATATGTTGAGGAACCACAAGAATTCCATAATTCTAACCTCGAAAAATTAATGGAGGATTTCATTGAAACAACAACTAATTCTAGGCTAGAATCTATAATGGAGCACTTTGTGGAGACACAAACTCTCCAGAATGAAGAGTTTAGAAAACAACATCTCAATACTTATGAAACCTTTAGGCAGATGACCACTGTGGTCGAGTCCCTCACGACTCACACTGAGGCATTGGAGACTCAAATCTCTCTGCTTGCCCACACACCTATAGGACACTCCCTTGAGAGACATGTGGATGTTGTAACGACCAATAGTGAAAAACAAATTGAAAATCCTAAGGAGAGTGATAATGAATTTGAGGAGAGTTATGGTGAGAAAAGAGTAGAAATTGAGAAAAATCCACCGACGCCACCCAAAAGGGAGGTTGTCGAAGAGGTAGAGAAGGAAACATCTATTATTGTTCCACCTCCCTATACCCCACAAATTTCTTTCCCGCAAAGGTTTGTAGAAGTTAAGGTAGACTCCAAATCCAAAACATATGTGGAGGTATTGGAAAATATCCACACCGATACACCTTTATCTGAGGTCCTGCATAAAAAAAGAAAGTTTGAGGACCATGAAACTAGGAATATCATTACTGTTAAGAGGGTAAGGTTAGATTTTGATGTAGTGGATGAAAGAACTAAGCCCAAACTTGAAAAACTAATACTTAGGATAGATCCAGAACCACCACCACAAGTTCAAAAGAATGAACCATCCCATAGAAGAAAGAAAAGAAAAGGTGAGGGATATGTGAGATGGCTTGATAAGTGGCCATGGAAACCGAAGATTATTAGTCGTCGAGCTATCGACGTTAAATAAAGCGCTGCGTGGGAGGCAACCCACGAGATTTTTAATTTAATTTTTTAATTTTATTGTTTGTGTTTGCAGGAAATAAAGAAATGTATTGCTTGTCATGTCTTAGCTACATCTAGGCAAAAATTCTCGATCCTGGAAACGATTTGGTGCCTACGGACATTCCTAAGAATGTCGCTGCTGGTGGTGACACTGACGATGAGTATGATAGGAGAGAGCATGTCTCTCCCGTCAGTAACTCACCTCTTCCTCGTTCTTCTCTTAGTCATGTTCCACCTGCACACACTGCACCATATCTTTCTAACATTTTTGCAGGTACTTCCTCTAGAAGCTGTCGAATATGATGAGCTGATTCAAGAATTGCGTAATTAAAGATGTCATAAAATGCTTGACGCCAAAGTAGAAGTGGTCAGTGAAGACAGTGACAAAAAGAGTAGGATCAGAGTAGATTTGGCCATGGTGGCAAGCAGTAGCATTCATACAGGTTCTATCTTTCCTTTTTCCACATTTTATCAAAACATTGAGGACAATGTTTGGTTTCAGTGTGGGGGAGGAACTTTATCGCTTTAATTTTACCGCTTTTTAGTTTGATTTATTGTTTTTTAGTTTATTTCATGCTTTTAGGAATTCTATCTATTTTTAATATTTTGTCGAGTCATTGCATGTGCTGTCGAGTCTTTATGCGTGGTTTTCACTTGTTATTCAATTTCCCCGAAATTTTAAAAAAATTTAACCTCCAACAGATTTTTTTTGTTTCGATTCACGTCACGACACTCTGAAAGTATATAGGTCGTTTAGGCTGTGTTAGATAGACTTGGGAAAGTTTTGTAAATATCGGTACCGTTCCTACACCTTAGATTCCCTAAGTATGTGATATTGATTTAAATAGACATTATGCCAAGACCTTATGCCTAGTTTCTTAGAAGTAACCTCTTGATTAGTTTATACTAGCAATCAGCACCATCCTTGTGTACAAACTAAGTAACGAACCGATGCAAATATGTGTTGATCTCAAAAATTTGAATAATGTGATTTTTATAGAAAAAACGAATGAAAGACATCTTCCCGCTAAGTTAGGTGGTCCTCACCCGACCATTTAGCCTAAAGGTTCGGACTCTTGAAATTCGTCAAAAGAAAACATAATGTGCGAAAAAGAAAAAAAAATTGAATTTCGAGATCATATAACACAAACAGGTTCGCTTACCATGTAAGTACAAAGGATAACGGGCTTAATGTGATTTCGCGAGAATGAAAAAGAGGTGAAATAGGATGAAGGATGTAGGTCGAGTTATAATGTCATGATTTGAATTGGTATTGCATAGGAAGGGAGTCTTTGTCCGCAAATGTGGAAATGTGTCGTTGCGATATCCTTGTTTTCACTATTTAGTACCTATCGATTAAACATTAACCTAGCAGCCACGTATAATTAGAGTCTCGTTGTGCCTATGTTTCGAACCGTGCTTATTTTCTTTTTACTGTGTTGGATGATTTCTTGAGGACAAGCAATGGTTTAAGTGTGGGGGTGTTGATTGCTTGATGCTCCGTAAGTGCACGGATTTATCGAAGTAATATAAAAGATTGTCGAACCCACAGAGACCAATGTCAACCTACTGTAATCTATCATTGCGATGTAAAGCTAAGGCTATGCTTAAAAAGGTACGAACGGAAATATAAATGCTAATTACTAAAGGTTTGAAAATAATACTAAAACGAGCCCGAAATATGATTTCCGCGCACCTAAAGGACTTATAGAAAACAAGTACTGATTGTGATTGTATGCCTATTCTGTAGAATATACCGACTTAAAGGCTCCGCCTCACGCTCTCACGGTCTTAACTAAAGCCATATCTCTTAATCCCAAGATTTTGCTCTCGCTCGCCCGGTAACTAAGAAACACTATTTGAAAGCCAACAATATCCTAATCAACATCTAAAGCGCTCTCGCTGTATTTAGATATGATGCCTAATTTCGACTATCCGATTCGCTCCTCACGCTCTCGCGAATCTCGGCTCAAACCTTTATTTGCTTCTCACTTTCATGACAAAGCAATGTTAAATAACTTCTCACTCTCATGACAAGGGTACTTAAATTACGCATAGAAATTATAACCAAAACGACATACAATCGTGATTTCGTACTTAATACATCTACGAAGTCCCGTCGGTAACGACGGTTCTCATACACCGGACTCAGACAGAATTAGCCTAACATATTAACTCTTAAAACTGACATATTAACAATGCTGGAAATTAAATCATACATACTGATTGATTTTAACAGGAACACATATTTAAGTTTTTATCTTGAAATCAAGTTATGTTGCAAGTAAGTAAACTAAACAATGCAGTAAAGACGGAAAAGTAAATAACCTAAAATAAACTAGAATGAAAAAAACTTCTATTGAATGACAAATCGATCCAAGCGTACAATCGGCAATAATGTAAAAGATTACAACAGTGCAACAACTACTCCATGTGAGCAATTGCTGCTTTGGAAAGTAAATTTGTAGTTAGGCTAAAGAATTCGGCAGCGCTTCCGCGCAACTCGGATCCCCCCAAATGCAGACCCTCAAGGGTGTATTTATAGAGGAAAATTGGCTCCAAGAAGGTCTGGTACGATTTGAGTTCAAACCAAGCAAAACTGTCAAACTGTCACGGAAAAACTGCTCTCGCGCATAATGGCGACCGTCGTATGCCTAATGGCGACCGTCATTAGTTCAAAAGTTGATTTCCCTCCTTTTTGGGCACGGTGAGCGCCTTCCTCAAGCCATCGCGAGCACCATTGCTCTGAGGAGGCCAGAACTTGACTTTTTGCTGCTTTTCTTCACTCTTCAGCTCTGTTTTTGCTCTTTTTTTCATACTTGCCGATTAAATACTTGTCGACATAAAAACAAAGGAAAACATAATAAATCAAAGCAAATAGTATGGAAGACTCGATAAAATGGTACTAAAAGTGCGCGTAATGAGTCGAAAAATATGATAAGAAATCGAGTTATCATTTAACTAGGATATGTGAACCCAACAGTGCCATAATTTCCTTTATAGGGGATTTTTAGCCTGAAGGAGAAGACTTTAACTCAGTTTAGAGCAATGCCATCTTTCCTTAGGGATTTCTCATGCTAAAAGAGGGACAGTGGCGTGGATGTAAAGAATCTAGAGGCTTGCCGCTTACAGCAATTAGATGAAGGAAAAGGAGTTGTTGATGTTTGTATACTGTGAACGAGGAACAAATTTTGATGCTAACAGGTTGATTGACTCAACCGGGGTTTTCTTATACAAAGCCAAAGAGGAGGCTATTGACCCAACAAGAGGGTGCTTTTATGTGTCTCGTACGAAGCCCGAGAGAGAGCCTAAAAGGGGTTTGACTCAACAAGAGAGTCTTTTATACTCAACAAGAGAGTGTTTTAGTATCTCGTACAAAGCCCGAGATGGAGGATAAAAGGGGTGGACTCAACAAGAGAGTCTTTTATACTCAACAAGAGAGTGGTTTTGTATCTCGTACGAAGCCCGAAATGGAGGCTAAAATTTTGACTCCGTTGGGGAGAATCATTGTACAAAGCCCAAGAGGAGGCCAACTTCACAGAGGAAGGATCATTATACAAAGCCTAAGAGGAGGCTAGCTTCACTGAGGAAGGATCATTATACAAAGCCTAAAAGGAGGCTACTTATGCTGGTGACTGTTTCAGTTTAGAGACAGGTCCATTATGTTGGATAAAAGAGAAAATCAGTTCTTATGAAGGAAAAGATTAAAGGTATTGTTGTGCTTTGGAATTGATCAGAGGATCAGGCCTATTTCCTGTTCTTTAAGGAAACGGGAAATCCAAAGGGTATTGAGACTGTCCAAGTCTACTGGTGTTTTGGAAAATTCGATTCTCAGGTACCGAATGATCTTTGTATAATGCCCAAGAGAAGGCTGGTATGTTAAGGGATGAAGGTTAACCCATTAACTGGTCTGACACTTGACTCAGAAAGATAACTCTAGCAAATTGATGACTAGGTTTTGTTCCTATACCTGTAGAGGTCTCTGGGTCCTAGTACTAAACCAAAGAGAAGGCATGAGAGCTTTTAAGAAGCCGAAGGGTCCTTGTACAATGCCCAAGAGGAGGCGGGGATGCTTTTAGGAAGCCTGTGGGTCCCCAAACCCCGAGAAGTTCAAGGCATGCCATCACCGAGAATAGATCAAGCCAGGAAAGTCCTAGAATTTGGAAGAAACTCAAGAGATGCAATTCACGGAGAAAAAATCATCTCTGGGGAGTTAGAGTTTCTTTGACGATTTCTAAGGGTGACAGTCTTAGAAAGGGTTAACAGAGAATGCTGCCTTTCACGTCTCCATATTGTTTAACCCCAAGAGGAGGGAAGACTGTGTCTGGTAATCCTATTAAGATCTAGTTTTGTTTGTATTTAAGAGTGACCAACAGGAATTTACCTAGTGCTAGACGTAGTTGCCGGGGAAAACTCTAAATAATTATACTAGTATTACACAGTGGATGTATAGAAAGTATATAAAAGTTTGTGAAAGAAGACTTACAGTGAGCAGCCCCACAATATAGTTATATATATGAAAGCGGAAAAAGAAAGCGGGTAAACACTTACTCGGTTGTAAAGCGTCCATGCTGTTTGGTTAGTTGTTCAACAAAGAAAGCTTTGATAAAAATATTATATTCAAAATCAAAGGAGAAAGTGCTTTGAAAAGATTGTTGGGGCTTACGGCTCAAGGAGAGGCCCAAGGTTTATCAGTGATCGCACTGTTGTTTTGTACAGGGACTTATACAAGTGACTGAGGCCCAAAAAGGTTTTATGTACAAAGGGAAGAGGCCCAAAGGTGTTTAAAGAAAAAGAATGGGGCTTATAACACGAGGGTAGGCCCAGATGATCTGATTTTTGAACTGGCGATCGCGTCGAGATTTCTTATTGGGTCTTATACAATGCACTGAGGCCCAAAAAAGTTTTGGTTAAAAGGGGGTTGGGTCTTACACGCTAATAGAGTCCCAATAATTTAATTTTGTACAAGTGACAGGGCTTACAGCTCAAGGAGAGGCCCAAGGTTATTTGTTTTGAAAACAGCGATCGCGCCGAGGTTTTTGAAAGCACAGTGGGTCTTATACAATGACTGAGGCCCAAAAAGGTTTATTTACAAAGGATTGGGTCTTACACTCTACCAAGAGGCCCAAAAGTGTTTTTTGAAAGATGTATGGGACTTACAACACAAGGGGAGGCCCATAATGGTTTTTGTTTGAAAACGACGATCGCGCCATTGTTTTAAAAATGTACAGAGGGACTTATACAATAAGTGAGGCCCAAAAAAGGTTATGTACAAAAAGGGTTGGGACTTACACTCTATTAGAGGCCCATGAGTGTTTGAAAATGATTTGTGAGGGTGAAAATCAAAGAAACCCTAATTTTGTTTTCCTTTAAAAGTAAATATTTAAAGAAAATCAAATAAAATGATAAAATACCAAATGAGTTTGAATAAACCACTTATGACTTTTATTGAAGGTTTGAAAAATTAGGTTTTAATCACAAGATGAATTAAAACTCATTTGGTTTTGATTTTCAAAGTAAATAATCACTTTTAAATGTTTAAAAACAATAAAAAAGGAATTTATTCACAAAAATACTAATTATATTAAATAAATAATATAAATTTGATTTTTTTGTGGAATAAAATATTTCAACATTTTTGTGCTTTTTTTGCAAAAAGAACGAATAAAAAATAATTAAAATTGAGGGAGTTATTAATTTTTCAAATCATTAAAAATAATAAGAAAAACAATAAAAAGTGGAAAAAATAGCAAAAAGAGGATCTGGGGCGAGGGGGATTCGAACCCCAGACCTCTTGTGTATAGAGCGTGCGCCTTACCACTGGGGTGGTGATACATCCATTGATTGAAACACAACCACAAATATACAAGGCTTGCCTTGTTTTTGGCCTGGCCCAAGGCAAGGCAAGGCAAGATTTTGGTTGAAAACGTAAAGGCCAAAACTTTCTCATTTCTCCATGGATTGGGACAAAATTTCGGTCTATCCTGCCTAGAGTTTCACAAGGAATCCAATGGTGGTGGTGTTTTTTTTCAGATCATGCTCCTATTGAAAAACCCGATAGTGGTTTTGAAATAGGTCATGATTTGCATTTTCTGTGCCATCTCTTGGTACAAGCATGAATTACATGATAAATTGGTGCAAACACAACACATATAACATGTATAAGAGATGCATGATCAGTGGACATCAAAAGAAAGCATGATTCAAAGAATCCAAGTTGTGATGCTTACCTCTTTTTGGAGCTTTTGTGCAATCTACCAAGTGCTTTGTTCCAAAAATGATTTGATGCTTTGAACAACCTCAAATAATCCCTTAGAAGCTTTTAGGATGGTTGGAATCAGCTGGAAACCTCAGGAACAAGTTTGAGCTCTTTCTTGCAAAAGGGGCAAAAGTGGCCAAAATAGCAACTCTGTCAAATGGTGTTCCAGATGTGGGGAACCATTTGGGACAGTTTAAGGATGATATTTGGAGTGTGTTTGAGGTTTTATCTGGTTTAGAAAGTGACTGAATCAAGACATGGCTTGAAAAATGCACAAAAGTCCTATTTTTGAGGTTTTGAGAGGTGACTTTATGATTTTGGTGTTACAGGTCACTTGTGAGAGTTTAGACAGCTTAGATATGACATATTGGATGTGTTTGGATCATGAGCTGTGGTGGAATTGCTCTCTAACTTAAAAACTCAGAGTTACCTTGCTAAAGACGGCATTTTTGCCAAGAGAAAGAGATTTTGAGGAAAGCAAGTGTTGTAGTGCTTTGGTGTACTCAAACTGATCACAATTGAGCTCTATTTATAGTAGAGCAAGTTTGTTTTGGCTGCAATAGTGAATGGCAACTGCAGCAGAGGTTTGGCCAATGTTGAGCAATGGGAATCCAAGTCTCCTCTAGCCATTAACTAGAGGTTAGGGCACAGTCTGCTGGTTCCCTTGGTCTTGGATAAGTCTTGACTGAATTCAGTAGGAAATGCCTCAGTCCATTCCACCTTGGTGCATCCATTGAATGCTGGAAAACAAAATTGGAGTCTTGTCCCCTCTTTAGGCATTTCTTGGTTTGGCATGCTATTTTTAGTTCCAAGGACTTATGAGGCTTGGGATCAGAGTTGGTTCCACTTTGGTCTCCCCCTGAGGTGTTCAGATGGATAAAAGTGTTTGTCATTTGCACAAATTTGGTAAATTGAGCAAAATGCACAAATCTGCCTTGCTTTGACAGTTTTCAGCAAGACATGTTGCCATTGTCGTATCTCATGGCTCAAGTGGAATTTATTGGAGTTCTTGGCCATTTTGGAAAGCCCTCATATGATACAGCAACTGTTAGATCATAATTGGTTTTGATACTTTTTGGAACCAAGTGAAAAATGTCCCTACATTTTGAAAAAAGTAAGACAGATTCTGACTTAGTAAAAATTTCACTTAAGTGTTGGAAAAAAGTGACATTTTCACTTTTTGTGAATTTGATCATTCCATAACTTAAAATCCATGAGGAATTGGAATGAGTTATGTTTGAAGCTTTTGTAGAGTGCCATGAGAGCTACAAATCCAGCTTTGGATGGGGAAAAATGTCCTTGTGGTTTAGGAGTTATGATTCTCCAAAGTTGGTACCCTAGCCACTTTGTTCCATAACTTAGAAAATTTCTAAGTTTTTTATGGTTACCCCCTTTTACAAGTTATCCCACTTTTCTTGATTTTTCTTGATGAATGATGATTCCAATCACACATTAACATCATTTTAGGGTTAAGGAACCATAATTGACCAAAAAATCAAAAAGTCAAACTTTGACTTTTGAGCACAGTTGACTTTTTATCAGATGAATTCCAAACTGTGCGATCCTCTATGAAATCAAGTCCTTGACCTAAATCAAACTTGATGGATTTATTTCATAGGTGTTATTGGGTGTATTGAATCATGTCCTAGGGTTTGGGAGCATGTCCTGGTCAAAAGTCATAGCTACAGTTGACTTTTTCCTCAAAACCCTAATTGTGGTTCAGATGAAACTGAAACCTGTGAATCAAGCTTCTTGGATCAATCCATTGTTGCAAATGAATTAGTTTATTATAGACCCTCAAATCCTCTCTTGAGGTCTTGGCTCATGTTTTGTCCCAAAAGTCAACTTAGGGGCGAATTAGGTCAAGAACCCTAATTCTTGATTTTTGGTGAATGCATCCCCTGAGGCTAAATTGACTTGATGATTGGGTCCATCATGTCCCTTGGAGCATCTTAGGTTATGCTTTGAAGCATTGGCTCATGCCCATAGGAAAATTTCCATCTGGAGGCCCTGGTCGACCAAAACCCTAATTTGGTGACACTGTTGATTTTGAGGCTTGATCCACTCAGAATGCTGCAACCTTGTGCTTGATTCTTGATGTGGGAGTCCTTTTGATCCATTGTGGATGTTTGAGTGTTAGACAAGTGGAAGATCATGTCATTTCTTGATTGATCCTTTGTCCAAGGCTCAGAGAGGGCTTGAAACCCTAATTCTGATTGTAGTGAGTGCTGACCCATCTTTGGGGAGACTGATGGTTCATCCTTATTGTGATGATGATTTGCACAATGATGGGAATCTTAGTGGACAAAATTTGGGGTATGATAACTTTCTCACACAGTTGCAAGATGAATCAATTCAAGGTGTAAACATCAAAGTTATTGCTCATATTTCTAGTAATTCAAAGAGTCCATCAGCATGGAAAAACTCCATGGAAACCAAGAGATATAGCAGCTCAAAGTCATGCTGCTGCAACTGATTTGGAAAAATCAGTTTGCTTGTTTTCTTGCTCTACACGATTTCTGAGTTAAAGCTAATGATCACTATGCCACATTCATTCAATATGATCATGATGTATCAGATCCAACCTGCAAAATTAGGCTGAGATGCCAAGAGTTTCACATTTTGAATTGATGAGTTTTGGCATATATGCCTTGAATTCAAAGGATGCATTTATGTGCAATAGTGAACTTTCAACAAAGCCACTCTCCTCAGTCAAAATTCATGCTTAAACAACAATTAAAACATCTGAGGAATGTGTATTTGGTCAAAGCATAGCCCTGCTCTTTGTAGAAGCTAGTTTTCCTTGCATGAGAAAAAATGCCACCAAACCAAAGCCATTGAATGTGATATGATCTTGCAACCATTCACTATTTCTCCAAGACAAAACTTGATCACCTATAAGTAGAGGTCGCATTGCCTCCTTTAGATTACCCCAAAGCAGCTTACAACATTGTTTTCTCGCATTTCCTTCTTAAGCATAAAAACTCGATTTTCTTGAGAAAGCACTATTGGGTTTTGAGTTGTTCATACAACTTATAGGAGTGATCTAAACCCTTACATTCAATCTATAACATCAGAACCATCAATTCACACCTAAATTGCTCAAAGTTACAAAGTAGCTGCAGGTTGGATCAAGTTGGCCAATCCAGAGGTTTTCAAATTAACCTAAGCATTCAAACATATCCCTCGAGGTACAAGGAAGCTGTCCAAATCATCGAAACTCATCTGTAACACCTCCAAACCAGAATTCGATTCTCACTTGCATAGGTAAGCCTCAAGCTGCCAAACTCAATGAATCATGCATCATAAACATATTTTCAAAATACCATTGTGTTTCTGAATGTTTGTAGATCATTTACCCTCAATCAATTGATGATTACAGTTCGTATATAGGATTTTATTAAGTTCATGCAAATTTTAGGGTTCATCTGGTTTTACCATGCTATCTTTTGATTCACTCAATTTAAATAAAATTGAATATTGCCATTATGTTCCTTGTCTGAAAGCGCGTGATTTTCATATTTGGATCATGTAAAATGGTTGAGAAATGAGTGAGATAAGAGGCTTCACGTATTTGGGTCAAGGAAGAAGATGTCCATGGTGCCATTCTTCAGTTTTTCAAAACCAACCTTTCTATATAATATTCAGTTGCCACAATATAACTGAATTGGCATTGCGCCCTAGTGGAAACACTAGTATGTGTGTGTGTGTATGAGCGATCGAGAGGTATGGGGTTCGAATCCCCCTCGCCCCAGACCTTTTGGTTTATTTTTTAACCATTTTCAAAGGAATTCTACATATATTATACACACTTGCCATCCCCTTTCAACCCACGCACATGGTTCAGATGGTAGAATTTTAAACTCTTCACCCCAAGGGCGCGAGTTAAAACCTTAGGGGGGGGGATCATTTCTCATTTTTTACTACTTGTTTCCTTATCAATTTTTCACCATCTTTTTAATAACTTTGAAAATTAATTTCTCTCTCAATTTTAATTATTTTTTATTGGTTCTTTTTGCAAAAATTCACAAAAATGTTAAAATATTTTATTGCACAAAAAGACCAAATTTATATTATTTATCTAATATAGTTGATATTTTTGTAAACAATTTCACTTTTATTTGTTTTTAAACATTTCAAAAAATGAATTTTCATCTTGAATTTTCAAAACCAAATGAGTTTTAATTCATCTTGTGAGTAAAACATCATTTTTCAAACCTTAACCAAAAAATCACAAGTTGTTTATTCAAACTTATTTGGAGTTTTTATCATTTTTAACTAATTTTCTTTGAAAATTACTTTAAAAATGAAATTAGGGTTTCTTTGATTTTGATCTTTATCAAACATTTTCCCCCACTTTGGGCCTCTATTAGAGTGTAAGACCCACTTCGCCTGTAAGTTTTATCAGCTTTCATTTACATGCTTTCATATATATATATATATATATATATATATATATATATATATATATATATATATATATATATATATATATATATATGATTGTTTGTGCTGGAAGCTTGCTCACCTGTAAGTCCTTCTTTCATATCCTTTTAAATACTTGTCATATATCAACTGTATATATACTTGTATATCTGCTTAGAGTTTTCCCCGGCAACTAGGTCTAGAATTAGGTAAAGCCAGTTGGTCACTCTTTCAATACAGTTAAAACTAGTTCCCCATAGGAATTTCCAGATACAGTCTTGCCTTCTCTTGGGCTTAAACAATATGGAACAAAGAGAAAGACATTATTAACGAAAACTTCCTCTTTTATCTAATTGCTGTAAGTGGCAAGCCTCTGGATTATTTACATCCACACCACTGTCCCTCTCTTAGCATGAAAGACTCTTAAGGAAAACTGGCATTGCTCAACACTGAGTTAAAGTTTTCTCCTTCAAGAAAAATCCCTCCTAAAGGAAATTATGGCATTGCTGGATTCACATATCCCAGTTAAAGTAATTCTCCTTTATAATCAGTCAGCCAACAGTTGTGATAAACAGATGAGATGTCTTCCTTTAGAGATGACAAATTCTCTCCCAGTCAAACCTTTTAGCTTCAATCTTGGGATTTGAACAAGACACAAACAACCTTTTAGCTTCAATCTTGGGCTTTGAACAAGACACCAAAACATCATTTTTCCTTATATGGAATAGGAGGAACTACGATTGCTCTGATTTCCCTGTTTCTTTAAACGGGAATACGTAGGCATAAGATTGCGAAATCTTAGCAAGCATACCAATCAAAAACCTTAGGTCCAGTATCTTCACACCAATCAAAACTGAGGTACAGTACCTCGCTAAAATCATCAAAAATTCACTCTCTCTCTCAAATTTCCCAACTCATTTACAAACAAACACCTTCAAGTACAAAGCAGAACCTAAAATTATCAACCTGTGCATAACCACATATATGATGGGTAACTGACAACTCCCCATTGTATAACCTGACCTCGAACTCCCTGAATCTCTCTTAGCGCTTCTTCAGTTAAACATTCGTGTGCAAGGTTAGTTTTAGATAGCTTTCCCTTTCCCTTCTAGCTTCACGAGATAAATAAGAAATCAGAAAGTAGCACCCCACTCCTACCATTGCGGTGGAGAAACCCAACGGCGATAAGGTGGTCTAGGATGGGGGAAAATGGCGACTCTGCTGGGGACGTCGTTGATCTGTCTAGGATTAGGATTAGAATTCCTAAGAGGTCTAGGATGTTAGTTTTAGGAATCATACTATATCTATATATATACAGCTTTTCCTACTTAATATCCTTGTTTATTTTTCTGCTAATGGGAATGCGAGTGATGTCGCATGTTGAAAGTATGAGAGATACCTAAGATAGATGATGGCATAGACGGGCGGTCTTACAGGGAGTGAATCCCGAATAAGTTGTCCCGGTAGACCATCAAATCAGTGGAGATACCCTTTGCAGATTCAATGCTTAACGACTCCGTTGTGAAGGCAGATTGTTCTAATGTGGTATCCGTGAAACTGAGGATTTAGTAGACAGTAACCATGTGGCCATTTGGTAGTACGGTAGCTATCGGAAATAGTTGACACGCGAAACTACACTCAATTGAGATTACCCTAGGATGCTACAGCTCGCTCAGGTGAGCCAGCTTGCTGTTGTTATCCCTAGGGGGGTCAATGATTTTGAGAACTTTTAACCCGTTCTGCAAGTACAAAAATTCACCAGAATATAACCTTTGGGGATGGGTAGAGCCATGACTCCATACTGGTGATGTTGAACCCTTGAACCGATGTTTTTTCTATGTTTTTGTGTGCTGCATTCATGCATTCATTTAAAAAAAACTTTTAAACAAAGAAAAAATCTTCTTTCCTCTTCTCTCTTTTTTTCAAATTAAACTAAAATAATGATTGCAAATATCAGAGAGAAAGATTGTGTTATGGATTTCGGTAGAAGGAAGACGCATAAGTACACCTTCAAGGCTCCAAAACTAGAGGATTTAAGGGGGTTGGCAAGGATGATCACCAACCCTGATGCTTTCAGAGCTAAGTACGGAGGACTGTTGTCTCTGTTAAGGCTCCATGTAGTTGAAGGAATCTTGTCTATGCTGATTCAGTTCTACGATCCGGTTTATCACTGTTTCACATTCCTGAATTATCAACTAGCACCAACACTGGAGGAGTACTCTCACCTGACTGATTTACCCATCACTGACCAAGCTCCCTTTTCTGGAATGGAAGAAATTCCAAAAGATCAAACCATTGCAAGAGCAATCTATTTGGACGAGTCAGAAGTCAGGACTCACGTGACCACTAAGGAAGGAATCCAAGGTTTACCGGCCAAGTTTTTGGTAGAGAAAGCCCTATACTTTGCCAGTATAGGAAATGTAACTGCTTTCGAAGATATCTTTATTCTAATCACATATGGGTTATTCCTTTTTCCCAACATCGGTAACTTCGTCGATACCAATGCCATTAAGATATTTTTGATTGGGAACCCCATACCAACCTTGCTCGCAGATGCTTATCATTCTGTACACTTGAGGAATCTATATAGTGGAGGAATGATCACATGTTGTGTACCCTTGCTTTACAAGTGGTTCACTTCTCATTTACCCAAGTCTACTACTTTTTGGGACCGCAAGAGTACTCTGCGTTGGTCACAGAGATCATGTCTCTTACCAACTCTGACATAGATTGGTACAATCGAATCTATGACAGGATAGGGATTATTGATAAATATGGAAACTTCCCTAATGTACCCCTCATAGGAACTAAAGGAGGAATCAACTATCATCCAATTTTAATTCGCCGTCAACTCGGATACCCGATGAGGCATATCCCACATAATGTTCATCTGGAAGGTCTTTTCTTCAAGGAAGGAGAAAATGATAGGGCGCTAAAGACAGAAATAGTGCATGCTTGGAAACATGTTCACAAGAAACGAAGAGAGTCTCTAGGAAAACCAGATCGTGTCTCTGTGGAACCTTATCTCCACTAGGTACAAACTAGAGCTCTCAAGCTGAGGATACCTTACCCTCGTCAAGAAGTTCTTCCGCTAAAGGAATATGTCCTTTATTTTATCTCTGATGCGGAAAAACTCCAGGTCACTCTCAACAAAGTTCGACGGGAAAAGAAATCTTGGAAGAACAAATACCGCATTCTCAATGTGGAGTATACCAAAATTCAGCAACTGTTAAAATAAAAGGACGCTTTGATTAAGATATTAGAGTAACATATTGTAGAAAATCAAGAAGACCGAAGAAATTTGCTCGCTCCTTTCACTTGGCAAAGGGCCGACAACCCGACAACGGCTCAAGAGCCCCGGTAAAAGAAAAGGAAAATACCAGAACCAGCACCTGAGCTCTCTTCAGAGAGGACTCAGGATCCATAAGTTTAGACTTTTCCTTTTACAACACTTTGTAAAATACTGTATTTCCATTTCTGTAATCTTCCAAATTCAATAAAACGGGGTCTCCCCGCTGTATCATATTTGCAATCTATTTGTTGAAGTTTTTTTTTATTAAAGTAAAAAAAAAAATAATTAATATATATCATTGCATATCATTCATCATTCTCACATAACGCATTCTTCTTACCTTCGAATCTCACGTATGTGTCACGATTCTAGTGTCAAACTGCCTCATTCGTACAATACTCGGGCCAATCGACAGAAGAAAATGGACGATCTCGAGGAAGAGAACAGAGAGATGAGAGAAGAAATCGACGCTCTGAAGGAAGATTTGAGAAAACTTCACAGTGACATGCAATCTATGGTAGCAGCTCAGAGACAACAACAAAGGACTGTGATCTCAGAGATCACATCTACGTCCATAGTGGAGACGTATGATCCTCGGTATAACATGCCTAAAGATTGTCCCTGGGGCATGCCTATCAACTTTATCCCTGAAGGATATATTCCACCGGTCACGGAAAACCTGGAAACTACAGCAGGAACCGCTGGGCCTGAAGGTTACAAACTTCGGGAAGGCGAAGATGCAAGAGTTATGACAACAACTCCTGAAGGTTACAAACTTCGGGATAGGGAAGCGCCAAGAGTCACTGCCGTAATGACTATACCACAACCCATGGTACACACTGTCCCGAAAGGATAGATTCCACAAATAATCTCTGGTGGAAATGAAGATATGTACGACATAATGAATGAGTTCCAGGGACAATTCCTGGAGATGCAGAAGGAACTGCATGCTATTCGCGGTCAGGATTTATTCGAAAAGGATGCCACGGACCTTTGCTTGGTCCCTAATGTGAAAATCCCGCACAAATTCAAGGTTCCTGACTTTGAAAAATACAAGGGCAACTCTTGCCCTCAAATTCATTTGGTGATGTATGCTCGAAAGATATCAACTCAGACAGAGAATCAACAGCTACTGATCCATTATTTCCAAGAGAGTTTAACCGGTGCCGCACTCAAATGGTACATGGGTTTAAACCGCACCAAGATCGTTACTTTCAGAGATCTTGGCACTGCCTTCGTTCAGCAATATAAATACAACCTAGACATGGCACCAGACAGAGATCAACTCAGATCAATGTCGCAGAAGAACAAAGAAACCTTTAAGGAATATGCTCAGAGATGGCATGAAATTGCCGCCCAGATCTGTCCCCCTCTTGAGGAAAAAGAGATGAAAAAAATCTTTTTGAAAACCTTAAGCTCATTCTATTATGATCGAATGGTCGCCAGTGCACCCAGCGACTTCACCAAAATGGTAAACATGGGAGTTCGTCTTGAAGAAGCTGTCCGAGAAGGACGTCTGGTCAAAGATATTGGACCATCAAGCAGTACCAAAAGATACGGTAGTTCTTTCCCTAAGAAAAAAGAGTAAGATATTGGTAATATCTCTCTCGGAAAGCAAAGGCGGAGGTATCAATCGGTAGCAGCAGTAACTCCTGCTATCAACCCTGCGCCTATTCCAACGTTTCAACCACCGGTTGCTCAGAGCCAACCGAATCAACAACATCATCAGCAAAGGACACAATAGCCTCTTCAGCAGGCTCGTCCTCAGTACAACAACAACAATCGTATGACATGACCACCAGGGTTTGACCCTATAACGATGTTGTACGCAGAACTGTCTCCTCTACTACTGGTCAAGGGGCACGTCCAAACCAGGTCTCCTGTTACAGTACCGGAAAATCCGACTTTTTGGTTCAAAGCAGATCAAACTTGTCCTAACCATCAAGGAGGACCGAGGCACAACATTGAAAACTGTCTCAACTTCAAATATGATGTGCAGAAGCTTGTTAGGAATGAGGTCTTATCCTTCAAGGATACAAATCCAAATGTTCAGACGAACCTATTGTCTCAACATGAGAAAACTACAGTAAATTTGATAGATAAAGAATCTACCCACAGCTATCAAATTCATGATGTACTCCTATTAGGAACCAATCTGGTCAAGATGCATTGCAGACAGAGCGGACACGGTCATGTACCGTCTCACAATTATCACCAGTGTGATATCTGCTCAAAGAATAATCAAGGATGTTCCGTAGTGCAATAAGATCTACAAGAACAAATGAATCTTGGATGGATTCAAGATCACCGAATCCGTGAGGTCAATATGGCCCACAACATTGTTCAGAACCACAACATTCTGGAAATGAATGTCAACTTGGTGGCAATGCACTCTAGGCAAAGCCAATATCATGATATGCCACTGCAAGATTACAATTCCTGTATGATCTTCTCAATAAACAATCATGGATGCTCTTTTGTACAAGAGGCCCTCCAGCGTCAGATGGATCTCAGATGGATTAAGTACTACCGTGATAGAAGTCATTATTAAATTAATATGATTCAAATCTTTGATATTCGCTTGATGAATACCAGCCTGGTAGAATTATATGCTAAGCATGTCAAGCTCAGTTTTCTGGCTTCATATGATTACCAAAACTGTAAAGTGTGTCGTGAAGACGACCAAGGATGTGCACTTGTCCAAAGAAAACTTCAACAGCCGTTGAACCACTGGTGGCTCCCAATCTACTTAGATGAAGACACGCAACAAGTCAGTATGACTGACGGGAATCCTACTAGGCATCAAAGTCAGGATGTTCGCTCGATGGAAACAAATATAGTGAAGTTGCACTGCATACAAAGCAGACGTGGTCGAGTGCCACCACACAACTTGAGCGCTGTAGAGTTTGCTTAGAGAACTACCAAGGATGCTACCTCGTATGGGCAGCTCTTCAAAATTAGTTGGACTAGAAAGAGATTCGACCATGTGTAGCGCGGTTTTTGTGGTTTCCTATCACTATCACTTTGGGGTGCTATAGTTCGATTCATTTTTTATCCTGTGAAGCTGATTAAGGAAGGGAAATAGCTGTCTCCAATTAACCCTGTTTGCATATTGAGTTTAAACAGATGACTGTTAGTTTACAGATGCTATCAAAATAGTGGATCTCTCTTAGGTTATTTGGCTTAAGAATAGAGTGTCTTGACTGTTCATGAGGCTTTTGGGAAGATACTTCATCTAAAATTTTTCTGATTGATGTATGAAGTTACTGTACCTAGAGTTTTTTATTAGTATGCTCGCTAAGATTTTGCAATCTTATGCGTACGTATTCTCGTTAAAGAAAACAGGGAAATTAGAGCAATCGTAGTTCCTCCAATTCTAAGGCAGGAAAAAGATGTTTTGGTGTCTTGTTCAAAGCCCAAGACATGAAGCTAAAGGTGATTTATATCTTGTTCAAAGCCCAAGATATGAAGCTAAAGGGTTTTGGCTGAGAGAGAATTTGTCATCTCTAAAGAGGAACTGTTGATGTTTGTGTGCTTTGATCAAAGCACAAGTTTGATGCTAAAAGGTTGATTGACTCAGCTAGGGATTTCTTTATACGAAGCCTAAGAGGAGGCTAGATAAGACTGACTCAACAAGAGAGTGTTTATGTCTTGTACAAGGCCCAAGATTGAGGCAAGAAAAGAGACTGACTCTTTGGGGATATCATTATATAAAGCCTAAGAGGAGGTTAACAGTTTGACTTTTCCGGGGAAAATGTTCTTTCTGTCTTGTACAAAGCCCAAGATTGAGGCTAAAAGGGATTTTTGACTCCGTTGGGGAGGTTTATATGTGTCTTGTACAAAGCCCAAGATGGAGGCTGAAATGAGTTTGTCTCAACAAGAGAGTGCTTTTATATCTTTTGTACAAAGCCCAAGACGGAGGCTAAAAGAGTTGACTCAACAAGAGAGTCTTGCAAAGGTGATTGACCCAACAAGAGAGTCTGAAAGTTGATTGACTCAACAAGAGAGTCTTTTATACACAACAAGAGAGTGATTTGTTGTCTCGTACGAAGCCCGAGATTGAGAATAAAAGGGTATTGACTCAACAAGAGAGTCTTGAAAAGTGATGGAGTCAACAAGAGAGTATGAAAAGGTTAGCTCCGCTAGGGGGGAGAATTATTGTACACAGGCCAAGAAGATGCTGACTGTGTTGAGGAAAGATCTTTATACAAAGCTTAAGAGGATGCTATCTTACTGCTGGGGATTAGATCCATAGGCAGGCCCAAGAGTGGGGAACTCTCATGAGAGAGACCAGGTTTCTGCTGGAGATTTATCCAGAGTGATCTGTGTTTTTTCCTAGGTTTGCAAGGAACTTGAGTATGTATTTGAGACTCAAAGGGGGTTTAGACTGTCCAAGTCTACTGGTGCTGAAGAGTTTTGTCTTTTGTAGGATGCCCAAAAGAGGGAAAGGGCCTTAAGGGATGAGAATCAACCCTAAAGTGGCCTGAGGTTTAACACTGGAAAGACTGCTCTAGCAAAGGTTGACTAAGTTCTGTCTTATACCTTTAAGAGGTCGTTAGGGTCCTTATATTAAGCCCAAGAGAAGGCATGAGAACTTCTAAGAAGCCGAAGGGTCCTTGTGCAACGCCCAAGAGGAGGCAGAGATGCTTTTAGGAAGCCTGTGGGTCCCCAAACTAAGAGAAGTTCAAGAAATGCAATTCACAGAGAAGAGATCATTCCAGGAAAGTTCGAGGGTTTGGAAGAAACTCAAGAGATACTATTCTAGGGGAGTAGAATTTCTTTGACAATTTCTAGGGGTGACAGTCTGAGAAAAGGTTCACCGAGAATACTGCCTTTCTTTTTGTTCCATATTGTTTAACCCCAAGAGAAGGGAAGACTGTATCCGGAAATCCTATGGGGATCTAGTTTTGTTTGTATTTAAAGAGTGACCAACAGGGCTTTACCTAGTTCTAGACGTAGTTGTCAGGGAAAACTCTAGATAACTATACTAATATATATACAGTTGATATATGACGAGTATTTAAAAGGTATGAAAGAAGACTAACCATGCGCAGCTTCCCACAATACAGTTATGTAAATGAAAGCATATAAAAGAAAACGGATAAACACTTACTCGTTGTAGAGCTTCCACACTGTTTTGTTTGTTGTTCAACAAAGAAATTAAAGAAAGTTTTGATAGCAACTATACATTTGGATTCAAAATCAAAGGAGAAAGTATTTTGAACAGAGATCGGGGCTTACAGCTCAGGGAGAGGCCCAAATTTATTTGTTTGACAAATGGGGATCGCGCCAAGGTTTGAAAACACAGTGGGTCTTATACGATGACCAAGGCCCAAATTATCTTGGTTTTCAAAAGGAGTTGGGTCTTACACTCTATTAGAGGCCCAAAAGTGTTTTTGTACAAGATATGTGGCTTCCAATTCAGGGAGATGCCCGAATGATTTTGAAAAGGCGACGATCGTGCCATTGTTTTGAAAATATACAGAGGGACTTATACAATATGTGAGGCCTAAAATTGTTTTATTTACAAAGGGGTGGGACTTACACTCTATCAAGAGGCCCAAAGTTTATTTTTGTACAGGAGATTGGGCTTACAACTCAGGGAGATGCCCGGATGATTTTGAAAAGGCGAAGATCGCGCCGTTGTTTTGAAAATATACAGAGGGACTTATACAATATGTGAGGCCCAATAATGTTTATTTACAAAAAGGGGGTTGGGTCTTACACTCTATTAGAGGCCTAAAAGTTTGAAAAAGATTTGTTTAGGGTGATTAAGATCAAAACGCTAAATTAATTTCAAAATGTATTTTTATTAAATAAAAATTTGATAAAAATGATCAAAATTATCAAACATGTGTGAAAAACAAGTTGTGATCTTGGATTAATGTTTGCAAAATCATGTTTTTATCCACAAAATGATTGGAAACCATTTAAGTTTGGAAAATCAAGAAAGAAAAAATACTTTAAATCTCAAAAAAACAAATAAAAATTAATTCTTTGCAAAAATATCAAGTATATGAAATAAATAATATTTTTGGGAAATTATTGTAAAATAAAATATTGGGTTAAATAAGTATTATGTCCCTAAAAATAACCTAACTTTGAAGTTTAGTCCCTAAAAAAATTTCCTTCAAATTTTGGTCCCCCCAAAGTTTTCAGTCCCTAACTCTAGTCTCTCCCGTTAGTTTCCACTAACGGAGGATGACCTGGCTTGCCATGTGTGACCATTTGTTTAATCTGATTAGGCCACACTGTATATTCTGATTAAAATAGAAAATAAAAGAAGATCAAAAGTCATTTTTTGAGAAATAGAAAAAGAAGAATTAGAGTCATTGTCTTTCATTGCTTTGTCAAAGAGCTTGTATCACTTTTTTAATTATGATATCAGCAACCCGTATCCATTTTATTTGATGAGAGCATAAATCTGCAATTAAACACAAAATATATGGGGTTTTAACAATTTTATAACAGTTCTACGAGCAAGTGTTTCACTAAACTCCTTAAAGTAATTAATTCAATCAACAACCGAAGTGTTTATCCAAACACAACCTAAATGGGTTTGAAATTTGACTACATAAAATAACAAATTGAGACGTGTTTCAATATTTAAGAATGAAAAGAGAATCTATGGTAGGGGATGAGTTATTGTTGTAGGGGAGAAAGCATGTTGTGACAGAAAGAACTCTGGCGGGGTAGTTTTGTCTGAAGACGCAAGGTGGCCAACGAATTTGTCCCAATCGAACATCTACTCACTTCAGGTAAACGGTAATGCAAAAAGAATCACAGATTTTCATTCTTTTTCAATTTAGGGTCTTGGCGGTCAAAGATGGAGGCGGAGGTGGAGGGGAAACAGATAGGGTTAAAAAAATTTTAATCATAACATATAATTAGTTTTAGAGAAGAAAAGGTATTCTTTACGATAAAGAAGAAGGACAGTTATGGAGATTAGAGAAGGGACAATATCAGAGAAGAAGAAGCTGAAGAGAAAACACAAACAAAGAAAATGGAGAGATTATGTAGATTGGGATTTTAGGGATTAGATTGTGGATGAGGAAGGAGGAGTATAAATCTAACATAAAAACATTTCTAACAGGTCAATGAAATAAAACACAGTTGGCAATAAATTGTAACACATGTCGCATGCCACATCATCCTCTGTTAGTGAAAACTAACGGGAGGGACTAGAGTTAGAAACGAAAAACTTTTGGAGAACCAAACCTTTAAGAAAATATTTAGAGGGACCAAACTTGAATGTTGGGATATTTTAAGGGACCTTATACATATTTAACCCTAAAATATTTTAACATTTTTGTGAATTATAAAAAAAAGAATCAACTCAAAATAATTAAAAACCATATAGAAATTAATTTTTGAATCAATTAAATAAAATCACAAAAATTCAAATATTTTAAAAATTCAAAAAAGGGCGCCAAGAACACCAAGTTCTTGCTCGCGCCCTCTGTTTCTTCAGATTTGCGATTTCCCCTCAATCTCACTGAATACTTGATGAAATCACACAATCCACATATCAATCTACTCGTTTTCACCTCACGATCATGTCTATGGTCTTTAATTTCATTTATTTTAAGCTTGGAATAAGAAACAAGACAAAACCTCAAGAACCCTAAATTTTGCATGAAGGCTGGGAATTTTGATACACGATTCATACAAAGCAATTAATTGAGGGGAAACATTCCATACATGATTATGAACATATGGCAAAAGTATTGTTCGAGGAAATATGCATGAATCATGAGATGACCAAGTTGAGGTTTACCTCTTGCAGCTGGTGATCGTGTTTTTACTTAGAGGTGTTTCAGCTTGGTTCCAATGATGTGGATAACTTCCCTAGGTGTTATGGAGTGTGTCAGAATGCTTGGAGTGGATTGAATTGAACTGGAACTTGATTTAGCACCTCAACTGCAAATCTGTCAAAAGCTTGTGTAGATGGCTGGTGATTTTGTGAAATTGGTGTTCCAGATGTTGTTTAAGTGTTTGGATCACTTCTATATGATGTTTATGAGGTGTGTGTGTGTGATTGGTTTGGTTGGAATTGCTCTCAAACTCAAAACGCGATAATGACTTGCTTTAGAAGGCTATTTTGGAAGTGAGAAGGTGATTTTGAGGAAAGCATCAGTTTGGGTGCTTTGGTGTACTTAAACTGAGCACAAATGAGCTCTTTTTATAGTAGAGCAAGTTTGTTTTGAAAGCAATAGTGAATGGTGGCTGCAGCAGACCTTTGGCCAATTGGATCATTTTGGAATCTCAAGTCTCCTCTAGCCATTGACTTGAGGTTAGAGCACAGGCCTATGTGTCTTTGGTTCAGGGATAAGTCTTGACTGAACTTGGATAACATTGTCTTGATGAATGCCACCTCTATGCCTCAGTTAAATGCTTTGAAACAAAATTTAATATTTGAAGCATCTTTGAATTTAGGAGTGTCATGCCTAAACATAGATCCATAGACTTGGGAGGCTGATAGATCAGTGTTTGTCCCTTGGTTGTTCCCCCTTGTGGTGTGCAGATGGATAAGCATGCTTGGAATTGCACAATTTGAGCAAATCGAGCCTTTATCCACAAATCTGCCTTGCCAAAATAGTTTGCAGCAAGGCATGTTGCAGCTGTCATAACTCCTAGCTCAGGTGGAGTTTGATGGAGTTCTTGGACATTTTGGAAAGCCCTTAAGTGACACAACACATGTGTGATCATAATTTGTCTTGATACCTTTTGGATCTAAGTTAAAAATGCCCCTACATTTTGAAAAAAAGCAAGACAGATTCTGACTTAGTGAAAATTTCACTAAGTTTTGGAAAAAGTGACATTTCATGTTTTCAGCCATTTTGATCACTCCATAACTAAAAATCCATGAAGAATTGGAATGAGGTGTAGTTGACACTTTTAAAGTATGCCATGAGAGCTACAAATCCATCTTGGGACCATCCAAAATGGTTGCTTGAATCTCAAGTTATGATCCTTGGAAGTTGGTACCCTAGCCACTTTGTTCCATAACTTAGAAAAATTCTAAGTTTTTATGGTTACCCCTTTTAGAAGTTAACTCGCTTTCTTTGATTTTTCTTGATTAATGATGATTCAAATCACATATTAACATTGCTTTAGGGTCAAGGAACCATAATTGTGAAAAATCTCAAAAAGTCAAACTTGACTTTTGTGCATAGTTAACTTTTTGATCAGATGAATTCCAAACTGTGCAATCCTTTGTGAAATCAAGTCCTTGACCTAATTAAAACCTAATGGATGTGTTCCATAGGTGTTATAGGGTGTATTAAATCATGTCCCAGGGTTTGGGAGCATGTCTTGGTAAAAAGTCAAAGGTATAGTTGACTTTTTCTTTAAAACCCTAATTGTGGTCCAGATGAAATTGAAACTTGTAGATCAAGCTTCTTGGATCAATCCATTGTTGTAAATGTATCAATGTGGTTTATTAGAGACCCTCAAATCATGTCTTAAGGTCTTGGCTCATGTTTTATCCCAAAAGTCAACTTAGGGGTGAATTAGGTCAAGAAACCCTAATTCCTAATTTTTTGTGAATGCATCCCCTGAGGTTAAGTTAACTTGATGATTGGGTTCATGAGGTCCCTTAGAGTATCTTGGGTTGTACTTTGAAGCATTGGCTCATGCCCATAGGAAGATTTTCATCTAGAGGCCCTGGTTGACCAAAACCCTAATTTGGTGACACTGTCGATCTTGAGGCTTGATCCACTTGGAATGTTGCAACCTTGTGCCTAATTCTTGATGTGGGAGTTCTCTTGATCCTTTATAGGTGTTTGAGAGGTTAGACAAGTTGAAGATCATGTCATTTCTTGATTGATCCTTTGCCTAAGGCTCTGAGAGGGCTTGAAACACTAGTCCTTGATTGTAGTGAATGCTCAACAATCCTTGAAGAGATTGATGAGGCATAAAGGTGCATCCATATTGTGATGATGATTGGCACAATGATGGGAAATCTTAGTGGTCAAAATTTGGGGTATGACAGATGCCCCTATTTAATCTTCTTGGACCTGAAGGTGTGAATGGCGAAGGTATTCGAGCATTCAGGGTGCAAGAGGATTAAATATCGGAATACCCGAAATTTTGATGGTGGTTATTGTAGCGCGAGGTTTTGCGTGGTTGCGAAGGACTATTGCTTTGGGGTACTACAGTTCGATTCATTTTTTATCCTATTGAAGCTGATAAAGGAAGGGAAATAGATGTCTCCAATTAACCCTGCTTGTAAACTGAGATCAAATAGATGACTGTTGGTTTACAGATGCTATTGAGATTGTGGGTCTCTCTTAGGTTATTTTGTTAAGAACACAGTGTCTGGGCTATTGGTAGGATGTTAGGACTAATGCTTTTTGATTGAGGTATAAAGGTACGGGATTTTGGGTTTTTGATTAGTATGCTCACTAAGATCTTTTCAATCTTATGCCTACGTATTCCCGTTTAACGAAACAGGGAAATCAGAGAGATCGTAGTTCCTCCTATTCTAGGGGAGGAAAAAGTTTGTTTTGGTGTCTTGTTCAAAGCCCAAGACGTGAAACTAAATGTGGTTTGTATCTTGTTCAAAGCCCAAGATGTGAAGCTGAAGGGTCTATATGTATCTTGTTCGAAGCCCAAGATATGAAGCTAAAGGGGTTTTACTTTAGAGAGAATTTATCATCTCTAAAGGGGGTCTGTTTGTCACAACTGTTGAGTGACTGATCATAAAGGAGAATTACTTTAACTGGGATATGTGAACCCAACAATGCCATAATTTTCTTTATAGGGGATTTTTAACCTGAAGGAGAAAACTTTAACTCAGTTTAGAGCAATGCCATCTTTCCTTAGGAATTTCTCATGCTAAAAGAGGGACAGTGGCGTGGATGTAAATAATCTAGAGGCTTGCCGCTTACAGCAATTAGATGAAGGAAAAGGAGTTGTTGATGTTTGTATCCTGTGAGCAAGGCACATATTTTCATGCTAAAGGGTAGATTGACTCAGACGAGGTTTCCTTATACAAATCCTAAGAGGAGGCTATTGACCCAACAAGAGGGTGTTATTATGTGTCTTGTACGAAGCCCAAGACGGAGGCTAAAGGTTTGACTCAACAAGAGAGTGCTTTTATGTATCTCGTACGAAGCCCGAGAGAGAGGCTAAAAGGTGGATTAACTCAACAAGAGAGTCTTTTATACTCAACAAGAGAGTGTTTTTGTATCTCGTACGAAGCCCGAGATGTAGGCTAAAGGTTTGACTCAACAAGAGAGTGCTTTTATGTATCTCGTACGAAGCCTGAGATGGAGGCTAAAAGTGGGTTGACTCAACAAGAGAGTCTGAAAAGGTTAGCTCCGCCAGGGAGAATCATTTGTACAAGGCCTAAGGCAAGGTTATTGTGCTGGTGACTGTTTCAGTTAAGTGACAGGTCCAGTATGTTGGATAAAGAGAAAATTAGTACTTATGAAGATTAAAGGTAAGGTTGTGCTTTGGCACTAATCGGAGGATCAGGGTTATTTCCTGTTCTTTAAGGAAATGGGAAATCCAAAGGGTATTGAGACGGTCCAAGTCTACTGGAATTTTGAGAAATTGATTCTCAGGTAGTGAACGATCTTTGTATAATGCCCAAGAGAAGGCTGGTATGTTAAGGGATGAAGGTCAACCCATTAACAGGTTTGACACTTGACTCAGAAAGACAGCTCTAGCAAATTGATGACTAGGTTCTGTTCCTATACCTGTAGAGGTCTCTGGGTCCTTGTACTAAGCCCAATAGAAGGCATGAGAGCTATTAAAAAGCCGAAGGGTCCTTGTACAACGCCCAAAAGGAGGCTGGGATGCTTTTAAGAAGCCTGTGGGTCCCCAAACCTCGAGAAGTTCAAGACATGCCATTCACCGAGAATAGATCAAGACAGGAAAGTCCGAGAATTCAGAAGAAACTCAAGAGATGCCATTCACGGAGAAAAGATCGTCTCTGGGGAGTTAGAGTTTCTTTGACGATTTCTAAGGGTGACAGTCTGAGAAAGGGTTCACAGAGAATGCTGCCTTTCACGTCTCCATATTTTTTTAACCCCAAGAGGAGGGAAGACTGTGTCTGGTAATCCTATGGGGATCTAGTTTTGTTTGTATTTAAGAGTGACCAATAGGGCTTTACCTAGTGCTAGACGTAGTTGCCGGGGAAAAACTCTAAATGACTATACTAGTATTACCCAGCTGATATTTGACAGGTATATAAAAGTTTGTGAAAGAAGACTTACAGTGACCAGCCCCACAATACAGTTATATATATATGAAAGCGGGTAAACACTTACTCGGTTGTAGAGCTTCCATGCTGTTTGGTTAGTTTGTTCAACAAAGAAAGCTTTGATAATAATATTATATTCAAAATCAAAGGAGAAAGTGCTTTGAAAAGATTGTTGGGGCTTACAGCTCAAGGAGAGGCCCAAGGTTTTATCAGCGATTGCACTGTTGTTTTGTACAGGGACTTATACAAGTGACTGAGGCCCAAAAAAGGTTTTCTGCCCAAAGGGATGGGTCTTACACTCTATCAAGAGGCCCAAAGGTGTTTAAAGAAAAATAATGGGGCTTATAACACGAGGGTAGGCCCAGGTGATTTGTTTCTGAATTGGCGATCGCGCCGAGATTTTTGAAAGCACAGTTGGTCTTATACAATGACTGAGGCCCAAAAAAGTTTTGGTTAAAAGGGGGTTGGGTCTTACACTCTAATAGAGGCCCAATGATTTATTTTTGTACAAGTGGTGGGGCTTACAGCTCAAGGAGAGGCCCAGGGTTATTTGTTTTGAAAACGGCGATCGCGCCGAGGTTTTTGAAAGCACGGTGGGTCTTATACAATGACTGAGGCCCAAATATTTTGGTTTCAAAAAATGGGTTGGGTCTTACACTCTATTAGAAGCCCAAAGGTTAAAGAAAAAGAATTGGGACTAATAGCTCGAGGAGAGGCCCAAAGATTTTTTGTGAAAAAAGGCGACGATCGTGTCGAACCTTGTGACGGTATCGGGACTTATACAACACACTGAGGCCCAAAAAGGTTTGTATTTACAAAGGGTTGGGTCTTACACTCTACCAAGAGGCCCAAAGGTATTTGAAAAAGATTTGATGAGGGTTGAATTGATCAAAACCCTAATTTGTTTTCAAAACTATATTTTAATTGAGTAAAAATTCAATTAAAATGATCAAAATTGTTAAACATGTAAAAACAAATTGTGATCTTGGATTAATGTTTCAAAAATTATGTTTCTATCCACAAAATGATTGGAAATCAATAAAATTTGAAAAAATCAAGAGGGAGAAAATATTTTAAATGTCAAAAAACAATTAAAATATTAATTCTTTATAAAAATATCAAGTATATGAAATAAATAATATTTTTGGAATTTTTTGGGAAAATAAAATATTTTAACATTTTTCTGAATTATTAAAACAAGAATCAACTCAAAATCATTAAAACTCAGAGAGAAATTAATTTTTGAATCAATTAAATAAAATCACAAAAATTCAAATATTTGAATTTTCAAAAATGGCGCCAAGAACATGGCAATAATACGCGCCACCCTCTGTTTCTGTAGATTTGCATTTTCTATCAAATCTCACTGAATACTTGATGATATCATGCAATTTACATATCAATCTACTCGTTTTCACCTCACGATCATGTCTATGGTCTTTAATTTCATTTATTTTAAACATGGAATAAGAAATCAAAGAGAAACCTCAAGAACCCTAAAATTTGCATGAAGGTTCAGAAATTCCATACACGATTCAAACAAAGCAATTGATTGAGGGAAAACACTCTATGCATGATTATGAACGTATGGCCAAATTATTGTGCAGCAAAAAATGCATGGTTCATAGAGTTAGAAGAGTTCATGCTTATCTCTTGCAGCTGGTGATCATGTTTTGTGTTAGAGGTGTTACAACTTGGTTCCAAGGATATGGACAGCTTCCCTAGGTGCTATGGAGTGTGTCTGGATGCTTGGAATGAATGGAAATGATATAGAACTTGAGATGGTACCCCAACTGCAAATCTGTCAAAGGCTTGTGCAGATGGCTAGTGATTTTGTGATTTTGGTGTTCCAGATGTTGTGTGAGTGTTTGGATCACTTCTATATGATGTTTATGAGGTGTGTGTGTGTGATTCGTTTGATTGGAATAACTCTCAAACTCAAAACCCGATAGTGACTTGCTTTGGAAGGCAATTTTGGAGTGAAAGAAGAGATTTTGAGGAAAGCATATGTTAGATGGCTTTGGTGTACTCAAACTGATCACAAATGAGCTTTATTTATAGTAGAGCAAGTTTGTTTTTCAAGGAATAGTGAATGGCAACTGCTACATAGGTTTGGCCAATGTTGATCAATGAGAATCCAAGTCTCCTCTAGCCATTGACTAGAGGTTAGGGCACAGGCTGTTGGTTCCCTTGGTCTTGGATAAGTCTTGACTGAATTCAGATGGAAATGGCTCAGTCCATGCCACCTTGGTGCATCCATTGAATGCTCCAAAACAAAACTGGAGTCTTGTCCCCTCTTTAGGGATTTCTAGGTTTAGCATGCTACTTTTGGTTCCAAAGACTTGGGAGGCTTGGGATCAGAGTTAGTTCCTCCTTGGTCTCGCCTTGAGGTGTTCAGATGGATAAGTGTGTTTGTCATTTGAACAAATTTGGAAAATCGATCAAAATGCACAAATCGGCCTTGCTTTGACAGTTTTCAGCAAGGCATGTTGCCATTGTCATATCTCATGGCTCAAGTTGAGTTTGGTGAAGTTCTTGGTCATTTTGGAAAGCCCTCATATGATACAACAACTGTTTGATCATAATTGGTTTTGATACTTTTTGGATCCAAGTGAAAAATGCCCCTACATTTGGAAATAAGTGAAGGCAGATTCTGACTTAGTGAAAATTTCACTAAGTGTTGGAAAAAAGTGACATTTTCACTTTTTGTGATTTTGATCATTCCATAATTCAAAATCTACGAGGAATTGGAATGAGTTATGTTTGAAGCTTTTGTAGAGGGCCGTGAGAGCTACAAATCCAGCTTTGGATGGGGAAATATGGCCTTGTGGTTTAGGAGTTATGATCCTCCAAAGTTGGTACCCTAGCCACTTTGTTCCATAACTTAGAAAAATTTCTAAGTTTTTATGGTTACCCCTTTTACAAGTTATCCCACTTTTCTTGATTTTTCTTGATGAATGATGATTCCATCCACACATTAACATCATTTAAGGGTTAAGGAACCATAATTATGAAAAATCTCAAAAAGTCAAAGTTGACTTTTGTGCACAGTTGACTTTTTGTCAAATGAATTCCAAACTGTGCGATCCTCTATGAAATCAAGTCCTTGACCTAAATCAAACTTGATGGATTGATTTCATAGGTGTTATAGGGTGTATTGAATCATGTCTTAGGGTTTGGGAGCATGTCCTGGTCAAAATTCAAAGGCACAGTTGACTTTTTCCTCAAAACCCTAATTGTGGTTCTGATGAATTTGAAACTTGCTGCTCAAGCTTCTTGGATCAATCCATTATTGCAAATGGATCAATGTGATTTATTAGAGACCCTCAAATCATGTCCGGAGGTCTTGGCTCATATTTTGTCCCAAAAGTCAGCTTAGGGGTGAATTAGGTCAAGAAACCCTAATTCCTGATTTTTGATGAATGCATCCCCTGAGGTCAAAATTGACTTGATGATTGGGTCCATGATGTCCCATGGAGAATATTAGGTTATGCTTTGAAGCATTGTCTCATGCCCAGAGGAAAATTTCCATCTGGAGGCCCTAGTCGACCAAACCCTAATTTGGTGACACTAGCGATCTTAAGGCTTAATCCACCTGGAATGCTGCAACATTGTGCTTGACTCTTGATTTGGGAGTCCTCTTGATTAATTTTGGATGTTTGAGAGGTTAGATAAGTTGAAGATCATGTCAATTCTTGATTGATCCTTTGCCTAAGCACTCAGAGAGGGCTTGAAACCCTAATTTTTGATAGTAGTGGATGCTCACCCATCTTTGAGGAGACTAATGAGGTATGATGGTTCATCCATATTGTGATGATGATTTACCCAATGATGGGAAATCTTAGTGGTCAAAATTTGGGGTATGACAGTTATGAATGGTAGTTTGCTTATCCATCTTCTTTTGCTAAGCAATGGTACTTAGAAATGGTAAAAACTTCCCCTCGATCCTGGTTTTCAGCAAAGGAACTGGTCTAAGTTTCGTTTGTCAATAAACTTCCCCTCGATCCTGGTTTCCTACCAAGGAACTAGTCTCAGTTTCTGATGTAAACTTCCCCTCGATCCTGGTTTCCTACCAAGGAATTGGTCTCAGTTTCTGATGTAAACTTCCCCTCGATCCTAGTTTCTTACCAAGGAACTAATCTAAGTTTCTGATATAAACTTCCCCTCGATCCTGGTTTCTTACCAAGAAACTGGTCTCAGTTTCTTTTGTCAATAAACTTTCTTGCCAAATTTTACAAGAGACACTATTTGTAGCGGTTTCCCTCAAACTTCTCGCCGAATTTTCCTGGGGAGATGCCATTTGATGGAAAAAGTTTTGATGTCAGACTTGCTGGGGAACCCATTCGTCTAAGCTACAGAGGTGTACAAATTTCTCTATTGGAGACGCTATTTGTTAACTCTATTAGGGAAAACGAGTCTCTTGAGAGACTGCTTTCGCTTGGGGATATTACACCATACTTTTCCTCGAGATCTTCTCAGAGGAAATGCCATGTGATGTAATCCAATTTGGAAGGTGCTGATGACCTTTTCGTCAGCGAATTTTCCAGAGAAAAAAATGTTATACTGCCGAAGCTTTGATTAAGAGGCTTTCTCTGGGGATTTTACTTAATCCGGGAAAGCAAAGATATCATCTTCAATGGCGAAGAGTGATGTTTGTCGAAAGTTTTCTTGTTTTTCATAGGTTCAAGTTATCAAAGTGGTCGAGGACCGTCTCTAATCCAGAAATAAACTGGGAGAGAGATTGCTTAGATGGTCTACCTCCTGACGAGGAAAGAACTGACAACTTGATTGAGAGGACTTTTATCACTTGGGGATAAAACCGACTAGAGTGATAGTGATGCAATATGAATATGAATGTAAATCAATAATGCATGATGTATGTATGTTTATGCTGACATAACTGACACGGCATATAGACTAGTGGATGAACATGACTGGATACTCAACCACTGCAGGGGATGAAAAGTATCACTGGTTCAAGATAGCAATTATGCCTTGCTTAGGAGAGAGAATGTCCCTGCGGGAAACAACGTTGATCGGGCTTAGGAGATAAGAACTCGGTCGGGGATGTCGGACGGAATATTCGCATCCGACACAGCTGATCCTTCATTCAGGTGCACTGGTTTAGAAGGAGTACTTTGATTCTGCACTTTGAAGCTCGATTACTTCTGGAGAAGCGATCGATGTTCTTTCGATGTACAACAGTCAAAAGAAATTGCCATTTTTATTTTAAAAGCAGAAAAATTTGACAAGTAAATTCATTTTTGTTTTATTTCAAGAATCGTTGATCATGATAAAATGTCGTTCTGTAAAGCGAAAACAAATAAGAATTGCAAACAAAAGCACTAGGGCTCAAATTTTATTGATAGGATGGAAATCAGCCAAGCACGTGATTCCATAGAGTATTTACAAAGTTAGAAAATGCTAATTTAAGGGAAAAGGGATACATTGAAACACAACGACCGCTATCCTTCTACCAACTTTGAATTCGGGACATCCTGAACTTCTGTCGAAGATGACCTTGACTGGAGTTTTCCTATGGATGGCATGACTGCTGAGGAGTTGAACTGATCAGACATAGTTACTTGCCATTAATCCCTAACTTTTGCCTGGATTGTACTTTGAGATTTCCAATCCACCGGGATTATTTTTTATTATGTCGCTAATTTTTTCCTGGACCGCCCTTTCGGGTTTTCAATCCACCGAGACGTTTTTTTTTTATTTTTATTTAGGTGAAGTATTTCTTGACTACATCAACAATTGTGGGGTAGGCAAATTCCTCTCCGTGCATGGTTGCGAGTCTCAAGGCGCCGCCTGAGAAGGCTTTCTTGACCACATAGGGGCCGTCATAATTCGGAGTCCATTTTCCCCGGGAATCAGTGGGAAATGATTGTATCTTCTTGAGCACGAGGTCTCCTTTTCTGAAGACGCGAAGTCGAACCTTTTTGTAAAATGTCTTCTTCATTATTTGCTGATACAACTGACCGTGGCATAGTGACGTTATTCGCTTCTCTTTGATCAGATTCAGTTCGTCGTGTCGACTTTGACACCATTCAGCCTCTGTTAACTTAGCTTCCAGAAATACCCAGATTGATGGGATCTCTACCTCTATGGGGAGCACTGCTTCCATGCCATATGCTAGAGAGAAAGGGGTTGCCCCCGTTGAAGTGCGGACAGATGTACGATAACCGTGAAGAGCAAAGGGTAGCATTTCGTGCCAGTCTTTGTAGGTTACAACCATCTTTTGAGCAATCTTCTTGATGCTCTTGTTTGCCGCTTCAACCGCCCCGTTCATTTTAGGTCGGTAGGGATATGAGTTATGGTGTTCGATCTTGAACTCAGCGCACAACTCTTTCATCATCTTGTTGTTCAAGTTGGATCCATTATCAGTAATGATCTGGCCTGGAACACCATAACAGCAGATGATATTGTTTTTGATAAAGCGGACCACCACTTGTCGGGTTAGATTAGCGTATGACGTTTCTTCGACCCACTTGGTGAAGTAGTCAATAGCTACTAGGATGAACCGATGTCCGTTTGAAGCCTTGGATTCAATCATGCCAATCATGTCGATTCCCCATATGGAAAAAGGCCAAGGAGAAGAGAGAACTTTGAGATGTTTGGCGGTACATGGATCTTGTCTGAGTATATCTGACACTTGTGACACTTCCTCATGTACTTGTAGCAATCGGATTCCATGGTCAACCAGTAGTACCCTGCTCTCAGAATTTTTCTCGCCATTGTGTGTCCGTTAGCATGAGTTCCAAAGGACCCTTCATGAATTTCCTTTATCAGCGTGTTTGCTTCTGGTCTGTCTACACATCGGAGTAAGACCCTGTCAAAGTTTCTCTTATAGAGTGTATCACCGCTCAGGAAGAAGTTTCCTGCTAGCCTTCTGAGGATCTTTCTGTCTTTTCTGGACACCCCAAGTGGGTATTCTTGTTTCTGAAGGAAGCATTTGATATCGTGATACCAAGGTTTATGGTCTATAACTGCTTCGATCATGAAGATGTAAGCGGGTCGTTCTAGGCGCATTATGTCGATATTAGGTATGTCATTCCATTGCCCTACACTAATCATGGAAGAGAGAGTGGCTAATGCATCAGCCATGTGATTCTCTTCACGAGGGATATGATGAAACTCGATTCTGTTGAAGAATGGTAACAACCTTCTCGCGTAATCTTTGTAAGGAATCAGTTCTGATTGGTATGTGTTCCAATCTCCTTTGATTTGATTGATAACCAGGGTCGAGTCGCCATATACATCCAAGTTCTTGAACCTTAAGTCGATCGCTTCTTCGAGACCCATGATACAAGCTTCGTATTCTGCCTTGTTGTTTGTACACTTGAATGTCAATCGGGCAGTGAAAGGAATGTGGGTACCCTGAGGTGTCATGATGATTGTCCTAATTCTGTTTCCATAATGATTGATAGCTCCGTCAAAGATAAGTCCCCATTGGGAACCTGGTTCTGGCCCTTCACTAGGTAGTGGTTCATCGCAATCTTTCATTTTAAAGTACATGACATCTTCGTCTGGGAAGTCAAATCCGATTGATTTCTGATCGTCAATTAGTTGATGAGCCAAATTATCGGCTAAAACACTTCCTTTTACGGATTTTTGAGCATGGTACTCTATGTCGTATTCTGATAACAACATCTGCCAATGGGCAATCCTTCCCGTGAGAGCAGGTTTTTCAAACACGTACTTGATTGGATCCATTTCGGAGATTAACCAAGTAGTGTGACAAATCATATACTGGCGAAGACGTTTGGCTGCCCAAGCCAGAGCGCAGCAAGTTTTCTCAAGCATAGTGTACCGAGTCTCGCAGTCGGTGAACTTCTTACTTAAATAGTAAATGGCAGACTCTTTCCTTTTCGTTTCATCTTGTTGGCCAAGTACACAACCCATAGAGTCTTCCAAGACTGTTAAGTAAATGATCAGTGGTCTTCCTTCCACTGGAGGTGATAGAATCAGTGGGTTATATAGGTACTCCTTGATACTGTCGAAGGCAGTTTGGCAGTCTTCTGTCCAAACGCAATCCAGATTCTTTTTGAGTAATTTGAAAATCGGTGCACATGTCGCGGTCATAAGGAATATAAATCTGGAACTATAATTCAAACTCCCCAAGAATCCCCTGACTTGTTTTTCAGTCTTTGGAGAAGGCATTTCTTGAATGGCCTTGACCTTGTCAGGATCAACCTCATTTCCTTTATGGCTGACGTTGAGCCCTAAAAGTTTTCCTGAGCGAACAACGAATGTGCACTTATTGGGATTCAAGCGGAGTCTGTATTTTCTCAACCGCTCGAATAGTTTTGACAGGTGGGTCACATGCTCCTCTTCTGTCTTAGATTTGGCAATCATATCATCGACATATACCTCGATTTCTTTGTGTATCATGTCATGAAACAGAGTAGTCATGGCCTATTGATAGGTTGCCCCGGCGTTCTTCAAACTGAACGACATTACCTTATAACAAAAAGTGCCCCATGGGGTGATGAATGAAGTTTTCTCCATGTCTTCCGGCACCATTTTTATTTGATTATAGCATGAGAATCCATCCATAAAGGAGAAGACTTTGAATTTCGCTGTACTGGCTACCAGCATGTCAATGTGCGGTAAGGGAATGTCATCCTTCGGACTAGCTTTGTTCAGATCCCTGCAGTCTACACACATTCTGACCTTTCCGTCCTTTTTTGGAACTGGCACTATGTTGGCTAGCCATTGAGGATATTCTGATGTGGTGAGGAAACTTGGGTCAATCTGTTTCTGTACTTCCTCTTTGATTTTGATGGCCATGTCTGGATGAGTCCGTCTCAACCTTTGTTTTACTGGCAGACATTATGATCTTAATGGTAGATGATGTTCCACGATGCTAGTATCCAACCCTGGCATGTCCTGATAGGACCAAGCAAATAGATTGGGAAACTCTTGTAGAAGCTTTGTCAAACTTTCTTTGACAGTTGAACTGAGCAGTGCCCCAATCCTGACCTCTTTTCTTTCTTCCTCTGAACCCAAAGTTGACTGTTTCCAACGACTCTTTGTGAGGTTTGATGGACCTTTCCTCTTGTTTGAGTAATCGGGAGATCTCCTCTGGAATTTCTTTGTCATCTTCTTCTTCAGCCTCAAATACCGGGAATTCAAAGTTGGGAGAAGGCATTGGATCGTATGTTTCAATGGGGTTTAAAACAAGCAATCTGCATGACGTGATGATTGTTTTTAGAAGAGATAGAGAGAATGAAAGAGTGTGTGCAGTGTATTAGTTTTTTACTGCTTGTTTTTATTATTCGAGTTTGTTTTTAGGGTTACCATTTTCTGAAAAAGCGAAAAGAGAAAACAACAATAAATGCGGAAATTACAGAACGATGTTATTTTATTTATGATCTTGTCAATTCTTGAAACTACAGCCCTATAAAACAAAACTCTGTCGCTTTGGGCCAAGCGAAGAGGTACATTTACAGAAAGTGAGCCCTATCAAAACATCCGTTTCACCTGGGCAAGGTGAAAGGTTAAGATAAAGACGACAATTACTTTGACTTATGAACAACTTTCGGAACGTTGACAGCGACCCATTGGTGGCGAACTCCTCGGTGAATCACAAAGTCTGGTACTTTCCTTCTTGATTTGCCTTCAGAAATGACGCTTATTTCTGGTGGAGCCGGATCGTTGGAATCTGTCTCCCAGGCAGAGTTGTCGTAGACGAATTCTTCTTGCACAGTGTTTGTACTCTCAGGTATATCTCCCCATCCAGTCGGCTGGATGTCTTCGAGCCTGATACGAGAGCTTTCAGGAGCAGTGTACTTGACCATGAAGTCGTATTTTCCACTTGGTTGTCCCAAGGTTTCCCACACTTCTTTGGAACTGGAGGAGTCATCTATCTCGATGACGTTGACCTCGGGAAAAGTATAGTTGATGAACTCTAGTCTGGCAAGCTTTACAAATTCATCGTTGTGCTTGATATTTTCAGAATTCCCTGAGTGTTGATCCCATGACATGGTGGGGACGCAAGTATTCTTTTCAATGATGCTCAACTGATATGCATCGTTCGGCTGACTCTTTTGTTCTGAGTCTCCCGGGAAAGGCTTCCAAATAGGTAAGCCATCCATTGGGCCATAATAGTCATGGTCAAAGTTGTCTTTCATCAGAGTGTCCTCCTCTAATGAGTTGGGTGTAGCATGACATCCTTCTGGATTGCAATCTCCGTATATCATCTTGACATCTTACCTCGGTATAAATCTCGAACTCTGTGCCGGAAAGCAAAATAGTGTAGGCACCTCTTCCTGAGACATATAACCATCATTGTTAAGATAGGATTTCCACTCTTCATCTGTATCGGAGGAGTCTCCCTCATTGATGGTATGTACTTCTTGAGATACCGGGTGAAGAAAACCTCCACCGCAGAAGAAGTTTTGAATGGGATGAAGACTCTCATCGTTAGTAGCAGTCTGGGTACAGGTTGAAGAAAAACCAAGACCCTTCTTTGTTTTGTTATCAGTAGGAATGATAAGTTGTCCCCATCCTTTGGCATTGTTACTTTTGATCACTTCGAGAGCATCTTTGTACGAGGAAATCGACGTTCCTCTTTTTGATTGATTGTCGTTGCTCACCGAAAGTGCTTGGAACTGGGTTCCAACAACCTCTTCTGGTTCTACACAAGTGGACGACGATAAGTTACTCACGATCAAGGCTTGCTCTCCGTAGACTGTGACGAGTTGGTCATTCTTGACGAACTTCAGATTTTGGTGAAGTGTTAAAGTGACTGCCCCAACCTCGTGTATCCAAGGTCTTCCCAATAAACAGTTGTATGTAGCTCGGATGTCCATGACCTGGAAAGTGACTAGGAAAGTGTGGGGACCGATAGTTATGGGAAGGTCGACTTCGCCAATAACTGTTTTCTGGGATTCGTCAAATGCTTTGATGGTGACCTCACTGCCTCTCATCGGAGGTCCTTTGAATGATAATCCCATCAATGTAGACTTCGGCATTACATTTAGAGCTGATCCGGTGTCTACTAGTACGCCGGCTAAAGCATCGTCCTGGCAATTGATTGTTATATTGAGTTCCATATTATGATTTGGGCCCTCTTCCAGCAGTTCCTCATCACTAAACCCCAAGTTGTTGTAGGAAGGCATGTTGGAGATGATGCTGTCAAATTGTCTTATTGACACATCTTGTTCCATAAAGGTTTGCTCTAAGACTTTCTATAGAGCCTCCCTGTGAGCTTCGGAACTGAGTAAAATTGATAGCACAGAGATTCTCAAAGCAGTTTGCAACAGTTGATCTACTATGTTGTACTCGCTCCTCCGGATGAGCTTCAGCATCTCATCATTATTCTTTGAAAGGTCAGGATTACTAGACTGACCGACTGGTTGATCAGGAACTTCTGTTTAAGGTTCCTTTTCTTTGCTGGGTTCTCCAACTCCTCAATTGAAGATTCGACCACTCTGTGTTACTCGATTGATGTCTGTAATATTCACGACGGAGGGTAATGGAACTTCCTTTCCATTCTCAATTGTTGTTGCACCGTATTTGTAAGGGATAGCCTTAGTTGATTCATACGGTAACGGTCCCGGTAGATAGATAACTATAGGAGCCTTCTGATTCTTCTGACCATTGTAAGTAATTTCAATTAGTTCCTGGTTGAGAACTTTCGATTCTTCAAGTAAAGGAATGATGATACAAACATCTTTGGTCCTTTTACGATCAGAGATTACGACAACATCTTTGATTCGATCAGCGATAAAGTCTGGCATCAAATTGGTTGACCCAGAACTTGGACATGGTCGAATCTCTTTGTGGTCCAACTGGCTCTGAAGGGCTGCTCGCACGAGGTAACATCCTTGATCATCTTCAGAACAAACTCTACAGCGTTCATAGTTGTGTGGTGGCACCCGGCCACGTCTGCTTTGTATGCAGTGTAACCTCACTAGATTTGTTTCCATTGATCAAACATCCTGATTTTGATGCCTAGTAGGGTTACCATTAGTCATACTGACTTGTTGTGTGTCTTCGTCTAAATAGATCGGAAGCCAACAGTGGTTTAACAAGTGTTGCAAAGTTCTTTGAACGAGAGCACGTCCTTAGTTGATCTCACGACATCCCTTATAGTTCCGATAATTATGCGAAGTCAGAAAACCGAGCTGGACTTGCTTAGCATGTAACTCCACCAAGCTGGTATTCATCAAGCGAATATCAAAGATTTTAATCATATTCACTTGATACTGATTTCTATCGCGGTAATCCTAAATCCATCCAAGATCCATCTGACACTGGAGGGTCTCTTGTACAAAAGAGCGTCCCTAATTATTTACCGAGCAGACCAGACAGGAATCGTAATCGTGCCGTGGCAGATTATGATGTTGGCTTTGCCTTGAGTGCATTGCCACTAAGTTGACATTTATTGCCAGAATGTTGTGGTTCTGAATGACGTTGGAATATGTATAAGTCATGTTGACTTCACGAATTTGGTGATCCTGGATCCATCCGAGACCCAACTGTTCCTATAGAGCTGATTGCACCACAGAACATCCTTGATTATTTTTAGAGCAGATATCACACTGGTGATAGTTATGAGATGGAACATGCCCATATCCGCTCTGTTTGCGATGCATTTTGACCAGGTTGGCCCTCAATAAGAGTACATCATGAATTCGATAGCTGTGGTTAGACTCTCCCTCTATCAAATTTATCACAGCTTTCTCGTGTTGAGGTTGCGGGTTCGTCTGAACATTTAGATTTGTATCCTTGAAGGATAAGACCCCGCTCCTAACAAGCTTCTTTACATTGGATTTGAAGCTGAGATAGTTTTCTGTGTTATGCCCTGGTCCTCCTTGATGGTAAGGGCAGGTCTGATCCGCTTTGAACCAAAAAGGCGGATTTTCCAGTACTGTAAGTGGAGACCTGGTTTGGACGTGCCCCTTGACCAGCAATAGTGGAAACAGTTATGCGTACAACATTGGTATAGGGTCGAACCCTGGTGGTCGAGTTGTACGGTTATTATTATACAGAGGACGAACCTGTTGAAGAGGCTGTTGTGTCCTTTGTTGATATTGTTGTTGATTAGGTTGGCTCTGAGAAAACTGAGGTTGATACGTAGGAACAGGCACAGGGTTGATAGCAGGAGTTACACTTGCTATTGGTTGGTACCGTCGCCTTTGCTTTCCGAGAGAGATATTACCAATATCTTGCTCTTTTTTCTTAGGGAGAGCACTACCGTATCTTTTGGTACTGCTTAATGATCCAGCGTCTTTTACTAAACATCCTTCTCGGACTGCTTCCTCCAGACGAACTCCCACGCCTACCATTTCAGTAAAATCACTGGCACACTGGCAACCATTCTGTCGAAGTAAAATGAGCTCAAGGTTTTCAAGAAGATCTTTGTCATCTCTTTTTCCTCAAGAGGTGGAAAAATTTAAGCGGCAATTTCATGCCATCTCTGAGCATATTCCTTAAATGTTTCCTTATCCTTCTGTGACATGGCTCTGAGTTGATCTCTGTCCGGTGCCATGTCCAGGTTATACTTATATTATTGAATGAAGTTAGTGCCAAGATCTCTGAAAATGACGATCTTATTGCGGTTCAAACCCATGTACCATTTGAGTGCGGCACCGGTTAAACTATCTTGGAAATAATGGATCAGTAGCTGTTGGTTCTCTGTCTGAGTTGACATTCTCTGAGCGTACATCACCAGATGACTTTGAGGGCAAGAGTTACCCTTGTATTTTTCAAATTCTGGCACCATAAATTTGTGTGAAACTTTCACATTGGGGACTAAACAAAGGTCTGCGGTGTCCTTTCCAAATAGATCCTGACTGCGAATGACTTGCAGTTCTTTCTGCATCTCCAGAAACTGTTCCTGGAATTCTGTCATTCTCTCATCCATACTTACGTTTCCACTAGACGATATCTGTGGAATCTGTCCTTCCGGGATAGTGTGTATCATAGGTGGTGGTACAATCATTACGGCAGAGACTCTTGGTACTTCCCTTTCCCGAAGTTTGTAACCTTCAAGAGTTGTTGTCATGCCCCTGGCATCTTCGCTTTCCCGAAGTTTGTAACCTTCAGGCCCAGCGGTTCCTGCTGCAGTTTTCGGATCTTCCGTGATCGGCAGAATATATCCTTCTGGGATATAGTTGAGTGGCATGCCCCAGGGACGATCTTTAGGCATGGTATATCGAGGATCATACTTTTCCACTATGGGCGTTGATGTGATCTCTGAGATCACAGTCTGTTGTTGTTGCATCTGGGCTGCTGCCAGAGCTTGCATATCGCTATGAAGCTTTCTCAGATCCCCTTTCAGAGCGTCGAGTTCTTCTCTCAACTCTCTGTTCTCTTCTTCGAGATTATCCATTTTCTTTTGTTGACTGGCCCGAGTATTGTATGAATGAGACAGGTTGACTCTAGAATCGAGACACAAACGTGAGATTCATAGGTAAGAAGAATGCACTACGTGAGAATGATGAATGATATGCAATGATTATATTAATTATATTTATTTTTTGTTTAATTAAAATAAACTTCAACAATTGGATTGCAAATATCAAACAGTGGGGGAAACCCCATTTTATTGAATTCAAAGATTGCGGAAATGGAAATACAGTAATTTACATAGTGCTGTAAAAGGAAATGTCTAAGCTAATGGATCCTGAGTCCTCTCTTTGGAGAGCTCAGGTACTGGTTCTGGTATTTTCCTTTTCTTTGACCGGGGCTCTCGATCCGTTGTCGGGTTGTCAATCCTTTGCCAAGTGAAAGGAGCAAGCAAATTCCTTTGGTCTTCTTGATTTTCTACAGTATGTTGCTCTAAAATCTCGATCAGAGCATCTTTGTCTTTTAACAGTTGCTGTATTTTCTTACACTCCACATTGAGAATACGATACTTGTTCTTCCAAGACCTCTTCTCCTGTTGAGCTCTGTTGAGAGTAACTTGAAGTTTTTCCGTATCAGACATAAAATAAAGGACAGGGTCCCTTAACGGAAGAACTTCCTGACGAGGGTAAGGCATCCTCAGTTTGAGAGCTCTAGTTTGTACCCAGTGGAGATAAGGTTCCACCGAGACACAGTCTGGTTTTCCTAGAGACTCTATTCCTTTCCTGTGAACATGTTTCCAAGCATGTACTATTTCAGTCTTTAGTGCTCTGTCATTTTCTCCTTCCTTGAAGAAAACACCTTCCAGATGAGCATTACGCGGGACATGCCTCATCGGGTATCCCAATTGACGACGAACTAAAACTGGATGATAATTGATTCCTCCTTTAGTTCCTATAAGGGGTACATTAGAGAAGTTTCCACAACGGTCGATGATTCTGATCCCGTCATAGATTCGATTGTACCAATCGATGTCAGAGTTGGTAAGAGACATGATTCTCTGTGACCAACGTAAAGTATTCTTAGGATCCCAAAATGCAGCAGACTTGGGCAAGTGGGAAATGAACCATTTGTACAGCTGGGGTACACAGCAGGTGATCATTCCTCTGCTGTACAAATTCTTTAAATGTACAGAATGATAAGCATCTGCGAGCAAGGTCGGTACTGGGTTTCCAATAAAAAATATCTTAATGGCATTGATATCTACGAAGTTATCGATGTTGGGAAACAAAAATAACCCGTAGGTGAGCAAAACAAAGGTGCTCTCGAAAGCGGCCACGTTCCCTATACTAGCAAAGTACATGGCTTTCTTTATAAAAAACTGGGCTGACAAACCTTGGATTCCACCCTTAGTGGTCATGTGAGTCCTGACTTCTGACTCGTCCTAATAAATTGCTCTTGCAATGGTTTGATCCTTTGGAATTTCTTCCAGTCCAGAAAAGGGAGCTTGACCAGTAATATGTAAATCAGTCAGGTGAGAGTACTCCTCCAGCGTTGGTGCTAGTTGATAATCCGGGAATGTGAAATAGTGATATACCAGATCATATAACTTAATGAGCGTAGCCAGTATTCCTTCAATTACATGAACCCTTAACAAAGACAGCAGTCCTCCTTACTTAGCTCTGAAAGCATCAGGTTTGGTGATCATCCTCGCCAAACCTCTCAAATCCTCTAGTTTTGGAACCTTGAAGGTGTACTTGTGAGTCTTGCTTCTACCGAAATCCATAACGCAATCTCCTTATCTGACATTTGCAATCATTATCTTAGTTTAATTTGAAAAGGAGAGACTAGAAGAGAAGATTTTTTTTGTTTAATGTTTTTTAATGAAATGAATGCATGAAAGCAGCACACAAAAATATAGAAAAAACATGGGGTCAAAGGTTCGGTGTCATGAAGTCATGGCTCTACCCATCCCTAAAGGTTTATACTGATGGTTTTTTGTACCTATCCTCACAATCATTGACCCAACTTGGGATAACAACAACAGGCTGGAATCACCCGAGCGAGCTGATGTATCTTAGAGTAATCTCAAATGAGGGTAGTATCATGTGACAACTATTTCCGATAGCTTCCGCACTACAAAATAGTAACAAGGTTTCAGTCTACTAATATCCTCAGCTTCTCAGATAACCCAATCGAACAATCTGCTTTCAACAACCAAAGTCGTATAGGCATTGAATCCGCAAAGGGCATCTCCACTGATTCGATGGTCGACCGGGACCTCTTATTTGGGAGTCACTCCCTGTAAAATTACTCGTCTAGTGCCATCACTTATCTTAGGTGTATACTCAATCTTTCCAGATGCGACATCACACGCATTCCCATTAGCAGAAAAATAAACACAGATATCAATTAGGAAAAGCTGTATATATATTTGTCCTAACATCCTAGACCTCTAGTCCTATAATCCTAACAGTCAATGACTCCCCAGCAGAGTCGCCATTCATCGTGGTACCATCTTAAGGGATTCTACTTAAGAGATGGGAGAACGGTCCTCCCACTGTGGTCGCCATTCTGCTATAGCGCGCTTTTTGTGGTTTTGAATCACTATCGCTTTGGGGTGCTACAGTTCGATTCATTTTTTATCCTATGAAGCTGATTAAGGAAGGGAAATAGATGTCTCCAATTAACCTTGCTTGCATACTGAGTTTAAACAGATGACTGTTGGTTTACAGATGCTATCAAAATAGTGGGTCTCTCTTAGGTTATTTGGCTTAAGAATAGAGTGTCTTGACTATTCATGAGGCTTTTGGGAAGATACTGTATCTAAAATTTTTCTAATTGATGTATGAAGGTACTTGACCTAGAGTTTTTGATTAGTATGCTCGCTAAAATTTCGCAATCTTATGCCTACGTATTCCCGTTAAAGAAAACAGGGAAATCAGAGCAATCGTAGTTCCTCCTATTCTAAGGGAGGAAAAAGATGTTTTGGTGTCTTGTTTAAAGCCCAAGACATGAAGCTAAAGGTGATTTGTATCTTGTTCAAAGCCCAAGATATGAAGCTAAATGGTTTTGGGTGAGAGAGAATTTGTCATCTCTAAAGAGGAACTGTTGATGTTTGTGTGCTTCGATCAAAGCACAAGTTTGATGCTAAAAGGTTGATTGACTCAGTTAGGGATTTCTTTATACGAAGCCTAAGAGGAGGCTAGATAAGAGTGACTCAACAAGAGAGTGTTTATGTCTTGTACAAGGCCCAAGATTGAGGCAACAAAAGAGACTGGCCCTTTTTGGATATCATTATATAAAGCCTAAGAGGAGGCTAACAGTTTGACTTTTTCGGGGAAAATGTTCTTTCTGTCTTGTAGAAAGCCCAAGATTGACGCTAAAAGGGATTTTTGACTCTGTTGGGGAGGTTTATATGTGTCTTGTACAAAGCCCAAGATGAAGGCTGAAATGAGTTTTTCTCAACAAGAGAGTGCTTTTATATGTCTTGTACAAATCCCAAGACAGAGGCTAAAAGAGTTGACTCAACAAGAGAGTCTTGCAAAGGTGATTGACCCAACAAGAGAGTCTAAAAGTTGATTGACTCAACAAGAGAGTCTTTTATACTCAACAAGAGAGTGATTCGCTATCTCGTACGAAGCCCGAGATTGAGGCTAAAAGGGTATTGACTCAACAAGAGAGTCTTGAAAAGTGATGGACTCAAGAAGAGAGTCTGAAAAGGTTAGCTCCGCTAGGGGGGAGAATTATTGTACACAGCCCAAGAGGAGGCTGACTGTGTTAAGGAAAGATCTTTATACAAAGCCTAAGAGGAGGCTATCTTACTGCAGGGGATTAGATCCATAGGCAGGCCCGAGGGTGGGGAACTTTCATGAGAGAGATCGGGTTTCTGCTGGAGATTTATCCAGAGTGATCGGTGTTTTTTCCTATGTTTGCAAAGAACTTGAGAATGTCTTTAAGACTCAAAAGGGGTTTAGACTGTCCAGGTCTACTGGTATTGAAGAGTTTTATCTTTTGTTGGATGCCCAAAAGAGGGCAATGGCCTTAAGGGATGAGAATCAACCCAAAAGTGGCCTGAGGTTTGACACTGGAAAGACTGCTCTAGCAAAGGATGACTAAGTTCTGTCTTATACCTTTAAGAGGTCATTAGGGTCCTTATATTAAGCCCAAGAGAAGGCATGAGAACTTCTAAGAAGCCGAAGGGTCCTTGTACAGCACCCATGAGGAGGCGAGGATGCTTTTAGGAAGCCTGTGGGTCCCCAAACCAAGAGAAGTTCAAGAAATGTAATTCACAGAGAATAGATCATTCCAGGAAAGTTCGAGGGTTTGGAAGAAACTCAAGAGATGCTATTCACGGAGAATAGATCAACTCTAGGGAGTAGAATTTCTTTGACAATTTCTAGTGGTGACAGTCTGAGAAAAGGTTCACCGAGAATACTGTCTTTCTCTTTGTTCCATATTGTTTAACCCCAAAAGAAGGGAAGACTGTATCTGGAAATCCTATGGGGATCTAGTTTTGTTTGTATTTAAAGAGTGACCAACAGGGCTTTACCCAGTTCTAGACGTAGTTGCCGGGAAAAACTCTAGATAAATATACTAGTATATATACAGTTGATATATGACGAGTATTTAAAAGGTATGAAAGAAGACTAACCATGCACAGCTTCCCACAATACAGTTATGTATATGAAAGCATATAAAAGAAAGCGGATAAACACTTACCTGTTGTAGAGCTTCCACGCTATTTTGTTAGTCGTTCAACAAAGAAATTAAAGAATGTTTTGATAGCAACTATACATTTGGATTCAAAATCAAAGGAGAAAGTATTTTGAACAGAGATCGGGGCTTACAGCTCTAGGAGAGGCCCAAAGTTATTTGTTTGAAAAATGGTGATCGCCCCGAGGTTTGAAAACACAGTTGGTCTTATACGATGAACGAGGCGCAAACTATCTTGGTTTTCAAGTGGGGTTGGGTCTTACACTCTATTAGAGGCCCAAAATTGTTTTTGTACAAGAGATGGGGCTTACAACTCAGGGAGATGCCCGGATAATTTTGAAAAGGCGACGATCGCGCCATTGTTTTGAAAATATATAGAGGGACTTATACAATATGTGAGGCCCAAAATTGTTTTATTTAAAAAGGGGTGGGACTTACACTCTATCAAGAGGCCCAAAGTTTATTTTTGTACAGGAGATGGGGCTTACAACTCAGGGAGATACCTGAATGATTTTGAAAAGGCGACGATCGCGCCGTTGTTTCGAAAATATACATAGGGACTTATACAATATGTGAGGCCCAAAAATGTTTATTTACAAAAACGGGGTAGGGTCTTACACTCTATTAGAGGCCCAAAAGTTTGAAAAATATTTGTTTAGGGTGATTAAGTTGTGATCTTGGATTAATGTTTGAAAAATCATATTTTTATCCACAAAATGATTAGAAACCATTTATGTTTGGAAAATCAAGAAAGAAAAAATACTTAAATGTCAAAAAAACAAATAAAAATTAATTCTTTGCAAAAATATCAAGTATATGAAATATATAATATTTTTTGTAAATTATTGTAAAATAAAATATTTTAACATTTTTGTGAATTATTAAAAAAAGAATCAACTCAAAATCATTAAAAACCAGAGAGAAATTAATTTTTGAATCAATTAAATAAAATCACAAAAATTCAAATATTTTAAAAATTCAAAAAAGGGCGCCAAGAACACCAAGTTCTTGCCCGCGCCCTCTGTTTCTTCAGATTTGCGTTTTCCCCTCAAACTCACTGAATACTTGATGAAATCACACAATCCACATATCAATCTACTCGTTTTCACCTCACGATCATGTCTATGGTCTTTAATTTCATTTATTTTAAGCGTGGAATAAGAAATCAAGACAAAACCTTAAGAACCCTAAATTCTGCATGAAGGTTGGGAATTTTGATACACGATTCATACAAAGCAATTAATTGAGGGGAAACATTCCATACATGATTATGAACATATGGCAAAAGTATTGTGTGAGGAAATATGCATGAATCATGAGATAACCAAGTTGAGGCTTACCTCTTGCAGCTGGTGATTGTGTTTTGAGTTAGAGGTGTTACAGCTTGGTTCGAATGTTGTGGATAGCTTCCCTAGGTGTTATGGAGTGTGTCTGAATGCTTGGAGTGGATTGAATTGAGCTGGAACTTGATTTGGCACCTCAACTACAAATCTGTCAAAAGCTTGTGCATATGGCTGGTGATTTTGTGAAATTGGTGTTCCATATGTTGTTTAAGTGTTTGGATCACTTCTAAATGATGTTTATGAGGTGTGTGTGTGATTGGTTTGGTTGGAATTGCTCTCACTATCAAAACCCGATAGTGACTTGCTTTAGAAGGCAATTTTGGAAGTGAGAAGGTGATTTGAAGGAAAGCATCAGTTTGGGTGCTTTGGTGTACTTAAACTGAGCACAAATGAGCTCTATTTATAGTAGAGCAAGTTTGTTTTGCAAACAATAGTGAATGGTGCCTGCAGCAGGCCTTTGGCTAATTGGATCATTTAGGAATCTCAAGTCTCCTCTAGCCATTGACTAGAGGTTAAAGCACATGCCTATGTGTCTTTGGTTCAGGGATAAGTCTTGACTGAACTTGGATAACATTGTCTTGATGAATGCCACCTCTATGCATCAGTTAAATGCTTTGAAACAAAATTGAATATTTGAAGCATCTTTGAATTTAGGAGTGTCATGCCTAAACATAGATCCATGGACTTGGGAGGCTGATAGATCAGTGTTTGTCCCTTGGTTGTTCCCCCTTGAGGTGTGCAAATGGATAAGCATGCTTGGAATTGCACAATTTGAGCAAATCGAGCCTTTATGCACAAATCTGCCTTGCCAATGCAGTTTGCAGCAAGGCATGTTGCAGTTGTCATAACTCCTAGCTCAGGTGGAGTTTGATGGAGTTCTTGGACATTTTGGAAAGCCCTTATGTGACACAACACATGTGTGATCATAGTTTGTCTTGAAACATTTTGTATCCAAGTGAAAAATGCCCCTACATTTTGAAAAAAAGCAAGACAGATTCTGACTTAGTTAAAATTTCACTAAGTATTGGAAAAAGTGACATTTCATGTTTTCAGCCATTTTGGTCACTCCATAACTAAAATCCATGAAGAATTGGAATGAGGTGTAGTTGACACTTTTAAATTATGCCATGTGAGATACAAATCCATCTTTGGACCATCCAAAATGGTTGCTTGGATCTCAAGTTATGATCCTTGGAAGTTGGTACCCTAGCCACTTTGTTCCATAACTTAGAAAAATTCTAAGTTTTTATGGTTACCCCTTTTACAAGTTAACTAACTTTCTTTGATTTTTTTTATGAATGATGATTCAAATCACATATTAACATTGTTTTAGGGTTGAAGAACCATAATTGTGAAAAATCTCAAAAAGTCAAACTTGACTTTTGTGCACAGATGACTTTTTTATCAGATGAATTCCAAACTGTGCAATCCTTTGTGAAATCAAGTCCTTGACCTAATTCAAACCTAATGTATGTGTTCCATAGGTGTTATAGGGTGTATTAAATCATGTCCCAGGGTTTGGGAGCATGTCTTGGTCAAAAGTCAAAGGTACAGTTGACTTTTTCTTCAAAACCCTAGTTGTGGTCCAGATGAAATTGAAACTTGTAGATCAAGCTTCTTGGATCAAACCATTGTTACAAATGGATCAATGTGGTTTATTAGAGACCCTCAAATCATGTCTTGAGGTTTTGGCTCATGTTTTGTCCCAAAAGTCAACTTAGGGGTGAATTAGGTCAAGAAACCCTATTTCCTGATTTTTGGTGAATGCATCCCCTAAGGTTAAATTAACTTGATGATTGGGTTCATGAGGTCCCTTAGAGTATCTTGGGTTGTGCTTTGAAGCATTGGCTCATGCCCAGAGGAAGATTTTCATCTGGAGGCCCTGGTCGACCAAAACCCTAATTTGGTGAAACTGTCGATCTTGAGGATTGATCCACTTGGAATGTTGCAACCTTGTGCTTGATTCTTAATGTGGGAGTGCTCTTGATCCTTTATAGGTGTTTGAGAGGTTAGAAAAGTTGAAGATCATGTCATTTCTTGATTGATCCTTTGTCTAAGACTCTAAGAGGGCTTGAAACCATAGTCCTTGATTGTAGTGAATGCTCAACAATCCTTGAGGAGATTGATGAGGCATAAAGGTACATCCATATTGTGATGATGATTTGCACAATGATGGGAAATCTTAGTGGTCAAAATTTGGGGTATGACACCATGTTCGTGTTCTGGGTCAACCCACGGGATACCCGACTGTCTTCCTAATCAAGGCAAAGATGTTGTCTTAATCTCTAATGATGAAAGGACCAAACACGTATGCGCCATAATCCCTCTACTCCATGAATCAAGAGTTCCTCTTGATAGTAGAAAGATTCTCAACCTCGAACGAATTGAGGCCGACTATGATAGTCAGAAAAATCAAAAGGCTCTTGTGGTTATCTATCTGCCGGGACCAATACCGTAAAAATCAGATAAGGCTATCCCTTACAAATACGGTGCAACAACAATCGAGAATGGAAAAGAAACTCCATTACCCTCCGTCGTAAACATTGCAGACATTATTCGAGTAACACAGAGCGGCCGAATCTTCAACAGAGGATTCGAAGATCCCACCGGCGAAAAGGAGCCTCAAACAGAATTTCCAAATCAACCAGTCAGTCAATCCAGTAATCCCGACCTTTCAAAGATCAATGATGAGATGCTGAGGCTCATCCAAAAAAGTGAGTACAACATTGTAGGCCAACTGTTGCAAACTCCTTCGAGAATCTCTGTCCTATCTCTTTTGCTCAGTTCCAAATCTGACAGGGAAGCTCTACAGAAAGTCTTAGAGCAAGCCTTTGTGGAACAAGATGTGACGATAAGACAATTCGACAACATTATCTCCAACATCACTTCCTGCAACAACTTAGGATTCAATGATGAAGAACTGCCAGAAGAAGGAAAAAATCACAACATGGCACTTAACATTACAGTCAACTGCCAGGACAATGCTTTAGCCAACATACTGGTAGATACCGGATCAACTCTAAATGTTATGCCAAAATCTACTCTGATGAGACTATCATTTCAAGGATCTTCGATGAGAGGCAGTGAGGTCATCGTCAAAGTCTTTGACGGATCCAGAAAAATAGTTATCGGCGAAGTCGACCTTGAAGGTGCGTGAAAGACACAAGAAAGGGGGTTTGAATTGTGTATTTACTCTTTAACAACTTTTCGCTTCTTGTCGTTAAGACGCTGAGATAACATCAGAGTTCGTTGAGAGACTCTGACTTGTGAAGTAACATTCAGACTTGCCTTGCATGAAGCATAAGAACCAACGAGAGTATGAACGCTGTGTGCATCATGTCGCTCCTGGGATTTTCATCCAGGTACAAACATGAAAGTGGCGCGGAAACAGAGTCGCCAGCAATGTGTATTTATCCCAAGAGAGGGAAAGGAAACACCGCGTAAACCTGAGGGAAGGAAAAAGCATGGTCTCGCGACCAAGAGAAACGGGTAAGGGAGTCGGTTACGCGAGGGGAAGGTATTAGCACCCCCACGCGTCCATCGTACTCGATGGGATCCATGCATGTTATCTCGATCAAAGGGTGTCGGCATCTGGAGCTCCACTGCTACTGGAAAGGAAAAGGAACGGGAATGGAGAAGAGCAAAGAAACGGGGGAGAAAAGAAAAAAGTGACTAGATAGGACATCTTCGTCTTACGCCTACGTATTCCCTCGTGCAATGGGAAAGTCAGAGTAAACATAGTTCGGACACGAACTAAGGGGGGAGGTTGCTCGCCAAAATATCGTCGTCTTGTGCCTATGTCTCCTCAATCTAACCAGAAGGAGGAAACCAGAGCAGTCGTAGTTCGACCTAACGAGGTATGTATTTTTTATGAGCGACGTTAAGTTCACGTCCGGCAGTTAGTACGATGCTTGTTTGCGACAAAACATAAAATAACGTGCTCTTTTCTGAAAATGGTTTAAAACGTAACAATCCTGAAGGCTAAAAAGGTTTGAATTCGTTTGTTTGTTTTAGACAGAAGTGGATTGAAGTTAGTTCGCAAATCATATTGCACCAAAGTCTACCATGCGGGAACGAGTGAGTCGCATTGTCGCCCCCAAATGGGACGTATGCTACACACTCTAGAAGAGGAGGGGAGACCCCTCGTTCTTCATTTCCTACACTTAAGGCTCGAGCGCAATATACGTTATATTTATTAAGTGTTTTAGAATTGTTATGAGATGAGAAGAGGAGACTCAAGTCAAAAAGAAAACACTAAGAGGAATTCTATCCTAATGTTGTCATGCAAAAGATGGCCCTAAGGTCGAGGTAAGAAGGGGAGCATCTACCTACGTTAGCATGCAAGAGAGAAAGGAAAACAAGAAACGAAACTAAAAACAGCAGCTACAACAGTGCTCCAGCACCTGCACAGCGGTAAAAACCAGCATATACACCAGACAACTTTTAACAACACACATATTGAGCACAAAATAGATGTAAAAGACAGTAGTCAGCAAGTGTAGGCAATAGACAGCACACAAACAAATCAGAACAGCAGCTGTAAAAGAGCAGGGCAACATACATCCAAACAAGTAATCACGCAAGAAATGATTTCAAATGAACACGCATAGCAAGGCAAACTAAGCATAGAGGTTGCAAACATCAAGAATGAACAAACATGATCACGTTAACAACTTAAGAACAAGTATGCTCAACAAAATTGCACAATTCAAACATTGACCAAAAACATCATGCACAAGCAACCATGGAGACAAACAACAATCATGCTTCATATGTCTAGTAAGTTGAGCATTAACCAAGAATTAACATGATTCGACCGTGTGTGCCACATGTTCATCGCATCAAGTAATCAACAACGCAAACATAAACATTCATCGATGAAAACCAAGAATCGCGTGTCGAAGAATCATGTTGATGCAAAGGTGTGAGGTGAAACAACTCAAGAATAGTTCACAAATCATCAACATATTAATCCATGAAGTATAGACATGCAAAGGATCTCAAACAAACAAGAAAATGCAAGAATGTCACATTCTGCAGCAGTGGTAATCGGTTAACCTGTGAGCGTTAACCAGTTACTTAGTTCAAAATCAGCCAGATTGCGCAAAAATACAAAGGAGTAACCGGTTAACACATGGTGAGTAACCGGTTACTCTGGGACATCAGTCAAAAAAACCTGTTTCAAAATCACTTTTCAGCAGCAAATCACTTCTCCAAACATCCAAATGATTATGTAATCAATTAATCACGAAATTCACATCAAACAACAGCAGTTAAACACCAATTGAGTCCAATAATCATCAACAACAAGACTCAAATTCAAGCAAAATGGATCCAAATAAAAAATAACCAAAGATCTACATCGAATAAGTTGTAAATAAGCTAAATCAAGTGTAGGTCTAAGGAAAACCAACCTACAAAGCTAAGATTTGCTTTGGTAAGTGTTGGTAACAAAAATTGATGAATCCAAGCAAGAAATCTAAGATCTATGCAAGAAACTTCAAGATCCTAGCAAGAAACTTCAAGATCCAAACAATGTGATGATTTTGCTTCAAGCTTATCCAAAAATCACTTCCAAGAACTTAAATCCAGCAGCAAAACAATAGCAAATTCAAGATTCTTTCAAGAATTGATGAATGGATGAAGGTTTAGTTCCAAGATCAACAAATTTCAATGCAAAATTTGTTGAACTTTGATGAAGGAACTTTGAGTAAGGGTTTTGAAATGAGGGAAGAGTTGAGAGGAAATTGGAGTGAGAAGTGTAGAGAATTCAGAAAAATGGATCCCCCCTTTTGAGGTTTGGAATGAATTGATTTAAATAGAAGCTAGGTTAGGAATTCAAATGTGGTTTGGAGTGTGGGTTAATGAGAGGAATGGAGATTAGGAATGGAATTTGAAAGAAATAGTGTGGAATTAGAGTGGAAAGTGATGGAGGGAATTTGAATTTTGGGTGGAAAATGATGAAAATGAATCAATTCTAGATCCTTCCCACACATGCACAAGCCAAGCACATGATGCAAATTTTAATTTTTCAAACTGTGCTCAGAGTAACCGGTTAACGCATGGTGAGTAACCGGTTACTTAGTTCAAACTTGCTGTGGATGTGCAGAAAAACAAGGGAGTAACAGGTTAATGCATGGTGAGTAACAGGTTATTCAGTTCAAATTTTTAATTTTGGCGCATTTTGGAGGGAAACTTGGAAAAGTGACTTCTGGCAATTGTTTTGAACCTGTTAAGCCTCTGAAACTCAAAACTTGCTATTGCTATTGAGTTACACCTGGAATGAAACACAAATTCTTGAATACACCTCAGAATATCCTGTCGAATTAATAACGTCTGATACCGGACCGCTTGATCAGAAAATGATTGTTGAGGCTTCTAATTATCAAATTGTCTAATGAGCAAAATAAAAGCTCTAAAAGACCTTGAAAATTATCTGTTTTGCTCGGAATACTGTTGAAAATAGTACTGGAACTGATAATGCTATGAGCTGCTGGAAACTACCTTGATCTCATGCCCAAAAGAAACAATGATATTCAAAGATGATAGTGCAAGAATGCAATGAAACATAAGCCAGTTAGATAGAAAGAAATAAGGGGGCAAATTTGGAGGTGTTACAGCTGCCCCTATGCAAACTTCTTGGGTCCGAGGGTATGGGAGCGAAGGCTTCCAGAAAATTGGGATACATGGAGATTGAATAACAAAATAACCTGGAAATTTGCAACCTGTGGGGGTAATGAAATAAAGCAATTACGAGGACGGCCGAAGGTGAACTCGAAAAGGTAAACCGGCCGAAGGCGGGTTAACAAACAACAATAGCACGAGGTCGGCCGAAGGCGAACTCGAAAAGGAAATACCAGCCGAAGGTGGACTATGCTGGGGAAGAAGACAAGACCGGCCGAAGGCGGGCTAATCAACGAAAGTGAAACGAGAACGGCCGAAGGCGAACTCGAAAATGAAAGACCGGCCAAAGGCGGAATTTCTAACAACCATAATCCGAAGGTGGAATTTCAAAGAAAGACTATACTGAAGGTGGACTTTCAAACAAAGGATACGAGGACGGCCGAAGGCGAACTCGAAAAGAAAGACCAAGCCGAATATGGACTTTCAAACCCAACAATACGAGACCAAGCCAAAGGTGGACTCGAAAAGAAAGACCGAGCGAAGGTGGACTTTCAAAGAAAGACTATGCCGAAGGTAGACTTTCAAACAAAGGATATGAGGATGGCCGAAGGAAAACTCAAAAAGAAAGACCAAGCCGAAGGTGGACTTTCAAACCCACCAATACGAGACCAAGCCAAAGGTGGACTCGAAAAGAAAGACCGAGCCGAAGGTGGACTTTCAAAGAAAGACTATAACGAAGGTAGACTTTCAAACAAAGGATACGAGGACGGCCAAAGGCGAACTCGAAAAGAAAGACCAAGTCGAAGATGGACTTTCAAACCCAACAATATGAGACCAAGCCAAAGGTGGACTCGAAAAGAAAGACCGAGCCAAAGGTTGACTTTCAAAGAAAGACTATACCGAAGGTAGACTTTCAAACAAAGGATACGAGGACGGCCGAAGGCAAACTCGAAAAGAAAGACCAAGCCGAATATGGACTTTCAAACCCAACAATACGAGACCAAGCCAAAGGTGGACTCGAAAAGAAAGACCGAGCCGAAGGTGGACTTTCAAAGAAAGACTATAACGAAGGTAGACTTTCAAACAAAGGATACGAGGACGGCCAAAGGCGAACTCGAAAAGAAAGACCAAGTCGAAGATGGACTTTCAAACCCAACAATACGAGACCAAGCCAAAGGTGGACTCGAAAAGAAAGACTGAGCCGAAGGTGGACTTTCAAAGAAAGACTATACCGAAGGTAGACTTTAAAACAAAGGATACGAGGATGGCCGAAGGCAAACTCGAAAAGAAAGACCAAGCCGAAGATGGACTTTCAAACCCAATAATACGAGACCAAGCCAAAGGTGGACTCGAAAAGAAAGGCCAAGCCGAAGGTAGACTTTCAAAGAAAGACTATGTCGAAGGTAGACTTTCAAACAAAGGAATTCGAGGCCAAGGCGAAGGTGGACTCAAAAAAGAAAGACCAAGCAGAAGGTGGACTTTCAAAGAAAGACTATGCCGAAGGTAGACTTTCAAACAAAGGAATACAAGACCAAGCCGAATGTGAACTCGAAAAGAAAGGTCAAGCCGAAGGTAGACTTTCAAAGAAAGACTATGCCGAAGGTAGACTTTCAAACAAAGGAATTTGAGGCCAAGCCAAAGGTGGACTCGAAAAAGAAAGACCAAGCCGAAGGTGGACTTTCAAAGAAAGACTATGGCGAAGGTCGACTTTCAAACAAAGGAATTCGAGGCCAAGCCGAAGTTGGACTCGAAAAAGAAAGACCAAGCCGAAGGTGGACTTTCAAAGTAAGACTATGCCGAAGGTAGACTTTCAAACAAAGGAATGCGAGACCAAGCCGAAGTTGAACTCGAAAAGAAAAGCCAAGCCGAAGTTGGACTTTCTAAGAAAGACTATGCCGAAGATAGACTTTCAAAGAAAGACTATGCCGAAGGTAGACTTTCAAACAAAGGAATACGAGACCAAGCCGAAGGTGGACTCGAAAAAGAAAGACCAAGCCGAAGGTGGACTTTCAAAGAAAGACTATGCCGAAGGTAGATTTTAAAAAAAAAGGAATTTGAGGCCAAGCCGAAGGTGGACTAAAAAAAGAAAGACCAAGCCGAAGGTGGACTTTCAAAGAAAGACTAAGCCGAAGGTAGACTTTCACACCCAAGATAAGTAGAATTAACAGATCTACAAAGATGACTCAGCTGTGGACATGAGAAATCTAAACAGACATTTCTCTAGGGGAGTATAAGAAGGAACAACAGTAAGAAGGACGAATCCACTGATTGCGGTGTAATGTCAAATAACATCTCCTGAATTACATCTCTTTCTGCTGGGGAAGAAACTGGTAACAGATATCAAACCTGGCTTATGATTCGAATGCATATGTTTGAATTTTTCTATGGCGTAATGCTCCATACGAAATGGAAATGCTACGCGTTTGGGAGGATGTCATGCAGAAATGCGTATGAAAATGTAAAAAAGGCGTCTCAGCAAAATAAATTCTTAAGACGAAGGCAACTCCACCGGGGATGACAAACTAAATTGTCCTCTAAATTAAAAGATCCTGTTGAGGAAGATTTCACTGAACAACTTCCTGATCACAAAATATGCTGGAGATGAAGACTCTGAGAGAAATTCCACTCTGTTGGAGATGGATAAAGATGAATATTGAAGATGGAACCCAAGGAATTTCTCTCCGCTGGAGATTACGCATGGCTTCTACCGAAGACAGAACTCAAAACACGGATCTAAAAGGTGCCAATAACAATTTGACTTAAACTTGCTGGGGATGTCAACCGCTGTTGAACAAACCACTTTGAAGATCAACACCAAACTCTGCTTAGGGAGACAAGTCAATAATACCGAACCTGCTTGGGGATATTACTGAACTCAACCTGCTGCTGGGAGAAATCTGTACCTTCACCCTGCTGGGGAGTACTAACCATTACCAGCACATCTTCCTGGAGAATGGTGATTGACGACATAAACTCTGCAAGGGGATTCCATCATACTTACTCATCTGTTGGGGATCAGGCCATACCGTTTCTGGTGAGAAAACATTTCCTGACTAGCTGAGGAAAATAGGTGCTCAGACCTTGTGGGGAAAAAACATCATTGTCCAAAGAAGGTATTCCATTGGTTTCTTGCTGGGGATGCAACAACATCAACTTCTGACTGCTTGCTGAGAGAATAATGAATCAAAACTCTAGCTGGGGAAATAATCCTCTGTACCCTGGTTGGGGAGAGCAACTACCTGTTGAGGAGGATGAATTTCACTGCCGAGGGGAGTAGCTCTAATGGGGAGAAACAATATTGGGTGCTTCACACCTCTACTGATCAGCTACATACTGTCTCCATACCCGACCAACAACCCCTTGAACTTTCCACTTGCCTCGGACCACGGGGTCTAATGGAAGAAATCATCTCAAGAGGATTTTATAGAAGCTCGGGCGTTCACCCTACCCCAGGGTCTTCAAACTCTTGGAGAGATTTATCAGAACTCGACATAACTGACCCAGACCGCATATCTACAAAGTAACTTGCCTCGAAAGGGTTTGCAATGACTGGAAATATTTTGCCTCGGTATCTCGTACCTTGACGAGATGCTTTCAACTGACCGTCCTCAGGATTGGATAACTTCTCGTGCTCTTGAGGTGGCCTGCCCCATTACGAGCCTTGAAGTGAATTTTCCCCTTACCGATGGCCTTCGAGGGATTTGTCGAATCCCGACGTGATTGCTCCCTTTTAGCTGCTTCAGGGAAAATTTTCAATGTGACTGTTCCAGATAGACTGTATCTTATCACCATTTATCGTGTACCCCCAGGCTGCGCACAGTCTCTTGGCCACATGCCCCTTGACATGACTGTCCTTCAGAGTTTTCACCATCTCAACTTGGCGTGATTGAGCTTCTCTACTGACATTCATTGTGTAAGCTTCTTTGGTGTTAAACACATGCAAGCAGAAAATGTTTATTATGAGAATGACAATTCTAATGCAACACTCGGGTTAACCTAAAGTTTTATTGAAAATGTGTCGCCAAGCCTTGTGAACGAATCACTGGCTGGAATGCGACATTGATTTTTGAATGGAAAAACAATACGCACATGCAATACCAACAAGAATCTTATTAGTATAACTCATGGGATTCAAGAATGATATCTCGTTGAAGTACACCTTCGGAATAAACCCTGTTTCAATTAGGACTTTTGAGGGTTGTATCATGGCCTGGTTCATGGTTTTGAGAAAAAAGGATTTAAGGCTTAAACTTTATCAGTGCCCACCCACTCTTCGTGATGTTCTCCAGTCATACGTTCAGCTAATTTGGCGCAAGCGCTCATCTCTCAAAAAGAATTCATGATCTTTAAGGAATCCCTGCACTGATGGTCTGAGACCTAATAAGGTTTTGGAGCAACAGTCACCCCTCTGGTCTTTTGTGTATGTAATCACACAAATTTGTTCTTGTTTGAGGATTTTTCTTTTGTAATCTTTTTCGCTTTTCTCTTTTCGCTTTTCAATCTTTTGCTTTTTGATCCCTAATTTTTGCCTGGACTGATTCTTTTTTAATCTTTCGATTTTGAAGTCCAGCGGGATGCCCTAACTTTTACCTAAGTTGTTTGTTTTCAAGTTTCGACTTACCGGCTTTCTTTCCATTTTTTTTTGAACAAATCGTGTGACACTGGTTTGTCTGACTTGTTTGAAAGGGTTATGACTGCCTCACTCCTTGATTGTTGATGGATAACCATTGCGGTTTCACATCCCTTGACCTCTTGATTTGTGAGGAAAGAAAGGTAATGGATCCTCAGATGCACACTCCTTTTGAAATTTGAACCCTCGGTCAAACTAACTGACGCCTACCCTGCCCCTGGGTTAAGTGTGAGGGTTATTTCGTACAAAAGAAACTCCTACTTCAAGGCTCAAAAGGGGTTAACGAGGGTTTATCTCCCTTATATCTCCAGTGTTTAGGGATTTGAAACAATGCCTGTACATCCTCAACAGAGTTCTATCCAACAATATACAACCAGATATTTTTGCGTTTTTCACTTCATCATCCTCCCTCAAGAGTTCTAGACAAGAAAGTTGGTATTACAATGCATATAAACATGATATGAGTGCATAAAAGTAAATTACTTCAAGAACAACACATTCATTGCATTAAAAGTATCGTTCAACACACAAACAAGTTTTTACATGCAGACAGTGTTTAAACAAATAAAAGAAAGCTACATATGAAAATGTAGTAAAGGAAGCTGATGATTGCCGTTGTTGAGGAGACTTGACTGCGTCTGGACTTATTGCTTCTGATGATGTCTTCACAACCTCGAGTGCTCACTCTGATAAAGAAGCTTCACCTTGTGGGGGTACCATCTGGGGTGATGACCTTTGAGTCAATCAAATCTTGCACCTTGTGCTGGAACGCATTACAGTTATCAAGTGTGTGCCCAAACGTTCTTGAATGGAACTCACAGCTAGCATTCATGTCATAGTCCGAAGGAATAGGGTATGGCACTAGCATGGCATTCCTCAGCTGAATCGTAGAGATTTTGAGCAAGCGAGCAAACAACTGACTGTAAGGAATAGGAATTAGATCAAATATCCTCTTGGGCCTTCTTGGTCTGAGTTGCTTCTGATGCTGTTGGTTATGCTGCTGATGCTGATTTGGGCGCCCAATCTGCTCCTATATTTTCCTTTCCACACGAGGCCCAAACAAGGGTTGCTGACGTAGAGCTTCTGCAACATAAGGTTGTGGAAGAGATCCCTGACGCGAGGTGGATCCTTTGGAAAAGGAGGGAGTCCCCAATGCTTTTGCAATAATGGGAGTAAAATCACCTTGTTTACCAGTGCCAACTAATGTAAACTTGATTGCCTCTGAATCAATGAGCTCTTGGACTTTATGCTTGAACCTTGTACAATTCTCAACATTGTGACCAGGTGCCCTAGAGTGGAACTCACATCTAACATTAGCATTAGGTCCCAGAGGAAGCTTTGTGTGAGGAGGTCCTAAAGTAACACGTTCAACCAGTTTGAGCTCGAGCAAATAAGAAAGCAATTGCGCATACGGCATTGGAATGGGATCAAACTCCTTCTTATGCCCCTCGGGCCTAGGATCCTCTTGGGGAGCAAGAAGTGATTGCTGATGGGAAAGCTCCGAAACTTCAGATTTTGGAGGGGATTCACGAGGTAAAACATGATCCAAAGAAGACTCCACAGATATGGGAGGAGTAAGAACTTCTGTTGAAGAAGCGAGCACGGGATTGTCTTCCTTATTTAACACCTTATTCAAGATTTCCATGACCAGGCCCATCTGAGTCCTCATCTGGTTGACTTCCTCTCTTAGCAGTTTCTGGCCTTGAGACATGGCCTGCATATCTTCCCCAAACTGCCTCATCTGGATCTTCATTTCAGTCACTTCTAAACAGAGTTGTTCCATGGCCATCCTCTGATTATCACAGGCTGAGTAGTGGTGGCAGGTCAAGCTATCAATTCTGAAGATAATACCAAGTCAGAATGAGAAATCCGCTCCTGAGCACCTGCTATGCGTATGAGTATGCAAATTCAAATGCCATGCTCGGATATTTCCAAGGAATCATTCTGCTTTTATTCAAGTTTTTTTTCACAAAAGAACTACAGGAAATAGATGGAAATGCTCAACAGCTAGTCTCAAAGTTAAGATCCTTGGAAATACGAGAGCACGTATGTCAAAAATGAAAAATGATGATGTAGATGCACACAAGGGATCAAGGTTTCCACACAAACTGGACAACTGCTGCACTGAACTGACTGAATAATCTTAAGGCTTTGCACCAAATACCCAGAACACCAGAGTAACCACAATGATAAGTTCATACTGATAAGAAATCCAAAGTATCAGGTTTGTTGAAAGTCAAGGTTATCTGCAAACCTGTAAACAACCCCCCCCCCCTCTCACATGTGGGTACTAGAAAGTTAAGCATCCTCAATATCACGGACTCTCAAGTCGAGAAATGATAATACGTTCACCATTTCTAGTTTGGCATCATCATCAATCAAGGAGGCCTCAACTGATTCCCCTCAAAAAGGATATCCTATAGCAAGTTCCCAGCATTGGGTCCTCGGATCAAGAATGCGTAATTGGTTTACCATTTCTGGTCTTCCATTATCGCATCTCAAGAGGAGTGCCGCAACTGAGTCCTCGGGACATGGTTGCCAGAGTCGACAGTTTTCCAGGTTACATTCCATCGTCTGCCCCAAATGCGCAGGATAGAATATTACCAAAGAAAACCTCGTCTGGATGTGGAGTTTCCATGTATACTACGTCTGGCCAAATGCCACACAAGTCACACTACTTTCCACGCTAATCATAGGTGTATGCTCAAGCCTGGGTATTGGCCTTTTCTCTCATGAATCCAACCAACCCACGCTTGGTGTCTCGATCAAAGGGTGTCGGCATCTGGAGCTCCACTGCTACTGGAAAAGAAAAGGAACGGGAATGGAGTAGAGCGGAGAAACGGGGGAGAAAAGAAAAAAAGTGACTCGATAGGACATTGTCGTCCTACGCCTACGTATTCCCTCGTGCAATGGGAAAGTCAGAGTCAACTTAGTTCGAACACGAACTAAGGGGGGGGGGGGGGAGGTTGCTCGCCAAGACATCGCCGTCTTGTGCCTACGTATCCTCAATCTAACCAGAAGGAGGAAATCAGAGCAGTCGTAGTTCGACCTAACGAGGTCTGTGTTTTTTATGAGCGATGTTCAGTTAGGGCGATTCCTGTTTGCGATAAATAGGATAATAACGTGCCCTTTTCTAAAAATGGTTTGAAACTTAACAATCCTGAAGAATAAAAAAGGTTTGAATTCGTTTGTTTCTTTTAGACAGAAGTGGATTGAAGTTAGTTCGCAACTCATATTGCACCAAAGTATACCATGCGGGAACGAGTGAGTCGCATGGTCGCCCCCAAATGGGACGTATGCTACACACTCTAGAAGAGGAAGGGAGACCCCTCGTTCTTCATTTCCTACACTTAAGGCTCGAGCGCAATATACATTATATTTATTAAGTGTTTTAGAATTATTATGAGATGAGAAGAGGAGATTCAAGTCGAAAAGAAAACACTAAGGGGAATTCTATCCTAATGTTGTCATGCAAAAGATGGCCCTAAGGTCGAGGTAAGAAGGGGAGCATCTACCTAAGTTAGCATGCAAGAGCGAAACGAAAACAAGAAACAAAACTAAAAACAGCAGCTACAATAGCGCTCCAGCACCTGCACAACGGTAAAAATCAGCATACACACCAGACAACTTTAAACAGCACACATATTCAGCACAAAATAGATGTAAAAGGCAGCAGGCAGCAAGTGTAGGCAATAGACAGCACACAAACAAATTAGAATAGCAGCTATAAACGAGCAGGGCAGCATGCATCCAAACAAGTAATCATGCAAGAAATGATTTCATATGAACACACATAGCAAGGCAAACCAAGCATAGAGGTTGCAAACATCAAGAATGAACAAACATGATCACGTTAACAACTCAAGAACAAGTATGCTCAACAAAATTGCACAATTAAAACATTGACCAAAAACATCATGCACAAGCAACCATGGAGACAAACAACAATAATGCTTCATATGTCTAGCAAGTTGAGCATTAACCAAGAATTAACATGATTCGAACGTGTGTGCCACATGTTCATCGCATCAAGTAATCAACAACGCAAACATAAACATTCATCGATGAAAACCAAGAATCGCGTGTCAAAGAATCGTGTTCATGCAAAGGTTTGAGGTGAAACAACTCAAGAATAGTTCACAAATCATCACCATATTAATCCATGAAGCATAGACATGCAAAGGATCTCAAACAAACAAGAAAATGCAAGAAAATTGCATTCTACATCAGTGGTAACCAGTTAACCTGTGAGCGTTAACCGGTTACTTAGTTCAAAATCAGCCAGATTGTGCAAAAATACAAAGGAGTAACCGGTTAACGTATGGTGAGTAACCGGTTACTCTGGGACAACAGTAAAAAAAACCTGTTTCAAAAGCACTTTTTAGCAGCAAATCACTTCTCCAAACATCCAAATGATCATGTAATTAGTTAATCACGAAATTCACATCAAACAACAGCAGTCAAACACCAATTGAATCCAATAATCATCAACATCAAGACTCAAATTCAAGCAAAATGGATCCAAATCAAAAATCAACAAAGATCTACATCGAATAAGTTGTAAATAAGCTAAATCAAGTGTAGATCTAAGGAAAACCAACCTACAAACTTGAGATTTGCTTTGGTAAGTGTTGTTAACAAAAATTGATGAATCCAATCAAGAAATCCAATATCTATGCAAGAAACTTCAAGATCCTAGCAAGAAACTTCAAGATCCAAACAATGTGATGATTTTACTTCAAGCTTATCCAAAAATCACTTCCAAGAACTTAGATCCAGCAGCAAAATAGTAGCAAATTCAAGATCCTTTCAAGAATTGATGAATGGATGAAGGTTTAGTTCCAAGATCAACAAATTTCAATGCAAAATTTGTTGAACTTTGATGAAGGAACTTTGAGTAAGGGTTTTGAAATGAGGGAAAAGTTGAGAGGAAATTAGAGTGAGAAGTTTAGAGAATTCAGAAAAATGGATCCCCCCCTTTTTAGGTTTGGAATAAATTGATTTAAATAGAAGCTAGGCTAGGAATTCAAATGTGGTTTAGAGTGTGGGTTAATGAGTGGAATGGAGATTAGGAATGGAATTTGAAAGAAAGAGTGTGGAATTAGAGTGGAAAGTTATGGAGGGAATTTGAATTTTTGGTGGAAAATGATGAAAATGAATCAATTCTAGATCCTTCCCACACATGCACAAGCCAAGCACATGATGCAAATTTTAATTTTTCAAACCGTGCTCAGAGTAACCGGTTAACGCATGGTGAGTAACTGGTTACTTAGTTCAAACTTGCTGAGGATGCGCAGAAAAACAAAGGAGTAACCGGTTAACGCGTCGTGAGTAACCGGTTACTCAGTTCAAATTTTGAATTTTGGCGCCTTTTGGTGGGAAACTTGGAAAAGTGACTTCTGGCAATTGTTTTGAACCTGTTAAGCCTCTGAAACTCAAAACTTGATATTTCTATTGAGTAACACCTAGAATGAAACACAAATTCTTGCTGACACCTCAGAATATCCTGCCGAATTAATAACGTCTGATACCGGACCAGTTGATTAGAAAATGACTGTTGAAGCTTCTGATTATCAAAACGTCTAATGAGAAAAATAAAAGCTCCAAAAGACCTTGAGAATTATCTGTTTGGCTCGGAATACTGTTGAAAATAGTACTGGAAATGATAATGGTATGAGCTGCTGGAAACTACCTTGATCCCATGCCCAAAAGAAACAATGATATGCCAAGATGATAGTGCAAGAATGCATTGAAACATAAGCTAGTTAGCTAGAAAGAAATAAGGGGGCAAATTTGGAGGTGTTACACATCATTCAGAACTTGCAGAGCGGAAGCTTATTAGAGTTGCAAGGTTCTGACTTGCTTATGTAAGGTTCTGATACTCAATATAGAAACATAAACAAAGACATTAAGCATAAGAATAAAGGACACACGATATATCCTAGTTCACCACAAAGGCTAATCCAGTCCACCCTCCTCAGGTGATTTTGCCTAGAACACAAGATCTTAATCCACTATAATCAATCTCGATTACAGATGCATGGGCAACAGCCGGTGACTAACCACTTGCACAGCGGCACTGTGACTAACATGCAATGAACCGTTCAGGGATTCAACTTAATGAATATAATGAACATTGACCTCCATGTTTCAATCTCACAAGATCTACTGCTAGGCTTTCACAGCTAGACATTCTATGATTCATTGCAATGAATATAACGCTACAGACCCTATTTCAGGCTTTTCCCACAATGACATCTCGCCATTGTATTCTCGCGTCTCCGGTCACATTGACCACTCAAGGAATCCTAATTCACCAAGAATTAGTTTTACAGGAGATTACAAAGATGCTTCTTAACAAGCAGATTACTCCTAAGTTTAAGTACAAAGAACACACAAGTGTTCAAGCAAGATGTGAGCCACAACTCCTTGCTATCCTAAGAAACTACTATGATGTATAATGATTTGACAGTTGTTGACATCTTGTAGATCTTCTTCTTCTTCGTCTTCTTGGGCGAGCAAGCTTTGAGCAACAACTCTTTGCTTCAGATCTTCAATGTAGCGCTGACAAGAAGGTGGTTGATGACTTGACTGATTTGCAATGTTGTCTTCTTCATTAACAGCTTTTGTACCAATAGATTATTGTTGTGTTGAATGATGATCTTTGAGCTTCAACAACAATGGCCATGTGTAAATGGTGATAGCTTTTGATATTTAAGTGTTACAACGAGAACTCATCGTTGTTGCTATCTTCACACAATGACTTTGATCAATTCTCCATTCATGGACTGAATCGATACCTTCAGAAGCGAATACTCTTTCTTTAAAATATCCCAGTAGAAATATAGCTATTTGAAATACCGTTGGCTGTTAGAAAATAGACGTTGTGGAATAAGTAGCTGTACTGACACATCTCCATTTTGTTGTGGGAGAAATGACTGGATATATATTCTTGAGCACTGTGTACAGTTGTTCACAACGGTAACATTTGACTTCCAAACTTTAGAGGCTTCTGATGGTAAATTAATGAAGCATGAGTAGAGCCTTCTTTAACAGGATATCTGATATGTCAAGTCTTCTGTCATTTGTAGAAGTCCATTAGGAATCAGTCTTCAGAACTTCAGCATTTGTCTTTAAGAACATTATCATTTACTACTTCAAGTCTTCCGAAACTTCAGAACTTGTTCATTAGGAATCCGTCTTCAAAGTCTTCAGCACTTGACCTTTGGAACTGTAAACTTCAGAACACATAAGTCTTCAGAGTCTTTCTGCACTTAGTCTTCAGAGCCTTCCGCCTTCAGAACTTCAAGTCATGAGAGTCTTCAGCACTTCGGTTTTCTTTTTCAGAAGCTTCACAATCTTCAAAATCTCGACCACTTTCAGAGAGCATCCACAAGAGCATTGTAACAGCAATATCTGTGTCCTTGGATCTGACTGATCACGATCAGATACATAAGTATTCTTGCTTAATGCGACTTGTGTCACACATAGTAACTTCGCATATTATCAATTACGCTCATCTGGCTGGTGCTTGTTGGATCTGATATCTTCTATAATTATGATCTACATATAACACATGGTAGAACATAAAATGGTTCTTTTACAAATACGTATTGTTATCATAGAAACATAGACTGACTTGTAGAAACAACTCTTGCTCTCACAATATCCCCCTTTTTGATGATGACAAAACAAAGTATTTTGATTGAACATTTTATACAAGGTAATCACCAAAACAAACATATTTAGAGTCTGGAACAACAGTTCCCCCTGAATGTGTTATCCTCAAAGTTTTATCTGTGATCATCTAGAATCTTATATGATCCAAAGATATACGGAATAAAAACTTGAGTTGCCAGAACAAAGAATAGAAAGGACTACTTCTTTATCTTGTCTTTAAGGAGACAAAATTCTTCAGCATCTGGACTAGTTCATCAGAACTTCCATCTTCAGATCTTCAGAACTCAGTTCCCTTGAGTCGTATTAGAGCTTATAATCTTCAGAGACTTCTGAAGCATTTCTACTTTTTAACAGATTCATTTAAGCACAATCAGAACATTTCTTATCTAATAACATAGCATCGCATATCATCAGAGACAGATATTGTCTTTTAAGAAACTCCCCTTGAGTTTCAGACTTTGTGAAGATTTTGGATTTTACAGTTGGATCTTCAGGGTAGTCTCCCCCTAATTTTTATAAGTAAGATATTTGGATCTTCAGAATCATAATTCAGAATGGTAAGTTTTTAGTCGCCAATGTAGATCATGACTTTTTTAGAGTTTGACTTTTGAAAACAGGTCTTCATCTCAGAACCTTGTTATTGTCACAACTCAGTGGTTCATCAAAGCTTGAATTTTGACCAGATACCAATTGAAGGTTAATTTTTGTGATCAATCAATGCTTGATCCCGAAACTGGTATACATGTTTTATTCTTAGTCTGATACTGAGTTATACCAGAGTATGTTGTGTCTGATTCTATCTGAAGGAATTCTTTTCATACCACTTGAAGGGTATTTCCTTAATATGCTGAGATTAATACCAATGAAGGTATTTTGACAATAATTCATAGCTTTGTGCTGATTGATATTACTGCAGACTGAGTCTGATACCAAACTTTATGTATACTGAGTCTGATTACCATTTGTTGACTTAGTCTGATACCAAATCATTTCTTCTTAATTAAGTTCTTTGTAGACATAAGAACTACTTCTTCTTGGATCTTCATTCCGGATCTTCAGACAGTTCTTAAACTCCTGATTTGCACAGTTCTTCTGAATAAGCATCTTGAGATATATACTTTGTCTTGACTGCTTTCATAGTTTTCTTCTTCTGATTCTTGCATTCTGAATCTCATATTCTTAGACAGCTTACAGTTTCTGAACCAAGTGAGACAGAGATCAAGATAAACTTTGACTTTCAGACAGTTCTCAACTTCTGAACAGTACTAGGTAAATCTGATTCTGAACGCATGTTCACGAAGTGTACAACTTCTATCAGAGTTCTTCTTTCTTAACCTATTCTTAGAATGCCTGGTGAACTTGTTTAGAGTTCCTCGGTTAAACATCAAACAATAAACATTAGTAGTAACGCATTTTATATGATTGATTACTTGTTTGAGTTGCATTCTTTTCCTTTAAGATTTCTTTCTTTCCAATCAAAATCATATTATATTTCTCCCCCTTTTTGACTTCATCAAAAAGTTTAGAGCGTCTTAGCATTTAAGCATATGTAAATCAATATGACAGTGAACATAAATAAACTCAAAGGATGTTATCATTAAGCATACGAATATTGATATGATAAGGAACAATTCTAGTGATCAACATCGTTAGAGATTAGTCATAGGATTTTTATTAATGGATACTTAGATGGAATTTTAACGCAGAACCACAAAATGATTTTAAAGCATAGATTAAACTTAATCCTAAAAGGTTTAAGGTAATCAAAACATAGACCTAATGATGATGGGTTCCTAAAGATTAGACTAAAAGGAGCCTAATAATGATGAGGAAGGTGATAGTAAGCTTTCAGAATCATCAGTTCTTGAGGTGTGCAGCTTTTCTTATGCTTGAGTAATTGCCAGCCTCTTGCTTTTCACAGTTTCTTCTAAGATCCATTCATGGAACTCAGTCCAGATATTTCTTATTTCCATGGGGTCCACACAGGAACTGGAAGCATCCACTAAGCCATGGATTTTTGTGATTACATTATCCTTAAAGGATGTTAATGCATCATTCACCGTTTTTGATCTTTTTGATGAAGGTTCTCCATTATCAGTATCCTTCTGCTTCTTACTTATTCTCTTCCAATCTGAGAGCTCTTGATGTACATCAGTAATACTCTTCATTTGGATCCATACGCCGATGTCTTCTTCCTTAAATTGGTGCAGATAGTTTCCTACATCTACTTGGTTGTGTATGGAGAATTTTGGAAATCCTTCAACAGGAATCCTTGGGGTCAATGTTAATTTCCTAGATGACGTATTATCCAGATTGGAGTTTTCTCTTTTAAGATTCTCAAACCTGAGAACTTTTCCAGCTCTTTTAAGCAACTTCCTTGATTCTCCCTCATTAATCAGAATATCGTCAACTACTCCTGATTCCACCAAGATGTCAGAAATAAGTCTTCCATACGGAATATGTCTGTCCTCCGAGACAGAGTCTGTTCTGGAGTTTCTTATGGCTTCCTTGAGAAGTTTGAAGAGAACGGAAGGGAGATGGATCTTAATTCCTTTAAGGAGAAGGAACATGACACATTTTTTAGTGTCATTAAGTTTATCTGAAGGGAGATGGTGAAAGACACTTCCTTGGAGGATTCTAAACCATACTTGTAGAGAATCTTTTAGATTAGAGAATATTGAGTTCTTTGCATAAGCTACAGCATTTTCTTTGAGAATGCTAGCCAGAACCTTAGCCTCTTTTTCCTCGCTTAGTTGGTTCTTAGTGATTCTCACACCACTGTTGTCATGCATTAGAAGATCTGAAATAGTCTTCTCAGATATGAAGATTTTCCTTCCAAAAACAAAGGAGACAATGAGGGTATTGGATGTGTTGGCGTGGATCAAAAAATCCTTAACCAGATGTCCGTAGGTTGGTCCTTCCAACCTCTTGAAGTAATTACTCCATCCTTGAGTTTCCATTGAAGGAGTAATATCACATCCATTTGATTTCAAATTGTTGAAGTTCACAATTGTTTCTGACATGACGATGAGATGGTCAACTGGAATCTGTGTGGTTATGGGGGTTAAGGCATTTTGGGAGATGGAAGCCATTATAGAGGGTGACAGAATGAAGAAGGTAGAAGATAATTAGGCAGAGTTTTCTAAAAAATTCAGATTGGTAAGAACTGTGTTATTGAATTAGGATTTAGCGCTTTTTATAGATGAATGAATAGAGTAAGGTCTTGGAGAATTTGGGATAATAACGGTTGATTTTTCCTAGACGCACTAAGTAACGTGGGAAAAGAGGTTTAATGATAATATTCTTTAATATGGACAGATTATCCAATCAAGAATCGTGAAATAACTCTAGTGAGTGATAATGATAACCGTTACTTAATTATGACCTAAGAGGGATTTGTGGTTTCTAGATAATCCAGAGCCTTTTCGTGTAAATTTTAAGGAGCACTTAATATTTTGTTTTAGTTATTGATTCAGTGCATCGTGATCATAAGAATCATTCATTCAAAAGGTATTTGTAAACTACATTTAGAGGTACTTTAATAATTAATCAAAAAGATATAGATATCAATTTTTAACATAAGTGCAGTAAGATAGGGGCTTCAATTAACCTATGAATCAAGAAAGACTAACTTCCTGTCTTAAACTAAGAACGTCATAGGTTGACAAAACTCAGGAAGGATCTTCTCTGTCATTCCATTTCTTCTGCAATGACCAACTACTCCTTGAAGATCAAGAATGTGGGAGATAACCCTGCAGTAGGGAACTTGGTATACTGTGTCTTCCCTAGACAAAAGGATTTCTTCCTTCAGATGATTATACATGAGTTGGTGTTGCTGGAGTTTTTGTTGTGAACATGATTGCTTGCACTTAACTTCATGAGATGCATGTTTTAACTTGACTTATTCATGTACCAAATGATATGCATTCTTTCATGATGATTTCAAGAGTTGTTTACCATGGTTCGTGGTTTGATTGTGATCATGTTTGATTGACGAATATGTAATGCTTGATGCATGTTTGCTTTTCCATGAGTGAATCATTTTTGAATGCATGCTGCCCTGATTTTCTACTGCTGTTTATGCGCATACATGCTGTTATATGTGCTGCTGTTTGGCCTTTTGCACCCCTTCTTGTGCTGAATTGTGTGCTGTTATAAGCTGTCTTGCTTGTGCGCTGCCCTTTTACCGCTGGGCAGGTGCTGGAGCACTGTTGTAGCCGCTATTTTTTTGGTTTATTCATTTCTTATTTCTTCCTCTTCTTCATCTCTTTCACCCCTTCTCTTCCCATGAATCTCAAGACTTGTTTAAGTCTTGGATTTTCCCTCTTAGAGCTACCTAGTCCAACTTAATTTACGATTAATCTTGGATTAGGATTAGCATTAGGCTTTTGTTTTGCATGCTAACTTAGGTAGTTGTTCCCCTTCTTACCTCAACCTTAGGGCCATCTTTTGCATGACAACATTAGGATAGATTCCCTTTAGTCTTTTCTTTTCGACTTGAGTCTTCTTTTCTCATCTCATAACGCTTCTAAAACACTTAATAAATATAACGTATATTACGCTCGACCCTTAAGTGTAGGAAATGAAGAACGAGGGGTCTCCCCTCCTCTTCTAGAGTGTTTAGCATACGTCCCATTTAGGGGCGACCATGCGACTCACTCGTTCCCGCATGGTAGACTTTGGTGCAATGTAAGTTACGAACTAACTTCAATACATTTGTGTCTAAAAATCACAAAACAAATTCAAACCTTTTTGTCCTTCGGGATTGTTAAGTTTCAAACTATATTCAGAAAATGGGCACGTTACTTCCGTCTCGTCGCAAACAGGCATCGACCCTAACTGCCGGACGCGAACTTGACGTCGCTCATAAAAAACACCGAAGTTGTTAGGTCGAACTACTACTACTCTGATTTCCTCCTTCTGGTTAGATTGAGGATACGTAGGCACAAGACGGCGACGTCTTGGCGAGCAATCTTCCCCCTTTTAGTTCGTGTCCGAACTACGTTAACACTGACTTTCCCATTGCACGAGGGAATACGTAGGCATAGGACGAGTGATGTCTTATCGAGTCACTTATTTTTATTTTCTCCCTCGTTTCTTCTCTCTTTTTCGTTCCCGTTCCTTCTCGTTTCCAGTAGCAGCGGAGCTCCAGATGACGACACCCTTTGATCGAGACAACAAGCATGGATCCCATCGAGTACGATGGACGCGTGGGGTGCTAACACCTTCCCCTTGCATAACCGACTCCCTTACCCGTTTCTCTTGGGCGTGAGACCATGTCTTTTCCTTCCCTCAGGTTTACGCAGTGTTTCCTTTCCCTCTCTTGGGATAAATACACATTGCTGGCAACTCTGTTTCCGCGCTACTTTCGCGTTTGTACCTAGATGAAAATCCCGGGAGCGACAGCTGGTGACTTTGCTGGGGAAAGGTTGACCTCTTGCTGGTCCATCCCCTTTGCGAGTCAACCCTAGCGCTTGTCTGTTTATTTTCATTGGGTGTTTACTGTTGTGCTTTATTTTGTTGTATATTACTGTATTACTGTATTTGACCGCATTTATTGAATTTCATTCCATTAATGTCATATGCTGTATTGTTCTGCTGCTGTTGTTCTGTTGGGTGGGTTGGATTCATGAGAGAAAAGGCCGATACCCAAGCTTGAGCATACACCTATGATTAGCGTGGAAAGTTGTGTGACTTGTGTGGCTTTTGGCCAGACGTAGTATACATGAAAACTCCACATCCAGACGAGGTTTTCTTTGGTAATTTCTATCCTGCGCATTTGGGGCAGATGATGGAATGTAACCTGGAAAACTGTCGACTCTGGCGACCATCTCCCGAGGACTCAGTTGCGGCACTCCTTCCGAGAGGTGATAATGGCAGACCATAAATGGCAAATCCATTACGCTTCTCGATCTGAGGACCCAATGCTGGGAACTTGCTATAGGATGTCCTTTTTGAAAGAGAATCAGTAGAGGCACTCCTCGATTGGCGATAGTACTGTACCCAGAAGGATGAATGTACTATTGCTTCTCGACCTCAGTGCCTGAAACTGAGCACCTTTCATTTTCTAGAACCCACATGTGAGAGGGGACGGGTGTTTGCAAGTTTGCAGGTGACCTTAACCTTCAACCTACCTAGTTTTTCTGGATTTCTTGTCGGTGTACTGTTATCATTTCGATATTCTGGAAGTTTTAGTGGTCTGTTATTATGTATTTTTGGGTTTCTAATATTCGGGGTCTTGTTCAGCCATCAAGACAACAGCAGTTTTGAGCATCATGGATACCTTGGTCCCGTGTTTGCATTTGCATCATCATTTTTTTGCATTCTAACATGTTTGTTCATTTGTAGGGTTGCATCCTAACTTTGATTCCGGTTTTCTGAAAACTATCCAAGATGAGTAATAGCACTGAAAGGAAGAAGAGTATCATAATATATAAGTTTCCGGAGCTTCATCTAGATTCTGTTCACAAAATCTTGGCCATGGCAAAACCTGAGGTACTGACAGACTTCAGAGAAGAATATGGAAGAATTCTGAATTTTGCCTGTGACGTTACCCAGTATCAGTATAGGGCTCTGCACACTCTAGTACAATTCTATGACTCTCGCCTACGGTGTTTTCTGTTCGCTGATTATCTTTTGGCTCCGATGTTGGAGGAGTTTTCTCTCATTCTGGATGTCTCTGCCAAAGAGGAAGCTCCCTTTTACCCTTCTAAAGAGCTTCCTGATTTGGAAAAGGTTTCCGCTGCTTTGCACTTGGATCCATCTTTGTTGAAGAAGAATGTTTCCAGCAAAGGAGGATGTAATGGTTTTCATACGAAGTTTTAGGTGGAGCAGGCTGCTATTTGTGCTAAGAATAAGCGTTGGTCAATGTTCAATGCAATTTTGGCTATGTGTGTTTATGGAACAGCGTTGTTCCCGAATGTGAAGGATTTCATAGACATGCACGCCATCCGTATATTCACCATGAAGAATCCGGTACCTACCTTGCTAGGGGATTTGTATTATTCAATGTATTATAAGAACGAGAAGAGAAGGGGAGGACCCCTTAACCTCTGCGCTTCAATTTTCTACAAAGAAGATCAAGCACTTGGGAAGACCGTCACAAGAAGGGGAAGACTTCTTTCGGAAAGAGCAATAGTAGAGCATTCCCTGCCTATAAGGACTGGATTCAAAAGAGAGTGAAGAAGGTACTTCTATCGTTCTCCAGAGAACCACCATCTTACCCCCTGTTGATTGAGCCTCCGACCACGGTTGAGATAGAGAAGTTCAACAAGTTATGGGCTGAAAAAGAAAAGCTTCGAGAAGAGAACAATGAGCTGCATAGAGAAATTTACCAGTTGAAGCATGAGCGAGGTGAGGCTATCCATGTTGCTAAGATGAAAACCGAGTTCCTTGCCAAGAAGGGGAAAGAATTGGCTGATGAGGTCACGACCAAGCAGAAGGTAGCGCAAGCTCTAAAAGGCATTAACAGGGTTCTCAGGTCAAAGAAACAGGACTTGGCCAGAGCCCTGTAAAAGATTCATAGGTTTAATGCTCACCAAAAAATGGCAATCACCGCTAACAAACAGAAAGAGGATAAGTATTTGGAGCAAATCGAGGGCTTGAAATCTAAGCTCCATAAGAAAAACGAAGAAATCCTATCAGAAATTTTCAAGAGAAGAGAGGTCGAGGAAAGACTCAATGAGGCCATAGCAACTATGGAGGAGCTGAAGCTTCAAGCTGAAGTAAAAAGGTCCAGAAATGAGGGTCCCAGTATGGACGGTGCTTTTGAAGAGGACGTTTGGGAGTTACTTGTCGCTACTTGAAGGGGATTATGCATAGGAGAGATGTTCTCATTCAAGAGTTGATTCAAAATTCGAAGCATCCCAACACCAAGAAACTGTTCAAAGAGGTGCAAGACTGGTGTAAATGGCATGATGGCTGGGGAGGACTGGCACGTTTGAATTTCCATGATATGCCATAGTTTTCTTTTTCTCTTTCATTGTATTTTGGATCACTACCAGGCTTGTTGGTTGGGATCTTTACTTATCTTATTTAGACTGATGTCTTCATCTTGGGCTGTAACTGATGACAGATGACTATTCTCTGATTCTCCTATTATATATGAGCATAATTTTCGTGTTATTCTATTGTTAAAACTGGAACCAAGGGTTGGATCGCCCTCTGAATATACAAACATGTTTGCATTCGCATTTGCATAGCCATAATCATTTTGCATTTTGCATAGCAGGTTTATCTTTGGTTTTCTTATCGTGTTCTTCTACAGGCAGGATTGCTGACCAGCAGATTCATCGGTATTCTACCAGATCCAATCAAAAGAGAGCTATGGAACAGATACAGGCTGAGATGGCTGCCATGTAGACGCGCATGGCCCAATTCATGGAACTAATGCAAGGAGTTGCACAAGGGCAAGAGCAGTTGAGGACCCTTGTCCAACTCTTGGTGGCAAGAGTTGATGAGGATGGTGTTCTTCATGGCGGCCTTTATAATGATATCATTCCTCCAGGTGGAGGTGTTGGGGATAATGGTATTCCTATTGGTCCTCCGGGAGGAGGTGTTCATGGTCCTTCTGTTGTCATCCCTCCGGGCGGAGGAGAGAAAGTTGTGATTCCTTCTGTTGTAGGAGGAGTAAATAGTGTATGTGCTGTTCATGGTCGTCGATATGATGACCAACAGGATGACCTATTTTCTGTGCAAGGCGGGGATGGTGTTCCCTCGATTGTTGATGATCAGAGGATCAGGTTGATTGAGGAACAGCTGAAAGGGGTTGTGAATCAGAACTCTGTGGGTATGGATTTGGATGATTTAGGGTTGTTCCCTGGTGTCGTAATTCTGCACAAGTTTCAGGTTCCCACCTTTGAGAAATACAATGGTACCACTTGCCCAAAGACTTATGTCCGGGCATACGCAAGGAAAATGGTTGTGTACTCTAGTGACGAGAAATTACTAATGCATTTCTTCCAGGATAGCTTGTCTAGGGCATCCTTGGAGTGGTATATGCAATTGGAGAGATGTCACGTCCACAACTGGAGAGAGCTGGTAGAGGCTTTTATCAAACACTACCAATATAACACTGATATGGCTCCCAATAGGACTCAACTGCAGAGTATGTCTCAGAAGAACAGTGAAAGCTTCAAGGAATACGCCCAGAGGTGGCGAGAACTGGCATCAAGGGTACAACCTCCCATGTTGGAGAAGGAGATGCTGAATATGTTCATGGATACCTTGTCGGGTCATTATTACGAGAAGTTACTGCCTTGTATGTCAGGAAAGTTTGCTGATCTGATCTCGGTTGGGGAAATGTTGGAAAGCGGAATCAAAACTGGAAAGGTGTCAGGCAATGATGGGTCTTCTTCTAGTGGAGGGAAGAATCCTTATGTGAACTATAAGAAGAAGGAGGAAGCGAATTCTATTTCTTCATACCGCGGTAAGAGAAAGCAGCGTCAGAATTATAATCAGCAGGTGGCTTCAGTGACTATTCCTGTAGCACTTCCACCTCAACAACAAAATGCTGCTCCCCGTCAGTACCCAGCTAGACCGAGAATGGTTGATAGGCAATTTGCAACACCATCCATGCCTTACTCTCAATTGTTCCAGCATTTGCTACAAGTACAGTTGGTCCAGAAGAGGACTCTGGCCCCTCTTACTGGTAAACCACCTCCCGGTTATGACTCCAATGCTCATTGAGACTTCCATGCTGGAGCGCCGGGACATCACATTGATAATTGTAAATCATTTAAGCATAAAGTCCAAGATTTGGTGGATTCGAAGGCCATCAACTTTTCCAACGACGTGCCAAATGTCATTCAAAACCCAATGCCGGATCACGGTGGGCCGAGGGTTAATGCTGTTATATAAGATGGTGAATATTTGAATTTTATTCTAGACGTGAATGAATTGAGGACTCCTTTGTTGGTAGTGAAAGAGAGACTATTGAAGGGTGGAGTATCCCCTAGTTGTGATAAAAGTTGTTCAGAGTGTATGTTATAGACTAATGGTTGTGATCTGTTGAGATCCAGAATTCAGAAGTTGATTGACGAAGGTCGGTTGCAGTTTGATAGGTGTGACCAACAGAAGAAAGTTAATGGCAAAAGGAATGAGGTTGCCACTGTTACTATCCCTTTCAAAACAATAACTATTTCAGCGCCGGCAAGACCAATGCCGGTCATTTTCATCACTCCTGGGCCCGTTCCATATGAGAGCACAAAAGCTATCCCTTGGAATTACGGTTCTGAAGTATTTGTAAATGGGCAGAAGCAAGAACTGATAGGAACGTCAGTGATGAACCCCAGTGTTGAAAGTAACGATGAAGCAGGAGCTATTACCCGGAGTGGTAGAGTCTTTATCCCATCTGATGATCAGGCTGGTGGTTCTAGGCCGGATAAAGGAAAGCAGGTTATGGACAATTCTGTGCAGGCGCCGGTAGTAAATGATTCCATAGTAAAGCCAGTTGACAACTCTTTCTCAGAGAATGTAGAAGAGTTTATGAGGCTGATTAGGAAAAGCGACTACAAAATCGTTGACCAGCTGCACCAAACACCATCTAAGATATCCATTTTATCTCTGTTATTGTGTTCGGAGGCGCATTGAAATGTACTGTTGAAGGTATTGAATGTTGCGTATGTACCCCAGGAGATCTCAGTTAATCAACTAGAGGGGGTAGTGGCTCATGTTAATGCAGGAAACGGCTTGGGATTTACGGATGTTGATTTGACTCCAGCTGGGAGAAATCATAATAAAGCTTTGCACATTTCAGTTGAGTGCCGAGGATCGTTATTGTCGCATGTGCTTGTAGACACTGGGTCATCTTTGAATGTTTTACCGAAGAAAGCACTGATGAAGTTGGACACTCGTGGGTTAATTTGCACACCAAGTGATTTGGTTGTGCGGGCATTCGATGGTTCCAAGAGATCTGCCTTCGGGGAAATTGTGCTGCCAATTAAGGTCGGTTCAGAGGTTTTTGATGCTACCTTCTATATCATGCACATCCAACCTGCTTACAGTTGTCTACTGGGACGTCCATGGATTCATAGTGCTGGGGCAGTGACGTCCACATTACATCAGAAGCTGAAGTACATGGTAGATGGACATGTGGTGACAGTTTGCGGAGAAGAGGATATCATGATAAGTCATTTGTCTACTTTCAAGTATGTGGAGGTAGATGGCGAAATACATAAAACTTTATGTTAGAGTTTTGAAGCAGTGAAGATCTCTGAGGAATCTCTCATGGAAGTCAGCCAATCTAAAATGGAAAAGCAGCTTGCAGTGGTATATCAGCCAGAGGTCTCCATGTCTTCCTTCAAGGATGCACGGGCTGTGGTTGAAGCCAGTAGTTCACAGAAATGGGGTCAGGTTATTGAAGTCCAATAAAAGCATAATACTTACGGGCTGGGATATAAGCCACCCAGGCATCCTGAGGATCCTCCCAAATTTATGGTCCAGTTTGTTTTACCAGTGTTGGTGTGTTCTTTGACAGAGTCAATGCTATTGATGAGGAAGGGGATAGCGATTGCGATATGGATAATTGGATCCGCCCCTACATTCCAGGTCAAAGTCTTTGCAATTGGTCATCAGAGAAAGCCATTCAAGGGACCGGCCTAGTGTAATTGCCTTTGTTTTCCTGTTATGACAATCCTACGTTCTGCCCAAGACGTAGTGATTTTTGTTTGTAGGGCTTGAATATTTTGTGTGTTTTCTTTATCATTAATAAAGGACATTTTTCACATTCAAGTATTTTAATCCCTGTCTTTCTATTTTTACTTTTTTGTATTAAACCACATCAAAATGGCAATGTGTTTTTGTTTGTTGCATACATAATAAACATAAATCATCAATCATGCAGGTTTCCTTGTTCAGATACCACCAATCATGATTGAGCTATGGCTCGGTATGATTTCGACAATCCCATTTATCAGGCTGAAGAAGAGGCTGATGAGGATTGTGACTTACCCGAGGAATTGGCCAGACTGTTGAAACAGGAGGAAAGGGTCATTCTACCTCATCAGGAGGAATTGGAGATTGTTAACTTGGGAATCGAGGTCGCCAAGAAAGAAGTAAAGATTGGGGCTGCTTTGGAAGACGGTGTAAAAAGAAGATTGATTGAAATTCTTCGAAAGTATGTGGATATCTTCGCTTGGTCTTACGAAGACATGCCTGGGCTTGACACCGACATCGTGGTACACCGACTACCGCTCAACGAGCGATGTACTCCGGTTAAACAGAAGTTGAGAAGTACGAAACCAGAAATGTCTGTCAAGATTAAAGAAGAGGTTCAGAAACAGATAGACGTTGGATTTCTGGCTATGACAAATTATCCTCCGCGGGTTGCTAATATTGTCCCTGTACCTAAGAAAGATGGAAAGGTTAGGATGTGTGTTGACTACAGAGATCTGAATAGAGCAAGCCCTAAGGATGATCCCGCTTCCTCACATTGACGTGTTAGTGGACAACACCGCTCAATACTCTGTATTTTCCTTCATGGATGGCTTCTCTGGGTATAACCAAATCAAAATGGCCCCAGAGGACATGGAGAAGACGACGTTCATAACACCGTGGGGAACATTCTGTTACAAGGTAATTCCCTTTGGATTGAAAAATGCTGAGGCAACCTATCAGCGGGCAATGGTGACTCTCTTTCATGATATGATTCACAAAGAGATCGAGGTCTATGTTGATGACAGGATTGCGAAGTCACAAACGGAGGAGGAGCATCTGGTGAATCTTCAAAAGATGTTTGAAAGGTTGATAAAGTTATGAAAGAGGTTGAATCTGAACAAGTGCACCTTCGGGGTGAGATCTGGAAAATTACTGGGGTTTATTGTTAGTGAAAGAGGTATCAAGGTTGATCCTGCTAGAGTAAAAGCCATACAAGAAATGCCTGAGCCGAGAACAGAAAAAGAGGTTCGTGGTTACTTAGGGAGGTTGAACTACATTGCTAGATTCATCTCTCATCTTACAGCCACGTGTGAACCAATATTCAAATTGTTAAGAAAAGATCAAGAGGTCAGGTGGAATAAAAATTGTCAAAAGGCGTTTGCAAAAATAAAAGAATATTTGAAGGAACCCCCGGTCCTTTTGCCGCCTGTGCCAGGAAGGCCATTGATTTTGTATCTTACGGTTCTTGAGAATTCAATGGGGTGTGTGCTCGGTCAACACGACGAGTCAGGTAGAAAAGAGCCTGCCATCTACTACCTGATTAAAAAGTTCACTGATTGTGAGACGAGGTACTCAATGCTGGAAAAAACATGTTGCGCACTCGCTTGGGCAGCTAAGCATTTGAGGCAGTATATGTTAAACCACACAACCCTCTTGATTTCGAAGATGGATTCGATCAAGTATGTGTTTGAAAAGCAATCGCTTTCTGGAAGAATAGCCCGTTGGCAGATGGTTTTGACAGAATACGATATTCAATATGTTTCCTAAAAGGCCATTAAGGGAAGTGTTTTGTCAGAATATCTTGTTGAACAGCCAATTGAGGATTATCAACCAATAAAGTTTAAATTTCCCGATGAACATATCATGTTTCTGAAGATGAAAGACTGTGAAGAGCCTTTGCATGATGAGGGACCTGAAATTGGATCCCAATGGAAGCTGGTCTTTGATGGGGCTGTTAACTCATACGGTAACGGAATCGGGGCAATCATTATGACTCCACAGGGTTCTCATATACCCCTTCACTGCCCGATTAGAGTTCATATGCACCAACAACGAGGCGGAGTATGAAGCATACATCATGGGGTTAGAAGAAGCAATTGATTTAAGAATCAAGAACCTCGATGTCTATGGTGATTCTACGTTGGTAGTTAATCAGATTATAGGAGAATGGGAAACTCGTCAGGCCAATCTGGTGCCGTATAACAATTATGCCAGAAGGTTGTTACCTTTATTTGACAGAATTGATTTCCATCATATACCCCGATTGGAGAATCAGATGGCAGATGCGTTGGCAACATTGTCTTTGATGTATCAGGTAAATCGTTGGAATGAAACTCCCTTGATCAGAATCATACGTCTGGATAGACCAGCTTTTGTGTTCGCAGTTGAAGGGGTATCAGATGGCAAACCTTGGTATCATGATATTAAGGTTTTTCTGAAGAGTCAAGAGTATCCAGAGGGTGCGTCAACCAAATATAAGAAAACTCTAAGGAGGTTGACAGAGAACTTATTTTGAATAAAGATGATGTGTTGTACAAGAGGAACTTTGACATAGTCTTGCTACATTGTGTTGATGAACACGAGGCAAACCTGTTAATGGAAGAAGTTCATGAAGGATCTTTCGGTACCCATGCCAATGGGCATGCTATGGCTAGAAAGCTGTTGAGAGCGAGGTATTACTGGATAACTATGGAGTATGACTGTTTCAAATATGCCCGGAAGTGCCATAAATGCCAGATTTATGCTGCTAAGGCGCACGTGCCGCCAACTCCTTTGAATGTACTGTCATCTCCTTGGCCGTTTGCCATGTGGGGCATTTATATGATTGGAAAGATTGAGCCGACTGCTTCCAATGGGCATCATTTTATTTTGGTTGCCATCGATTACTTCACGAAGTGGGTGGAAGCAGCCTCGTATACCAACGTCACCAGACAGGTGGTAGCCCGGTTTATCAAAAAGGACATCATCTGCCGGTATGGAGTCCTGGAGAGAATCATTACTGATAATGGTTCAAATTTGAATAACAAGATGATGAAGGAGCTATGTCAGAGCTTTAAGATTGAACATCACAATTCTTCTCCTTATCGTCCGAAGATGAATGGGGCTGTTGAAGCGGAAAATAAGAACATCAAGAAGATTGTGCAGAAAATGGCGGTGACGTATAAAAACTGGCATGAGATGCTGCCTTATGCTTTACACGGTTATCATACTTCGGTACGCACATCAACTGGGGCAACTCCTTTCTCACTAGTATATGGTATGGAAGTAGTTCTACCATTAGAGGTTGAGATTCCTTCTTTGAGAATTCTGGCAGATGCGAAGCTTGTTGAAGTTGAATGGGTGCGTTCCAGATTAAATCAGTTGAACCTTATCGAGGAAAAGAGATTGGCAGCCGTTGCACATGGTCGGTTTCACAGAGCAGGATGAAGAAAGCCTTTGATTAGACAGTGCGTCGTCGGTGTTTTCAGGCAGGTGAATTGGTTTTGAAAAGGATCCTTCCTCCTCAAACAGATCACAGGGGCAAATGGACTCCAAACTATGAAGGGCCATATGTAGTAAGACAGCTTTTCTGTGGTGGAGCCTTATTACTCTCAACTATGGATGGTGAAGATTTTACGTCCCCTGTGAACGCAGACGTAGTCAAAAAATAATTTGCATAAAAGAGACCCGCTGGACATAAAAAGAAGATCCATGCAAAAAAAGGGCATCCCGGCGAACCATAAAAAGAAAAGGTTCGGGAAAAAATTAGGGATAAAAAGAAAAGAAAAGAATAAACCCGCAAAGTTGAAAACCTGGAAAGGAAACTTTGGCAAAAATGGGCATCCCGGTGGATTGAAAACCCGAAAAGGGCGATCCAGGCAAAAGTTAGGGATTTGAGAGCAAGAGGCTACGATCCGCATTCGATCTATGAACACTTTTGATACTTGGAAATTTCAAAAGAAAAGAATCAGTCCAGTCAGTCTCTTCGAAGGTCAAAACATCTGCAGATTAACAAGCTCATATCGGGTCATAGCTGAATTGAATCATGGTGGATATCTGTTCCCCACATTGCCGACATGTGTATTTTCTTTTACTTCTTTTGTGCAATTACCTCTTTTCAGGAATTGGCTCCGAATGTAAATGCCTATTTACAGGCCCATTCATTCAATAAAATTTTCAGTTCACTCAAAAAAGCTTTCCATTTGTGTTGTTACTTTAACTGTTTTTGTTTGTGAAAACGTCCGATATTTTTTATAAACATTGCATGCGAAAATATTAAGCTTTGCGAAGCATATCGAAAAACAGTGGAAATTTCTCAGACAACAGTCATTAGGATGGTAATCTAAATGGCCATTTTTGCATATACTGTTGATTTTGTTTGCAGGGTAGCAGGATTTCTCCCCAGTAGAGCTATTCTCCTCAGCATTGAAGTTTCATCCTCCTCAACAGGTTGTTACTTTCCCCAGCCAGAGTACAAAGGATTATTTCCCCAGCTAGGGTTTTGATTGATTTATTACTCTCAACAAGCAGTCAGAAGTTGATGCTGTTGCATCCCCAGCAGGAGACTTATGGAATATCTTCCTTCTCTGGACAAAGATATTATTTCCCCACAGAGTCTTGGTACCCATTTTCCTCAGCTAGTTAGGAAGTGTTTTCTCATCAGTAACGGTATAGTATAATCCCCAACAAATGAGTAAGCTTGATGGTATCCCCTAGCAGAGTTGATGTCGTCAATCACCATTCACTAAGCAGGTTTGCCAATAGTGGCTGATATTCCCCGGCAGGGTGAAGATAAGGACATCTTCCAATAGCAGGTTGAGTTCAGTAATATCCCCAAGCAGGTTCAGTATTATTGACTTGTCTCCCCAAGCAGAGTTTGGTGGTGATATTCACAATGGTTTGTTCAACAGCGGTTGACATCCCCGACAAGGTTTAAGTCCGATTGTTATTGGCATATTTTAGATCCAGTTTTTGGGGTTCTATCTTCGGTAGAAGTCAATGGCAATCTCTAGCGGAGAGAAATTTCTTGGGTTCCATCTTCAATATTCATATTCATCCATCTCCAACAGAGTGGAATTTCTCTCGGTGTTTTCATCTCCAGTAGAGGTGGTGATCAGGAAGTCGTCCAGTGAAATCTTCCTTAGCAGGGTCTTTCAATTCAGAGGACAATTTAGTTTGTCATCCCCGGTGGAGTTGCCTCCGTCTTCAGCATTTATTTTGCTGGAGCGCCTCTTTTGCATTGCATACGCATTCTTACATGGCATCCTTCCAAACACGTAGAATTTCCATTTTGTATGGAGCATTACGCCATAGAAAAATTCAAACATATGCATTCGAAGCATAAGCCAGGTTTGATATCTGTTACCGGTTTCTTTCCCCAGCAGAAAGAGATGTAATTCAGGAGATGTTATTTAACATTACACCACAACCAATGGATTCGTCCTTCCTATTGGTTATTCCTTCCTATGCTCCCCATACAGAGTTGTCCGTGTACATTTCTCTATCCCCGGCGGAGTCATATTCTTTTTAGGTCATAAGTCCGTTGATTCTACTTCATGTGCATTTCCGGCCGTTATCCCAACTATTGGTTGGTCTCCTTTGTTGTCCTAACTATTGGTTGGTCTGCTTCGTCCCAACTCTTGGTTGGCCTCCTTTGTGGTGAGTACGCCCTTGGTAGGCGTCCTCGTTGTCCTAAATTTTGGTTAGTGTGCTTTGTCCCAAATCTTGGTTGGTCTCCTTTGTGGTGAGTACGCCCTTGGTCGGCGTCCTCATTGTCCTAACTTTTGGTTAGTGTGCTTTGTCCCAACTCTTGGTTGGTCTCCTTTGTGGTGAGTACGCCCTTGGTCGGCGTCCTCGTTGTCCTAACTTTTGGTTAATGTGCTTTGTCCTAACTCTTGGTTGGTCTCCTTGGTGGTGAATACACCTTGGTCGGCGTCCTCGTTGTCCTAACTTTTGGTTAGTGTATTTCGTCCCAACTATTGGTTGGTCTCCTTTGTTGCCCTAACTATTGGCTGGTCTCTTTCGTCCCAACTATTGGTTGGTCTCTTTTGTTGTCCCAACTATTGGTTGATCTCCTTCGTCCCAACTCTTGGTTGGTCTCCTTTGTGGTGAGTACGCCCTTGGTCGGCATCCTCGTTGTCCTAACTTTTGGTTAGTGTGTTTCGTCCCAACTCTTGGTCGGTCTCCTTAATGGTGAGTACGCCTTTGATCGGCGTCCTCGTTATCCTAACTTTTGGTTAGTATATTTCAGCCCATCCTGTGGTTGGTCTCTGTTGTTTGTCCCAACTATTAGTTGGTCCACTTCGTTTATTCCAACTATTGGTTGGCACCTTTTATCCCCACTTTGGGTTGGTATTCTCCTTGATATTCCAACTTGTGGTTGGTCTCTTTTATTGTAAGCACAACTTTGGTCGGCGTCCTCGTTGTCCCAACTATTGGTTGGTATCCACTGTTTCTAAGTCCACCTTCGGTTGGCAAACACTTTATTTTGTATCTCCCCACAGTTTTCAAATTTCAAGGTTCTTGTTGGTATTCAATCTCTGTGTATCCTTGAATGTCTGAAAGTCGTTGCTATCATACCTTCAGGACCAAGTTGATTGAATAGGGGCAGCTGTAGCACCCCAAAATTTTCCCTCGTGTTTTAGCTTTAACTGGTTTATGTTTCATCTTCATTTTTGCATCGTCATTTCTGCATTTGCATTTTTCTTTTGGGCATGGGATCAAGGTATTTTCTAGCAGCTCAAGGCGTCATCAGTTCCAGTATGATTCCAATAGTGTTCAGAGCCAATCAGATAGCTTTCAAAATCTTATTGAGAATTTATTTTTCTCATTAGATTATTTGATGGTTAGAAACTCCGGCAGTCAATTTTTGATCAGTTATTCAGCACCAAACAGTTGTTTTTAACAGTTTATTCCGAGTGCGAAACATATTTCACAGCATAATTCGAGAGTGTTACGGTGGCAATATCTAGCGGCAAGTTTCAGAGGTCTGTTGTGGCTCAGAATAGGTGAAACCAAGCCATTCTCCAAGTTTCCCTCCAAAAGGTGCAAGAATTCAAATTTTCCTTGTGTTAACCGATTAACACATTGGTTAACCGATTAACGAAGGCGAATTTTGACCAAATAGCTCATTTTTCAGCACTGCTTTTTTTGTATTCAAATTTTAATCACCAATTTCATTTTCACATCAGTAGAAGGATCTAGAGAGTATGGTTTTCCATTAAAAAATTTAAATTCTTTCCACTCTAATTCTACATTTTCCTTTCCTAATTCATTTTTACCCCAAATTCCACCCACTTAACCTCACTCCAAACCCAAACTTAACTCCTAACCTAGGGTTATTTAATCTCATCAATTCCAAACCTCTAGAACCTAGATCATTTTTTCACTCCCAATTTTCAGAATTCTCTCAATTCTCTCTCACTTTTTTCACTCTCAACCTCCATTTTCAACCACACTCAAAGCTCCTCCATAGAGAATAACAAGTTCTTCATTGGAACTTGTTAATTCTTGAGCTAAAGCCTCTCATCATCACTCCATTGTTGCTTTCCATTGGTGATTTTTCTTTGGATCTAGATCTAAAATTTTAGAAGTTCTTTTTGGAAGTAATTTTGGAGCATTGTTAGCTTATTGCTTGGATTTTCAGCTTTTGCTTGCAAGGAGCTCATAGGATCTTGAATTTCTTGCTTGGATTCATCAATTTCTGTTAACAACACTCACCAAAGAAAATCTCAGCTTTGTAGGTTGGTTTTCCTTAGATCTATACTTGATTTAGCTTATTTGAAACTTATACAATGTAGATCTTTGGTTGTTCTTGATTTTGATCCATTTTGCTTGAATGTGATTCTTGATGTTGATGTTTAGTGGATCTAAATCATGTTTGAATGCTGTGTTTGGGTTTAATTTTCATGCATTGTTGATTACATGATCATTGGAGATGATTACATAAGTGATTTTGCTGCTGGAAGTGATTTTTTTTTCAAATTAATTTTTGCTGCTGTAACAGGGTTAATCGGTTAACCGACTGCAGTACAAGTTGGTTAATCGGTTAACCAGTGTATTTTGCTGTTTCTGCTGATTTTGGAGCTGTTACTCGGTTAACACACTTGGTTAACCGATTAACACTGTTGCAGAGTGTGTTTTTTGTGTATTTCTGAGCATGTTTTGATCCCGTTTCATTTCTAATCTTCATGGATTTATACGATACATGTTTAAGGACTGTTTTGATGCTGTTACACCTCACACCATTGTATGCACACAATTTTCTGACACGCGACTCTTGAATTTTCACCGTTTATGATCATGTTTGCGTTGTTGCGTTCCCGATGCGATAAACACGTTGTACATGAAGAAACGAAAAAACACAAGAAGGGGGGTTGAATTGGAGTTTTTAAAAAATTAATGCAAAGGACACAATGGTTATCCTGGTTCGATTGAACTCAATCTACTCCAGTCCACCCGCCAAGGTGATTTCGCCTCTCTCTTGAGGACTTAATCCACTAATCAGTTACGATTACACAATTTCAGTAACAACCGTCACTCTTCTTGAGGTTTAACCACAACTTGGTTTTCTCAAGGAATAAAAAATTAAAAAACAAGTGCTTCTAGTAAGCTTTATCACAACCGTGATTTTTACACACTGTTTTATCAAAATGTAAATCAAAATACAAGAGCAAGTGAAATTGAAGAATTGTGGACAGTATGAGCTCACAAAAAGTGCTTTGGTTATCTGCAGGGACTCCTTTAAATAGCTGAGAAGATTTGATCCGTTGGAGACGCGTGAACTATTTTTGGAGAGGATAATAATGCTAATTAATGCTCTTTCCAAAAATACAGATTCAATCCGTTACTTTGAGATTCTCATAAACGAGAAGGATAGCGTATCAGAGTCTACGTTGAATCATCAGAGTTTCTGGCTTGATACAGCTTTGGTGCTGAAGCGCTAGACATCCGTCATCAGAACTTAGGCTGATGCTTCCAAATCAGAGCTTCGCTTTGATTAGAACTTCGCTTTAAACTTCGCTCAGATTGAATCTTCTGATACTTCTGTTTCAGAACTTCTTTGAGATACTTCTATATCAGAACTCTTTGTATTAGAACTTTCCTAGAACTTTCCTACATATCATAAACAATGAAATTAGGAGCATCAAGTTCTAAAATAACAAGTGTTTGTTATCATCAAAACTATTAGGAATGTAGAATCAATTCTTGTTCTAACAATCTCCCCCTTTTTGATGATGACAAAAACTCATATTTTGATAAATAATTTTAAAGGGTATTGAGGTTAGAAGACTCCCCCTGGGTTGAACATTTCCTTGAAAAATAATTTAATTTAAGATATCCAAGAGATTCTGATTGCCAGTTACCTGCTTGCTTAACACAGTAGAAACAGAAGTTAAAATATTCAAAATGTTCGAGACAAAGTCCTGGTGCACTGTTATGGTTCAAAATATTCTACGTTCTCCCCCTTTGTCATTAATCAAAAAGTGAAAAGATACATGAGAACAATTAAAAGAAGATAATGACAGAAGATAATGACAGAAGATAAAATGCAACAAAACAGAAAGAAAATTAAGGTTGAGGAGCAGGAGGAAGTCTTGTGAACAATGCTTCCAGAAGGCCTTTGATCTGATTAGCGGATTCTTCTTGCTTGCCAAGCATTCCTTTAATTTCTGCGTTTGTCTCGTCCTGTTTGTCCAATCTCTTTCTAACTTCTTCATTCTCTTTCTTCAACTCATCCAGAGTTTTCAGCACAAGAACGGATGAAGATGGTTCTTCAGAAGTTACCAAATCCTCAGAGCTTTTTGCAGACACTTCCTTTGGAGGGGCTTCAGGTGATTTATCTTCCACTTCAGTAATAACCAGAGTTTGATGCTCAGAGTTTTGTGCATGAGGTTCTGAATCCATAGGAGCTTTCCAGCCTAGAGGAAGAATGGGTTTCTTTTCCCAGAATCTTAGAACCTGCTCATGGAAGATCTTCATATGGTCACAGAAGTTCTGTTGGGCTATGTCATAGCTCAGTTCCTTCATTTTCTGAGATTCAGAGTTAAACCACTTTCTGAATTGGGTCCAAAGATAGTCAGAGGCAGCTGGATTCAGATTTTCCGAACAACCCTGCTTTAGAAATTTGATCCATTCCTGCATTTCTGCCTCGAATGCCAATAAAGAGTTATCAACATCTGATTTGGATAGAGATGGGTTTGGTTTGGGAATGGCTATTTTATGAGAGGTTGAGGTGAGCTTGTCTAGAGCTTCTAGGTCAATTATGGTTCTGAGAGGATCATCTGTGATATTTTTTGGAGGAGAGTCAGAGATGAGGATAGGTGAATTAGGTGATGTAAATTCTGGAGAGGTTTGTGGGGGACTGGTGAAATTTGGTGGAGGTTGAAAGAAGTTGAGAGGGCAGTTGATACCAGGTATATAAGTGTCAGGATGTTGAGTTTGATGTTCTGGTTCTGGTTGGGAAAAAGTGAAGAGAGGTTCATGACCAATGTCTGACAGAACTTGAGCAAGTTCTGGTTGTGGTTCAATAAAATCAGAAGGAGTGGGGTCAATGTCAATGTCAAAATCCTCAAGAGTTTGTGGTGATGGTGGTGGATTTTGGGTTTGAGATGATGGTGGTGAATTTTCAGAGGGTTTAGGAGATGATGGGTTTTCAGATGTTGATACCATTATGGATTCGATGATAGAAATGAAAGCGGAGTTACCTTTCTTCTTAGCAGCTTTAGCAACTTTTGGAGTTTTCTGAGGAGTTCCTTCAGAGGTTTTCCTTTTTCTTGAGGTTCTGGGGGCAACTTCTAGAGGTGCTTGCCTGAGCTGTTGCAGAGAAACTTCTGGTAGGGTACCATCAGCTTTACATGCATCCAAATATCTGAGGACAATTTCTGGATGAGTATCTGATGAGAAAAGAGGAAAATCTTTCAGAGGAATTTTTCTGGTGGTGATGACTTCCTTAGAGATTAGAGTTGGATCCTTCTTGATGGTATCAATGATTTTCATCTTCTTGAGATTCTTTGCATTGAGAGGTCTTCCGGCAATAGTTTCTAGATCAGAGATTTCCCGAGCTTCAGTTAAGTGATCTATCAGCTTATTCTCTGTAAGAATATCTGATATAAGTCTACCTAGAGGAATCCAATCTCTCTTGGTTCTTTCATCTTCTCTAGTTTCTTTGACACTGTTCTTCAGATGATTGAATAAGCAATAGGGAAGATTCGCTTTGGTAAAAGTGGAGATGAGGTACAGGAGATACTGTTGATCGTTGTTGATGTAGTCAGACGAGCTTGAAGGTTTCCTGTGATAGATGCACCCAAGAATGATTCTGGCCCAAATTCTGTGACGATCTTTTAGGTCTTTGATTTTGTTGGAGTGTTGACCGGAGGTGAAGATTTCTTTTGAGATAGTATTAAGATCAGTGCCCTTTTCCATCTCACTGCATCTGATTCCAGATCCATCATGATCAATCAGCTTACCAATAAGGTCTTCAGTGATGACAACCTTCTTTCCCATAACATACGAGATTACTTGATGTTTTGAGACCGATGCAAAAATCCAGAATTCCTTAACAAGTTGGGGAAAAACTGGACCCATTAAGCGATTGAAGTATTTGTTCCATCCTTGAAACTCAATCTCAGGAGTAAGGTCATACCCATTGTCTTTCATGCTTTCAAAATCGACGATGAGCTCACAGAGAACTTCAAGAGAGGCAAAAGGGGTGAGGAGAGTTCTTGAGGGCTCAACGTACCTTTCTCCAATGACTTGGTCAGCTGATTCTTGAGACATTGCTTGTTGAGAGCTGGAGGCCATTGTTCACAGACTTAGGGTTTTGGGAACACAGACTTAGGGTTTTGGGAACACAGAAACAAGAAATGTAAATAATATGGAGAAGACGAAAGAGAGTAAATGAGTGATAGTGAGCGTGTGAGGGTGTTAGAAGTGACATTTATATATAAGAGAGACCGAGACTTAAATAGCAATTAAAAACAATAACATCATGATTAATAGCCGTAATGATTTCTGACAAGGGAGATAGCGTGAGAAATTTTTGGAACAGTTACCGATGTGACTTGGCGCCTCAATATGTCAACACAGACGTTTCAGTTTTCCAGAGTTTGACACGCGTTCATCATCAAAGAAAATCTGGAGCGTAGGTTGACACGTGTTTGCTAGAGTGAACTTAATGATCTATCCTTGAAATGAAAAGTTCAGATCTTCTGAATAGATTCTGATGCAATCTTTCTTCTCACTTCTGAAGAATTATTGGTCAGATGTTCACAAAAGAAAAGAAGTTCTGAGAGTTAAAAATATAGAAATTACGTTTTCATTCTGGACATAATTCCATACAGAGATTTTTCAGAATGAAATTAAATCTATCTTCAGCAAGGGGTTTGGTGAAAACATCAGCCCATTGATGGTCTGTGTCTATAAATTTTAAACAAAGAATTCCCTTCTGAGTATAGTCCCTAATGAAATGATGTTTAATTTCTATATGTTTAGCCCTAGAATGCAGAATAGGATTTTTTGAAAGACAAATGGCAGAAGTATTGTCACAGAGGATAGGGATGTTACTCTCGTAAATGTGAAAGTCTTCAAGCTGATTCTTCATCCAGAGCATCTGAGTACTGCATCCAGCTGCAGCTATGTATTCAGCTTCAGCAGTTGATAGTGCAATGGTGGATTGTCTTTTGCTGGACCAAGAGATTAGGTTGTCTCCCAGAAACTGGCAGCTTCCAGAGGTACTTTTTCTTTCTATTCTGTCTCCAGCAAAGTCAGCGTCACAGTATCCTACCAATTTGTATTCCCTGGACTTTCTATAGCAAAGACCAAGATTAGTAGTACCTTTCAGATATCTGAAAATTCGCTTAACAGCTGTTAAGTGAGATTCTCTAGGATCTGATTGAAATCTAGCACAAAGGCAAACGCTATAGAGAATATCAGGTCTTGAAGCAGTTAAATAAAGGAGAGAACCAATCATACCTCTGTAGATCTTCTGTTCTACTTTCTTACTTACCTCATCTTTTTCCAGAATACATGTGGGATGCATAGGAGTTTTTGAAGGCTTACTTTCTGACATTTCAAATTTCTTCAGAAGGTCTCTGACATACTTGCTTTGATGTATGTAAGTTCCTTCTGGAGTTTGGTTGATTTGAATTCCCAAGAAGAACTTGAGTTCTCCCATTAAGCTCATTTCAAACTCTGCCTGCATAGTCTTAGCAAATTCTTGCCCCAAGGAGCTTTTAGTGGATCCAAAAATTATATCGTCTACGTATATCTGACAGATCAGAATGTGATTTTTAAATGACTTACAGAATAAAGTTGTGTCCACCTTCCCTCTGGTAAAATCATTTTCTAAGAGAAAGTTACTTAGTCTCTCATACCAAGCTCTGGGAGCTTGTTTTAGACCGTATAACGATTTCTTAAGTTTATAAACATATTCTGGATGTTTTGTGTTTTCAAAACCAGGTGGTTGATGCACGTAAACTTCTTCATCAATGTAACCATTTAAAAACGCACTTTTGACATCCATCTGATAGAGAGTGATGTCATGATTTACAGCATATGAAATTAAAAGTCTGATAGATTCTAACCTTGCGACTGGAGCAAAGGTTTCTGTATAGTCTATCCCTTCTTGCTGACTATAACCTTGTGCAACCAGTCGTGCTTTGTTTCTGACAACTTCTCCCTGTTCATTTAGTTTGTTTCTGAAGACCCATTTGGTTCCAATGATGTTGAAGCCTTTGGGTTTAGGAACTAGATCCCAAACGTCGTTTCTGGTGAACTGATTCAGTTCTTCCTGCATTGCGAGGATCCAATCATTGTCTGTGAGTGCTTCGTCAATTTTAGTGGGTTCTATCAGAGAGACTAATCCCACTAGAGATTCTTCCATCTTTTTGAATGAGGATCTTGTTCTGATTGGGTCATCCTTCTTTCCCAGAATTTTGTCTTCGGGATGAGTTAGAGAACTTCTGGACAGTCTTTTCTGGATGGGTTCTTCAGAATTAGAGTTTCCTTCTATTTTGCTCGCCAGTTTTTCTGATGATCTGGTTTCAGTGCCTGTTATTTGAACTTCTATTTCTGCAAGAGATTCATCATGCTTTGGCTTTTGAAGGCCAAGCTTATCATCAAATCTGACACAAATGGATTCTACCACACTTCGTGTTTCTGTGTTATATACTCTGTATCCTTTTGAACGTTCAGAGTATCCTAACATGAAACATTTTTGTGCTTTAGAATCAAACTTGTTCAGAGGATCATTAGTGTTTAAGATAAAGCATGTACATCCAAAAGGATGGAAGTAAGAAATGTTGGGCTTTCTGTTCTTCCACAACTCATATGGAGTCTTTTCCAGAATAGGTCTTATAGAGATTCTATTCTGAATGTAACACGCTGTATTAACTGCTTCTGCCCAAAAGTGTTTAGCCATGTTAGTCTCATTGATCATGGTTCTGGCCATTTCTTGTAGAGTTCTATTCTTGCGCTCTACAACTCCATTTTGTTGTGGAGTTCTAGGACAAGAGAAATCATGAGAAATGCCATTTTCATTAAAAAATGTTTCTAGATTTTTGTTTTCAAATTCCCCACCATGATCACTTCTGACTTTTACAATTCTAAACTCTTTTTCATTCTGAATTTGGTTGCAGAAAGTAGAGAATACAGAGTGTGACTCGTCCCTGTGTTTTAAGAACTTTACCCATGTCCATCTGCTATAGTCATCTACGATCACTAATCCATACTTCTTGCCACTGATGGATGCAGTTTTTACTGGTCCAAACAGATCTATATGAAGAAGTTCTAATGGTCGGGAGGTAGAAACAACATTTTTTGGTTTGAAAGAGGGTTTTGAAAACTTGCCTTTTTGACATGCTTCACACAGAACGTCTGAGCTGAACTTCAGATTAGGAAGTCCTCTGACCAGATTGAGTTTGTTAATCTGAGATATTCTTCTCATACTAACATGCCCCAATCTTCTGTGCCAGACCCATTGCTCGTCGTCAGCAGACAGAAGACATTTTACATTCTGACTTTTTAGTTCAGAAAGTTTTATTTTGTAAATGTTGTTCTTTCTCTTTCCATTAAAGAGGATTGTTCCATCTTTCTGACTAACTGCCTTGCAGGACTTTTGATTGAAGATTATATCATAACCGTTATCACTTAATTGACTTATGGATAACAAGTTATGCATTAATCCTTCTACTAATAAGACATTAGATATAGAGGGTAAAGTACCATTACCTATGGTTCCAGAGCCAATGATTTTACCTTTCTGATTGCCTCCGAAACCTACATATCCTCCAGCTTTAAGTTCCAGGCTTTGGAACATATGCTTTCTTCCCGTCATGTGTCGCGAGCATCCAGAGTCCAGGTACCATGACTGGGGTTTCAATCTTGCTGTCAAAGACATCTGCAACATATAGGATTTTATCCTTAGGTACCCACATCTCTTTGGGTCCTTGTTTGTTAGTGTTCACAGAGTTCTGATTGAGTTTTGGTTTCTCAATAGAATTTGAATAAGATTCACTGGTGTATTTAATATCATGTGTGTGTCCATATGTGAAGTGAGAGTTCAAAGGAGCATATTTTATGATCATATCATCAACACGTTTGGGTTTATACGGAGCTTCTCCTCTAGGATTGACATAACCTATGCCCTTTCTCCCATTTCTACTAACTCCATAGATCATTGAAGCCATTTTGCTTCTGTCTATGTTTTTAGCTAGAAATTTTTGAAAGTTATAGTCGTAATGTTTTAAAATATTATCAGAACTACTGGAAACTTCTGAATCAGATTGTTTCTGATATTTTTCAAAAGAGTTGAGTTTTGAAACAGTTTCTTTTAATTCAGAATTTTCTGCTTTTAGCTTTCTGTTCTCTTCAGACTCAGATACCAGATCATGTTTCAGATTCTTATATTTGAGCTGAAGTTTCTGATAGTTTTCAAGAATTTCTGACAAACTTTCTTCTAATTGAGATCTAGAAAAGTTAGAGAATACCTCTTTAGTTTCTGACTCAGAGTCTGATTCTGATAAGTTTGAATCATCTGATATGTTGGCCATTAGGGCAATGTTCGCGTGTTCATTTTCTGATTCGGATTCTGCTTCAGAGGATTCCGAGTCATCCCAGGTAGCCATAAGACTTTTCTTTCTTTCCTTGTTAAACTTTTTATTTGGCTTTTCTTTCTGCAGCTTAGGACAGTCACTTTTGTAGTGTCCAGGTTCCTTGCATTCGTAACACACTACCTCTTTGTTTCTAGACTTTTTGTGTCCAGAGGATGGTTCAGAATGACTGCTTGATCTTCTAGAGTTTCTGAATTTTCGTTGCCTATTTTTCCATAGTTGTTGTATTCTTCTGGAAAGGAGTGATAGTTCATCTTCTTCTGAGGAGCCACCAGAGCTTTCTTCTTCTGCCTGAAAAGCTTTAGTTTCAGATTTATATTTAGATTTAAGAACAATAGACTTACCTTTCTTCTGGGGTTCATCTTCTTCTAGTTCTATCTCGTGACTTCTTAAAGAGCTGATCAGTTCTTCAAGAGATATTTCGTTGAGGTTCTTAGAGAGTTTTAGTGCTGTGACCATGGGTCTCCATACTTTAGGTAAGCTCCTGATGATTTTCTTGACATGATCTGATGTTGAGTACCCTTTATTCAGAACTTTTAGTCCAGCAACTAGAATTTGAAACCTTGAGAACATTTTCTCAATTGTTTCATCTTCTTCCATTTTGAAGGCTTCATACTTTTGGATGAGTGCCAGAGCTTTAGTCTCTTTGACTTGAGAGTTGCCTTCATGCGTCATTCTCAGAGAATCAAATATGTGTTTGGCTGATTCTCTGTTAGTGATCTTCTCATATTCTGTGTGGGAGATTGTGCTGAGGAGAATCGTTCTGGCCTTGTGATGATTTCTGAAATCTTTCTTCTGTTGATCAGTCATGGTTTTCCTTTCAATCTTCTGACCGTCTTTTCCGACAGGGTGAGTGTAACCATCTGTTACCATATCCCAGAGATCACCGTCATGAGCCAGAAAGAAACTTTCGATTAGATCTTTCCAGTAATCAAAGTTTTCTCCGTCAAACACCGGTGGTTTGCCACTGATTTTGTCGTTGTAGTTCTGAACGGATTCTGCCATAGTGCTTTTTCGTGAAGGATCTTTTATCTGACACGGTTAAGTGTTAGCACCCAGAACCAGGCGCTCTGATGCCAATTGAAGAAACGAAAAAACACAAGAAGGGGGGTTGAATTGGAGTTTTTAAAAAATTAATGCAAAGGACACAATGGTTATCCTGGTTCGATTGAACTCAATCTACTCCAGTCCACCCGCCAAGGTGATTTCGCCTCTCTCTTGAGGACTTAATCCACTAATCAGTTACGATTACACAATTTCAGTAACAACCGTCACTCTTCTTGAGGTTTAACCACAACTTGGTTTTCTCAAGGAATAAAAAATTAAAAAACAAGTGCTTCTAGTAAGCTTTATCACAACCGTGATTTTTACACACTGTTTTATCAAAATGTAAATCAAAATACAAGAGCAAGTGAAATTGAAGAATTGTGGACAGTATGAGCTCACAAAAAGTGCTTTGGTTATCTGCAGGGACTCCTTTAAATAGCTGAGAAGATTTGATCCGTTGGAGACGCGTGAACTATTTTTGGAGAGGATAATAATGCTAATTAATGCTCTTTCCAAAAATACAGATTCAATCCGTTACTTTGAGATTCTCATAAACGAGAAGGATAGCGTATCAGAGTCTACGTTGAATCATCAGAGTTTCTGGCTTGATACAGCTTTGGTGCTGAAGCGCTAGACATCCGTCATCAGAACTTAGGCTGATGCTTCCAAATCAGAGCTTCGCTTTGATTAGAACTTCGCTTTAAACTTCGCTCAGATTGAATCTTCTGATACTTCTGTTTCAGAACTTCTTTGAGATACTTCTATATCAGAACTCTTTGTATTAGAACTTTCCTAGAACTTTCCTACATATCATAAACAATGAAATTAGGAGCATCAAGTTCTAAAATAACAAGTGTTTGTTATCATCAAAACTATTAGGAATGTAGAATCAATTCTTGTTCTAACAGTACACACTTCTTGAGCATGTTGATTATGACTTGTTGTTGGTGTTGCTGGAGTTTTTGTTGTGAACATGATTGCTTGCACTTAACTTCATGAGATGCATGTTTTAACTTGACTTATTCATGTACCAAATGATATGCATTCATTCATGATGATTTCAAGAGTTGTTTACCATTGTTCGTGGTTTGATTGTGATCATGTTTGATTGAGGAATATGTAATGCTTGATGCATGTTTGCTTTTCCATGAGTGAATCATTTTTGAATGCATGCTGCCCTGATTTTCTACTGCTGTTTATGTGCATACATGTTGTTATATGTACTGCTGTTTGGCCTTTTGCACCCCTTCTTATGCTGAATTGTGTGCTGTTATAAGCTGTCTTGCTTGTCTGCTTCCCTTTTACCGCTATGCAGGTGCTGGAGCGCTGTTGTAGCTGCCGTTTTTTTGGTTTATTCATTTCTTATTTCTTCCTCTTCTTCATCTCTTTCACCCTTTCTCTTCCCATGAATCTCAAGACTTGTTTAAGTCTTGGATTTTCCCCCTTAGAGATACCTAGTCCAACTTAATTTTCGATTAAGCTTGGAGTAGGATTAGCATTAGGCTTTTGTTTTGCATGCTAACTTAGGTAGTTGTTCCCCTTCTTACCTCAACCTTAGGGCCATCTTTTGCATGACAACATTAGGATAGATTCCCTTTAGTCTTTTCTTTTCGACTTGAGTCTTCTCTTCTCATCTCATAACGCTTCTAAAACACTTAATAAATATAATGTATATTACGCTCGAGCCTTAAGTGTAGCAAATGAAGAACGAGGGGTCTCCCCTCCTCTTCTAGAGTGTTTAGCATACGTCCCATTTGGGGGCGACCATGCGACTGACTCGTTCCCGCACGGCAGACTTTGGTGCAATGTAAGTTACAAACTAACTTTAATACATTTCTGTCTAAAAAACACAAAACAAATTCAAACCTTTTTATCCTTCGGGATTGTTAAGTTTCAAACTATTTTCAGAAAAGGGGCACGTTACTTCCGTCTCGTCGCAAACAGGCATCGACCCTAACTTTCGGACGCGAACTTGACGTCGCTCATAAAAAACACCGACCTTGTTAGGTCAAACTACGACTACTCTGATTTCCTCCTTCTGGTTAGATTGAGGATATGTAGGCACAAGACGACGATGTCTTGGCGAGCAACCTTCCCCCTTTTAGTTTGTGTCCGAACTACGTTGACTCTGACTTTCCCATTGCACGAGGGAATACGTAGGCATAGGATGAGTGATGTCCTATCGAGTCACTTCTTTTTCTTTTCTCCCTTGTTTCTTTGCTCTTTTCCGTTCCCGTTCCTTCTCGTTTCCAGTAGCAGCGGAGCTCCAGATGACGACACCCTTTGATCGAGACAACAAGCGTGGATCCCATCGAGTACGATGGACGCGTTGGGTGCTAACACCTTCCCCTCGCATAACTGACTCCCTTACCCGTTTCTCTTGGTCGTGAGACCATATCTTTTCCTTCCCTCAGGTTTACGCAATGTTTCCTTTCCCTCTCTTGGGATAAATACACATTGTTGGCGACTCTGTTTCCGCTCAACTTTCGCGTTTGTACCTGGATGAAAATCCCGGTAGCGATAGTACTTTTTCCCCATGCATCTACAATAACTTCGGTTTACATTGTTGTCGATATTTATGTTTATGTAGTTAAAGTTGAATGTTTAAGGTTGTTATTGTTGTTGAATGTGATCACATATGATTAATATTTTGTTGTTGTTGTTATTTGTTGAATATGTATTAGAGACATTTGTGTAATCTTTTTTTGTTGTTGTTGTTGTTGAATGTGTATGATCACATATGATTAATATTTTGTATTTGTTGTTGTTATTTGTTGAATGTATGTATTACATACATTTGTTTAATATGTTGTTGTAGTTGTTGTTGTTGTCGTTGTTGTTGTTGTTGTTGTGTTGTTTTGTTGTTGTTGAATGTGTATGATCACATTTTTCTGGTAAGATTGGTTTAATCTTTTATTATTGTTTTTGAACATATAAATGTCGTTTTCTTCATCTAGTAGCGACGAAACTTATACTGACAAAACTCATACAAATGATTCTCAAGACTGAAACAAAAGAAAACAAAGAGGTGCCACAATGAAAGCTCGACAAACAAAAGTCCACAACTCTAGCCACAAATTTCTAATTGCATTTGATGTGTCTTATAGAGTAGTTGATGGTGAATTTTCTTTAATTTTTATGAGTTATGCTGCGTTCCTTGGACGTAGCAATGTCAGTACATTGTGGTCTAGTTTTTTTAATGGTGGATGTATCCGATAGAGTAATGCATGAAGATCTTTAAAGGATGTATAAAGAATCATCACCGTCTGGAGGCTTCGATCATTGAACGGTACATCACAAAAGAAGATATCGAGTTTTGTACAAATTATTTGTCAGAAGAGAACTCTATAGGAGTTCCTGAGTCTCTTCATGATGGAAGATATGATGGTAGAGGTGCTTAAGGTTTAAATGTTAAGACTTTTGGCCGAGATGTAGTTATTCAAACACATTTGTATATATTGAATAACATGGATGAAGTTCAACCTTACTTGACCCCTCACAAAAGTCTTATAAAGGAAAAATTCCCTCAGATGAATGAAAGATGGTTGTTGATAGAACATAACAAAACTTTCATAATTTGGTTTAATGAAAGTGTTTCTAAAGAGAGTAGTGCATCAGAGACAATTAAATGGTTGTCATGTATTCCTAAGTTTAATGTAATTACTTGGAATGCATACGACATTACTAAAATTTCATTATATACAAAATTAAAGGATGACAGTAGTACCATTCAAAATAGTGGGTTAATGGTTGAAGATGAATCCATGTACTTCTCTAGTTCCAAAGATAACAATTATGTACTAGAATCTAGAGCGTAGTACTATGCAATATTGATTATGTTGCTTTTAAATTTCCTTTATTTAAGTGCAAGTGTATTGACAGAAACATTGGTGCATAAACCAGTGAATTAGGATTCACACAGGTTGATATTCAAAAGGAAACTTATAAGAACGAACCATTCATCATGACAATCCAAGCAAAACAGGTTTTTTATGCCACTGATCTTACTAACACTGGATGGTCAATTGTTCTTCATGGAAAATATTTTCCTAATAGCACTGATGAAAATCAATATTTTAACACTGAGCCCCCTTGTTTGGAAACACATGCATGTCATTCATCTGAAGAAAATGATTCAGATGATGTGCATGCTATTCGTCGTGATCATAAAGAGGGGATATGAGAAAACTAGTAACTAAATGTTTTATATCAGTTAGTAATTTATAATTATTCATTTTACTCATTTTTATTCTTATTACTAAAATATTTAATATTGTTGTTGATTATCCTAATTGGTTTCAAATGTTGTTCAAATTATAGGTGCTTAAAGACCAGTGACAAATCAAAACGTAGAACTTTTAGACAACCAACAAGACTTTCGATTTTGGTTATTGCTTTTGTTTGTTAATAATTTGTTTTAGTTTTGTTATAAAATTATAAGGTGTGTGCCATTCTCGATTTTTACTTATAACCGAGGTAAAAATATTGCACTATTACCTCAATTTTACACAAAACCGATATTTAATATTGAGCGTGACATCCAGTTCTGAAAATAATAAAAATACAAAAGTAGGGATTCAAAACCATGTGAAGATAACTTTACCCCTCGGTTTTTAAATAACCGAGGGGTAAAGTGGCAGCTTTTCATGATGCCCTTCGTTACCTCGCTTTAGTAGGCGAGGTTAAATGCATTTAGCATCTGAGGTTAAATGTGTTTTTTGTAGTAGTGGAACCTGAGATAGTCAAAGCACAAGGACCAAAGTGACTCTGATAAGTCACTATCAACCTTTGAGCCTACTTTGTCATGTGAAGACCTAAGCTCTATTTTCTTCATAGAGTAAGCTGGGAAACCACTAATAATTCCTCTTGCAGTAAAGGAATTTCAAACTATCTTTCAATGACATTAACCATTTCAAGAAACATCTCAACATCTCTATTCAAACTTCTCAATGACTCTCTTGTGTTGAATCTTTAGAGACTATTTTGCTTCTTTATTTAAGGAGCTGAAGGCTTGAAGAAAAACAAACAACGAACTATTGATATTCAAAGAGTAGTTACTCTGTAAAAACATGAGCATAAGTTTAACATAGGATTTCTTACCTTTGTATATTCTAGAAATCCCTAAGTCTTAAAAAGTTCTTCTTTAATTGTATTTTTTCCACACCTCTAATTATTTATCAAGTGGATTGCCCCAAACAATCTTTTATCTATTAATTAGATTGTTAAAAGTCTCATACTTAGTGTTTCAGCATTCGAAGTCTCTTACTTGTGTGATGAGCATAAAAGTCTCTTGCTTGTGTGCTTGAGCATTGGAAGTCTCTTACTTGTGTGCTTGAGCATAGAAGTCTCTTACTTTGTATTTAAGCATTTGAAGTCTCTTGCTTGTGTGCTTTAGAAAATTGTAATCTTGTGTGATTATAGTAAAAATATCTTATAAGTATAAGGGGAGTGGATTACTCTTGAGATTTGAGAGGAACCATGATAACTCTATGTGTCTCTCTATTCTTTGTGCTTAGAATCTGACCAAGAGTTTAAAAGAGAAAGAAAAACTCAACACAATTCAACCCCCTTGTGATTTTACCACCTTCAGTTGGCATTAGAGCGTGGTCAATGCTAAACACTTGATAGTGGTACAAAAAAGATCTTGAGAAAAACATATTGAATCATATCTGGAGTTTCTGAATCTGATAGTTGTACTCCTCATCCATATGCTGCTTATATTCATTATTATAACACTTCAAAAAAGAACAATTATATAACTAGACCTCCAACTTTTAGTGGAGACTCTATTGAGCTTGAATGGTGGAAGAGCAAGATGTTTACTCATATCATAGATCCTGATTATGAGTTGTGGGATATTCTAGAAGATGGCATTGATATTCCAGTTAATGGAGTAGGAATGGTTATTGACAGAAAAAATCTCACACATGCTCAGAAAAAAGATCTATAGAAAACATCATAGAGTTAGAGACATCTTGGTTGATGATCTACCTCATTCTTATTACATCAAAGTTATTGATAAATCTACTACTAAGACCATTTTTGGATCCCTATGTGCTACTTATGAAGGGAATAAACAAGTTAAGGAAGTTAAGGCCAACCTTTTAGTGAAACAGTATGAGCTGTTCAGAATGAAGGAGGGTGAATACATTAAAACCATGTTCTCAAGGTTTCAAGTTCTTGTATCTAGACTCCAGGTTCTGAACAAGAGCTGCACTACCTCTGATCATGTCAAGAAGATTCTTCGTATTCTTCCTGTTAGATACAGACCCACGTGATATCTATCCTAGAGGCCAAACTCTCAAACACATTCAGTCTTAAAACCATTATCAGCAATCTCCAGAGCCATGAGATGGAGCTCAATGGAGATGAACCTCTCAGGAAATCAAAGCCTCTTACCTTGAAATCTGTTGCAAAATCTGCCAAGGATCCTCAAATATGGGAGTTTGAAGAAGCTTCTCATGTAGAAGGTTTTGAATATTATTCAAATTATGAGGATATAACCTTTAGTATCAAAAGGTTTTAGTATCTGGCCAAGAAAAAAAAGATTTTATGGAAGAAGCTGTAGCTTCAAAGGATCAAGCTCTAGAGAAAAGAAGGATGATCAGAAGGGATGCTTTAACTGCAAAAAGTTTGGTCACTTCATTGTTGACTGTCCTGAAGTGAAAAAGGACATGTTAAAGAAATGAAGTTATTAGCAGGATAGCTTCAGAAACAAGTTCAAGAAAAGTATCATGGCAACATGGGATGGACTTGACAATCAAGAAGACTCTAGAAAGGATGAATAATAAGCCAATATTGCTCTGATGGCTCTCACATCTTCTGAAGCAGAACATGAATCATATTTTAGTTTAGATTCTGAATAAGAAGATGAGGTATTTTCTAAACTATCTCATTCTGGTTTAATTACTTTCACTCAAGACCTTGTGGGTCGGTGTCAAGAGAAATCCAGACATTTGAAAATATTGAAAAAGCAATATAATCTTTTGAAGGAAATATTAAAATATGTTTAAAGCAAAAATGAAGCCATAGAGAAAGATCATATTGCTCTAGTAAAAGAAGTGTCTGATAAACCCCTTGATGAGCATGAAATGGGTCTTCATGAGTTTATCATAAATGGATTTAATAGAACTAAACTTACATCCATGATTTATCGTGTAAGTAGAAGCAAATGGGAAGGTTTTGGTTACTCCAAAAAATATTTTAATCCAAGTTTTAAAACCTTGAGTAAACCAATAAGTCATTCTTCTTCAAGCTCTTCTGAAAAAGGGATAGACTCTTATTTTGTATCCGTTGCTTTAAATGCAAAGGTTTTGAACCAATTAGAACCTAAAACTGTTGAGTCAAGGGTTCTGAAGAAACCAGAACTTGAGACTCTAAAGTCAAAGGTTTTGAAGAAACCAAAACCTATGAATCCAGAAGCTAAGGTTTTGTAAGGTTCAGAACCTAACGTCAAGATCCATTCAAGACAAAAAAAATTAAATCAAAAGTCTTGAATGATCCTAAGCCTTACCATATGAGAGGAAAGGTACAAAACAAGTGGAAACCTGACAGAACTAAACCTAAAGGAACCATAAGACTATGGGCACCTAAATTTCAAATTGTTTTTGCTAAATATATGCTTCAAGGGAAAAGCAAGGCAACAGTCATGCAACCTAGACAGTGGCTGACCACGACATATGACAGGAGAAAAACATATGTTTCAAATCCTAACTCTGAAAGAAGGAGGAACTGTTGGATTTGGAGGAAACCATAAAAGAAAACAAAATTGGTATGAGTATTATTGGTAACTCCTCTATCTCATATAATAATGGTTGGCTTGTAGAAGGACTAAAACTTAACCTACTGAGCATTAGCCAATTTTGTAATTATGGTTATGAAGTCATGTTTAATAAGAACAATTGTATAGTAATGAATGAATCTCACAAGTCCATAGTATTCAAAGGTAGGAGGAAATCAAATGTTTATAAAATTAATTTTTCTGAATTGGTTGATCATGAGGTTCTTTTCCTTCTATCAGTGAGTTTTGAGAAATGGCTCTGACAGAGAAGGTTAGGTCATGCTAACTAGAGATTAATCTATAAACTTAGCATGTTGAAATTGTTAAAGGATTGCCGGAACTCAATTATCATTCAGATGCTCTTTGTGGAGCATGCCAAGTAGGAAAAATTAATAAAACTTCTTTCAAAACTAAAAACATTGTCTCTACCACCAGACCCTTAGAACTGCTTCACATTGATTTGTTTGGTCTTATTAGTACTGCATCAATCAATGGGAAGAAATATGGATTAGTCATTATTGATGACTATAGTAGATGGACTTGGGTTAAATTCCTTAGAACTAATGATAAATTATATGATGTGTTCAACATCATCTGCATAGAAGTACAAACTGAAAAGGAATTAAAAAATTTAAAAGTAAGAAGTGATAATGGAGGAGAATTTGAAAATGCGCCATTTGAAATTTTTTGAAAAAATATGGAATTCTCTATGAGTTCTCTTCTCCTATGAATCCACAACAAAATGGAGTTTTAGAGAGAAATAACAAATCTTTACAACAAATGTCCATAACTATGATCCATGAAAATAACTTACCTAAGTACTTATGAGCAGAATCTGTAAGCACAACATGTTATGTTCAAAGTAGAATCTATATTAGACCTATTCTGAACAAGACTTCATATGAGCTCTTCAAAGAAATAAAGCCAAAACGTCTTGTTTTCATCAATTTGGATTAATGGTAGAAATATGACAGGCCGATGACAAGGGCCTACGGGCCTAGCCTACACAAGCTCAGGCCAAGCCAAGATTTTTTTTTAAATAGAAAAGGCCTTGAATTTTTTATAAGCCTATTTAGTTAAAAAGGATAGGCCTCAGGCCATGAAAAAATCCTTTTAAGCCTAACAGACCAGCCTATTTAAATAAATATGAATAATTTTTTTATTATCATTATGTTATGTTTTGTACTTTGAATTAAAATACATAAATAAAAATTGGTTATCTTGGAGAACTTATGAAAATAAGATGAAAACACCTTATGAACAATGTTATAAGTTATTTTTATAAGTTATCTTAAACAAATAATTTCATGAAACTCATGCTAATAGGTAAGTTAAAATAAGTCAATGTAAACAAACTTTTAGTCTCATTGGTTTTTTAGTTTGTTAGTTTTTTTAAAATAACAGGCTTTTATGTAGGCTAAACAAGCTAACCAGACCTTAGAAAAGGCCAGACTCAAGCCTAAAAATAAGCGTACGATATGCTCTAGGCCAGACTTATGCTTCAATTGTTTTGGCAGGCCATGCTTTGGCTTGGCAAAGTCTAGCTCGGCCCAGCCTATTTCCACCCCTAGTTTGGATGTACATGTTACATCTTGAGCAATAAAGTATATCTTAAGAAATTTGATGCCAAAGCTAAAAAGCATATATTTTTAAGGTAATTTGAATGCTCAAAGACATACAGGGTGTATAACACTAAAACCAAAATGGTTGAAGATTCAATACACATCAAATTAGATGACAAAGAGCCTGACAGTAAATTGTTAGAGCTAGTTCAAAGCTTTTTAGAAATCTATGTGTCAAGACACCCTAGGAGCTAGAGGTCTAAAAGCTAGAAGTTCATAAGCTAATAATCCATCAGAAGTTGGATGCTCAGAAGCTATAAGAACTTAAACCACATGGGTTGGAGGATTCAGTCCACCCAGATCATGTTTTTGTAAGTAGGAAAGTACCTAAGAGGGGGGGGGGGGGGGTGGGTGAATTAGGTTCCTTAGAAAATTTTCTTTGTTTTTAAAGATGGAATTGATTTTTACTTTCTTAAAGATTCTAAGTGATGAAATGCCTTAAAGTGCGGAAAGTAAATGGCACCGAGATATATCCTGGTTTCCCTCACACTCCGAGAGTACTCCAATCTCCTTTCAACACGAAAGAGATTTTTAATAATGTTAGATCTTTGGACAAGACACACCTAGTCTTCCTATACAAGACTCTAACAATTCACAACACCAAGAACACCCTTTTGGATTTTACAAGTTTAAAGTCCAACCGAGAACCAACCTCTCACAATGGACCTCTTGTATCCATAATCCGAATAACAAGGATTACAAAACCAAGTAATCTTAATTCCAACAATCCTGGAAAATAAGATATGAATATAACAAGAGTTTTTAAGAATAATGAAATTTGTAGAACAATTATCACTTTGAGTGATGTATCAATATAATTGATTTTCCCTTCCAAACAAGTAACTTATAATGATGGAATATAGTGCTCAAGTGTTTGTAAATATGGTATGAATTTTTCTGGATTGATATGGAAATACATGCAGAAAAATTCCTTGTGAAAGTTCAAGAACACAAACACTTGTTTTAAAAATTGAATGATTATAATAATGTTAAATTGCAATGGAAGAGGTTGAATTTAATTTGAATTTTCATGTATTTATAAGTGCATAACGCCTCTATGAAACATGGTAAAGTTATGCAAAAATATCATGAACAATTGTCAAGTTAAAAAGAAATGGTTTCATGAAAAGATTTTAACAATGTGAATTTCAAAATTATAATACTGCTTTAGTCCGCTGTAAATTAGGGCGGTTTTTAGTTCTGTTACGACTGTTCAAAACACCATAATTTACCAAAAACTTTTCAAACTTTAAATTTAAAATACTGTTTCAGAACAGTGCGAATTATGGCGGTTTTTGGGCTTTTCCGACTGTTCAAAACGCCATAATTTACCAAAACCTGAATGTTTGAAAAAATAAAAAAATTAAAAAATTGTCTAAATTTTTGAACCAACCTTATGCAACATCTATTGATTTATACAAGTCAATAGATTATATTTGAAAGTGATATAACATGGTTCAAATTAAAAAAAAAATTTAAATGTATGATAAAAAGTATTTTGTTTTTATAGCTTGAAATAGTGATATATTTTGAACCAAAAGAACCATGCATGCAAGTGAATTTTGGAGATTATTTTGAGCACTGTTTTATCAATATATTTGCATGCTTATACCTCAATAAATAAAGATCAACGCAAGTCTTCATAATGTCGCAATCTTGATCCATAGCCATATTGCTTCATGATGCTTTTTCTCAATAAATGCATATAGTAGTTGTCTTCATCAGAACATGATGTTGAAGAAGCTTGACTTCACATTCTCCCCCTTTGTAATGATGACAACCATTGAAAATTAAGATGCTTGAATCTTTTAGAATGAATGAGAATTTCTTATGTAAATGCTCCCCCTATCTTTGATACCTCCCCCTTGTTCAAAGCTCTCCCTTGATTTATAGAGAATTTGCATCTTTTTGGCTACAATTGTTAAAGACAAGCATACACATACACATATATATCTTCTCCCCCTTTGTCATTAGCAAAAAGGATGGGAAAAGTTTTATAATACATAAAGAATTTAATGAAAGTAAAAACAATTTATACCAATTAGTTTCACCTCAAAAGTGACTTCATCAAACATTCATCTTTTGTGAACATGATGTTGAAGCCTTTGTCACAAAGTTGACTTGTACTTAGAAGATTATGCTTTAGTCTTTTAACATAAACTATATCTTCAATGGATGTGAAAGTTAGTGCTTCAACTTTGTCAATGCCAAGAATTCTTCCTTTAAGGTATTCCCCATATGTGAAATAACCCTTGGACTTTTGAACTAGACTTGAAAATTAGTTTATTCCTCCCATCAAAAACATAGAACCACCATTTATCAAAACATCATAGATTTAAAGTGATCTTCACGTAAACCTACAACACAAATTAAGTTTGATTTGGTACCCAATGTGCTTTCGGTCCATCATAGTTAGTTCCCTTCTTAACCCACACATAATGCCCACTTGCCACACTAACATTTCTAACATAGCAAGCATTAGGTGTATGGCCTCTAACCTGCTCTGATGCCAAATGTAAGTAGGAAAGTACCTAAGAGGGGGGGGGGGGGGTGAATTAGGTTCCTTAGAAAATTTCCTTTTTTTTAAATATGGAATTGATTTTTACTTTCTTAAAGATTCTAAGTGATGAAATGCGGTAAAGTGCGGAAAGTAAATCGCAAAGAGATATATCCTGGTTCCCCTCACACTCCGAGAGTACACCAGTCCCCTTTCAACACGAAAGAGATTTTTACTAATGTTAGATCTTAGGACAAGACACACCTAGTCTTCCTATACAAGACTCTAACAATTCACAGCACTAAAAACACCCTCTTGGATTTTACAAGTTTAAAGTCCAACCGAGAACCAACCTATCACAATGGACCTCTTGTATCCACAATCCGAATAACAAGGATTACAAAACCAAGTAATCTTAATTCCAACAATCCTGGAAAATAAGATATGAATATAAAAAGAGTTTTTAAGAATAATGAAATTTGTAGAACAATTATCATTTTGAGTGATGTATCAATATAGTTGATCTTCCCTTCCAAACAACCAACTTATAATGATGGGATATAGTGCGCAAGTGTTTGTAAATATGGTATGAATTTTTCTGGATTGATATGGAAATACATGCAGAAAAATTCCTTGTGAAAGTTCAAGAACACACACTTGTTTGAAAAATTGAATGATTATAATAATGTTAAATTGCAATGGAAGAGGTTGAATTTAATTTGAAATTTCATGTATTTATAAGTGCATAACGCCTCTATGAAACATGGTAAAGTTATGCAAAAATATCATGACCAATTGTCAAGTTAAAGAGAAATGGTTTCATGAAAAGGTTTTAACAATTTGAATTTCAAAATTATAATACTGCTTCAGTCCGCTGTAAATTAGGGCGGTTTTTAGTTCTGTTACGACGGTTTAAAACGCCATAATTTACCAAAAACTTTTCAAATTTTAAATTTAAAATAATGTTTCGAACGATGCGAATTATGGTGGTTTTTGGGCTTTTACGACGGGTCAAAACATCATAATTTACCAAAACCTGAATGTTTGAAAAAATTAAAAAATTGTCTAAATTTTTGAACCAACCTTATGCAACATCTATTGATTTATCCAAGTCAATAGATTATATTTGAAAGTGATTTAACATGGTTCAAATATAATTTTTTTTTTAAATGTATGTTAAAAAATATTTTGTTTTTTAAAGCTAGAAATAGTGATATATTTTGAACCAAAAGAACCATGCATGCAAGTGAATTTTGGAGATTATTTTGAGCACTATTTTATCAATATATTTGCATGCTTATACCTCAATAAATAATGATCAATACAAGTCTTCATAATGTCGCAATCTTGATCCATAGCCATATTGCTTCATGATGCTTTTTCTCAATAATTGCACATAGTAGTTGTCTTCATCAAAACATGATGTTGAAGAAGCTTTACTTCACATTCTCCCCATTTTTTATGATGACAGCCATTGAAAATTAAGATGCTTGAATCTTTTAGAATGAATGAGAATTTCTTATGTGAATGCTCCCCCTATCTTTGAGAACTCCCCCTTGTTCAAAGCTCTCCCTTGATTTATAGAGAATTTGCATCTTTTTGGCTACAATTGTTAGAGACAAGCATACACATACACATATATATCTTCTCCCCCTTTGTCATTAGCAAAAAGGATGGGAAAAGTTTTATAATACATAAAGAATTTAATGAAAGTAAAAACAATTTATACCAATTAGTTTCACCTCAAAAGTGACTTCATCAAACATTCATCTTTTGTGAACATGATGTTGAAGCCTTTGTCACAAAGTTGACTTGTACTTAGAAGATTATGCTTTAGTCTTTTAACAAAAAGTATATCCTAAATGGATGTGAAAGTTAGTGCTTCAACTTTGTCAATGCCAAGAATTCTTCCTTTAAGGTATTTCCCATATGTGAAATAACCCTTGGACTTTTGAGCTAGACTTGAAAATTAGTTTATTCCTCCCATAAAAAACTTAGAACCACCATTTATCAAAACATCATAGATTTAAAGTGGTCCTCACGCAAACCTACAACACAAATTAAGTTTGATTTGGTACCCAATGTGCTTTCGGTCCATCATAGTTAGTTCCCTTCTTAACCCACACATAATGCCCACTTGCCACACTAACATTTCTAACATAGCAAGCATTAGGTGTATGGCCTCTAATACCACAATAAAAACATGTAGGAACAAAATTACTTCTATATCTAGGAGTATAAGATTTCTTTTTAACAAATCTTTTCCTTTTAGTATAATGATGAACAACCTTTGGTTTGTTCACTTTCTCTTTGTATAATTGATCACTAGCTTTAACAAAGATAGTTTTGTTGGAACATGGTTTAGAAAATTTTGAATAACCAAGCCCACTTTTATCGTTAGAATACCTTTGTTGGCTAAGAACATTTTCCAATCCAACTTGTCCCTTTTCATACCTTTCAAGGACTCTTTTTAATTGAACAATTTGGAAAGAAAGTGATTCACAATTTTTACATACCAACTCTTGTTTTTCTTCACTAATTTTCTTTTGTTTCTCATCTTTTACTTCTTTTTCCATAATATCAACTTTTTCTTCTAAATATGTAATTTGTTTCTTTTGTGAAGATATTGTTTTATACAATATTTTGCATTCATTTAAGAGTTCTTCAATAGCATCTAAAGCATCATTATCACAAGAAGATATTTCATTACTAACCTCTTATTCTTCTTCTTCTTCTTCGGAATGGTGTGTTGCTATGAATGCAAGATTTACATGTTCTTCATCTGAAGATGAACTTATTTCAATGTCATTCCATGCTACATATGCTTTCTTTTCGTTTTTATGATACTTTTTCTTGAATTTATTCTTCTTTTGAAGTGTAGGGCATTCACTTCTAACATGTCCTATTTCTCCACATTCAAAGCATTTCATCTTTCTTCTTGGTGCTTCCCCTTTAATGATCTCTTCTTTTCTTTCTTTTCTTAGAAACTTTTCAAACTTCTTGATAAGATCATCATTTTCATCACTATTGGACTCATCCTCTTGATTGCTGTCATAATTTTTTACTTTTGTCTTTAAGGCAACATCTTTTGACTCTTTTACTTGTATTTCATGCTTCTGAAATCTTTCAAGTTCTAATTCATGCTCTTAAAGTTTTCCGAACAAGGAAGCGGATGTCATGGTAGAAAGACTCTTGATATTGCTGTCACCTTTGGTTGCCATTCCCTGTTTAAAGATCTAAGCACTTTAAGATTTAATTCATCGTTAGTAAAAGTCTTACCGAGTGCTTTCAAATGATTTGTCAAGTGCACAAATCTTTTTTCTAAGTCGAGGATTGATTCTCGGGGCTGCATTCTGAACATCTCATATTCTTGAGTTAATGTGTTCAATCTAGATCGTTTAACTTCAGTGGTTCCTTCATGAGTTTTCACCAAAGTGTCCCAAATTACTTTCGCGGATTTACATTGTGAAATGCGGAAAAATTCATCCATACTTAATGCACTTTGTAATATGTTAATGGCTTTCTTTTGATTGAGCACTTTCTTTCTATCATCTTCATTATACGCACTTTTAATCTTTGGAATTGCAACATTGTTTATTACACTCATTGGTTGATGTGGACCATTTTCAACAGTTCCCCATATTCCAACTCCTTGTGCTTCTAAGTGTGCTCTCATTCTAATTTTTCAAAAGTCAAAATATTCTCCAGAAAATAGAGGTGGCTTGTAACTACTACCGCCATCTTTGAAAACCAGATTTGCGTTTGTGGAAGCCATACTGGATCAGTAGGAACAGGTTACCTGTAACCTGCTCTGATGCCAAATGTAAGTAGGAAAGTACCTAAGAGGGGGGGGGGGGGGTGAATTAGGTTCCTTAGAAAATTTCCTTTTTTTTTAAATATGGAATTGATTTTTACTTTCTTAAAGATTCTAAGTGATGAAATGCGGTAAAGTGCGGAAAGTAAATCGCAAAGAGATATATCCTGGTTCCCCTCACACTCCGAGAGTACATCAGTCCCCTTTCAACACGAAAGAGATTTTTACTAATGTTAGATCTTAGGACAAGACACACCTAGTCTTCCTATACAAGACTCTAACAATTCACAGCACTAAAAACACCCTCTTGGATTTTACAAGTTTAAAGTCCAACCGAGAACCAACCTATCACAATGGACCTCTTGTATCCACAATCCGAATAACAAGGATTACAAAACCAAGTAATCTTAATTCCAACAATCCTGGAAAATAAGATATGAATATAAAAAGAGTTTTTAAGAATAATGAAATTTGTAGAACAATTATCATTTTGAGTGATGTATCAATATAGTTGATCTTCCCTTCCAAACAACCAACTTATAATTATGGGATATAGTGCGCAAGTGTTTGTAAATATGGTATGAATTTTTCTGGATTTATATGGAAATACATGCAGAAAAATTCCTTGTGAAAGTTCAAGAACACACACTTGTTTTAAAAATTGAATGATTATAATAATGTTAAATTGCAATGGAAGAGGTTGAATTTAATTTGAAATTTCATGTATTTATAAGTGCATAACGCCTCTATGAAACATGGTAAAGTTATGCAAAAATATCATGAACAATTGTCAAGTTAAAGAGAAATGGTTTCATGAAAAGGTTTTAACAATTTGAATTTCAAAATTATAATACTGCTTCAGTCCGCTGTAAATTAGGGCGGTTTTTAGTTCTGTTACGACGGTTTAAAACGCCATAATTTACCAAAAACTTTTTAAATTTTAAATTTAAAATAATGTTTCGAACGATGCGAATTATGGTGGTTTTTGGGCTTTTACGACAGGTCAAAACATCATAATTTACCAAAACCTGAATGTTTGAAAAAATTAAAAAATTGTCTAAATTTTTGAACCAACCTTATGCAACATCTATTGATTTATCCAAGTCAATAGATTATATTTGAAAGTGATTTAACATGGTTCAAATATATATATTTTTTTAAATGTATGTTAAAAAATATTTTGTTTTTTAAAGCTAGAAATAGTGATATATTTTGAACCAAAAGAACCATGCATGCAAGTGAATTTTTGAGATTATTTTGAGCACTATTTTATCAATATATTTGCATGCTTATACCTCAATAAATAATGATCAATGCAAGTCTTCATAATGTCGCAATCTTGATCCATAGCCATATTGCTTCATGATGCTTTTTCTCAATAATTGCACATAGTAGTTGTCTTCATCAAAACATGATGTTGAAGAAGCTTTACTTCACATTCTCCCTATGTTTTATGATGACAACCATTGAAAATTAAGATGCTTGAATCTTTTAGAATGAATGAGAATTTATTATGTGAATGCTCCCCCTATCTTTGAGAACTCCCCCTTGTTCAAAGCTCTCCCTTGATTTATAGAGAATTTGCATCTTTTTGGCTACAATTGTTAGAGACAAGCATACACATACACATATATATCTTCTCCCCCTTTGTCATTAGCAAAAAGGATGGGAAAAGTTTTATAATACATAAAGAATTTAATGAAAGTAAAAACAATTTATACCAATTAGTTTCACCTCAAAAGTGACTTCATCAAACATTCATCTTTTGTGAACATGATGTTGAAGCCTTTGTCACAAAGTTGACTTGTACTTAGAAGATTATGCTTTAGTCTTTTAACAAAAAGTATATCTTAAATGGATGTGAAAGTTAGTGCTTCAACTTTGTCAATGCCAAGAATTCTTCCTTTAAGGTATTTCCCATATGTGAAATAACCCTTGGACTTTTGAACTAGACTTGAAAATTAGTTTATTCCTCCCATAAAAAACTTAGAACCACCATTTATCAAAACATCATAGATTTAAAGTGGTCCTCACGCAAACCTACAACACAAATTAAGTTTGATTTGGTACCCAATGTGCTTTCGGTCCATCATAGTTAGTTCCCTTCTTAACCCACACATAATGCCCACTTGCCACACTAACATTTCTAACATAGCAAGCATTAGGTGTATGGCCTCTAATACCACAATAAAAACATGTAGGAACAAAATTACTTCTATATCTAGGAGTATAAGATTTCTTTTTAACAAATCTTTTCCTTTTAGTATAATGATGAACAACCTTTGGTTTGTTCACTTTCTCTTTGGATAATTGATCACTAGGTTTAACAAAGATAGTTTTGTTGGAACATGGTTTAGAAAATTTTGCATAACCAAGCCCACTTTTATCGTTAGAATACCTTTGTTGGCTAAGAACATTTTCCAATCCAACTTGTCCCTTTTCATACCTTTCAAGGACTCTTTTTAATTGAACAATTTGGAAAGAAAGTGATTCACAATTTTTACATACCAACTCTTGTTTTTCTTCACTAATTTTCTTTTGTTTCTCATCTTTTACTTCTTTTTCCATAATATCAACTTTTTCTTCTAAATATGTAATTTGTTTCTTTTGTGAAGATATTGTTTTATACAATATTTTGCATTCATTTAAGAGTTCTTCAATAGCATCTAAAGCATCATTATCACAAGAAGATATTTCATTACTAACCTCTTATTCTTCTTCTTCTTCTTCGGAATGGTGTGTTGCTATGAATGCAAGATTTACATGTTCTTCATCTGAAGATGAACTTATTTCATTGTCATTCCATGCTACATATGCTTTCTTTTCGTTTTTATGATTCTTTTTCTTGAATTTATTCTTCTTTTGAAGTGTAGGGCATTCACTTCTAACATGTACTATTTCTCCACATTCAAAGCATTTCATCTTTCTTCTTGGTGCTTCCCCTTTAATGATCTCTTCTTTTCTTTCTTTTCTTAGAAACTTTTCAAACTTCTTGATAAGATCATCATTTTCATCACTATTGGACTCATCCTCTTGATTGCTGTCATAATTTTTTACTTTTGTCTTTAAGGCAACATCTTTTGACTCTTTTACTTGTATTTCATGCTTCTGAAATCTTTCAAGTTCTAATTCATGCTCTTAAAGTTTTCCGAACAAGGAAGCGGATGTCATGGTAGAAAGACTCTTGATATTGCTGTCACCTTTGGTTGCCATTCCCTGTTTAAAGATCTAAGCACTTTAAGATTTAATTCATCGTTAGTAAAAGTCTTACCGAGTGCTTTCAAATGATTTGTCAAGTGCACAAATCTTTTTTCTAAGTCGAGGATTGATTCTCGGGGCTGCATTCTGAACATCTCATATTCTTGAGTTAATGTGTTCAATCTAGATCGTTTAACTTCAGTGGTTCCTTCATGAGTTTTCACCAAAGTGTCCCAAATTACTTTCGCGGATTTACATTGTGAAATGCGGAAAAATTCATCCATACTTAATGCACTTTGTAATATGTTAATGGCTTTCTTTTGATTGAGCACTTTCTTTCTATCATCTTCATTATACGCACTTTTAATCTTTGGAATTGCAACATTGTTTATTACACTCATTGGTTGATGTGGACCATTTTCAACAGTTCCCCATATTCCAACTCCTTGTGCTTCTAAGTGTGCTCTCATTCTAATTTTTCAAAAGTCAAAATATTCTCCAGAAAATAGAGGTGGCTTGTAACTACTACCGCCATCTTTGAAAACCAGATTTGCGTTTGTGGAAGCCATACTGGATCAGTAGGAACAGGTTACCTGTAACCTGCTCTGATGCCAAATGTAAGTAGGAAAGTACCTAAGAGGGGGGGGGGGGGGGGGTGAATTAGGTTCCTTAGAAAATTTCCTTTTTTTTTAAATATGGAATTGATTTTTACTTTCTTAAAGATTCTAAATGATGAAATGCGGTAAAGTGCGGAAAGTAAATCGCAAAGAGATATATCCTGGTTCCCCTCACACTCCGAGAGTACACCAGTCCCCTTTCAACACGAAAGAGATTTTTACTAATGTTAGATCTTAGGACAAGACACACCTAGTCTTCCTATACAAGACTCTAACAATTCACAGCACTAAAAACACCCTCTTGGATTTTACAAGTTTAAAGTCCAACCGAGAACCAACCTATCACAATGGACCTCTTGTATCCACAATCCGAATAACAAGGATTACAAAACCAAGTAATCTTAATTCCAACAATCCTGGAAAATAAGATATGAATATAAAAAGAGTTTTTAAGAATAATGAAATTTGTAGAACAATTATCATTTTGAGTGATGTATCAATATAGTTGATCTTCCCTTCCAAACAACCAACTTATAATTATGGGATATAGTGCGCAAGTGTTTGTAAATATGGTATGAATTTTTCTGGATTTATATGGAAATACATGCAGAAAAATTCCTTGTGAAAGTTCAAGAACACACACTTGTTTTAAAAATTGAATGATTATAATAATGTTAAATTGCAATGGAAGAGGTTGAATTTAATTTGAAATTTCATGTATTTATAAGTGCATAACGCCTCTATGAAACATGGTAAAGTTATGCAAAAATATCATGAACAATTGTCAAGTTAAAGAGAAATGGTTTCATGAAAAGGTTTTAACAATTTGAATTTCAAAATTATAATACTGCTTCAGTCCGCTGTAAATTAGGGCGGTTTTTAGTTCTGTTACGACGGTTTAAAACGCCATAATTTACCAAAAACTTTTTAAATTTTAAATTTAAAATAATGTTTCGAACGATGCGAATTATGGTGGTTTTTGGGCTTTTACGACAGGTCAAAACATCATAATTTACCAAAACCTGAATGTTTGAAAAAATTAAAAAATTGTCTAAATTTTTGAACCAACCTTATGCAACATCTATTGATTTATCCAAGTCAATAGATTATATTTGAAAGTGATTTAACATGGTTCAAATATATATATTTTTTTAAATGTATGTTAAAAAATATTTTGTTTTTTAAAGCTAGAAATAGTGATATATTTTGAACCAAAAGAACCATGCATGCAAGTGAATTTTTGAGATTATTTTGAGCACTATTTTATCAATATATTTGCATGCTTATACCTCAATAAATAATGATCAATGCAAGTCTTCATAATGTCGCAATCTTGATCCATAGCCATATTGCTTCATGATGCTTTTTCTCAATAATTGCACATAGTAGTTGTCTTCATCAAAACATGATGTTGAAGAAGCTTTACTTCACATTCTCCCTATGTTTTATGATGACAACCATTGAAAATTAAGATGCTTGAATCTTTTAGAATGAATGAGAATTTATTATGTGAATGCTCCCCCTATCTTTGAGAACTCCCCCTTGTTCAAAGCTCTCCCTTGATTTATAGAGAATTTGCATCTTTTTGGCTACAATTGTTAGAGACAAGCATACACATACACATATATATCTTCTCCCCCCTTTGTCATTAGCAAAAAGGATGGGAAAAGTTTTATAATACATAAAGAATTTAATGAAAGTAAAAACAATTTATACCAATTAGTTTCACCTCAAAAGTGACTTCATCAAACATTCATCTTTTGTGAACATGATGTTGAAGCCTTTGTCACAAAGTTGACTTGTACTTAGAAGATTATGCTTTAGTCTTTTAACAAAAAGTATATCTTAAATGGATGTGAAAGTTAGTGCTTCAACTTTGTCAATGCCAAGAATTCTTCCTTTAAGGTATTTCCCATATGTGAAATAACCCTTGGACTTTTGAACTAGACTTGAAAATTAGTTTATTCCTCCCATAAAAAACTTAGAACCACCATTTATCAAAACATCATAGATTTAAAGTGGTCCTCACGCAAACCTACAACACAAATTAAGTTTGATTTGGTACCCAATGTGCTTTCGGTCCATCATAGTTAGTTCCCTTCTTAACCCACACATAATGCCCACTTGCCACACTAACATTTCTAACATAGCAAGCATTAGGTGTATGGCCTCTAATACCACAATAAAAACATGTAGGAACAAAATTACTTCTATATCTAGGAGTATAAGATTTCTTTTTAACAAATCTTTTCCTTTTAGTATAATGATGAACAACCTTTGGTTTGTTCACTTTCTCTTTGGATAATTGATCACTAGGTTTAACAAAGATAGTTTTGTTGGAACATGGTTTAGAAAATTTTGCATAACCAAGCCCACTTTTATCGTTAGAATACCTTTGTTGGCTAAGAACATTTTCCAATCCAACTTGTCCCTTTTCATACCTTTCAAGGACTCTTTTTAATTGAACAATTTGGAAAGAAAGTGATTCACAATTTTTACATACCAACTCTTGTTTTTCTTCACTAATTTTCTTTTGTTTCTCATCTTTTACTTCTTTTTCCATAATATCAACTTTTTCTTCTAAATATGTAATTTGTTTCTTTTGTGAAGATATTGTTTTATACAATATTTTGCATTCATTTAAGAGTTCTTCAATAGCATCTAAAGCATCATTATCACAAGAAGATATTTCATTACTAACCTCTTATTCTTCTTCTTCTTCTTCGGAATGGTGTGTTGCTATGAATGCAAGATTTACATGTTCTTCATCTGAAGATGAACTTATTTCATTGTCATTCCATGCTACATATGCTTTCTTTTCGTTTTTATGATTCTTTTTCTTGAATTTATTCTTCTTTTGAAGTGTAGGGCATTCACTTCTAACATGTACTATTTCTCCACATTCAAAGCATTTCATCTTTCTTCTTGGTGCTTCCCCTTTAATGATCTCTTCTTTTCTTTCTTTTCTTAGAAACTTTTCAAACTTCTTGATAAGATCATCATTTTCATCACTATTGGACTCATCCTCTTGATTGCTGTCATAATTTTTTACTTTTGTCTTTAAGGCAACATCTTTTGACTCTTTTACTTGTATTTCATGCTTCTGAAATCTTTCAAGTTCTAATTCATGCTCTTAAAGTTTTCCGAACAAGGAAGCGGATGTCATGGTAGAAAGACTCTTGATATTGCTGTCACCTTTGGTTGCCATTCCCTGTTTAAAGATCTAAGCACTTTAAGATTTAATTCATCGTTAGTAAAAGTCTTACCGAGTGCTTTCAAATGATTTGTCAAGTGCACAAATCTTTTTTCTAAGTCGAGGATTGATTCTCGGGGCTGCATTCTGAACATCTCATATTCTTGAGTTAATGTGTTCAATCTAGATCGTTTAACTTCAGTGGTTCCTTCATGAGTTTTCACCAAAGTGTCCCAAATTACTTTCGCGGATTTACATTGTGAAATGCGGGAAAAATTCATCCATACTTAATGCACTTTGTAATATGTTAATGGCTTTCTTTTGATTGAGCACTTTCTTTCTATCATCTTCATTATACGCACTTTTAATCTTTGGAATTGCAACATTGTTTATTACACTCATTGGTTGATGTGGACCATTTTCAACAGTTCCCCATATTCCAACTCCTTGTGCTTCTAAGTGTGCTCTCATTCTAATTTTTCAAAAGTCAAAATATTCTCCAGAAAATAGAGGTGGCTTGTAACTACTACCGCCATCTTTGAAAACCAGATTTGCGTTTGTGGAAGCCATACTGGATCAGTAGGAACAGGTTACCTGTAACCTGCTCTGATGCCAAATGTAAGTAGGTAAGTACCTAAGAGGGGGGGGGGTGAATTTGAGGTTCCTTAGAAAATTTCCTTTTTTTTAAATATGGAATTGATTTTTACTTTCTTAAAGATTCTAAATGATGAAATGCGGGTAAAGTGCGGAAAGTAAATCGCAAAGAGATATATCCTGGTTCCCCTCACACTCCGAGAGTACACCAGTCCCCTTTCAACACGAAAGAGATTTTTACTAATGTTAGATCTTAGGACAAGACACACCTAGTCTTCCTATACAAGACTCTAACAATTCACAGCACTAAAAACACCCTCTTGGATTTTACAAGTTTAAAGTCCAACCGAGAACCAACCTATCACAATGGACCTCTTGTATCCACAATCCGAATAACAAGGATTACAAAACCAAGTAATCTTAATTCCAACAATCCTGGAAAATAAGATATGAATATAAAAAGAGTTTTTAAGAATAATGAAATTTGTAGAACAATTATCATTTTGAGTGATGTATCATATAGTTGATCTTCCCTTCCAAACAACCAACTTATAATTATGGGATATAGTGCGCAAGTGTTTGTAAATATGGTATGAATTTTTCTGGATTTATATGGAAATACATGCAGAAAAATTCCTTGTGAAAGTTCAAGAACACACACTTGTTTTAAAAATTGAATGATTATAATAATGTTAAATTGCAATGGAAGAGGTTGAATTTAATTTGAAATTTCATGTATTTATAAGTGCATAACGCCTCTATGAAACATGGTAAAGTTATGCAAAAAATATCATGAACAATTGTCAAGTTAAAGAGAAATGGTTTCATGAAAAGGTTTTAACAATTTGAATTTCAAAATTATAATACTGCTTCAGTCCGCTGTAAATTAGGGCGGTTTTTAGTTCTGTTACGACGGTTTTAAAACGCCATAATTTACCAAAAACTTTTTAAATTTAAAATTTAAAATAATGTTTCGAACGATGCGAATTATGGTGGTTTTTGGGCTTTTACGACAGGTCAAAACATCATAATTTACCAAAACCTGAATGTTTGAAAAAATTAAAAAATTGTCTAAATTTTTGAACCAACCTTATGCAACATCTATTGATTTATCCAAGTCAATAGATTATATTTGAAAGTGATTTAACATGGTTCAAATATATATATTTTTTTTAAATGTATGTTAAAAAATATTTTGTTTTTTAAAGCTAGAAATAGTGATATATTTTGAACCAAAAGAACATGCATGCAAGTGAATTTTTGAGATTATTTTGAGCACTATTTTATCAATATATTTGCATGCTTATACCTCAATAAATAATGATCAATGCAAGTCTTCATAATGTCGCAATCTTGATCCATAGCCATATTGCTTCATGATGCTTTTTCTCAATAATTGCACATAGTAGTTGTCTTCATCAAAACATGATGTTGAAGAAGCTTTACTTCACATTCTCCCTATGTTTTATGATGACAACCATTGAAAATTAAGATGCTTGAATCTTTTAGAATGAATGAGAATTTATTATGTGAATGCTCCCCCTATCTTTGAGAACTCCCCCTTGTTCAAAGCTCTCCCTTGATTTATAGAGAATTTGCATCTTTTTGGCTACAATTGTTAGAGACAAGCATACACATACACATATATATCTTCTCCCCCTTTGTCATTAGCAAAAAGGATGGGAAAAGTTTTATAATACATAAAGAATTTAATGAAAGTAAAAACAATTTATACCAATTAGTTTCACCTCAAAAGTGACTTCATCAAACATTCATCTTTTGTGAACATGATGTTGAAGCCTTTGTCACAAAGTTGACTTGTACTTAGAAGATTATGCTTTAGTCTTTTAACAAAAAGTATATCTTAAATGGATGTGAAAGTTAGTGCTTCAACTTTGTCAATGCCAAGAATTCTTCCTTTAAGGTATTTCCCATATGTGAAATAACCCTTGGACTTTTGAACTAGACTTGAAAATTAGTTTATTCCTCCCATAAAAAACTTAGAACCACCATTTATCAAAACATCATAGATTTAAAGTGGTCCTCACGCAAACCTACAACACAAATTAAGTTTGATTTGGTACCCAATGTGCTTTCGGTCCATCATAGTTAGTTCCCTTCTTAACCCACACATAATGCCCACTTGCCACACTAACATTTCTAACATAGCAAGCATTAGGTGTATGGCCTCTAATACCACAATAAAAACATGTAGGAACAAAATTACATCTATATCTAGGAGTATAAGATTTCTTTTTAACAAATCTTTTCCTTTTAGTATAATGATGAACAACCTTTGGTTTGTTCACTTTCTCTTTGGATAATTGATCACTAGCTTTAACAAAGATAGTTTTGTTGGAACATGGTTTAGAAAATTTTGAATAACCAAGCCCACTTTTATCGTTAGAATACCTATGTTGGCTAAGAACATTTTCAAATCCAACTTGTCCCTTTTCATACCTTTCAAGGACTCTTTTTAATTGAACAATTTGGAAAGAAAGTGATTCACAATTTTTACATACCAACTCTTGTTTTTCTTCACTAAATTTCTTTTGTTTCTCATCTTTTATTTCTTTTTCCATAATATCAACTTTTTCTTCTAAATATGTAATTTGTTTCTTTTGTGAATATATTGTTTTATACAATACTTTGCATTCATTTAAGAGTTCTTCAATAGCATCTAAAGCATCATTATCACAAGAAGATATTTCATTACTAACCTCTTCTTCTTCTTCTTCTTCTTCTTCTTCTTCGGAATGGTGTGTTGCTATGAATGCAAGATTTACATGTTCTTCATCTGAAGATGAAATTATTTCATTGTCATTCCATGCTACATATGCTTTCTTTTCCTTTTTATGATTCTTTTTCTTGAATTTATTCTTCTTTTGAAGGGTAGGGCATTCACTTCTAACATGTCCTATTTCTCCATATTCAAAGCATTTCATCTTTCTTGTTGGTGCTTCCCCTTTAATGATCTCTTCTTTTCTTTCTTTTCTTAGAAACTTTTCAAACTTCTTGATAAGATCATCATTTTCATCACTATTGGACCCACCCTCTTGATTGTTGTCATAATTTTTTACTTTTGTCTTTAAGGCAACATCTTTTGACTCTTTTACTTGTATTTCATGCTTCTCCAGTCTTTCAAGTTCTAATTCATGCTCTTTAAGTTTTCCGAACAAGGAAACGGATGTCATGGTAGAAAGACTCTTCTTTTCTGATATTGCCATCACCTTTGGTTGCCATTCCCTGTTTAAAGATCTAAGCACTTTAAGATTTAATTCATCGTTAGTAAAAGTCTTACCGAGTGCTTTCAAATAATTTGTCAAGTGCACAAATCTTTTTTGCAAGTCGAGGATTGATTCTCGGGGCTGCATTCTGAACATCTCATATTCTTGACTTAATGTGTTCAATCTAGATCGTTTAACTTCAGCGGTTCCTTCATGAGTTTCCACCAAAGTGTCCTAAATATCTTTTGCGGATTTACATTGTGAAATGCGGAAAAATTCATCCATACTTAATGCACTTTGTAATATGTTAATGGCTTTCTTTTCATTGAGCACTTTCTTTCTATCATCTTCATTATACGCACTTTTAATATTTGGAGTTGCAACATTGTTTACTACACTCATTGGTTGATGTGGACCATTTTCAACAGTTCCCCATATTCCAACTCCTTGTGCTTCTAAGTGTGATCTCATTCTAATTTTCCAAAAGTCAAAATATTCTCCAGAAAATAGAGGTGGCTTGTAACTACTACCGCCATCTTTGAAAATCGGATTTGCGTTTGTGGAAGCCATACTGGATCTGTAGGAACAGGTTACCTATAACCTGCTCTGATGCCAAATGTAAGTAGGAAAGTACCTAAGAGGGGGGGGGGGGGGGTTGAATTAGGTTCCTTAGAAAATTTTCTTTGTTTTTAAAGATGGAATTGATTTTTACTTTCTTAAAGATTCTAAGTGATGAAATGTTGTAAAGTGCGGAAAGTAAATGGCACAGAGATATATCCCGGTTCCCCTCACACTCCGAGAGTACTCCAGTCCGTTTCAACACGAAAGAGATTTTTACTAATGTTAGATCTTAGGACAAAACACACCTAGTCTTCCTATACAAGACTCTAACAATTCACACCACCAAGAACACCCTCTTGGATTTTTCAAGTTTAAAGTATAACCGAGAACCATCCTCTCACAATGGACCTCTTGTATCCACAATCCGAATAACAAGGATTACAAAACCAAGTAATCTTAATTCCAACAATCCTGGAAAATAAGATATGAATATAAAAAGAGTTTTTAAGAATAATGAAATTTGTAGAACAATTATCACTTTGAGTGATGTATCAATATAATTGATCTTCCCTTCCAAACAAGCAACTTATAATGATGGAATATAGTGCTCAAGTGTTTGTAAATATGGTATGAATTTTTCTGGATTGATATGGAAATACATGCAGAAAAATTCCTTGTGAAAGTTCAAGAACACAAACACTTGTTTTAAAAATTGAATGATTATAATAATGTTAAATTGCAACGGAAGAGGTTGAATTTAATTTGAAATTTCATGTATTTATAAGTGCATAACGCCTCTATGAACCATGGTAAAGTTATGCAAAAATATCATGAACAATTGTCAATTTAAAAAGAAATGGTTTCATGAAAAAGTTTTAACAATTTGAATTTCAAAATTATAATACTGCTTCAGTCCGCTTTAAATTAGGGCGGTTTTTAGTTCTGTTACGACGGTTCAAAACGCCATAATATACCAAAAACTTTTCAAATTTTAAATTTAAAATACTGTTTCAGAACGGTGCTAATTAATGCGGTTTTTGGGGTTTTACGACGGTTCAAAACACCATAATTTACCAAAACCTGAATGTTTGAAAAAATTAAAAAATTTAAAAATTGTCTAAATTTTTGAACCAACCTTATGCAACATCTATTGATTTATCCAAGTCAATAGATTATATTTGAAAGTGATTTAACATGGTTCAAATATTAAAAAAAAAAAAAATTTCAAATGTATGATAAAAAATATTTTGTTTTTTAAAGCTAGTAATAGTGATATATTTTGAACCAAAAGAACCATGCATGCAAGTGAATTTTGGAGATTATTTTGAGAACTATTTTATCAATATATATTGCATGCTTATACCACAATATATAAAGATCAATGCAAGTCTTCATAATGTTGCAATCTTGAAGAAGCTTTACTTCACAATTTTCATACTTAATTAATCACTTTATAGACTCAAACAAGATCCTAGAGCTTGATATGACAAACTAAGTAACTTTCTGTTAGAAAATTGGTTTTTAAAAAGGGAAAGTAGACACTACACTCTTCAAGAAGACACATAAAAACAATATCTTAATTGTCCAAGTTTATGTAGATGATATTATATTTGGTTTAACTAATGCTTTCCTTGCCAAGAATTTTCAAACACAATGTAGGATGAGTTTGAGATAAGGATGATTGAGAGCTGAAGTTCTTCCTTAGTATTCAAATCAATTAATGCAAGGATGTAGTATATGTTCATCAGACAAAATAAACAAATGAGCTTTTGAATAAGTTCAAGCTAGATGATTGCAAGATCATGAACACTCTTACGCATCCAACCTGCAATTTAAGCAAAAAGGAAAGTAACACTAAGGTCTGACAGAAGTTGTATAGAGATATTATTGGCTCTTTACTTTATTTAAGAGCTTCTAGAGCAAATATTTTATTTGGTGTTTGTCTGTGTGCAAGATTTCAGCCAGATCCTAGAGAGACCAACTTAACAGGTGTTAAGAGGATTTTTAGGTATTTGAAAGGAATAACCAATATATGGCTGCTTTATAAAAAAATCTCAAGATTATAAGCTATTTGGATTCTGTGATGTTGACTATGTTGGGTATGGAATTGAAATAAAATCCACAAGTGGAAACTGCCAACTCATAGGTGAAAACCTAATATCCTGGGCTAGTAAAAGACAAGAAACTATTGCTTTGTCTACAACAGAAGCAAAATACATCTTAGCTGCAAGTAGTTACACACAACTACTCTAAATGAAATATCAGTTGAAGATTATCAGATAAGTGGAAGCAATATTCCTATCTTTTATGATAAGGTTGCTGCTATCTGTTTGACAAAGAATCCTATTAGACATTATATAACTAATCACAGATAAATAAAACATCATTTTAATAGAGACTATGTTGAAAAGGGTGTGATAGATATAAAGTTCATTGATACTGATCATCAATGGGCTAATATATTTACCAAATCCCTTACTATTGAAAGACTTTATTTTATTAAAAATAATATGAGCATGCATTTTTTAAAGATTAGTGTTTGCTTCTTAATGAAGGATCAAAGTTTGATGATGATCAGAAGCTATTGTGACCAGATGCTCTAAACTAGCTTTTGATGAATAGTAGCATCTGATGCAACTCATCCTCTGATGTTCAGAATATGAGTAGTTTCCTCTGATAGCATTTAAGTAGAAAAAAAAGTAACACTTGTCTACTTATGTGTCATGAATCTGAAAGGTTTTCTGACACTTAGTTTCTTAGATGTTGGATAATAATTGATGGTTAAGGATGAAATTATGTTTGAATATTCTGTCACTCGCCCATTTTTGATCAATTTTTGTTTTATTATAAACCTTTATGCCTCTGATTGTTTATTATGAGTTTCTGATTTATTAGACTCTAAATCAGTTAGTTCTCTGAGTGAGAAAGTTTTCTAGTTCAGAGGGTCCTGAGTCAGATTCCTTGTGAGAATTTTATGTCCTCTGGATTATGCGTTATATTGATAGGTTTAATCAATCATATTTGTTAAAGTAAAGAAGTATGACATCTGTCATACATATTCATTATGCTATCAATTATGCTTGTGTAACCTTTGGGTGTTATTTTTCGATAAAATTAAATCATGTTTTTGGTGCCCTCTAGGTCATTTCTTTTATGGTTGGGTGATTAAAATACCTGTTAAACTCAACATATCATGCATAACACACACAACACTAAACTTGGCTGTCATAGTTAAAAAATTCTCTATAATATCTATATTTATGAGTTATACAACGGATGCTAGTGGCAAACTTATCATAAACAAAGGCAAAGGATTTGTTATTATTAATCAAGGAACTGTTACATTTTTGCATTATTCTCAAAAGCTAACAGATGCATCACAAGAGGTTACAACCTTCAGACTTCATCTTGAAGACCAACCACTCATTCTGACGAAGTTCACCTAGTCCTCATCAACATCTGACCCAAGGTCTTAAGCTAGATCTTTCTTCTTCTTATCTTTTTTCATCTTGGAGATTGAAGTCCTTCCAACAATAGAAGCTCATGCAGATGGACCAGGTTATAGCTTTGTATCTTCAGTATTCTTGAGCTTATCACCCTTGTGTTTCTTTCCTTCAGCATTTATAATATCCTTGCCAATTTCCTAGGAAGAGCCCTCCTTAGGATTCTTGGACGATTTGCTCATATTATTAGTTATGAGAAGAGATAAAAAGGAAAGGAATGTGAACTTGCTAGTAACAAAACATAGCTTATATGAAAAAGTTTGGGACAAAGCAAAATCAATGTTGTATGTTATGCACAAATGGACATTGGGGAGAGATATATTCTTGGTCTTCAAGCACATCTCAAGAATTGAAGAGTTGTTTCCCAACCATTCTAGCTAGTTTTCAACCACTTTCTCAAAATAAAAAATTTAATAATTTTTCCAACGGGGAAACCAAATATGATTTTAAGTTATTTTTATCTATATCTGATAAAATCCCAAACATTTTATATTTGCAAATTTTCTTATTAGATTTTTGTGCCTATGACAAATCTTCTTTGGTTGAATGAAATATTTTTCTTGAGTATCTTTTCTAATTCCTTTATTTTTTATTGATGACAAAAGGGGGAATAGATATAGAAGTATTTAAGCACCCGAAATCTGATTGTTATTATTCTTGCTTAAATTTCTGAGAGTTTATTATTCTACTTTAAAACTTTAAATTTAACTAACCTGGATAGGATTTTAGGGGAGCTTAAAAACCTCACCCTTTGGATTTAGACTCAGGGGGAGCTTACAAATCTCATACCCAAAAGTTAACTTGTAATTAAATTAACAAACATTGTTCTTAAATATTATGTTTGTCATCGTCAAAAACTGGGAGATTGTTGGAACAAAATTGGTTTGTCCTGTATCCCTTAGTATTTTATGATAACAAAGTATTTAAAGAACAATTGGGTATACTAATATTTGATCAAGTGTATAGGACCATAGGCTATAATTTCATGATTGATCCAAGTGTTGGTTATGACTATGAACATCTAAAGAGAAGCTTAAAGACCATAATCTGATGGATCATAAGCTGAAGATCGGACTCTGAAGAAGTCAACTTCTAAAGAGGTCAACATCTGAAGTTCAAAGTCTGAAGAAGTCATCCTCTGAAGACCATACTTTGAAGAAGTCTTCTTTTGAAGATCAGAACCCGAGCTACTCAAAGCGCAAGGACAAAGGTGACTTTGATAGGTCATACTGAACCTCAGAGCCTACTTTTTCACGTGAAGACCTAAGCTCTACTATCTTCATAGAGCCAGCTGATTATGCCAAAGATAATTCCTCTTGCAACAAAGGAACATCAAACTAGCTTTCAATGACATTACCAATTTGAAGAAACATCTCAACGTCTCTACTCAAGCTTCTCAAGGACTCTCTTATGGTGGATCTTCAATGACTCTTTTTCTTCTCTATTTAAGGAGCTGAAGGCTTGAAGAAAAACAACCAATGAACTAATAACATTCAAAGAGCACTTGCTCTGTCAAAACATAAACACAATTTTAACTTAGGATTTCTTACCTTTGCATATTCTAGAAATTCCTAAGTCTTAAAGAGTTCTTCTTGAGTTGTATTTTGTTTACACCTCTGATTGTATCATGTGTATTACCCCAAACAATCTTTTATCTATTAGGTAGATTGTAAGAAGTCTCTTACTTAGTGTTTAAGCATTTGAAGTCTCTTGCTTGTGTTCTTGAGCATAGAAGTCTCTTGCTTGTGTGCTTGAGCATTGGGAGTCTCTTGCTTACGTGCTTGAGCAAATAAGTCTCTCACTTTGTGTTTGAGCATTTAAAGTCTCTTGCTTGTGTGCTTCGGCAAATTGCAATCTGGTATGATTATAGTGAAAATCTCTTGTAAGTACTGTTATACCCTAATTTTTACCCCTAAGATCGCACCTCATTTATATCTTTGCAATGCATCATGATCACAAACTTAGTTGTCTCCTAACCCTCTCATCTTTGGGTTTGCCTTTGTAGAGATCATCAAGCACCTCTTTGTGTATCTTTTTTTTTTGTTTGGTACTTATATGCTTTATAATTCACTAACCATTAGCCACAATACAAATATATATATGTATATATATGCCTTATCCCTTTTGTTTCTTATGCAAGGTAGGGTTTTAAATCAAGAGCATCAAGTGATTGTCTCCTCATCTTGGGTTTGAGTTCCTCAATTCAAAGTGTGGTCAACCATTGATTTTCAAAGGTTATTCATCAAAGCATGACCTATAATCTTAAAGCCTAGGGTCTCAAGCATCATTCAACTTCATTTATTTATAGATACTTCAATGTTTGATAGTTTGTTTCTCAAGAAACTTAAAAAGGTTCATGTGTTTATTTCCATGCCTTCATCAACAAGTTTCCTTAATCCACTGCAACTTTCTTCAAAGCACAATCAAGAGTACATCATTTTGAGTTCATATGATCATCAATGTACCTTGAAATGCAAGAAAAAGTCCAAGGTTGCAAGTTTATTCAAAGAGGTTTGACAAAAAAGTCAACATTCCAAATATCATAACTTCTTCATACTTCAACATTTATTAGTGCTTCTTTGGGCAAATGACTCTTCTTGACATCCTTTCCAACTTCTCTTTACAAGTCAAGAGCCAATATGCTTGGACGATTATCAAAAGTTTGGAAACATTAGAGGTCACCTTGTGGACTTAGTGAAATTTGACCTAAATTCCAGTGATATTTCCCTAACTTCCAAAGATCATAACTCTCTAAATTTTCAACTTTTGTGGGCGGTTCTTTTTCCCAATTATCATATTTGATGCCCTCTACGAGTTTTCTTCAAGGATCAAAGGCCAATTATGCTTGGAAAGCCATGAAAAGTTTGAAGACATTATAGGTCATTATTGACTTAGAATTATTTAGGCATCTAATCATAAGGCATGGTGCCAACTTTACCAGCTCATAACTTTTTGCTCAAACATCTAAATGAAACCTTTCTTTTTGCATTGTTTTCTTTGTTATGATGTGATCATTTTGCAAAAAGAATGAGCATTAAAGGTCAAGTTTACAAGATTTATCATTGGTTTAAAACTGGCCTCATAGAACTGAAAAAATCTCATGGTCAGAATTTGAAAATCACAAATTACTCCCAAATTGAGCCAAGCTTTGCACGTGTTTTGTCCATGATGATGTTAAGTGAAAATTGCTGAGCAAAAACGACTTGAATTGGCAAAGTTTTGGCTGCATTTTGGTTAGCTTTGGAATCAAGTTTTCATTACAAACTTTGCACGTGGGATCACACGAATTCTAACTAATTCTCACACATATTCATTCATTCACCTCAGCTATAAATAGAGGAAGCTTCTGCACTCAATTTCAAGCTTGAATAGCCTCCAGAAACCCTGCTAACTTTTCAATGAAATTTTGAGAATTCATTTTTAAATTCTAAGCAATTTCAAATCCATTTCTTGATTCCATTAGCACCTTCGGCATCTTCTGAAGTAATTGCAACAATTCCCAAGCCTTGAGAGCCTCTGAATCGTGCTAACCAAATCCTCCTTGCAGCACCTTCTTATCGTATTTGAATAAGGTAGTTAGAGGCTTCGTTTTCACTCAAACAAGTTACCAAAATGTAACCTAATACTCCCTGATTCTTTCCCCTAACTTATCTTGCTTAGGTTGATTGTATGTGACATTTAATATTACTTTTCGTGTGTTCATTTTCACTGAGTTTTCTATGAAATTCTCCATGCTCGCTTTCAATAAATGAAAGTGAAGCGTATAGTTGACATCGCACTGATGAGACAGTCATAATGTCATAGGTTTCATGATCTAACTTTTCCATTTGCCAAACTCCATTGAGCAACTCACCGAAGAAGATGACCAGAGGTGCGCAGCGGTGGCCTAAGTTTGTTTTATTTTAAATTTGATCTGGCGCGTTATTTCACTTAAGGTTCAACGTGTTCCTTTTGATCACATCCCTTGGATGCGCATACTTTAGTCAAATGACTTCATTCTGATGGCTCTCTTTTTTTATCTTTTTATTTTATTTTGTTTTATTTTGCTTTTATTTTATAAAATTCATTTTAATTCAAATTTTCACTCAAAAATTATAAAAAAGTTATTAAAAATATTTCTTCTTATTTCACACTTTGTGTGATTTTTTGAGATTTTTATTTTCATTTTTTCTATTTTCTTTTAATTTTCTTTTATTTGCCTTGTTTTTACTAGTTTAAAAATAGTTTTCTGTTTTGAAAAATATTCCAAAAAATTCCTAAAGATTATTTAAGTCATTTCTGATTTTTCTATATTTTTATTTACCCTTAATTTGAAAGTTTGATGTTAATTTTCTATTTCCCTTTTATTTTGATTTTAAAACCATTTTAAAACTCATTTTAATTCTTTTTATTTGTTTATTATTGCATTTTATATTGTTTGACTTCCGTTGACTTGGATTAGGGCATGATTGATCAAAATCTTCCTCAATCTCAATGAACTTTGGATGTTGATAAGGTTGGATGAATCTTCATCAATTCAAATCTACCATTAAATGATTAATTGAATCATTTTTGGGGCTTTAAGATGATGATAGGTTTAGTACCTTAATCCATCAAGAGAGGTGATTGAGATTGATGATAGATGAATCTCAAGTCATGGTTCAATTTGGTTTCACTCTTTATCTCCTTCTCTTTCTTTTTCCTTTTTCTTTTCTATTGATCAATTGGATGACTAAGAGTCCTTCTTGTTCATGAAGTTTGGATTGATGCTTGATGAACTTTCATCATTTTAAATCTACCTTCCAATTGATCATGGATCATTTGAGGTATTTTGGATTGATGCATAAGTTTTTTCTATGTGATCATGATGAATGATTGATGTAATGGACCAATCTCCTTACCTTAGTGCTAGATCCCTCCTTGGTTTTTACTTGTGCTACATGTTTTACGAGTATGGTTTCTACCATATCTCTAACATGTATGGTACATAAATTATTATTAATCGGCCTCCCATAGTATGATCTTCCTAATAGATTGTGCTACAATTGCTTAACATAGTGCTAAATTTTTCCCGAATCGATTCATTAACTCTAACATCAATACTAACATTATTATTGTCCTAACTTTACTTTATTCATCTTTACTTTATGTCATTTAATTTTCTTGTCAATTAATTTCTTGCTCTTTACTTTTATGCCTTTATTTTAGCTTTACATTTCATATTATTATGTTTATGCTTCTTTTTCCTTTGTCCACTTGGACATTTCTTTTTCTTTTAAATACATTAATAAGGGAAAAACCCCTAAAAACTTGGATCTATAATCTTTGGACTAATGGTTACCATCCTTAGCTTGACTTGGAGTTTGACTTTTGGACCTATGGACTTTGGTTACTTTTCCCTATGCTATTGGATATATCTGATACTTGAGACCTTTGGTTGACCTTTGAACACTTGGATCTGATACATAACTTTGACATTATGGCTTAAGTTCTTGTTTCAACTGATACTTGTCTTATCCTATGCTTAATTGTTGCTTATGGCCTACTCCAAAGGAATGGAATGATGGTTTTGACTCTTGTCAAGTGCTGGCTAGATCCTGGCTAGTTCACTTGCACACACTTCCACTTCATTGCTTTTCTTAGGATAGTCTCTTCATTTCCTCCCCTTCTTAAATTTTCAAAATATTTTCCCTTATCTCAAAACCTTCTTGTTTTCGAACTAGAACCACTTTCACAATAAACCTTGACTTTGTCAAGTGATTTCCAAAATCTTTTTCTTAAATAAACTCCAAGACATCTTAAGCATATCAAAACAATTTCAAAAGACTTAAAAAACACAAAACTCATTCAAATCTTTTGTGACTTTGTGCACCTTTTCCTTTTAAAACCTTTTCTTAAGGATAGTCATTAGTTGTGTTCTTTTAGTGATGAAACTCCTATACTTCCACAATAATGTAGAGAAGTGGTGACATTTTCCACTTAGATGTTGAGTGATAGACTTTTTGATTTCAATCCAAGCAAAAATCCTCCATCTTAAGATGATTCAAATGCTCCTTCCTCTTTAATTGTTGGTAGTAAGTTGAGTTTCCACTCAAATATGACGAAATGTCTATTCATTCAAAATCAATCAAAACAAACACCTTTTGTTATTTGTACAACGAACTACGAGGTTTTGATCCTTTATTGAACTTTGTTGGTATATAGGAATGAGGCTCAAGAAGTATTATCAAACAAAAATCTTTAAAAACTTTTCTTTTTCTCATCTCCAAAATCTTTTTGCAAACAACCCGGTTTTAAGCTAAACACAGATTTTCAAGAGGTTCCTATAGAGTACTATAGATGTGAGGGGTGCTAACACCTTCCCTTTGCATAACCAACCCCCGTACCCTTATCTCTTTACTATAATAGTTTTGTTTTAAAACTTCTGTGGTTTTTATTCATTCTTTCCCCATTCCCTTGGAAACAATAAAGAATGGTGGCGACTCTTGCTTAATCTATAATTTTTCATCGCTACAGAAAAGTGGCGACTCTGCCGGGGAAGAAAATATCTAAGTGGGTTGAGCCTAACTTGTTTATTTGTGTTTTATTATTATCTCTTGTTTGCTTTTGTTTTTTTTGGGTGCTTGGTGATCTCTGAATGGTGAGATAAGTCTTGTTTGGCACAATAAGATAAGATGGTGGTATAGTCATGTTTGGCTTACGTGGAGTTAATCCTTAATAAGCTGACTTGAGATCCCCAACTCAGTAGAGGCCTCTTTGAGTGTAATAATGTTGAACAAGTAAGTTGTGAAGGCATTTTACTTTCAACCAGAGAGCCTGAGAAGGTGAGGACCTTAGAACCCTTTAGCCCATCTTGGCTTTTTAGGATGTAATGCGGTAACTATTCAGGTGTAGACTTGGATTAGTTGTTACGCGATACTACACTCAGACGAGTTTCTCTTGAGAATATTATTGGTTGACAAGTAGTCGTCCAAACCGACAATATCCAAAAGATGGAATTACGACTATCAGAACATTGTAGAACCTTGTTGTACATGTGATTTACCCTTAGTACATACCTTGTGGATGGTTCTTACCCTTCGCTCCATGCTCGTGACGTCGAACCTTTGAACCTTGTTTGTGATCTTGTTTGTGATTGTTGCATAATCATGCACTCATGCATTCATGAACTTCTTTTTTCACTTAGTTTTCAAGGAACTTAGAGATTCTCTTTGCAAACATCACAGGTATCGTGATCATGGATATTGGAAGGAGGAACACTCAAAAGTATAGCTTTAGAGTCCCTAATCTAAAAGAGTAGAGAAAGTTAGCATCTTTAATGGTTAATCCTGTGGATTTCAAAGATCGCTATGGAAGACTTTTGGCTATTATACTCACCAATGTTGAAGATGGAATTCTTAATACTCTAGTTTAGTTTTATGATCCTGTCTACCGTTGTTTCAGTTTTCCGGATTATCAGCTTATGCCTACCTTGGAAGAGTATGCTTATCTTATGGGTTTGCTAATTTTTGATAAGGTTCCTTTTAGTGGTTTGGAGGAGGTTCCTAAATCACAAGTCATTGCAACAACTATTCATCTAAGGAAATCTAATGTTGATTCCAATCTAATTGTCATAGGAGGTATTCAAGGTTTGACTTCAAAATTCTTGATTGAGAAAGCTTCTTCTCTTGCTAGTGCTGGTAGCATGGTGGCTTTTGAGACTATCTTAGCCTTACTTATTTATGGATTGGTCTTATTCCCTAACATTGACAACTTTATTGATGTTAATGATATCCAGATCTTCTTGATTAGGAGTCCTATTCCAACCTTGCTTGGCGACACTTATTTCTCTATCCATCATAGGACCTCCAAGGGTAATGGAACTATTGTATGTTGTGTACCTCTATTGTACAAGTGGTTTATTCACACTTACCACAGTCTCTTATCTTCAAGGAAAACAAGAGTTGTTTGAGGTGGTCTCAAAGGATCATGTCCCTTACCAATGCTGACATCACTTGGTATTCTTCTGTATATGATAATGTTAAGATCATTGATAGTTGTGGGGAGTTCTCTAATGTACCTCTTCTTGGTACATAAGGGGGAATCAACTACAATCCAATTTTAGCAAGAAGTCAGTTTGGGTATGCCTTGAAAGATAAACCTAATAGAATTTTGTTGGAGAGTTTATTTTTCCAAGAAGGGAAGGATACTCGAGGTTTGATGAAGAGGATGGTGCATGCTTGGACAAATATCCATAGAAAGGGTAAATGTAAGCTTGGAAAGAAGAATTGTGTAGCTTTGGAACCTTATACTCATTGGGTGAAGGAAAGAGAAAGAGACCTCAAGATTCCATATGCTTATGAGAAGCCCATGTTTCTAGTGGTGACCAAACCACCTACCATTCTTATTGAAGACATGAAAGAATTTCAAGAAGCTTTAGCTAGGATGAAGCAAGAGAGGGATACTTGGGAAGGCAAGTTTCATGTTTCAAGTCTAAAGAAGATGGAATTGCAAAAGCAATTGAAAGAAAATGATGATTTGATAGAGTTGCTTGAGTGATATATTGTGAAGAGGAAGAGGGAGCAAGAGGATTCTTTTTCCCTTAGCATTCCACCATCTCAAAGTATTCATCTTCCCACTTCAGGTGCATGGAAAGACATTGTAGATCATCTTGTGATAGAGAAAGCTACGATGAAGAGTACTTATGAGAGAGAGAGAGTGTGTGTGTGTGTGTGAGAGAGAGAGAGAGAGAGAGGCTTAGGAGGAAGTATCAGCATAGAGTTGGATCATCTTCAGATGTGCTTCCTTAGGACCCTTAGGATCTAGCTATTTCCTCTTGTATTAGGGATCTCTTAAAACTTGTACTTTAAACTGTAATCCTTTCCAATTATTAATTATATTAGGATATTCAGTATTTCAAAAGTATTATTTCTTTATGATGATTTAATTGCTTTAAGATATCTTAAAGTTCCTTGAAAAATAAAAATAAAACATTTGCATTGCATATCATGCATCATTTTGCATTTGATTTTTCTTTTCAAGAGTTTTCCATGGGTCTTATTTCCTTTCTCTTGGTCTTCTCAGAAGACAGGTTGTCTCATCAGGACAATACTCGAGCTAATTATTAGAGGAAGATGGATAATCTTAAATAAGAGAACAGAGAACTCTATGAAGAGGTAACTACTCTAAGAGCTGAAATGGAAATACGGAATGCTTTGGTTGAAAATTTGGTTGCTGCCCAGAATCACCCTCTTCCTTCTCCTCATACAACTCAGCCTCAGCCTCAAATGACTGTGATTTCCCATATCATATCAACTCCTGTTTGTGTGGCTCCAGTTAGTGCTCCTCAACATCAGATGCCCAATGGTTTCCCTTAGGACATGCCTTTAAATTTTATGCATGAAGGTTATCAGCCTGTGGTTGAGATTCATATTGTACAACCAGTTATGATTGTTCCTCCTCCTGTGATTCATATTGTTCCACATGCTGAAGAGCTTGTTTACCATGTTGAACCCAGTGAGAGCATTGGTAAAGTCTTGAGAGGGAAATAGCTATTTGGGAAGAATTCTCATGACCTTTTCCTTGTTCCCAATGTGAAGATCCCTGCTAAGTTTAAATTTCCTGATTTTAAGAAATACAAGGGCAATTCTTGTCCTTAGAGCCATCTTGTGATGTATGCAAGGAAAATGTCCACTCAGACTGATAATCATCCGCTTTTGATCCACTACTTTCAAGATTGCCTTACAGATGCAGCTCTTAAGTTGTATATGGGATTGGATAGTACTCAAATTTGTACTTTTAATGATTTGGGTGAAGCATTTGTCTGACAGTATAAATATACTCTGGATATGGCACCTAACAGAGATAAACTCCGTGCCATGTCTCAAAAAGAAAAGAAGACTTTCAAGGAATACACTTAGAGATGGCGTGAGATTGCTGCTCAAATCAGTCCTCCTCTAAAAGAGAAACAAATGACAAAGATATTTTTGAAAACTCTGAGTCCCTTTTATTACGAAAAGATGGTAGCTAGCGCACCTAGTGATTTCACTAAAATGGTGAATATGAGAGTGTGTCTTGAAGGTGTCCGAGAGGGATGTTTGGCTAAAGAAGGTGGTTCTTCTGGTAATTCCAAAAAGTATGGAAGTAGATTCTCCAATAAGAAAGAAGGTTAATCTAATGCTATTTCTTAGTAAAGGCGTAGAAGGTCTCGAGGAAGGAATAATCATCAACAACAACATGTGGCATCTGTCACACATGTTATTAATGTTGCCCCTATTGCTCAGGAAATTCCTGGTTATCAACCTCAGTTCCAACAACATCAACATACTCATCAGTAGTACAATCAACAGAATTGTGTTCAGAAGAAAATTTAGTTTGACCCGATTCCTATGCCATATGCTGAATTATATCCTGCTTTATTACAAAAGAATCTTGTGCAAACTAGGGATCCACCTGCTATCCCAAAGGATCTCCTTTGGTGGTACAAGTCTGACCACTTTTGTGCTTACCATCAAGGGGCACCTGGTTACGATATTGAGAATTTTTTCGCGCTGAAGGATAAAGCTCAAAGGTTGATTCGTTGCGGTATTCTATCTTTCAAAGATTCTAGACCCAATGTCCAAGCTAATCCATTGCCCAAGCATGGGGGTGCTGTTGGGAATATGGAGGATGGTTGTCCTGGGGACTATCGTATTTTTGATATTAATCCCGTTAAGGGGTCTTTTGTTGAGTTGCATGCCACTTTGTGTAATCTCAGTTATTATGAACATGATCATGCTTCTTGCAGAGTTTGTTCAAGGAGCCCTCGTGGATGTTCTATTATGAAGAGAGATCTTGAAGAGATGTTGGATCAGAGACTTCTCCATGTTACTAGAGCAAGGGTTGATGCTGATCATGAAGTAAATGTCGTGGTTCCTCATTTTAATATACCAGAACTAGTGGAAATTACTTACAACAGTCAGAAATCATATATCCCTCCTTTGGTTATCTATTTTCCAGGTCCAACCCCTTAAATTTTTGATAAGGTTGTGCCTTATAGATACAATGCCACCATGATTGAGGATGGTAAGGAAGTCCCTATTCCATCTCTCTCTTTCGTTGTTAACATTGTTGATGTTAGTAGAGTGACTCGTAATGGTCATGCGTTTGCTTTTCTGCCTCCCAAGAGGGTTAAGGATGTTTCTGCTGATAAGCTAGTTCAAGTTGAAATGCCTGTTGTGCAGTCTAAATTTGGGTTTATGACAGGACAATCTAGTGGATTGAAATAGAATTATGATGTTGATGTAGCTTTGAAGCTAATCAAGAAGAGCAAGTATAAGGTTGTTGATCAAGTCCTTCAAACTCCGTCTAAAATCTCTCTTTTATCTTTACTGATGAATTCTGAAGTTCATATGGATGCTTTGAGGAGGGTATTGGAACAAGATTTTGTAGATCATGATGTTACTATTGACCAATTTGATGGTATTGTTGGTAGTATAACTGCATGCAATAATCTGAGTTTCAAGGTCGAAGAGTTTCCTGAGGAAGGCAAGAATCACAACCTGGCCTTGCATGTCTCAATGAACTGTCAAGCTGATGCCTTATCCAATGTATTAGTGGATAATGATTCCCAAGTCTACCTTATATAGGCTTTCTTATCAAGGTACTCCAGTGCGGTATAGTGGAGTTGTTGTTAATGCTTTTGATGGATCTAGAAATACTGTTATAGGGGAAGTTGATTTCCCCATGAAGATAGGCCCTCAATATTTTCATATTACATTCTAGGTAATGGATATCCATCCCACTTATAGTTGCCTATTAGGTCGTCCTTGGATCCATGAAGCTAGGGCAGTTGCTTCAACCCTCCATCAGAAGTTGAAGTTTGTGAAAAATAGAAAGTGGGTAGTAGTGGGTAGTGAGCAAGCAATGTTGGTGAGTCATATCTCATTTTTTTCCTACATTAATGCTGGTGAAGCTATTGGAACTCCATTCCAAGCTTTTTCTATTGTTGATAGTGCTGCTAAGAAGAATGGGGCATCCATCTCTTCCCTGGAGAATGCACAACAAGTGGTTAAGCACGGTCCAGATGTTGGTTAGGAATAAGTCGTGAATCTTCCTGAAAACAAGTACCGTACCAGTCTCGGGTTTTCTCCTAAGTCTGCAAAAGTTGTTAAACAAGAGGTTTTATTCACCCATTTCAAGAGACTTTTCATAGTGGAGGCTTCATCTATTCTACTTCTCCAGAAATTGATGCCATTACTGAAGATGATCCAGAGCAAGATTTTCCAGACTCCGTGATGCATGGAGTGATTTGCCAAAACTGGATTGTTGTTGATGTTCCTTCTGTTATGCACATTTCAAAGTAATTTGTTCTTTTTGTTGTTTTAAAAAAAATCCTTTCACTATGCCCAAGGTGAAAGTGACTATGTGTGGGCTTTGTTTCCGATTTTAAGATCATGAATAAAATGTTATTTTGTTTATCTATATGTGTTTTTTATTTTTGCTTTTTCTGGAAAATGGTAACCTAAAAAACCAAAAGATAATAAAAATAATTTCAATATGTGCATAATACTTGCACATTTATCTGTTTCCTAAAATCAAGCATATATCATTGTGCAGATTGATTCATGATAAACCCATTGAAAACAATGACCCTATGCCCTCTCCTAACTTTGAATTCCCTGTGTTTGAAGCGGAAAAAGAGAGTTTTGAGGAAATTCCGTATGAGATTTCTCGGTTGCTTGAGCACGAGGAAAAGACCATTCAGCCTTATAAAGAGCTAGTAGAAGTGATCAATTCGGGTTCTGAAGAGGACAAGAAATAGGTCAAGATTGGGGCACTACTTGGTCCATATGTTAAGAAGAGGATGGTAGAGCTTCTTAAAGAATTTGTGGATGTGTTTACTTGGTCTTATCAGGATATGCCAGGTCTTGATACAGATATTGTGGAGCATAGATTGCCTTTAAATCCAAAATGTCAGTAAAAAATAGAGCAATAAAAAAATGATAATGTAAAAATGAAATAAAAAAAAAAGAAAAAATGAATAAAGAATGATAATTGAGCCTAAAGCTTCAAACAGTCATAGTTTCCTTCTGGTGGCTATTGATTACTTCACCAAGTGGGTTAAAGCAGCATCTTATGCTAATGTGACCAAGCAGGTTGTGGTCAGGTTTATCAAGAATCAGATTATCTTTCGGTATGGCATTCCCAGCAAGATAATTATTGATAATGGCCCGAACTTGAATAATATGATGATGAAATAGCTTTATGATGATTTCAAGATTGAACATCATAATTCTTTTCCTTACAAACCTAAGATGAATGGGGTTATTGAAGCTGCAAATAAGAATATTTAGAAGATTATCCAGAAGATGGTTGTGACATATAGAGATTGGCATGAGATGCTCCCTTTTGCTTTGCACGGGTATCGTACATCTGTCTGCACTTCAAAAAGGGCAGCCCCTTTCTCACTTGTGTATGACATGGAAGCAGTGATACATGTAGAGGTTGAGATTCCATCAATGCGAGTCTTGATGGAAGCCAATTTGTCTGAGGCTGAATGATGTCAAAGCAGATATGATCAATTGAATTTGATTGAAGAGAAAAGGATGACGACTTTGTGTCATGAAGAAAGCATTTCATAAGAAGTTTCAACCTCCTATATTCAGAAAAGGCGACCTCGGGTTTAGAAAGATCTTGTCTTTCAACACTGATTCTAGGGGCAAGTGGACTCCTAATTATGAAGGCCCATATATTGTTAAGAAAGTCTTCTCTGGTGGCGTGTTAACTCTTAAGACTATGGAGGGTGAGGAGCTCCCTCGTCCTGTGAATGCTGATGTATTCAAGAAATACTTCGCCCAGAAAAATAAAAGAACAGTTTGCTAAGTTGAAAACCCGAACGGGTGATTTAGGCAAAAATGAGCGTCTTGGTGGGCTGAAAACCCGAAAGGGCGGTCCAGAAAAAAGTTAGAGACATAAATAGTAAATAATCATTCCGGTAGATTGAAAACCGGGAAGGGAAATCTAGGCAAAAGTTAGGGATTATGGCAAGTAATTGCATTAGGCCAGACTTGATCATTTGAAGCAACATTGCCTATCAAGGATTCTCATTATTCTCGACGGAAGTTTTTAGTACAATGGAATTCAAAAGAATAGTGGTCATTGTATTTCAATGTAGCCTTTTCCTTTATTTACCATTTTCCAACTTTGTAATGATCCATGGAGTCACGCCGTTTGCGAACTACCATTCTGTCAATAAAATTTGAGCCATTGTTCATTTGTTTGCAATTCTTATTTGTTTCCGTTTTGGAAAATTTCATTTATTTTTTATAATAATTTTTGAAACAAAATATAAACATAAATCATGCTTTTGAAAATTACAAAAAAATATCTTCCTTTGATTTGTGAATACAAAAAAGGAATATCAACAGTTATTCCAAGTATGGTAAAATCTCAAAGTGCAGAACTCAGTGTTCTCCCAAGCAAAGTTATTCTTTGTGGATGTATTCAAGTTTCCCCTACAGTTGCTAATCAGATAGTGGGCTTCCTCCATGTTGCTATGATGTGATGGATTTTGTGATCCAATTCCCCTAGTTGATTAGTTCGGGTGTTCCTCAGCTGAGTACTAAATTTAATATTTCGCAGTTGAATCTTGAGCCTGGATTCCCCATATAAGTCTTGATTCATTTTTTCCCAACTGAATGTCATTCTCTTCCCCAGTCAGATTGTGATCAAGCAGATATGTGAAGTTGTGATGTTTTATTCAGGTTATTGGATTCCATCTCTCTTTGTGTTGAGACTTGATGAAGAATCCCCTGCAGGTTTTTACCTTTTCTGTTATGGTTTTGTTGCTTTTATGTGCCACCCAAGTAGAAAATCCAGAGCAGTGTTTCCAACTAAGAAGTGTTGAGATAGCAGTCAACAGTTGGGTTTTCTCTCGCCTTGTGTTGAGTTTTGATTTAAAATCCCCCGCAAGTTGACTTTCTGCTGTAATATTAACTTCTTAGTTTCCCCTGCAAGTCCAGGATGTTTCCTCAAAGTTTGTTTATCCCCAAGGAGTTTTCTTTGATGCTCTCCAGGTTTACATTTCCTTTAGCGGAGTTTGTACAATTGTTACTATAGGTTTTGGAAGAATTTTTGTGGTGTTGATCCTCAGCAGAGCCATCTTCTCCCATAACAGAGCTTTTTGTAAAGATGTGTTTTTCCTCTCAAAGGTTGTCTTTTGGAAGATTTGTGTTGTTTTTACCCTAACTGGTATTTCCATCTCCTTAATAGAGTTGATACAAGTGTTATCCCTCCCAGAGGTTGATATTCCTCAAAGAGTTTTGCTTTGTGTGTATCCCTAGCGAGTCTTCATCTTCCCGTAGCGGAGTTTATGTGGTTTTCTTCTCCCCAAGAAGAGTTTGGAAGATTTGTTGTGTTTCCCCAACAGATTTTTTCCATTCCCTCAAAACGGAGTTCATGTTGATATCCGCTAAGTAGATTATTGATGTTAGAAGATTGAACATTAGGTTTCTTACCAGGCAACATCTTCCTTTCCCCGGAGATGTGAGCCTTGAAGTAGGACTTCATTCCTCTAGTGGCTTATGTTTATCTTCAAATGAATCCCTAGCAGGATCTTCAGTAGGATCTCTAGTGGTATTTCCAACTTGTTGAGATTTAGCCGAGTATCTGATTGTACTGTGATGTTTTGTCATTCCCAGTTTATCTTTATGCTTATTTTGTCAGCATATACATATATACATACATTCATTCATACATACATCATGTTGTAGCGTACGATTTTTGTCGGTGACGCGACCACCTTACCGCAATGGTTGGAATTGGGTGCTACTTTCTGATTTCTTATTTATCCTATGAAGCTGGAAAGGAAAGGGAAGCTATCTAAAACTAACCTTGCATGCAAATGTTTTCTTTAACAAATGCTAAGAGATTGGGGGGCCCGGGGTCAGATTATACAAAGGGAAGTTATTAATTACCCAGTGTATATATGGTTATCCATAGATTCTTTGGCATTTTCTTCTATTATCTATTACTGGTGTTTATCTGTTATAGGTTGGGAATGTTGAGAGAGTATGTTTTTGCTGTTTTTGGATTTCTGTTGTTTTTTGTAAGGTACTGGACCTAAAGTTTTTAATTTGTGTGCTCGCTAAGATTTCGCAATCTTATGCCTACGTATTCCCGTAAAGATAACAGGGAAATCAGAGCAATCGTAGTTCCTCCTATTCTATGGGAGGAAAAATGTTTGGTGTCTTGTTCAAAGCCTAAGATTGAAGCTGAAAGGATGTTTGTAACTTGTTCAAAGCCCAAGATTGAAGCTAGATGGTTTGACTGAGAGAGAATTTGTCATCTCTAAAAGGAGATATCTCACATGTTCATCACATTTGTTAAGTAACTGATTATAAAGGAGAATTACTTTAACTGGAATGTATGGAATCCAACAATGCCATAATTTCCTTTATAAGGGATTTGTCCTAAAGGAAGAAACTTTAACTCAGTGTAGAGCAATGCCATTTTTCCTTAGGAGTCTTCCATGCTAAGAGAGGGACATGGGCTTGAATGTAAATAATCCAAACGCTTGCCACTTACAACTGTTAGATGAAAGAGGGAGTTTACCAGGATAAGAGAGGGACCACAGCTTGGATTTTTTAATCAACAAGTGTGCCACTTACAGCAGTTATCTGGAATTAGGGTTTGTTTGATTATCTGTTTTGATGTGTGATTGCACCGAGAAACACGTTCCTACAGAGAGAACTCTTGATTTTCCTTGAGGGGATGTTGATTTTTGTGCCTTTATCAAAGCCCAAGGTTGACTCTATTTTAGGAGTTTTATATCTGTCTTGTACAAAGCCCAACATTGAGACTGACAGAGATAACTCTTTCGAGGAAAAATTTGTCTGTCTTGTACAAAGCCCAAGATTGAGGCTAAAAGAAATTACTCTACTAGGGAGAGGTTTTATCTATCTTGTACAAAGCCCAAGATTGAGGCTAAAAGAATTGATTGACTCAGCTGGAAAATATGATCTGTAAAGCCCAAGATTGAGGCTAACTTTGCTGAGGAAAAATCATTATACAAAGCCTAAGAGGAGGCTGGTTGGGGAATTTCTTATATAAAGCCTAAGAGGAGGCTATCTTCTATTGAGGATTATTGAGATCCAAAGACAGGTCCAAATTAGGGAATCAACTCCTGCTAAGGATTACAGAAGAGTTGAAATATTAGAGACCATGAGGTTCTGATTCTGTTAGTGTTATATTGATGGTAAGTTGACCCTAGCTGGGGATCTTAGAATGAAAGTTTAAAGATTGAGTTTTAAAACCTATGGAGGTTTCAACTCTGCTAGTGATTGATGAAATGATCAGGATATTTCCTGTGCTTTTAGGAAACTTGAGGGTTTCTTTGAGATCCAAGAGGAGATAAGACTTTCCAAGTCTACTAGTATAAAGAGATTGACTCTTAGTTGGAGGATGATCTTTGTATGATGCCCAAGAGGAGGCTGATGTTTTAAGGGATGAGAATCAACCCTAAACTGGTCTGATGTACTGAAATTCTGACTCTCTGGAGGATTAAACTTGTAGAGATGACTATGTTCTGTCATATACCTGTAGGAGGTGTTCAGGTCCTTGTATTAAGCCCAAGAGGAGGCTGAGAACTTCTAAGAAGCCTGAGGGTCCTTGTACAAAGCCCAAAAGGAGGCTGCGAATGCTTTTGGGAAGCCCGTGGGTCCAAGCCTGAGAAAAGTTCAAAAAGGTTTCACCGGGAATAATCCTTTCTTTAGTGAATATTTCTAGGGTTTGAAGAAATTAAAAAGAGATTTCACCGGGAATAATCCTCTATGGGGAAATGAATTTCTTGGACAAATATTTCTTGGTTGTGATAGTCTTGAGAAAAGTTTCACCGGGAATAATGCCTTTCTCTGCTCCATATTGTATAAGCCCAAGAGGAGGCAAGACTGTGTCTGGAATTTCCTATGGGGGAACTAGTTTTGACTGTGTTAAAAGAGTAACCAGTGGTTTGTTCTAAAATAAGACCTAATTGTTGGGGAAAACTATATGCAAGTATATACAAGCATATATACAGATGAAATATATACCAGTATGTATAGAGTAAATAGTAGAACTTAAAGGTGTGCAAACTCCAGCATTGTAATTACAGTTGTATGGTTAGTTATTCAAGAAATTGAAGAAAGTTTTGATAACATTTTGAATTTGAATATAAATCAAAAAAGAAAGTTGTTTTAAAAGGGAGTTTGGGGCTTATACTTAAGGGGAGTCCCAGATGATCTCTTTCGAAGAGGCGACGATCGTGTCGTAGTTTTGAAAATCACAGAGGGACTTATACAATGACTGAGGCCCAAATCATTGTATTTACAAAAAGGATTGGTCTTACACTCTATTAGAGGCCCAAAAGTTTACTTTTATTCAAGATTTGGGATTTATAGCTCAAGGAGAGGCCCAGATAAAAACAGTGAGAAAACAAGCCTTTGATATTATTTTGGTGTGATCGCACCGTTATTTTGAAAATTGTATTGGGACTTATACAATGACTGAGGCCCAAATTATTTTTGTACAAAAGGGGGTTGGGTCTTACACTCTATTTAGAGGCCCAAAAGTGTTTGAAAAAGAAGAAAAATGGGACATACAACCCAAGGGAGGCCCAGATGAAAATTGTTTTGAAAACGGTGATCGCGCCGAGGTTTCTTAAAATGTATCGGGACTTATACAATGACTGAGGCCCAAAATGGTTTATTTATAAGGGAATGGGTCTTACACTCTATTAAGAGGCCCAAAAGTGTTTTGAAAAAGATTTGTAAGGGTGAAAAATAATCAAAACCCTAATTTGATTTTAAAAATGTATTTTAATTGAATAAAATTCAATTAAAATGATCAAATTTATCAAACATGTGTGAAAAACAAGTCCTGATCTTGGATTAATGTTTGAAAATCGTGTTTCATTCATAGAATGATTTTAAAATCATTTGAATTTGAAAAAATCAAGAGAAAGAAATATTTTTAAAGGCCTAAAAACAAATGAAAAATAATTCTTTACAAAAATATCAAATATATAAAATAAATAATATTTTCGGGAGATTTTTGTAGAATAAAATATTTTATCATTTTTGTGAATTTTCAAAAAAAGAACCAATAAAATATAATTAAAATTGAGAGAGAAATTAATTTTGGAATTAATTAATAAAAACCATAAAAAATATGAAAAATAGCAAAATATGAGAGAAATAGAAAAATGGTCTGGGTGGGTCTTGAACCCACGACCTCCAACCAAACACAAGCGTGCTTTTACCACTAGGGTGGTGATACATCCATTTTATCACCCCTATTCATAAATTGATAAGGCTAAAATACCTTCTGGCAAGGACAAGCAACAAGGGCGCCATGGCTGGCTTGCCCAAGTTTTCATGTTTTGCAAGAGGGATCATATCTCCCTCATTTCTCCATGAAATTGGACAAAATTTAGATGGATCCTGCCTAGAATTTCTTGAGGAATCCAATGGTGCTTTTAGAATTTTCTAAAGATGCTTCTATTTTAAAACCCGATAGCGGTTTCAAAATAGGCCAAGATTTGCAAGTTCTATGCTATCTTATCATACAAGCAACAATAGCATGATAAATTGGTTCAATCACAACATATTGGATATATATATGACATGTTTATGATCAATGGACATCAAAGAAGTGCATATTTTAAGAGGTCAAGTTGTGATGCACTTACCTCTTGAAGCTCCTTGTGCTAACTGTCAAGATCCTTGTGCCAGAAGTAATCCAATGCTTTAGACACTCTTGATTGATCCCTTAGAAGCTTTTAGGATGATCAAAACCAGCTGGAAACCTCAGGAACAAGAGTTGGCTCTTTATTACAAAAGTGGCAAAAATGACCAAAATGGTAACTCACTCAAATGGTGTTACAGTTGAGGGAAACGTGTTGGGACAGTTTGAGGATGATATTTGGAGTGTGTTTGAAGCTTTGTTTGGTTTTGAAAGTGACTGAATAAAAAAACATGGCTTGTAAAATGCAGAAAAGTCAAATTTTGAGGTTGACTTTCTGATTTTGAGGTTGTGCAATGTGGATGAAGGTTTGAACACCTCCAATGGAGGATTTTTGATGTGTTAGGATGGTTATTTGAGTGGTTTTGGCTCTGGTTTCAAGAATTCCCAAATTGGTTCAATGTGACTTGAAATTGAAGTAAGAGAGAGAGAGAGTGAGAAAACAAGGCTTTGGTATTATTTTGGTGTGGTTTGAAACATAAAAAATGACCTCTATTTATAGGAGAGAAGTTTTGTTTTTGAAGTAATAGTGTTGGATGAGGGATCACTCTATTATTCAATGGATATGCCCATGTATCACTTCCTTAAATGCCAAGATACCAAGTCTTCACTTGGCCATTGACTAGAGCTGATCTTTGTAGCTCTAGGTCTTTTGATCTTTGCAACAAACTTGACTCAATTGGACTGATATGCTCAGGTTCATGACAACTCCATGTTCCACATCAATGCCAAATGACAAATCTTGGTTTTGGATTTCCAAAATTGATGATCACATGCCAAAGGGATTGGATTCTTGCCTTAGGGTCCAAGCTTGTAGGTTTTTCATGATTGAATGCGATTCTTGTTGAATTTGGATGAGGATCAGTCTTGCATTGTCACCAAAATTGTACTCAAGAATTGTGTGCCACAAGTAATGCACAATTCTGTCTTGGAAATTAGTTTGAGCAACGCATGTTGTGAGGTTCATAACTCCTTGATTAAGTTGAATCAATGGGAGTTCTTGTATTCTTTGGAAAGCTCTCATGACATACTTTAACTTTGATGTTCACAAATGGACCTAGTTCATCTTGGATCATGATGAAAAATGACCTCAAAGTTGGTAAAAAATGAAACAGATTCAGACTTCTTAAAAATTTCACTAAGTGTTGGAAAAAGTGGTCATTTTCCCTTTTTGTGATTTTGATCAATCCATAACTCAAAATCCATGAGGATTTGGAATTTGATGTAGTTGACACTTTTAAAGTATGCCATGTGAACTTTCATTTGAGCTTTTGATGGAAGAAAAAGGCCTTAGGGTTTGGGAGTTATGACCTTGCAAAGTTGGTACCAAACCCATTTTATTCCATAACTTAAAAAATTTTAAGTTTCTCAAGGTAGCCCCTTTTGCAAGAAACCTCACTTTTCCTGATTTTTCTTGATGAATGATGATCAAAACCATACATTAACATTGTTTTTGACTTAGGCGAGCCACATTTGTGAAAAATCCAAAAAGTCTAACTTTATTTTGGGCACAGTTGACTTTTTGTCAGATGAATTCTAAACTGTGTGATTCTCTATGCAATCAAGTTCTTGACCTAATTCAAACCTAATGGATGGATTCCATAGGTGTTTTAGGGTGTCTTGAATCATGTCCAAAGGTTTGGGAGCATGTCTTGGTCCAAAGTCAAAGGTACATTTGACTTTTTCTTCAAAACCCTAATTGTGGTCCAGATGAAATTGAAACTGTTGAATCAAGTTTCTTGGATCAATCCATTGTTGCAAATGGACAAATGTGGTGTGTTTGAGGCCCTCAAATCATGCCTTAAGGTCTTGGCTTATGTCTTGCCTCAAAAGTCAACTTAGGGGTGAATTAGCTCAAGAAACCCTAATTCCTGATTTTTTATGAATGCATCCCCTGAGACTAATTTGACTTGATGATTGGATCCATGAGGTCCCTTGGAGAATTTTGGATCATGTTTTGATGTATTGGCTTATGCCCAGATGAAAATTTTCATTTGGAGGCCTTGGTCGACCAAAACCCTAATTTGGTGACACTGTCGATCTTGAGGCTCGATCCACTTGGAATGTTGTAACCTTGTGCTTGATTCTTAATATGGGAGACCTCTTGATCCTTTATGGGTGTTTTAGAGGCTAGAAAAGTTAAAGATCAAGTCAATTCTTGATTGATCCTTTGTCTGAGTGTGTTGAGAGGCCTCAAAACCCTAATTCTTTGTTGTAGTGAATGCTCAATGTTCCTTGAGGAGACTGGTTAAGGCATGAACGTACATCCATATTGTGGTAATGATTCTCACAATGATGGGAAAACTTGTGGTTAAAATTTGGGGTATGACAGATGCCCCTAGTTAATCTTCTTGGACCCGAAGGTGTGAATGGCGAAGATATTCGGACATTCAGGGTGCAAGAGGATTAAATATCGGAATACCGAAAACTTTGACTGTGGTTATGAATAGAAGTTTGCTCATCCATCTTCTTTTTCTAAGCAATGTTACTTAGAAAAGGGTTAAACTTCCCCTCGATTCTGGTCTTTAGCCACGAAACTGGTCTCAGTTTCTTTTGAAATAAACTTCCCCTCGATCCTGGTCTTTAGCCGCAAACTAGTCTTAGTTTTCTTTTGAGAAATAAACTTCCCCTCAATCCTGGTCTTCAGCCACGGAACTGGTCTCAGTTTCTTCTTGTCGAGTTTCTTTCTCGACAAGGAACGCTATGTGTAACAGTCTTCATCAAACTTCTCGTCGAGCTATACTGGGGAGACGCCATTTGATGGAAAAAGATTTGATGTCAGACTTGCTGGGGAAACCCATTAGTATGAACTGCAGGTGTGCAAACTTCTCTGTGGGAGATGCCATTTGTGGACCCTACTGGGGAAAATGAGTCTCTTGAGAGACTGCCTTTCACTTGGTGAGGTTACATCATACTTTTCTTCGAGATCTCTTCGGACAAATGCCATGTGATGTAATCCAATTTTGAGGTGCCGATGACTTCATTAACATCGAATTTCTTGGGAGAAAAAAAGATGTATTGCCGAGAGTCTTTAGTTAAGAGACTTTCTCTGGGGATTTTCCTTAATCCGGGAAAGCGAAAATATATCATCTTCAATAGTGAAGAGTGATGTTCTAGAGGTGTCCATTGAATGTCTTCTCATCTTTCAGAGGTTCAAGTTATCAAAGTGGTCAAGGACCGGCTCCAATCCAGAAATAAACTGGGGAGGAATTGCTCGGACGATACATTTCCTGACGAGGAAAGAACTGTCACCCTTATCTGTGAGAGGACTTTATCACTTGGGGACGAACATAACCAGAGTGATATTAATGCAACACGTGTATGCATATGAATCAATTATGCATGATGTATGTATGTTTATGTGTAGCGTGCGATTTTTGTCGGTGACGCGACCACCTTATCGCCATGTGTGGGTTCCTCCTCACCGCAATGGTAGGAGGAAGAGGTGCTACTTTCTGATTTCTTATTTATCCCGTGAAGCTGGCAGGGAAAGGGAAGCTATCTAAAACTAACCTTGCACGTGAATGTTTAACTAAACAAACGTTGAAAGAGATTAGGGGGTCCGGGGTCAGGTTATACAATGGGGAGTTGTCAATTACCCATCCTATATGTGGTTATCCACAGGTTGTTAGTTTTAGGTTCTGCTTTGTACTTGATGGTGTTTATCTGTTGATGGGTTGGGAAAGTTTCTTCTTTGGGAGATATGAAAGAGAGAGTTTTTGATGATTTTGGTGAGGTATTGGACCTCGGTGTGAAGGTACTGGACCAATAGTTTTTGATTTGGTATGAAGGTACTGGACCTAGAGTTTTGATTAGTATGCTTTCTAAGATTTCGCAATCTTATGCCTACATATTCCTGTTTAAAGAAACAGGGAAATCAGAGCAATCGTAGTTCCTCCTATTCTATGGGAGGAAAAATATGTTTTGGTGTCTTGTTCAAAGCCCAAGATTGAAGCTAAAAGGGTATTTGTGTCTTGTTCAAAGCCCAAGGTTGAAGCTAAAAGGTTTGACTGTGAGAGAATTTGTCATCTCTAAAGGGAGACATCTTGTCCGTTTATCACAACTGTTGGGTGACTGATTATAAAGGAGGATTACTTTAACCGGGATATGAGAATCTAGCAATGCCATAATTTCCTTTATAGGGGATTTGTCCTGAAGGGGAAAACTTTAACTCAGTGTAGGGCAATGCCATTTTTCCTTAGGAATTTCTCATGCTAAGAGAGGGACAGTGACGTGGATGTAAATAATCCAGAGGCTTGCCACTTACAGCAATTAGACGGAAGAAAGGATTTTACCAGGATAAGAGATGGACGACATCTTGGATATTTGAATCAACAAGTGTGCCACTTATAGCAGTTATATGAGATTAAGGTTTGTTTTGAGTTATCTGTTTTGATATGTGATAACACAGAGAAATGTTTTCCTACAGAGAGATTTTGATTTCCTCTAAAGGGATGTTGATTTTTGTGTGCCTTGATCAAAGCCCAAGGTTGAAGCTACGAGGTTGATTGACTCCACTGGGGAAGTCCTTATACAAAGCCTAAGAGGAGGATGGCAAAGACTGACTCAACAAGAGAGTGTTTATCTGTCTTGTACAAAGCCCAAGACTGAGGCTAAAAAGAGACTGACTCTTTTGGGGATATCATTATACAAAGCCTAAGAGGAGGCTAAAAGTTTGACTTTTCCGGGGAAAATATTTTGTCTGTCTTGTACAAAGCCCAAGATTTAGGCTAAAAAGGGTTTTTGACTCCACTGGGGAGGTTTTATACATGTCTTGTACAAAGCCCAAGATTGAGGCTAAAAAGAAGACTAACTTTGTGGGAAAGAAATCTTTATCTGTCATGTACAAAGCCAAAGATTGAGGCTAAACTGAGACTTTACAAACTCAGCTGAGGATATTTTAGGTATCTTGTACAAAGCCCAAGATTGAGGCTGACAAGATTTGGACTCTGCTGGAGAGTATTATATGTCTTGTACAAAGCCCAAGATTGAAGCTGGAAAGAGGATTGACTCTGTTTAGGCAAATTTATATAGTGTCTTGTACAAAGCCCAAGATTGAGGCTGAAAAGAGTTGACTCAACAAGAGAGTGTTTTTTATCTGTCTCGTACAAAGCCCGAGATTGAGGCTGAAAAGATTTTAACTCTGCTGGAGAGTATTATCTATCTTGTACAAGGCCTAAGATTAAGGCTGAAAAGAGGATCAACTCTGCTTAGGGATATTATTTCTCAAAGCCTAAAAGAAGGCTGGGAGGAATTGACTCCGCTGGGGAAGATATTTATCCAGAGCTTAAGAGAAGGTTACGAAGATTTTGACTTTGTTGTAGAAAGCTCATATATGTCTTGTACAAAGCCCAAGATTGAAGCTAAAGTGATGACTGACTCAACAAGAGAGTGCTAAAATGGTGTCTTGTACGAAGCCCAAGATTGAGGCTGAAATGTTAATGATTGACTCAACTAGAGAGTGTTTTTATCTGTCTTGTACAAAGCCCAAGATTGAGGTTGAAAGGGTTGACTCAACAAGAGAGTGTTTTTGTTTTATACCACTGATTCAACAAAAGAGTGTGGAAAGGTAATTGACTCAACAAGAGAGTCTGAAGAGGTTAACTCAGCTGGGGAAAATCATTGTACAAAGCCCAAGAGGAGGCTGACTTTGCTAGGGGAGAACAAAGAAAGAAATCATTATACAAAGCCTAAAAGGAGGATGAATATGCTGAGGAAAGTGTTGTACCCCAAATTTTACCCCTTAGATGTTATAACATCTTGCATAGACATTTACGATCAATCATATGTGAACTATTTTAACTAACCCATATCTTGCAATTTGTTTTTCTTATGTTTGGAATTAGGGTTTGCACATAGAAATTCAAGGCCTCCTAAGGTATTCTCTGGCTCCATACAATTGTCACAAAGCCTCACTAGTTGTTTGGAACCAAAATCTCAAGACTTTGAATCAAGTCAAGTCAACAAAGGATCACCAGACCAAAATGAGGAATTACGGTTTCAATCTGAGGAATCACTGAAGAATTTTTCCCTATCAAGTCAAGATTTGCTTGGTTCATCAACCATTTGAGTTTACCAACATCCATGAGGTCTCACTCAAGAAGAATTCAAGGTCATATGGCTCTCATCATGAGTAGTTTGAGCCTCAGTTTCACCCTGCCTCCAAATTAGGGTTTCTGTTAAGACAAATGGATCATTGCACTTGATCCTGACCAAGAGTTGTCCACAAACCCTAGGACTTGACTCCACATGGTAGTAGACATCCCTATAGAGCACCTATGAGTCTTATATGTGATGGAAGAAGCAAGATCATAAGAGTTTGCCCCAGTGCATTCACAGTTGAAATTAGGGTTTTGACTGAAACCCTAATCCTTGGGATTTTGATCCAAATGAAAACTCCAAGACCTCAATTCATCATAACATGTATTATTGATGATTTAAAGCATTTGAGATCAAGTTCCAAGAGATTTCTTGCAGAGGAAGTAAGGTTTTGTTCATGAACCTTTTCATATGTGGAATTTTCCCGTCTTGAGCAAATTTGAAATGGTCATAACTCCCAAACCACACATCCAAATTGAGTGACTCAAAGTCCAAATGGAAGCTCTTTCCATAATCTTCAAAGTGTTAAATATTACTTTTCTCCAAAAAAATGTTTGGTTTGTGAGTCATGAGACTTGGAAGCTAAATTGCCCCAAGACTTAGTGAATTTTCAGCATGTTTTCCTTTAATTTGCACACATCTTTAACCCAGTTTTTCATAAAGTTCAAGGCCTCAACTCAAAAATCGTTGAACATGAAAGTTGTAGAGGGCATTGAGGGTTTTCTAAAAAGTACTAGAACTCCTCAATCCATTGAGTGAGCTGTGAGTTTTGAAGCCTCAAAGTTGGAGGTTTCATTCCTTAAAGTTCAAGAACCCAACTTTTGTGTGTTAACTCAAAACATCCTCTAATTACTAAAACCACTTGTTTCTGAGTTCTAATGTCAATTTTGACCCTAATTCAAGCTTTTCCATAAAAATTCAAAGTGATTTGCATTAAAATATGATTTATGTCATAGTTGTGCAAGTGGGAAAGGGAGAGAGAAACTTTACAAAAGCAAGAAACAATATTTTATTTCTTGAGCCTCTCACCAATTACTTCTCACCAGTTGTGATCAGATGTTCAGAGATTTTCAGAAGATATGTACTCAGCAAGTATGGTTTCTCACGAAAGGAAAAGGGCAATGTTGGCATTTTTGGCAAGTGTGACCATACCTTGAATCCTCATGTTCTTCCTATAAATAACAGGTTGCCTTCTTGCATTTTCAACCAACAATATTCACATACTCACCTTAAAACATCTGAGTTCAAAAGTTTTGCAAGAGAAGAAGGAGGCGGAAGCTTGTATTGGGAGCTTTGGTTGGTTCAGCAAGAAAGGATTGTGTTCATAATTTGAAGTTGCAGTTGACACATTCCACTTGGTAAGTGTTTCTTCCTACTCATTGTTCATGCTCATGTACATTATCATCATCATATTTATGTTGTAAATGCTCTCATCATGGATATTATGTAATGTTTTTTGCTTTATTTCCTTCTATCCATAATAAAAGTCATGTGTGTTTCATGTCTAAACCATTTATCCATGGACTGCTATCATAAGGTGAGACAGAGTTTATTTGTGCTACTAATATGTTAAGGTAGATGTTTATATTATTTTTGTTATTATTACTATGCTTGAACTACCATGTGATAATAATGCACCTTGTGTTGTTCATCAAGCTGATTGATGAATTCATGTTAACTCCCTTGTTGTGTAACTCTGCCAATATTTGAATGCAAGTAATAGTCATGGACTGGTGACTGTTTTGTTGGGTACTTGGATGATATCATGAAAAGGAGTAAGACCCTTGACCTGTTAACCTGAGATACTTGTGATTCATGAATCTTATATTAAACAATTTTCCTCTATTGTTGGTATGATTCCAAATATGTAATATTGGTCATGATCTTGTTAACAAGAGAGCCTAGCTATTTTTTTTCCAATAAAAGTAATTTGTGTCACTGCTGCCATCATGCCATTTGTTTTACCTTCAATACTTGCATATTCGTGTTAATCTACTTTATTAGGATTGTCTTGAAAGATATGTGTGTTATCTTTTCATATGTTTGTCCAGCAAAGTACTCAAGTTGTGCAAACTGTCACTTTGATATGTGTTCAATATATGTGTACAAGTCTGCTGATAATATGTTGGTCTTTGCACTGAAGTTGTGTATGTGGTCAGAAAGGTGGAAACTAGAAACATATCCTCAATGCATGCTTGGGTATAATATTGTGTTGCTTGGTAACAGTCTGTTTTTCATGTATTGATGCTTGTGGAGTTCGGTCTCTAAAATGAAAGTTGATTGTGAATTCATCTTGTCATAGTACTGCATTCATGCACTTTTTCACATCCTATTATGCACACAAGCTGCTATGCCATGTTCACATTGCTGTCATTATTTGTGATCAGTTTTTATATCTAAACTCATGATATGTCTGTTCTTACTTTGTTAAACCTGTTTTGTCCAGGTGCCTGTTTAAATCTCATGACGCCATTAACATATGTCTGATATTATCCTGCTAAACTTGGTGTTCAAGATATGTATGTAAATCTTCAAAATACTCCCTGATGTGTGTCATAGTTAGGAGTGTTGCTAAGCCTTGTGTCCATTTTCTGTGTATAAATTTCTGCTTTGATGTGTAACCAGATTGTGTGAACCATTGCCTTACTTTGCGTTCATGTTGTGTGTGAAAACTACTGTTATTCTCTTGAAGTGTTGGTCTGTTGCCATGCTTAGCATTCAGTTGGCATGCTTATACTAATGTCATGTAGCCTGTTTCTTGAATTTTTTTTGTGATATCATTGTCCACTTGCCTGAACCATTACTTGGTAAAACATATTCAATGATAGTGTATGATCACCCTCCTGAGGCATACATATTTCATAATAAGCTAGGTGTCAATAACATGATTAAGATGTTTAGATTGGCATATTTGTTTGACAGGTTTTGATGATGTCTTTTTTATTGTACCATATCTTAATCATTTTGTCACCATGTTAATTGGTTTGTATCTTGTCTCTTGATCAATGTAGTCATATATCCATGTTGTTGTGAATTTATGTAAAAAATGCCAATGCTTTGAACTTTTGAGTTTGTTTCCTCTCATACCAGCCTGCTAAGTTGGATCTTCATGTGTGCCATGATAAACTTGAATTGGTATTACTTTGATGCAATTAAACATGGCACTGTTTTTGTTTTGTTGTATTGAATCACATAGGATTGCCATGAATATGTAGAGGTATGTTTCCATGATAAGCCATTCAATCAAACCATATCATTTTGAGTTAAAAATCATATTGCCACATATTCAGATGTTGATTCCTTGTGTTGTTCATATCAGGTTTAGTTTTTGGTTGGGATACCACGAGGATAGGTTTAAGACCTTGTTGGTGCTAAAATTCTGTAATCGTCCGTTTTTGCCGATAGCACATAACACTTTGTTTATCATGTCACAATTAAGTTTCCATAACCCAAAATTTTCTTTAATAAGATTTTAAGAACTCTTCAGGTTTTGTTTGCAAGATTTCTTGTTGGTCATTGGTGGTTATTTTGGGTCAATTCATGTGCTTGTTCCCACTTCATTTCACTATCATGATTTATAACTGTCTATTATATATATGTTTTGACATATGAATTGTTAACATTGGCATAAGTTGATAACTGAAACAAATTGAAGTTTGAATCCTGTTTTGATCAAATATGACTGAGAACAATCTCTTTTTAGTGTGTACAATATGATCATTATGTCCTATCACTGCTTGAATACTTTCCCTCAATTGTTAAGCATGCTTCCTTTTGCAAGCTACCAAACTCATTGGCCTTTCGTGTATCAAGGCAAGAATAATGGGATTTACTTATTTTCTTAAGATTTTATTCGAGTTAGTGTTGCAAATGATTGTCATTCTCACTAATTATGTTTACATGAGTGGCAAGAATGGATTCATGTGGTAGCTGGAATCAGGTTCCCTCTGTACCAAGGCCATGGTTGTGTTATTGGCAAAGGGAAACCTCCTTGTTTTCTTGTGTTTACGCAAGGTTAAATATTTATAGAGTTAGGTTTATGACCGGATGTAACAGGCACCTCAGTGGCATGAGCATACACACGCGCCATCTGACCATTAGGATTGGGGTTCGAATCCCCCTCGCCCCAGTCCTTTTATTTTTATTTCCTGAAACCAACTTTGTTCCACATATATTGCTTTGCTACTATAACTTATAAACACGCGCGCATTGGACAGCTTGACAAGGGTTTTAGGCTGTACACGCAAGTGCCTGGGTTCAATACCCATGAGGGGCCTTTCCCACCTTTTTTTATCACATATTCCCTTTATATTTTTTTGGTTTTTGCCTCATTTTCAAACACTCATAACCCAACCATTTTTTATCATTTTGTGCTCATTCTTTTTGCTAATCATTCCTTAATGAATCTACTTTTTGAACATAAAAAGGAATTGGTGAAAATCAATGTTTTTAAGGTACTTATTCATGATGGATGTGGAAATCTATTTTTGGGGTTTCTTTTAAGAATACTCTTTACTTTTTATTTTATCATGATACTTTGTCCAATTTTTTTCTAGTGATGCCTAATGTATTTGGCCTAACCTTGCATCATATTGTACACTTTGTTTCACTTGAATGCTTTGTTATTTAATGATACATCTTCATATAAATATCCATGTAAACTTCTTGTTTCATAAAACTGTTATTCTCCCGATTCCAAAGGAAAGTCCTCCTAAGTTGACTCATAAGTCAATAAACAAATCATGCATCATTTTGGCCTCCTAAGAGCCCCCTCCCCCCTAGGCCTCCTAAGAGCCTTTATCCTTTTTCTTGGCCTCCTAAGAGCCATGAATCTTACAACTTAGAATTAGGATAGAGTTTCTAAACTCTATGTGGGCTCATCACATTGAGTATTCACTTTTCCCCATCATAACTTAGGCTTAGAGAGTTTTCTAAACTCAAAATGAACTCATGTTCATTTCCCCTTGGAACTTTGGCCATAGTCAATGGTTCCTTAAATTCACCCTTAGTTAGGTGAACTACGGTTTCCCTGATTCTTTAGTCAGATACGTAGGCACAAGATGCGACGTCTTGGCGAGCAAACTTAGTGTATATACCCTTAGGTATTTACCGCCACCTTCAGCATAGATATCCTTAGCAAGCAAACATAACATAACATAAACTAAACAAGAGGTTCCTGTAGAGTACTACAGATACTTAGGGTGCTAATACCTTCCCTTAGTATAACCAACCCCCGAGCCTTAGATCCCCCCCTTTTAGGTTTTCTCGATCTTGAACCTTTCCTTTGGATAAATCAAAGTTAGTGGTGAATTCAAAGTTTTGTGATGCAAGTTAATTAATAGCTTGTTATCCGATTCTCACCGCAACAGAAATGGCGACTTCACCGGGGAGACATTTTGAGGGTTAAGCCCACCTTGTTTTTGCTTGTATTTGTTATATGCTTTGCTTGCTTACTTGTACATATTTATATATTTGTCTATGCTATTTTGATTGAGATCTTCTATTGGCATGGTACCATTGAGTGGTGAGATAAGTCCTAACCCAGACTCGAGAGCACATATATGATAGAATCTTGGTGTAATCAATAGCCGGTTGTTGGGAGTAGTCCTAACAATCTATGGCATATGATGACCATACTCATATGAGGCCCTTTGGGATTGTTGATGTCTGATGTGAGCAGTCGCATTGATATCACTCTTACCAATTGGGAGCCAGGGATTCTGAGGACCGTAGTTACCTTCACCCCAATTGGCCTTTTAGGATGTAGTGCGGTGGCTTTGAGGGAGTAAGTCCCAAGTAGTTGTTACGCGATACTACACTCAGACGAGTTTATCTTAAGAATATTATTAACCTGCGTGAGTAGTCACATGGGCCGTTAATATCCAAAGGATTTACATAGACTCTGGGAACTTTTAGAACCTTGTTCTACAGTTGATGAACCTATAGTCCACACCTTGTTGGGATAGGTAGACCATGGCCCTATTCATGAGACCTCTAAACCTAAGGCTTGTGTGTTGTGTTATGTACACATGTTTGTGTATATATTTGCCCATGTTTGTGCATTACATACATCTCATTGCATTCATTGTTGGTTTCAAGAAATTCAGACATTCATTTCCTTTTCAAAAGATCAACAGAGCTTGGATCTTAAAAATAAAAACTTCCTCAGTTTTTCCACAAAAAGGTTTGCAACTTGCCTTTGAGTTCTTTGAAACCACTTGGCTTGTATTTGTATTCCATGCGCATTCGCATCTCATTTGCATTTCTCGGTCTTGAGTCCCTTCCTCTATGTCTGAAGGATACCTAGCACCTATTCAAGACAATGGCGACAATGAATGAAATTCAAAAGAACCAAGAAGACTTGAAAGAGAATGTCAGAATTCTCAAATGCCAGATGAATTAGGTTCTGGAAAATTTGCAAGATCTGATGAAAAAAGAGGAGCACGCTCCCCCTGTTACTCCCAGAGAGATTGTCAATTCATCGCCTCTTATGGATTCTCCGACTCAAGGACCTCCCCAGTATAAAGGGTCAGACCGCCGTCAGCCGCATCAACATGCACGAACAAGGCCAAGAAAGCCAGAAAGGCACTTCTCTCCGCTACCAATGACATATAGTCAGTTGTTGCCAGTTCTGATTGAAGGAGGATTGACAGTACGAAAAGAATTAAAGCCAATACCATTTCCGTATCCACCAGGCTTTGACGCCAATGCTCGATGTGACTACCATGCTAGGGCATAGGGGCATTCAACTGAAGATTGTAAAGTGCTCCCGAGTAAGGTTCAGAATTTGTTGGACTCTGGGAGGATCTCATTCACGCCTCAAGGCATTCAAATCAACAAACCTTTGACATCTCCCATTGTTCTCCCATACTAAGGATCTGCCTTTGGGGAAACTTCACACCAGCCCACCTTTGGTCTTAATCTTGCACCAGAACATCATCGTCATCGGGCGTCTACCAAAAGGGCGTCTCAGCAAGGTCCTCGAAACCAAGATAAGAAGAAGTGCCTTGTCAAAAGGGGAAAGGTTCACTACACAACTATTATCGTGCCATTGAGCAAACTGTTTCCACTGCTGATTCAGAACAAGTTGGTGACGTCTCGACTCCACAACCCTATGCCAGGACCTTGGCACAACCCAAACCTGACCTGTGAATTCTACAAGGGAGCCGAGGGACATGACTTGGATGATTGCTAAGCCTTAGAAGCTACTGTGCAAAATCTGATCCACCACAAGGATTTGATCTTCGAAGAAGATCATCCAGAGATTGAATGTAGATTCCACACTGGGACAAGGGGGTACCCCATTGAAGAGAGCAAAGAGTTTGAAGCAAGGCTGCTAAGTTTGCTAATAACACTAAAATCTTAGGAAGGTGCGTCAGATGTCAATACCTCGACTCTTGAAGCAAAAGGCAAAAGACCTGCGAGGCCTCTCAAGATTTTGTATCACAAGGAACTAATGATCAGTGGTGAAGGTGTTCCCCCGCTTGGGCACCCGGAAACTAAAATCTTCTGAAATCAATTCGCCAAAGCTGGCTGTATTTTGTTTATTTCAGTTATTTTTCAATTGTATTTTCTTTGCACTTTGAATTTGTATTTGCTTATAAGCTTTGTTGCATTTTCAAATTGGCAAGATTAATGAAATGTTTGTGCACCTTTTGATTAAGCCCATTCCTTTCACTCATTTACTGTTGTATTTATAAAAGCAAAAATATATCTTTATACTGTTTCACTCCACTTATCAAACTGTTTGTTTGAGCAAAATTGGGGAGCATGATGAAAATATTATCCATAATTGATGTGGTATGCTTTCGATTAAACCTTGCCGAGGATGTAAGGCATTGTTTCAATTCCCAAACACTGGAGAAATAAGGAAGTTAATCCCTCGTTAACCCTTCGAGCCTAGAAGTATGAGTTTTCTTTTCTTACACAAAAAACCCCTAAATCTCAACCTTGGGGCAGGGTAGTTCTCAGTTTAACTTGGTTATGCATTCTAATGCAAGCACTTCATGCAAGACACCAGTCAGCTCTCTCAAAACAAATGAGTTAGAGTTATACAAGTTGTTCCTCCAAACAGCAAATAAGGAAGGGTCGTCGAGAAATCCTTAATCAAAGAATGAGCCGAGTCCCTTTCAAGGCAAAAAAGCCAAGAAAGATGGAAAGCCCAAACTTTGCCTTATACAAGAAGGCTTGTACAACAATCAAGAAGAGGTCTCATAACCTCATCCAAAACAAAGAAGAGGTCTCAAAACTTCAGAAGAAAAGAAGAGGTCTCAAAACCTCAGAAGAAAAAGAGGTCTCAAAACATCAGTGAAGAAAAGAAGAGGCCTCATAACCTCAGCGATAAAGGATAACCAAATACTTCAAGGGAGTAATGACTAGCCAAAGTGTCTGAATCATCATCAACTATCATCAATTCATTTCCTAGCCTATGGAAACTTGAATGTATAACTTGAGTTAACTGAGTGTAGGATTGGAGTTCATCACGAAGATGGGGTGGGACCAACAAATTTTGAGCCTTTATCCTTTGTTTCATGAACTGTGAACCAAGCCATGTTACAACCCTTAAAGGACCCAATTGAGGTAAGGTTGTTTTGAAAGCATACTACAGCAAGGTTGATTAACCTGACTCCTAATAATATTTGTGATTTGTGTGTGTTGATCACTTCATCTAGCAGGTCATAAGTGGCTAGATTCACCTTTGTTTTTTATTATTTAATCATTCCACCGTGTGTGTTTCATCAGTAAAACTTGATTTCAAAAGCTTGCATGAATTTTACATTAAAATTTCCAATTTTTAAATGAACAACACTTGTTTGCAAAACGATTCAATATCAAAGGCATTCCAACAAATACAGCCAGCTAGGGAACTTGACTTAATAAAGGAAGCTCAGTTAGGGGCAACCAAGTGGAGGGATTTGCCAATCCACCATTCCAAGTGTTGTTGAATTAGGAGTCGTACTCTTCAAGTTTAGAATAATGGAGCAAGTCTTCTTAAGGTCATCTTATGACAAGTGTGGACTCCAACGACCCATCAGCAGGGGCAAGTTTGTTCCCCAGTCGTTTCCACCACAGTCTGAGGACCTTGTTGTGCAAATACAGTTGAACAGGGGCAGTTATGTTGAGGTTCATTTCTCTTCAAAAGTTTGAAGATATTGAAGCATCTGGTATGTCGATTCTTCTGTAAAATCCTTTTGATGACTTACCTTCACATACCAGTTAATCAGAAGTAGTCAAGTCGAGATTCAGTAAATCTCTAAAAATCATAAACATCTCCTTTACAGATCAACCAAGCTGACAGGGGCAAGTTTGTTCCCCAATTGACAAGATCAAGAACTTTGTTGTGTAAATGCAGATAATCTGGGGCAGATAGGCCGAAATTCATGAATCTCCCCAAGAGTTTGAAGATACTAAAGCATCTGGTATGCCAATTTTTCTGTAAAATCCTCTTGATTTTTTTCTTCTGACAGACCATGGAATCTGGGGAAAATGAGTTATGCATAACTACTCAGCTTTTGTGACATCTTTGCCAGCTCCCCAGTAAGCTGTTACATCAGCTAAACTTGACAAGTCCTAATGGACCTTTTCTCTCCAGTGAAGAGATCAAGCTCATGATGGCAATCCTAGTGAAGTCGAGATGCTATACCAAGTGGAGTGCTCTTCTCACCAGAGAAAGTTGTAATTTTGAAGCAGAGCCACATGTTCGGCTTACTCATCCCCAGTAATGGTCCAATCTGATGAGTTTGGCTGAGTATCCTTGTCGAGATGTTTATTTCATCTCCAATTTCGCCTCTTGTCTGTTTTGTCAGCATGAACATAAGCATGGCATACATGCACTCATATGCATTGCATCTTAGCATTTTTGCTTCATTCTGGTGTTTACCTGTTTTTGTTCACTTTGCCGGTTATCTCGCCAAGTGATTGGGTTTGTCTATTCTCTCCAATAGAGTTGTCAGCCCTAGGCATGAAATGCCCATCCTTCTGAATTCCCCACAGAGTTTTATCCTCGTGGATGATGGTTGGTTCAAATATCTTTTCCACAATAGGATAAGATAAACCCCCATTAAGCTCATTCCTCAATGGTGGGAGTCTTGTTTGACAGTTTCTTTCTAGCTCATTCCTAGATTGAACTTTTGTCCCCAACAGGTTAGGTTGTTGAACTTAGTTTGAACGTACATTTATTTTGCACTGTGTCTCGTAGGAAGAATATATTATAGATCCTCGTTGAAGACAAAATTCATTCTCCAACAGTGTTGCGATATCAACATTTTATACCCAATAAAGTAGCAATCTCTTGAAGAAGCTTGTTTTTCTATGGCGATAAGTGGCAGTCTCTTATGAGAAGCTTATCTATCTCTGGTACTATCCAACCTTTTTGTAACCATAATTGGTATTCCCCAGGAAGTCTAATCTTCATTTATACAACCCGATATTGACCTATCAGATACTTAATCTCCTTATATGGATACCTAAAGTCCAGTAATCGCTGGCAATGCTTATATCAGGTCACCTATGAACCTTGGTCAACTATGAACCTAAACATCATTCAGGTCAACTATGAACCTAAACTTTGGTCACCTATGAAGCAAAATTTCAGGTCACCTATGAACCTTGGTCAACTATGAACCTAAACCTTGGTCACCTATGAACCAAAATTTCAGGTCACCTATGAACCTTGGTCAATTATGAACCTAAACCTTGGTCAGCTATGAACCAGAACTTCAGGTCACCTATGAACCTTAAGTCCAGTAATTGCTGGCATTGTTTGTTTCAGGTCAACTGTGAACCTAAACATTATTTCTTGTCACCTATGAACCTTAAGTCCAGTAATTGCTGGCATTGTTTGTTTCAGCTCAACTGTGAACCTAAACATTATTTTAGGTCAACTATGAACCTTGGTCACCTATGAACCAAAATTTCAGGTCAACTATGAACCTTGGTCACCTTTGAACCAAAATCCCAGGTCAACTATGAACCTTGGTCACCTATGAACCAAAATCTCAGGTTAGCTATGAACCTTGGTCACCTATGAACCAAAATCTCAGGTCAACTATGAACCTCATTTCTTATCCAATTAATATTGGTTCCTTAACCTTATTCCCCGGCCAAAAGTCCAGTCATATTTTATTAACTGGCGTGCGAGTTCATTTCTACCTTTTCTGGCTTTTTCTTAAAGATCCCGTTTGAACTCTTCAGTATAAGAAATCCCCAGAAAATGTTTGTTGGATGCTTATCCTTTTGTTTCAGACTGATCCCCAGTGGAGATCAGGTCTTCTTTCTGGTTTCATGCCTAGTAAGAATGTGTCTTTTTCCCCAAGTGTCGTCCGGTCACCTCTGAACCTGTCGTCCATCTCCCTGGATTTTTTCCCAGTGGAGAATACCTCTCTGGCTCCTACCTCCAGTAAGGATCTGTAGGGTGTTGCACCTTACTTTTCTATCTCCAGTGTTCCCACAAAATCTCCCCAGTGAGTCTCTTTTATTGGTCAGCCTGTATCCCCATTGAGTCTGCCTCATGGATACTAACCTTCAACATTCCCCAGTGTTACTCACCTGTGGTTGTTTGCTCTTTATCCCTGGTGTCTGGTCTGTCTGCATCTTTGCACTATCATGACATCATATCATCATATTAGGAATTCATGGCATGTCAACATTTGCGTGTCTGTCGCTTGTCCGTAGCATCTGCATTCCATCTAAGGGTAAAATTTTCGGTTTGCTATATTTAAATACCTTTCCACCTTGATGTCCCGAGGACTTCCTTTACTCGTGTCATTCGGTAAAGCTATTTAAATAGGGGCAACTATTGTACCCCAAATTTTACCCCTTAGATGTCATAACATCTTGCATAGACATTTAGGATCAATCATATGTGAACTATTTTAACTAACCCATATCTTGCAGTTTGTTTTTCTTATGTTTGGAATTATGGTTTACACATAAATTATCAAGGCCTCCTAAGGTATTCTCTGGCTCCATACAATCATCACAAAGCCTCACGAGTTGTTTGGAACCAAAATCTCAAGACTTTGAATCAAGTTAAGTCAACAAAGGATCACCAGACCAAAATGTGGAATTAGGGTTTCAATCTGAGGAATCACTGAAGAATTTTGCCCTATCAAGTCAAGATTTGCTTGGTTCATCAACCATTTGAGTTTACCTACATCCAAGAGGTATCACTCAACAAGAATTCTAGGTCATATGGCTCTAATCATGAGTAGTTTGAGCCTCAGTTTCACCCTGCCTCCAAATTAGGTTTTCGGTTAAGACAAATGGATCATTGCACTTGATTCTGACCAAGAGTTGTTCTCAAACCCTAGGACTTGACTCCACATGGTAGCATAAATCCCTAGAGAACAACTATGAGTCTTATATGTGATGTAAGAAGCAAGATCATAAGAGTTTGCCTCAGTGCATTCACAATTGAAATTAGGGTTTTGACTGAAACCCTAATCCTCAGGATTTTGATCCAAATGAAACCTCCAAGACCTCAATTGATCATAACATGTCTTATTGATGATTTAAAGCATTTGAGATCAAGTTCCAAAAGATTTCTTGCAGAGGAAGTAAGGTTTTGTTCATGAAGCTTTTCATATGTGGAATTTTCCCCTCTTGTGCAAATTTGAAATGGTCATAACTCCCAAACCACACATCTAAATTAAGTCACTCAAAGCCCAAATGGAAGCTCTTTCCAAGATCTTCAAAGTGTTAAATATAATTTTCCTCCAAAAAATGCTTGGTTTGTGAATTTTCAGCATGTTTTCGTTTAATTTGCACAAAACTTTAACCCGGTTTTTCATAAAGTTCAAGGCCCCAACTCAAAATCTTTTAACATGAAAGTTTTAGAAGGCATTGAGGGCTTTCCAAAAAGTACTAGAACTCCTCAATCTATTGAGTGAGCTGAGAGTTTCGAAGCCTCAAAGTTGGAGGTTTCATTCCTTAAAGTTCAAGAAACCAACTTTTGTGTGTTAACTCAAAACATCCTCTAATCACTAAAACCACTTGTTTCTGAGTTTTAATGTAAAGTTTGACCTTAATTCAAGCTTTTCCACGAAAATTCCAAGTGATTTGAATTAAAATATGATTTATGTCATAGTTGTGCAAGTGGGAAAGGGAGAGAGAAACTTTACAAAAGCAAGAAACAATAGTTTATTCATTGAGCCTCTCACCAATCACTTCTCACCAGTTGTGATCAGATGTTCAGAGATTTTCAGAAGATATGTACTCAGCAAGTATGGTTTCTCATGAAAGGAAAATGGCAATGTTGGCATTTTTGGCAAGTGTGACCATACCTTGAATCCTCATGTTCTTCCTATAAATATCAGGCTGCCTTCTTGCATTTTCAACCAAAAATATTCACATACTCACCTTAAAACATCTGAGTTCAAAAGTTTTGCAAGAGAAGAAGGAGGAGGAAGCTTGCCTTGGGAGCTTTGGTTGGTTCAGGAAGAAAGGATTGTGTTCATATTTTGAAGTTGCAGTGGACATATTCCACTTGGTAAGTGTTTCTTCATCCTCATTGTTCATGCTCATGTACATTATCATCATCATATTTATGTTGTTAATGCTCTCATCATGGATATTACGTAATGTATTTTTGCTTTATTTCCTTCTATCCATAATAAAAGTCATGTGTGTTTGATGTCTAAACCATTTATCCATGGAATGCTATCATAAGGTGAGACAAAGTTTGTTTGTGCTACTGATGAATTCATGTTAACTCCCTTGTTGTGTAACTCTGCCAATATTTGAATGCAAGTAATATTCATGTACTGGTGACTGTTTTGTTAGGTACTTGGATGATATCATGAAAAGCAGTAAGACCTTTGACCTGTTAACCTGAGATACTTGTGATTCATGAATCTTATATTAAACCATTTGCCTCTATTGTTGGTATGATTCCAAATATGTAATATTGGTCATGATCTTGTTAACAAAATAGCCTAGCTATTTTTTTTCACTAAAAGTAATTTGTGTCACTGCTGCCATCATGCCATTTGTTTTACCTTCAAGACTTACATATCCATGTTAATCTACTTTATTAGGATTGTCTTGAAAGATATGTGTGCTATCTTTTCATATGTTTGTCCAGCAAAGTACTCAAGTTGTGCAAACTGTCACTTTGATATGTGTTCAATATATGTGTAGAAGTCTGCTGATAATATGTTGGTCTTTGCACTGAAGTTGTGTATGTGGTCAGAAAGGTGGAAACTTGAAACATATCCTCAATGCATGTTTGGGTATAATATTGTGTTGCCTGGTAACAGCCTGCTATTCATGTATTGATGCTTGTGGAGTTTGGTCTCTAAAATGAAAGTTGATTGTGAATTCATCTTGTCATAGCACTGCATTCATGCACTTTTCACATCCTATTGTGCTCACAAACTACTATACCATGTTCACATTGCTTATCTAAACTCATGATATGTCTGTTCTTACTTTGTTAAACCTGTTTTGTCCATGTCCCTATTTAAATCTCATGAAGTCTGTAAAGTTTGCCATGACGCCATGAACATATGTCTGATATTATCCTGCTAAACCTGGTGTTCAAGATATGTATGCAAACCTTCAAAATACTCCCTGATGTATGTCATAGTTAGGAGTGTTGCTAAGCCTTGTATCCATTTTGTGTGTATAAATTTCTGCTTTGATGTGTAACCAGATTGTGCGAACCATTGCCTTACTTTGTGTTCAAGTTGTGTGTGAAAACTACTGTTATTCTCTTGAAGTGTTGGTCTGTTGCCATGCTTAGCATTCATTTGGCATGATTATACTGACGTCATGTAGCCTGTTTCTTGAATTTGTTTTGTGATATCATTGTCCACTTGCCTGAACCATTACTTGGTAAAAAATATTCAATGATAGTGTATGATCACCCTCCTGAGGCATCCATATTTCATAATAAGCTAGGTGTCAATTACATGATTAAGATGTTTGGATTGGCATATTTGTTTGACAGGTTTTGATGATGTCTTTTTTATTGTACCATATCTTAATCATTTTGTCGCCATGTTAACTGGTTTGTATCTTGTCTGTTGATCAATGTAGTCATATATCCATGTTGGTGTGAATTTATGTAAAAACTGCTAATGCTTTGAAATTTTGAGTTTGTTTCCTCTCATACCAGCCTGCTAATTTGGATCTTCATGTGTGGCAAGATAAACTTGAATTGGTATTACTTTGATGCAATTAAACATGGAACTGTTTTTATTTTGTTGTATTGAATCACATAGGATTTCCATGAATATGTAGACGTATGTTTCCATGATAAGCCATTCAATCAAACCATATCATTTTGAGTTGAAAATCATATTGCCACATATTCAGATGTTGATGCCTTGTGTTGTTCATATCAGGTTCAGTTTTTGGTTGGGATACCACGAGGACAGGTTTAAGAACTTGTTGGTGCTAAAATTCTGTAATCGTCCATTTTTGCCGATAGCACATAACACTTTGTTTATCATGTCACAATTAAGTTTCCATAACCCAAAATTTTCTTTAATAAGATTTTAAGAATTCTTCAGGTTCTATTTGCAAGATTTCTTGTTGGTCATTGGTGGTTATTTTGGGTCAATTCATGTGCTTGTTCCCACTTCATTTCACTATCATGATTTATAACTGTCTATTGTATATATGTTTTGACATATGAATTGTTAACATTGGCATAAGTTGGCATAAGTTGATCACTGAAACAAATTGAAGTTTGAATCCTGTTTTGATCAAATATGACTGAGAATAATCTCTTTTTAGTGTGTACAGCATGATCATTATGTCCTATCACTGCTTGAATACTTTCCCTCAATTGTTAAGCATGCTTCCTTTTGCAAGCTACCAAACTCATTGGCCTTTCGTGTATCAAGGCAAGAATAATGGGATTTGCTTATTTTTTTAATATTTTATTCGAGTTAATGTTGCAAATGATTGTCATTCTCACTGATTATGTTTACATGAGTGGCAAGAATGGATTCATGTGGTAGCTGGAATCAGGTTCCCTCTGTACCAAGGCCATGGTTGTGTTATTGGCAAAGGGCAACCTCCTTGTTTTCTTGTGTTTGCGCAAGGTTAAATATTTATAGAGTTAGGTTTATGACCGGATGTAATAGCCACCCCAGTGGCAAGAGCATGCACACGCGCCATCTGACAATTAGGACTGGGATTCGAATCCCCCTCACCCTAGTCCTTTTATTTTTATTTCCTGAAACCAACTTAGTTCCACATATATTGCTTTGCTACTATAACTTGTAAAGACGCGCGCATTGGACAATTTGGCAAGGGTTTTAGGCTGTACACGCAAGGGCCTGGGTTCAATACCCATGAGGGGCCTTTCCCACCTTTTTTATCACATATTCCCTTTATATTTTTTTGGTTTATGCCTCATTTTCAAACACTCATAACTCAACCATTTTATATCATTTTGTGCTCATTGTTTTTGCTAATCATTCCTTAATGAATCTACTTTTTGAACATAAAAAGGAATTGGTGAAAATCAATGTTTTTAAGGTACTTATTCATGATGGAAGTGGAAGTCTTTTTTTGAGGTTTCTATTAAGAATACTCTTTACTTTTTATTTTATCATGATACTTTGTCCAATTTTTTTCTAGTGACGCCTAATGTATTTGGTCCTAACCTTGCATGATATTGTACACTTTGTTTCACTTGAATGCTTTGTTATTTAATGATACATCTTCATATAAATATCCATGTAAACTTCTTGTTTCATAAAACTGTTATTCTCCCGATTCCAAAGGAAAGTCCTCCTAAGTTGACTCATAAGTCAATAAACAAATCACGCATCATTTTAGCCTCCTAAGAGCCACCTTCCCCTAGGCCTCCTAAGAGCCTTTATCCTTTTTCTTGGCCTCCTAAGAGCCATGAATCTTACAACTTAGAATTAGGATAGAGTTTCTAAGCTCTATGTGACCTCATCACATTGAGTATTCACTTTTACCCATCATAACTTAGGCTTAGAGTGTTTTCTAAACTCAAAATGAGCTCATGTTCATTTCCCCTTGGAACTTTGGCCATAGTCAATGGTTCCTCAAATTCACCCTTAGTTAGGTGAACTACTGTTGCTCTGATTCTTTAGTCAGATACGTAGGCACAAGATGCGACGTCTTGGAGAGCAAACTTAGTGTATATACCCTTAGGTCTTTACCTTCACCTTCAGCATAGATATCCTTAGCAAGCAAACATAAAATAACATAAACTAAACAAGAGGTTCCTGTAGAGTACTACAGATACTTAGGGTGCTAATACCTTCCCTTAGTATAACCAACCCCAGAGCCTTAGATCTCCCCCTTTTAGGTTTTCTTGATCTTGAACCTTTCCTGTGGTGAATTCAAAGTTTTGTGATGCAAGTTAATTAATAGCTTATTATCTGATTCTCACCGCAATAGAAATGGCGACTTCACTAGGGAGACATTTTGAGGGTTAAGCCCACCTTGTTTTTGCTTGTATTTGTTATATGTTTTGCTTGCATACTTGTACATATTTGTATATCTGTCTATGCTATTTTGCTTGAGATCTTCTATTGGCATGGTACCATTGAGTGGTGAGATAAGTCCTAACCCAGACTCGAGAGCACATATATGATAGAATCGTGGTGTAATCAATAGTCGGTTGTTGGGAGTAGTCCTACCAATCTATGGCATATGATGACCACACTCAGATGAGGCCCTTTGGGATTGTTGATGTCTGATGTGAGCAGTCGCATTGATATCACTCTTACCAATTGGGAGCCAGGGATTCTGAGGACCGTAGTTACCTTCACCCCACTTGCCGTTTTAGGATGTAGTGTTGTGGCTCTGAGGGAGTAAGTCCCAAGTAGTTATTACGCAATACTACACTCAGACGAGTTTATCTTGAGAATATTATTAACCCGCGTGAGAAGTCACACTAGACGTTAATATCCAAAGGATTTACGTAGACTCTGGGAACTTTTAGAACCTTGTTCTACAGTTGATGAACCTATAATCCACGCCTTGTTGGGATAGGTAGACCATTGCTCCATTCATGAGACCTCTAAACCTAAGGCTTATGTGTTGTGTTGTGTAGATATGTTTGTGTATATATTTGCCCATGTTTTTGCATTACATACATCTCATTGCATCCATTGTTGGTTTCAAGGAATTCAGACATGCATTTCCTTTTCAAAAGATCAACAGAGCTTGGATCTTAAAAATAAAAACTTCTTCAGTTTTTCCACAAAAATTTTTGCAACTTGCCTTTGAGTTCTTTGAAACCACTTGGCTTGTATTTGCATTTCATGCGCATTCGCATCTCATTTACATTTCTCGGTCTTGAGTCTCTTCCTCTATGTCTGAAGGTGAACTACGGTTTCTCTGATTCTTTAGTCAGATACGTAGGCACAAGATGCGACGTCTTGGCGAGCAAACTTAGTGTATATACCCTTAGGTCTTTACCTTCACCTTCAGCATATATATCCTTAGCAAGCAAACATAACATAACATAAACTATACAAGAGGTTCCTGTAGAGTACTATAGATACTTAGGGTGCTAATACCTTTCCTTAGTATAACCAACCCCCGAGCCTTAGATCTCCCCCTTTAGGTTTTCTCGATCTTGAACCTTTCCTTTGGATAAATCAAAGTCGGTGGTTAATTCAAATTTTTGTGATGCAAGTTAATTAATAGCTTGTTATTCGATTATCACCACAATAGAAAGGAAGGATCATTATAAAAAGCCTAAGAGGAGGCTAGCTTCTGCTAAGGATTATTGAGATCCAGAGGCAGGTCTAAATAGGGAATTAACTCTTGCTGAGGGTTTATAGAAGAGTTGAAATATCAGATGCCTTGAGGTTCTGATTTGGGATAGTGTTATACTAATGATCGACGGACCTTGGCTGGGGAAATTTAAAGTGAGAGTTTAAAGATTGAGTTTTGAAAACCTATAGAGGCTTTAACTCTACTGTAGATTTAAATGACCAGGGTTTCTCCTGTATTTGTAGGGAACTTGAGAATGTCTTTGAGATCTAAGAGGGGATTAGACTGTCCAAGTCTACTGGTATGGAAGTGTTTTATCTTTGTACGATGCCCAAGAGGAGGCAGGTGTTTTAAGGGATGAGAATCAACCCTAAATTGGTCTGAGGTTTTGACTCTGGAAAGACTTCTCTAGTAAAGGATGACTAAGTTCTGTCCTATACATTTAAGAGGTCTTCAAGGTCCTTGTATTAAACCCAAGAGAAGGCATGAGAACTTTTAAGAAGCCTGGAGGGTCCTTGTACATAGCCCAAGAGGAGGCGGGGATGCTTTTAGGAAGCTTGTGGGTCAAAACTTAAGAAAACTTCAAAAAAGGTTTCACCGAGAATTAATCCTTTAGTGAGCAGTTCTAGGGTTTGAAGAAATTCAAGAGAGGTTTCACCGAGAATTAATCCTCTCTGGGGAATGAATTTCTTTGACAATTTCTAATAGTGACAGTCTGAGAAAAGTGTCACCGGGAATAATGTCTTTCTCTTTGTTCCATATTGTTTAAGCCCAAGAGAAGGCAATACTGTATCTGAAAATCCTATGGGGATCTAGTTTTGACTGTATTTAAGAGTGACCAACTGGCTTTACCTAGTTCTAGACCTAGTTGTCGGGGAAAACTCAAAGCAGATATACTAGTATATATACAGTTCATATATTACAAGTATTTAAAAGGATATGAAATAAGGACTTACAGGTGAGCAAGCTTCCAGCAATACAGTTATATATATATATATATATATATGAAAGCGAGTAAATGAAAGCTGATAAAACTTACAGGCGAGAAAGCTTCCATTGTAACAGTTGTATGGCTAGTTGTTCAAGAAATTAAAGAAACTTTTGATAACAACTATGAGTTTAAACCTAAAACAAAAGGGAAAGTTGTTTTTGAAAAGATTGTTGGGGCTTATACTCGAGGAGAGGCCCAGATGAAAAATAGTAATCGTACCGTTGTTTTGTAGACTGTACTGGGGCTTTATACAATGACTGAGGCCCAAAAAGGTTTTCTGTACAGAGGGATGGGTCTTACAACTCAAGGAGAGGCCCAAAGGTTTGGAAAAAAGAAAAGAAATGGGACTTACAACATAAGGGTAGGCCCAAATTGTTTTCGTTTAAAAGGTGACGACCGCGCCGAGATTTTAAAATCGCAGTGGGACTTATACAATGACTGAGGCCCAAAAAGGTTTTGGTTAAAAAGGGATTGGGTCTTACATTCTAATGGAGGCTCAAATTTTATTTTATATACAAGTGATGGGGCTTACAACTCAAGGATAGGCCCAAGTGATTTTTGTTTAAAAGGCGACGACCGCGCCGAGATTTTAAAATTGTATCGGGACTTATACAATGACTGAGGCCCAAATTATTTATTTACAATAGGGGGTTGGGTCTTACACTCTATTAGAGGCCCAAAATGTTTTAAGAAAAAAAGATAGGACTTATAGCTCAAGGAGAGGCCCAGGTGATTTTATTGAAAAGGCGCTGATCGCGCCATGGTTTTGGAAAGTACAGAGGGACTTATACAATGACTGAGCCCCAAAAAAGTTTAGTATTTATAAGGGATGGGTCTTACACTCTATTAGAGGCCCAAAAGTTGTTTAAAAATTTAAAATCGAGAGGAAACCCTAATATTAAATTAAAATGTCATTTTTCAAAGGTAATTTAAATAATAAATGATAAAATATCAATTATATTCAAAAACAAATTGTACACTTTGGAAAATATTTAGAAAAATCATGTTTAATCATATGAAAGCTTAAAATTCAATTGATTTTGAAAGATCAAAGTGGGAATTTCATTTTAAAAATGTTTAAAACACTTAAAAAATTAAATTAATTACAAAAATTCTAACTATATTAAATAAATAATATAAATTGGATTTTTTTGTAAAATAAAAATTTTAAACATTTTTGTGAATTTTGAGAAAAAGAATCAATTCAAAAACATAAATATTCAGAGAGAAATTAATTTTTGAATCAATTAAACAAAAATAACTAAAATTCAAAATTTTGAATTATGGCGCCAAGAACACTTGGTTCTTGCCTGCGCCCTCTGTTTTTGCAGATTTGCATTTTCTCACTTTTCTCCATGATTTCTCAATGGTTTTGCATGATTCAAGTACCAATCTTGTTCGTTTTTGAACAAGGATCACAACCATGTAGTTTAATTGCATTTATATTAAGTATGGAGAAAGAAATCAACAAAAAACCACAAGAACCCTAATTTCAGCATGAACACAATGAAATTCCATACACGATTGATTCATGGTAATTGATTGAGGGTTATCACTCTATATACATGCAAGAACAAGATGGTAACTCAAAAATTCATTTATGATGCATGGAATATAAAGTTTGAAGGGTTCATGTTTACCTCTTGCAGCTGGTGATCGAGTTTGGTGATGGAGGTGTTGCAGCTAGGTTCTAATGATCTGGACAACTTCCTTAGGTGCCATGGAGTGTGTTTGAATGCTTGGATTGGATTGAAATGAGCTGGAACTGGTTGTGATACCTCAGCTGCAACCCTGTCAAGAACTTGAGCAATTGGCTGGTGATTTTGAGAATCTGATGTTCCAGATATGATTTTGTGTTATGGATCACTCACATATGATGTTTATGAGGTGTGTGTGTGTGTGTGATTAGTTTGGTTGGAATTGCTCTCAAACTCAAAACTCGATAGTGACTTGAGTTAGAAGGCAAAATTGGAGTGAAAGGGAGGTTTTGAGGAAAACATCAGTTTCGGTGCTTTGGTGTACTCAAACTGAGCACAAATGAGCTCTATTTATAGTAGAAAAAGTTTGTTTTGCAAGCAATAGTGTGTGGCAACTGTAGAAGGTCTGTGGCCAATGTGGATCAAATGGAATCTTAAGTCTCCTCTAGCCATTCACTACAAGAAAAAAAAGAGATTTACGACACTTGAGTTGCGACAGTTATCACAAAACCGTCGTTATTCCTAAATTACAACGGTTGCACGACAGTTAGGGTCAACTGTCGCAGATTTTTTGCGACAGTTATCACAAAACCGTCCTTATTTCTGAACTGCAATGGTTATCACGATAATTAGGGACTGGACTACGACGGTTGTCACGACAGTTATCACAAAATCATTTTTATTATGTTTTTTACTTAACTTTTTATTTTATAAAATAATTTTTTTATTTAGCGCTAAATTATAAGGGAAAATTTGTTTCCCTAATTCATAACACTATTTTTTAATTTACTTAAGGGTAAGATTACTCCCCAAATTTATAAAATCACACAATTTATTTGTTATTTAGCTATTTTCTCGAAAATTGTTGGGTAGACATCAGAACCCTCATTCTCCTCGAATCTCACTCTCACCCTTATGAAAGCTCAACCTCACCCTCACCCTCCTCAATTATCACTCTCATCCCATGGAACCTACATTCTCTCATCAAACTCACCCTCTTCTTCCCCAATGATTCCTCCTCTATCAAACTCACCTTCTAATCACAAACTCGGAAAACCCCAAAATCAAAATCTATTGAACCTAGAGCTCAAAAACCTTTAAAATAGATTGAATCTAGAACATTGAAATCGATTGATTTTTTTTCAAGAAAACTTTTCAAACGTTATCTTATTTATTTTTCAATGTTTGTCCATACCAAACTCTATAGTTGTTCCCTCTCTTTATTGAACTCAGAACCTTTTCAAAGTCAAAATCAGCTTCCATTCAAGAAATTAGAAACCCCAATACGAAAATCAATTAGGAAAGGACTTGTATTGGCTTTCCTTTCTCCCTTTGCTCATTCTCCCATGAGACGTTCTGACAAATCAAGGTTTGCATCATATGAATCTAAGAATTTATCATTAAAAAACTAGTTAAACTATGATTTTTATCATTCCATATGTTATTCTGTTGGAACCCTAAATTTTGGGTTATATGTAGGTTATCTAATTGTAATTCTATGTGTGGGTTATATTCTGTTCATCTGTGTTATTTGGAGAATATATGATGTGTTGGAACCCATATTTATCTGTAGCATTAAGTAGCTATTTTCAATTTCTAAGCATTTCTTCTCATTAAAGGATTCACAGGAACAAAAATTAATTAGTTAACGTGTCAATCATGATTCTATCATTATTGTCTTGCAATGTATAATAGGAACAAAAGCCAATTAGTTATTTTCTTAACACTCCCATCATGGTTTTATTATGTTTTGCAAAGCCAGACTATTAGTGTAGGTTAGTCACAAATTAGTTTATCCTTCTTTTTCTAGTTAATAATAGGTTCCCGTAACTGGCTTGACGCTGCAACTTATTTGGTGATGTGAAGGTTTTTTTTTATGTTCCTCTAACTTTGATGGTAAAATGTCTGCATAAAAGATTTAACCATCCAGGAGACTTGATTGCTAAGATGGATCTGTGAAGTTGAAGAAGATTTAGATTTTGTTCTTCCTGGAATAAGTGAAGCTACATTGCTGGATCCTGTTTCTCAAATCATGGACCAGCTTTTGAGTTTTACAATAGTAGCAGGTATATAAACTATGCACTCCCTAATACATATGTGTATATCTAAAGTAATTGGATTTTAATTCATAACAAATGTTTTTACTTTGGTTGGAATTTCACACCATTCTCTGCTATAACTTTGATTGATTTCTTTACTAAATTTGAATTCCAAGGATATTCTGAATAAATAAGCCCTTTCCCTGTTTGTTTTGTAAGTTGATATTCTGATCTCTTGAACTAAGTGTCATGCTGTTTAAACTACCTAGTTATGCTTTCTAAGATTGAAAGTGTGAATGTGTAAAACATGAAGTGGTTATTACAGTATTTAGATTTATTAAATTTAGGTATGTATATAGTATAGGTTACATTTACGTGATACTTAAACTCAAGGTTCTTAAAAACAGTCACAGATCGCGAAAACGCCCGTGACAAAATGGCGTCGGCACCTGCCGATACCTAAGGGAAAAGTGATCCATTGATGTTTCTGACCATGTTGTTGTGTTTGGAATGAGTTGTAGTTACACTCAATATCCAATTAGCATTTTTTCTACTTTCATGATATTAGACTTGAAAAAGTGGTGGTTAAAAATGCATCCTTAATGCATATTTCTTGAAAAACTAAAATGAGTCACCATGTTGTACGCACATTACTAATACAATTTATCTTATTACTTGTATTCCTGCACAAGAACAATAGCTCAAGTCACATAATCTGTTTAAGAGAAAACATTTGAATACATTAAATAAACCACATTATAACTTATTTTACTATGATTAGGTATTGAAGCCTAATTCTATATGGATTAAAACCAAAACTCAAGGTATGAAAAGAAACCTTCAAGAGCCTTAGCCACGAAAGCATGGTCCAATAACTCTTAAGTATCATAACACAAGCTTATATACAAACCAATACTACTAGAAACTACAAATATCATTAAAATTCTACCATATCTAAAAACTATAAGTTTAATAAAGTCAAATCTTAGATTTCCAATGAATATAATAATAAGGATATTTTGAGGTTATGGAATAATAAAATCTTCCAAATAGTAAAACATTATGCAAAATTGATTACAAGGTGTCTTCTCGATGCTCGTGTAACATGATCGCTATTTTTTTCATCTATTGATTCCTTTTTTTAGCTATTCTAGCTTTGGCTCCAAATAATTTCCTTTATGAGCTCTTTTATAAAATAAGTTGAGTAACATTACGATAACTGAATGTTACTAGAGTTGTTTGTTATGATTTGTTTTAGAGAAGTATCTTGTTTTTTTGTTGCAAATTTTGATACCAATTACACCTATACTTGGTGGAATAAATGGGAACAGATATTTAACTCATACCATAAATCTCTATTTACAATGTAAGCAAATAAGCATGTCTCCTATTGTGATTTACTTTTTCACCTTTAGTTTCGATGTCTATGGAACCACTAGTGTTAATTATGTGATATAAGGACTTTTATGTTGCTGTCATTTAAGAGTATGTAGGCCACCACTTTTTTTGTTAATTGAAATGTATGTTTATCCACTATTTTGTCTGAGTATGTCATAGATACGTGGTTGTCAATGGTTTATAAGGAACAAGAGCTAAAGAAAACTATGTGCTTTAGTATTTGCACCTTAATCACTCAGAAGTATTTGTTTGGGTTTGTGATTTCTGAATTTATATGATTAGCTTTGAAATTAGTACAAAGTTAGTCTTAGGTTAGTTGTGACTTTTAAAGTGTGAAGTATTTTGAAGTTCTGTTATGTTGCTTAGTCAGTTATGATGTTAATTAGTATGGCAAGATGAACCATGTATCTGTTAAGTGCAATTGATGAGTTAATGAAGCTGCTTTGAATTTTTGTTTAATTAGCTAAGTTAGATTAGGATAATTTGAATTAGTAGAATTGATTTCTTGTTATGACAGTTGGTTATGTGATGAAGTTTTGTTGTTGCAGTTGGTTTACTCTGTTTTTGCTATGATGCAGTTAGATTAGTGATGCTTGCAAATGTTGAAATCCTGCTATCGATCAGCATGTGAAGTGTAAAGTTAAAATCCTGCTATCGTGAATTGTTATGATGAATTGAATGTTTGCCTTGAAATATGATGTGTTGTTATGCAGTTAGCTAATGTTTTTTTGTGTCGAATGGTGAAATTAATTAAAATGGCCTGACATGTTGTTACCTGAAATTGAAAGTTAATTGAATATATTTGAACTGAGCTTGGGAAACAAAACTGTTGCTATTAGCGTCAAATCGAGTTTACTTAAAATTTTGTTATTGAAACAAATTTGTTAGTAGGTTAGGAGAATCAATTAGTAATGGTTCTAATGAGAATTTGTTGATTTGGTTTGTACTATCCTCCAGGTTTGACTCTGCCGTGGAGGTAATGTGTTGCCCTGCGATCTGGAAATTCATTTGAGAAGGATTGGTTCAGTTGTGTCTAACTGTGCACGGACACGGTATCCACCAGTGAAATCCGTCGATGGTGTGAAGGTGTTGTCGAAGACGTTGTGTTTCTCGACTTTATGCTCGAAGAGGATTGGGAAAGAAGCTATGTCCAAGAGTTTGTGTCCATGACAGAGGCTTTTACGTACTTAAGTTCCAGAATTTGTATGAGTGTTTGGAAGAATCCACAGATTGAATTTAGAGTAGCTTACAAATCAAATCAGCAGCATGCTTGCCATTACTAAGTCTCCCAGCAGATTTGTTAATTGGGTATTTGGTATGAGTGTTTTGTATGAGTGTTTGGAAGATTCCACATAATGAATTTAGAGTTCCAGAATTTGAATGAGTGTTTTGAAATCTTCTTTCATATTTAGTGTTTTGGATAACTATTTGACTTATGCTCCAATTATAATTTTTCATGGTATTTTTTATTGTTTGAATTGAATATTGTAATAAAATTATAATTTTTAATTTCAAAAAAAAATTAATAAAATTACGGAGGTTTTAAACCGTCACTATTTTAAATGAAATATATATTATAAAATTATGGCGGTTACAACCGTCGTTATTTTCAATGAAATATATATATTATAAAATTATGGCGGTTACAACTGTCGTAATAATAATGTCGCAGCATGTTACGGAAGTTGGAGCGACAGTTTTACAAACCGTCGTAAAACAACCTCGCGACACATGTTTCTACGTCATGACTTGCAATCTGCGTCGGTTGTAACGGTCGTAATTTGCCAAAATTAACTGTAGTAATTTGCCATTTTTCTTGTAGTGATTGACTTGAGGTTAGAGCACAGGCCTATGGTCTTTTGGTTCAGAGATAAGGCTTGACTCATTCAGTTAAACTTGCCTCAGTTCATGCCACCTTGATGCATCCATTGAATGCATTGAAAAAAAATTGGAGTCTTGGCACTTTTTAGCTCTTTTAGGTTTGGCATGGCTATATGTAGATCCTTGGACTTAGGAGGCTTGGGGATCAAATCATTCTCCTTTTGTTTTATCCTTAGATGTGTCCAAATGGATGACAAGGCTTGGAGTTGTCCAAATTTGCCAAATCGAGCAAAATGCCAAAATCCGCCTTGCTTAGGACAGTTGGAAATGGTGATTTTGAGGGATTCATATCTCCCTGCTCAAGTTGAGTTATGAGAGGATCTTGTGCTTTTAAGAAAGCCCTCATATGATACAAAACATGTGTGATCATATTTTTTTTTGAAACTATTTGGATCCCATTGAAAAATCATCATGAACATTGATGTTCAAGGCTGATAACTTAGGCAGATTTTCACTAAGTGTTGGAAAAAGTGTCATTTTCATGTTTTTGTCATTTTGATCACTCCATAATTCAAAATACATGAGGAACTGGAGTCTGAGGTAGTTGAAGCTTTTGTAGAGTGTAGCAATACCTACAAATCCAGCTTTGGATCACCCAAAATGGTTGCTTGGATTTCAAGTTATGATCCTTGGAAGTTGGTACCAAAATCACTTTTGTTCCATAACTTAGAAAAATTTAGGTTTCTCAAGGTTGCCCCTTTTGCAAGAAACCTCACTTTTCTTGATTTTTCTTGATGGATGATGATCAATATCATACATTAACATTATTTTTGACTTAGGGGAACCATATTTGTGAAAAATTCCAAAAAGTCAAACTTGATTTTGTGCACAGTTGACTTTTTATCGGATGAAATCCTAACTGTGCGATCCTTTGTGAAATCAAGTCCTTGACCTAAATCAAACCTAATGGATGGATTCATAGGTGTTATAGGGTTTATTGAATCATGTCCCAAGGTTTGGGAGCATGTCTTGGTCAAAAGTCAAAGATACATTTGACTTTTTCCTCGAAACCCTAATTATGGTCCAGATGAAATTGAAACTTGTGAATCAAGTTTCTTGGATCAATCCATTGTTGTAAATGGATCAATGTGGTATATTTGGGGCCCTCAAATCATGTCTTGAGGTCTTGGCTCATGCTTTGTCCCAAAAGTCAACTTAGGGGTGAAGTAGGTCAAGAAATCGTAATTCCTAAATTTTGGTAAATGCATCCCCTGAGGTTAAATTGACTTGATGATTGGGTCCATGAGGTCCCTTAGAGTATCTTGGGTCGTGATTTGAAGCCTTGGCTCATGTTCAGATGAAATTTTTTATCTGGAGGCCTTAGTCGACCAAAACCCTAATTTGGTGACACTGGCGATCTTGAGGCTTGATCCACTTGGAATGTTGCAACTTTGTGCTTGATTCTTTATGTGGGAGTCCTATTGATCCTTTATAGGTGCATGAGAGGTTAGACAAGTTGAATATCATGTCATTTCTTGATTGATCCTTTGTCTAAGTGCTCTGAGAGGGCTTAAAACCCTAACTCTTGATTGTGGTGAATGCTCAACCATCTTCGAGGAGATTGATGAGGCATGGAGGTACATCCATATTATGATGATGTCTTGCACAATGATGGGAAATATTGGTTGTCAAAATTTGGGGTATGACAGATGCCCCTATTTAATCTTCTTAGACCCGAAGGTGTGAATGGCGAAGGTATTCAAGCATTCGGGGTGCAAGAGGATTAAATATCGGAATACCCAAAATTTTGATGGTGGTTATGATTGGCAATTTGCTCATCCATCTTCTTTTTCTAAGAAATAATGCTTATAAAAGGGTAAAAACTTCCCCTCGATCCTGGTCTTTAGCCAAGGAACTAGTCTTAGTTTTCTAAATAAACTTCCCCTCGATCCTGGTCTTCAGCCACGAAACTGGTCTTAGTTTCTTTTGTCAATAAACTTCCCCTCGATCCTGGTCTTCATCCAAGGAACTGGTCTCAGTTTCTTTTGTCAATAAACTTCCCGTCGATCCTGGTCTTCAGCCAAGGAACTGGTCTCAGTTTCTTTTGTCAATAAACTTCCCCTCAATCCTGGTCTTTAGCCAAGGAACTGGTCTCAGTTTCTTTTGTCAATAAATTTCCCCTCGATCCTGGTCTTCAGCCAAGGAACTGGTCTCAGTTTCTTTTGTCAATAAACTTCCCCTCGATCCTAGTCTTCAGCCAAGGAACTAGTCTAAGTTTTTTTTTTTAAGTTCATTCCTTAACAAGGGACGTTATGCATAGCGGTTTTCCTCAAACTTCTCGCCGAATTTTCCTGTGGAGATGCCATTTGATGGGAAAAAGTTTTGATGTCGGACTTTCTGGGGAACCCATTCGTCTGAGTTGTAGAGGTGTTCAAACTTCTCTATTGGAGATGCCATTTGTTGACTCTACTGGAGAAACCGAGTCTCTTGAGAGACTATTTCCTACTTAGGGATATTACATCATACTTTTCTTAGAGAACTTCTCGGAGAAATGCCATGTGATGTAATCCAATTTTGAGGTGCTGATGACTTCATTAACGTTGACTTTCTTGGGAGAAAAACCAAGGTGTTGCTGAGAGTCTTCGGGTGAGAGGTTTTCTCTGGGGATTTTCCTTAACCTGGGAAAGCAAAAATATCATCTTCAATGGTGAAGAGTGACGTTTGTCGAATGTCTTCTTGCCTTTCAGAGGTTCAAGTTATTAAAGTGGTCAAGGACTGATTCCAATCCAGAAATAAACTGGGGAGAGATTGTTCAGACAAAACATTTCCTGACGAGGAAATAACTGATAACTCGATTGAGAGAACTTTTATCACTTGGGGATAAGAATGACCAGAGTGATAGTGATGTAATATGAATATGAATGTGAATCAATAATGCATGATGTATGTATGTTTATGCTTACAAAACTGATGCGACATACAAACTAATAGATGGATACGAATGGATACTCGGCCACTGTGGGGAATGAGAAGTACCAATGGTTCAAGATAACATATCTTATCTTGCTTTGGAGAGATAGACCTTGTGGAGGTGACAGAATCGTTCAATCGGTCTTAAGAGGTGTGTACTCTGCCGGGGATGTCAGAGAAACATGGTTTCTGACACAGTTGATCCTCCATTCAGATGCTCTGGTTTTAGAAGGAGTACTTTGATTATGTACTTTGAGGTTCAACCCCCTTCGTAGAAGCGATCGATGTTCTTTCGATGTTCAACAGTCAAAAGAATTACCATCTTTATTTTAAAAAATAAAAAAAGTTTTTGACAAGTAAATTCATTTTTGTTTTATTTCAAGAATAGTTGATCATGTTAAAATGTCATTCTGTAAAACTAAAACAATGAGAATTACAAAAAAAAAGCACTAGGGCTTAAATTTTATTGATAGGATGGAAATCAGCCAAGCGCGTGATCCAATAGAGCATTACAAAGTTTAGAAAAATGGTAATTTAAGGGAAAATGGTAAATACAAAGTTCTGGACATCCTGAGCTTCTGTCGAAGATGACCTTGACTGGAGTTTTCCTGATGTAGGGCGTTACTGCTGAAGGATTTAACCTTGTCGGACGTAGTTACTTGCCATTAATCCCTAAATTTTGCCTGGATTGTACTTTGAGATTTCCAATCCATCAGGATGATTTTTGCTTGTGTCTCTAATTTTTACCTGAACCGCCCTTTCGGGTTTTCAACCCACCGAGACATTTTTGTTTTGTTTAGGCGAAGTATTTCTTGACTAAGTCAACATTCGTGGGGTAGGAAAATTCCTATCCATCCATGGTTGCGAGTCTCAAGGCGCCGTCTGAGAAGGTTTTCTTGACCACATAGGGGCCATCATAATTCGGAGTCCATTTACCCTGGGAATCAGTGAGGAATAATTGTATCTTCTTGAGCACGAGGTCTCCTTTCCTGAAGACACGGGGTTAGACCTTTTTGTCAAATGCTTTCTTCATTCTTTGATGATACAACTGACCATGGCATAGAGCCCTTATTTGCTTTTCTTCGATCAGATTCAGTTCATCATGTCGACTTTGACACCATTCAGCCTCTGTTAGCTTAACTTCCATCAATACCCTGATCGATGGTATCTCTACTTCTATAGGGAGGACTGCTTCCATGCCATATACTAGAGAGAAAGGGGTTGCCCCTGTTGAAGTGCAAATAGATGTACGGTCACCGTGAAGAGCAAAAGGTAGCATCTCGTGCCAGTCTTTGTAGGTTACAACCATCTTTTAAACAATCTTCTTGATGTTCTTGTTAGCCGCTTCTACCGCTTCGTTAATCTTAGGTCGCTAGGGAGATGAGTTATGGTGTTCAATCTTGAACTGAGCGCACAACTCTTTCATCTTCTTGTTTTTCAAGTTAGATCCATTATCAGTAATGATCTGGCTTGGAACGCCATAACGACAGATGAGATTATTTTTTATAAAGAGGACCATGACTTGTCGGGTTACATTGGTGTATGACGCTGCTTTGACCCACTTGGTGAAGTAGTCAATGGCTACCAGGATGAACCGATGTCCGTTTGAAGCCTTGGGTTCGATCATGCCAATCATGTCGATTCCCCATATAGAAAAAAGCCATGGGGAAGAAAGAAATTTGAGATGTGTTGGCTGTACATGGATTTTGTCTGAGTATATCTGACACTTATGACACTTCCTCATGTACTTGTAGTAGTCGGATTCCATGGTCAACTAATAGTACCCTGCCCTCAGAATTTTTCTCGTCATTGTGTGTTCGTTGGCGTGAGTGCCAAAGGATCCTTCGTGAATTTCTTTTATCAGCATGTTTACTTCTGGTCTGTCTACGCATCAGAGCAAGACCATGTCAAAGTTTCTCTTATAGAGTGTGTCGCCACTCAGGAAGAAGTTGCCTGCCAGCCTTCTGAGGTTCTTTCTGTCTTTTCTGGATGTCCCAGGTGGGTACTCTTGTTTTTGAAGGAAGCATTTGATATCGTGATACCAAGGTTTGTCGTCTATGACTGCTTCAATTGTGAAGATGTAAGTGGGCCTTTCTAGGCGCATTATCTCAATCTTAGGTATGTCGTTCCATTGACCTACACTTATCATGGAAGAGAGACTGGCTAGGGCATCGGCCATGTGATTCTCTTCACGAGGGATGTGATGAAACTTGATTCTGTTGAAGAATGGTAACAACCTTCTTGCATAGCCTTTGTAAGGAATCAACCCTGATTGATATGTGTTCCAATCTCCTTTGATCTGATTGATAACCATGGTTGAGTCTCCATACACATCCAAGTTCTTAATTCTCAAATCAATTGCTTCTTCTAGACCCATGATACAAGCTTCATATTCAGCCTCGTTGTTTGTGCATTTGAAAGTCAGTCGGGCGGTGAAAGGTGTCATACCCCAAATTTTGACCACTAAGATTTCCCATCATTGTGCAAATCATCATCACAATATGGATGAACCATCAGTCTCCCCAAAGATGGGTGAGCACTCACTATAAACAAGAATTAGGGTTTCAAGCCCTCTCAGAGCTCTTAGACAAAGGATCAATCAAGGAATAACATGACCTTTAACTTGTCTAAACCTCTCAAACATCCACAATGGATCAAGAGGACTCCCACATCAAGGATCAAGCACAAGGTTGCAACATTCCAAGTGGATTAAGCCTCCAGATCGCCAGTGTCACCAAATTAGGGTTTTGGTCGACCAGGGCCTCCAGATGGAAATTTTCCTCTGTGCATGAGCCAATGGTTCAAAGAATAACCTAATATGCTCCATGGGACATCATGGACCCAATCATCAAGTCAATTTTGACCTCAGGGGATGCATTCATCAAAAATTAGGAATTAGGGTTTCTTGACCTAATTCACCCCCCAAGTTGACTTTTGGGACAAATCATGAGCCAAGACCTCAAGAGAGGATTTGAGGGTCTCTAATAAACCAACTTGATTCATTTGCAACAATGGATTGATCCAAGAAGCTTGGTTCCCAAGTTTCAGGTTCATCAGAACCACAATTAGGGTTTTTGAAGAAAAAGTCAACTGTGCCTGTGAATTTTGACCAGGACATGCTCCCAAACCCTAGGACATGATTCAATACACCCTATAACACCTATGAAATCAATCCATCAAGTTTGATTTAGGTCAAGGACTTGATTTCATAGAGGATCGCACTGTTTAGAATTCATCTGATAAAAAGTCAACTGTGTCCAAAAGTCAAAGTTTGAGTTTTTGATTTTTTGGTCAATTATGGTTCCTTAACCCTAAAATGATGTTAATGTGTGATTGGAATCATCATTCATCAAGAAAAATCAAGAAAAGTGGGATAACTTGTAAAAGGGGTAACCATAAAAAACTTAGAAATTTTTCTAAGTTATGGAACAAAGTGGCTAGGGTACCAACTTTGGAGGATCATATCTCCTAAACCACAAGGCCATTTTCCCCCATTCAAAGCTGGATTTGTAGCTCTCATGGCCCTCTACAAAAGCTTCAAACACAACTCATTCCAATTCCTCATGGATTTTAAGTTATGGAATGATCAAAATCACAAAAAGTAAAAATGTCACTTTCTTCCAACACGGTGAAATTTTCACTAAGTCAGAATCTGTCTTACTTTTTTCAAAATGTAGGGGAATTTGTCACTTGGATCCAAAAATTATAAAAACCAATTATGATCAAACAATTGTTGCATCATATGAGGGCTTTCCAAAATGGCCAAGAACTCCATCAAATTCCACTTGAGCCATGAGATATGACAATGGCAATATGCCTTGCTGAAAACTGTCAAAGCAAGGCAGATTTGTGCATTTTGCTCGATTTGAAAAATTTGTGCAAATGACAAACACACTTATCCATCTGAACACCTCAGGGGGAGACCAAGGAGGGACAAACACTGTTCCATCATCCTCCCAAGTCTTTGGAACCAAAAGTAGCACGCCAAACCTAGAAATGCCTAAAGAGGGGACAAGACTCCAATTTTCATTTGGAGCATTTAATGGATGCACCAAGGTGGCATGGACTGAGCCATTTCCAACTGAATTGTCAAGCCTTATCCAAGACCAAGGGAACCAGTAGCCTGTGCCCTTACCTCTAGTCAATGGCTAGAGGAGACTTGGATTCTCATTGATCAACATTAGCCAAACCTCTGCTGCAGTTGCCATTCACTATTGTAGCCAAAACAAACTTTCTCTACTATAAATAAAGCTCAATTGTGTTCAGTTTGAGTACACCAAAGCACTACAACACTTGCTTTCCTCAAAATCTCTTTCTCTAGGCAAAAATACCTTATTTAGCAAGGTAACTCTGAGTTTTTGAGTTAGAGAGCAATTACACCATAGCTCATGATCCAAACACATCCAATATGTCACATCTAAGCTGTCCAAACTCTCACAAGTGACCTGTAACACCAAAATCATAAAGTCACCTCTCAAAACCTCAAAAATATGACTTTTGTGCATTTTTCAAGCCATGTCTTGATTCAGTCACTTTCCAAACCAGAAAAAACCTCTAACACACTCCACATATCATCCTTGAACTGTCCCAAATGGTTCCCCCCATCTGGAACACCATTTGAGAGAGTTGCTATTTTGGCCACTTTTGTCCCTTTTGCAAGAAAGAGCTCAAACTTGTTCCTGAGGTTTCCAGCTGATTCCAACCATCCTAAAAGCTTCTAAGGGATCATTTGAGGTTGTTCAAAGCATCAAATCATTTCTCGAACAAAGCCCTTGGCAGATTGCACAAAAGCTCTAAAAAGAGGTAAGCATCACAACTTGGATTCTTTGAATCATGCTTTCTTTTGATGTCCACTGATTATGCATCTCTTATACATGTTATATGTGTTGTGTTTGCACCAATTTATCATGTAATTCATGCTTGTACCAAGAGGTGGCACAGAAAATGTAAATCATGGCCTATTTCAAAACCACTATCGGGTTTTTCAATAGGAGCATGATCTAAAAAAACACCACCACCATTGGATTCCTTGTGAAATTCTAGGCAGGATAGACCTAAATTTTGTCCAAATCCATGGAGAAATGAGAAAGTTATGGCCTTCACGTTTTCAACCAAAATCTTGCCTTGCCTTGCCTTGGGCCAGGCAAAAAACAAGGCAAGCCTTGTATATTTGTGGTTGTATTTCAATCAATGGATGTATCACACCCCAGTGGTAAGGCGCGCGCCCTATACACAAGAGGTCTGGGGTTCGAATCCCCCTCGCCCCAGATCCTCTTTTTGCTATTTTTTCCACTTTTTATTGTTTTTCTTATTATTTTTAATGATTTTAAAAATTAATAACTCTCTCAATTTTAATTATTTTTTATTGGTTCTTTTTGCAAAAAATTACAAAAATGTTGAAATATTTTATTCCACAAAAAAATAAAATTGATATTAGTTATTTAATAGGCTTAAATAATGTTTTCGTCCCTGTAAGTTTGCGAGTTTTTTATTTTGGTCCCTGAATCTTTTTTTTTCGGTCCAAGTCCTTAACATTTGATTTCTTTTTGTGATTAGTCCCTGACGTCAAACTTCCATTACAAAAATGATGATGTGGCTAACGGTGATGATGTTGCAAGTTTTTTTAATCATTTGTCATTTATTTTAACCTCCAATAATTCCACATCATCATTTTGATTTTGGTCCCTGTAGTTAAAGAAGGCCAAAATTCAAATTTTGGTCCCAAGAGGACTTGAACCCTTGACCTTTGCTTCCACAACATGGTTCTTAGCCACTAGACCATTCAACTCACTTGTGTTTTTACTTGCAACAAATTTATATATTACATAAATTCAATATTTACTATTTAATACTTATATTTGAAATACTGCACTTATTTAATACAATTAGTATAAATTATTTTATACTGATAATATAAATTATTTTATAGAGTTTAATACTTAATACTTATTAATATAAATAAAAATTATTTAATATAAATATTTATATATACTGTTAGTATAAATTATTTATTATAATTAGTATAATTATTTTATTAATTAGTAAAATAATTAGTCTTTAAACTAGTAAAATAATTGAAATAATAAAATTATTAGACCAAATATTTAATAAACCAAATAATTATTAATTAATAAAATAATTAGTCTTTAAACTAGTAAAATAGTTGCAATATTTAGTATATCAAATAATTATTTTATTAAATATTTAGTAAATAATACTGTAATTATTTAATAAAAATGATTAATACTAAAATTAAAATTATTTAATAATAATATAATTGAAATTATTTAATAAAATTGTAATTAGTAATACTGTAATTATTTTAGTAATTAATAATGTTGTAGTTTAAATTGTTTAATAATACTGTAATTAAAATTATTTAACAAACTAATTAAATAATATTTCACTAAATTTAATAAACTAATTATTTAATAGTATAATATTTAATAAACTAATTAATATATTTGATTAATTACTGGAATAAAAACTGGTTATAGTTGTTTGCTTTGCTACCACAATAATTAATCCCTTCACAAAGTATGCTATTGTATTCATAAATTGTAATTAATAAATGGTAATTAATGATTAAATAGTTAATTTTTAATCAACTTATTAAATATTAAACAATTATTTTATATTATTTCAACTATTTTCATAATATTATGAAATAATACTACATACTGCAACTATTATATTTTAATTATATTTTTTTTGATTTTATGAAATAATATTAATATTATTAAATAGTTTATTAAATATTTTAACTATTTAGTTAATTAACATTATTAAATACTTTTATACAGTTTTTTAAAATACTTTTTTAATAGTTTATTAAATAGATTTTTAAAATACTTGATAAATATTTTTTTAAATATTAGATATGTTATTAAGTAATTTATATTTCAACTATTAAAATATTAAATAGGTTATTAAATATTAAATGGTTTATTAATTAATTTATATTTTAAATAGATAAAATAGTTTATAATAAATAGATAAAACAGTTTATTTAAAATAATTTATTAACTAATTTATATTTTAATTTTTATTAAATAGATAAAATAGTTTATTTAATATTTATATTTTAACTATTTTATTAAATATTAATAAAATATTAATATCATTAAATAACTATTTACATAACTATTTCAACTATTATTTCAAATAGTTTAAACTAGCTTAGTTAATTTATTCAATATTTTAACTATTTAAATAAGTGGCAGAGATATTATTAAATATTTACTAAAATAATTAATAAACTAATTATTAGTTATATTATTTAATAGCTGAAATATTTATTAAACTTATTATTAGTTGAAATATGTAGGTTGGTTTAGTAATATAGTAGTTATATCATTTATGTAATATATAAATTTGTTGCAATGAATTAACCAAATATGTAAGTTGGTGTAGTGGTTATGTATTATTATGTGAACCCAAAGGTCTTGAGTTCAACTCCTTTTGGGACCATTTTTAAACTTTGCATTAGTCTTTAAATCAACACAAAAAAATAAATAAAAAAATAATGTTGACTAGGACTTAAAAAAAAAACGAAAAACACCTTGCCACGTCAGCAATAGGAACCACATCAGCCCTGCCACGTCATCACTGTTAGCCACATCATCATTTTTGTAACGGAAGTTTGACGTCAGAGACTAATCACAAAAAGAAATCAAATGTTAAGGACTTGGACCGAAAAAATAAAGATTCAGGGACCAAAACCAAAAACTCGTCAACTTACAGGGACAAAAACATTATTTAAGCCTGTTTAATATAATTAGTATTTTTGTGAATAAATTCCATTTTAATTGTTTTTAAACATTTAAAAATGTATATTTACTTTGAAAATCAAAACCAAATGAGTTTAATTCATCTTGTGATTAAAACCTCATTTTTTCAAACCTTAAACAAAAATCACAAGTGGTTTATTCAAACTTATTTGGTGTTTTTATCATTTTATTTGATTTTCTTTAAATATTTATTTTTAAAGGAAAACAAAATTAGGGTTTCTTTGATTTTCACCCTCGCAAATCATTTTCAAACACTCATGGGCCTCAATTAGAGTGTAAGACCCATCCCCATTGTAAATACACCACTTTTTGGGCCTCAGTCATGGTATAAGTCCCACTGTATTTTCAAAAACAAACGGCGCGATCGTCGCCTTTTTTTTAGCAAAATCATTTGGGTTTCTCCTTGAGCTGTAAGCCCCACCACTTGTACAAAAATAAATCATTGGGCTTCTATTAGAGTGTAAGACCCATCCCCATTCTAAATACACCACTTTTTGGGCCTCAGTCAGTGTATAAGTCTCACTGTATTTTCAAAAACAACGGCGCGATCGTCGCCTTTTTTTAGCAAAATCATCTGGGTCTCTCCTTGAGCTGTAAGCCACACCACTTGTACAAAAATAAATCATTGGGCCTCTAATAGAGTGTAAGATCCAACCCCTTTTTTTACCAAAAATTTTTGGGCCTCAATGCATTGTATAAGACCAAGTATGTTAAAGAAATCTCAGCGCGATCGCCAATTCAAAAAACAAATCATCTGGGCCTACCCTCGTGTTATAAGCCACATTCTTTTTCTTCAAACACCTTTGGACCTCTTGAGAGAGTGTAAGACCCATCCCTTTGTACAGAAAACCTTTATGGACCTCAATCACTTGTATAAGTCCCTGTACAATTTCAAACAACAGTGCAATCACTGATAAAACCTTGGGCATCTCCTTGAGCTGTAAGCCCCAAAAATCTTTTCAAAGCACTTTCTCCTTTGATTTTGAATATAATATTGTTATCAAAGCTTTCTTTGTTGAACAAACTAACAAAACAGCATGGAAGCTCTACAACCAAGTAAGTGTTTACCCGCTTTCTTTATCCGCTTTCATATATACAACTGTATTGTGGGGCTGCTCAATATAAGTTTTCTTTCACAAACTTTTATATACTTGTCAAATATCCACTGTATAATACTAGTATAGTTATTTAGAGTTTTCCCCGGCAACTACGTCTAGCACTAGGTAAAGCCCTGTTGGTCACTCTTAAATACAAACAAAACTAGATCCCCATAGTATTACCAAACATAGTCTTCCCTCCTCTTGGGGTTAAACAATATGGAGACGTGAAAGGCAGCATTCTCGGTGAACCCTTTCTCAGACTGTCACTCTTAGAAATCATCAAAGAGACTCTACTCCCGAGGGATGATCTTTTCTCCGTGAATGGTATCTCTTGAGTTTCTTCCAAATTCTCGGACTTTCCTGGCTTGATCTATTATCGGTGAATTACATGTCTTGAACTTCTCAGGGTTTGGGTACCCACAGGCTTCTTAAAAGTACCCCCGCCTCCTCTTGGGCGTTATACAAGGAACCTTCGGCTTCTTAAAAGCTCTCATGCCTTCTCTTGGGCTTAGTACAAGGACCTAGAGACCTCTACAGGTATAGGAACAGAACCTAGTCATCAGTTTGCTAGAGCTATCTTTCTGAGTCAAGTGTCAGGCCTGTTAATGGGTTGACCTTCATCCCTTAACATACCAGGCTTCTCTTGGGCATCATACAAAGATCATTCAATACCTGAGAATCGATTTCTCAAAACACCAGTAGACTTGGACAATCTCAATACCCTTTGGATTTTCCATTTCCTTAAAGAACAGGAAATAATCCGGATCCTCTGATCAATTCCAAAGCACAACAATACCTTTAATCGTACCCTTTATAAGAACTGATTTTCTCTTTTATCCAACATACTGGACCTGTCACTAAACTGAAACAGTCACCAACACAATAACCTCCTCTTGGGCTTTGTACAATGATTCTCCCCAGCGGAGCTAACCTTTTCACACTCTCTTGTTGAGTATAAAAGACTCTCTTGTTGGGTCAAACCTATTTAGCCTCCATCTCGGACTTCGTTCGAGATAAAAATCACTCTCTTATTGAGTGTAAAAGACTCTCTTGTTGAGTCACTCCCCTCTCAGCCCCCATCTCGGGCTTCGTATGAGATACAAAATCACTCTCTTGTTGAGTATAAAAGACCCTCATGTAGAGTCAAAACCTTTTAGCCTCCGTCTTGGGCTTCGTACAAGACACATATAAAAGCAGTCTCTTATTGAGTCAGTCACTTGTTAGCACTCTCTTGTTGAGTCAACCCCTTTTAGCCTCTCTCTCGGACTTCGTACGAGACACATAAAAACACCCTCTTGTTGGGTCAATAGCCTTCTCTTAGGCTTTGTATAAGAAAACCCCGGTTGAGTCAGTCAACCTTTTAGCATCAAAATCTGTACCTTGCTCACAATATACAAACGTCAACAACTCCTTTTCCTTCATCTAATTGCTGTAAGCGACAAGCCTCTGGATTATTTACATCCATGCCACTGTCCCTCTTTTAGCATGAGAAATTCCTAAGGAAAGATGGCATTGCTCTAAACTGAGTTAAAGTCTTCTCCTTCAGGTTAAAAATCCCCTATAAAGGAAATTATGGCATTGCTGGATTCACATATCCCAGTTAAAGTAATTCTCCTTTATAATCAGTCACCCAACAGTTGTGACCAACAGACCAAATATCCCCCTTTAGAGATGACAAATACTCTCTAAGGTCAAAACCCTTCAGTTTCACATCTTGGGCTTTGAACAAGATACAAACCACATTTAGCTTAACGTCTTGGGCTTTGAACAAGACACCAAAACAAACTTTTTTTCCTCCCATAGAATAAGAGGAACTACGATCGCTCTGAGTTCCCAGTTTCGTTAAACGGGAATACGTAGGCATAAGATTGGAAAAATCTTAGTGAGCATACTAATAAAAAACCTAAAACCCAGTATCTCCACCAAATTAAACCAAAAGCATCAAATCTAAACACATTAACATCTTACCTCACAAATAGTCCAGGCACTCTATTTTTTTAACAAAATAACCTAAGAGAGACCCACAATCTTAATAGCATCTGTAAACCAACCGTCACCTGTTTAAACTCAGTATGCAAGCAGGGTTAATTGGAGACATCTATTTCCCTTCCTTAATCAGCTTAACAGGATAAAAAATGAATCGAACTATAGTACCCGAAAGCGATAGTGCTTCGCCACCACGCAAAAATTCGCGCTACAGAAAAATAGCGACTTCACTGGGGAGCGCGAGATCTTTTTCTCTTCCCATCTCTTAGGTAGAAACCTTAAGAAAGTGCCACGGGAAAAAATGGCGCCCACCGTGGGGCCCGTCTTCTCTTTCCTACAATCCTTACGGTAAAAAGCCCTGAGTTCTCGAAATGTCACAGAAATGGCGACTCTGCTGGGGAGTCATTGTCTGTATAGGACCATAAGACTAGAGGTCTAGGATGATTAAGACAAATATATATACTGCTTTTCCTAATTGATATCTGTGTTTATTTTTCTGCTAATGGGAATGCGTGTGATGCTGCATGTGGAAAGATTCAGTATACACCTAAGATAGGTGATGGCAATGCGGGTAATCTTGCGGGGAGTGAATCCCAGTTAAGAGCCCCTGATCGACCATCAAACTCAGTGGAGACTCCCTTTAAAGATACATTGCCTATACGACTTCGGTTGTTGAAAGTAGTGTGGTCGACTGGGTTATCTGAGAAGCTGAGGTTTTTAGTAGACTTAAGCCATTTTGTAGTGCGGAAGCTATCGAAAATAGTTGTCGCGCGATACTACCCTCATCTGAGATCGCTCTAGGATACATCACCTCGCTGGTGATCCGCTTGCTGTTGTCATCCCAAAAGGGGTCAATGATTTTGCGGACTGGAACAAAAAATACCAGTATAAACCTTTGGGGGGGTAGAGCCTTGACTTCATGACACCGACCCTTGGACCCCGTGTTTTTTCTATGTTTTTGTGTGCTGCATTCATACATTCATCTAAAAAACATTAAAACCAAAAAAAAATCTTCTCTTCTAGTCTCTCTTTTTCAAATTAAACTAAGACAATGATTGCAAATATCAAAGAAAGGAGATTGCGCTAATGGATTTCGGTAGAAGGAAAACTCATAAGTACACCTTCAAGGTTCCAAAGTTAGAGGATTTAAGAGGTTTGGCGAGAATGATCCCCTACCACGAGGTTTTCAGAGCCAAGTATGGAGGACTGCTGTCTCTATTAAGGGTCCATGTAATCGAAGGAATCATGTCCACACTAATCCAGTTCTACGATCAGGTCTATCACTATTTCACATTCCCGGATTATCAGCTTGCACCAATGCTGGAGGAGTATTCTCACCTGACTGATTTATGTAACACCCCAATTCCCATCGCAAATAAATAATACATAAATAAAATCAGAGTAACTAAAAATTTATTTTTCCGACAGAAATAAGGATGCCACATTTGAAGAAAGAAAATACATTCCCTGCTCATAAATTTGATACATAACACAAAATGGAATCACCTCAAAGGGAAACTTTTTCCATATAAAAGGAAAGTTCAGTTATGGAATAAAGCGGAAAGATCCATAACTGACTTGTTTTACAAACTAAATTGTTTTATAACACCAAAATATTCATACAAACGTAATACAAAATATATTCACCAAATGTATACATATATAACTAAAGCGTTCCCCGACTCCCGTGATACGTATCAGAGCAGACACCATGACCGACAAAAGAATGGAGAACTAATCTTCACAAAAGCCTCCGAGACTCAAATCTGCAATTGCCTCATAAAGCAACAAACCACAGCAAAAGGGTGAGAAATAACAACTAAATCAAGATTGCATAATAATATGCAAACACACATTTAAACACATGTATAAATCATCTCACCCATACCATCACATACTAACACATATAGCACGCCACAAATACAAAACATATCACACATAATCCAACCACAGCTATGACATATGGAACCACACCACCGCATCACCACAAAACATAGCATATATCATTTATCCCCACATAACCACATGTTCACACATAATGCATATGTCTATACACAAAACATATCATTCCTAACCAATGCATTTAACATGAATGCATATCAATTCACCAATCCAATCACAAACTTAACACATAATCACTCCATTCACAAAGGCATATCAATCATGCACAATCCATTTATCAACAATGCATATCAATCATGCACAATACATTTATCACAAATGCATATCACAATTTCTCGCACATAATAAATCCATTCATGATTTATGCAAATGCACAAACACCGACACAACGACTCTATGCAATGCACATGTGGTACCATCCATCCATCATTTCTCGTCACCAGTTCACTCAGGAACTCTGCTGGAATCATCGCTTGTTACTTAATGTAACTCCCCGTCGGGCACACGATGTTCCCCGTCGCTCACACCTCTTATTTTTAAGGCACACGATCTGATCCGATCGCTTTAGGTCCTCTTATTTTTAAGGCACACGATGTTTATGGATCGCTCACACCTCTTTGTATAAGGCACACAACTCGATCGCTCACACCTCTTTGTATAAGGCACACGATCATCTATAACCATCGCTCACACCTCTTATTTTTAAGGCACATGATCCATCAGGTCGCTTTAGGTCCTCTTATAGCGGATTCCCTCTGGAATCGATTCGTTGCTCACACCCACTAGGGCACACAACATCACAAGATGCATATCATGATGCTTCACACACAAGAACTCATGCCAATCAAATCCATCTTCACAATTCAACCATATGAATTATCTCATCATCATTATTCATGCATTAAAAACACTTTAGACAATGCATTTCAAACCATAATGGCCACCACACACCATACATTGAATTTCACACAAACAATGCATTTCATCACAAACCACAAACCACAACAATCATACAATCACAATTACTTCCACATGGGATTCACACCACAAAGGCTACCCACAATACATCATAACAACATACATTGATATTCAATCAAACAATGTATTTTACCACACAACAACATCATTAATCACGCATCGAGGTCCAATCCAAACAATGCACATATTTTCCATAAGGCCACAACCCATCATCACAACATTCCATCATGTATATTCACATCATATAACAGCACACACGCTACACGTTAAATATCAAAAGCATATAGCAAGATAACACGTCAATCGCACACAATTAACGCGATAAAAAACCGACAACCCGACTATTTTTCAACAAAACACGAATTAATTAAATCATCTTTTACCCTCCAAACCATTTTAATAGAAAGAATATTTCATTAGCTTTCCAATGCTTCAAACGGGGGTCAAAACGGACTTACGGTTCAAAAGTTATGAAGAAAACAAAATCGAACATTTTGGAAAATTTGTGTCACGCGCAGGTATGCTCAGGTTGAGTCTTTAGGTCGACTCAAGGTTCTTTAGGTCGACTCATAAGTCCTTTAGGTCGACTCATACTGCGCAAAATTTGTTAAAAACTCAGTTTTCGATCGTTAAATGACTTTCGGACCTCCGATTTCGATTCCGTAAAAAGCTGCGATCTCAAAATTCAACATACTACAATATTTTCACTATTAAAAAGCCATCCAACATATTTTCCATTTTTGAAATATTTTGAAACATAATTTTATCAATTTATCCCAACTCCAAACTCGCTCAAAACCACTCGAAAACACACAAACAACCATTCCCGATTAATTCCTATCCTCACCCGACTATACTACACAACTTATTCCAAATTCTAACCGTGAAAACATCGATTTCCACTCGATTTACCATTAATGCCCTAAACTCCAATTCTCGATAACTCGACACCAAACCCCCAAATCTCACCAACGTGCCTTTCCGATTAAACCAACTCCTCGCTCGACTATTCTACACGAACAGTTCTGAAATCTAACCGCGAAAACATCGATTTCTATCAATTGTTCATAATTCTAATCAAATAGAAAACATACATATTTCAACCAAACAAACACATACATATACATATACAATCAAAATATAATTGAAACTTCTCACCCTTAACCGATTATTCGCGATTGAAACGGAGATTTCCTCGATTTTCCTCTTTCTCCTCTTCTCTCTTTTCCTTCTCTTCTTTCTCTCTGTTTTTCTTCTTCTTTTCTAACTTTCTCTTTTTCTCTCTTTCTAACAAATATATATATATATAATACTTATTATATAATATAAATCCAATAGGGTAAAATATCTCCAATTGATATTTTGTCTTCTAATACCAATTGATCAATTATTAGAGTTACCTTAAAATACTCTCTTTTTCTCTCAAATCTCTATTCATAAAAATATCTAATTTTTCTAAAATATCTAACTAATCAAATGACCATTTTACCCTTACGCCCAAATATCTCCCACACTCTCTCAAAACGCGATAAAACATAAACATACCGATGAAAAACATATCGTGCAATACAAGTTAAAAAGAAAAATATAATTTAATGCAAACATTTTACCTATCAGAGAAATTAACCAATTAACTCAATTAGCAGGTAAAATACAATAAATTCACACATTTCACAAAATTCACATAAATGAAATAAATAAATACAATTAAACAAATCGGGGCGTTACAACTCTCCCCCACTTAGACATTTTCGTCCTCGAAAATATAACTGATACGAACAACTCCGGATACGACTCTCGCAAACGACTAACGAACTATCAGGCCAACAAAAGCACACCACGAATATCACAAACTGACAAACCGCCTCGCCAATAGCAACTACTACAACGACACGACAATGACAACAACTACAACGACAAGATGCAAAACCCATACAATGCACTTGACGACCAACTAACGACTCAAAGAATACCTAAGTTACGAACACACAGGTTCACTCTTGAACCAAAACATAACAAGATCGTTACCATCACCGTAGGTAACACTCCCCTAATTCCCCATCATAGGAATTAACCACACGCACTCGAACCAGCACAATGGAAACGAGGCAACAACAAAGACAAGAACCTAAAGTTCCACGACACCACATCGTTTCAACAACCTCTACATAACCACAATACCAACATCCTTGTCACCCAACATCAGTACAACAATGCTACGATTCCTCAATCGAACATACAACCAAAACAACCATCTACATAGTAGCCCATGAATAATATTCAAACCTTTCACCTAACACTTCCATTCTGAAACGTCCAATGGTCTCATCATTCCTACCGTTTTCCACTATTCAACCTTTGAACTCTTGCAAGTCACACACGCATATACGAATTGTGCCACATCACACTTTCGATGCGTACTCTGATTACTCGTAACCATCAAAACTACCAATTCCACGTCCAAAGTCTAACTCTTTCTCATATTCGCCAAAACTCACTGTTCACTTTTAATATACCCAACCTCACACTCTCCTGTGTTAGCTTACACACCAGACACAAGTCTCTGAACTGCTCAACCAACTCTAATTTTCTGACCATCAAAATAGACATATGTAAAGACTTTCGACTTAACTCTTCAGGCACAACATTAGCTTTACCAACAGGCTAATTCCATCTAAAGTCATAACTCATCATAGATTCTAACCATCCTCGTTGTCTCATACTCTATTCCTTCAGACCAAACAAGTACTCTAAACCCTTGCGATTACCAAAAACTTCAATCCTAGAACCATAAAGATAATACCTCCAAATTTTCCAACACAATACCACCACAACCAATTCCAAATCCATAATAATACAGATCCTTTTATGAATCCTCAATTGGTGTAAAGCATAAGCCACGACTTTACCTTCTTGCATTAACACACTTACCAAACTCATCAAAGACACATCCCAATACCTCACAAACATTCCTGACGCATTACTAACACCAAATAACATCACTGCCCAACCAAATTCCAAAAGATACAAATTCTTAAAGCTTTTACAAAACTTTCCACTGGGGAACTGGTTACTCACATACAAGCTTAACCGAGTAAATAATAGACTAATCCGATGATAACAAACCTAACCAGTCTCATTAAAAAGATTAAAGCCTCAACTCACAAAATTCACTATCCTTATTAAATGATCCAAACAATTGTAATTTCGATCCAACTCAACAAAACCATTCAAATCATCTATTCCCGAAAGTGGACACTTATTCTCAATCGTTACATTATTCAATTGTTAGTAATCCATACACAAGTTCTTCTCTTAACAATCCAAATTCCATAAATCCCGACCTGTCGCAACAACCAACCAAAAAGAACTCTTAAATATTACATCCACACCTAAGGGTTCTCTCAAAATTTCCATTAATGCTCTACAATTCCAAAGACTCCAAACCTCACCAGAACTCTAAGTTTTGCTTTCCATAGTCTCAATGCCGTCATACACATCATACTTGTTATTCCATTCAATCATCATTCTCTTTGTGTTACTAACAAAACTGGAGCTCTATAAGACAACACCTTAATGTTCCATCCAAAAACACATCTGAAAACCATGCACAACTGACGGCCCATCACTGTGACTTCCTGCCAATTTCCCAGAACACTATTATCACAAACATGACCAACATCTGCGTCTCACTTCCTAAAAATTCCTCTACTTACTTAGCAGATCCAGACCTCAAATCTTCATCTTCGTCCAATTTGAGTTCACACTTTACTCCCTGAGAATAACCATTAATGATACCCAATCATCCTCTCTCAATGACTTCCCAACTGGACCAACATATCAAAACCTTTAATCCATTTCATCTTCCGATAGAAGAATCTTCATCGACTTAACAAAACAATCCGTAACCATTTTCTCAATTCTCAACAATTCATTTCACCCACTATCAAAGCCGGAAAGACACGCCTATTCCATCCAACTTAATTTTCGTCTGCTATCAACAAGAGATTAAGGGTGATCAGTTCCTCAATTTGCCAATAGACAGTCGACAATCATGATGGGACATAAACCATCTTTACCAAACTATAATAGCATTACTTACATCTCATGCACAAAACTACCTAAGGCACAAATCCTTAGATAACATAAACCTTACCTCCACATTCCCTCCGGAACCGGGAACCACACTGTCCAAAGAGCACTTACAATATTGCAATTCACAACACACGGAGCCAACGCTCCACACCTGAAGCAACTTGGAGAAGTACCAGCTTCTCCCCCACTTATCTCATTCTCAATCCTGAAAACAAAGGATTAGAAAACCAGAAAGTACTGACAGTGTTTCCCACACATATCACGTACTAAGGGACAAACAACATCGACAGTATTCAACTGTCACACCAACTGAGTCAACAACTTGGCCGGACGGACCGACCTGCTCTGATACCACTTATGTAACACCCCAATTCACATCGCAAATAAATAATACATAAATAAAATCAGAGTAACTAAAAATTTATTTTTCCGACAGAAATAAGGATGCCACATTTGAAGAAAGAAAATACATTCCCTGCTCATAAATTTGATACATAACACAAAATGGAATCACCTCAAAGGGAAACTTTTCCATATAAAAGGAAAGTTCAGTTATGGAATAAAGCGGAAAGATCCATAACCGACTTGTTTTACAAACTAAATTGTTTTATAACACCAAAATATTCATACAAACGTAATACAAAATATATTCAACAAATGTATACATATATAACTAAAGCGTTCCCCGACTCCCGTGCTACGTATCAGAGCAGACACCAAGACCGACAAAAGAATGGAGAACTAATCTTCACAAAGCCTCTGAGACTCAAATCTGCAATTGCCTCATAGAGCAACAAACCACAGCAGAAGGGTGAGAAATAACAACTAAATCAAGATTGCATAATAATATGCAAACACACATTTTAACACATGTATAAATCATCTTACCCAAACCATCACATACTAACACATATAGCATGCCACAAATACAAAACATATCACACATAATCCAACCAAAGTTATGACATATGGAACCACACCACCGCATCACCACAAAACATAGCATATATCAATTATCCCCACATAACCACATGTTCACACATAATGCATATGTCTATACACAAAACATATCATTCCTAACCAATGCATTTAACATGAATGCATATCAATTCACCAATGCAATCACAAACTTAACACATAATCACTCCATTCACAAAGGCATATCAATCATGCACAATCCATTTATCAACAATGCATATCAATCATGCACAATACATTTATCACAAATGCATATCACAATTTCTCACACATAATAAATCCATTCATGATTTATGCAAATGCACAGAGACCGGCACAACGACTCTATGCAATGCACATGCGGTACCATCCATCCATCATTTCTCGTCACTAGTTCACTCAGGAACTCTGCTGGAATCATCACTTGTTACTTAATGTAACTCCCCGTCGGGCACACGATGTTCCCCATCGCTCACACCTCTTATTTTTAAGGCACACGATCCGATCTGATCACTTTAGGTCCTCTTATTTTTAAGGCACACGACGTTTATGGATCACTCACACCTCTTTGTATAAGGCACACTACCTGATCACTCACACCTCTTTGTATAAGGCACTCAATCGTCTATAACCATCACTCACACCTCTTATTTTTAAGGCACACGATCCATCCGATCGCTTTAGGTCCTCTTATTTGTAAGGCACACGATGTTATAGGGGATTCCCTCTGGAATCGATTCGTTGCTCAAACCCACTAGGGCACACAACATCACAAGATGCATATCATGATGCTTGACACACAAGAACTCATGACAATCAAATACATCTTCACAATTCAACCATATGAATTATCTCATTATCATTATTCATGCAATAAAAACACTTCAAACAATGCATTTCAAACCATAATGGCCACCACACAACATACATTGAATTTCACACAAATAATGCATTTCATCACAAACCACAAACCACAACAATCATACAATCACAATTACTTCCACATGGGATTCACACCACAAAGGCTACCCACAATACATCACAACAACATACATTGATATTCAATCAAACAATGTATTTTACCACACAACAACATCATTAATCACGCATCGAGGTCAATCCTAACAATGCACATATTTTCCATAAGGCCACAACCCATCATCACAATATTCCATCATGTATATTCACATCATATAATAGCACACAAGCTACACGTTAAATATCAAAAGCATATAGCATGATAACACATCAATCGCACACAATTAACGCGATAAAACCCAACTATTTTTCAAAAAAGCACGAATTAATTAAATCAACTTTTACCCTCCAAACCATTTTTAATAGAAAGAATATTTCATTAGCTTTCCAATGCTTCAAACGGGGGTCAAAACGGACTTACGATTTAAAAGTTATGAAGAAAACAAAATAGGACATTTTGGAAATTTTGTGTCACGCGCAGGTATGCTTAGGTCGAGTCTTTAGGTCGACTCAAGGTTCTTTAGGTCGACTCATAAGTCCTTTAGGTCGACTCATACTGCACAGAATTTGTTAAAAACTCAGTTTTCGATCGTTAAATGACTTTCGGACCTCCGATTTTGATTCCGTAAAAAGCTGCGATCTCAAAATTCAACATACTACAATATTTTCACTATTAAAAAGCCATCCAACATATTTTCCATTTTTGAAATATTTTGAAACATAATTTTATCAATTTATCCCAACTCCAAACTCGCTCAAAACCACTCGAAAACACACAAACAACCATTCCCGATTAATTCCTATCCTCACCTGACTATACTACACAAATTATTCCAAATTCTAACCGTGAAAACATCGATTCCCACTCGATTTACCATTAATGCCCTAAACTCCAATTCTCGATAACTCGAAACCAAACCCCTCAAATCTCACCAACGTGCCTTTCCGATTAAACCCACTCTTCGCTCGACTATTCTACACGAACAGTTCCGAAATCTAACCGCGAAAACATCGATTTCTATCAATTGTTCATAATTCTAATCAAATAGAAAACATACATATTTCAACCAAACAAACACATACATATACATATACAATCGAAATATAATTGAAACTTCTCACCCTTACCTGATTATTCAAGATTGAAACGGAGATTTCCTCGATTTTCCTCTTTCTCCTCTTCTCTCTTTTCCTTCTCTTCTTTCTCTCTGTTTTTCTTCTTCTTTTCTAAGTTTCTCTTTTTCTCTCTTTCAAACCAATATATATATATATATATATATATATATATATATATATATATATATATATATATATATGTAATACTTATTATATAATATAAATCCAATAGGGTAAAATATCTCCAATTGATATTTTGTCTTCTAATACCAATTGATCAATTATTAGAGTTACCTTAAAATATTCTCTTTTTCTCTCAAATCTCTATTTATAAAAATATCTAATTTTTCTAAAATATCTAGCTAATCAAATGACCATTTTACCCTTACGTCCAAATATCTCCCACACTCTCTCAAAACGCGATAAAACATAATCATACCGATGAAAAACATATCGTGCAATAAAAGTTAAAAAGAAAAATATAGTTTAATGCAAATATTTTACCTATAAGAGAAATTAACCAATTAACTCAATTAGCAGGTAAAATACAATAAATTCACACATTTCACGAAATTCACATAAATGAAATAAATAAATACAATTAAATAAATCAGGGTGTTACAATTTACATATTACTAATCAAGCTCCCTTTTCTGGACTGGAAGAAATTCCAAAGGATCAGACCATTGCAAGAGCAATTTATTTGGACGAGTCAGAAGTCAGGACTCACATGACCACTAAGGGTGGCATACAGGGTTTGCCAGCCCAATTCTTGATAAAGAAAGCCCTATACTTTGCTAGTAAAGGGAACGTGGCCGCTTTCGAGAGCATCTTTGTTTTGCTCACCTACGGGTTATTTTTATTTCCCAACATCGATAACTTTGAACATATCAACGCCATTAAGATTTTCCTGATCGGAAACCCCGTACCAACCTTACTCATAGATGCGTATCATTCGGTACATTTAAGGAATTTATACAGCGGAGTGTCGCATCTGCGAAAATCAACCGACGGAAAGGAACAGAAGAGTCGCCAACAAATGTTATTTATCCCGAAGCAGGGAAAGGAAACGATCGAAGAAAACCTCAACAAAGGGAAAGACGTGGTCATCGCAACCATAGCCTGGGTTCAGGAGTCGGTTACGCGAGAGGAAGGTATTAGCACCCCCCTCGCGTCCATCGTACTCGATGGGATCCACGCTTGTTGTTATCGATCAAAGGGTGTAGGGTATCTGAAGCTCAACTGCTAAACGGGAAACGGAACGGGAGAAACGGAAAAAAAAAGAAAAGAAGTGACTCGATAGGACATCGTACGTCCTAGGCCTACATATTCCCTCGGGTGCGGGAAAGGCAGAGTCAAAGTAGTTCGGAACACTACGGAATTGTGGGGGAAGTTTGCTCGCCAAGACATCGCGCCTCGTGCCTACGTATCCTCAATCTGACCGGAAGGAGGAAATCAGAGCAGTCATAGTTCGACCTAACAAAGTCGATTGTGATTTGTGTTTTTTAGTGGAAGACGCCAACGTTCACGTTATAGCAGTTTAGGTGTTACCACTCATTGCTTGGAGTCTTACGTGTTTACCTATTTGCGGTAGAACAGAAATAACGTATCCTTTACGAAGGGAGTGAATGAGATGAGAAGAGAATCCCGAAGGAAGACGAGTGTTTGTTTTTGTTTTTTAGAAGAAATTGTTTTGATTTTTGGTGTTTGTAACTCATATTGCACTAAAGTCTATGACATAGGAGCGAATGCGTCACATGGTCGGCCCCAATGGAACGTAGGCTAAACACTCTAGAAAGGTGAAGGGAGACCTTCCGCCTTCCATTTCTCATGTACTTAAGGTTCATGGCGTACAATACTCGTTTCCTTTATTACATGTTTTTTATTTTTGTTTTGAGATGAGAGAAGAAGGACTCAAGTTGAAAAGAAAAAGCAACTAAGGGGAGACTAAATGAGTTCCTAATGTTATCATGCATTGATGGCCCTATAGTTGAATTACGAAAAGGAATCTACCTAAAGGGCAAGTAGGGATTTGACTACCTAATGCTTATCTTACCTTACCTTAATCAAAAATTAAGGTTAAGCTAAGATCCCAAAGGGGTGTGAAAGAGTTGTTCAAACAAGCATTATATCACGCAATCCACAAGTAAAGGAATAAGAGTAAACAAATGAAGAAGAAGATGAAAGAAGAATGAGTATTCATACTCAAGTGACTTACCTTGCAAGCAACCTAAGCAACATTAATTAAAGAGTGTAAAGCACAAACATTAGTTGCTAATTGAATGGAAAAGTTAAGCATACTACTCCTAAACTAAGACTAGTTTACTTGAATTGGTATTAAAGGTAACATACAACTATGAACAATGTAAGATGAGTCCTAAGAGTACAATAACATGTATAGGTCAGTAGGTACATCTAATTAACTTCTACCTATGTTATCATGTTAAAGGAGATCAAACTATGTCAAACTATGCACCAAAACTTTGCACAAATGTACATTGCTCACAAACTTGATGAGAATAGATGTTTAAGCATCATAAAAGTGAATTAAAACATGATTATACCTCAATGTCAGAAGTGAATGAAGTGTATTAAGATGTGTAAATGTCATTAGAAAAGTATGTAAGTCATGTATTAAAGCAATCACAAAGTTTGAATAAGTTATGCACAAGTAATATCAACTTAGAATGCAACATGCAAGCATTGTTCATGCAAAGGACATGTGAGGATGGATGTATGATATGGCAAAGTGTAAGTTCAGAAATGATGTCATATTAAAAATGGCCCAAACAACTTACAATTGTCAAATGGAATTCAAAACATTTCAAGTTTAGAAACTAGAATGAAACAAATACCAAACAATGTCATTTAAGTTCTTAGAAGTTATCAAACTTGTAACACAAGCAAAAGAAGAACATGAAATGAACGTACAAATGCTAGATGGGTCAAAGTCAGTACCTAATGACCTCAAATAGGTCCTATTCAAGTCCTACAAAGTTAGAAGAATAAGGAGCATACAAGGATTAGGCAACTAAACAAACAATGTTCAAGTAGAAAGTGTAAAACAAAAGTTATGTTCCAAGTGATGTGAAATGCAATTAGATATCATTATGTGTCATGTAAAGGAATGTGTACATTAATTATCATTTATGATGTGGAAAAATGCAAGTTGGAAGCATCATGTTAAGGTATACTTAACAAACACACAAGTGAACACAAGCTTATGCATTGATGCAACATTTACAAGTCATGCAACTTTAACAAGGATAAGATGAGATTAAAAGGAAAGTGAGAATGATTAGTAATGCAAAAATTAAGTACCTATACCATTCCTTATTGGACTTTCAAGTTCTAAAATGAAATGGCAAAAGAAGGTGCTCAAGAGGTCCTAAAAGAATGCACAAAGTTCATGCACATTGATGTTCACATCCAAAAATATTTAAGTCAATTCATAATGCAACGAAAAATGACCTATTGTCGGAATTCTAGAGACCTATAATCTTAATTATATATGTCCACAAAGGTCTCAACAATTTAGCAATGAATGGCATAGAACATATCATTAAATCCTAAGGCATAATCTTGAATCAACACACATGAACAAAGGTGCATTTAACAATCCAAAGGAGCATGATCAAATACTTAAAAAATTAAATGAAAGCAATAAAATTGATGAGAACCCAATGGCTGAACATCCCTCAAAATATAGGGCCAAAATTCCTCTTGATTAAATCCAAACAATGCCTAAACAATCAGTTATAGTCACTTAACAAACAAGCATAAGAAATGACTCTAAAACCTATTCAAAAATGACTTAAAAAATCCCTAAAAAATACACAAGATCCATTGATATGTGTCAAACATAATATCCAATTGGTGTGGAAAAATTAAATTTGAAACTACCTGAGAAAAATATTTTATTAAGTGTGTATTAATGGATATGAACATATGAACAAGTTTCAAAGAAAATTGTGGTAAAAATATCAAAATGAGTTAAAATTGGAAATAAAAAATATAAAAAATTAACTGACATATCCATAGGGTCTCATGAATTAATTGGGGATTTTTAAGTATTTTCTACTATTTTTATTAAAATAATTTTGAAACAATTAGAAAAAAAAAAATAAAAACAAGAAATAAAGTCAGGGGGGTGCGTGAATAGCAAAAGGCCAGTTAGAAACACTGATGGGCTCAAAACTAGGGGGTGTGAAAGGCACTTGGGTTAAGTCCAATGCGCGTGAAGCCTGATGGTTCATGATATGGTCTTCAGTCAAAGATTTTGATTCAACATGGGCCACACGATCAGGTCAATGCAAGATGATCAAGATGTATGCCAATCAAATGGTATGGAATGAATGATCATGGTAACACATATCCACATCGCACACACACTGCCATCCAAATTATTCAGAAAAAGAAAAAAGGAAATAAGAAGAAAAAAGAAGGCACGTGAGGAGGAGTCTCCTCATAAATGAGGTGGCACGTTAACACGCGTTAGATCACACAACAAGAACGGCCCAGATTAAAACATGGTGGGGGCCGAATTCCGTTAGGGTTTAGGGTTTGGCTGCCGGACTGGATATTCGGTCACCTTCTCTAGTGACCCAACCACCGTGCGCGATGCAATTTTTTCCAGAAATCCACCATGAGTACATCAAACTGACCAGAATTTCACGCAGATTAAGAATATGCCACTAGTTTTTCCATATCATGCATATTTAACTCAGATCGAAGAGATCTTTATGAGCCCTAAAAATCAAGAAACGCTACATTTTTCCTAACTTTCTAGCCAGCAAATATTGCCTCCCTAAGGAGGACTCAATATGCAACTAAGTACATGCTCATGGCCACAGGTTTAGCTACACATGATGCAAAAAGTTTGTGATTATTACGTGACCGGAAACATCGATTCTAAGCTCCAAGAAACCCAAATAACTTCCCGCAGGTCTTGAGATCAACCTCCAAAGCAAATAAATGCTTATACATGCTTGAAACTTGCTGCAAATGAAGATTGATGATGATGGGAGTGAAATTCGTGATGGCTTCTATGGATGTTTCAGTTACACACTCTTGCGAACTGAAGCAAGAATATATCAGATATTGAGGGAGTTTGTGAAGAAAAAATAGAGAGAAGGCTTAAGATCAAGGAGTTCCAAAGCTTCAGATTCTTAGAGTGAAAAATGGAAATTCTGGTGATTTTTGGATTCTAATGTAACTAACTCAGTTAAGGGATGATTAAGGGCTTTTATATGTAGTTAGTGATATGGTTAAAATGTAATCAGGGTTAGTAGTTAGTTATAAACCAAGGTTAGTTATCAATTGGAATATTGGTTAGTGAAAGTTGGAAGAAGAATCATGGCTATAGTGTTGCACGGGTTAGTGTAGATTTGGTGAGTGTGATGTATGACCATGATAGCATGATGATAATGGATGGTGATGGAGTGTCAGCTGGTATTTAGAATTATTGGCCCATTAAGTTTTATTTTGCATGGCATACATGGTAAGGTATGTGCATGGTACGCATTATAAAGAGTTTTGTTTGGCTTTATGAGGTAAATGTGATGTACATTGCAATTCACACGCATGCTGCAATGTTTTTTTGACAACAATTCTTAGCTGAGTTAGTGGATGGCAAATATGGTAAGATGGCATGATGTTGCATAGCGTTACAACCTAAGCATGAAACAAGGTTTGAAGCAATGTATCTCACAATTTATTGAACTAAATCATGTGATCTTGGTGGCTATGGAAAGAGGATGTGTTATAGAACAAATCTTGTGTTGGAAGTTAATCAAAATGGGATCTAAATAATAGAGAAAATGAAGGGTGAAAACCAAAGATCATCATTGCCTTAGACTGGCCAGGCCTGGCTTGCGTGCGTGAGACATATGCTGGGCAACATCCCTCTTTGTTGGTCATAACTTTTCCTTGCAATATCTTGAGATGCACTAATTGAAATAAAAAACTTCCAACATCCAACTTGTAGAGGGCTATGTGGAGAACATCTTTGATGTTGAACGTTTTCCCAAATGACCCTTGCATCATGTAGCAATTCCACCCTGAACATGTATCCCTGTGTACACACAAACCGTTTGATAAAAATCCTTGGCCTGGCACGCATACAAACTGCTCTTGCTGGCCACTTGGCAACTTGAAATGTTCATCTTCAAGACCTCATATCTTTCTCATTTTTTATCTAATTACAAGGTTCTTGGTATGCTTTTGAAGAGGGGAACATGTACTACAACATAGCATTTGGAACATCTTGATTTGGATTTTGTATCATGGAGAAAAGTGCCTCTAAAGGTGGCTAAAAAGAAGTGAAAACTTTCCCAAAATGGAAAGTCAATAGAAACCCTAGATTTCCAAATTGGGTAACTTTTATAATTCTTGATTTTCTTTGATTCCTTTGAAATTTCTTAATAAATTTTTGTTCATTGCCCACCCTTGACATGAGGAACATGTTCTTGACCTTAAAAAGTCAATAGTTGACTTTTTCCCTGACTAATTGACTTTTTCTCCATTCTCTTGTTTTTTTCAATCAATCCTCCAATTGAAACCCTTATGAAAGCAACTAATGGCTCAAATTCCATTCATAGACACTTGGAAACATGTGAAAAATTATGGAATCAAGTCTTACCCAAAAATCTGAAATAAACTAGCTTTTATGCAAAACCCTAATTTGGTCCCCAACAGCTAGGAGAAAATGACTGATCCTCAGAATCCAAATTCCTCTGACTATGATGTGGATTGCCTCAAACCAAGATGATTCATGTGATGAGATCATGTTTAAGACCCAAGAATCCTACTTATGGAGGTGTCTCAAGCTCAAAAGATTAAAACCCTAGTTGATGATCAACCATTATGATGATGCACTCTCCATTCATTCTCTTGCAAAATTGATTTTCTTGATGACATGATGAGCCATATGAGTTGCTTTGGAGATATGGCAAGCTCTATGGATTGATGAATTGTTTCTCATTCTCCTTGCCTTGCACAATATAGAAATGGTGACACCCTTGATACCATGCCTTATGAAAGCTAATGATGCATATGCAAATGTTTATTTTCTAGATGTAAATGAAATATGAAGCATAAGCCATTTATTGGGAATAAATAAGAGGGAAAATTTTGAGGTGTTACACGGAGGAATGATCACGTTTTGTGTACCCTTGCTTTATAAATGGTTCACTTCCCATTTGCCTAAGTCTGCTGCATTTTGGGATAAAAAAAATACTTTACGTTGGTCACAGAGAATCATGTCTCTTACTAACTCTGACATCGATTGGTACAATAGAATCTACGATGGGATCAGAATCATTGACCGTTGTGGAAATTTCCCAAATGTATCCCTTATAGGAACTAAGGGGGGAATCAACTATCATCCAGTGTTAGTTCGTTGTCAATTTGGATACCCAATGAGGCATGTCCCGCGCAATGCTCATTTGGAAGGTTTTTTCTTAAAGGAAGGAGAAAATGACAGGGCACTAAAGACGGAAATAGTGCACGCTTGGAAACACGTTCATAGGAAAGGACGAGAGTCTCTAGGAAAACCAGACTGTGTCTCGATGGAGCCTTATCTCCACTGGGTACAAACTAGAGCTCTCAAGCTGAGGATGCCTTACCCCCGTCAGAAGTTCTTCCATTAAGGGACTCTGCCCTTTATTTCATGTCTGAAATGGAAAAACTTCAGGTTACTTTCAGCAAAGTTCACCAGGAGAAGAGGTCTTAGAGGAACAAGTATCGTATTCTTAATATGGAATGTAAGAAAATACAACAGCTATTAAGAGAAAAAGATGCTCTGATTGAGATTTTAGAGTAGCATGCTGTAGAAAATCAGGATGACCAAAGGAATTTGCTTGCTCCTTTCACTTGGCAAAGGAATGACAATCCGACAATGGCCCAAGAGCCCCGGTCAAAGAAAAGGAAAGCACCCGAACCAGCACCTGAACTCTCTTCAGAGAGGACTCAGGATCCATTAGTTTAGATTTCCTTTTTCAGCACTTTGTAATCTACTGTATTTCTATTTCTGCAATCCTTTGAATTCAATAAAACGGGGTTTCCACACTGTTTTATATTTGCAATCCAATTGTTGAAGTTTACTTTAAATAAACAAAAATAATTAATAATCATTGCATATCATTCTCATAAACGCATTCTTCTTGCCTACGAATCTCATGTTTGCGTCTCGATTCTAGAGTCAAACTGTCTGATTCGTACAATACTTGGGCCAATCGTCCGAAAAAGATGGATGATCTCGAGGAAGAGAACAGAGAGTTGAGAGAAGAGATTGACACTCTGAAAGAGGATCTGAGAAAGCTTCATAATGACATGCAAGCTCTAGCAGAAGCTCAAATGCAACAACAAAGGACTGTGATCTCGGAGATCACATCTACGCCCATAGTGGAGAAGTATGATCCTAGGTACAAAATGCTGAAAGATCGTCCTTGGGGCATGCCTATTAACTATATCCTGGAAGGATATGTTTCTCCGATTGCTGAGGATCAGGGAACCGCAGCAGGAACAGCTGGGCCTGAAGGTTACAAACTTCAGGAAAGCGAAGATGCTAGGGGCATGACAGCAAATCCTGAAGGTTACAAACTTCGGGAGGCACCGAGAGTCTCGGCCATAATGACTATACCACAGCCCGTGGTACACACTGTCCCAAAAGGACAGATTCCACAGATACCTTCTGGTGGAAACGACAGCATGTTCGACAGAATGAATGAGTTCCAAGAATAATTCCTGGAGATGCAGAAAGAACTGCAGGCCCTTCGCGGTCAGGATCTATTTGGAAACGACGCCGCGGACCTCTGCTTGGTCCCCAATGTGAAAGTTCCACACATGTTCCAATTGCCCGACTTTGAAAAGTACAAGGGTAACTCTTGCCCTCAGAGCCATTTGGTGATGTACGTTCGGTGAATGTCAGCTCAGACAAAGAACCAAGAGCTGCTCATTCACTACTTTCAGGATAGTTTAACCGGTGCCGCATTAAAATGGTACATGGGTTTAAACCGCGCTACGATCGGCACATTCAGAGATCTTGGCGCTGCCTTCGTTCAACAATATAAATACAATTTGGACATGGCACCGGACAGAGATCAACTCAGATCGATGTCACAAAAGGACAAGGAAACCTTTAAGGAGTTCGCTCAGAGATGGCGTGAAATTGCCGCTCAGATTGACCCTAGGGTTTGACCCTATACCGGACAGAGAACACTAGGGTTTGACCCTATACCCATATTGTACGTGGAGCTACTTTCATTATTACTGGTCAAGGGGAATGTCCAAACTAAGTCTCCTCTTACAGTACCGGAAAATTTGCCTTTTTGGTTCAAAACGGATCAGATGTGTCCTTAACATCAAGGAGGACCAGGGCATAACATAGAAAACTATCTCAGTTTCAAATCCGAAGTACAAAAACTTGTTAGGAGCGGGGTCTTATCTTTCAAGGATACGAATCCTAATGTTCTCACAAACCCGCTGCCTCAACATGAGAAAGCTGCAGTCAATTTGATAGAGGGAGAGTCTAACAACACCTATTAAATTCATGATGTACTCTTGTTAAGAGGCAACTTGGTCAAGATGCATTGTAGAAAGAGCGGATATGGCCATGCGCCACCTCATAAATATCACCAGTGTGATATCTGCTCTAAAAACAATCAAGGATGTTCTGTGGTGCAAGCAGCTCTACAGGAACAATTGGATCTCGGATGGATCCAAGAGAATCGAGTTCGTGGAGTCAACATGACCTATCGAATTCCAACATCATTCAGAACCACGACATCCGTACAATGAATGTCAACTTGGTGGCGGTACACTCAAGGAAAATCCAGTATCATAATCTACCGCGACACGATTATAATTCCTGTCTGACTTGCTCGGTAAATAAACAGGGATGTTCTTTTGTACAAGAGGCCCTCCAGCGTCAGATGGATCTTGGATCAATCCAGGACTACCATGATAGAAATCCTTATCAGATCAACATGATTCAAATCTTTGATATTCGTCTGATGAATGCCAACTTGGTGGAGTTACATGCCAGGCAGGTCCAACTCGGTTTTCTCACTTCACATGATTATCTGAGCTGTAAAGGATGTTGTGAGAGTAACCAAGGGTACGCTCTCGTTCAGAGAACTTTACAACACTTGTTAAACCACTGGTGGCATCCAATCTTTCTGGATGAAGACACGCAATAAATCAGTGTGCTTAATGGAAACCCTACTCGGCGTTAAAGTCAGGATGTTCGATCTATGGAAACAAACCTTGTAAGGTTGCAGTGCATTCAAAGTGGGTGTGGCCAGGTGCCACCACACAACTATGAACGTTGTAGAGTCTGCTCGGAGAATAACCAAGGATGCTACCTTGTGCGGGCAGCCCTTCAAGGTCAGTTGGAACGTAAAGAGATTCACCCGTGTTCGAGTTCTGAGCCAATCAACTGGACGCCAGACTAATTCGCTGATCAAATCAAAGATGTGGTTGTAATCTTTGATCATCAACAGAACAAGGATGTTTATACCATTATCCCTCTACTGGACGAATCAAAGGTTCTTAGCTAGGAACTGATTAAAGTTACTTACGACAGTCAGAAAAATCAGAAGGCTCCTGTAGTTATCTATCTACCGGGACCGTTACTGTATGAATCAGCTAAGGCGATCCCTTACAAATACGGTGCAACAATAATTGAGAATGGAAGGGAAATTCCATTACCCTCCGTCCTGAATATTGCATACATCAGTCGAGTAACACGGAGCGGTCGAATCTTCAACCGAGGAGTTGGAGAACCTATCAAAGAAAAGGAACTATCGACAGAAGCTCCTGATCCACCAGTCCATCAATCCAGTAATCCCGACCTTTCAAAGGACGATGATGAGATGCTGAAGCTCATCCAAAGGAGTGAATACAACATTGTTGATCAGCTGTTACAAACCCCTTCAAAGATCTCAGTGCTATCACTTTTACTCAGTTCCGAAGCCCACAGAGAGGCTCTACAAGAAGTCTTAGAGCAGGCCTTTGTGGAACAGGATGTGTCAATACGACAGTTCGATAGCATCATCTCTAACATCACTTCCTGCAACAACTTAGGATTCAGTGATGAGGATTTTCCAGAGGGGGCCAAAAGTCACAACATGGCGCTCAATATCACAGTCAACTGCCAGGACGATGCTTTAGCCAGCGTATTAGTAGACATAGGATCAACCATCAACGTTATGCCGAAGTCCACTTTAATGCGACTATCATTCAAAGGGTCCCCGATGAGGGGCAGTGAGCTCATCGTCAAAGCATTTGATGGGTCTCGGAAAGCAGTTATCGGCGAAGTCGACCTTCCCATAACTATCGGTCCTTACACTTTCCTAATCACTTTCCAGGTCATGGACGTCCGGGCAGCGTACAACTGTTTATTAGGAAGACCTTGGATACACTAGGCTGGGGCAGTCACTTCGACACTGCACCAGAAACTGAAGTTCGTCAAGAACGATCAACTCGTCACGGTCTGTGGAGAACAAGCCTTAATCGTGAGTAACCTATCATTATCTACTTGTGTAGAACCCGAGGAGGTTGTTGGGACTCAATTCCAAGCACTTTCGGTTTCATCATACAGAGATGCTCTCGAAGTGATCGGGAATAATAATGCAAAAGGATGGGGACAGCTTGTCATTCATACTGACAATAAAATAAAGAAGGGTCTTGGTTTTTCTGCAACCGGCACCCAGACAGCTGCTAACGATGAAAGTCTTCATCTCATTCAGGACTTCTTCCACAGTGGAGATTTCCTTCACCCAGTGCCTAAAGCAGTCCATACCATCAACGAGGGAGATTCCTCTGATACGGATGCGGAATGGAAGTCCTATCTCAACGAGGACGGTTATATGTCCCGGGAAGAGGTGCCTACGCCCTTTTGCTATCCCACACAGAGTCCGAGATTTATACCGAGGTTAGATGTTGAAATGATATACAGAGATTGTGATCCAGAAGGATGTCGTGCTCCACCAAACTCATTCGAGGAGGACACTCTGATGAAGGAAAACTTTGACCGTGACTATTATGGCCCAATGGATGGCCTGCCTATCTGGCAGCCGTACCCTGGAGACTTGGGGCAAGAAGATCAGCCGAACAATGAAAATCAACTGAGCGTCATTGAAAAGAATACCTGTGTCCCCACCATGTCATGGGATCAACACTCAGGGTATTCAGAACCTATCCAGCACGACGATGAATTCACAATGTTCACCGGACTAGAATTCATCAACTATGCTTTTCCCGAGGTCAACGTCATCGAAAGAGACGACTCCACCAGTTCCAAAGAAGTGTGGGACACCTTAGGAAAACCAAGTGGAAAATTTGACTTCGTGGTCAAGTACACAGCTCCCAAAATCTCTCGTATCAGGTTCGAAGATATCCAGCCAACTGGATGGGGAGATATACCTAAGAGCACAAATACTATGCAAAATACAACTGAGGAATCCTCCTACGGCGACTCTGCCTGGGAGACATATTCCAATGATCCTGCTCCACCAGAGATCAGCGTTATTTCTGAAGACAAATCAAGGAAGGTACCAGACTTCGTGATTCACTGAGGAGTTCGCCGTCAATGGGTTGCTGTCGATGTTCTGAGGATTATTCATAAGTCAAAGTAATTGCCATCTTTATCTTAACCTTTCACCCTGCCCAGGTGAAACAGATGTTTTGATAGGGCTCATTTTCTGTAATTATAGGGCTGTAGTTTCAAGAATCGACTTGTTCATAAATAAAATAACGTAGTTCTGTGATCTCTGCATTAATTGCTGTTTTCTCTTTTCGCTCTTCTCAGAAAATGGTAATCCTAAAAAATAATTCAAAATAAACAAGCAGTTTTTCAAAAAAAAATACACTGCACACACTTGCATTTTCACTATCTCTTCTAAACACAAATCATCACGTCATGCAGATTGCTGATTTTAAACCTCGTTGAAACATACAATTCGATGCCTTCTCCCGACTTTGAGTTCCCAGTATTTGGGGCTGAAGAAGAAGTTGACAACGAAATTCCAGAAGAGATCTCCCGATTACTCTGACAAGAGGAAAGGTCCATTGAACCTCACAAAGAGTCATTGGAAACGATCAACGTGGGTTCAGAAAAGGAGAGAAAAGAAATCAGGATTGGGGCACTTCTCAGTCCAACTGCCAAAGAGAGTTTGACAAAACTTCTCAGAGAATTTTCCGATGTGTTTGTTTGGTCCTACAGGACATGCCAGGGTTGGATACCAGCATCGTGGAACATCATTTACCATTGAAATCAGAATGTCAGCCAGTAAAACAGAGGTTGAGACTGACTCACCCGGACATTGCCATCAAAATAAAAGAGGAAGTACAAAAACAGATTGACGCGGGTTTCCTCGCCACGTCAGAATATCCTCAATGGTTAGCCAATATCGTACCCGTTCCAAAAAAGGACGGAAAAGTCAGAATGTGTGTCGATTACAGAGATCTGAACAAGGCTAGTCCAAAGGATGACTTTCCTTTGCTGCACATTGACATGCTGGTACACAGTACAACAAAGTTTAAAGTTTTTTCCTTCATGGATGGATTCTCGGGCTATAATCAAATCAAAATGGCGCCGAAAGACATGGATAAAACTTCCTTCATCACCCCATGGGGTACCTTTTGTTACAAGGTAATGTCGTTCGGTTTGAAGAACGCCGGGGCAACCTATCAAAGGGCCATGACTACTCTGTTTCATGACATGATACACAAGGAAATTGAGGTATATGTCGATGACATGATTGCCAAATCTAAGACAGAAGAGGAGCATGTGACCTACCTATCAAAACTATTCAAGTGGTTGAGAAAGTACAAACTCCGCTTGAATCCCAACAAGTTCACCTTTGGTGTCCGTTCAGGGAAACTTTTAGGGTTCATCGTCAGCGAAAAAGGAATTGAGGTTGATCTTGACAAGGTCAAGGCCATTCAAGAAATGCCTTCTCCAAAAACTGAAAAACAAGTCAGAGGATTCCTGGGACGTTTGAACTACATCTCCAAATTCATATTCCTCATGACCGCGACGTGTGCGCCAATTTTCAAATTACTCAAAAAGAATCAGGATTGCGTTTGGAAAGAAGATTGCCAAACCGCCTTCGATCTGTTGAACCCACCGATTCTATCACATCCAGTGGAAGGAAGACCACTGATCATCTACCTCACAGTCCTAGAGGACTCTATGGGCTGTGTACTTGGCCAACAAGACGAAACCAAAAGAAAAGAGTCTGCCATCTACTATTTGAGCAAGAAATTCACCGACTACGAGACTCGGTACACTATGCTTGAGAAAACTTGTTGCACTTTAGCTTGGGCAGCCAAACTTCTTCGCCAGTACATGATTCGTCACACTACTTGGTTAATCTCAGAAATGGATCCAATCAAGTATATCTTTGAAAAACCTGCTCTCACGGGAAGAATTTCCCGTTGGCAGATGTTGTTATCGGAATATGACATTGAGTACCACGCTCAGAAAGCCGTTAAGGGAAGTAGTTTAGCCGATCATTTGGCTCATTAACCGATTGACGATCAGGAATTAATCGGGTTTGACTTCCTAGGCGAAGATGTCATGTATTTGAAAATGAAATATTGCGATGAATCGCTACCTAGTGAAGGGCTAGAACCAGGTTCCCAATGGGGACTAATCTTTGACGGAGCAGTCAATCATTACGGAAAAGGAATTGGGGCAATCATAAAAACACCTCACGGTACCCACATTCCTTTCACTGCCAGACTTACATTCAAGTGCACAAACAACGAGGCCGAATACGAAGCTTGTATTATGGGTCTCAAAGAAGCGATTGATTTGAGGATTAAGAACTTGGATGTATATGGCGACTCAACCCTGGTTATCAATCAAATCAAAGGATATTGGAACACATACCAATCCAGATTGATTCCTTACAAAGATTATGCAAGAAGGTTGTTACCTTTCTTCAACAAAATCGAGTTTCATCACATCCCTCGTGATGAGAATCACATGGCTGATGCATTAGCCACCCTCTCTTCCATGATTAGTGTAGGTCAATGGACCGACTTACCTAAGATCGCCATAATGCACCTTGAACGGCCCGCTTACATCAGAGTGTATCTAAATTATCATGGTATAGACTGGGAGAAATCACATTATATTGATACAAATCATACAACACCTGCTTATAAAGATATGCAACAGTGGGGTAGCAATCCACAGAGGAACTTAGTTCCTTACACCCACATTTCAGAATTTAGAATAAAAGCGGAAAATCTAAAACTGAATACCAAATATATATATATATATATATATATATATATATATATATATATATATATATATATATATATATATCATGAAAAGTTTGTCATACATCAAGTAGTACATGCAAAAGCCAAAAGGTATATATACATAATACACAAATATCACAAACGGCCTCCCTAACCACCCGGTGTCACATATCAGAGCCGACCGACAAAAGAATGAAGACGCAAAGCTTCACAAAAATACCTCCAGCAACCCTAATCTGCAACGCCTCATAGAGCATTATAAAACAGCAGAAGGGTGAGAAAAACAACCATAATATAATTGCATACAATTATATATAACGCAAAAATACACATATATACGGTTCTCACCACAACTCACACCACAATTCAAACACAATACAACACAAGGTATAATTCATATTTCCATCACCAAGGTATACCAACCATACACATATCCACATATCAATTTATCAATTTTATCCACAATTCCACACATAAACAACTCATTAATGACTTATGTAAATGCAAGAGACCGACACAACGACTCTATGCATATGCACATGCGGTACCGACTTCCATTGTTTCTCATCACTAGTTCACTCAGGAACTCTGCTGGAATCATCGCTCGTTACATCACTGTAACTCCCCGTCGGGCATACGATGTCCAGCGTCGCTCACACCCCACACGGGCACACGACGTTTATGGATCGCTCACATCCCACACGGGCACACGACCCGATCGCTCACACCCCACATGGGCACACGATCGTCTATAATCATCGCTCACACCCCACACAGACACACGACATTATAGCGAATTCCCTCTGGAATCCAAACCGTCACTCAGGACGTCTCAACAATGCATATCATGATGCTTGGCATACAATGACCCATGACATTTAGTATGCACACATATATGCATTCACCTCAATCAACAAAATCACACTTTGCACTTATGCCCAAAACAATGCATTTAAATGCCATATGGCCACAAATCATCAGAACATCATCTAAACACATACATTTACATCATACAATAGCACCTTGCATGATACACATCAATTACGCACAATTACAACGAAAAAAGTCGACAACCGACACTATTCCCAATTTCCGACATAATTAAATCGGCTAACAATTTCCAAATCACCATAATGAGAAAGTACAACTCAATAGCTACACAACGATACTAAGAATGTAAAAATCGGACAAACGGAACCCAAGTTACGGAAGAAAACGAAAACGATATTTTGAAAAGTCCCATTTTACCATTCCCCTGGCCATACGCGTATTGCCCTGAGCCATACGCGTATTGCCCAAATTCCTCGCCATGCCATACGCGTATTGCCCAAGGCCATACGCGTATGGGCAGAGACCATTTTTCCCCAAAAATTCCCATTTTAATTCCAATACGCGTAGGGCCAACACCATACGCGTATTGCCCTGAAATGCTACGCGTATCATACGCAAATGGGCAGATGGCCGGGTAAAATGAAAATCCATACGCGTATTGTCCCATGCCTCGCCCACGTTACGTGTAATGCCAAGGTCCAAACGCGTATGAACATGCCCCATACGCGTATGACCTGGAAAAACCAGAAAAATTCTGCAGAACTTTGTTCTGCGTTTTCTCAACCCAATTCTTCCGATTTTCACCCACACCCAGAAAATTACCAATACAATGCATAGCAACATGTATCTATCATGTGTCAACAATAATGAACACTAAAAACATGATTTCCAACACATTTAATCAATTTCTAATCAATTTTACATAGTATAGGTTTTACTAAATATTTCCAATTCAATCCAATAACAACCACAAATACATATACATAATCATACACAAGCATACGATAATTGAGTTTCGCACCCTTACCCGATTAAATCGATTCTAGAAGTTGATTTTCTTTGATTTCCCAAGTTTTTCTCACTATTTCTCTTCTTCTTCTTCTTTTTTCTCCTCTTTTTCTTTCTTCTCCTTTTCTTTCTCTCTATTTTTCTCTCTTTCTATTTTCTATTCTATTCTAACTTAATGAAAAATATTATGAAAAGACCAAAATACCCCCATACTCAATTATCTCGCAAACGATCCCAAAACCCGATAAAATATCACAACATTGAAAAATAACATATTTTCAAATAAAATTCGAAAATAAAATAAAATAATAATAAAATAATCAAAAAGACTCGATTAAATAAAAACACATAAAAACTGGGGCATTACAACTCTCCCCCACTTAGAAATTTTCGTCCTCGAAAATATACCTGAGGCGAACAACTCAGGATACGACTCCCGCATCCGACTTTCCAACTCCCAAGTCAAATTGCCCTCAGCAGCGCCTCCCCATGCCACTTTCACAAGTGCAATGTCCTTGCCTCTCAACCTCTTCACCTCGTGATCCAAAACCCTAACTGGTAACTCCTCGACCGTAAGGTTCTCCCTTACCTCAACCTCATCCATCGGAATCACATGTGACGGATCTAGAACATACTTCCGAAGTTGTGAAACATGAAACACATCGTGCAAATTCGACAAATTCGGCGGCAACGCCACCCTATAAGCCACAACACCCACTCTCGCGGATATCTGGTAAGGACCAATAAACCGAGAAGTAAGTTTCTTCGATTTCAATGCACGACCGACACCCGTTACCGGCGTAACCCTCAAAAATACATGATCGCCCTCTTGAAACTCAAGATATTTCCGTCTCTGATCATGATAACTCTTTTGTCTACTCTGAGAAGTCTTCATTTTCTCTCGAATAAGCTTCACTTTTTCTGTAGTCTACTGTACCAACTCCGGTCCAACCACCGTCCTCTCACCAGATTCGTGCCAACACAAAGGTGTTCGACATCTTCGTCCATACAATGCTTCAAATGGTGCCATTCCAATACTCGAATGGAAACTGTTATTATACGTGAATTCAATCAATGCAAGATAACTATCCCACGCACCACCTTGTTCCAAAACACACGCTCTCAACAAATCTTCCAACGACTGAATCGTCCTCTCCGTCTAACCATCCGTTTGCGGATGATAAGCCGAACTCAATCTCAATTTAGAACCCAACACCTTCTGTAAACTTTCCCAAAATCTCGAGGTAAATCTAGGATCTCGATCAGACACAATACTCAATGGAACCTCATGCAATTTCACAATCACACTGATGTAAATCTCAGCCAACCTCTCCAAAGAAAATCTGATATCAATCAGAATAAAATGAGCCGATTTAGTCAGTCTATCAACAACCACCCAAATAGTATTATACCCTCGCTGAGTACTCGGCAACCCCGTTACAAAATCCATGGAAATGCTATCCCACTTCCCCTCAGGAATATCCAACGGTTGCAACAAACCACTAGGCCTCAGATGTTCTAATTTCGATTTCTGACAAGTCAAACATGCATAAACAAACTGAGCCACGTCTCTTTTCAATCCAGACCACCAAAAAATCTTCTTCAAATCCTGATACATCTTATTCGCTCCCGGATGTATACTCAAATTACTCCGGTGTCCTTCATCCAAAATCATCTTTTTCAACTCTGCATCATCCGTAATACAAATTCTACCTTGGAATCTCAAAACACCATTAACATCCACTTGAAAATCATTATTCGTATCTTTACCTCCCAACAACATCAAATCCACAAATTTCACATCCAACTTCTGTTTCTCACTAACCGTCATCAAAAAATCATTAGTAATCGTCAGCATACCAAGCCTCACGCTATCCGACGTCACTTCATAAACCAAACTCAAGTCCCTAAACGATTCCAAAAGTTCCCACTCCTTAACCATTAAAGCGCACATATGTAACGATTTTCGGCTCAACGCATCGGCTACCACATTAGCTTTACCAGGATGGTAATTCAAGCCAAAGTCGTAGTCCTTCAAGAATTCCAACCATCTACGCTGCCTCATATTTAGCTCTTTCTGATCAAACAAATATTTCAAACTTTTATGATCACTAAAGACTTCAAATCTTGCACCGTAGAGATAATGCCTCCAAATCTTCAACACAAAAACCACAGCCGCTAATTCAAGATCATGAGTAGGATAATTTTTCTCATGCACTCTCAACTGCCTCGAAGCATAAGCCACCACCTTACTGTCTTGCATTAGCACACCACCTAGACCAATCAAAGAAGCATCACAATAAACCACAATGGTTCATTAGGATTAGGCAAAATCAAAATCAGAGCTTTCGTCAATCTTCTCTTCAGCTCATTAAAACTTTCCTCACACCGAATATCCCATATGAACGCTTGCCCTTTACAAGTCAACTGGGTCAAAGGAAGTGCTAGCTTAGAAAACCCTTCAATAAACCTTCGATAATAACCAGCCAAACCCAAAAAGCTTCGAATTTCAGTAACAGATCTCGGAGCCTCCCATTGTAGAATTGCTTTTACTTTAGATGGATCCACAGAAATTCCATTTCCTGAAATTACGTGTCCAAGAAAACTCACCTCCGACAACCAGAATTCACACTTGGACAATTTGGCAAAAAGCTTCCTTTCTTTCAAAACCTGCAAAACAATACGCAAATGTTCCGCATGCTCTTCTCGAGACTTAGAATAAATCAAAATGTCATCAATAAACACAACAACAAATCTATCCAAATGCTCGTGAAAAATACGATTCATGTATTCCATGAACACACCTGGCGCATTAGAAACCCCGAACGACATCACAGAATATTCATAATAACCGTAACGTGTCCTAAAAGCCGTCTTCTGAATATCTTCCTCTTTCACCCTTATCTGATGATACCCTGACCTCAAATCAATCTTACTGAACACACAAGCACCAACCAACTGATCCATCAGATCATCAATCCTTGGAAGAGGATACTTATTCTTAATCGTCACCTTATTCAACTGGCAATAATCAATATATAATCACATACTCCCATCCTTCTTTTTCACCAATAAAACTGGAGCACCCCAAGGCGAAACAGTTGGTCTCACAAACCTCTTCTCCAACAACACATCCAACTGCTTCTTTAACTCAACCAACTCAGATGCCGACATACGATAAGGTGCCATAGATACAGGTCTAGTACCAGGAACTAGATCTATAGAAAACTCCACCTCTCTCTCTGGCGGGAACTCTGAAATATCCTCAGGAAACACTTTCGGAAATTCACACACAACCGGAAACACATCAAGTGAAACTTGACTATCCACAGTCAAAGATGCAAATAAACCAAACAACTGAGCTTCATCCGCCAAAAGTCTCTTCAACTCTTTGGTAGATAAGAAACTCGAGTCTTCGTCTTCCTCAAGAGAAGGAAACCTTACCAGCTTATGATAGAAATCAATCTGAACTCGATTGAATTGCAACCAATTCATTCCCAAAACCACATCTAAACCCTCCAACGGTAAACACACCAAATCCATCTCAAAGTCTTTACCATAAATGGTCAAAGGACAACTTAGACAAACCAAAGAAGTAGTTACTGACCCCATTGCTGGAGTATCAATAACCATCTCACCACCCATCAAAGACAACACAAGATTCAAACGCTTCGCGCACTCAGACGAAATAAACGAATGAGTCGCTCCAGTATCAATAATAGCAACTAAAGGCGTACTATTAATAAAACAAGTACCTCTGATCAGACGATCTGCACTTGAAGTCTGAGTCCCCGCTAAAGTAAATACCTTCCCACTAGTTGGATCTTGCTTCAGTTTCTGACACTTGGTACTAATATGACCAGGTTCACCACAGTTGTAACATTTCACCACATTCTTCCTGGCACAATCAACTGCAACATGCCCTACACCTCCACAATTAGTACACTTCCTCAAATCTTTCCTGCACTCAAACTGACGATGCCCCAACTCACCACATTTATAACACCTCATAGGACCAGACATTCCCCCTCCACTTGACCTTTTCTCAAAATTTCCCCTTTGTTTACCTTTATCAGCTGGTGTCACATACGGACCACCACGAAACTGTTGATTCCCTTTCCTCTCGCTCACACTATTATAGTGAGTAAAACGAGCCTTAATGTCCTCCTCATAAATCCTACAACAGTCCACCAAATTAGAAAACCTCTGAATCCTCTGATATCCAATTGCCTGCTTTATCTCAGGACGCAAGCCATTCCCAAACTTTACGCACTTAGAAAATTCCGCAGTCGCTTCAGCATAATGAGGATAAAACTGCACAAGTTCCACAAACTTAGTAGTATAATCAACAACAGACATATTACCTTATTTTAGTTTCAAAAACTCGATTTACTTCTTTCCTCTTACATCCTCAGGAAAATACCTCCTCAGAAACTCCATACTAAACACAGCCCAAGTAATCTCCTCCTCTGCAGCTTCCAACACATGACGAGTACTAACCCACCAATCATCAGCTTCTTCCAATAACATGTGAGTACCCAGTCTCACCTTCTGATCTTCAGCACAATCCATCACTCGGAAAATCCTTTCAATCTCTTTCAGCCATATCTATGCACCATCAGGATCATATCTTCCTTTGAAGACCGGCGGTTTGTTCTTCCTGAACTCATCATTACCAGCAGCATTAGGTGCACCCTGCACAGCACGAGCCATAGCTTGCATAGCAGCAGCCAAAGCAGCATCGTTCCTACCAGCCATATTCTGTTCATTTCCAATAACAGAAACTATGGTTAAAAAAATAACTCACTCCAACGCCAAAATCGACAAGGACAGACACAAACTGACACGGACTGGCTCTGATACCACTTAATGTAACACCCCTAATCTTAAAGCAGTAAAAGAAAATTCAAAATTTCATCAGAGTGTATCTAAATTATCATGGCATAGACAGGGAGAAATCACATTATATTGAAACAAATCATACAACACCTGCTCATAAAGATATGCAACAGTGGGGTAGCAATCCACAGAGGAACTTAGTTCCTTACACCCACATTTCAGAATTTAGAATAAAAGCAGAAAATCTAAAACTGAATATCAAATATATATATATATCATGAAAAGTTTGTCATACATTAAGTAGTACATGCAAAAGCCAAAAGGTATATATACATAATACACAAATATCACAAACGGCCTCCCTAACCACCAGGTGTCACATATCAGAGCCGACCGACAAAAGAATGAAGACGGAAAGCTTCACAAAAATACCTCCAGCAACCCTAATCTGCAATGCCTCATAGAGCATTATAAAACAGCAGAAGGGTGAGAAAAACAACCATAATATAATTGCATACAATTATATATAACGCAAAAATACACATATATACGGTTCTCACGACAACTCACACCACAATTCAAACACAATACAACACAAGGTATAATTCATATTTCCATCACCAAGGTATACCAACCATACACATATCCACATATCAATTTATCAATTTTATCCACAATTCCACACATAAACAACTCATTAATGACTTATGCAAATGCAAGAGACCGACACAACGACTCTATGCATATGCACATGCGGTACCGACTTCCATTGTTTCTCATCACTAGTTCACTCAGGAACTCTGCTGGAATCATCGCTCGTTACATCACTGTAACTCCCCGCCGGACATACGATGTCCCCCGTCGCTCACACCCCACACGGGCACACGACGTTTATGGATCGTTCACACCCCACACGGGCACACGACCCGATCGTTCACACCCCACATGGGCACACGATCGTCTATAATCATCTCTCACACCCCAAATGGGCACACGACGTTATAGCGAATTTCCTCTGGAATCCAAATCGTCACTCCGGACCTCTCAACAATGCATATCATGATGCTTGGCATACAATGACCCATGACATTTAGTATGCACACATATATGCATTCACCTCAATCAACAAAATCACACTTTGCACTTATGCCCAAAACAATGCATTTAAATGCCATACGGCCACAAATCATCACAACACCGTCTAAACACATACATTTACATCATACAACAACACCTTGCATGATACACATAAATTACGCACAATTACAACGACAAAAATCGACAACCGACACTATTCCCGATTTCCAAAATAATTAAATCGGCTAACAATTTCCAAATCATCATAATGAGAAAGTACAACTCAATAGCTACACAAGGATACTAAGAATGTAAAATTCGGACAAACGGAACCCAAGTTACGGAAGAAAACGAAAACGATATTTTGAAAAGTCTCATTTTACCATTCCCATGGCCATACGCGTAATGCCCTGAGCCATACGCGTATTGCCCAAATTCCTCGCCATGCCATACGCGTATTGCCCAAGGCCATACGCATATGGGCAGAGACCATTTTTCCCCAAAAATTCCCATTTTAATTCCAATACGCGTAGGGCCAACACCATACGCGTATTGCCCTGAAATGCTACGCGTATCATACGCAAATGGGCAGATGGTCGGGTAAAATGAAAATCCATATGCGTATTGTCCCATGCCTCGCCCACGTTACGCGTAATGCCAAGGTCCATACGCGTATGAACATGCCCCATACACGTATGACCTGGAAAAACCAGAAAAATTCTGCAGAACTTTGTTCTGCGTTTACTCAACCCAATTCTTCCAATTTTCACCTACACCCAGAAAATTACCAATACAATGCATAGCAACATGTATCTATCATGTGTCAACAATAATGAACACTAAAAACATGATTTCCAACACATTTAATCAATTTCTAATCAATTTTACATAGTATTGGTGTTACTAAATTTTTCCAATTCAATCCAATAACAACCACAAATACACATACATAATCATACACAAGCATACAATAATTGAGTTTCGCACCCTTACCCGATTAAATCGATTCTAGAAGTTGATTTTCTTTGATTTCCCAAGTTTTTCTCACTATTTCTCTTCTTCTTCTCTTTTCTCCTCTTTTTCTTTCTTCTCCTTTTCTTTCTCTCTATTTTTCTCTCTTTCTATTTTCTATTCTATTCTAACTTAATGAAAAATATTATGAAAAGACCAAAATACCCCCACACTCAATTATCTCGCAAACGATCCCAAAACCCGATAAAATATCACAACATTGAAAAATAACATATTTTCAGATAAAAGTCGAAAATAAAATAAAATAATAATAAAATAATAAAAAAGACTCGATTAAATAAAAACACATAAAAACTGGGGTGTTACAAACATGCTGATGAAAGAAATTCATGAAGGATCCTTTGGCACTCATGCCAACGGACACACGATGGCGAGAAAAATTCTAAGGGCAGGGTACTATTGGTTAACCATGAAATCCGACTGCTACAAGTATATAAGGAAGTGTCACAAGTGTCAGATATACTCCGACAAAATCCATATACCGCCAACACATCTCAAAGTTCTTTCTTCCCCGTGGCCTTTTTCCATATGGGGAATCGACATGATCGGCATGAATGAACCTAACGCTTCGAATGGACATTGGTTCATCCTGGTAGCCATTGACTACTTCACCAAGTGGGTCGAAGCAGCATCATACACCAATGTAACCCGACAAGTGGTAGTCCGATTTATCAAAAACAATATCATCCGCCGTTATGGTGTTCCTAGCCAGATAATTACTGATAATGGATCTAACTTGAATAATAAGATGATGAATGAGTTGTGCGCAGAGTTCAAGATCGAACACCATAACTTATCTCCCTACCGACCCAAGATGAACGAAGCGGTAGAAGAGGCTAATAAGAACATCAAGAAGATTGTTCAAAAGATGGTCGTAACCTACAAAGATTGGCACGAGATGTTGCCCTTTTCTCTTCACGGTTATTGTACATCTGTCCGCACTTCAATAAGGGAAAACCTTTTCTCTCTAGTATATGGCATGGAGGCAGTGCTCCCCATTGAAGTAGAGATCCCATCGATCCGGGTATTGATGGAAGCTAAGCTAACAGAGGCTGAATGGTGTCAAAGTTGACACAACTAATTAAATTTGATCGAAGAGAAGCGAATCATGGCATTATGCCACAGTCAGTTGTATCATCAAAGAATAAAGAAGGAATTCGACAAAAAGGTTCGACCTCGTGTCTTCAGAAAAGGAGACCTTGTGCTCAAGAAGATACAATCATTTCTCGCTGATTCCCGGGGCAAATGGACTCCGAATTATGACGGCCCCTATGTGGTCAAGAAAGCTTTCTCAGGCGGTGCCTTGAGACTTGCAACCATGGACGGAGAGGAATTTGCCTACCCCACAAATGTTGATGTAGTCAAGAAATACTTTGCCTAAACTAAAAAACTAAAAATAAAAAAACATCTCGGTGGATTGAAAACCTGAAAGGGCGGTCCAGGTAAAAATTAGAGACATAATCAAAAAAATCATCCAGGTGGATTGGAAATCTCAAAGTACAATCCCGACAAAAGTTAGGGATTAATGGCTAGTAACTACGTCTGATCAGTTCAACTCCTCAGCAGTCCTGCCATCCATCAGAAAACTCCAGTTAAGGTCATCTTCGACAGAAGCTCAGGATGTCCCGAATTCAAAGTTGGTAGAAGGATAGTGGTCTTTATGTTTCAATGTAGCCCTTTTCCATTAAATTACCATTTTCTAACTATGTAAATGCTCCATGGAATCACGCGTTTAGCTGATATCCATCCTATCAATAAAATTTGAGCCCTTGTGCTTTTGTTTGCAATTCTTATTTGTTTTAGCTTTACAGAACGACGTTTTAACATGATCAACGATTCTTGAAACGAAACAAAAACGATTTTACTTGTCAAACTTTTTTGCTTTTAAAATAAAGATGGCAATTTCTTTTGACTGATGAACTTCGAAAGAACATCGATCGCTTTGCCAGAAGTAATCGAACTTCAAAGTGCAGAATCAAAGTACTCCTTCTAAACCAGTGCGCCTGGACGAAGGATCAACTGTTTCAGAGACCATGTTTCATCTGACACCCCTCGGCCGAGTTCTTACCTCCTAAGCCCGATCAAAGGTTGTTCCCCCACAAGGACTACTTCTCCTAAGCAAGGCCGAATAGCTATCTTGAACCAATGATACTTTTTATCTCCCGTTGTGGCCGAGTATCCAGTCGTGTTCATCTACTAGTCTGTATGTCGTGTCAGTTTTGTCAGCATATACATACATGCATCATGCATTATTGATTTACATTCATATTCATATTGCATCACTATCACACTAGTCGGTCATATCCCCAAGTGATAAAAGTCCTCTTCATAATCGAGTTATCAGTTCTTTCCTCGTCAGGAAATGTTGCGTCTGAACAATCTCTCTCCTCCAGTTTATTTCTGGATTAGAGTTGGCCCTTGACCACTTTGATAACTTGAACCTCTAAGAAAACCAGAGAAACTTTCGGCAAATGTCACTCTTCGCCATTGAAGATGATATCTTCGCTTTCCCGGATTAAGGAAAATCCCCAGGGAAAGCCTCTTAATCAGAGATTCGACAATACAACAGTTTTTCTCCAAAAAATCCGCTGACGAAAAGGTCATCAGTACCTCATAATTGGATCACATCATATGGCATTTATCCGAGAAGATCCCGAGAAAAGTATGATGTAAATACCCAAGCGGAAGCAGTCTCTCAAGAGACTCGTTTTCCCCAGATAGATTCAACAAATGGCATCTCCAACAAAGAAGTTTGTACCCCTCCACAATTCAGATAGATGGATTCCCCAACAAGTCTGACATCAAAAGTTTTTTCTATCAAATGGCATTTCCCCAGGAAAATTCGGCGAGAAGTTTGAGGACAACTGCTACAAATATCGTCCCTTGTCAAGAAAGTTTATTGACAAAAGAAACTAAGACCAGTTCGTTGGTAGGAAACCAGGATCGAGGGGAAGCTTATATCAGAAACTTAGACCAGTTCCTTGGTAGGAAACCAGGATCGAGGGGAAGTTTATATAAGAAACTGAGACCAATTCCTTGGTAGGAAACTAGGATCGAGGGGAAGTTTATTTCAAAAGAGAACTGAGACCACTTCCTTGGTAGGAAACCAGGATCGTGGGGAAGTTTATTTCAGAAATTGAGACCAGTTCCTTGGTAGGAAACCAAGATCGAGGGGAAGTTTACATCAGAAACTGAGACCAGTTCCTTCGTAGGAAACCAGGATCGAGGGGAAGTTTTTACCTTTTTTAAGCATCGTCGCTTAGAAAAAGAAGATGGATGAGCGAACTACCATTCATAACCACCATCAAAATTTTAGGTATTCCGATATTTAATCCTCTTGCACCCCGAATGCCCGAATACCTTCGCTATTCACACCTTCGGGTCCAAGAATATTATATAGGGGCATCTTTCATACCCCAAATTTTGACCACTAAGATTTCCCATCATTGTGCAAATCATCATCACAATATGGATGAATCATCAGTCTCCCCAAAGATGGGTGAGCACTCTCTACAAACAAGAATTAGGGTTTCAAGCCCTCTCAGAGCTCTTAGACAAAGGATGAATCAAGGAATGACATGATCTTTAACTTGTCTAAACCTCTCAAACATCCACAATAGATCAAGAGGACTCCCACATCAAGTATCAAGCACAAGGCTGCAACATTCCAAGTGGATTAAGCCTCCAGATCGCCAGTGTCACCAAATTAGGGTTTTGGTCGACCAGGGCCTCCAGATGGAAATTTTCCTCTAGCCATGAGCCAATGCTTCAAAGCATAACCTAATATGCTCCATGGGACATCATGGACCTAATCATCAAGTCAATTTTGACCTCAGGGGATGCATTCATCAAAAATCAGGAATTAGGGTTTCTTGACCTAATTCACCCCCCCCCAAGTTGACTTTTAGGACAAATCATGAGCCAAGGCCTCAAGAGAGGATTTTAGGGTCTCTAATAAACCACCTTGATCCATTTACAATAATGGATTGGTCCAAGAAGCTTGGTTCCCAAGTTTCAGGTTCATCAGAACCACAGTTAGAGTTTTTGAAGAAAAAGTCAACTATGACTGTGACTTTTGACCAGGACATGCTCCCAAACCCTAGGACATGATTCAATACACCCTATAACACCTATGAAATCAATCCATCAAGTTTGATTTAGGTCAAGAACTTGATTTCATAGAGGATCGCACAGTTTGGAATTCATCTGATAAAAAGTCAATTGTGCCCAAAAGTCAAAGTTTGAATTTTTTATTTTTTGGTCAATTATGGTTCGTTAACCCTAAAATGATGTTAATTTATGATTGGAATCATCATTCATCAAGAAAAATCAAGAAAAGTGGGATAACTTGTAAAAGGGGTAACCATAAAAAACTTAGAAATTTTTCTAAGTTATGGAACAAAGTGGCTAGGGTACCAACTTTGGAGGATCATATCTCCTAAACCACAAGGCCATTTTTCCCCATTCAAAGCTGGATTTGTAGCTCTCATGGCATCTACAAAAGCTTCACACACAACTCATTCCAATTCCTCATGGATTTTAAGTTATGGAATAATCAAAATCACAAAAAGTGAAAATGTCACTTTCTTCCAACACTTAGTGAAATTTTCACTAAGTTAGAATCCGTCTTACTTTTTTCAAAATGTAGGGGCATTTTCAATTGGATCCAAAAAGTATCAAAACCAATTATGATCAAACAGTTGTTGTATCATATGAAGGCTTTCCAAAATGGCCAAGAACTCTATCAAATTCCACTTGAGCCATGAGATATGACAATGGCAATATGCCTTGCTGAAAACTGTCAAAGCAAGGCAGATTTGTGCATTTTGCTCGATTTGCCAAATTTGTGAAATGACAAACACACTTATCCATCTGAACACCTCAGAGGGAGACCAAGGAGGGACAAACACTGATCCATCGCCTCCCAAGTCTTTGGAACCAAAAGTAGCATGCCAAACCTAGAAATGCCTAAAGAGGGGACAAGACTCCAATTTTGGTTTGGAGCATTTAACGGATGCACCAAGGTGGCATGGACTGAGCATTTCCAACTGAATTCAGTCAAGCCATATCCAAGACCATGGGAACCAGCAGCTTGTGCCCTAACCTCTAGTCAATGGCTAGAGGAGACTTGGATTCTCATTTTTCAACATTGGCCAAACCTCTGCTGCAGTTGCCATACACTATTACAGCTAAAACAAAGTTGCTCTACTATAAATAGAGCTCAATTGGGTTCAGTTTGAGTACATTAAAGCACTACAACACTTGTTTTCCTCAAAATCTCTTTCTCTTGGCAAAAATACCTTCTTTAGCAAGGTAACTCAGAGTTTTTGAGTTAGAGAGCAATTCCACCACAACTCATGATCCAAACACATCCAATATGTCATATCTAAGCTGTCCAAACTCTCACAAGTGACCTGTAACACCAAAATCACAAAGTCACCTCTCAAAACCTCAAAAATAGGACTTTTGTGCATTTTTCAAGCCATGTCTTGATTCAGTCACTTTCTAAACTAGATAAAACCTCAAACACACTCCAAATATCATCCTTGAACTGTCCCAAATGGTTTCCCCCATCTGGAACACCATTTGATAGAGTTGCTATTTTGGCCACTTTTGCCCCTTTTGCAAGAAAGAGCTCAAACTTGTTCCTGAGGTTTCCAGCTGATTCCAACCATCCTAAAAGCTTCTAAGGGATCACTTGAGGTTGTTCAAAGCATCAAATTATTTATGGAACAAATCCCTTGGCAGATTGCACAAAAGCTCCAAAAAGACGTAAGCATCACAACTTGGATTCTTTGAATCATGCTTTCTTTTGATGTCCACTGATCATGCATCTCTTATATATGTTATATGTGTTGTGTTTTCACCATTTTATCATGTAATTCATGCTTGTACCAAGAGGTGGCACAGAAAATGCAAATCATGGCCTATTTCAAAACCACTATTAAGTTTTTCAATGGGAGCATGATCTAAAAAAAAACACCACCACCATTGGATTTCTTGTGAAATTCTAGGCAGGATAGACCTAAATTTTGTCCCAATCCATGGAGAAATGAGAAAGTTACGGCCTTCACATTTTCAACCAAAACATTGCCTTGCCTTGCCTTGGGCCAGGCCAAAAACAAGGCAAGCCTAGTATATTTGTGGTTGTATTTCAATCAACGGATGTATCACCACCCCAGTGGTAAGGCGCGCGCCCTATTGTGATACCCTAAATTTTGACCACTAAGATTTCCCATCATTGTGAAAATCATCATCACAATATGGATGAACCATTTGTCTCCCCAAAGATGGATGAGCATCCACTACAATCAGACTTAGGGTTTCAAGCCCTCTCAGAGCTCTTAGACAAAGGATCAATCAAGAAATGACATGATCTTCAACTTTTCTAGCCTCTCAAACATCCACAAAGGATCAAGAGGACTCCCACTTCAAGGATTAAGCACAAGGCTTACCCCTTTTAGGTGGATCAAGCCTTAAGATCGCCAGTGTCACCAAATTAGGGTTTGGTCGACCAGGGCCTCTAGATGGAAATTTTCCTCTGGGCATGAGCCAATGCTTCAAAGCATAACCTATGATTCTCCAAGGGATCTCATGAACCCAATCATCAAGTCAATTTAGCCTCAGGGGATGCATTCATAAAAAAAATCAGGAATTAGGGTTTCTTGACCTAATTCACCCCTAAGTTGACTTTTGGGACAAAACATGAGCCAAGACCTCAATACATGATTTGAGGGTCTCAAATACATCACATTGATCCATTTTTAACAATTTATTGATCCAAGAAACTTGAGCAACAAGTTTCAATTTCATCAGAACCACAGTTAGGGTTTCGCAGAAAAAGTCAACTGTATCTTTGACTTTTGACCAGGACATGCTCCCAAACCCTAAAACATGATTCAATACATCATATAACACCTATGAAATCTATCCATCAAGTTTGATTTAGGTCAAGGACTTGATTTCATAAAGGATCGCACAGTTTGGAATTCATTTGACAAAAAGTCAACTGTGCACAAAAGTCAAACTTTGACTTTTTGAGATTTTTCACAATTATGGTTCTTTGACCCCAAAATGATGTTAATGTATGATTGGAATCATCATTCATCAAGAAAAATCAAGAAAAGTGGGATAACTTGTAAAAGGGGTACCAACTTTGGAGGATCATAACTCCTAAACCACAAGGCCATTTTCCCCATCCAAAGCTGGATTTGTAGCTCTCATTACCCACTACAAAACTTCAACTACCACTCATTCCAATTCCCCATGGATTTCAAGTTATGGAATGATCAAAATCAAGTAAAGTGAAAATGTCACTTTTTCCCAACACTTAGTGAAATTTTCACTAAGTCAGAACCTGCCTTCACTTTTTTCCAAATGTAGGGGCATTTTTCACTTGGATCCAAAAAGTATCAAAACCAATTATGATCAAACATTTTTTGTATCATATGAGGGCTTTCCAAAATGGCCAATAACTCCATCAAATTCTACTTGATCCATGAGATATGACAATGGCAATATGCCTTGCTGAAAACTGCCAAGGATAGGTAGAATTTTGCACTTTTGCTCGATTTGGAAAAATCAGATAATTCCAAGCCTTGTCATCACTTTGGAACAAGAAGTAGCATGCCAAACCTAGAAATCCCTAAAAGAGTGACAAGACTCCAATTTTGGATTGGAGCATTTAATGGATGCACCAAGGTGGCATGGATTGACACATTTGCAACTGAATCCAGTCAAGAATGATCCAACAACTAGGGAACCACAGCTCTGTGCTCTAACCTCTAGTTAATGGCTAGAGGAGACTTGGATTCCTATTGATCAACATTGGCCAAACCTCTGCTGCAGTTGCCATTCACTATTGATCCCAAAACAAACTTGCTCTACTTAAAATAGAGCTCATTTGTGCTCAGTTTGAGTACACCAAAGCCATTGAACAGATGCTTTCCTCAAAATCACTTTCTTTAGGCAAAAATACCTTCTTTAGCAAGGTAACTCTGAGTTTTTGAGTTAGAGAGCATTTCCATCACAGCTCATGATCCAAACACATCCAATATGTCATATCTAAGTTGTCCAAACTCACACAAGTGACCTGTAATCCTTAAAACTCAAAGTCACCTCTCAAAACCTCAAAATAGGCTTTTTGTGCATTTTTCAAGCCATGTCTTGATTCAGTCACTTTCCAAACCAGATAAAGCCTCAAACACACTCCAAATATCATCCTTGAACTGTCCCAAATGGCTCCCAACATCTGGAACACCATTTGAGAGAGTTGCTATTTTGGCCATTTTAACCCCTTTTGCAAGAAAGGGCCAGTTTTTGTTTTTGCAGGTTCCACCTGATTCCAATCAACCTAAAAGCTTCTAAGGGATCATTTGAGAGTGTCCAAAGCATAAAAAAATTTTTGGAAAGAGAATCTTGGCAGATTGCACAAAAAAAACTCCAAAAGCTCAAAAAGAGGTAAGCATCATGACTTGAACTTTCCAAAATATGCATTGCTTCGAAGTCCACTGATCATGCACATCTTGTACATGTTATATGTGTTGTGTTTGCACTAAATTGTCATGCAATCCTTGCCTGTATCATGAGATAGCACAGAAAATGCAATTAGAGGCCTATTTCAAAACCACTATCGGGTTTTAAAATAGGGACATGATTTGAATAAAACACCACCACCATTGGATTCCTTGTGAAATTCTAGGCAGGATAGACCTAAATTTTGTCTCAATCCATGTAGAAATGAGAAAGTTATGGCCTTCACGTTTCTGAGCCTAAACCTGCCTTGCCTTGCCTTGGCCAGGCCTAGGACACAAGGCAAGCCTTGTGTATTTGTTAGTTTGTTTCAATCAACGGATGTATCAACACCCCAGTGGTAAGGCGCGCGCCCTATCACCTTGAGGTCGTGGGTTCAAACCCCACCCAAACCATTTTGTGTTTTCTCACATTTTGCTATTTTTTCCAATATTTTCATGTTTTGTTAATTAATTGGAAAATTAATAACTCCTTCAAATTTAATTATTTTTTATTGGTTCTTTTTGTAAAAAATCAAAAAAATGTTAAAATATTTTATTCCACAAAAAAAAAATCAGATTTATATTATCTATTTAATATAATTAGTATTTTTGTGAATAAATTCCCTTTTTATTGTTTTTAAACATTTAAAAGTGAATATTTACTTGGAAAATCAAAACCAAATGAGTTTTAATTCATCTTGTGATTAATCCCTCATTTTTCAAACCTTAAAAAAAATCACAAATGGTGTATTCAAACTTATTTGGTATTTTTATCAGATTTTCTTTAAATATTTACTTTTAAAGAAAAGTAAAAATTAGGGTTTCTTTGATTTTCACCCTCACAAAACATTTTCAAACTTTTGGGCCTCTAATAGAGTGTAAGACCCGATCCTTTGTAAATACGAACCTATTTTGGGTCTCAAAGGTTGTATAAGTCCCATTGTATTTCAAAAGTTCGGCGCGATCATCGCCCGTTTAAAACAAACCAGCTGGGCCTCTCCTTGAGCTATAAGACCCATTCAAAATCGTTTTGGGCCTCTATTAGAGTGTAAGACCCAAACCCTTTGAAAATCAAAACCTTTTGGGCCTCAGATATTGTATAAGACCCACTGCGTTTTCAAAAATCTCGGCGCGATCGCCATTTCAAATAAAAAATAACCTTGGGCCTCTCCTTGAGCTGTAAGCCCCACCACTTGTACAAAAATAAATCATTGGGCCTCTATTAAAGTGTAAGCCCCAACCCCTCTTTGTAAATAAACCTTTTTGGGCCTCACACATTGTATAAGTCCCTCTGTATATTTACAAACGTTCGGAGCGATCGTCACCTTTTCAAAATAACCCTGGGCCTCTCCTTGAGCTATAAGACCCATTTCTTTTCTTTCAACACCTTTGGGCCTCTTGAGAGAGTGTAAGACCCATCCCTTTGTACAGAAAACCTTTTGGGCCTCAGTCACTTATATAAATCCCTGTACAAATTCAAAACAACAGTGCAATCACTGATAAAATCTTGGGCCTCTCTTTGAGCTGTAAGCCCCAACAATCTTTTCAAAGCACTTTCTCCTTTGATTTTGAATATAATATTGTTATCAAAGCTTTCTTTGTTGAACAACTAACAAAACAGCATGGAAGCTCTACAACCGAGTAAGTGTTTACTCGCTTTCTTTATCCACTTTCATATATATATATATATATATATATATATATATATATATATATATATATATATATATATATATATATATAACTGTATTGTGGGGCTGCTTACTGTAAGTCTTCTTTCACAAACTTTTATATACTTGTGAAATATCAACTGTGTAATACTTGTATAGTTATTTAGAGTTTTCCCCGGCAACTACGTCTAGCACTAGGTAAAGCCCGGTTGGTCACTCTTAAATACAAACAAAACTAGATCCCCATAGGATTACAAGACACAGTCTTCCCTCCTCTTGGGGTTAAACAATATGGAGACGTGAAAGGCAGCATTCTCGGTGAACCCTTTCACAAACTGTCACCCTTAGACATTGTCAAAGAAACTCTACTCCCTAGAGATGATCTTTTCTCCGTGAATGGCATCTCTTGAGTTTCTTCCAAATTCTCGAACTTTCCTGGCTTGATCTATTCTCTGTGAATGGCATGTCTTGAACTTCTCGGGGTTTGGGGACCCACAGGCTTCCTAAAAGCATCCCCGAATCCTCTTGGGCGTTGTACAAGGACCTTTCGGCTTCTTAAAAGCTCTCATGCCTTCTCTTGGGCTTAGTACAAGGAACCAGAGACCTCTATAGGTATAGGAACAGAACCTAGTCATCAATTTGCTAGAGCTGCCTTTCTGAGTCAAGTGTTAGACCAGTTAATGGGTTGACCTTCATCCCTTAACAGACCAGCCTTCTCTTGGGCATCATACAAAGATCGTTCACTATCTGAGAATCAATTTCTCAAAACACCAGTAGACTTGGACAGTCTCAATACCCTTTGGATTTCCCGCTTCCTTAAAGAAAAGGAAGTAACCATGATCCTCTTATCAATCGCAAAGCACAACCTTACTGTTAATCAGTCTCTTTATAAGAACTGATTTTCTCTTTTATCCAACACACTGGACCTGTCACTCAACTGAAACAGTTACCAGCATAAACAGTCTCCTCTTGGGCTTTGTACAATGATTCTCCCAACACTCTCTTATTGAGTATAAAAGACTCTCTTATTGAGTCAAACCTTTAACCTCCATCTCGGGCTTCGTACGAGATAGAAAACACTCTCTTGTTGAGTATAAAAGATCCTCTTGTTGGGTCAAAACCTCTTTCAGCCTCCATCTCGGGCTTCGTACGAGATACTAAATCACCCTCTTGTTGAGTATAAAAGACTCTTTTTGAGTCACTTCCCTTTTAGCCTCAACCTCGGGCTTTGTACGAGGCATCAAATCACTCTCTTGTTGAGTATAAAAGATTCTCTTGTTGAGTCAACCTCTTTTCAGCCTTCTCTTGGGCTTTGTACAATGATTCTCCCCAGTGGAGCTAACCTTTTCAGACTCTCTTGTTGAGTCAAACCTTTTAGCCTCCATCTAGGGGTTCGTACGAGATACGAAAACATTCTCTTGTTGAGTATAAAAGACTCTCTTATTGAGTCAATCTCTCTTTTAGCCCCTCTCTCAGGCTTCGTACGAGACACATGAAAACACCCTCTTGTTGGGTCAATAGCCTCCTCTTAGGCTTTGTATAAGAAAATCTAGGTTGAGTCAATCAACCTGTTAGCATCAAAATCTATGCCTCACTCACAGTATACAAACGTCAACAACTCCTCTTTAGAGATGACAAATTCTCTCTAAAGTCAAAACATTTTAGCTTCACATCTTGGGCTTCGAACAAGATACAAATAGACCCTTCAGCTTCACATCTTGGGCTTTGAACAAGATACAAACCACTTCTAGCTTCATGTCTTGGGCTTTGAACGAGACACCAAAACAACCTTTTTCCTCCCATAGAATATGAGGAACTACGATCGCTCTGATTTCCTTGTTTCGTTAAACCGGAATACATAGGCATAAGATTGAAAAATCTTAGCGAGCACACTAATAAAAAACCCAAAATCCCAAAAAGCATCAGTCCTAACATCCTACCAATAATCTCGTCACACTGTGTTCTCAACAAAATAACCTAAGAGAGACCACGATCTTTGTAGCATCTGTAAACCAACAGTCATCTGTTTAAACTCAGTATGCAAGCAGGGTTAATTGGAGACATCTATTTCCCTTCCTTCATCATCTTCAATAGGATAAAAAATGAATCGAGTTGTAGTACCCTAAAGCGATAGTGCTTCGAAACCACAAAAAAAAACTCGCACTACATAAAAATGGCGACTCCACTGGGGAAATATTTTATTCATTGTGTTATCTTTTCCCATCTCATAGGCAGAGACGTTGAGTTCACATTCGTGTCACAAAAATGACAGCTCTGCTGGGGTGTCATTGTCTGTATAGGATCATAAGACTAGAGGTCTAGGATGATTAAGACAAATATATATACTGCTTTTCCTAATTGATATCTGTGTTTATTTTTCTGCTAATGGGAATGCGTGTGATGCCGCATGTGGAAAGATTGAGTATACACCTAAGATAGGTGATGGCAATGCAGGTAATCTTACTGGGAGTGAATTCCAGTTAAGAGCCCCCGATCGACCATCAAACTCAGTGGAGACTCCCTTGGCAGATACATTGCCTATACGACTTCGGTTGTTGAAAGTAGTGTGGTCGACTGGGTTATCTGAGAAGCTGAGGTTTTTAGCAGACTGCAGCCATTTTGTAGTGCGGAAGCTATCGGAAATAGTTGTCACGTGATACTACCCTCATCTGAGATCACTCCAGGATACATCAGCTCGCTGGCGATCCCCTTGTTGTTGTTATCCCGGAGGGGTCAATGATTTTGCGGACAGGTACAAAAAATCACCAGTATAAACCTTTGGGGGGTAGAGCCTTGACTTCATGACACCGACCCTTTGACCAAATGTTTTTTCTATGTTTTTGTGTGCTGCATTCATACATTCATTTAAAAAACATTAAAACAGAAAAAATCTTCTCTTTTAGTCTTTCTTTTTTTTCAAATTAAACTAAGACAATGATTGCAAATATCAGAGAGAAAGATTTCGCTAATGGATTTTGGTAGAAGGAAAACTCACCAGTACACCTTCAAGGTTCCAAAACTAGAGTATTTGAGAGGATTAGCGAGGATGATCACTAACCCTGACGCTTTCAGTGCTAAGTACGGAGGTCTGCTACCTCTGTTAAGGGTCCATGTAATTGAGGGAATCCTGGAGGCACTCATTCAGTTTTGCGATCTGGTCTATCACTGTTTCACATTCCCGGATTACCAGCTCGCACCAATTCTGGTGGAGTATTCTCATCTGATTGATCTACCCATTACTGATCAAGCTCCCTTTTCTGGACTGGAAGAAATTCCAAAGGATCAAATTTTTGCAAGAGCAATCTATTTGGATGAGTCAGAAGACAGGACTCACATGATCACCAAGGGAGGAATCCCTGGTTTACCAGCCAAGTTTCTGGTAAAGAAGGCTCTATACTTTGCTAGTATAGGGAACATGACTGCTTTTGAAAGCATCTTTGTTTTACTCACCTACGAGTTATTTCTGTTTCCCAACATTGATAACTTCGTCGATATCAACGCCATTAAGATTTTCCTAATTGGAAACCCTGTACCGACCTTACTCGTAGATGCGTATCATTCGTTACACTTAAGGAATTTATACAGTGGAGGAATGATCACGTGTTGTGTACCCTTGCTATACAAATAGTTCACTTCCCATTTGCCCAAGTCTGCTGTATTTTGGGATCAAAAGAATACTTTAAGTTGGTCGCAGAGAATCATGTGTCTTACCAACTCGGACATCGATTGGTACAATCGAATCTATGACGGGATCAGAATCATTGACCGTTGTGGAAATTTCCCAAATGTACCCCTTATAAGAACTAAGGGAGGAATCAACTATCATCCGATGTTGGTTCGTCGTCAATTTGGATACCCGATATGGCATGTCCCGCGGAATGCTCATCTGGAAGGTCTTTTCTTCAAGGAAGGAGAAAATGACAGGGCACTAAAGACAGAAATAGTGCACGCTTGGAAACAAGTTCATAGGAAAGGACGAGAGTCTCTAGGAAAACCAAACTGTGTCTCGGTGGAGCTTTATCTCCATTGGGTACAGACTAGAGCTCTCAAGCTGAGGATGCCTTACCCTCGTCAGGAAGTTCTTCCATTAAGGGACTCTGCCATTTATTTTATGTCTGAGATGGAAAAACTTCAAGTTACTCTCAGCAAAGTTCAACAGGAGAAGAGGTCTTGGAGGAACAAGTACCGCATTCTCAACGTGGAGTGTAAGAAAATACAACAACTATTAAGAGAAAAAGATGCCCTAATTGAGATTTTAGAGCAACATGTTGTAGAAAATCAGGATGACCAAAGGAATTTGCTCGCTCCTTACACTTGGCAGAGGAATGACAACCCGACAACGGCCCAAGAGCCCCGGTCAAAGAAAAGGAAAGCACTAGAACCAGCACTTGAATTCAATAAAATGGGGTTTCCCCACTGTTTGATATTTGCAATCCAATTGTCAAAGTTTACTTTGATTAAACAAAAACATACAATTAATATAATCATTGTATATCATTCATCATTCTCGCGTAAACGCATTCTTCTTACCTAAGAATCTCACGTTTGCGTCTCGATTCTAGAGTCAAACTGTCTCATTCGTACAATACTCGGGCCAATCTTCAGAAAAAGATGGATGATCTCGAGGAAGAGAACAGAGAGTTGAGAGAAGAGATCGACACTCTAAAAGAGGATCTGAGAAAGCTTCATAACGACATGCAAGCTCTAGCAGAAGCTCAGATGCAACAACAACGGATTGTGATCTCAGAGATCACATCAACCCCCATAGTGGAGAAGTATGATCCTAGGTACAGAATTTTGAAAGATCGTCCCTGGGGAATGCCACTTAACTATATCCCGGAAGGATATGTTCCGCCGATCGCTAAGGATCAGGGAACCGCAGCAGGAACCGTTGGGCCTGAAGGCTACAAACTTTAGGAAAACGAAGATGTCAGGGGCATGACAACAACTCCTGAAGGTTACAAACTTCGAGAGACACCGAGAGTCTCGGCCATAATGACTATACCACCACCCGTGGTACACACTATCCCAGAAGGACAGATTCCACAGATACCGTCTGGTGGAAATGACAGCATGTTCGATAGAATGAATGAACTCTAGGAACAGTCCTTGAAATGCAGAAAGAACTGCAGGCTCTTCGCGGTCAGGATCTATTTGGAAAGGACGCCGCGGACCTCTGCTTGGTCCCCAATGTGAAAGTCCCGCATAAATTCCAGGTGCCCGACTTTGAAAAGTACAAGGGTAACTCTTGCCCTCAAAGCCATTTAGTGATGTACGCTCGGTGAATGTATGCTCAGACAAAGAACCAGGAGCTACTGATTTACTACTTTCAGGATAGTTTAACCGGTGCCGCATTAAAATGGTACATGGGTTTAAACCACGCCACGATCGGCACCTTCAGAGATCTTGGCACTGCCTTCGTCCAACAATATAAATACAATTTGGACATGGCACCAGACAGAGATCAACTCAGATCAATGTCACAAAAGGACAAGGAAACCTTTAAGGAATACGCTCAGAGATGGCGTGAAATTGCCGCTCAAATTTGTCCACCTCTTGAGGAAAAAGAGATGACAAAGATTTTCTTAAAGACCTTGAGCTCATTTTACTACGACAGAATGGTTGCCAGTGCGCCCAGCAACTTCACCGAAATGGTCGGTATGGGAGTGCGTCTTGAGGAAGCCGTTCGAGAAGGACGTTTAGTAAAAGACGATGGATCATCAAGTAATACAAAACGATACGTTAGTGCTCTCCCTAAGAAAAAAAAGCAGGATATTGGGAATATCTCTCTCGGAAAACAAAGGCGACGGTACCAACCAGTAGCAGCTTTAACTCCTGCTATCAACCCTGCGCCTGTTCCTACGTATCAACCTCAGGTTGCGCAAAGCCAACCTAATCAACGGCAATATCAGCAAAGGACACAACAGCCTCTTCAACAGGCTAGTCCTCCGTGCAATAACAACCGTACAACGCGACCACCAGGGTTTGACCCTATACCTGTGTTGTACACAGAGCCATTTCTATTACTACTGGTCAAGGGGCACGTCAAGACTAAGTCTCCTCTTACAGTACCGGAAAATCTGCCTTTTTAGTTCAAAGCGGATCAGACCCGTCCTTACCATCAAGGAGGACCAGGGCATAACATAGAGAACTGTCTCAGTTTCAAATCCGATATGCAAAAGCTTATTAGGAGCGGTGTCTTATCTTTCAAAGATACAAATCCGAATGTTCTCACAAACCCGCTGCCTCAACACGAGAAAGCTACAATTAATTTGATAGAGGGAGAGTCTAGTGACATCTATCAAATTCATGATGTATTCTTGTTAAGGGCCAACTTGGTCAAGATGCATTATAGACAGAGTGGATATGGCCATGTGCCACCTCATAAATATCACCAGTGTGATATCTATTCTAAAAACAATCAGGGATGTTCTGTGGTGCAGTCAGCTCTACAGGAACAATTGGATCTCGGATGGATCCAGGAGCATCGAGTTCGTGGAGTCAACATGACATACACAAATTCCAACATCATTCAGAACCATGACATCCGTGCAATGAATATCAACTTGGTGGCAATGCACTCAAGGCAAAGCCAGTATCATAATCTTCCGAGACACGATTATAATTCCGGTCTGACTTGCTCGGTAAACAAACAGGGATGCTCTTTCGTACAAGAGGCCCTCCAGAGTCAGATGGATCTTGGATGGATCCAGGACTACCGTGATAGAAATCCTTATCAGATCAACATGATTCAAATCTTTGATATTCGACTGATGAATACTAGCTTGGTGGAGTTACATGCCAGGCAGGTCTAACTTGGTTTTCTCACTTCGCATGATTACCAGAACTGTAGAGGATTTGTGAGAGTAACCAAGGGTGCGCTCTTGTTCAAAGAACTTTACAACACCTGTTAAACCACTGGTGGCTTCCAATCTATCTGGATGAAGACACACAACAAATCAGTTTGCTTAATGGAAACCCCACTCGGCGTCAAAATCAAGATGTCCGATCTTTAGAAACAAACCTGGTGAGGTTACACTGCATTCAAAGCGGACGTGGCCAGGTGCCACCACACAACTATGAACGTTGTAGAGTCTGTTCGAAAAATAACCAAGGATGTTACCTCGTGCGAGCAGCTCTCCAAGTTCAGTTGGATCGCAAGGAGGTTCACCCATACCTAGCTTTGGGGTCCGTTGACTGGACGACAGACTACTTCGCTAATCAAATCAGAGACGTGGTTATAATCTCTGACCCCAAGAAGAACATGGATGTTTGTACCATCATCCCTCTACTGGACGAATCAAAGGTTCTTAGCAAGGAACTGGTTGAAGTTGCTTATGACAGTCAGAAAAATCAGAATGCTCCTGTAGTTATTTATCTACCAGGACCATTACCGTATGAAACAGCTAAGGCGATCCCTTACAAATATGGTGTGACAACAATTGAGAATGGAAAGGAAATTCCATTACCCTCAGTCGTGAATATTGCAGACATCAGTCGAGTAACATGGAGCGGTCGAGTCTTCAACCGAGGAGTTGGAGAACCTACCAAAGAAAAGGAACTTCAGGCAGAAGCTCCTGATCCACCAGTCGGTCAATCCAGTAATCCCGACCTTTCAAAAAAAGACGATGAGATGTTGAAGCTCATCCAAAGGAGTGAATACAACATTGTTAATCAACTATTACAAACTCCTTCAAAGATCTCTGTGCTATCACTTTTACTCAGTTCTGAAGCCCACAGGGAGGCTCTACAGAAAGTCTTAGAGCAGGCCTTTGTGGAACAGGATGTGTCAATACGACAGTTCGATAGCATCATTTCTAACATCACTTCCTGCAACAACTTTGGATTCAGTGATGAGGACTTGCCAGAGAGGGGCAGAAGTCACAACATGGCGCTCAATATTACAGTCAACTGCCAGGATGATGCTTTAGCCAGCGTACTAGTAGACACAAGATCGGCCATCAACGTTATGTCGAAGTCCACTTTAATGCGACTATCATTCAAAGGATCCCCGATGAGGGGTAGTGAGGTCATCGTCAAAGCATTTGATAGGTCTCGGAAAGCAGTTATCGGCGAAGTCGACCTTCCCATAACTATCGGTCCTCACACTTTCCTAATCACTTTCTAGGTTATGGACGTTCGGGCAGCGTACAGCTGTTTATTAGGAAGACCTTGGATACACCAGGCTGGGGCAGTCACTTCGACACTACACCAGAAACTGAGGTTCGTCAAGAACGATCAACTCGTCACGGTCTGCGGAGAGCAAGCCTTGCTCGTGAGTAACTTATCATCATCTACTTGTGTAGAACCCGAGGAGGTTGTTGGAACCCAGTTCCAAGCATTGTCGGTGAGCAGTGAGAATCAGTCAGAGAGAGGAACCTCGATTTCCTCGTACAGAGATGCTCTCGAGGCGATCAAGAATAACAACACAAAAGGATGGGGACAACTTGTCATTCCTACTGGTAATAAAACAAAGAAGCGTCTTGGTTTTTCTGCGACCTATACCCAGACAGCTGCTAACGATAAAGGTCTTCATCCCATTCAGGATTTCTTCCACAGTGGAGGTTTCCTTCACCCAGTGCCTCACACAGTCCATACTATCAACGAGGGAGATCCTTCCGATACGGATAAGGAATGGAAGTCCTATCTTAACGAGGATGGATATATGTCTCAGGAAGAAATGTCTACGCCATTTTGCTATCCAACATAGAGTCCGAGATTTATACCCAGGTCAGAAGTTGAAATGATATACGGAGATTGTGATCCGGAAGGATGTCGTGCTCCACCAAACTCATTAGAGGAAGATACTCTAATGAAGGACAACTTTGACCACGACTATTACGGCCCAATGGATGGTTTTCCTATCTGGTAACCGTATCCAGGAGACTTGGGGCAAGAAAATCAGCTGAACAATGAAAATCAGTTGAGCGTCATTGAACAGAATACCTGCGTCCCCACCATGTCATGGGATCAACACTCAGGTTATTCAGAAAATATCCAGCATGACGAAGAATTTGCAAATCTTGCAGGACTAGAATTAATTAACTATGCTTTTCCTGAGGTCAACGTCATCGAGAGAGATGACTCATCCAGTTCCAAAGAAGTGTGGGACACCTTAGGACAACCAAGTGGAAAATTTGACTTCATAGTCAAGTACACCACTCCCGAAAGCTCTCGTATCAGGCTCGAAGACATCCAGCCAACTAGGTGGGGAGATTTGCCTGAGAGAACAAATACTATGCAAAATACAACTGAGGAATCCTCCTACGACAACTCTGCCTGGGAGACAGATTCCAACGATCCTGCTCCGCCTGAAATCAGCGTTATTTCTAAAGACAAATCAAGGAAAGTACCAGACTTTGTGATTCACCGAGGAGTTCCCCGCCAATGGGTTGCTGTCGATGTTCCAAAGATTTTCATCAGTCAAAGTAATTGACGTCTTTAACCTTTCGCCCTGCCCAGGTGAAACGGGTGTTTTGATAGGGCTCACTTTCTGTAAATTTCCCTCTTCGCCTCGCCCAAAGTGACCGAGTTTTGTTTTATAGGGCTGTAGTTTCAAGAATCGACTTGTTCATTAATAAAATAACGTTGTTCTGTAATTTCCGCATTAATTGTTGTTTTCTCTTTTCGTTTTTTTCAGAAAATGGTAATCCTAAAAAATAACTCAATAATAAAAACAAGCAGTTTTTCCAAAGAAAAACACTGCACACACTCTTGCATTCTCTCTATCTCTTCTAAACACAAATCATCACGTCGTGCAAATTGCTTGTTTTAAACCCTGTTGAAACATACAATCCGATGCCTTCTTCTAACTTTGAGTTCCCGGTATTTGGGGCTGAAGAAGAAGTTGACGATGAAATTCCAGAAGAGATCTCCCGACTACTCAAATAAGAGGAAAGGTCCATTGAACCTCACAAAGAGCCGTTGGAAACGATCAACGTGGGCTCAAAAAAAGAGAGAAAAGAAATCAGGATTGGGGCACTGCTCAGTCCAACTGTCAAAGAAAGTTTGACGAAACTTCTCAAAGAGTTTCCCGATGTATTCGCTTGGTCATATCAGGATATGCCAGGGTTAGATACCAGCATCGTGGAACATCATCTACCGTTGAGATCAGAATATCCGCCGGTAAAACAAAGGTTGAGACGGACTCATCCAGACATGGCTGTCAAAATCAAAGAGGAGGTACAGAAACAGATTGACGCGAGTTTCCTAACTACGTCAGAATATCATCAATGGTTAGCCAACATAGAGCCAGTTCCGAAAAAGAACGGAAAAGTCAGAATGTGTGTCGACTACCGAGATTTGAACAAGGCAAGTCCAAAGGACGACTTTCCTTTACCACACATTGACATGCTGGTAGACAATACAACAAAGTTCAAAGTTTTCTCCTTCATGGATGGATTCTCGGGCTATAACCAGATCAAAATGGCACCAAAAGACATGGAGAAAACTTCGTTCATTACCCCATGGGGTACCTTTTGTTACAAGGTAATGTCGTTCGGTTTGAAGAACACCGGGGCAACCTATCAAAGGGCCATGACTACTCTGTTTCCTGACATGACACGTAAGGAGATCGAGGTATATGTCGATGATATGATTGCAAAATCTAAAATGGAAGAGGAGCATGTGACCCACCTATTAAAACTATTCGAGCGGTTGAGAAAGTACAAACTCCGCTTGAATCCCAACAAATGCACATTCGATGTCCGTTCAGGGAAACTCTTAGGATTCATCGTCAACCAGGAAAGGAATTGAGGTTGATCCTGACAAGGTCAAGGCCATTCACGAAATTCCTTCTCCGAAAACTGAAAAACAAGTCAGAGAATTCCTGGGATGTTTGAACTACATCTCCAGATTCATATTCCTCATGACCGTTACATGCGCGCCAATATTCAAACTGCTCAAGAAGATACAATCATTTCTCACTGATTCTCGGGGCAAGTGGACTCCGAATTATGACGGCCCCTATGTGGTCAAGAAAGCTTTCTCAGGCGGCGCCTTGAGACTTGCAACCATGGATGGAGAGGAATTTTCCTACCCCACAAATGTTGATGTAGTCAAGAAATACTTCGCCTAAATATAAAAAAAAACGTCTTAGTGGATTGAAAACCCGAAAGGGCGGTCCAGGCAAAAATTAGAGACATGATAAAAAATCATCCCGGTGGATTGGAAACCTCAATGTACAATCCAGGAAAAAATTAGGGATAATGGCAAGTAACTACGTTCGACAAAGGGGCAAGTCCCTCGGCAGTAGTTACATCATCCGTCAGGAAAACTCCAGTCAAGGTCATCTTCGACGGAAGCTCAGGATGCGCCGAAGTCAAATTTGGTAGAAGGATATTGGTCGTTATGTTTCAATGTAGCCCTTTTCCCTTAAATTACCATTTTCTTAACTTTGTAAATACTCCATGGAATCACGCGTTTGGCTGATTTCCATCCTATCAATACAATTTGAGCCCATGTGCTTTTGCTTGCAATTCTTATTCATTTTAGCTTTACGGTACGACATTTTAACATGATCAACGATTTTTGAAATAAAACAAAAATGAATTTACTTGTAAAACTTTTTCTGCTTTTAAAATAAAGTTGGCAATTTCTTTTGACTGTTGAACATCGAAAAAACATCAATCACTTCTCCAGAAGTAAGCGAGGTTCAAAGTGCAGAATCAAAGTACTCCTTCTAAACCAGTGTGCCTGAATGAAGGATCAGCTATGTTAGATGCAAATACTCTGTCTGACATCCCCGACCGAGTTCTCATCTCCTAAGCCCAACCAACGGTTGTTCCCTACAGGGACTATCTCTCCTAAGCAAGGTAGAGTTGCTATTTTGAACCCAGTGGTACCTCTTCGTCCCCCGTAGTGGTCGAGTATCCAGTCGTGTTCATCTATTAGTTTATGTGTCGCGTCAGTTTTGTTAGCATAGACATACATACATCATGCATTATTTATTTGCATTTGCATTCATATTGCATCACTATCACTTTAGTCGGTCTTATCCCCTAGTGATAATAGTCCTCTCAATCGAGTTGTCAGTTCTTTCCTCATCAGGAAATGTCGTGTCTGAACAATCTCTCCTCCGGTTTATTTCTGGATTGGAGACGGCCTTTGACCACTTTGATAACTTGAACCTCTGAAAAACCAGAAAACCCTCAGCCAGCATCACTCTTCGCCATGGAAGATGATATCTTCGCTTTCCCGGATTAAGGAAAATCCCTAGAGAAAGCCTCTAACCTAAAGACTTTTAGCAACAAATTGGTCCTTCTCTCCAGAATTTCATTGTCAACAAAGTCATCGGCACCTCAAAATTGGGGTACATCATATGGCATTTCTCCGAAAAGATCTCAGAGAAAAGTATGATGCAATATCCCCAAGCGAAAACAGTCTCTCAAGAAGACTTATTTTCCCCAGTAGAGTCGACAAATGGCGTCTCAAACATAGAAGTTTGTGCTTCTCTACAATCAAAACTTTTTCCATCAAATGGCATCTCCTCAATAAAATTCGGCGAGAAGTTTGAGGAGAACCGCTACAAATAGTGTCCCTTGTCAATAAAGTTTATTGACAAAAGAAACCAAGACCAGATCCTTGGTAGGAAACCAGGATCGAGGGGAGGTTTATATCGGAAACTGAGACCAGTTCCTTGGTAGGAAACCAGGATCGAGGGGAGTTTATTTTAGAAATTGAGACCAGTTCCTGGGTGGGAAACCCGGATCGAGGGGAAGTTTAAATCAGAAACTGAGACCAGTTCCTTGGTAGGAAACTAGGATCGAGGGGAAGTTTACCTTTTCTAAGCATCATTTCTTAGCAAAAGAGGAAGGATGCGCGAACTGCCATTCATAACCACCATCAAAATTTCGGGTATTCCGATATTTAATCCTCTTGCACCCCGAATGCCCGAATACCTTCGCCATTCACACCTTCGGGTCCAAGAAGATTAAATAGGGGCATCTGTCATACCCCAAATTTTGACCACTAATATTTCCCATCATTGTGCAAATCATCATCACAATATGGATGAACCATTAGTCTCCCCAAAGATGGGTGAGCATCCACTACAATCAGACTTGGGGTTTCAAGCCCTCTCAGAGCTCTTAGACAAAGGATCAATCAAGAAATGACATGGTCTTCAACTTGTCTAGCCTCTCAAACATCCAAAAAGGATCAAGAGGACTCCCACTTCAAGGATTAAGAACAAGGCTTCTCCCTTCTAGGTGGATCAAGCCTTAAGATCGCCAGTGTCACCAAATTAGGGTTTGGTCGACCAGGGCCTCCAGATGGAAATTCTCCTCTGGGCATGAGCCAATGCTTCAAAGCATAACCTATGATGCTCAAAGGGATCTCATGAACCCAATCATCAAGTCAATTTAGCCTCAGGGGATTCATTCATAAAAAAAATCAGGAATTAGGGTTTCTTGACCTAATTCACCCTTAAGTTGACTTTTGGGACAAAACATGAGCCAAGACCTCAAGACATGATTTGAGGGTCTCAAATACATCACATTTATCCATTTGCAACAATGGATTGATCCAAGAAGCTTGAGAAACAAGTTTCAATTTCATCAGAACCACGGTTAGGGTTTCGCGGAAAAAGTCAACTGTATCTTTGACTTTTGACCAGGACATGCTCCCAAACCCTAGGACATGATTAAATACACCCTATAACATCTATGAAATCAATCCATCAAGTTTGATTTAGGTCAAGGACTTGATTTCATAAAGGATCGCACAGTTTGGAATTCATCTGACAAAAAGTCAACTGTGCACAAAAGTCAAACTTTGACTTTTTGAGATTTTTCACAATTATGGTTCTTTGACACCAAAATGATGTTAATGTATGATTGGAATCATCATTCATCAAGAAAAATCAAGAAAAGTGGGATAACTTGTAAAAGGGGTAACCATAAAAAACTTAGAAAATTTTCTAAGTTATGGAACAAAGTGGCTAGGGTACCAACTTTGGAGGATCATAACTCCTAAACCACAAGGCCACTTTTCCCCATCCAAAGGTGGATTTGTAGCTCTCATTACCCTCTACAAAAGCTACAACTACCACTCATTCTAATTCCCCCATGGATTTCAAGTTATGGAATGATCAAAATCAAGAAAAGTGAAAATGTCACCTTTTTCCAACACTTAGTGAAATTTTCACTAAGTCAGAATCTGCCTTCACTTTTTTCCAAATGTAGGGGAATTTTTCACTTGAATCCAAAAAGTATCAAAACCAATTATGATTAAACAGTTATTGTATCATATAAGGGCTTTCCAAAATGGCCAAGAACTCCATCAAATTCCACTTGAGCCATGAGATATGACAATGGCAATATGCCTTGCTGAAAACTGCCAAGGCTAGGCAGAATTTTGCACTTTTGCTCGCTTTGGAAAAATCAGATAATTCCAAGCCTTGTCATCACTTTGGACACATCTGAGGATCAAATCTAAAGGGAACAAACACTGATCCAAGCCTCCAAAGTCTTTGGAACAAGAAGTAGCATGCCAAACCTAGAAATCCCTAAAAGAGGGACAAGGCTCCAATTTTGGATTTGAACATTTAATGGATGCACCAAGGTGGCAAGGACTGACACATTTGCAACTGAATTCACTCAAGAATGATCCAACAACTAGGGAACCACAGCTCTGTGCTCTAACCTCTAGTCAATGGCTAGAGGAGACTTGGATTGTTATTGATCAACATTGGCCAAACCTCTACTGCAGTTGCCATTCACTATTGATCCCAAAACAAACTTGCTCTACTATAAATAGAGCTCATTTGTGCTCAGTTTAAGTACACCAAAGCCATCGAACAGATGCTTTCCTCAAAGTCACTTTCTTTAGGCAAAAATACCTTCTTTAGCAAGGTAACTCTGAGTTTTTGAGTTAGAGAGCATTTCCATCACAACTCATGATCCAAACACATCCAATATGTCATATCTAAGCTGTCCAAACTCACACAAGTGACCTGTAATCCTTAAAACTCAAAGTCACCTCTCAAAACCTCAAAATAGGCTTTTTGTGCATTTTCAAACCATGTCTTGATTCAGTCACTTTTCAAACTAGATAAACCCTCAAACACAATCCAAATATCATCCTTGAACTGTCCCAAATGGCTCCCAACATCTGGAACACCATTTGAGAGAGTTGCTATTTGGGCCATTTTAACCCCTTTTGCAAGAAAGGGCCAGTTTTTGTTTTTGCAGGTTCCAGCTCATTCCAATCATCCTAAAAGCTTCTAAGGGATCATTTGAGAGTGTCCAAAGCATCAAACCATTTCTAGAACAAGAAACTTGGCAGATTGCACAAAAAAAAACTCCAAATGCTCAAAAAGAGGTAAGCATCATGACTTGAACTTTCCAAAATATGCATTGCGTTGAAGTCCACTGATCATGCACATCTTGTACATGTTATATGTGTTGTGTTTGCACCAAATTGTCATGTAATCCTTGCCTGTATCATGAGATAGCACAGAAAATGCAATTAGAGGCCTATTTCAAAACCACTATCGGGTTTTAAAATAGGGACATGATCTAAAAAAAGCACCACCACCATTGGATTCCTTGTGAAATTCTAGGCAAGATAGACCTAAATTTTGTCTCAATCCATGGAGAAATGAGAAAGTTATGGCCTTCACGTTTCTAAGACAAAACTTGCCTTGGCCAGGCCTAGGACACAAGGCAAGCCTTGTGTATTTGTTGGTTTGTTTCAATCAACGGATGTATCACCACCCCCATGGTAAGGCGCGCGCCCTATAACCTTGAGGTCGTGGGTTCAAACACCACCCAGACCATTTTGTGTTTTCTCACATTTTGCTATTTTTTCCAATATTTTCATGTTTTGTTAATTAATTGGAAAATTAATAACTCCTTCAAATTTAATTATTTTTTATTGGTTCTTTTCGCAAAAAATCACAAAAATGTTAAAATATTTTATTCCTCAAAAAATCATATTTATATTATTTATTTAATATAATTAGTATTTTTGTGAATAAATTCCCTTTTTATTGTTTTCAAACATTTAAAAGTGAATATTTACTTGGAAAATCAAAACCAAATGAGTTTTAATTCATCTTGTGATTAATCCCTCCTTTTTCAAACCTTAAACAAAAATAAAAAATGGTGTATTCAACTTATTTGGTATTTTTATTAGATTTTCTTTAAATATTTACTTTTAAAGAAAAGTAAAAATTAGGATTTCTTTTATTTTCACCCTCACAAAACATTTTCAAACTTTTGGGCCTCTAATAGAGTGTAAGACCCAATCCTTTGTAAATACGAACCTATTTTGGGCCTCAAAGGTTGTATAAGTCCCATTGTATTTCAAAAGTTCGGCGCGATCATCGCCTGTTTAAAACAAACCAGCTGGGCCTCTCCTCGAGCTATAAGACCCATTCAAAATCATTTTGGGCCTCTATTAGAGTGTAAGACCAAAACCCTTTGAAAACCAAAACCTTTTGGGCCTCAGATATTGTATAAGACCCACTGCGTTTTCAAAAATCTCAGCGCGATCGCCATTTCAAATCAAAAATCACCTTGGGCCTCTCCTTGAGTTGTAAGCCCCACCATTTGTACAAAAATAAATCATTGGGCCTCTATTAAAGTGTAAGTCCCAACCCCTCTTTGTAAATAAACCTTTTTGGGCCTCACACATTGTATAAGTCCCTCTGTATATTTATAAACGTTCGGCGCGGTCGTCGCCTTTTCAAAATAACCCTGGGCCTCTCCTTGAGCTATAAGACCCATTTCTTTTCTTTCAACACCTTTGGGCCTCTTGAGAGAGTGTAAGACCCATCCCTTCGTACAGAAAACCTTTTGGGCATCAGTCACTTGTATAAGTCCCTGTACAAATTCAAAATAATAGTGCAATCACTGATAAAAGCTTGGGCCTCTCATTGAGCTGTAAACCCCAATAATCTTTTCAAAGCACTTTCTCCTTTGATTTTGAATATAATATTGTTATCAAAGCTTTCTTTGTTGAACAACTAACTAAACAACATGGAAGCTCTACAACGGAGTAAGTGTTTACTCGCTTTCTTTATCCGCTTTCATATATATATATAACTGTATTGTGGGGCTGCTCATTGTAAGTATTCTTTCACAAACTTTTATATACTTGTAACATATCAACTGTGTAATAATAGTATAGTTATTTAGAGTTTTCCCCGACAACTACGTCTAGCACTAGGTAAAGCCCTGTTGGTCACTCTTAAATACAAACAAAACTAGATCCCCATAGGATTACCAGACACGGTCTTCCCTCCTCTTGGGGTTAAACAATATAGAGACGTGAAAGGCAATATTCTCGGTGAACCCTTTCACAGACTGTCCCCCTTAGACATTGTCAAAGAAACTCTACTCCCCAGAGATGATCTTTTCTCCGTGAATGGCATCTCTTGAGTTTCTTCCAAATTCTCGAACATTCCTGGCTTAATCTATTCTCTATGAATGTTATGTCTTGAACTTCTTGGGGTTTGGGGACCCACAGGCTTCCTAAAAGCATCCCCGCCTCCTCTTAGGCGTTGTACTAGGACCTTTCGGCTTCTTAAAAGCTCTCATGCCTTCTCTTGGGCTTAGTACAAGGACCCATAGACCTCTACAAGTATAGGAACAGAACCTAGTCATCAATTTGCTAAAGTTGTCTTTCTGAGTCAAGTGTCAGACAAGTTAATGGGTTGACCTTCATCCCTTAACAGACCAGCCTTCTCTTGGGCATCCTACAAGGATCGTTCACTATCTGACAATCGATTTCTCAAAACACCAGTAGACTTGGACAGTCTCAATACCCTTTAGATTTCCCGCTTCCTTAAAGAAAAGGAAGTAACCCTGATCCTCTTATCAATCCCAAAGCACAACCTTTACTGTTAATCAGTCTCTTTATAAGAACTAATTTTCTCTTTTATCCAACACACTGGACCTATCACTCAACTGAAACAGTTACCAGCATAAACAACTACTAGCATAAACAACCTCCTCTTGGACTTTGTACAATGATTCTCCCAACACTCTCTTGTTGAGTATAAAAGACTCTCTTGTTGAGTCAAACCTTTAGCCTCCATCTCGGGCTTCGTACGAGATAGAAAACACTCTCTTGTTGAGTATAAAAGATCCTCTTGTTGGGTCAAAACCTCTTTCAGCCTCCATCTCGGGCTTCGTACGAGATACTAAATCACTCTCTTGTTGAGTATAAAAGACTCTCTTGTTGAGTCACTTCCCTTTTAGCCTCTACCTTGGGCTTTGTACGAGGCATCAAATCACTCTCTTGTTGAGTATAAAAGATTCTTTTGTTGATTCAACCTCTTTTCAGCCTCCTCTTGGGCATTGTACAATGATTCTCCCTAGTGGAGCTAACCTTTTCAGACTCTCTTGTTGAATCAAACCTTTTAGCCTCCATCTCGGGCTTCGTACGAGATACGAAAACACTCTCTTGTTGAGTATAAAAGACTCTCTTGTTGAGTCAATCTCTCTTTTAGCCTCTCTCTCGGGCTTCGTACGAGACATATGAAAACACCCTCTTGTTGGGTCAATAGCCTCCTCTTAGGCTTTGTATAAGAAAATCCCGGTTGAGTCAATCAACCTGTTAACATCAAAATTTGTGCCTCGCTCACAGTATACAAACGTCAACAACTCCTCTTTAGAGATGACAAATTCTCTCTAAAGTCAAAACCTTTTAGATTCACATCTTGGGCTTCGAACAAGATAGAAATAGACCCTTCAGCTTCACATCTTGGGCTTTTAACAAGATACAAACCACTTTTAGCTTCACGTCTTGGGCTTTGAACAAGACACCAAAACAACCTTTTTTCTCCCATAGAATAGGAGGAACTACGATCGCTCTGATTTTCCTGTTTCGTTAAACGGGAATACGTAGGCATAAGATTGAAAAATCTTAGCGAGCACACTAATAAAAAACCCAAAATCCTGAAAAGCATCAGTCCTAACATCCTACCAATAATCCCGTCACACTGTGTTCTTAACCAAATAACCTAAGAGATACCCACGATCTTTGTAGCATCTTGTCGCTCCCGAAAGATTCGCATCCAACGGTACAAACGCGAGAGTGGCGTAGAAAACACAGAGTCGCCAGTAATGTGTATTTATCCCGAGAGAGGGAAAGGAAACACTACATAAACCTGAAGAGAAAGGGAGAAAGACACGGTCATCGCAACCATAGTCCAGGTTCGGGAGTCGGTTATGCAAGGGGAAGGTGTTAGCACCCCACACATCCATCGTACTTGATGGGATCCACGCTTGTTGTCTAAACGGAGGGTGAGCTGTCCTACTATCTATGGATGTGAAAAAGAAAAAGGGGATGGGGCGACTAATACGGACTCGGTAGGACATATTCGATGCCCTAGGCCTACGTACTCCCTCAGTGCAATGGGAAAGTCAGAGTCAACGTAGTTCGGACGGGAACTGTGGGGGAAGGTTGCTCGCCAAGACAATCGCTGTCTTGTGCCTACATATCCTCAATCGGACGAGAGAGTGGAATCAAAGCTAATGTAGTTCGTGGGTACGACCACAGATGGGTAAGTGTTTTTTACGTGAGCGACGAGCTCTTTTCTGAAAATGAAATTTGAAACCCAACAATCCCGAAGGATAAAAAGTTTTGAATTTATTTTTGTGTTTTTTAGACAGAAGTGTTTTCTTTTTAAGTTAGTTCATAACTTGCATTGCACCAAAGTCTAGGGCACAGAGACGAATACTTAACGAATCGTCCCAAGACAGGACACCCGCTAAGCACTCTAGAAAGATGAGAGGAAGCCCCTCATTTCTCATTCCCCACGCTTAAGGCTCGTGCGTAGTACACTTTATCTTTATTAAGTGTTTTCAAGAAGTTTTGAGATGAGAAGAGAGAAGACCCAAAGGAAACTCTAAAGGGAAACTAAGAGTCCTAATGTTATCACGCATGGGTGACCTATGGTTAGTGAGGCTTAGGAGGGACAACTACCTAAAACCTAATGCTAATCCTACTCCAAGCTTAATAAAAAATTAAGTTGGACTAGGTAGCTCTAAAGGGAGAGAATCCAAGACTTAAACAAGTCTTGAGATTCATGGGTGAAAGAAAGTGAAAGAGAAGAATGAGAAAGAGAAGGATGAGATAAGAAACAAGATAGGGCAGCAAGCACAGCATATCAAATTATATCCAACTTACATCAATAAACAAGTATCAAAGATCATGCAAAACATCTCAAGTAAGCATGCAAAGGCAATCATGAAAGAATGCAAGCATACTTATATGAAATGCACAATTAAGCACCAATGAACTTCATATCAAGATGAAATGAGAAAAATAAGATGAATATGAAAGCAAGTCAGAATCAAGATCATACCATCATCAACAATTCTCATGTGCAAGAGAAGATCAAAACATGAAACATTATGCACCAAAAAAAGTCCACAAAAGGAAGTCAAAGTACAAGCACTTAAAGCCTACCCAAACATGATCTAAAAATTGCAAAATTTGGTCATAAGGGACCTCAACCAGGGGTAAACATCATATCAAATACTCATGCAAATAATCCAGAAGAAATTCAAACAATTAGGCATGGCAAAACAATTAGGGTTAAGAGATGTTAAGAGATGATCATGCATAATTCACTTAAGCACAAATAATCAACCATATATCAAATGACATTAAAAAATTGTGGAATTAAAACCCAAGTGACCTAAGTCATAAGCTAGCAACATGCCAAAAGATCACACAAAAGTTCACAGGTCAAGTACCTCAAATAATGCTTCAAAGTTGCATAAGAACAAAGAAGAACAATACACAAATAGAGGGACTAAAATGCAATATGAAATGAGTTTAAAAATATGAGAAAAATTTTTTTAGGAACCTCAAAGTGTTCTCTGAAGCATGCAGAAAGAATGGGATGCAAACTAAGTACCAATGATGAGAAATAAGATCAACAAGATCAAGTGTGCACACGTGAAGAAATTCACAAAGAAATTCATCAAACAATTAATTCAGGTGCGTAAAATAGAAGAAAAATGGAAAATAAAATTTGACAAAATTTATAAAATCCTAAAGATGATCCATGAATTTTTTCATAATTTTCTTATGCATTAAACTAATTTTAAAAATTAAAATACAAAATGTATCAATTAAATAAAATGAAAATAAGCAGAGGGGTGCCACAAGCAAGAAAATCGTGTTAAAAACTGGGCTGTACCAAAGGAGGGGGGTGTGAATAGAAAGAAGCCCAAAGCGCTTCCTACCATAGGCTCTGAGTCAACAATATTGACTCAATCATTACCACAGGATTGATCCAAAGATCCACACGTAGTCAATAATCCCAAAGTACACATGGTGAAAGGCTCAGATCTATGCACACACGTTAATAATGATGAGCAAGCAAGCATGATGATTAACCTGGCCTCCATAGAAAGTCACGTGAACAGCACATGTTTTTAATGCTTTGGCAAAATCAACACCATCAGATCCAATCAACGTGTACAAATGAGTCAAGAAATCACAAAATAAAGCAAGATGAGTGGTCAGATCTGTGTGTGCATAATAACAACCATGGAATATACACACACAATCAATAAAACACGTGAGGATTTTAAATTATATGGCTGAACGTGAACCATCAGATCTGGACCACCAACGGTCCAGATTTCATCTTCTTCCTTTAAACCCTCACCGGCCTGAAACATGACCAGACGTCGGAGCCCTAGCTCCGGTCGTCTTCTCCGGCGACCTCAACATCAAAATTTTTCGAAAATTCACAACTCCACCACCATTCAACTCAGAATTCAACAAGGATCATGAATATCACACTCAAATCAACAGATCATGCATAGATTAAACAAATCGAAGACAAAAAGTTTGAACTCAAAAATTCAGATCCACAATTCAACCATAATACACGTCCAAAATCAAAACAAATCACATCAGGATGATCAGCAAAGCATGAGGAACATTATGCACACAGGAAAATCAAGTTATAAGATCGTGAAATTCACACTAACCTGAAACTTGAAACAAGCAAAATACTCCTAGAAACCCAGTGTAAGAGTGCAGATCTTCCTCTTTTGAGCTCTATTTGCAAAATAAATGCAAATAGAAGCTTGAATCAGGCTGGATCTTGAGATTTGATGATGAGCAACTCAAACTCGAATCTGGTGAAAACCTCACTCTAAGCTTGAATCAATGGTGGATTCTTACTCTATTCTCTTCACTGATCAAGAATATGCAAAGAATTCTCAAGGAAACCTTGTGAGGAGAGAGTTTCGAAGGAGAGAAAGTTTAAGTGAAAATTTGAAATCTGAGCAAATGAGAGTGCATGAGGTGTGAATGAACGTGTGAATCTTCTTATATAGACTTGGTTAGCTCTCTGATCATGATTAAAGCTTTGTTAAACCCTTGATTAAGGCTATTGAAAGTGTTTCGCAAAATTGCAAGTTGTGATGTACACACTTAATCACACGTGCCAAGGTCATGGTAAAAGCATGATTCACTCACATTTCTTCTGCTGATCACAAATAGAATGGAATTGGGCTTTGTAATGACTTAATTTATGAGATATGATCCATCTTGCCATTTTGCACATTGTGAAAAAAGTGAGGTGTATGGCATGAAATGAATTAATTCAAAGGCCAAATCTGGTCCTCATGGAGTGTACTTGAATATGGCAATGTGACTTGAGTCAATAGAAACAATTACAAGTCATTTCGAACCAAAATGCAAAAGGTGATAAAATGGATGCATGTGAAAACCCTAAAAAGCACCTTGCCTTATTTTGGTCATATCTTGAGTTTCACATATGGTATGGAGATAATCTAGTACTTTTTGGAAAGGGGAGAGAGAGATCTTCAACTTTCATGTTTGAGGAAAATTCATTTGAAGCTTCTTTGATGATGAAAAGTCAAGTTGAAGATGGTTTGAAAAGTTGCCAAAAATGGAAGTTTCACATTATAGGTCATTTTCCAAAAATAGTAACTTTTGCACAAACTCTTGACTCTTGATGAATGGTATGAATCCTAGCCTTTGAGGACCATATGAGGGCATAAGACCTTAAAAATCATGAAGAGGACCTCAAAATTCCATGGTTGACTTTCCTCCTTACAGTTGACTTTTCTTGGTTCACAAGCAACTGATCCACTGAACATCTTCCACAATGAACCACTAGCCAAGCCTTCCTCTATGAGTGTTTGTGAGCATATGGAACCCATGAGAGCATGCTTGAATCCACAAAGTTTTCTCAGGAAGCTCTTTGAACCCAAGAACCCTAATTTTGTCCCTCTGGTTAAGAGGGAAAGATTCACTTGAAATCCTTTGCCATTCTTGATCTTATGAAGATATGATGACCTCCACAAAACACCTTGAGGCTTGAGACTCCTTTGAGATGAACCAAGTACCTTGATCCCATGCTAAGAACCAATGCTATGCATAAATGCTAATGCAAGAAATACAAAGAAACATAAGCCAGTTAGCTTCAAAACAAAAGAGCAAATTTTGGGGTGTTACAGCTGCCCCTATTCAATCAACTTGGTCCTGAAGGTATGATAGCAAGGGCTGTCATGCATTCAAAAGATTCACGGAGGTTGAATACCAAAAGAAACTTGAAATTTGCAATCCTCAAAGGAGGGACGACTCCGCTGGGGAACAAGCAATAAATGCTGCACTGTCACATCACGGACGAGTGTTAGCTATGTAGGGGATAAACACGGACGGGTGTCAAGGAATCAAAGATATTAGATACGGACGGGTATCGAAAAGATACACGGACGGGTGTAAAGAGTTTCAATACGGACGGGTATCAAAAAGATACACGGACGGGTGTAAAAAGGGTTCAATACAGACGGGTATCTAAAAGATACACGGACGGGTGTAAAGAGGTTCAACACAGACGGGTATCGAAAAGATACATGGAAGGGTGTAAAGAGGTTCAATATGGATGGGTATCGAAAAAAAACACGGACGGGTGTAAAGAGGTTCAATACGGACGGGTATCGAAAAGATACATGGACGGGTGTAAAGAGGTTCAATACGGACGGGTATCGAAAAGATACACGGACGGGTGTAAAAGGGTTCAATACGGAATGGTATCGAAAAGATACACGGACGGGTGTAAAGAGGTTCAATACGGACGGGTATCGAAAAGATACACGGACGGATGTAAAATGGTTAAATTTACTGGGGATTGGCCTTATTGGGGATTAAAATGATGAACTGAACACGGACGGGCGTTATCAACAGGTCAATACAGACGGGTATTGAAATCAAAGGTTCAAACACGGACGGGTGTCGAAGGAAACACGGATGGGTGTCAAGGTAAAAACCTTGAAGGGATGAATCAAAAGACCACCTGGACGAAAGGGGTGGAAAGAGATCATGGGTTCACAATCCTGGCAAAACACTCTGCCGTGGGACTGTCAAATATTGCTTTGAATGACTAAACCCAACACTTGTGGAGTAAAGTCGAATGATATTTTCCTGAAATCCGGTTTTCCTGACGAAGGAAAACTCAAACCTGGCTTATGCTTCGGGTGCATATGTTTGAATTTTTCCGTAATGCTCCAGACGAAGTGGAAATGCTACGCATTTAGGAGGATGCCATGTAAAAAATACTTATGCAATGCAAAAAGACCGTCCCAGCGAAATAAATGCTGAGAACAGAAGCAGCTCCACTGAAGACGACAAACTACATTGTCATCAAACCAAAGAAATCATGTTGAGGAAAACTTCACCCTGCTGGGGATGGATGAATCTCCGAGAGAAAACCCACTCTATCGGGGAGGAACTGAAAACTGAAGATGGAAGCTCCTCCGCCGGGGATGACCAAATGTTTCAGAACATGGATTCAAAACCTGCTGGGGATACTAACTGCCAACAACTCTCCTTGGGGATAAACTGAAAGAAACTTTGAGGAACATAGATTGCCCCATGCTCAGTGGGGAAACACTGTCTTTAATCAACGAGGACACTCTATCAGACTCTTGCAGGAGAGGCTGTAAAAATAACAACTTCTGGCTACCTGCTGAGGAAAGATGAGCCATATCACAACTCTGGCTGGGGGTAAACCTCTTATATCCTGCTGAGGGGGACGATCCTCAACGACTCTGCTTAAGGAATTACCTCTTTATACTCTGTTGAGGAAGACGGTCCTCGATACTCTGACTGGGGAGAACAGCAAACTGCTGAGGATGATCAGACTTCAAAGTTGGGGAGCAAAGCTACTGGAGAAGTACGCCTGTCATTTTGCAAAACCAACAGAAAGGTCTACGTGTAAAAATGATTACTTTGATTATCATCATAGGGACTGTCGTCTAAGCAATTGCCACTGTTTTCCAACTTGTTTCACAAAGCTCAACATTTTAGCATGTAATGTTTATCAAAAATATCGGACATTTTCACAAACAAAACAAGTAAAACAAAAACAAAAGCTATTTGACTGAAATGCAAACTTTATTGAATGATCAGCCTGTAAATAGGCATTTACATTTGGAAGAAATTCCTGAAAAGAGGTAATTGCGTAAAAAGTAAAAGAAAATACACATGTCGGCAATGTGGGGAACAGACATCCACCATGACTCGACTCAGCTATAACACATATGACTTGTGTATCCGCAGATGCTTTGGCCTTTGAAAAGGGCTGACTGGACTGATTCCTTTCCTTCGAATTTTCCAAGTGTGAATAGTGATCACAGATCGAACGCGGATCATAATCTTTGCTTTTAAATCCCTAACTTTTGTCTGGATCGCCCTTTTCGGGTTTTCAATCCACCGGGATACCCATTTTTGCCAAAGTTGCCTTTTCAGGTTTTCAACCTTGCGGGTTTATTTCTTCTTCCTTTTTATCCCTAATTTTTGCCCGAACCTTTTCTTTTTATGGTTCGCCAGGATGCCCCATTTTTGCCCGAACCTTCTTTTTATGTCCAACGGGTCATTTTTATGCAAAGTATTTTTTGACTACATCCGCGTTCACAGGGGACGTAAAATCTTCCCCATCCATAGTTGAGAGTAATAAGGCTCCACCAGAGAAAACTTGTCTTACTACATATGGCCCTTCATAATTCGGAGTCCACTTGCCCCTGTGATCTGTTCGAGGAGGAGTGATCCTTTTCAGGACTAATTCACCAGTTTGGAAACACCGAGGACGCACTTTCTGATCAAATGCTTTTTTCACCCTGCTTTGATACAACCGGCCATGCGCAATGGCTTTCGATCTCTTCTCTTCAATGAGGTTCAGTTCATTCAGCCAGGAACGCACCCACTCAGCTTCATCAAGCTTCACGTCTGTCAGAATTCTCAAAGAAGGAATCTCAACTTCTAATGGCAGAACTGCTTCCATACCATACACCAGTGAGAAAGGGGTTGCCCTAGTTGATGTGCATACCGAAGTACGATATCCGTGCAAAGCGTAAGGCAACATCTCATGCCAGTCCTTGTATGTCACTACCATCTTCTGCACAATCTTCTTTATGTTCTTATTAGCCGCTTCAACAGCCCCATTCATCTTCGGGCGATAGGGAGAAGAATTGTGATGTTCAATTTTAAAGCTATGGCATAGCTCCTTCATCATATTATTGTTCAAATTTGAACCATTGTCAGTAATGATCCTCTCCGGGACTCCGTACCGGCAGATGCTGTCCTTCTTAATAAACCGGGATACCACTTGTCTGGTGACGTTAGCATGCGATGCTGCTTCCACCCACTTCGTGAAATAATCAATAGCCACCAGGATAAAACGATGTCCATTCGAAGCAGTTGGCTCGATCTTCCCAATCATGTCAATGCCCCACATGGCAAAAGGCCAAGGTGACGACAAAACATTCAGAGGAGTAGGCGGTACGTGCACCTTATCAGCATAAATCTGGCCTTTATGATATTTTCGGGCGTATTTAAAACAATCAGACTCCATAGTCATCCAATAATACCCCGCTCTTAACAATTTTCTTGCCATAGCATGCCCATTGGCATGAGTACCAAAGGAACCTTCGTGAACTTCTTCCATTAACAGGCCTGCCTCGTGTTCATCAACACAACGTAGCAAGACCATGTCAAAGTTTCTCTTGTATAACACATCGTCTTTGTTCAAAAAGAAGTTTCCTGATAACCTTCTCAATGTCTTCTTATCCTTGGAAGATGCCCCAGCTGGGTATTCCTGACTCTTCAAAAAGACTTTGATATCATAATACCAAGGCTTGCCATCTGATACACCTTCAACCGCAAATACAAAAGCAGGCCTATCCAAGCGCATGATTCTGATTGAAGGAGTTTCATTCCAACGATTCACTTGATACATTGATGACAACATTGCCAGCGCATCAGCCATCTGATTCTCTATCCGGGGAATGTGATGGAAGTCCACTCTGTCAAAGAAAGGTAACAACCTTCTAGCATAGTTTTTATACGGAACAAGATTCGCTTGACGAGTCTCCCATTCACCTGTAATCTGATTAACCACCAACGCAGAATCACCAAAAACATCGAGGTTCTTGATTCTCAAATTAATTGCTTCTTTTAACCCCATGATGCATGCTTCATATTCTGCCTCATTGTTGGTGCATACGAACGCCAATCGAGCAGTGAAGGGTATATGAGAGCCCTTTGGAGTCGTAATGATTGCCCCGATTCCGTTACCATATGAATTAACAGCCCCATCAAAAACCATCTTCCACTGAGATCCAATCTCAGGTCCTTCATCAGGCAAAGGTTCTTCACAATCCTTCATCTTCAGATACATGATATGCTCATCCAGAAATTCAAACTTCATTGGTTGATAATCCTCAATTGGCTATTCGGCAAGATATTCTGACAAAACACTTCCCTTAATGGCCTTTTGGGAAACATACTGAATATCGTATTCCGTCAGAACCATCTGCCAACGGGCTATTCTACCAGAAAGTGCTTGCTTCTCAAACACATACTTGATCGGATCCATCTTTGAAATCAAGAGGGTTATGTGGTTTAACATATACTGCCTCAAACGCTTAGCGGCCCAAGCGAGTGCACAACATGTTTTCTCCAACATCGAGTACCTTGACTCGTAATCTGTAAACTTTTTACTCAGGTAGTAGATGGTGTGCTCCTTTCTACCTGACTCGTCTTGTTGACCGAGTACATAACCCATTGAATTCTTAAGAACCGTGAGATACATAATCAAAGGTCGTCCTGGCACTGGTGGTATAAGGACCGGAGGTTCCTGCAAGTATTCTTTAATCTTTTCAAACGCCTTTTGACAATTTTCATTCCACCTGACGCTTGATCTTTTCTTAGCAACTTGAAGATTAGTTCACACGTGGCTGTGAGATGCGAGATGAACCTAGCAATGTAGTTTAATCTCCCCAAGAAACCACGAACCTCTTTTTCTGTTCTCGACACAAGCATTTCTTCTATGGCTTTTACCTTTGCAGGATAAACCTCGATACCTTTTTCACTAACAATAAACCCCAACAATTTTCCTGATCTCACCCCGAAGGTGCATTTGTTTGGATTCAACCTCAGTCTGAATTTTCTCAATCTTTCAAATAGCTTCTGAAGATTCACCAGATGTTCTTCCTCCGTCTGTGACTTCTCAATCATGTCATCAACATAGACCTCAATCTCTTTATGAATCATATCATGAAAGAGAGTCACCATCGCCCGCTGATAGGTTGCCCCTGCATTTTTCAATCCAAAGGGCATCACTTTGTAGAAGAATGTTCCCCACGGTGTTATGAACGTTGTTTTCTCCATGTCCTCTGGGGCCATCTTGATTTGGTTATACCCAAAGAAGCCATCCATGAAGCAAAACACCGAATACTGAGCAGTATTGTCAACTAACCCGTCAATGTGAGGGAGCGGGAAATCGTCCTTTGGGCTTGCTCTGTTCAAATCCCTGTAATCAACACATATCCTGACCTTCCCATCCTTCTTAGGTACAAGCACGATGTTAGCAACCCATGGAGGATAGTTTGTTACGACAAGAAAACAGGCATCTAGCTGTTTGTGAACCTCTTCCTTGATTTTGACAAACATCTCCGGTTTAGTTCTTCTCAACTTTTGTTTGACCGGAGCACAACCTTCTTTAAGTGGTAGCCGGTGTACAATAATATCAGTATCGAGCCCAGGCATGTCTTGGTAAGACCAGGCGAAGATGTCCACATACTCACAGAGCATTTCAATCAATCTTCCCTTGACACTGTCTTCCAATGCAACCCCTATCCTTACTTCCTTTCTGGCGTCCTCGGTTCCCAGATTCACAATCTCAATTTCCTCCTGATGAGGTAGGATCACCTTCTCCTCTTGCTTTACCAATCTGGCCAACTCTTCAGGCAGTTCACAGCCTTCTCCAGTCTCTTCTTCAGCCTGATAGAGTGGATTGTCAAAGTCATACCGAGCTATAGCTGAGTCATGATCGGTGTCATCTGAACAAAGAGACATGCATGATTGATGAGGCATGTTTTATTATGTATGAAACAAAAGAAACACATTTCCATTTTGATGTGGGTTTTTAATGCATAAAAATAAAACAGAAAGACAGAGATCAAAATATTTGAGTGTGAAAAGTCCTTTATTGATGATAAAGCAAAACATGCAACAGTTAAAAGCCCTAGAAATAAAATCACTACGTCTTGGGCAGAACGCAGGATTAACATAGCAGGAAAACAGAACAATTACTCGAAGCTAGTCACTTGAATGACTTTTTCAGAAGACCAGTTGCACAGACTTTCTCTTGGGACGCAAGGGCGGATCCAGCTATCCATATCACAATCACTGTCCCCTTCTTCCTCAAGGGCATTAACTCTGTCGAAGAAAACACCGGTACTAGTGAAACGGACTAGGCCATAGAATTTGGGAGGATCCCTGGCTCTCCTGGGTGGCTTGTATCCCAATCCATAGGTATTCCCTTTCGGCTGAACTTTAATCACTTGGCCCTACTTATGTGAGCTACCAGCTTCGACTATAGCCTTGGCGTCTTTAAACGAAGACATAGAAACCTCAGGTTGATCTGCCACTGCGGGCTGCTCTGGGGTCTCGGACTGATCTTCAAACTGAATAACCTCTTCAGACACCTTCACTTTTTCAAACCCCTGACACAGCGTCTCATGGATTTCACCATCCACTTCCACGTATTTAAAGGTTGACAGCTGACTAATCATTATGTCCTCCTCTCTGCACACTGTCACCACGTGACCATCTACCATGTATTTCAGCTTTTGATGCAAAGTGGAGGTTGCAGCGCCTGCACCATGGATCCAAGGACGACCCAACAGACAGCTGTATACTGGCTGAATATCCATTATATAAAATGTTGCATCAAAGATTTCCGGCCCAACCTTGATCGGAAGCACAATCTCACCAAAGACAGATCTCTTCGAGCCATCAAAAGCTCGCACCACCAAGTCGCTTGGTGTACAAATAAGTCCCGTGGTATCTAACTTCATTATTGCTTTCTTTGGCAATACATTCAACGATGATCCAGTATCAACCAACACATGTGACATCAGTGAACCACGACACTCAATCGAAATATGCAGGGCATTGTTATGATTCCTCCCAGCGGGAGTCAAATCAAGATCCATAAAGCCCAAGCCATTACCTGCATTCGCGTGCGCTACAACCCCTTCAAGCTGGTTAACAAAAATCTCCTGGGGAACATAGGCCGCATTCAAGACCTTCAGAAGCGCATTTCTGTGAGATTCAGAACATAACAGCAAAGACAGAATGGAAATCTTCGACAGGGTTTGATGTAGTTGGTCCACGATCTTGTAATCACTCTTTCGGATGAGCCTCATAAACTCCTTTACATTTTCAGAAAAAGCATCATCAACCTGCTTTACTGTAGAATCAATAATCACTGGAGGCTGCACAGAACCATCAGCTACCTGTTTTCCCCTATCTTGCCTAGAAGTACCAGGTTGATCATTAGAAGGGGTAAGGACTCTACCACTTCTTGTTATAGCATCAGCTTCAACCTTAACCTCAGGACTAGAACTCACTGATGAAGTTGCCATTAATTCTTGCTTTTGCCCATTGACAAACACCTCTGCGCCATAATTCCAGGGAATAGCCTTAGTACTTTCATACGGAATGGGTCCAACCCTTGTGATAATAACTGGTGGTGGTCTTGCCGGACCTGAAATAGTAATCGTCTTGAAAGGAATGTTGATGGTAGCAACCTTCTCACTAACGACTTCTTCTTGTTGATTACACCGATCAAACTGTAAACAACCCTCATTAATCAGATTCTGGATACCCATCTTCAACGAATCACAACCATTATCCTTCGTCAAACAATCTGAACAGTTCTCATCACAGCCCGGATAGACGCCACCCTTTAGTAACCTATTTTTAACCACAGCCAGCGGAGACTTCAGCTCCTCAACATCCATGATCAAATTCAAAGCATCACATTCCTCAATTATCGCATTCACCCTCGGCCCATTATGATTAGGCATCGGGTTTTGAATAACATTGGGCCCATCATTCGAGAAATTGATAGCCTTGGAGTCTACAAGGTCCTGCACCTTGTGATGAAACGCCCTACATTTCTCCACAGTATGCCCCGGAGCACCAGAGTGAAAATCGCAGTGTGCGTTAGCATCGTAGCCTCGTGGGAGTTCCCCTGTTGGTGGAGCCAGGGTACGGAGCTCAACTAGACACAACTGCAGTAAGTGTTGCAACAACTGTGCAAACGACATCGGTGGTTGATCAAAATGCGTCTCTGCATTTCTTTGTCTATTCTGATACTGGCCCTGCTGTCTATTCTTATTAGCATTATTCCTTTGTTGCTGTGGTGGAGGTAACGTTGTTGGGATAGTTACTGATGCTACTTGTTGATTATTGTTCTGGCGCTGTTTCCCTTTTCCCTTGTAAGATGATACAGCATTGGCCTCTCCTTTCTTCTTATAACCATCAAATGACTTCTTTCCATGCCCGGAGGACGATCCGTCACCACTAGAAACTTTTCCAGCCTTAATTCCAACCTCTACCTTCTGTCCGATCGCAATCACATCTACAAACTTGCCTAGTGAACAAGGCAATAGCTTTTCATAGTAGTGCTTAGGCAGTGTGTCCATAAACATATCCAACATCTCCTTCTCCAGCATTGGTGGTTGTACCCTAGCCGCCAATTCACGCCACCTTTGTGCGTATTCCTTGAAACTTTCATCATTTTTCTGGGACATGCTAAATAGCTGAGTTCTGTTGGGAGCCATGTCTGTGTTGTATTGGTAATGCTTGATAAAAGCTGCAGCTAACTCTCTCCAAGTACGAACATCTCTACTTTCCAGTGCCATATACCATTCCAAAGACGCGCCGGACAGGCTGTCTTGGAAAAAGTGCATCATTAGCTTTTCGTCCTTGGCATGGGCATCCATTTTCCTGGTATACGTCTTTACATGAGTTCTCGGGCAGGTAGAACCATTATACTTCTCTAGTGTAGGAATCTGAATCTTGTGCGGAATGACAATATCAGGGTCCAACCCTAGGTCGTCCAAATCTATTCCCAGATCATCCTGCTTCACAACCCTTTCAGTTGTGCCTCGATTAAACGGATCCTCTCATCACTGACCACAGGAGGGCCAACGTCCAAGCTTCTGACTGAAAAAACATCATCATGTTGATCATCAAAACGATGGCCATGGATAGCTCGAATAGTGATTCCTTCTCCAACCACTAAAGTAATCCCACCTTGTCCACCAGCACCAGGGATAGGAATGTTGGTACCAGCACCACCTCCGCCCGGAGGAATAACACGATTAAGAAGACCACCGTGTAAGATACCATTTTCATCAACCTGCGCCACTAAAGGCTGAACTAGAGTTCTGAATTCATTCTGGCTCTGCACCACACCTTACATCATCTCCATGAATTGATCGATGTGAGCTTGCATAGCTGCCATGTCTGCCTGAACTTTGTCCATCACTCTGCTTTGATTAAGCCTGGTAGAATACCGATGAGCTGGTTGATCAATCCTGACTGTCAAAAAGAGAGAGCATAAGAAATCCAGAGAATCTGAGATAACCTGCTATGCAAAATGAGATGATTATGCAAATGCAAATGCAAACATGTATGAACATTATCAAGGCGATCTATCCCTTGATTCCAGTTTTAACAACAGAAGAGAACTGAATTCCTGATCATAAAGAGAATAAGCATCTGTTACAACACAAGTCTGAATAAGCATAAACAAAGACCCCGACCAACAAGCCTGGCGGTGATCCCGGAAATACAAAGAAAACAGCAGCAAGGAAACTAAGGAATGTCATCAAGACTCAGCCGTGCTAGAATTCCCCATTCGTCATTCTTTTTGCACCAATTCTGCACTTCCTTGAGAAGCTTCTTAGTATTAGGATGCTCTGGTCTTTGAATCAACTCCTGAATCAAAAGATCCCCCCTGTGCAAGATCCCTGTTAAATAACGACTATACAATTCCCAATCATCTTCTCTAGAAGCTCCACCTAAACTTGGATCTTCAACTGTTCCATATCTGCCATGGTTTCCGTGACCTTTTCCTCAATTGCTCTCCTCTCAAAGATCCCTGATAAATCTCCTTATCCTTTTTCCGAAGCTTTGTCTTTAAACCTTTAATCTGCTCCAGATACTTGTCCTCTTTCAACCTGTTGGCAGTAATTGTTGTATTCCGACAGTCACGGAACCTGAGAATTCTTGACATAGCATAAGCCAACTCTTTCTTTTTGGACGAAATGACCTTGCTAACACTTTTCAATGCTTGCGCCACTTTCTCTCTGGATGTGGCTTCTTTAGACAATTCTTTCTCCTTCATAGCCAAAAGTTCTGAATTCAACCTGGCAACATGGATAGCTTCACCTTTTTCGTGCTTCAACTGACCAACCTCTCTGCCCAGCTCACGATTCTCCTCTCGGAGTTTCTCCTTCTCAGCCCATAACTTATCATACTTCTCTGTATCAACAGTCGTGGGAGCCTCGATCATCAAAGGATACAAAGGTAGTTCCACCGGGAAAGGAAAAAGCTCCTCTTCTGGTCTTTTCTTAATCCACTCTTCATAGGAAAGAAAAGCCGAGTTATTACATTTCCCGAATGAAGTTTTTCCCTTCTTGGTCACCTGCTTCCAAGCATTCACAATCTTCCTTATCATCTCTTAATCCCCAGTACCATTGAAGAACAAGGACTCTCTGATATCTTGCTCTTCAGGTGGACCTCTCAAAGGATAACCAAACTGCCTGATAACAAGGGAAGGATTATAGTTAATTCCACCTTTCCTCCCTATCAAGGGTACATTAGGGAATTCTCCGCACTTGCAAATAATCTCCATCCCTAGCAAGTCATGGTTGAACCAAACAATATTGTCAGCAGTCAAGCCCATTAACCTCTTTGACCACTTTAGAGAATCTCTCGTGTCAACGAAAGCGCTAGCTTCGGGGAGATGACTCAAAAACCAAGTAGATAAGAGTGGTGCACAGCAACTCACAGTTTTTCCACACCTATTTTCATTCTTGTAGTGGACTGAGTGATACACATCACCTAGCAAGGTAGGTATAGGATTCTTTGAAATAAAGATTCTGATAGCATGCATATCCACCAGATCAGGAACATTGGGAAACAGGACAATCCCATAGATGCACATAGCCAGAATAGCTTGGAAAGCAGTCCAATTCCTCTCCTTAACATGTATGCAACACCCTGAAATGCGCAAGAGACACACGTCAGAATGCTTCCCAAGATAGCCTCGTCTGGTTGTGAATTTCGTGAACACACAAACGCACCAAGATGGCACGTAGGTCTCACTACTCTCCACTCTAGTCCTAGGGTGTACTCAAGCTTGGGTATTGGGCTTATCTCTCAGAACAACCCAACCTGCCAAATAGAAACCAGCCAGCACAACACAACAATATCCAGTATGACAGTAATAAAATGAAATGCAATGCAATAAAAGCTGTTAAACAGTAATATACAACATAATAAAGCACAATAAATAAACACCCAACGAAAAAAACAAACAAGCGCTAGGATCGACTCGCTAAAGGGGAAGGACCAGCAAGAGGTCAACCAGAGATACCAGCAGAGTTGCCAGATGTCGCTCCCGAAAGATTTGGATCCAACGGTACAAACGCGAGAGTGGCGCAGAAAACACAGAGTCGCCAGCAATGTGTATTTATCCCGAGAGAGGGAAAGGAAACACTGCATAAACCTTAAGAGAAAGGGGGAAAGACATGGTCATCGCAACCATAGTCCAGGTTCGGGAGTCGGTTATGTGAGGGGAAGGTGTTAGCACCCCACGCATCCATCGTACTCGATGGGATCCACACTTATTGTCTAAATGGAGGGTGAGCTGTCCTACTATCTATGGTTGTGCAAAAGAAAATGGGGATGGGAGCGACTAAGACTGACTCGGTAGGACATATTCGATGCCCTAGGCCTACGTACTCCCTCAGTGCAATGGGAAAGTCAGAGTCAACGTAGTTCGGACGGGAACTGTGGGGGAAGGTTGCTCGCCAAGACAATCGCTGTCTTGTGCCTACATATCCTCAATCAGACGAGAGAGAGGAATCAGAGCTAATGTAGTTCGTGGGTACGGCCACAGATGGGTAAATGTTTTTTACGTGAGCGACGAGCTCTTTTCTAAAAATGAAATTTGAAACCCAACAATCCCGAAGGATAAAAAGATTTGAATTTTTTTTTTGTGTTTTTTAGACAGAAGTGTTTTCTTTTTAAGTTAGTTCATAACTTGCATTGCACCAAAGTCTAGGGCACAGGGACGAATACTTAACGAATCGTCCCAAGACAGGACACCCGCTAAGGACTCTAGAAAGATGAGAGGAAGCCCCTCATTTCTCATTCCCCACGCATAAGGCTCATGCGCAATACACTTTATCTTTATTAAGCGTTTTCAAGAAGTTTTGAGATGAGAAGAAAGAAGACCCAAAGGAAACTCTAAAGGGAAACTAAGAGTCCTAATGTTATCATGCATGGGTGACCTATGGTTAGTGAGGCTTAGGAGGGATAACTACCTAAAACCTAATGCTAATCCTACTCCAAGCTTAATCAAAAATTAAGTTGGACTAGGTAGCTCTAAAGGGAGTGAATCCAAGACTTAAACAAGTCTTGAGATTCATGGGAGAAAGAAAGTGAAAGAGAAGAATGAGAAAGAGAAGGATGAGATAAGAAACAAGATAGGGTAGCAAGCACATCATATCAAGTATATCCAACTAACATGAATAAACAAGTCTCAATGATCATGCAAAACATCTCAAGTAAGCATGCAAAGGTAATCATGAAAGAATGCAAGCATACTTATATGAAATGCACAATTAAGCACCAATGAACTTCATATCAAGATTAAATGAGAAAAATAAGATGAAGATGAAAGCAAGTTAGAATAAAGATCATACCATCATTAACAATTCTCATGTGCAAGAGAAGATCAAAACATGAAACATTATGCACCAAAGAAAGTCCACAAAAGGAAGTCAAAGTACAAGCACTTAAAGCCTACCCAAACATGATCCACAAATTGCAAAATTTGGTCATAAGGGACCTCAACAAGGGGTAAACATCATATCAAATACTCATGCAAAGAATCCAGAAGAAATTCAAATAATTAGGCATGACAAAACAATTAGTGTTAAGAGATGTCAAGAGATGATCATGCATAATTCACTTAAGCACAAATAATCAAACATATATCAAATGACATTCAAAAATTGTGGAATTAAAACCCAAGTAACCTAAGTCAGAAGCTAGCAACATGCCAAAATATCACATAAAAGTTCACAGGTTAAGTACCTCAAACAATGCTTCAAAGTTGCATAAGAACAAAGAAGAACAATGCACAAATAGAGGGACTAAAATGCAATATGAAATGAGTTTAAAAATATGAGAAAAATGCTTTTAGGAACCTCAAAGTGTTCTCTGAAGCATACGAAAAGAATGGATGCAAACTATGTACCAATGATGAGAAATAAGGCCAACAAGATCAAGTGTGCACAAGTGATGAAATTCACAAAGAATTTCATTAAACAATTAATTCAAGTGCGAAAAATAGAATAAAAATGGAAAATAAAATTTGAAAAAATTTTATAAAATCCTAAAGATGATCCATAAATTTTTTCATAATTTTCTGATGCATTAAACTAATTTTAAAAATTAAAATGCAAAATGTATCAATCAAATAAAATGAAAATAACCAGAGGGGTGCCACAAGCAAGGAAATCATGTTAAAAACTGGGCTGGACCAAAGGAGGGGGTGTGAATAGAAAGAAGCCCAAAGTGCTTCCTACCATAGGCTCTGAGTCAACAATATTGACTCAATCATTGCCACAGGATTGATCCAAAGATCCACACGTACTCAATAATCCAAAAGTACACATGATGAAAGGCTCAGATCTATGCACACACGTTAACAATGATGAGCAAGCAAGCATGATGATTAACCTTGCCTCCATAGAAAGTCACGTGAACAACACATGTTTTTAATGCGTTGGCAAAATCAACACCATCAGATCCAATCAACGTGTACAAATGAGTCAACAAATCACAAAATCAAGCAAGATGAGTGGTCAGATCTGTGTGTGCATAATAACAACCATGGAATATACACATACAATCAATACAACATGTGAGGATTTTAAATGATCTGGTTGAACGTGAACCATCAGATCTGGACCACCAACGGTCCAGATTTCATCTTCTTCCTTTAAACCCTCACCGGCCTGAAACATGACCAGACGCCGGAGCCCTAGCTCCGGTCGTCTTCTCCAGCGACCTCAACATCAAAATTTCTATGAAATTCACAACTCCACCACCATTCAACTCAGAATTCAACAAGGATCATGAATATCACACTCAAATCAACAGATCATGCATAGATTAAACAAATCGAAGACAAAAAGTTTGAACTCAAAAATTTCAGATCCACAATTCAGCCATAATACACGTCCAAAATAAAAACAAATCACATCAGGGTGATCAGCAAAGCATGAAGAACATTATGCACTAACCTGAAACTTGAAACAAGCAAATCAAGTAATAAGATCATGAAATTCACACTAACCTGAAACTTGAAACAAGCAAAATACTCCTAGAAACCCAGTGTAAGAGTGCAGATCTTCCTCTTTTGAGCTCTATTTGCAAAATAAATGTAAATAGAAGCTTGAATCAGGCTGGATGTTGAGATTTGATGATGAGCAACTCAAACTCGAATCTGGTTAAAACCTCACTCTAAGCTTGAATCAATGGTGGATTCTTACTCTATTCTCTTCACTGATCAAGAATATGTAAAGAATTCTCAAGGAAACCTTGTGATGAGAGAGTTTCGAAGGAGAGAAAGTTTGAGTTAAAATTTGAAATCTGAGCAAATGAGAGTGCATGAGGTGTGAATGAACGTGTGAATCTTCTTATATAGACTTGGTTAGCCCTCTGATCAAGATTAAAGCTTTGTTAAACCCTTGATTAAGGCTATTGAAATTGTTTTGCAAAATTGCAAGTTGTGATGTACACACTTAATCACACGTGCCAAGGTCATGGTAAAAGCATGATTCGCTAACATTTCTTCTGCTGATCACAAATAGAATGGACTTGGGCTTTGTAATGACTTGATTTATGAGATATGATCCATCTTGCCATTTTGCACATTGTGAAAAAAGTGAGGTATATGGCATGAAATGAATTGATTCAAAGGCCAAATCTGGTCCTCATGGAGTGTACTTGAATATGGCAATGTGACTTGAGTCAATAGAAACAATTACAAGTCATTTTGAACCAAAATGCAAAAGGTGGAAAAATGGATACATGTGAAAACCCAAAAAAGCACCTTGCCTTCTTTTGGTCATATCTTGAGTTTCATAAATGGTATGGAGATAATCTAGTACTTTTTGGAAATGGGAGAGAGAGATCTTCAACTTTCATGTTTGAGGAAAATTCATTTGAAGCATCTTTGATGATGAAAAGTCAAGTTGAAGATTGTTTGAAAAGTTGCCAAAAATGGAAGTTTCACATTATAGGTCATTTTACAAAAATAGTAACTTTTGCACAAACTCTTGACTCTTGATGAATGGTATGAATCCTAGCCTTTGAGGACCATATGAAGGCATAAGACCTTAAAAATCATGAAGAGGACCTCAAAATTCCATGGTTGACTTTCCTCCTTACAGTTGACTTTTCTTGGTTCACAAGCAACTGATCCACTGAACATCTTCCACAATGAACCACTAGCCAAGCCTTCCTCTATGAGTGTTTGTGAGCATATGGAACCCATGAGAGCATGCTTGAATCCACAAAGTTTTCTCAAGAAGCTCTTTGAACCCAAGAACCCTAATTTTGTCCCTTTGGTTAGGAGGGAAAGATTCACTTGAAATCCTTTGCCATTCTTGATCTTATAAAGATATGATGACCTCCACAAAACACCTTGAGGCTTGAGACTCCTTTGAGATGAACCAAGTACCTTGATCCCATGCTAAGAACCAATGCTATGCACAAATGCTAATGCAAGAAATGCAAAGAAACATAAGCCAGTTAGCTTCAAAACAAAAGAGCAAATTTTGGGGTGTTACACATCTGTAAAACAACAGTCATCTGTTCAAACTCAGTATGCAAGCAGGGTTAATTGGGGACATCTATTTCCCTTCTTTCATCAGTTTCAATATGATAAAAAATGAATCGAGCTGTAGTACCCTAAAGCGATATTGCTTCACAACCACACAAAAAAACTCGCGCTACACCTATACACAAGAGGTCTGGGGTTCGAATCCCCCTCGCCCCAGATCCTCTTTTTGCTATTTTTTCCACTTTTTTTTGTATTTCTTATTATTTTTAATGATTTAAAAAATTAATAACTCTCTAAATTTTAATTATTTTTTATTGGTTCTTTTTTCAAAAAATCACAAAAATGTTGAAATATTTTATTCCACAAAAAACTCAAATTTATATTAGTTATTTAATATAATTAGTATTTTTGTGAATAAATTCCTTTTTAATTGTTTTTTAACATTTAAAAGTGAATATTTACTTTGAAAATCAAAACCAAATGAGTTTAATTCATCTTGTGATTAAAACCTCATTTTTTCAAACCTTAAACAAAAATCATCAGTGGTTTATTCAAACTTATTTGGTGTTTTTATCATATTATTTGGTTTTCTTTAAATATTTACTTTTAAAGGAAACAAAATTAGGGTTTCTTTGATTTTCACTCTTGCAAATCATTTTCAAACACTCATGGGCCTCTATTAGAGTGTAAGACCCATCCCCATTGTAAATACACCACTTTTTGGGCCTCAGTCATTGTATAAGTCCCACTGTATTTTCAAAAATAAACGGCGCGATCGTCGCCTTTTTTTTTAGCAAAATCATCTGGGCCTCTCCTAGAGCTGTAAGCCCCACCACTTATACAAAAATAAATCATTGGGCCTCTATTAGAGTGTAAGACCCATCCCCATTGTAAATACACCACTTTTTGGGCCTCAGTCATTGTATAAGTCCCACTGTATTTCCAAAAACAACGGCGCGATCGTCGCCTTTTTTTAGCAAAATAATCTGGGCCTCTCCTTGAGCTGTAAGCCCCACCACTTGTACAAAAATAAATCATTGGGCCTCTAATAGAGTGTAAGACCCAACCCCTTTTTTAACAAAAACTTTTTGGGCCTCAATATATTGTATAAGACCCAGTATGTTAAAGAAATCTCGGCGCGATCGCCAATTCAAAAAAACAAATCATTTGGGCCTACCTTCGTGTTATAAGCCCCATTCTTTTTCTTCAAACACCTTTGGGCCTCTTGAGAGAGTGTAAGACCCATCCCTTTGTACAGAAAACCTTTCTGGGCCTCAGTCACTTGTATAAGTCCCTGTACAATTTCAAACAATAGTGCAATCACTAATAAAGCCTTGTGCCTCTCCTTGAGCTGTAAGCCCCAACAATCTATTCAAAGCACTTTCTCCTTTGATTTTGAATATAATATTATTATCAAAGCTTTCTTTGTTGAACAAACTAACAAAATAGCATGGAAGCTCTACAACCGAGTAAGTGTTTACCCGCTTTCTTTATCCGCTTTCATATATATATAACTGTATTGTGGGGCTGCTCACTGTAAGTCTTCTTTCACAAACTTTTACATACTTGTCTAATATCCATTATGTAATACTAGTATAGTTATTTAGAGTTTTCCCCGGCAACTACGTCTAGCACTAGGTAAAGCCCTGTTGGTCTCTTAAATACAAACAAAACTAGATCCCCATAGGATTACCGGACACAGTCTTCCCTCCTCTTGGGGTTAAACAATATGGAGACGTGAAAGGCAGCATTCTCGGTGAACCCTTTCTCAGACTGTCACTCTTAGAAATCGTCAAAGAGACTATACTCCCCATGGATGATCTTTTCTCCGTGAATGGCATCTCTTGAGTTTCTTCCAAATTCTCAGACTTTCCTGGCATGATCTATTCTCGGTGAATGGCATGTCTTGAACTTCTCGGGGTTTGGGGACCCACAGGCTTCTTAAAAGCGTCCCCGCCTCCTCTTGGGCGTTGTACAAGGACCCTTCGGCTTCCTAAAAGCTCTCATGCCTTCTTTTGGGCTTAGTACAAGGACCCAGAGACCTCTACAGGTATAGGATTAGAACCTAGTCATCAGTTTGCTAGAGCTGTCTTTCTGAGTCAAGTGTCAGACCTGTTAATGGGTTGATCTTCATCCCTTAAAATATTAGCCTCCGTCTTGGGCTTCGCACAAGACACATATAAAACACTCTCTTGTTGAGTCAGTCACTTGTTAGCACTCTCTTGTTGAGTCAACCCCTTTTAGCCTCTCTCTCGGGCTTCGTACGAGACACATAAAAACACCCTCTTGTTGGGTCAATAGCCTCCTCTTAGGCTTTGTATAAGAAAACCCCGGTTGAGTCAATTTAGCATCAAAATTTATGCCTTGCTCACAGTATACAAACATCAACTACTCCTTTTCCTTCATCTAATTACTGTAAGCGGCAAGCCTCTAGATTATTTACATCCATGCCACTGTCCCTCTTTTAGCATGAGAAATTCCTAAGGAAAGATGGCATTGCTCTAAATTGAGTTAAAGTCTTCTCCTTCAGGTTAAATATCCCCTATAAAGGAAATTATGGCATTGTTGGATTCACATATCCCAGTTAAAGTAATTCTCCTTTATAATCAGTCACCCAACAGTTGTGACCAACAGACCAAATATCCCCTTTAGAGATGACAAATTCTCTCTAAAGTCAAAACCCTTCAGCTTCACATCTTGGGCTTTGAACAAGATACAAACCACATTTAGCTTCACGTCTTGGGCTTTGAACAAGACACCAAAACAACCTTTTTTTTCCACCCATAGAATAGGAGGAACTACGATCGCTCTGATTTCCCTATTTCGTTAAACGGGAATACGTAGGCATAAGATTTGAAAAATCTTAGCGAGCATACTAATCAAAAACCCAAAACCCAGTATCTCCACCAAATCAACCCAAAAGCATCAAATCTAAACACATTAACATCTTACCTCACAAATAGTCCAGGCACTCTATTTTTTTAACAAAATAACCTAAGAGAGACCCACAATCTTAATAGCATCTGTAAACCAACCATCACCTGTTTAAACTTAGTATGCAAGCAGGGTTAATTGGAGACATTTATTTCCCTTCCTTAATCAACTTAAGAGGATAAAAAATGAAACGAATTGTAGTACCCCAAAGCGATAGTGCTTCGCAACCACGCAAAAATTCGCGCTACAAAAGGAATGTGGGTACCCTGAGGTGTTATGATGATTGCCCCAATTCTGTTTCCATAATGGTTGACAACTCCGTCAAAGATTAGTCCGCATTGGGAACTTGGTTCTGGCCCTTCACTATGTAGCGGTTCATTGCAATCTTTCATTTTCAAGTACATGGCATCTTCATCTGGGAAGTCAAACCTGACTAATTCTCGATCGTCAATCGGTTGATGAGCCAAATGGTCAGCTAAAATACTTCCTTTGACGGATTTTTGATCATGGTACTCGATGTTGGATTCTGATAACAACATCTGCTAACGGGCAATCCTTCCAGTGAGAGCAGGTTTTTCAAAGACGTACTTGATTGGATCCATTTCAGAGATTAACCAAGTAGTGTGACAAATCATATACTGGCGAAGATGTTTGGCTGCCCAAGCCAGAGCACAACAAGTTTTCTTAAGCATAGCGTACCGAGTCTCACAGTCGGTAAATTTCTTGCTTAGGTAGTAGATGGCAGACTCTTTTCTTTTTGTTTTATCTTGTTGACCAAGCACACAACCCATTGAGTCTTCCAAGACTGTTAGGTAGATGATCAATGGTCTTCAATCCACTGGAGGTGATAAAATTGGTGGATTCAACAGGTATTCCTTGATACTGTCGAAGGTTGTTTGGTAGTCTTCTGTCCATTCACAGCTTTGATTTTTTCTAAGTAGTTTGAAGATTAGCGCGCATGTCGCGGTCATGAGGAATATAAATATGGAAATGTAATTCAAACGTCCCAAGAATCCTCTGACTTGTTTCTCAGTCTTTGGAGAAGGCATTTCTTGAATGGCCTTGACTTTGTCAGGATCGACCTCAATTCCTTTCTGGCTGACGATGAACCCTAGCAGTTTTCCTGAGCGGACACCGAACGTGCACTTGTTGGGATTCAAGCGGAGTTTATACTTTCTCGGACGCTCAAATAGTTTTGACAGGTGGGTCACATGCTCCTCTTCTATTTTAGATTTAGCAATCATGTCATCGACATATACCTCGATCTCTTTGTGCATCATGTCATGAAACAGAGTAGTCATGGCCCTTTGATAGGTTGCCCCAGCGTTCTTCAAACCGAACGACGTTACCTTGTAACAAAAGATGCCCCATGGGGTGATGAACATAGTTTTCTATATGTCTTTTGGCTCCTTTTTGATTTGATTATAGCCCGAGAATCCATCCATAAAGGAGAATACTATGAACTTTGTTGTACTGTCTACCAGCATGTCTATGTGTGGTAAGGGAAAGTCATCCTTTGGATTGGCCTTGTTCAGATCCCTGTAGTCTACGAACATTCTGACTTTTCTGTCCTTTTTTGAAATAGGTACTATGTTGGCTAGCCATTGAGGATATTCTGAGGTGGCAAGGAAACCCACGTCAATCTGTTTCTGCACTTCCTCTTTGATTTTGATGGCCATATCCGGGTGAGTCCTTCTCAGCCTTTGTTTCACTGGTGGACATTCTGATCTTAACGGTAGATGATGTTCCATGATGCTGGTATCCAACCCTGGCATGTCCTGATAGGACCAAGCAAACACGTCGGGAAAATCTTTGAGAAGTGTTATCAAGTCTTCTTTGACAGTCGGACTGAGCAGTGCCCCAATCTTGACTTCTTTTCTCTCTTCTTCTGAACCCAAGTTGACTGTTTCCAACGGCTCTCTGTGAGGTTCAACGGACTTCACCTTTCGTCTGAGTAATCGGGAGATCTCTTCTGGAATTTCTGCGTCTTCTTCTTCTTCAGCCTCAAATACCGTGAATTCAAAGTTGGGAGAAGGTATTGGATCATATGTTTCAATGGGGTTTATAACAAGCAATCTCCATGACGTAATGATTTATTTTTAGAAGAGATGGAGAAAATGCAAGAGTGTGTGCAGTTTATTTTCTGAAAAATTCTTGTCATTATTTTTTTTTGAGTTGTTTTTAGGATTACCATTTTCTAAAAAAGCGAATAGTGAAAACAGCAATAAATGCGGAAATTACAGAACAAAGTTTATTTATTTATTTATAATTTGGTCGATTCTTGAAACTACAGCCCTATAAAACAACATTCTGTCGCTTCAGGAAAAGCGAAGAGGGGCATTTACAGAAAGCGAGCCCTATAAAAACATCCGTTTCACCTGGGCAGGGTGAAAGGTTAAAGCAAAGATGGCAATTACTTAGACTTATGAACGAATTTCGGGATATCGACAGCAACCCATTGGCGGCGAACTCCTCGGTGAATCACAAAGTCTGGTACCTTCTTTCTTGGCTTGTCTTCAGAAATGACGCTGATTTCTGGTGGAGAAGGATCGTTGGAGTCTTCCTCCCAGGCAGAGTTGTCGTAAACAAACTCTTCTATTGTATCTTGTACAGTATTTTCACTCTCAGGCAGATCTCCCCATCCATATGACTGGATGTCTTCGAGCCTGATACGAGAGCTTTCAGGAGCAGTGTACTTGACCAAGAATTCGTACTTGTCACTCGGTTGTCCTAAGGTGTCCCATACTTCCGTGGAACTGGAGGAGTCATCCTTCTCGATGACGTTGACCTCGGGAAAAGCATAGTTGATGAACTCTTGTCCTGCAATCTTTTCAGATTCATCGTTGTGTTGTATATTTTCAGAATGCTCTGAGTAATGATCCCATGATTTTGTGGGGACACAGGTTTGCTTTTCAATGATGCTCAGCTGATATGTATCGTTGGGCTAACTCTTTTGCCCCAAGTCTTTTGGGTACGACTTCCAGATAGGCAAGTCATCCATTGGGTCATAATAGTCATAGTCAAAGTTGTCTTTCATCAAAGTGTCCTCCTCTAATGAGTTGGGTGGGGCACGAAATCTTTTCGGATCACAATCTCCGTACATCATCTTGACATCTGATTTTGGTATATATCTCGGACTCTGCGTGGGATAGCAAAATGGTGTATGCGCCTCTCACTGAGACATATAACCGTCCTCGTTGAGATAAGACTTCCACTCTCTATCTGTATCGGAGGAGTCACCCTCATTGATGGTGTGTACTTCTTGACACAGTAGGTGAAGGAAACCTCCACTATGGAAGAAGTCCTGAATGAGATGAAAACTTTCATTATTAGTAGCAGTCTGGGTACAGGTTGAAGAAAAATTAAGACCTTTCTTCGTCTTATTATCAGTAGGAATGACAAGCTGCCCCCATCCTTTTGCATTGTTACTCTCGAACACTTTGAGAGCATCTTTGTACGAGGAAATTGATGTTCCTTTTTCTAATTGATTTTCAATGCTCACCGAAAGTGCTTGGAACTGGGTTTCAACAACCTCCTCCGGTTCTACACAGGATGATGATAAGTTGCTCACGATTAAGGCCTGTTCTCCACAATCTGTGACTAGCTTGTCGTTATTGACGAACTTCAGCTTCTGGTGAAGTGTCGAAGTGACTGCCCCAACTTTGTGTATCTAAGGTCTTCATAATAAACAATTGTATGCTATCCGGATGTCCATGACCTTGAATGTAACTTGGAAAGTGAGAGGACCGATAGTTATGGGAAGGTCGACTTCGCCGATAACTATTTTTCTAGATCCGTCAAAGGCTTTGACGATGACCTCACTGCCTCTCATCGGAGATCCTTGAAATGATAGTCGCATCAGAGTAGATTTTGGCATAACATTCAGAGCTGATCTGGTATCTACCAGTACGCTGGCTAAAGTATCGTCCTGGAAATTGACCGTAATGTTAAGAGCCATGTTGTGATTTTTGCCTTCTTCTGACTGTTCTTCATCACTGAATCCTAAGTTTTTGTAGGAAGTGATGTTGGAGATGATGCTTTCTAATTGTCTTATCGTCATATCTTGTTCCACAAAGGCTTGCTCTAAGACTTTCTGTAGAGCTTCTCTGTGAGCTTTGAAACTGAGCAAAAGAGATAACATAGAGATTCTCGAAGGAGTTTACAACATTTGGTCTACAATGTTGTACTCGCTTTTCTGGATGAGCTTCAGCATCTCATCGTTGTTCTTTGAAAGGTCGGGATTACTGGATTGCCCGACTGATTGGTTTGGAACTTTTGTTTGAGGTTCGTTTTCTCTGGTGGGTTCTCCAACTCCTCTATTGAAGATCCGATTGCTCCGTGTCACTCGACTGATGTCCTCAATGTTCACAATGGAGGGTAATGGAGTTTCCATTCCATTCTCAATTGTTGTTGCACCGTATTTGTAAGGGATAGCCTTATCGGATTTGTATAGTATTGGTCCTGGCAGATAGATAACTACATGAGCCTTTTGATTTTTCTGACCATCGTAGCCGGCCTCAATTGGTTCGAGGTTGAAAATCTTTCTACTATCAAGAGGAACTCTTGATTCATGGAGTAGAGGGATTATGGCGCATACATCTTTGATCCTTTCATGATCGGGGATTATGATGACGTCTTTGGTTTGATCAGGGAAATAGTCTGACATTATGTTGGTCGACCCAAAATTTGAACATGGTCGAATCTCTTTACCGTCCACCTAATTTTGAAGAGCTGGCCGTACAAGATAACATCCTTGGTTGTTCTTTGAGCAAATATTACAGTGCTCATAATTGTGTGGTGGCACCCGACCATGTCCGCTTTGTATGCAGTGCAACCTCACTAGATCCATTTCCATCGATCGAACATCCTGACTTTGATGCCTAGTAGGATTTCCGTCAGTCATACTGATTTGTTGTGTGTCTTCATCTAGGTAGATCAGAAGCCACCAGTGGTTCAACAAGTGTTGAAGTGTTCTTTGGACAAGTGCACATCCTTGGTCGTCCTTACGACACACTTTACAGCTCTAATAATCATGTGAAGCCAGAAAATCGAGCCTGACCTGCTTAGCATGTAATTCTACCAGACATGTATTCATCAAGCGAATATCAAAGATTTGAATCATATTAACTTGATACTGACTTCTATCACGGTAGTCTTGAATCCATCCGAGATCCATCTGACGCTAGAGGGCCTCTTGTACAAAAGAGCATCCCTGATTGTTTATCGAGCAGATCGAACAGAAATTATAATCGTGTCGTGGTAGGTCATGGTGTTGGCTTTTCCTTGAGTGCATTGCCACCAAGTTAACATTCATTGCCAGAATGTTGTGGTTCTGGACAATGTTGGAATTTGCGTGAACCATATTGACCTCACGGATTCGATGATCTTGGATCCATCCGAGATTCATCTGTTCTTGTAGAGCTGATTGCACTACGGAGCATCTTTGATTATTCTTTGAGCAGATATTACGCTGGTGATAATTGTGAGACGATACATGACCGTACCCGCTCTGTCTGCAATGTATCTTGACTAGATTGGCTCCTAATAGGAGTACATTGCGAATTTGATAGTTGTGGTTAGATCTTTCCTCTATCAAATTTACTGCAGCCTTCTCGTGTTGAGGCAGCTGGTTCGTCTGAACATTTGGATTTGTATCCTTGAAGGATAAGACCTCATTCCTAACAAGCTTCTGCACATCGGATTTGAAGCTGAGACAGTTTACAATGTTGTGCCCCGGTCCTCCTTGATGGTAAGGGCAAGTTTAATCTGCTTTGAACTAAAAAGGCGGATATTCCAGTACTGTAAGAGGAGACCTGGTTTGGACGTGCCCCTTGACCAGTAGTAGTGGAAACAGTTATGCGTACAACATCGGTATAGGGTCAAACCCTGGTGGTCGCGTTGTACGGTTGTTATTGTTGTACTGAGGATGAGCCTCCTGAAGAGGCTATTGTGTCCTTTGCTGATACTGTTGTTGATTTGGTTGGCTCTGAGCAACCTGAGGTTGATACGTTGGAACAGGCGCAGAGTTGATAGCAGGAGTTACTGCTGCTACTGTGTCATACCCCAAATTTTGACCACTAAGATTTCCCATCATTGTGCAAATCATCATCACAATATGGATGAACCGCCAGTCTCCCCAAAGATGGGTGAGCACTCACTACAAACAATAATTAGGATTTCAAGCCCTCTCTGAGCCTTAGACAAAGTATCAATCAAGAATTGACATGATCTTCAACTTGTCTAGCCTCTCAAACATCCACAATGGATCAAGAGGACTCCCACAACAAGAATCAAGCACAATGTTTCAGCATTCCAGGTGGATTGTGTCACCAAATTAGGGTTTTGTCGACCAGGGCCTCCAGATGGAAATTTTCCTCTGGGAATGAGCCAATGCTTCAAAGCATAACCTAATATGCTCTATGGGACATCATGGACCCAATCATCAAGTAAATTTGGCCTCAGGGGATGCATTCATCAAAAATCAGGGATTAGGGTTTCATGACCTAATTCACCCCTAAGTTGACTTTTGGGACAAATCATGAGCCAAGACCTCAAGAGAGGATTTGAGGGTCTCTAATAAACTACATTGATCCATTTGCAACAATGGATTGATCCAAGAAGCTTGATCACCAAGTTTCAGTTTCATCTGAACCACAATTAGGGTTTTGATGAAAAAGTCAACTGTAGCTTTGACTTTTGACAAGGACATGCTCCCAAACCCTAGGACATGATTCAATACACCCTATAACACCTATGAAATCAATCCATCAAGTTTGATTTAGGTCAAGGACTTGACTTCATAGAGGATCGCACAGTTTGGAATTCATCTGACAAAAAGTCAACTGTGCACAAAAGTCAACTTTGACTTTTTGGGATTTTTCGCAATTATGGTTCTTTAACCCTAAAATGATGTTAATGTGTGATTGGAATCATCATTCATCAAGAAAAATCAAGAAAAATAGGATAACTTGTAAAAGCGGTAACCATAAAAATTTAGAAAATTTTCTAAGTATTGGAACAAAGTGGCTAGGGTACCAACTTTGGAAGATCATAACTCCTAAACCACAAGGCCATTTTTCCCCATTCAAAGCTGGATTTGTAGCTCTCATGGCCCTCTAAAAAAGCTTCAACTACAACTCATTTCAATTCCTCATGGATTTTAAGTTATGGAATGATCAAAATCACAAAAAGTGAATATGTCACTTTTTTACAACACTTAGTGAAATTTTCACTAAGTCAGAATCTGTCTTACTTTTTTCAAAATGTAGGGGAATTTTTCACTTGGATCCAAAAAGTATCAAAACCAATTATGATCAAATAGTTTTGGGTTAATAGTGATTTACCCCCTGCCATATGAGCGTGTTTCGGTTTACCCCCCCCCCCCCCCCCCCCCCCCCCCCCACCGTTGCCAAAAGGCAGGGAGGGGGAAAAAGCAAAATTCGCTAACATTACAGGGGTGAAATTCACTATTAACCCAATAGTTTTTGTATCATATAAGGGATTTCTAAAATGGCCAAGAACTCCATCAAAGTCCACTTGAGCCATGAGATATGACAATAGCAATATGCCTTGCTGAAAACTGTCAAAGCAAGGCAGATTTGTGCATTTTGCTCGATTTCCCAAATTTGTGCAAAGGACAAACACACTTATCCAATTGAACACCTCAAGGGGAGACCAAGGACGAACCAACTCTAATCCCAAGCCTCCCAAGTCCTTGGAACTAAAAATAGCATGTCAAACCTAGAAATCCCTAAAGAGGGGACAAGACTCCAATTTTGTTTTGGAGCATTCAATGGATGCACCAAGGTGGCATGGACTGAGCCATTTCCAACTGAATTCAGTCAAAACTAATCCAAGACCAAGGGAACCAGCAGCCTGTGTCCTAAACTCTAGTCAATGGCTAGAGGAGACTTGGATTCTCATTGATCAACATTGGACAAACCTATGCAGCAGTTGCCATTCACTTTTCCTTGCAAAACAAACTTGCTCTACTATAAATAGAGCTCATTTGTGACCAGTTTGAGTACACCAAAGCCATCAAACAGATGCTTTCCTCAAAATCTCCTTCTTCACTCCAAAATTGCCTTCCAAAGCAAGTCACTATCGGGTTTTGAGTTTGAGAGCTATTCCAACCAAACCAATCATACACACACACCTCATAAACATCATATATAAGTGATCCAAACACTCACATAACATCTGGAACACCAGATTCTCAAAATCACCAGCCATCTGCACAAGCCTTTGACAAATTTGCAGTTGAGGTGCCAAATCAAGTTCCAGCTCAATTCAATCCACTCCAAGCATCCAAACACACTCCATACCACCTAGAGAAGCTGTTCATATCCTTGGAACCAAGTTGTAACACCTCTAACACAAAACACGATCACCAGCTATAAGAGGTAAGCATGAGCTATTCTAACTCTATGATCCATGCATTTTTTGTTGCACAATAATTTGGCCATATGTTCATAATCATGCATAGAGTGTTTACCCTCAATCAATTACTTTGTTTGAATCGTGTATGGAATTTCTGAGCCTTCATGCAAGTTTTAGGGTTCTTGAGGTTTCTCTTTGATTTCTTATTCCATGCTTAAAATAAATGAAATTAAAGACCATAGACATGATCGTGAGGTGAAAACGAGTAGATTGATATGTAGATTGCATATTATCATGAAGTATTCAGTGAGATTGGATAGAAAACGCAAATCTGTAGAAACAGAGCGTGGCGCGTGTTCTTGGTGCCCTTTTTGAAAATTCAAATATTTGAATTTTGTGATTTTATTTAATTGATTCAAAAATTAATTTCTCTCTGAATTTTAATAATTTTGAGTTGATTCTTTTTTTAATAATTCATAAAAATTTTAAAATATTTTATTTTACCAAAAAATCCCAAAAAATACTATTTATTTCATATACTTGATATTTTTGTAAAGAATTAATATTTTAATCGTTTTTTTTACATTTAAAATATTTTCTCCTTCTTGATTTTTCAAATTTTAGTGATTTCCAATCATTTTGTGGATAGAAACATGATTTTTGAAACATTAATCCAAGATCACAATTTGTTTCGACACATGTTTAACAATTTTGATCATTTTAATTGAATTTTTATTCAATTAAAATACATTTTGAAAAGCAAATTAGGGTTTTTGATTAGTTCAACCCTCATCAAACTTTTTCACACTTTTTGGGCCTCTAATAAAGTGTAAGACCCAACCCATTTGTAAATAGTACCTCTGGACCTCACACACTGTATAAGTCCCTCTGTATATTTTCAAACGTTCGGCACGATCGTCGCCTTTAAACAAAATTCTCTGGGCCTCTCATTGAATTATAAGTCCCATCTCTTGTACAAAAATAAACTTTTGGGCCTCTAATAGAGCGTAAGACCCAACCCCCTTTGTAAAAAAATAATTTGGGCCTCAGTCATTGTATAAGCCCCAGTACAATATCCAAAACGACGGTGCAATCACCGTCTTTCTTTGGGCCTCTCCTTGAGTTATAAGACCCATTTCTCTTCTTAAAAAACACTTTTCGGGCCTCTAATAGAGTGTAAGACCCAACCCCTTTTTTAACCAAAACTTTTTGTGCCTCAATGCATTGTATAAGACCCAGTATGTTAAAGAAATCTCGGCGCGATCGCCAATTCAAAAACTAAATCATCCGGGCCTACCCTCGTGTTATAAGCCCCATTCTTTTTCTTTAAACACCTTTGGGCATCTTGAGAGAGTGTAAGACCCATCCCTTTGTACAGAAAACCTTTTTGGGCCTCAGTCACTTGTATAAGTCCCTGTACAATTTCAAACAACAGTGCAATCACTGATAAAACCTTGGGCCTCTCCTTGAGCTGTAAGCCCCAACAATCTTTTCAAAGCACTTTCTCCTTTGATTTTGAATATAATATTAATATCAAAGCTTTCTTTGTTGAACAACTAACAAAATAGCATGGAAGCTCTACAACCGAGTAAGTGTTTACCCGCTTTCTTTATCCGCTTTCATATATATAACTGTATTGTGGAGCTGCCCACTGTAAGTCTTCTTTCACAAACTTTTATATACTTGTCAAATATCTACTGTGTAATACTAGTATAGTTATTTAGAGGTTTCCCCGACAACTACGTCTAGCACTAGGTAAAGCCCTGCTGGTCACTCTTAAATACAAACAAAACTAGATCCCCATAGGATTACCAGACACAATCTTCCCTCCTCTTGGGGTTTAACAATATGGAGACGTGAAAGGCAACATTCTCAGTGAACCCTTTCTCAGACTGTCACTCTTAGAAATCATCAAAGAGACTCTACTCCCTAGGGATAATCTTTTCTCAGTGAATGGCATCTCTTGAGTTTCTTCCAAATTCTCGGACTTTCCTGGCTTGATCTATTCTCGGTGAATGGCATGTCTTGAACTTCTCGGGGTTTGGGTACCCACAGGCTTCTTAAAAGCATCCCCGCCTCCTCTTGGGAGTTGTACAAGGACCCTTCAGCTTCTTAAAAGCTCTCATGCCTTCTCTTGGGCTTAGTACAAGGACCCTGAGACCTCTACAGGTATCGGAACAGAACCTAGTCATCAATTTGCTAGAGCTGTCTTTCTGAGTCAAGTGTCAGACCTGTTAATGGGTTGACCTTCATCCCTTAACATCCCAGCCTTCTCTTAGGCATCATACAAAGATCATTCACTACCTGAGAATCGATTTCTCAAAACACCTGTAGACTTGGATAGTCTCAATACCCTTTGGATTTTCCATTTCCTTAAAGAACAGGAAATAACCCCGATCCTCTGATTAGTACGAAAGCACAAGAATGCCTTTAATCGTTCCCTTCATAAGAACTAATTTTCTCTTTATTTAACATACTGGACCTGTCACTAAACTAAAACAGTCACCAGCACAATAGCCTCCTCTTGGCCTTTGTACAAATGATTCTCCCCGGCGGAGCTAACCCTTTCATACTCTCTTGTTGAGTCACCCACTTCCATCCTCCATCTCGGGCTTCGTACGAGATACCAAATCACTCTCTTGTTGAGTATAAAAGACTCTCTTGTTGAGTCACTTCCCTCTCAGCCTCCATCTCGGGCTTCATACGAGATACAAAATTACTCTCTTGTTGAGTATAAAAGACCCTCCTGTGGGGTCAAAACCTTTTAGCCTCCGTCTTGGGCTTGGTAAAAGACATATATAAAAGCACTCACTTGTTGAGTCAGTCACTTGTTAGCACTCTCTTGTTGAGTCAACCCCTTTTAGCCTCTCTCTCGGCTGCGTACGAGACACATAAAAACACCCTCATGTTGGGTCAATAGCCTCCTCTTAGGCTTTGTATAAGAAAACCCCGGTTGGGTCAATCAACCTTTTAGCATCAAAATATGTGCCTTGCTCACAGTATACAAACATCAACAACTCCTATCCCCCCATCTAATTGCTGTAAGTAGCAAGCCTCTAGATTATTTACATCTACGCCACTGTCCCTCTTTTAGCATGAGAAATTCCTAAGAAAATATGGCATTGCTCTAAACTGAGTTAAAGTCTTCTCCTTCAGGTTAAAAAATCCCCTATAAAGGAAATTATGGCATTGCTGGATTCACATATCCTAGTTAAAGTAATTCTCCTTTATAATCAGTCACCCAACAGTTGTGACAAACAGACCAAATATCCCCCTTTAGAGGGGACAAATTCTCTCTAAAGTCAAAACCCTTCAGCTTCACATCTTGGGCTTTGAACAAGATACAAACCATATTTAGCTTCACATCTTGGGCTTTGAACAAGACACCAAAACAACCTTTTTTTCCTCCCATAGAATAGGAGGAACTACGATCGCTCTGATTTCCCTGTTTCGTTAAACGGGAATACGTAGGCATAAGATTGGAAAAATCTTCGCGAGCATACTAATCAAAAACCCAAAACCCAGTATCTCCACCAAATCAACCCAAAAGCATCAAATCTAAACATATTAACATCTTACCTCACAAATAGTCCAAACACTGTGTTCTTAACAAAATAACCTAAGAGAGACCCACAATCTTTAATAGCATCTGTAAACCAACAATCATCTGTTTAAACTCAGTATGCAAGCAGGGTTAATTGGAGACATCTATTTCCCTTCCTTAATCAGCTCAACAGGATAAAAAATGAATAGAACTGTAGTACCCCAAAGCGATAGTGCTTCGAACCACGCAAAAATTTGCACTACAAAAAAATGGCGACTTCACTGGGGACCGCGAGATATTGTTCTCTTCCCATCTCCTAGGTAGAAACCTTAAGAAAGTGCCACAGGAAAAAAATGGTGCCCACCGTGGGGCCCGTCTTCTCTTTCCTATAATCCTTACGGTAGAAAGCCCTGAGTTCTCGAAATATCATAGAAAAGAAGACTCTTCTGGGGAGTCATTGTCTGTATAGGATCATAAGACTAGAGGTCTAGGATGATTAAGACAAATATATATATATTGCTTTTCCTAACTGGTATCTGTGTTTATTTTTCCTGCTAATGGGAATGCGTGTGATGCCGCATGTGGAAAGATTGAGTATACACTTAAGATAGGTAATGGCAATGAGGGTAATCTTACTGGGAGTGAATTCCAGTTAAGAGCCCCTAATCGACCATCAAACTCAGTGGAGACTCCCTTTGCAGATACATTGCCTATACGACTCCGGTTGTTGAAAGTAGTGTGGTCGACTGGGTTATCTGAGAAGCTGAGGTTTTTAGTAGACTTAAGCCATTTTGTAGTGCGGAAGCTATTGGAAATAGTTGTCACGCGATACTACCCTCATCTGAGATCGCTCTAGGATACATCAGCTCGCTGGCGATCCGCTTGCTATTGTTATCCCAAGAGGGGTCAATGATTTTGCGGACAGGTACAAAAATCACCAGTATAAACCTTTGGGGGGGGGGGGGGGGGTAGAGCCTTGACTTCATGACACCGACCCTTTAAACCCATGTTTTTTCTATTTTTTTGTGTGCTGCATTCATACATTCATCTAAAAAACATTAAAACCAAAAAAAAAACTTCTCTTTTAGTCTCTCTTTTTCAAATTAAACTGAGACAATGAATGCAAATGTCAGAGAAAAGAGACTGCGCTAATGGATTTCGGTAGAAGGAAAACTCATATGTACACCTTCAAGGTTCCAAAGCTAGAGAATTTGAGAGGTTTGGTGAGAATGATCACCAACCACGAGGCTTTCAGAGCCAAGTATGGAGGACTGCTGTCTCTATTAAGGGTCCACGTAATTGAAGGAATCATGTCCACGTTAATCCAGTTTTACGATCCAGTTTATCACTGTTTCACATTCTCGGATTATCAGCTAGCACCAACGCTAGCGGAGTATTCTCACCTGACTGATTTACATATTACTGATCAAGCTCCCTTTCTGGACTGGAAGAAATTCCAAAGGATCAGACCATTGCAAGAGCAATTTATTTGGACGAGTCAGAAGTCAGGACTCACATGACCACTAAGGGTGGCATCCAGGGTTTGCCAGCCCTATTCTTGATAAAGAAGGCTCTATACTTTGCTAGTATAGGGAACGTGGCCGCTGTCGAGAGCATCTTTGTTTTGCTCACCTACGGGTTATTTTTGTTTCCCAACATCGATAACTTTGTAGATATCAACGCCATTAAGATTTTCCTGATCGGAAACCCCGTACCGACCTTACTCACAGATGTGTATCATTCGGTACATTTAAGGAATTTATACAGCGGAGCAATGATCACGTGCTGTGTACCCCTACTTTATAAATGGTTCACTTCCCATTTGCCCAAGTCTGCTGCATTTTGGGATCAAAAGAATACTTTACGTTGGTCGCAGAGAATCATGTCTCTTACCAACTCTAACATCGATTGGTATAATCGAATCTATGACGGGATCAGAATCATTGACCGTTGTGGAAATTTCCCAAATGTACCCCTTATAGGAACTAAGGGAGGAATCAACTATCATCCAGTGTTAGTTCATCGTCAATTTGGATACCTAATGAGGCATGTCCCGCGTAATGCTCATCTGGAAGGTCTTTTCTTCAAGGAAGGAGAAAATGATAGGGCACTAAAGACAGAAATTGTGCATGCCTGGAAACACATTCACAGGAAAGGAAGAGAGTCTCTAGGAAAACCAGACTGTGTCTCGGTGGAGCCTTATCTCCACTGGGTACAAACTAGAGCTCTCAAGTTGAGGATGACTTACCCTTGCCAGAAAGTTCTTCCATTAAGGGACTCTACCCTTTATTTCATGTCTGAGACGGAAAAATTTCAAGTTACTCTCAGCAAAGTTCAGCAGGAGAAGAGGTCTTGGAGGAACAAGTACCGTATTCTCAATGTGGAGTGCAAGAAAATACAGCAGCTATTAAGAGAAAAAGATGCTCTGATTGAGATTCTAGAGCAACATGTTGTAGAAAATTAGGATGACCAAAGGAATTTGCTCGCTCCTTTCACTTGGCAAAGGAATGACAACCTGACAACGGCCCAAGAGCCCTGGTCAAAGAAAAGGAAAGCACCCGAACCAGCACCTGAGCTCTCTTCAGAGAGGACTCAGGATCCATTAGTTTAGATTTCCTTTTACAACACTTTGTAATCTACTGTATTTCCATTTCCGCAATCCTTTGAATTCAATAAAACGGGGTTTCCCCATAGTTTGATAATTGCAATCTAATTGTCAAAGTTTACTTTGAATAAACAAAAAAAATTAATAATCATTGCATTCATCATTCTCATAAGCGCATTCTTCTTACCTACGAATCTCACGTTTGCGTCTCGATTCTAGAGTCAAACTGTCTCATTCGTACAATACTCAGGCCAATCGTCAGAAAAAGATGGATGATCTCGAGGATGAGAATAGAGAGTTGAGAGAAGAGATCAACACTCTGAAAGAGGATCTGAGAAAGCTCCATAACGACATGTAAGCTCTAGCAGAAGCTCAAATGCAACAATAAAGGACTGTGATCTCAGAGATCACATCAACGTCCATAGTGGAGAAGTTTGATCCTAGGTACAAAATGCCGAAAGATCATCCCTGGGGCATGCCTATTAACTATATCCCGGAAGGATATGTTCCGCCGATCAATGAGGATCAGGGAATCGCAGTAGAAACCGCTGGGCCTGAAGGTTACAAACTTCAGGAAAGCGGAGATGCCAAGGGCATGACAGCGACTCCTGAAGGTTACAAACTTTGGGAGGCACCGAGAGTCTCGGCCGTAGTGACTATACCACCGCCCGTGGTACACACTGTCCTGGAAGGACATGTTCCACAGATACCCTCTGGTGGAAATGACAGCATGTTCAACAGAATGAATGAATTCCAGGAACAATTCCTGGAGATGCAGAAAGAACTACAAGCCCTTCGTGGTCAGGATTTATTTGGAAAGGACGCCGCAGACCTCTACTTGGTCCCCAATGTGAAAGTTCCACACAAGTTCCAAGTGCCCGACTTCAAAAAGTACAAGGGTAACTCTTGCCCTCAGAGCCATTTGGTGATGTATGCTCGGCGAATGTCAGCTCAGACAAAGAACCAGGAGCTACTGATTCACTACTTTCAGGATAGTTTAACCGGTGCCGCATTAAAATGGTACATGGGTTTAAACCGCGCTACGATCGGCACATTCAGAGATCTTGGCGCTGCTTTCATTTAACAATATAAATACAATTTGGACCTGGCACCAGACAGAGATCAACTCAGACCAATGTCACAAAAGGACAAGGAAACCTTTAAGGAGTTCGCTCAGAGATGGCGTGAAATTGCCGCTCAGATTTGTCCACCTCTGGAGGAAAAAGAGATGACAAAGATCTTCTTAAAGACCTTGAGCTCATTCTACTACGACAGAATGGTTGCCAGTGCGCCCAGTGACTTCACCGAGATGGTGGGCATGGGAGTTCGTCTTGAGGAAGCCGTCTGAGAAGGATGTTTAGTAAAAGACGTTGGATCATCAAGCAGTACCAAATGATACGGTAGTGCTCTCCCTAAGAAAAAAGAGCAGGATATTGGGAATATCTCTCTCGGAAAGCAAAGGCGCCGATATCAACCAGTAGCAGCTGTAACTCCTGCTATCAATCCCACGCTTGTTCCTACGTATCAACCTCAGGTTACTCAGAGCCAACCTAATCAACAGCAACTTCAGCAAAGGACACAACAGTCACTTCAGCAGATTCGTCCTCCGTACAACAACAACCGTACAACGCGACCGCCAGGGTTCGACCTTATACCCATGTTGTATGCAGAACTGTTTCCATTATTACTGGTCAAGAGGCACGTCCAAACCAGGTCTCCTCCCACAGTACCAGAAAATCTTCCTTTTTGGTTCAAAGCGGATCAGACTTGCCCTTACCACCAAGGAGGACCAGGGCATAACATAGAAAAATGTCTCAGTTTCAAATCCGACGTACAAAAGCTTGTTAGGAGCGGGGTCTTATCTTTCAAGGATACAAATCCTAATGTTCTCACAAACCCGCTGCCTCAACATGAGAAAGCTGCAGTCAATTTGATAGAGGGAAAGTCTAACCACACCTATGAAATTCATGATGTACTCTTGTTAAGAGCCAACTTGGTCAAGATGCATTGTAGACAGAGCGGATATGGCCATGTGCCACCTCATAATTATCACTAGTGTGATATCTGCTCTAAAAACAATCAAGGATGTTCTGTGGTGCAAGCAGCTCTACAGGAACAATTGGATCTCGGATGGATCCAGGAACACCGAGTTCGGGGAGTCAACATGACCTACACAAGTTTTAACATCATTCAGAATCGCGACATCCGTGCAATGAATTTCAACTTGGTGGCGATGCACTCAAGGCAAAGATAGTATCATAATATGTCGCGACACGATTATAATTCCTGTCCGACTTGCTCGGTAAACAAACAGGAATGCTCTTTTGTACAAGTGGCCCTCCAGCGTCAGATGGATCTTGGATGGATCTAGGACTACCATGATAGAAATCCTTATCTGATCAACATGATTCAAATCTTTGATATTCGTCTGATGAATACCCGCTTGGTGGAGTTACATGCCAGGCAGGTTCAACACGGTTTTCTCACTTCACATGATTATTTGAGCGGTAAAGGATGCTGTGAGAGCAACCAAGGGTGCGCTCTCGTTCAGAGAACTTTACAACACTTGTTAAACCACTGGTGGCTTTCAATCTATCTGGATGAAGACACGCAACAAATCAGTGTGCTTAATGGAAACCCTACTCGGCGTCAAAGTCAGGATGTCTGGTCTATGGAAAAAAACCTGGTAAGGTTGCACTGCATTCAAAGCGGGCGTGGCCAGGTGCCACCACACAACTATGAATGTTGTAGAGTCTGCTCGGAGAATAACCAAGGATGCTATCTTATGCGAGAAGCCCTTCAAGGTCAGTTGGATCGTAAAGAGATTTACCCGTGTCCGAGTTCCAGGCCAATCAACTGGACGCCAGACTACTTCGCTGATCAAATCAAAGATGTGGTTGTAATCTATGATCATTAACAGAACAAGGATGTTTGTACCATCATCCCTCTACTAAACAAATCAAAGGTTCTTAGCCAGGAACTGATTGAAGTTACTTACAACAGTCAGAAAAATCAGAAGGCTCCTGTAGTTATCTATCTTCCAGGACCATTACCGTATGAATCAGCTAAGGCGATCACTTACAAATACGGTGCAACAATAATTGAGAATGGAAAGGAAATTCCATTACCCTCCGTCGTGAAAATTGCAAACATAAGTCGAGTAACATAGAGAGTTCGAATCTTTAACCGAGGAGTTGGAGAACCTAACAAAGAAAAGGAACTTCCGACAGAAGCTCCTGATCCACCAGTCGGTCAATCCAGTAATCTCGATCTTTCAAAGAATGATGATGAGATACTGAAGCTCATCCAAAGGAGTGAATACAACATTGTTGATCAGCTGTTACAAACCCCTTCAAAGATCTCAGTGCTATCACTTTTACTCAGTTCTGAAGTCCACAGAGAGGCTCTACAAAAAGTCTTAGAGCAGGCCTTTGTGGAACAGGATGTGTCAATACGATAGTTCGATAGCATCATCTCTAAAATCACTTCCTGCAACAACTTAGGATTCAGTGATGACGACTTGCCAGAGGGGGGCAAAAGTCACAACATGGCTCTCAATATCACAGTTAACTGCCAGGATGATGCTTTAGCCTACGTACTGGTAGACACAGGATCGACCATCAACGTTATGCCGAAGTCCACTTTAATGCGACTATCATTCAAAGGTTCCCCGATGAGGGGCAGTGAGGTCATCATCAAAGCATTTGACGGGTCTCGAAAAACAGTTATCGGCGAAGTCGACCTTCCCATAACTATCGGTCCTCACACTTTCCTAATTACTTTCCAGGTCATGGACGTCCGGGCAGCATACAGCTGTTTATTAGGAAGACCTTGGATACACTAGGCTGGGGCAGTCACTTCGACACTGCATCAAAAACTGAAGTTCGTCAAGAACGATCGACTCGTCACGGTCTGTGGAGAACAAGCCTTGATCGTGAGTAACCTGTCATTATCTACTTGTGTAGAACCCGAGGAGGTTGTTGGGACTCAGTTCCAAGCACTTTCGGTGAGCAATGAGAATCAATCAGAGAAAGGAACCTCGATTTCCTCATACAGAGATGCTCTCAAAGTGATCGAGAATAACAATGCGAAAGGATGGGGACAGCTTATCATTCCTACTGATAATAAAACAAAGAAGGGTCTTGGTTTTTCTGCAACCTGCACCTAGACAACTGCTAACGATGAAAGTCTTCATCCCATTTAGGACTTCTTCTACAGTGGAGGTTTCCTTCATCCAGTACCTCAAGCAGTCCATACCATCAACGAGGGAGATCCCTCTGATACGGATGTGGAATGGAATTCCTATCTCAACGAGGACGATTATATGTCTCAGGAAGAGATGCCTACGCCATTTTGCTATCCCGCACAGAGTTCAAGATTTATACCAAGGTCAGATGTCGAAATGATATACGGAGATTGTGATCCAGAAGGATGTCGTGCTCCGCCAAACTCATTGGAGGAGGACACTCTGATGAAGGACAAATTTGACCACAACTACTATGGCCTAATGGATGGCCTGCCTATCTGGCAGCCGTACCCGGGAGACTTGGGGCAAGAAAATCAGCCGAACAATGAAAATCAGCTGAGCGTCATCGAAAAGAACACCTGCGTCCCCACCATGTCATGGGATCAACTCTCAGGTCATTCAGAAAATATCCCGCACGACGATGAATTTGCAAAGTTTGCCGGACTAGAATTCATTAACTACACTTTTCCCGAGGTCAACGTCATCGAAAGAGATGACTCCTCCAGTTCCAAAGAAGTGTGGGATACCTTAGGACAACCAAGTGGAAAATTTAACTTCATGGTCAAGTACACCACTCCCGAAAGCTCTCGTATCAGGTTCGCAGACATCCAGCCAACTGGATGGGGAGATTTGCCTGAGAGCACCAATACTTTGCAAAATACACCAGAGGAATCCTCCTACGACAACTCTTCCTGGGAGACAGATTCCAATGATCCTGCTCCACCAGAAATCAACGTTATTTCTGAAGACAAATCAAGGAAGGTACCAGACTTTGTGATTCACCAAGGAGTTTGTCGCCAATGGGTTGCTGTCGATGTTCCGAAGATTGTTCATAAGTCAAAGTAATTGCTGTCTTTATCTTGACCTTTCACCCTACCCATGTGAAAAGGATGTTTTGATAGGGCTCATTTTTTATAAATATCCCTCTTCGCTTTGCCCAAAGCGACAGAGTTTTGTTTTATAGGGCTGTAGTTTCAAGAATCGACAAAATCATAAATAAAATAACGTCGTTCTGTGATCTTCACATTAATTGTTGTTTTCTCTTTTCGCTTTTCTCAGAAAATGGTAATCCTAAAAAACAATTCAAAATCAACAAGCAGTTTTTCAAAAAAAAACACTGCACACACTTGCATTTTCTCTATCTCTTCTAAACACAAATCATCACGTCATGCAGATTGCTTGTTTTAAACCCCGTTGAAACATACGATCTGATGCCTTCTCCCAACTTTGAGTTCCCGGTATTTGGGGCCGAAGAAGAAGTTGACAACGAAATTCCAGAACAGATCTCCCGATTACTCCGACAAGAGGAAAGTTCCATTGAACCTCACAAAGAGCCATTGGAAATGATCAACGTGGGTTCAGAAAAAGAGAAAAAAGAAATTAGGATTGGGGCACTGCTCAGTTCAACTGCCAAAGAGAGTTTGAAAAAGCTTCTCAAAGAATTCCCCGATGTATTTGCTTGGTCCTATCAGGACATGCCAGGGTTGGATACCAGCATCGTGGAACATCATCTATCGTTAAGGTCAGAATGTTCACCAGTAAAACAGAGGTTGAGACGGACTCATCCGGACATGGCCATCAAAATCAAAGAGGAAGTCAGAAACAGATTGACGCTGCCACATCAGAATATCCTCAATGGCTAGACAATATCGTACCCGTTCCAAAAAAGGATGGAAAAGTCAGAATGTTTGTCGACTACAGAGATCTAAACAAGGCTAGTCCAAAGGACGACTTTCCTTTGCCACACATTGACATGCTGGTAGACAGTACAACAAAGTTCAAAGTATTCTCCTTCATGGATGGATTCTCGGGCTATAATCAGATAAAAATGGCGCCGAAAGATATGGAGAAAACTTTGTTCGTCACCCCATGGGGTACCTTTTGTTACAAGGTAATGTCGTTCGGCCTGAAGAACGCAGGGGAAACCTATCAAAGGGACATGACTACTCTGTTTCATGACATGATACACAAGGAAATCGAGGTATATGTCGATGACATGATTGCCAAATCTAAGACAGAAGAGGAGCATGTGACCCACCTGTCAAAACTATTCAAGCGGTTGAGAAAGTACAAACTCCGCTTGAATCCCAACAAGTGCACCTTCGGTGTCCGTTCAGGGAAACTTTTAGGGTTCATCGTCAGCCAAAAAGGAATTGAGGTTGATCCTGACAAGGTCAAGGCCATTCAAGAAATGCCTTCTCCAAAAACTGAAAAACAAGTCAGAGGATTCCTGGGACGTACTACATCTCCAGATTCATATTCCTCATGACTGCGACATGTGCGCCAATATTCAAATTACTCAAAAAGAATCAGGAATGCGTTTGGACAGAGGACTGCCAAACCGCCTTCGACAGTATTAAGGAATACCTGTTGAACCCACCGATTCTATCACCTCCAACAGAAGGAAGACCACTGACCATCTACTTAACAGTCCTAGAGGATTCCATGGGTTATGTACTTAGCCAACAAGACGAAACAAAAAGGAAAGAGTCTGACATTTACTATCTGAGCAAGAAATTCACCGACTGCGAGACTCGATACACTATGCTTGAGAAAACTTATTGCGCTTTGGCCTGGGCAGCCAAACGTCTTCGACAGTACATGATTCGTCACACTACTTGGTTGATCTCAGAAATGGATCCAATCAAGTACGTCTTTGAAAAGCCTGCTCTCACGGGAAGAATCGCCCGTTGACAGATGTTGTTATCAGAATACGACATCGAGTACCACGCTCAGATAGCCGTTAAAGGGAGTATTTTAGTCGATCATTTGGCTCATCAACCGATTGACGATCAAGAATCAATCGGGTTTGACTTCCCAGACAAAGATGTCATGTATTTGAAAATGAAAGATTTCGATGAACCACTACCCCGTGAAGGGCCAGAACCAGGTTCCCAATGGGGACTAATCTTTGACGGAGCTGTCAATCATTACGGAAACGGAATTGGGGCAATCATCATAACACGTCAGGGTAGCCACATTCCTTTCACTACCAGACTTACATTCAAGTACACAAACAACGAGGCCAAATATGAAGCTTGTATCATGGGTCTTGAAGAAGTGATAGACTTAAGGATCAAAAACTTGGATGTATATGGCGACTCAGCTTTGGTCGTCAATCAGATCAAAGGAGATTGGAACACATACCAATCCGGATTAATTCCTTACAAATATTATGCAAGAAGGTTGTTAACTTTCCTTAACAGAATCGAGTTTCATCACATCCCTCGTGATAAGAATCACATGGCTGATGCATTAGCCACCCTCCCTTCCATGATTAGTGTAGGTCAATGGAACGACTTACCTAAGATCGATATAATGCACCTTGAAAGGCCCGCCTACATCTTCGCGGTTGAAGCAGTCATAGACGACAAACCTTGGTATCACGATATCAAATGCTTCCTTCAGAAACAAGAGTACCAACCTGGGGCACTAAGAAAAGACAGAAAAATCCTCAGAAGGCTAGCAGGCAGCTTCTTCCTGAGCGGTGATACACTCTATAAGAGGAACTTTGACATGGTCTTGCTTCGATGTGTAGATAGACTAGAAGCAAACATGTTGATGAAGGAAATTCATGAAGGATCCTTTGGCACTCATGCCAACAGACACACAATGGCGAGAAAAATTCTAAGAGCAGGGTACTACTGGTTGACCATGGAATCCGACTGCTACAAGTACATGAGGAGGTGTCACAAGTGTCAAATATACTCCGATAAAATCCATGTACCGCCAACACATCTCAAAGTTCTTTCTTCCCCATGGCCTTTTTCCATATGGGGAATCGACATGATTGGCCTGATTGAGCCCAAGGCTTCGAACGGACATCAGTTCATCCTGGTAGCCATTGATTACTTCACCAAGTGGGTAGAAGCAACGTCGTATGCTAATGTAACCCGACAAGTGGTAGTCCGATTTATCAAAAACAATATCATCTGTCGTTATGGTGTTCCTAGCCAGATCATTACTGATAATGGATCTAGATTATGAGGGAGTTGTGTGCAGAGTTCAAGATCGAACACCATAACTCATCTCCCTACCAACCCAAGATGAACGGGGTGGTAGAAGAGGCTAACAAGAACATCAAGAAGATTGTTCAAAAGATGGTTGTAACCTACAAAGACTGGCATGAAATGCTGCCCTTTGCTCTTCACAGTTATTGTACATCTGTCCGCACTTTAACAGGGGCAACCCCTTTCTCTCTAGTATATGGCATGGAGGCAGTGCTCCCCATCGAAGTAGAGATCCCATCAATCTGGGTATTGATGGAAGCTAAGCTAACAGAGGCTGAATGGTGTCAAAGTCGACACGATGAACTGAATCTGATCGAGGAGAAGCGAATCACTACACTATGCCACGGTCAGTTGTATCAGCAAAGAATGAAGAAGGCGTTCGACAAAAAGGTCCGACCTCGCGTCTTCAGGAAAGGAGACCTCGTGCTAAAAAAGATACAATCATTTCTCACTAACTCTCGGGGCAAATGGACTCCGAATTATGACGGCCCCTATGTGGTCAAGAAAGCTTTCTCGGGCGGTGCCTTGAGACTTGCAACCATGGACGGAGAGGAATTTGCCTACCCCACAAATGTTGTTGTAGTCAAGAAATACTTCGCCTAAACTAAAAAAAAAACGTCTCGGTGGATTGAAAACCCGAAAGGGAGGTCCAGGCAAAAATTAGAGACATAATAAAAAAAATCCTCCCGGTGGATTGGAAATCTCAAAGTACAATCCAGACAAAAGTTAGGGATAATGGCAAGTAACTACGTCCAACAAGGGCAAATCCCCTAGTAGCAGTCCTGTCATCCATCAGAAAACTCCAGTTAAGGTCATCTTCGATAGAAGCTCAGGATGTCCCGAATTCAAAGTTGGTAGAAGGATAATGGTCGTTATGTTTCAATGTAGCCCTTTTCCCTTAAATTACCATTTTCTAGACTTTGTAAATACTCTATGGAATCACGCGTTTGGCTGATTTCCATCCTATCAATAAAATTTGAGCCCTTGTGCTTTTGTTTTCAATTCTTATTTGTTTTAGCTTGACAGAACGATATTTTAACATGATCAACGATTCTTGAAACGAAACAAAAACGAATTTACTAGTCAAACTTTTATGCTTTTAAAATAAAGATGGCAATTTCTTTTGACTATTGAACATTGAAAGAACATTGATCGCTTCGCCAAACGTAATCAAGCTTCAAAGTGCAGAATCAAAGTACTCTTTCTAAACCAGTGCGCTTGAACGAAGGATCAGTTATGTCAGATGCGAATACTCCATCTGACATCTTCGGTCGAGTTCTTACCTCCTAAGCCCGATCAACGGTTGTTCTCCCCACAGGGACTACTTCTCCTAAGCAAGGCAGAATTGCTATCTTGAACCAGCGATACTTTTTATCTCCCACTGTGGTCGAGTACCCAATCGTATCTACTAGTCTGTATGTCGTGTCAGTTTTGTCAGCATATACATACATGCATCATGCATTATTGATTCAGATTCATATTCATATTACATCACTATCACTCTAGTCGGTCTTGTCCCCTAGTGATAAAAGTCTTCACAATCGAGTTGCCAGTTCTTTCCTCGTCAGGAAATGTTGCATCTGAACAATGTCTCTCCTCCAGTTTATTTCTGGATTAGAGTTGGCCCTTAACCATTTTGATAACTTGAACCTCTGAGAAAACCAGAGAATCTTTCAGAAAATGTCACTCTTCGCCATTGAAGATGATATCTTCGCTTTCCCAGATTAAGGAAAATTCCCAAAGAAAGCCTCTTAATCAGAGATTCGACAATACAACAGTTTTTCTCTGAAAAATCCGCTGACGAAAAGGTCATCACCACCTCAAAATTGGATCACATCATATGGCATTTCTCCGAGAAGATCCCGAGAAAAGTATGATGTAAATACCCAAGCAGAAACAGTCTCTCAAGAGACTCATTTTCCCCAGATAGAGTCAACAAATGGCATCTCCAACAGAGAAGTTTGTACCCCTCTACAATTCAGACAGATGGGTTCCCCAACAAGTCTGACATCAAAAGTTTTTTCCCATCAAATGGCATCTCCCTAGGAAAATTCGGCGAGAAGTTTGAGGAAAACCGCTACGCATAGCGTCCCTTGTCAAGAAAGTTTATTTACAAAAGAAACTGAGACCAGTTCCTTGGTAGTAAACCAGGACCGAGGGGAAGTTTACATATGAAACTAAGACCAGTTCCTTGGTAGGAAACCAGGATCGAGGGGAAGTTTATTTCAGAAACTAAGACCAGTTCCTTGGTAGGAAACCAGGATCGAATGGAAGTTTATATCAGAAACTAAGACCAGTTCCTTGGTAGGAAACCAGGATCGAGGGAAAGTTTTTACCTTTTCTAAGCATTATCGCTTAGTAAATGAAGAAGGATGCGTGAACTACCATTCATAACCACCACCAAAATTTCGGGTATTCCGATATTTAATCCTCTTGCACCCTGAATGCCCGAATACCTTCGCCATTCACTCCTTCGGGTCCAAGAAGATTAAATAGGGGCATATGTCATACCCCAAATTTTGACCACTAAGATTTCCCATCATTGTGCAAATCATCATCACAATATGGATGAACTATCAGTCTCCCCAAAGATGGGTGAGCACTCACTACAAACAATAATTATGGTTTTAAGCCCTCTCTAAGCCTTAGACAAAGGATCAATCAAGAATTGACATGATCTTAAACTTTTCTAGCCTCTCAAACATCCACAATGGATCAAGATGACTCCCACAACAAGAATCAAGCACAATGTTGCATCATTCCAGGTGGATTAAGCCTTAAGATCGCCAGTGTCACCAAATTAGGGTTTGGTCGACCAAGGCCTCCAGATGGAAATTTTCTTCTGGGCATGAGCCAATGCTTCAAAGCATAACCTAATATGCTCCATGGGACATCATGGACCCAATCATCAAGTCAATTTGGCCTCAGGGTATGCATTCATAAAAAATCAGGGATTAGGGTTTCTTGACCTAATTCACCCCTTAGTTGACTTCTGGGACAAATCATGACCCAAGACCTCAAGAAAGGATTTGAGGGTCTCTAATAAACTACATTGATCCATTTGCAACAATGGATTGATCCAAGAAGCTTGATCACCAAGTTTCAGTTTCATCTGAACCACAATTAGGATTTTGATGAAAAAGTCAACTGTAGCTTTAACTTTTGACCAGGACATGCTCCCAAACCCTAGGACATGATTCAATACACCCTATAACACCTATGAAATCAATCCATCAAGTTTGATTTAGGTCAAGGACTTGAATTCATAGAGGATCGCACAATTTGGAATTCATCTGAGAAAAAGTCAACTGTGCACAAAAGTCAACTTTGGCTTTTTGAGATTTTTCACAATTAGGGTTCTTTAACCCTAAAATGATGTTAATGTCTGATTGGAATCATCATTCATCAAGAAAAATCAAGAAAAGTGGGATAACTTGTCAAAGGGGTAACCAAAAAAACTTAGAAATTTTTTTAAGTTATGGAACAAAGTGGCTAGGGTACCAAATTTGGAGGATCATAACTCCTAAACCACAAGGAAAATTTTCCCCATTCAAAGATGGATTTGTAGCTCTCATGGCCCTCTACAAAAGCTTCAACTACAACTCATTCCAATTCCTCATGGATTTTAAGTTATGGAATGATCAAAATCACAAAAAGTGAAAATGTCACTTTTTTCCAACACTTAGTGAAATTTTCACTAAGTCAGAATCTGTCTTACTTTCTTCAAAATGTAGGGGCATTTTTAACTTGGATCCAAAAAGTATCAAAACCAATTATGATCAAACAGTTGTTGTATCATATGAGGGATTTCCAAAATGACCAAGAACTCCATCAAAGTCCACTTGAGCCATGAGATATGACAATGGCAATATGCCTTGCTGAAAACTGTTAAATCAAGGCAAATTTGTGCATTTTGCTCGATTTACCAAATTTGTGCAAATGACAAACACACTTATCCATCTGAACACCTCAAGGGGGGACCAAGGAGGAACCAACTCTGATCCCAAGCCTCCCAAGTCCTTGGAACTAAAAATAGCATGCCAAACCTAGAAATCCCTAAAGAGGTGACAAGACTCCAATTTTGTTTTGGAACATATAATGGATGCACCAAGGTGGCATGGACTGAGCCATTTCCAACTGAATTCAGTCAAGACTTATCCAAGACCAAGGGAACCAACAACCTGTGCCCTAACTTCTAGTCAATGGCTAGAGGAGAATTGGATTCTCATTGATCAACATTGGCCAAACCTATGCAGCAGTTGCCATTCACTATTCCTTGCAAAATAAACTTGCTCTACTATAAATAGAGCTTATTTGTGATCAGTTTGAGTACACCAAAGCCATCAAACAGATGCTTTCCTCAAAATCTCCTTCTTCACTCCAAAATTGCCTTCCAAAGCAAGTCACTATCGGGTTTTGAGTTTGAGAGTTATTCCAACCAAACCAATCACACACACACACACCTCATAAACATCATATAGAAGTGATCCAAACACTCACATAACATCTGGAACACCAGATTCTCAAAATCACCAGCTATCTGCACAAGCCTTTGACAGATTTGCAGTTGAGGTGCCAAATCAAGTTCCAGCTCAATTCAATCCACTCCAAGCATCCAGACACACTCCATAGCACCTAGGGAATCTATCCATATCCTTCGAACCAAGCTCTTACACCTCTAACACAAAACACGATCACTAGCTGTAAGAGGTAAGCATGAGCTCTTCTAACTCTATGATCCATGCATTTTTTGCTACACAATAATTTGGCCATATGTTCATAATCATGCATATAGTGTTTACCCTCAATTAATTGCTTTGTTTGAATCGTGTATGGAATTTCTGAGCCTTCATGCAAGTTTTAGGGTTCTTGAGGTTTCTCTTTGATTTCTTATTCCATGCTTAAAATATATGAAATTAAACACCATAGACATGATCGTGAGGTGAAAACGAGTAGATTGATATGTAGATTGCATGTTATCATGAAGTATTCAGTGAGATTGGATAGAAAACGCAAATCTGCAGAAACAGAGGGTGGCGCGTGTTCTTGCCATGTTCTTGTCGCCCTTTTTAAAAATTCCAATATTTGAATTTTGTGATTTTATTTAATTGATTCAAAAAGTTAATTTCTCTCTGAATTTTAATGATTTTGTGTTGATTCTTTTTTTAATAATTCACAAAAATGTTAAAATATTTTATTTTACCAAAAAATCCCAATAATATTATTTATTTCATATACTTGATATTTTAGTAAAGAATTAATATTGTAATTGTTTTTTGACATTTAAAATATTTTCTCCCTCTTAATTTTTCAAATTTTAGTGATTTCCAATCATTTTGTGGATAGAAACATGATTTTTGAAACATTAATCCAAGATCACAATTTGTTTCCACACATGTTTAACAAATTTGATCATTTTAATTGAATTTTTATTCAATTAAAATACATTTTGAAAAGCAAATTAGGGTTTTTGACTAGTTCAACCCTCATAAAACTTTTTCACAATTTTTGGGCCTGTAATAGAGTGTAAGACCCAACCCCTATGTAAAAAGTACCTTTGGGCCTCACACATTGTATAAGTCCCTCTGTATATTTTCAAACGTTCGGCACGATCGTCGCCTTTAAACAAAATTCTTTGGGCCTCTCATTGAGTTATAAGTCCCATCTATTGTACAAAAATAATCTTTTGGGGCCTCTAATAGAGTGTAAGACCCAACCCCCTTTGTACAAAAATAATTTAGGCCTCAGTCATTGTATAAGCCCCAGTACAATTTCCAAAATGACGGTGCAATCACTGTCTTTCTTTGGGCCTCTCCTTGAGCTATAAGACTCGTTTCTCTTCTTAAAAAACAATTTTTGGGCCTCTAATATAGTGTAAGACCCAACCCCTTTTTTAACCAAAACTTTTTGGGCCTCAATGCATTGTATAAGACCCAGTATGTTAAAGAAATCTCGGCGCGATCGCCAATTCAAAAAACAAATCATCTGGGCCTACCCTCGTTTTATAAGCCCCATTCTTTTTCTTTAAACACCTATGGGCCTCTTGAGAGAGTGTAAGACCCATCCCTTTATACAGAAAACCTTTTTGGGCCTCAGTAACTTGTATAAGTCCCTGTACAATTTCAAACAACAGTGCAATCACTGATAAAACCTTGGGCCTCTCCTTGAGCTGTAAGCCCCAACAATCTTTTCAAAGTACTTTCTCCTTTGATATTGAATATTATATTATTATCAAATGTTTCTTTGTTGAAAAACTAACAAAACAACATGGAAGCTCTACAACCGAGTAAGTGTTTACTCGCTTTCTTTATCCGCTTTCATATATATAACTATATTGAGGGGCTGCTCACTGTAAGTCTTCTTTCACAAACTTTTATATACTTGTCAAATATCCACTGTGTAATACTAGTATAGTTATTTAGAGTTTTCCCCGACAACTACGTCTAGCACTAGGTAAAGCCCTGTTGGTCACTCTTAAATACAAACAAAACTAGATCCCCATAGGATTACCAGACACAGTCTTCCCTCCTCTTGGGGTTAAACAATATGGAGACGTGAAAGGCAGCATTCTCAGCGAACCCTTTCTTATACTGTTACTCTTAGAAATCGTCAAAGAGACTGTACTCCCCAGGGATGATCTTTTCTCTGTGAATGGCATCTCTTGAGTTTCTTCTAAATTCTCGGACTTTCCTGGCTTGATCTATTCTCGATGAATGGCATGTCTTGAACTTCTCGGGGTTTGGGTACCCATAGGCTTCTTAAAAGCATCCCCGCCTCCTCTTGAGCGTTGTACAAGGACCCTTCGGCTTCTTAAAAGCTCTCATTGGGCTTAGTACAAGGACCTAGAGACCTCTACAGGTATATGAACAGAACCTAGTCATCAATTTGCTAGAGCTGTCTTTCTCAGTCACGTGTCAGACCTGTTAATGGATTGACCTTCATCCCTTAACATACCAGTCTTCTATTAGGCATCATACAAATATCATTCACTACCTGAGAATTGATTTCTCGAAACACCAGTAGACTTGGACAGTCTCAATACCCTTTGGATTTTCCATTTCCTTAAAGAACAGGAAATAACCCCGATCCTCTGATCAGTACCCAAGCACAACAATACCTTTAATCGTTCCCTTCATAAGAACTAATTTTCTCATTATCCAACATACTGGACCTGTCACTAAACTGAAACAGTCACCAGCACAATAGCCTCCTCTGGGCTTTGTACAAATGATTCTTCCTGGCGGAGCTAACCCTTTCAGACTCTCTTGTTGAGTCACCCACTTCCGGCCTCCATCTCGGGCTTCGTACGAGATACCAAATCACTCTCTTGTTAAGTATAAAAGACTCTCTTGTTGAGTCACTTCCCTCTCAGCCTCCATCTCGGGCTTCGTACGAGATACAAAATCACTCTCTTATTGAGTATAAAAGACCCTCCTGTGGGTTCAAAACCTTTTAGCCTCCGTCTTGGACTTCGTACAAGACACATATAAAAGCACTCACTTGTTGAGTCAGTCACTTGTTAGCACTCTCTTGTTGAGTCAACCCCTTTTAGCCTCTCTCTCGGGCTTCGTACAAGACACATAAAAACACCCTCTTGTTGGGTCAATAGCCTCCTCTTAGGCTTTGTATAAGAAAATCCCGGTTGAGTCAATCAACCTTTTAGCATCAAAATATGTGCCTTGATCACAGTATACAAACATCAACAACTCCTTCCCCCGCCATCTAATTGTTGTAAGAGGTAAGCCTCTGGATTATTTACATCCACGCCACTGTCCCTCTTTTAGCATGAGAAATTCCTAAGGAAAGATGGCATTGCTCTAAACTGAGTTAAAGTCTTCTCCTTCAGGTTAAAAAATCCCCTATAAAGGAAATTATGGCATTGTTGGATTCACATATCCCAGTTAAAGTAATTCTCCTTTATAATCAGTCACCCAACAGTTGTGACAAACATACCAAATATCCCTGTTTAGAGATGATAAATTCTCTCTAAAGTCAAAACCTTTCAGCTTCACATCTTGGGCTTTGAACAAATAGAAACCACATTTAGCTTCACGACTTGGGCTTTGAACAAGACACCAAAACAACATTTTTTCCTCCCATAGAATAGGAGGAACTACGATCGCTCTGATTTCCCTGTTTCGTTAAACGCGAATACGTAGGCATAAGATTGGAAAAATCTTAGCGTGCATACTAATCAAAAACCCAAAACCCAGTATCTCCACCAAAACAACCCAAAAGCATCAAATCTAAATACATTAACATCTTACCTCATTAATAGTCCAAACACTGTGTTCTTAACAAAATAACCTAAGAGAGACCCATAATCTTAATTAGCATCTGTAAACCAACAGTCATCTGTTTAAACTCAGTATGCAAGCAGGGTTAATTGGAGACATCTATTTCCCTTCCTTAATCAGCTCAACAGGATAAAAAATGAATCGAACTGTAGTACCCCAAAGCGATAGTGCTTCGCAACCACGCAAAAATTTGCGCTACATACTGGTTGATATCTTCATCTTTGCTTTCCGAGAGAGATATTACCAATATCTTACTCTTTTTTCTTAGGGAAAGCACTACCGTATCTTTTGGTACTGCTTGATGGTCCTGCATCTTTGACCAGACGTCTTTCTCGGACTTCTTCTTCAAGGTGTACTCCCATGTTCACCATCTCAGTGAAGTCACTGGGTGCACTGGCGACCATTCGGTCGTAATAGAATGAGCTCAAGGTTTTCAAAAATATTTTTGTCATCTCTTTTTCCTCAAGAGGGGGACAAATCTGGGCAGAAATTTCACGCCATCTCTGAGCATATTCCTTAAAGGTTTCCTTGTCCTTCAGCGACATTGTTTTGAGCCGATCTCTGTCTGGCGCCATGGCCAGGTTATACTTATACTGCTGAACGAAGGCTGCCCCAAGATCTCTAAAAGTGACGATCTTAGCGCAGTTCAACCCCATGTACCAGTTAAGTGCGGCACCAGTTAAACTATCTTGGAAGTAGTGGATCAGTAACTGTTGATACTGTGTCTAAGTTGACATCTTTCGAGCATACATTACCAAATGAATTTGAGGGCAAGAGTTGCCTTTGTAGTTTTCAAAGTCGGACACCTTGAATTTGTGCGGGATTTTCACATTAGGGACCAAACAAAGGTCTATGGCGTCCTTTCTAAATAAATCCTAACCGCGAATGGCATGCATTTCCTTCTATATCTCCAGAAATTATTTCTGGAACTCATTCACCCTGTCGTACATACTTTCATTTCCACCAGAGATTACTTTTGGAATATGTCCTTCTAGGACAGTGTGTACCATTGGTTGTGGTATAGTTACTACGACGGTGAGTTTTGGTGCTTCCCTATCCCGAAGTTTGTAACCTTCAGGAGTTGCTATCGTAACTCTTGCATCCTCACTTTCCCGAAGTTTTTAACCTTCAGGCCCAGTGGTTCCTGCTACAGTTTTCGGGTCTTCCGTGACCGGCGGGATATATCCTTCAGGGATAAAGTTGATAGGCATGCCCTAGGGACAATCTTTAGGCATGTTGTACCGGGGATCATACGTCTCCACTATGGGCGTAGATGTGATCTCTGAGATCACAGTCCTTTGTTGTTGCCTTGCCGCTGCTGCTAGGGATTGCATGTCATTGTGAAGTTTCCTCAGATCTTCTTTTAGAGCGTCGATTTTTTCTCTCAGCTATCTGTTCTCTTCCTCGAGATCATCCATTTTCTTTTGTCGATTGGCCCGAGTATTGTATGAATGAGATAGTTTGACTCTAGAATCGTGACACAGATGTGAGATTCGAAGGTAAGAAGAATGCGTTATGTGAGAATGATGAATGCAATGATATATATATATATATATATATATATATATATATATATATATATATATATTAATTAATTTTTGTTTTAATAAAAAAGAAACTTCAACAAATAGATTGCAAATATCATACAGTGGGGAGACCCCGTTTTATTGAATTCAAAAAATTGCGGAAATGGAAATACTGTATTTTACAAAGTGCCGTAAAAGGAAATGTCTAAGCTTATGGATCCTGAGTCCTCTCCGAGGAGAGCTCAAGTGTTGGTTCTGGTATTTTCCTTTTCTTTGATCGGGCCTCTTGAGCCATTGTCGGGTTGTCGGTCCTTTGCCAAGTGAAAGGAGCGAGTAAGTTCCTTTGATCTTCTATAGCATGCTGTTCTAGAATCTTGATCAGAGCATCCTTTTCTTTTAACAATTCCTGAATTTTGGTACACTCCACATTGAGAATACGGTACTTGTTCTTCCAAGATTTCTTTTCCCGTCGAACTTTGTTGAGAGTGACCTGGAATTTTCCCGCGTCAGACATAAAATAGAGGACATATTCCTTTAGTGGAAGAACTTCTTGACGAGGGTAAGGCATCTTTAGCTTGAGAGCGCTAGTTTATACCTAGTGGAGATAAGGTTCCACAGAGATACATCCCAGTTTTCCTAGAGACTCTCTTCCTTTCTTGTGAACATGTTTCCAGGCATGGACTATTTCTGTTTTTAGTGCCCTATCATTTTCCCCTTCCTTGAAGAAAAGACCTTCCAGATGAACATTACGCGGGATATGCCTCATCGGGTATCCGAGTTGACGGCGAACTAAAATCGGATGATAGTTGATTCCTCCTTTAGTTCCTATGAGGGGTACATTAGGGAAATTTCCACATTTGTCAATGATCCTTATCCCGTCATAGATCTGATTGTACCAATCTATGTCAGAGTTGGTAAGAGACATAATTCTCTGTGGCCAACGTAGAATACTTTTATGATCCCGAAAAGCAGCAGACTTGAGTAAATGGGAAGTGAACCATTTGTATAGCAGGGGTACACAACAGGTAATCATTCCTTCGCTGTACAAATTCCTTAAGTGTATAGAATGATAAGTATCTGCGAGCAAGGTTGGTACGGGGTTTCCAATCAGAAATATCTTAATGGCATTAATATCAATAAGGTTATCGATGTTGGGAAAAAGGAACAACCCGTATGTGAGTATAACAAAGATATCTTTGAAACCAGTAACGTTTCCTATACTGGCAAAGTACAGTGATTTCTCTACCAAAAACTTGGCCGGTAAACCTTGGATTCCATCCTTAAGGGTCATGTGAGTCCTGACTTCTGACTCGTCCAAATATATTGCTCTTTCAATGGTTTGATCCTTTGGAGTTTCTTCCAGTCCAGAAAATGGAGCTTGGTCAGTGATGGGCAAATCAGTCAGGTGAGAATACTCCTCCAGCGATGGTGCTAGTTGATAATCCAGGAACGTGAAACAGTGATAAACCGGATCATAAAACTGGATTAGCGTAGACAGGATTCCTTCAACTACATGGACCCTTAACAGAGACAGCAGTCCTCCGTGCTTAGCTCTGAAAGCATTAGGGTTGGTGATCATCCTTGCCAACCCTCTCAAATCCTCTAGTTTTGGAACCTTGAAGGTGTACTTGTAAGTCTTCCTTCTACCGAAATCCATAACGCAATCTTTTTCTCTGATATTTACAATCATTGTTTTAGTTTAATTTGAAAAAAGGAGAGAGACTAGAAAAGAAGATTTTTTTCTTTGTTTTAAAGTTTTTTAAATGAATGCATGAATGCAGCACACAAAAACATAGAAAAAACATGGGTTCAAAGGTTCAGCGTCACGAGCATGGAGTCATGGCTCTACCCATCCCCAAAGGTTGAACTATGGTGAATATTTGTACCTGTTCTCAAAATCATTGACCCCCCTTGGGATAACAACAGCAGGCTGGTTCACCCGAGCGAGCTGTAGCATCTTAGGGTAATCTCAATTGAGTGTAGTACCGCGTGTCAACTATTTTCGATAGCTACCGCACTACTAAATAACCACATGGTTACTGTCTACTAAATCCTCAGTTTCAGGTATACCACAATCGGTCAATCTGCTTTCACAACCGAATTCTTTAGACATTGAATCCGCAAAGGGTACCTCCACTTATTTGATGGTCTACCGGGATAACTTATTCGGGATTCACTCCCTGTAAGACCGCCCGTCTCTTCCATCACCTATCTTAGGTATCTCTCAAAGTTTCCGCATGCGACATCACTCGCATTCCCATTGACAGAAAAATAAACACAGATATCAAGTAGGGAAAGCGATATATATATATATAGTATGATTCCTAAAACTAACATCCTAGACCTCTTAAGAGCTATAATCCTAGTCCTAGACAGATCAAAGACGTCCCCAGTAGAGTCGCCATTTTCTTGTAGCGTGCGATTTTTGTCGGTGACGCGACCACCTTATTGCAATATGTGGGTTCCTCCTCACTGCAATGGTAGGAGGAAGAGGTGCTACTTTCAAATTTCTTATTTATCCCGTGAAGCTGGAAGGGAAAGGGAAGCTATCTAAAACTAACCTTGCACACGAATGTTTAACTGAACAAACGCTGAAAGAGATTCAGGGCTCCGGGGTCAGGTTATACAATGGGGAGTTGTCAATTACCCATCCTATATGTGGTTATCTACAGGTTGTTAGTTTTAGGTTCTGCTTTGTACTTGATGGTGTTTATCTATTGATGGGTTGGGAAAGTTTCTCCTTTGGGAGATATGAGAGAGAGACTTTTTGATGATTTTGGTGAGGTATTCGACCTCGGTGTGAAGGTACTGGACCTTGAGTTTTTTATTTGGTATGAAGGTACTGGACCTAGAGTTTTGATTGGTATGCTCACTAAGATTTCGCAATCTTATGCCTACGTATTCCCGTTTAAAGAAATAGGGAAATCAGAGCAATCATAGTTCCTCCTATTCTATGGGAGGAAAAAGATGTTTTGGTGTCTTGTTCAAAGACCAAGATTGAAGCTAAAAGGAAATTTGTGTCTTGTTCAAAGCCCAAGGTTGAAACTAAAAGGTTTGACTGAGAGAGAATTTGTCATCTCTAAAGGGAGACATCTCGTCTGTTTATCACAACTGTTGGGTGACTGATTATAAAGGAGGATTATTTTAACCGGGATATGAGAATCCAACAATGCCATAATTTCCTTTATAGGGGATTTGCCCTGAAGGGGAAAAATTTAACTCAGTGTAGAGCAATGCCATTTTTCCTTAGGAATTTCTCATGCTAAGAGAGGGACAGTGACATGGATGTAAAGCAACAAGTGTGACAATTATAGCAGTTATCTGGGATTAAGGTTTGTTTTGAGTTATCTGTTTTGATGTGTGATAACACAGAGAAATGTTTTCCTACATAGAGATTTTGATTTCCTCTGAAGGGATGTTGATTTTTGTGTGCCTTGATCAAAGCCCAAGGTTGAAGCTAAGAGGTTGATTGACTCCATTGGGGAAGTCTTTATACAAAGCCAAAGAGGAGGCTTGCAAAGACTGACTCAATAAGAAAGTGTTTATCTGTCTTGTACAAAGCCCAAGATTGAGGCTAAAAAGAGACTGACTTTTTTGGGGATATATTTATACAAAGCCTAAGAGGAGGCTAAAAGTTTGACTTTTTCGGGGAAAATATTTTGTTTGTCTTGTACAAAGGCCAAGCTTGAGGCTAAAAAGGGTTTTTGACTCCACTGGGGAGGTTTTATAAGTGTCTTGTACAAAGCCCAAGATTGAGGCTGAAAATAAGATTGACTCTGTGGGAAAGAAATCTTTATCTATCTTGTACAAATCCCAAGATTGAGGCTAAACTGAGACTTTACTGACTCATCTGAGGATATTTTAGGTATCTTGTACAAAGCCCAAGATTGAGGCTGAAAAGATTTGGACTCTGCTGGAGAGTATTATCTGTCTTGTACAAAGCCCAAGATTGAGGCTGGAAAGAGGATTGACTCTGCTTAGGGAAATTTATATGGTGTCTTGTACAAAGCCCAAGATTGAGGCTGAAAAGAGTTGACTCAACAAGAGAGTGTTTTTTATCTGTCTCGTACAAAGCCCGAGATTGAGGGTAAAAAGATTTTGACTCAGCTGGAGAGTATTATTTGTCTTGTACAAAGCCCAAGATTGAGGCTGAAAAGAGGATCGACTCTACTTAGGGATATTATTTCTCAAAGCCTAAAAGAAGTTTGGGAGGAATTGACTCCGCTTGGGAAAATATTTATCCAGAGCTTAAGAGAAGGTTACGAAGATTTTGACTTTGTTGTAGAAAGCTCATATATATCTTGTACAAAGCCCAAGATTGAGGCTAAAGAGATGACTGACTCAACAAGAGAGTGCTAATATGGTGTCTTGTGTGAAGCCCAAGATTGAGGCTAAAATGTTAATGTTGACTCAACTAGAGAGTGTTTTTATATGTCTTGTACAAAGCCCAAGATTGAGGCTGAAAGGGTTGACTCAACAAGAGAGTGTTTTTGTTTTATTCCATTGATTCGACAAGAGAGTGTGGAAAGGTGATTGACTCAACAAGAGAGTCTGAAGAGGTTAACTCAACTGGGGAAAATCATTGTATAAAGCCCAAGAGGAGGCTGACTTTGTTAGGGGAGAACAAAGAAAGAAATCATTATACAAAGCCTAAAAGGAGACTGAATATGCTGAGGAAAGGAAGGATCATTATACAAAGCCTAAGAGGAGGCTAGCTTCTGCTGAGGATTATTGAGATCCAAAGGCAGGTCTAAATGGGGAATCAACTCTTGCTGAGGGTTTACAGAAGAGTTGAAATATCAGATGCCTTCAGGTTCTGATTTGGGATAGTGTTATACTGATGATAGACGGACCCTGGCAGGGGAAATTTAAAATGAGAGTTTAAAGATTGAGTTTTGAAAACCTATAGAGGCTTCAACTCTACTGGAGATTTAAATGACCAGGGCTTCTCCTGTATTTGTAGGGAATTTGAGAAAGTCTTTGAGATCCAAGAGGGGATTAGATTGTCCAAGTCTACTGGTATGGAAGAGTTTTATCTTTGTACGATGCCCTAGAGAAGGCAGGTGTTTTAAGGGATGAGAATCAACCCTAAATTGGTCTGAGGTTTTGATTCTGGAAAGACTGCTCTAGCAAAGGATGACTAAGCTCTATCCTATACCTTTAAGAGGTCTTCAAGGTCCTTGTATTAAGCCCAAGAGAAGGCATGAGAACTTCTAAGATGTTTGGAGGGTCCTTGTACAAAGTCCAAGAGGAGGTGGGGATGCTTTTAGGAAGCCTGTGGGTCCAAACTTAAGAAAAGTTCAAAAAAGGTTTCACCGAGAATTAATCCTTTAGTGAGCAGTTCTAGGGTTTGAAGAAATTCAAGAGAGGTTTCACAGAGAATTAATCCTCTCAAGGGAATGAATTTCTTTGACAATTTCTAATAGTGACAGTCTGAGAAAAGTTTCACCTTGAATAATGCCTTTCTCTTTGTTCCATATTGTTTAAGCCCAAGAGAAGGCAAGACTGTATCTGGAAATCCTATGGGGATCTAGTTTTAACTGTATTTAAGAGTGACCAACTGGCTTTACCTAGTTCTAGACCTAGTTGCCAGGGAAAACTCTAAGCAGATATACTAGTATATATACAGTTGATATATGACAAGTATTTAAAAGGATATGAAAGAAGGACTTACAGGTGAGCAAGCTTCCAGCAATACAGTTATATATATATATATATATATATATATATATATATATATATATATATGAAAGCGAGTAAATGAAAGCTGATAAAACATACAGGCGAGCAAGCTTCCATTGTAACAGCTGTATGGTTAGTTGTTCAAGAAATTAAAGAAAGTTTTGATAACAACTATGAGTTTAAACCTAAATCAAAAGGGAAAGTTGTTTTTGAAAAGATTGTTGAGGCTTATACTCGAGGAGCGGCCAAGATGAAAAACAGTAATCGTATCGTTGTCTTGTAGACTGTATTGGGGCTTTATACAATGACTGAGGCCCAAAAAGGTTTTCTGAACAGAGGGATGGGTCTTACAACTCAAGGAGAGGCCCAAAGGTTTGGAAAAAAGAAAAGAAATGGGACTTACAACAGAAGGGTAGGCCCAGATGGTTTTCGTTTAAAAGGCGACGACCGCATAAAGATTTTAAAATCGCAATGGGACTTATACAATGACTAAGGCCCAAAAAGGTTTTGGTTAAAAAGGGATTGGGTCTTACGCTCTAATGTAGGCCCAAAGTTTATTTTATATACAAGTGATGGGGCTTACAAATCAAGGAGAGGCCCAAGTGATTTTTGTTTAAAAGGCGATGACCATGCCGAGATTTTAAAATCGTATCGGGACTTATACAATAATTGAGGCCCAAATTATTTATTTACAAGAGGGGGTTGGATCTTACACTTTATTAGAGGCCCAAAATGTTTTAAGAAAAAGAGATGGGACTTATAGCTCAAGGAGAGGCCCAGGTGATTTTATTGAAAAGGCGACGACCGCGCCGTGGTTTTGGAAAGTACAGAGGGACTTATACAATGACTGAGGCCCAAAAAAGTTTAGTATTTACAAGGGATGGGTCTTACACTCTATTAGAGGCCCAAAAGTTGTTTGAAAATTTAAAATCGAGAGGAAACCCTAATTTTAAATTAAAATGTCATTTTTCAAAGGTAATTTAAATAATAAATGATAAAATATCAATTATATTAAAAAAAAGTTGTACACTTTGGAAAATATTTTGAAAAATCATGTTTAATCATATGAAAGCTTAAAATTCAATTGATTTTGAAAGATCAAAGTGGGAATTTCATTTTAAAAATGTTTAAAAGAATAAAAAAATGAAATTAATTACAAAAATTCTAACTATTTTAAATAAATAATATAAATTTGATTTTTTGTAAAATAAAATATTTAAACATTTTTGTGAATTTTGAGAAAAAGAATCAATCCAAAAACATAAATATTCAGAGAGAAATTCATTTTTGAATCAATTAAACAAAAATAACTAAAATTCAAAATTTTGAATTATGGCGCCAAGAACACTTGGTTCTTGCCCGCGCCCTCTGTTTTTGCAGATTTGCGTTTTCTCACTTTTCTCCATGATTTCTCAAAGTTTCCGCATGCGACATCACTCGCATTCCCATTGACAGAAATATCAACACAGATATCAAGTAGGAAAAGCGATATATATATATATATATATATATATATATATATATATATAGTATGATTCATAAAACTAACATCCTAGACCTCTTAAGAGCTATAATCCTAGTCCTAGACAGATCAAAGACGTCCCCAGCAGAGTCGCCATTTTCTTGTAGCGTGCGATTTTTGTCGGTGACGCGACCACCTTATTGCAATATGTGGGTTCCTCCTCACTGCAATGGTAGGAGGAAGAGGTGCTACTTTCTAATTTCTTATTTATCCCGTGAAGCTGGAAGGGAAAGGGAAGCTATCTAAAACTAACCTTGCACACGAATGTTTAACTGAACAAACGCTGAAAGAGATTCGGGGGTCCGGGGTCAGGTTATACAATGGGGAGTTGTCAATTACCCATTCTATATGTGGTTATCTACAGGTTGTTAGTTTTAGGTTCTGCTTTGTACATGATGGTGTTTATCTATTGATGGGTTGGGAAAGTTTCTCCTTTGGGAGATATGAGAGAGAGACTTTTTGATGATTTTGGTGAGGTATTCGACCTCGGTGTGAAGGTACTGGACCTTGAATTTTTGATTTGGTATGAAGGTACTGGACCTAGAGTTTTGATTGGTATGCTCACTAAGATTTCGCAATCTTATGCCTACGTATTCCCATTTAAAGAAATAGGGAAATCAGAGCAATCATAGTTCCTCCTATTCTATGGGAGGAAAAATATGTTTTGGTGTCTTGTTCAAAGACCAAGATTGAAGCTAAAAGGAAATTTGTGTCTTGTTCAAAGCCCAAGGTTGAAACTAAAAGGTTTGACTGAGAGAGAATTTGTCATCTCTAAAGGGAGACATCTCGTCTGTTTATCACAACTGTTGGGTGACTGATTATAAAGGAGGATTACTTTAACCGGGATATGGGAATCCAACAATGCCATAATTTCCTTTATAGGGGATTTGTCCTGAAGGGGAAAAATTTAACTCAGTGTAGAGCAATGCCATTTTTCCTTAGGAATTTCTCATGCTAAGAGAGGGACAGTGACATGGATGTAAATAATCCAGAGGCTTGCCGCTTACAACAATTAGACAGAAGTAAGGGTTTTACCAGGATATGAGATGGACGGCAACTTGGGTATTTGAATCAACAAGTGTGACACTTATAGCAGTTATCTAGGATTAAGGTTTGTTTTGAGTTATCTGTTTTGATGTGTGATAACACAGAGAAATGTTTTCCTACATAGAGATTTTGATTTCCTCTGAAGGGATGTTGATTTTTGTGTGCCTTGATCAAAGCCCAAGGTTGAAGCTAAGAGGTTGATTGACTCCATTGGGGAAGTCTTTATACAAAGCCTAAGAGGAGGCTTGCAAAGACTGACTCAACAAGAGAGTGTTTATCTGTCTTGTACAAAGCCCAAGATTGAGGCTAAAAAGAGACTGACTTTTTTGGGGATATATTTATACAAAGCCTAAGAGGAGGCTAAAAGTTTGACTTTTTCGGGGAAAATATTTTGTTTGTCTTGTACAAAGGCCAAGATTGAGGCTAAAAAGGGTTTTTGACTCCACTGGGGAGGTATTATAAGTGTCTTGTACAAAGCCCAAGATTGAGGCTGAAAATAAGACTGACTCTGTGGGAAAGAAATCTTTATCTGTCTTGTACAAATCCCAAGATTGAGGCTAAACTGAGACTTTACTGACTCATCTGAGGATATTTTAGGAATCTTGTACAAAGCCCAAGATTGAGGCTGAAAAGATTTGGACTCTGCTGGAGAGTATTATCTGTCTTGTACAAAGCCCAAGACTGAGGCTGGAAAGAGGATTGACTCTGCTTAGGGAAATTTATATGGTGTCTTGTACAAAGCCCAAGATTGAGGCTGAAAAGAGTTGACTCAACAAGAGAGTGTTTTTTATCTGTCTCGTACAAAGCCCGAGATTGAGGGTAAAAAGATTTTGACTCAGCTGGAGAGTATTATCTGTCTTGTACAAAGCCCAAGATTGAGGCTGAAAAGAGGATCGACTCTGCTTAGGGATATTATTTCTCAAAGCCTAAAAGAAGTTTGGGAGGAATTGACTCCGCTGGGGAAAATATTTATCCAGAGCTTAAGAGAAGGTTACGAAGATTTTGACTTTGTTGTAGAAAGCTCATATATATCTTGTACAAAGCCCAAGATTGAGGCTAAAGAGATGACTGACTCAACAAGAGAGTGCTAATATGGTGTCTTGTGTGAAGCCCAAGATTGAGGCTAAAATGTTAATGTTGACTCAACTAGAGAGTGTTTTTATATGTCTTGTACAAAGCCCAAGATTGAGGCTGAAAGGATTGACTCAACAAGAGAGTGTTTTTGTTTTATACCATTGATTCGACAAGAGAGTGTGGAAAGGTGATTGACTCAACAAGAGAGTCTGAAGAGGTTAACTCAACTGGGGAAAATCATTGTATAAAGCCCAAGAGGAGGCTGACTTTGCTAGGGGAGAACAAAGAAAGAAATCATTATACAAAGCCTAAAAGGAGGCTGAATATGCTGAGGAAAGGAAGGATCATTATACAAAGCCTAAGAGGAGGCTAGCTTCTGCTGAGGATTATTGAGATCCAAAGGCAGGTCTAAATGGGGAATCAACTCTTGCTGAGGGTTTACAGAAGAGTTGAAATATCAGATGCCTTCAAGTTCTGATTTGGGATAGTGTTATACTGATGATAGACGGACCCTGGCAGGGGAAATTTAAAATGAGAGTTTAAAGATTGAGTTTTGAAAACCTATAGAGGCTTCAACTCTACTGGAGATTTAAATGACCAGGGCTTCTCCTGTATTTGTAGGGAATTTGAGAAAGTCTTTGAGATCCAAGAGGGGATTAGATTGTCCAAGTCCACTGGTATGGAAGAGTTTTATCTTTGTACGATGCCCTAGAGGAGGCAGGTGTTTTAAGGGATGAGAATCAACCCTAAATTGGTCTGAGGTTTTGACTCTGGAAAGACTGCTCTAGCAAAGGATGACTAAGCTCTATCCTATACCTTTAAGAGGTCTTCAAGGTCCTTGTATTAAGCCCAAGAGAAGGCATGAGAACTTCTAAGATGTTTGGAGGGTCCTTGTATGAAGTCCAAGAGGAGGCGGGGATGCTTTTAGGAAGCCTGTGGGTCCAAACTTAAGAAAAGTTCAAAAAAGGATTCGCCGAGAATTAATCCTTTAGTGAGCAGTTCTAGGGTTTGAAGAAATTCAAGAGAGGTTTCACAAAGAATTAATCCTCTCAAGGGAATGAATTTCTTTGACAATTTCTAATAGTGACAGTCTGAGAAAAGTTTCACCTTGAATAATGCCTTTCTCTTTGTTCCATATTGTTTAAGCCCAAGAGAAGGCAAGACTGTATCTGGAAATCCTATGGGGATCTAGTTTTGACTGTATTTAAGAGTGACCAACTGGCTTTACCTAGTTCTAGACCTAGTTGCCAGGGAAAACTCTAAGCAGATATACTAGTATATATACAGTTGATATATGACAAGTATTTAAAAGGATATGAAAGAAGGACTTACAGGTGAGCAAGCTTCCAGCAATACAGTTATATATATATATATATATATGAAAGCGAGTAAATGAAAGCTGATAAAACATACAGGCGAGCAAGCTTCCATTGTAACAGCTGTATGGTTAGTTGTTCAAGAAATTAAAGAAAGTTTTGATAACAACTATGAGTTTAAACCTAAATCAAAAGGGAAAGTTGTTTTTGAAAAGATTGTTGAGGCTTATACTCGAGGAGCGGCCAAGATGAAAAACAGTAATCGTATCGTTGTCTTGTAGACTGTACTGGGGCTTTATACAATGACTGAGGCCCAAAAAGGTTTTCTGAACAGAGGGATGGGTCTTACAACTTAAGGAGAGGCCCAAAGGTTTGGAAAAAAGAAAATAAATGGGACTTACAACAGAAGGGTATGCCCGGATGGTTTTCGTTTAAAAGGCGACGACCGCATAAAGATTTTAAAATCGCAGTGGGACTTATACAATGACTAAGGCCCAAAAAGGTTTTGGTTAAAAAGGGATTGGGTCTTACGCTCTAATGTAGGCCCAAAGTTTATTTTATATACAAGTGATGGGGCTTACAAATCAAGGAGAGGCCCAAGTGATTTTTGTTTAAAAGGCGACGACCACGCCGAGATTTTAAAATCGTATCGGGACTTATACAATAATTGAGGCCCAAATTATTTATTTACAAGAGGGGGTTGGGTCTTACACTTTATTAGAGGCCCAAAGTGTTTTAAGAAAAAGAGATGGGACTTATAGCTTAAGGAGAGGCCCAGGTGATTTTATTGAAAAGGCGACGATCGCGCCGTGGTTTTGGAAAGTACAGAGGGACTTATACAATGACTGAGGCCCAAAAAAGTTTAGTATTTACAAGGGATGGGTCTTACACTCTATTAGAGGCCCAAAAGTTGTTTGAAAATTTAAAATCGAGAGGAAACCCTAATTTTAAATTAAAATGTCATTTTTCAAAGGTAATTTAAATAATAAATGATAAAATATCAATTATATTAAAAAAAAGTTGTACACTTTGGAAAATATTTTGAAAAATCATGTTTAATCATATGAAAGCTTAAAATTCAATTGATTTTGAAAGATCAAAGTGGGAATTTCATTTTAAAAATGTTTAAAAGAATAAAAAAATGAAATTAATTACAAAAATTCTAACTATTTTAAATAAATAATATAAATTTGATTTTTTGTAAAATAAAATATTTAAACATTTTTGTGAATTTTGAGAAAAAGAATCAATCCAAAAACATAAATATTCAGAGAGAAATTCATTTTTGAATCAATTAAACAAAAATAACTAAAATTCAAAATTTTGAATTATGGCGCCAAGAACACTTGGTTCTTGCCCGCGCCCTCTGTTTTTGCAGATTTGCGTTTTCTCACTTTTCTCCATGATTTCTCAATGGTTTTTCCAGGATTCAAGTACCAATCTTGTTTGTTTTTGAACAAGGATCACAACCATATAGTTTAATTGCATTTATATTAAGTATGGAGAAAGAAATCAACAGAAAACCTCAAGAACCCTAATTTTAGCATGAACACAATGAAATTTCATACACGATTGATTCATGGTAATTAATTGAGGGTTATTGCTCTATATACATGCAAGAACAAGATGGTAACTCAAAAATTCATTTATGATGCATGGAATATAGAGTTTGAAGGGCTCATGCTTACCTCTTGCAGCTGGTCATCAAGTTTGGTGATGGAGGTGTTGCAGCTAGGTTCCAATGATCTGGACAACTTCCTTAGGTGCCATGAAGTGTGTTTGAATGCTTGGAGTGGATTGAAATGAGCTGGAACTGGTTGTGGTACCTCAACTGCAACTCTGTCAAGAACTTGAGCAATTGGCTGGTGATTTTGAGAATCTAATGCTCCAGATATGATTTTGTGTTATGGATCACTCACATATGATGTTTATGAGGTGTGTGTGTGATTGGTTTGGTTGAAATTGCTCTCAAACTCAAAACCCAATAGTGACTTGAGTTAGAAGGCAAAATTGGAGTGAAAGGGAGATTTTGAGGAAAGCATCAGTTTGGGTGCTTTGGTGTACTCAAACTGAGCACAAATGATCTCTATTTATAGTAGAGCAAGTTTGTTTTGCAAGCAATAGTGTGTGGCAACTGCAGCAGGTCTGTGGCCAATATGGATCAAATAGAATCTCAAGTCTCCTCTAGCCATTGACTTGAGGTTAGAGCACAGGCCTATAGTCTTTTGGTTCAGAGATAAGGCTTGACTCATTCAGTTAAACTTGCCTCAGTTCATGCCACCTTGATGCATCCATTGAATGCTTTGAAACAAAATTGGAGTCTTGGCACTTTTTAGCTCTTTTAGGTTTGGCATGGCTATATGTAGATCCTTGGACTTTGGAGGCTTGGGGATCAGATCATTCTCCTTTTGTTTTATCCTTAGATGTGTCCAAATGGATGACAAGGCTTGGAGTTGTCCAAATTTGTCAAATCGAGCAAAAAGCCAAAATCTGCCTTGCTTAGGACAGTTGGAAATGGTGATTTTGAGGGATTCATATCTCCCTGCTCAGATTGTGCTTTTTAGAAAGCCCTCATATGATACAAAACATGTGTGATCATAGTTTTATTTTAAACTATTTGGATCCCATTGAAAAATCATCATGAACATTGATGTTCAAGGCTGATAACTTAGGCAGATTTTCACTAAGTGTTGGAAAAAGTGTCATTTTCATGTTTTTGTCATTTTGATCACTCCATAATTCAAAATCCATGAGGAATTGGAGTTTGAGGTAGTTGAAGCTTTTGTAGAGTGTAGCAAGACCTACAAATCCAGTTTTGGATCACCCAAAATGGTTGCTTGGATTTCAAGTTATGATCCTTGGAAGTTGGTACCAAAATCACTTTTGTTCCATAACTTAGAAAAATTTTGGTTTCTCAAGGTTGCCCCTTTTTCCAGAAACCTCACTTTTCTTGATTTTTCTTGATGGATGATGATCAATATCATACATAAACATTATTTTTGACTTAGGGGAACCATATTTGTGAAAAATTCCAAAAAGTCAAACTTGATTTTATGCACAGTTGACTTTTTATCGGATGAAATCCAATTTGTGCGATCCTTTGTGAAATCAAGTCCTTGACCTAAATCAAACCTAATGGATGGATTCCATAGGTGTTATAGGGTGTATTAAATCATGTCCCAAGGTTTGGTAGCATGTCTTGGTCGAAAGTCAAAGATACAGTTGACTTTTTCCTCGAAACCCTAATTGTGGTCCAGATAAAATTGAAACTTATGAATCAAGTTTCTTGGATCACTCCATTGTTGGAAATGGATCAATGTGATATATTTGGGGCCGTCAAATCATGTCTTGAGCTCTTGGCTCATGCTTTGTCCCAAAAGTCAACTTAGGGGTGAATTAGGTCAAGAAACCCTAATTCCTGATTTTTGGTAATTGCATCCCTTGAGGTTAAATTGACTTGATGATTGGGTCCATGAGGTCCCTTCGAGTATATTGGGTGGTGCTTTGAATCCTTGGCTCATGTTCAGATGAAAAGTTTCATCTGGAGGCATCAGTCGACCAAAACCCTAATTTGGTGACACTGGCGATCTTGAGGCATGATCCAATTGGAATGTTGCAACTTTCTGCTTGATTCTTGATGTGGGAGTCCTCTTGATCCTTTATAGGTGCTTGAGAGGTTAGACAAGTTGAAGATCATGTCATTTCTTGATTGATCCTTTGTCTAAGTGTTCTGAGAGGGCTTAAAACCCTAACTCTTAATTGTGGTAAATGCTCAACCATCTCGAGGAGATTGATGAGGCATGGAGGTACATACATATTGTGATGATGTCTTGCACAATGATGGGAAATATTTGTGGTCAAAATTTGGGGTATGACATTATGCTTATAAAATAGACGCGACATACGGACTAGTGAGAGAACACAACTGGATACTCGGCTATTGCGGGGGGATGAAAAGTACTATCGGTTCAAGACATCATTCCTTCCTTGCTTAGGAGGGGTAGACCCTACTGGGAAGAAAAACCATCAATTGGTCTTCAGAGGTAAGAGCTCTATCGGGGATATCAGATGGGACATTACATCTGAAACAGTTGATCCTTTATTCAGGCATACTGGTTTAGAAGGAGTACTTTGATTGTGCATTTTGAGGTTTAATCACTTCCGGAGAAGCCATCGATGTTCCATTTTGTGTTCAGTTAGTCAAAGAGAATTGCCATCTTTATTTTAAAAGCAGAAGAAAATTTAACAAGTAAAAATTCTTTTTTTTTTGTTTCAAGAATCGTTTGATCATGCTATAATGCCGTTCTGTAAAGCAAAATGAATGAGAATTGGAAACAAAACACTAGGGCTCAAATTTTATTGATAGAATGGAAATCAACCAAGTACATGATCCCATAGAGCATTTACAAAGTTTAGAAAATGGTAATTTACAGGAAAAGGGGCTACATTGAAACATAACGACCATTATCCTTCTACCAACTTTGAATTCTGGATATTCTGAGCTTCTGCCGAAGGTGACCTTGACTGAAGTCTTTCGCCGGATGGTGTTAACGCTGGGGATTTAACCTTGTCGGACGTAGTTACTTGCCAAGAATCCCTAACTTTTTCCTGGATTGCTTTTTGAGGTTTCCAATCCATGGGGATGATTTTTGCTTATGTCTCTAATTTTTGCCTGAACAGCCCTTTCGGGTTTTCAATCCACCGAGATGTTTTTTTTTTTTTTTTTTTTTTTTATTTAGGCAAAGTATTTCTTGACTACATCAACATTCGTGGGGTAGGTAAACTCCTCTCCATCCATGGTTGCGAGTCTCAAGGCGCCACCTGAAAAGGCTTTCTTGACCACATAGTGGCCGTCATAATTCGGAGTCCATTTGCTCCGGGAATCATTGAGAAATGATTATATCTTCTTGAGCACGAGGTCTCCTTTTTTGAAGACACCGGGTCAGACCTTTTTGTCGAACACTTTCTTCATTCTTTGCCGATACAACTGACCATGGCATAAAGCTGTTATTTGCTTTTCTGTCTTGTCGACTTTGACGCCATTCAGCTTCTGTTAGTTTAGCTTCCATCAATACCCGAATTGATGGGATCTCTACTTCTATGGGGAGCAATGCTTCCATGCCATATACTAGAGAAAAATGGGTTGCCCCTGTTGAAGTGCGGACAGATGTGCGATAATCGTGGAGAGCAAATGACAGCATCTCGTGCCAGTATTTGTAGGTTACAGCCATCTTTTGAACGATCTTTTTGATGTTCTTGTTAGCCGCTTCTACCACTCCATTCATCTTAGGCCGGTAGGGAGATGAGTTATGGTGTTCGATTCTGAACTCAGCGTACAACTCTTCCATCATTTTGTTGTTCAAGTTGGATCCATTATCCGTAATTATCTAGCTTGGAACGTGATGCGTCCGTAAGTGAACGTAAATATCGAAGTAATATAAAAGATTGTCGAACCCACAGAGACCAATGTCAACCTACCGTAATCTATCATTGCTTTATAAAGCTAAGGTTGGTGAATATTTAATTAAGAGGAAACTAGAACTAAAACTAAAAATGAACTTAGAAAATATGATAATAAAGAGAGGCCGGAATATGGATTCCGCGTTCCTAAAGGACTTTGTAGAATTCGGGTACTAATTACAACTATAACTTAGTTCCGTAGAATATACCGACTTAAAAACTCCGCCTCACGCTCTCGCGGTATTAACTAAAGTCATGTTTCCTAAGCCCAAGATTTTGCTCTCGCTCGCCCGGTAACTAGGAAATATATTTTGAAAGCCAATAATATCCTAAACGTATCTAAAGCGCTCTCGCTGTATTTAGATATGTTTCCTAATTTCCACTATCCGGTTCGACCCCCACGCTCTCATAGTGACGGCTCTAACCTTAATTAATTTCTCACTCTCGTGACAAAATCGTGTTAAATAACCTCTCACTCCCGTGACAAAGCTATTTAAATTATACTTGGAAATTAAAACCAAAACAGAATTTTAATCATTAGTTCGCACCTATTATTTTCTACCGAGTCTCATCGGTAACGACGGTCCTCGTACGCCGGACTAGAAACTATTTAGCTAGACATAGATAGGAAAATAAACATGCAGATATGATAATAAACTAAAATCGGAAACATGCTTTGACAATTAAATAAGAAAATGATAAAATAAATAACAATAGATAAAAACCTGGAATAAATGGATGCTTTGAATAATACACTGAAATCTCGAATACGAATCTGATTGCACAAAATAGAATCCTAAAACTATATTTGTAATAGTCCCCCGATGTGGAGAACTATTACTTTTACATGGTAAAAGAAACTGCTTAATTCTAAACAAGCAACAGTTGTGGCCAAATGAAAGTCGACCCCCTTCTTGCTAAGTAAACTGCTCTATTTATAACCCTTGAGAAGTTGGCGTGAAACAGGGAGAAAAGATATCCAGGTGGGTGCATACGACCAAAAATCTCTGAGGTGCTCTATTGACTGGTTGATCGTGGCTTTGTTGAGTTATAACCGTTGAGAGGCCACGTAGTTTCAAATTAATTTCTGAGAAGTTTGCTTGTGTCGGTCGTCATAGCCTTGTGACGAGGGTCACAACTTTAAGCTTGTGACGGTCGCCATGCCAATGTGACGGTCGTCATGCTTCCTTAATGCAGAATACTTATTCTATTGTTAAAACATCTGGTTTTCTTCTATTTTCTTCTGTTTTCTTCTTGCTGGTTGACTTAAAGAGAATTCCTGAAAGTGAACTTAATACTCGCAAATAAAACGTGAATAAACGAAAAAATGATAAAATAATTCATGCAAGTTAAGTCAATTTAACGATATAATTTCGCGTTATCAGAACGCCATAACGGCAGATGAGATTGTTCTTGGTAAATCGGACCACCACTTGTCGGGTTACATTGGTGTATGACACTGCTTCGACCTATTTGGTGAAGTAGTCAATGGCTACCAGGATGAATCGATGTCTGTTCGAAGCCTTGGGTTCGATCATGCCAATCATGTCGATTCCCCATATAGAAAAAGGCCATGTAGAAGAAAGAACTTTGAGATGCGTTGGCAGTAAATGGATTTTGTCTGCGTATATCTGACACTTCTGACACCTTCTCATGTACTTGTAGTAATCGGATTCCATTTTCAACCAATAATATCCCGCTCTCAGAATTTTTTAGGCCATTGTGTGTTCGTTGGTATGAGTGCCAAAGGATCCTTCGTGAACCTCTTTCATCAACATGTTTTCTTATTGTCTGTCTACGCATCTGAGCAAAACCTTGTCGAAGTTTCTCTTATAGAGTGAATCACCATTCAGGAAGAAATTGCCAGCCAGTCTTCTGAGAGTCTTCCTGTCTTTTCTGGATGCCCTAGGCGGGTATTCTTGTTTTTGAAGGAAGCACTTGATATCGTGATACCAAGGTTTGTCGTCTATGACTGCTTTAATTGTGAAGATGTAAGCGGGCCTTTCAAGGCGCATTATGTCAATCTTAGGTACGTCGTTCCAATGATTTACAGTAATCATGGAAGAGAGAGTGGCTAGTACACCAGCCATGTGGTTTTCTTCACGAGGGATGTGATGAAACTAGATTCTGTTAAAGAATGGTAACAACCTTCTTGCGTAATCTTTGTAGGGAATCAATCTCGATTGGTATGTGTTCCACTCTCCTTTGATCTAATTGATAACCAGAGCTGAGTCTCCATACACATCCAAGTTCTTTATTCTTAAGTCGATAGCTTCTTCGAGACCCATGATACAAGCTTCGTATTCGGCCTTGTTGTTTGTGCATTTGAAAGTTAGTCAGGCAGTGAAAGGAATATGGGTACCCTAAGGTGTTTCGATGAATGCCCTAATTCTGTTTCAGTAAGTGTTGACAGCCCTGTCAAATATTAGTCCCCATTGGGAACCTAATTCTTGCCCTTCGCTGAGTAGCGGTTCATCGCAATATTTCATTTTCAAGTACATGACATCTTCGTTTGGGAATTCAAATCCGGCTGATTCCTGATCGTCAATCGGTTGATGAGCCAAATGATCGGCTAAAATACTTCCTTTGACGGCTTTCTGAGCATGGTACTCAATGTCGTATTCTGATAGCAACATCTCCCAACGGGCAATCCTTCCCGTGAGAGCAGGTTTTTCAAAGACGTACTTGATCAGATCCATTTCGGAGATTAATCAAGTAGTGTGACAAATCATGTACTGGCGACGACGTTTGGCTGCCCATGCCAGAGCACAGCAAGTCTTCTCGATCATAGTGTACCGAGTTTCACAGTGTGTAAATTTCTTGCTTAAGTAATAAATGGCAGACTCTTTTCTCTTTGTTTCGTCTTGTTGACCAAGCACACAACCCATAGAGTCTTCCAAGACTGTTAGGTAGATGATCAATGGTCTTCCCTCCACTGGAGGAGATAGAATTGGTGGATTCAATAGATACTCTTTGATACTGTAGAAAGCTTTTTGGCAATCTTCTGTCCACACGCAGCTTTGATTCTTTCTGAGTAGTTTGAAGATCGGAGCGCATGTCGCTGTCATGAGGGATATAAATCTTGAGATGTAATTGAGACGTCCTAAAAATCCTCTGACCTGTTTTTCAGTCTTTGGTGAAGACATTTCTTGAATGGCCTTAACCTTGTCAGGGTCAAGCTCGATTCCTTTTTGGCTGACGATGAATCCTAATAGTTTTCTTGTGCGAACACCAAACGTGCACTTATTAGGATTCAAGCAGAGTTTATATTTTCTCAGACGCTCGAATAACTTTGATAGATGCTCTACATGCTCTTCTTCTGTTTTAGATTTGGCAATCATGTCATCGACGCACACTTCAATCTCTTTGAGCATCATGTCGTGAAATAGAGTTGTCATGACCCTTTGATAGGTTGTCCCGGCGCTCTTCAGACCGAATGGCATTACCTTGTAACAAAAGGTCCCCCATGGGGTGATGAATGAATTTTTCTCCATATCTTCTAGCGCCATTTTGATTTGATTGTAGGCCGAGAATCCATCCATGAAGGAGAAGACTTTGAATTTTGTTGTGCCATCTACCAGCATATCAATGTGGGGCAGGGGAAAGTCATCCTTTAGACTTGCTTTGTTTAGATCCCTGTAGTCTACACACATTCTAACTTTTCTGTCCTTTTTCGGAACTGGCACTATGTTGGCCAACCATTGAGGATATTCTGAGGTGGCAAGGAAACCTGCGTCGATATGTTTTTGATCTTCCTCTTTAATTTTGATGGCCATATCAGGATGTGTCCTTCTCAATCTTTGTTTTACTGGCAGACATTCCATTTTCAGTGGCAAGTGATGTTCCACGATGCTGGTATCCAACCCTGGCATGTCTTGGTAGGACCAAGCAAATACATTTGGAAACTCTTTGAGAAGTTTTATCAAGTCTTCTCTGACAGTCGGACTGAGCAGTGCTCCAATCTTAACTTCTTTCTTTTCTTCCTCTGAATCCAAATTGATCTTTCCAACGGCTCTTTGTGAGGCTCAATAGACCTTTCCTCTTGTCTGAGCAGTCGGGAGACCTTTCCTCTTCTGCAAGAGTGTGTGCAGTGTATTTTCTGAAAAATGCTTAATTTTATTTATTTATTTTGGGTTGTTTTAGGATTACCATTTTCTGAAAAACGAAAAGTGAAAACAGCAATAAATGCGGGAATGACAGAATGACATTATTTATTTATGATTTGTCGATTCTTGAAACACAACCATATAAAACAAAACTTTGTTGCTCTGTACGAAGCGAAGAGGACATTTACTGAAAAGTGAGCCCTATAAAACACCTGTTTCACCTGGGCAAAGTGAAAGGTTAAAAAAAGATGGAAATTACTTAGATTTATGGACGGCTTTCGGGACATCGACAGCAACCCAATGGTGATGAACTCCTCTGTGAATCACAAAGTCTGGTACTTTCCTTCTTGGTTTGTCTTCAGAAATGACGCTGATTTCTGGTCGAGTAGGATTGTTGGAGTCTTCTTCCCATGCAGAGTTGTCATAAACGAACTCTTCTGTTACATCTTCCACAATGTTTTTGCTCTCAAGTGGGTCTCCCCATCCAGTTGGCTGGATGTCCTCGTATCTGATACGAGAACTTTCAGGAGCAGTGTATTTAACTAGGAAGTCATACTTTCCACTCGGTTGTCCCAAGGTGTCCCATGTTCCTGTGGGAATGGATGAGTTATCTTCCTCAATGACGTTGACCTCAGGAAAAGCATAATTGATGAACTCTTGTCCTACAATCTTTGCAGATTCATCACCATGGTGTTGGACATTTTCGGAATGTCCTGAGTAATGATTCCATGACTCAGTGGGGACATGGGTATTCTTATCAATATTACTCAGCTGGTAGGCATCATCCGGCTGACTCTTTTTCCCCAGGTCTTCTGTGTATGGCTTCCAAATAGGCAAGTCATCCAGGGGATCATAATAATCGCAGTTGTCTTTCATTAGATTGTCTTCCTCTAATGAATTGGGTGGAGCACGACATCCCCTAGGATCCCAATCTCCAAAGATCATCCGGACGTCTGATCTTGGTATATATCTCGGGCTCTGTTTGGGAAAACAGAATGGCTTGAGCACCTCTTCCGAAGATATATAACCGTCATGGTTAAGGTAAGATTTCCATTCTTCCTCTGTATCGGAGGAATCGCTTTCATTGATGGTGTGTACTTCTAGAGACACTGGGTGGAAGAAACCTCCATTGTGGAAGAAATCCTGAATGGGACGAAAACTTTCGTCTTTCTTAGTAGTCTGGGTACAAGTTGGAGAGAAACCAAGACCTTTTCTTATCTTGTTATCAGTAGGATTTACAATGTGTCCCCATCCTTTTATGTCGTTACTCCCGATTACTTTGAGAGCATCCTTGTATGAGGAAATCGATGTCCCTCTTTCTGGTCGATTCTCATTGCTCACTGAGAGCACTTGAAACTGGGTTCCAACAACCTCCTCTGGTTCTACACAGGAGAATAATGATAAGTTGCTCATGATTAAGGCTTGCTCTCCACACACTGTGACTAACTTGTCATTTTTGACGAACTTCAGCTTCTGGTGAAGTGTCAAAGTGACTGACCTAGCTTCGTGTATCCAAGGTCTTCCTAATAAATAGATGTATGCTTCCCGGATGTCCATGACCTAGAAAGTGACTTGGAAAGTGTGAGGACCGATGGTTATGGGAAGATCGACTTCACCGATAACTATTTTTCTATATCCGTCAAAGGCTTTGACGATGATCTCACAGCCTCTCATCGGAGCTCCTTGAAATAATAGTCGTACCAGAGTTGATTTTGGCATAACATTCAAAGATGATCATGTGTCCACCAGTACGCTGGCTAAAGCATCGTCTTGGCAGTTGACTATAATGTTAAGCGCCATATTATGATTCTTGCCTTCTTCCGGCAGTTCTTCATCATTGAATCCTAAATTGTTACAGGAAGTAATGTTGGAGATGAAGTTGTCAAACTGTCCTACCGTCACATCTTGTTCCACAAAGGCTTGCTCTAAGAATTTTTGTAGAGCTTCCCTGTGAGCTTCTGACCTAAGCAGGAGAGATAGTACAAATATTCGAGACGGAGTTTGCAATAATTGGTCCACAATGTTGTACTCGCTTTTCTAGATGAGCTTCAGCATCTCATCGTTTTTCTTCACCAGTTCTGGATTACAGGATTGACCATCTGGTGAGTTAGGAACTTCTGTTTGAGGTTCCTTTTCCTTGGTAGGTTCTCCAACTCCTCTGTTGAAGATTCGACCACTCTGTGAGACTCGACTGATGTCGACAATGATTACGATGAATGGTAATGGAGTTTTGACGATACAAATTTATACCGTATTTTTAGGCTCACTTTGCGCATTTTTAGTCCGTACTTTTATCGAGTCTTGCGGTTCTTACTTTGTTTTTATTATGTTTTATGTTTGCAGGAATAATAATTGAGATCCCAGAAGAATCGGAGAAAAGAAGCAAAAGAAAGAGAAAAATCCAGCAAAGCAGAATTTTGTGCAGTCCCAACTGATATGGCGTTCGCCGTACAGACGCGGGAGCAGTTTTCCACTGCAGAATACGTTTCTGGCAGTTTGGGGGAGTTTTCTAACTCCCTTTTGTGGGAAGAAGACTTGGTTCTGCAATATTATCTCTAAGTTTTGATGATAACAGATGAATATATGTATGAACAATTTTGTGCAACTAATGTTGTTATTTGTAAGAACCTAGCAAACAGGTTCTGCTTCCGTGAATTGGCGCAATGTTTAATGAAAGATGCTTCGAAGAACTGAACTCAATTCGAAGATAACACAAGATTCACATAACTCTGATACGAAAAGAAAAAGAAAATGAATTCTGAAGATCAAGAGACAAGGGTTCTGATGGGACGAAGTCCAAATCCTGAAGCCTCACAATTTTTGATCAAGGTTCTGAAGACCTACCCAAAGTCGACTCTCATGCTTCAATCAAATATTATCAGAAGCCTCTGAAGATTTGAAGAAAGTGGATTAAGAGAACAAGGTTCTAAAGACAAGTTCTGAAGATTCTGGAAGCGCAGAGCTGATGATTCGACGACTTGATAATCTCAAGAACTGAGCAATGGTTTCCCTTCTTACTCACGCTCACAAAAAGCCTCTGAAGTTGAGAAGCCCAGAAAACCTGCCACACTGTACAGTTGTACCACATTACAACTTTAAAATTCTCGAAGACTGTGCGAAATACAAACAAGACAATCTGACACAGACAGGGCGTGCTGCATGCAGAAGATTTTGTACCTGTCCTCACGCTTCCAGCCGTAAGCCTACTTAGCTATCATGATTTCATTTCAACACTCTTTTCAATCGGCTATAAAAGGAAGCTCAAAGACTTGAAGAAAGACACGCATGTGAACTGCTACAATACATTTTTAAGTCTGTTCTTTCTGAAGTCATTCTTGGTCTAAAATCGTGTTTACGTTATCAGCTTGATAAAAAGCAATTCTCTGTAAACTCATTGTGTCTGAACTTAAAAGTTATATATCTTAAGAGAGTCTTAGTGATTAGATCTATTGAGAAGTCTAGGACGTGTGTCTTAGAGGTTGTACCTTGAGTCAGACCTGTGTGGTTGGATTACTTGAGAAGTCTAGAACGTGTGAGTTCTAGAGTTTGTTGTTAGTCACCAGCTGTGTAGCTCGTGCAGTGTACTATTTTGTTGAATGGTGGATTAAGACCTCGTTGAGAGAGGCAAAATCACCTTGGCGGGTGGACTAGACTAACTTGGGAGATTCTCAACTGAACTAGTATAAACATAACGTGTTTATATCTTTTTGTTTAACCAAGCTGTTGTTCTTTAGAAAAGGTAAAAAGTTTTAACAAGGAAAGTTATTCAAAAGAAACGATTATTTTGAAAAACCAATTCAAACCCCCCTTTCTTGAGTTTTTCACACCTTCAATTGGTATCAGAGCTCCAGTTCTGAGGTGATAAAAAGAATGAATTTTTATCAAGCACTTAACAGTGTTCAGTACCGATCCAAGTGTGAAAAACAATGACTACACCACCACCAACAACTTCTGAAACAAATGTTATTGAAAGAGAATCTTACACTGCAAAACCTCCTATCTTTGATGGCGAAAAGTTTGATTATTGGAAAGATAGAATTGAAAGTTATTTCTTATCATTTGATCTAGATCTATGGGATCTAGTACTTGATGGCTATAGTCATCCTATAGATTCTGTAGGTAAAAAGATTGAAAGAAGTGAGTTTACAGATGCTCAGAAGAAAACTTACAAAAATCATCACAAAGCAAGAACCATTCTGTTGAACGCAATTTCTTATACCGAGTATGAGAAAATCACAAACAAAGAAACTGCAAAATCCATCTTTGACTCTCTTCGTATGACTCACGAAGGAAATGCTCAAGTCAAGGAGACAAAGGCTCTTGTGCTAATCCAGAAATACAAAGTCTTCAAAATGGAAGAAGATGAGTCTGTTGAAACCATGTTCTCAAGGTTTCAAATGCTTGTTGCCGGACTCAGAGTTCTGAACAAAGGTTACTCTACTGCTGATCATGTCAAGAAAATCATCAGAAGTCTTCCAGCAAAATGGAGACCAATGGTGACTGCCCTGAAACTTGTAAAGGATTTGAATAATATCAGTCTTGAAGAACTTATTAGTTCTTTAAGAAGTCATGAAATAGAGCTTCAAGGAGATGAACCTCAGAAGAAAAACAAATCCATTGCACTAAAGTCAAAGCCAGAAAAGAAGAAGCCGTATCAGGCAGAAGAAGAAATGGAAGAATCTGAAGAAGATGATATATCACTCATATCAAGAAAGATAAGTCAACTTTGGAAATACAGAAGGAACAAGTTCAAAGAACCAAGGAGAAGATTCGAATCTACATCTAGTTAAAGAAGAAACTATGGAAAAGATGTTACGTGCTTTGAATGCAAAGAACCTGTACATCTCAAATATGACTGCCCAAAGGCCAAGAAAGAAGAAAGACCTAGGAAAACCAAAAAGGGTCTCATGGCAACCTGGGATGATTCGGAATCTGAAGATGATGCTGATGAAGGTCGGGTCAACATGGCTTTTATGGCAGAAACTAGAAGTGACTCGTCAGAGGAAGAACTATCAGACTCCGATGATGAAAGAGAGGTACTTTCTTCCTTATCACGATCTGAACTTGAATTAGGATTAACTGAACTTATAAAAAGATATCAAAAACTTCAAAGGAAATTCAAAATCTTGAAAAAGAGTTTTATAGTTTCTTCAGATGATCTTACTAAAAACAAATAAACCATTTCTGAACAAAATTAAAAAATATTTGTCTTGGAAAATTCAAACACTATCCTGAAATGTAAAATATCTAAGTTAGAAGCAGAAATTGTTTCAAACTCAACTAACACTAGTAAAGAAGACAAATATGATAACGCATTTAAAAATTTTCTTGCCAAAAGCGTAGATAGAAGCAAAATAGCTTCACTAATCTATGGAGTCAGTAGAAATGGCAGTAGAGGTCTAGGATATTCAGGACCATCTCAACCATATGATGAAACCAGAAACATCAGAATAATACCTCTATTCAAACAATTTATTCCCTCTGGTACTGGCCTTACGCATTCACAACCAAAAGGCTCTAACACTGGGATTACACAAACACACACACTAAGGAAATATCCTAAACACGAACACTATGCACAAATTCCACACCATTTCACTAACGTACGGAAATCTAAAGGGATCAGAACCTTTGGAAGAACTAATGTGAAAGGACCCACAAAATGGGTACCTAAAAACAAGATAATCTATGTTGCAGATATCCTTAATAGCTCCATTGAAACACCAGTCATGGTACCTGGACAGTGGGTGCTCGCGACACATGACGGGAGAAAAGCTTATGTTCCAAGATCTGAAACTTAAACCTGGAGGGGTTGTCGGTTTCGGAGGAAATCAGAAAGGAAGAATCATTGGCTCCGGAACTGTTGGAAATGGTAAGCTTCCTTCCATTAAAAATGTTTTGTTAGTAGAAGGTCTAATGCATAATCTGTTGTCAATAAGTCAACTTAGAGACAATGGTTATGTTCTCATTTTTAATCAAACATCTTGTAAAGCTGTAAGTCAGAAGGATGGATATGTCCTATTCAATGGAAAGAGGAAAAACAACACTTACAAAATTAAGTTATCTGATTTAAAACATCAAAATGTAAAATGTCTTCTTTTTGTAAACGAGGAGCAATGGGTCTGGCACAGACGTCTTGGCCATGTCAGTCTGAGAAGAATCTCTCAGCTTAACAAGCTTGGTCTTGTTAGAGGCTTGCCAAATCTAAAATATTCATCAGATGCTCTTTGTGAAGCATGTCAGAAAGGAAAGTTTTCAAAAACCTCTTTCAAAACTAAAAATGTTGTTTCTACCTGTAGACCGTTGGAACTTCTTCACATTGATATGTTTGGCCCTGTAAAAACAGCCTCTCTCAATGGTAAGAAATATGGACTAGTCATCGTTGATGACTACAGCAGATGGACATGGGTAAAATTCTTAAAACGCGAGGATGAATCACATTCTGTGTTTGCTTCCTTCTGTACCCAAGTACAAAATGAGAAAAATTGTAAAATAGTCAGAGTCAGAAGTGATCATGGTAGAGAATTTGAAAATAAAAACTTTGAAGAGCTTTTTGATTCACATGGAATATCTCACGATTTTTCTTGCCCTAGAACTCCACAACAAAACGGAGTTGTAGAAAGAAAAAATCGAAGTTTGCAAGAAATGGCTCGCACCATGATCCAAGAAACTGACATAGCTAAGCATTTCTGGGCAGAAGCAATCAACACAGCATGCTATATTCAAAATAGAATCTCTATAAGACCTATATTGAATAAAACTCCATATGAATTGTGGAAGAATAAATTACCCAACATGTCTTACTTTCATCCATTTGGATGTGTCTGTTTTATGCTTAACACTAAATAGAATCTTAGCAAGTTTGATTCCAAAGCACAGAAGTGTCTGTTGTTGGGATACTCTGAATGCTCGAAAGGCTACAGAGTTTACAACACAGAATCAAGAATTATGGAGGAATCCATTCATGTTAGATTCAATGACAAGCCTGAATCAGAAAAGTCAGAGCTAGTTGAGAAACTTGCAGATTTAGAAATCAGATTCTCTGAATCTAAGGAAGAGGTAGAGGAAGTCAAAGAACAGCTAGATCCTACACCAGAAACCACTGAAGTAACTCCAAATACCCCATCTCAATGAAGAAAAAGATTGTCCATATCCCATCCTGAGGAACTAATTCTGGGTAACAAAGATGCTCCTATCAGAACCAGATTAGCCTTTAGACCATCAGAAGAAACACTTGTAGGACTAGTACCGTTGATAGAACCAACTACAATTGAAGAAGCTCTCATGGACAAAGATTGGGTTTTGGCTATGGAAGAAGAACTTAACCAGTTCTCCAAAAATGATGTTTTGGATCTATTTCCTAAACCTAAGGATGTTCATGTAATAGGAACTAAGTGGGTATTTAGGAACAAGCTGAATGAAAAGGGGAAAGTGTCAGAAACAAAGCACAATTCGTTGCTCAAGGATACCGTCAACAAGAAGGAATTGACTACAATGAAACATTTGCTCCAGTTGCTAGACTTGAAGCAATACATTTACTAATATCCTTTTCAGTGAATCATGACATCACTCTATATCAAATGGATGTTAAAAGTGCAATCTTAAATGGCCATATATCAGAAGAAGTTTATGTCAAACAACCTCCTGGGTTTGAAAATTAAGAAAAATCAGACTTTGTTTTTAAACTTAAAAAATACTCTATGGTTTAAAGCAAGCTCCCAGAGCTTGGTATGATAGATTGAGCAAATTTTTATTAGAAAACAAATTCACCAGAGGAAAGGTTGACACAACTCTTTTCTGCAAGACATATAAGAATGACACTCTCATTGTTCAAATCTATGTTGATGACATTATTTTTGGTTCTGCTAACTCCTCTCTATGTCAAGAATTTTCAAAGTTAATGCAGGACGAATTTGAAATTAGCCTCATGGGAGAACTAAAGTTCTTCCTTGGAATTCAGATTCATCAAAGATCAGAGGCCACTTACATTCATCAAACCAAGTACACAAAAGAACTTCTGAAGAAGTTCAATATGACGGATTGCAACATTGCTAAAACACCAATGCATCCAACGTGTGTCATGGGAAAGGAAGAAATAGGAGTTAAGTTTTGTCCAAAATTCTATCGTGGCATGATAGGTTCTCTCTTATATCTAACTACTTCTAGACCTGATATATTATTCAGTGTACATCTATGTGCTAGATTCCAATCAGATCCAAGAGAATCACATTTAACCACTGTCAAGAGAATTCTAAGGTATCTGAAAGGAATAACTAACCTTGGCGTGATGTATAAGAAAACATCAGAGTATACTCTTTCTGGTTACTGCGATGCAGACTATGCCGGAGACAGATTAGAAAGAAAGAGCACATCGGGGAACTGTCAGTTCTTAGGAAGCAATCTAATCTCATGGCCAAGCAATATACAATCTACAATTGCTCTCTCAACAGCTGAAGCAGAATACATATCGGCTTCCCTATGCAGTACTCAAGTGCTATGGATGAAAACTCAGCTGGAAGACTATCAGATATATGAGAGTAACATTCCTATCTTCTGTGATAATACAGCTGTTATCTGCTTAAGTAAAAATCCAATTTTGCATTCTAGGGCTAAACACATTGAAATAAAACATCACTTTATTAGGGACTATGTTCAGAAGGGAACTCTATGCTTAAAATTCATTGATACAGACCATCAGTGGGCTGATATTTTCACAAAACCCTTAGCTGAAGATAGATTTCTAATCATTTTTAAAACACCTGAATATGAAATACTGTTCAGAATAAAACATTTTCAGAACCTCATGTGTTTAGTCAGAGAAAAGCATTTTTCAAATCATTAGAACCATTTTCTTAACGCATCTCAAGTTCTGATAATTTTGTGACATGTCATATTTTCGGAATATTATTTTTGCACGTGATTTAAATAAAATTAAGTCACTTTAACTATTCAAATTAAATGAACAACATTTCTCTCGGGATTGACTCAACTTTATCACATTTATTAGCTTATCCTCAAGATTTTTTTTCTCTCTCTCACAAACCCTAAAAAGTTAATCAACTCTCATCTAATTCTCTCTCTATCTATCGCTCCCTCAACTGAGCCATCCTCAACGATATCTCTATCAAATCAAATGGTCGCTTCATCTTCATCTCATCCTTCTCAAATAGGCGAAGAACACATTACCCAAAGAGAAGCTTCTGACACTTGCAATCTTGTAAACCTAACTGTACTCAAGGAAATGCATGTAGATTTCCAGAATCTTGCTGAAAATGGATTTAATCTGATCAAAGAAGTAGAAGCTCAATAATGGACCACTTACTTTGATAGGCTCAAATGACTAGTTTTTAAAGCACTTGTAAAAGATTTCTGGAGACAAGCTGTTTGTGACAAGATCCATGTTGTCTCCCATGTCCTGGGAAGAAAGATCGTCATCACTGAAAAATCCATTGCCGATCTTTACAACCTGGAGTTTATGAAGAAAAAGAGAGTATATGGGATGAAATACATGCTTTACTATCTGATCACCAAAGAAAGAATGTGCCTACCCTCTATCCTATTTTACTATCTGAGAGACATGGTAACAAAAACTAGGACAACCGGTGGATACAGAAATGATATACCAAGATACATCCCTTTTGGAAGAATGCTCTCAGACATTTTCTATGAAAGTGGTATAATAGACACTCTAGTTACAGAAGTCAAATACACAGAAGATCTGACCACAACCCTTGGAGAACTAGTAAATGCCACAACTCTTAAGCAAATGAGAATAATTAATAAAGTAAAGGTAAATCCTTTCACCATCTCTGATGATTTAGGTAAACGAATGATCACGGTGTCGGGTTATCCTACCTATCATAGAAGTTACCAACGTGAAGAATTAGCTGTATACATAGATGGAGTAAAGGCACGAGGATATGATGTCTGTGAAATCAAGCATGAAGAAGAAGAGTGGGAGCAAACACATCAGAATGAGCAGACTGATCAATTAAATTCTGAACCAACTCTTATTGTGTCTCCTAAAAGGAAAAGAAAGCATGCTACCATCATTTCTAAGCCTCGGAAATGGAAAAGGAGTAAAAGATAAAAAATCCTCGAGAATACAAGTTCAAAATCAAATCCTGATCCATCAGTTTATGCCAAACCATCTAACTTACAATCATCATGGTCTCATTCAAAAGCCCCAAAAATTCCTTCATTAACAACCTTACAAGACATACCTGTCTCACCAATGGCCTATGCTTTTCATCAAAAAATCATAACTGAACCCTTAACCCAGCCGTCTGATTTTCTTTCTCCTAAAATTCATAAAAATCTGGAAACACTAGAAGTCACCTCTCCTAACAATCAACAACAACCACCTGAACCTGCTGCTACTGAGATAAACTTATCACAGCAATCACCATCTAAAACCAACTCTGATAAATCCAACCTCGCTCTGGTTGTCTACAATACTCCATCTCCAACTTCCTTTGAAGAATGTACAAGTCAATTTCATGACAAAGCACTTGAGAAGTTTGCTAGGTTAAGAGCGTAACTTTGTACAAGCACAAAGCTCATGGAACATGAGAGTGCCTGTCAAAGTTTTCAAAAATTGCTGGAAATGGAACTTACAAGAATTGTAAGTTTCTCAAACACAACCATAACTACTGAACTAGCAAAAGCTAAGGAGAGAGCAGAAGCTGAAGCAAGAGTCAAAGTACTCAAGTTCTTAGCTGATAAGCAGAAAGAAGCTGAAGAAAAGGCTGCTAAAGAAGCAGAAGAGCAAGCTGCTAGAAAGGCACAAGAAGCTGCAGAGGCTGAAAGAGCTAAAGAAAGTGCTATGATTGCTTCCACCTCTGATCCTGTTATCAAGCGTCTGGGAGATGCCGTTGATGAAATCAGAACTGAACAGAAGAACTTCAGAGAAAGGTTTGACAAGCAAGATACTGTCAATGAAAATCTTCAGATCATGATGAAGAAAATCTGGGACAAACTGTCCTCTGACAGCAAATAAACCTTTGTTTTTCTTTTAAGCTTTAGTTCTATGTTTTTCACCCTTGGACATCCCTGTTTTAATCTTTTTGATTTATGACAAAAAGGGGGAGAAAGTATGAATGTGATAATTTTGATCCTATAATCCTTCTCCGAAAAACAATGTTGCTTACATGCTAATAGATATATACATTATCTCTATTAGATTGTTTTTCTGTATTTTTTTCTTCTGTGCAGATAACTCAGAATTCTGATGATGAAGAAAGACTCAAAAGGTTAATGAAGTCAGGGGGAGCCCCAAGCAAGAACCTTAATCTAATACTCAGGGGGAGCACTTCATAAAAAGGATAAGCTATCCTAAAAACCTTTTCATTTTCCCTGTGTTATATATATCAAAATTATGTCATCAAATAATATAGTTTTGTCATCATCAAAAAGGGGGAGATTGTGAGAACAAGACTTGGTTCTGCAATATTTACTCTAAGTTTTGATGATAACAGATGAATATTTGTATGAACAATTTTCTGCAACTAATGTTGTTATTTGTGAGAACCTAGCAAACAGGTTCTGCTTCCGTGAATTGGTGCAATGTTTAATGAAAGATGCTTCGAAGAACTGAACTCAATTCGAAGATAAGACAAGATTCACATAACTCTGATACAAAAAAAAAAGAAAATGAATTCTGAAGATCAAGAGACAAGGGTTCTGATGGGACGAAGTCAAAATGCTGAAGCCTCATGATTTTTGATCAAGGTTCTGAAGACCTACCCAAAGTCAACTCTCATGCTTCAATCAAATATTATCAGAAGCCTCTGAAGATTTGAATAAAGTGGATTAAGAGAACAAGGTTCTAAAGACAAGTTCTGAAGATTCTAGAAGCTCAGAGCTGATGATTCGAAGACTTGATAATCTCAAGAACCGAGCAATGGTTTCCCTTCTTACTCACGCTCACAAAAAGCCTCTGAAGTTAAGAAGCCCAGAAAACCTGCCACACTGTACAGCTGTACCACATTACAATGTTAAAATTCTCGAAAACTGTGCGAAATACAAACAAGACAATCTGACACAGACAGGACGCGCTGCATGCAGAAGATTTTGTACCTGTCCTCACGCTTCCAGCCGTAAGCCTACTTAGCTATCATGATTTCATTTCAACAGCTATTTTCATTTGGCTATAAAAGGAAGCTCAAAGACTTGAAGAAAGACACACATGCGAACTGCTACAATACATTTTTAAGTTTGTTCTTTCTGAAGTCATTCTTGGTCTAAAATCGTGTTTACGTTATCAGCTTGATAAGAAGCAATTCGCTGTAAACTCATTGTGTCTCAACTTAAAAGTTGTATTCCTTAAGAGAGTCTTAGTGATTAGATCTCTTGAGAAGTCTAGGACGTGTGTCTTAGAGGTTGTTCCTTGAGTAAGACCTGTGTGGTTGGATTACTTGAGAAGTCTATAACGTGTGAGTTCTAGAGGTTGTTGTTAGTCACCAGCTGTGTAGCTCGTGCAGTGTACTATTTTGTTGAATATTGGATGAATATTGGATTAAGACCTCGTTGAGAGAGGCAAAATCACCTTGGCGGGTGGACTAGACTAACTTGGGAGATTCTCAAGTGAACTAGTTTAAACATAATGTGTTTATGTCTTTTTGTTTAACCAAGACGTTGTTCTTTATAAAAGGGAATCAATTTTAACAAGGAAAGTTATTCAAAAGAAACAATTATTTTGAAATCTAAATTCAAACCCCCCTTTCTTGCGTTTTTCACACCTTCACTTTTCCCTCCAAGATTCGAAATTGGCAGTTGTTAACTCTGATCCTCTATATATAGGACCCCTTGGAGCAGAATTTAGAGTTGGAAAAAGTAGGCGGAAGCTCTGGCGAAATTGTATTAGAATTCTAAGCATAAATTACCCAAAAAGCAATAATAACTCCCATTGAGGGATTGTTGCAAATTATATTTACTTGTACTTTTGCTGTACCGTTTTGGATCGAAGATTTAATCCAAGTTCATTTCCTTTCCGTCCAATTTACGTTATTGCACTTTATTTTCATGTTTATTTACTTTATCGCATTCCTATAATTGTCACTTTTAAATTGCTTAACATGTTAAATTCATATTCTATTTGTTTAAAAATTGTAGACTTAGGATTAATTATGTATGAGTAAACAATTGGAGACCGTTATGTGAGGACCTTTGTATTTGGCGGGACTCCATAGAAACAATAGGTGCGATTTTAAGAATGTATGTCATTTTGGTTTTAATTTCCAAGTTTAATTTAAGTAGCCTTGTCACGAGAGTGAGAGGTTATTTAACATTGCTTTGTCACGAGAGTGAGAAGCATATTAAGGTTTAAGACGAGATCCACGAGAGCGTGAGGAATGAACGGGATAGTGGGAATTAGGCAGCATATCTAAATGCAGCGAGAGCGCTTTAGATGTTGTTTAGGATAATATTGGTTTCCAAACCGTGTTTCTTAGTTATCGGGCGTGCGAGAGAAAAATCTTGGATTAGGAAGCATGGCTCCTGTCGAGACCGCGAGAGCGTAAGGCGGATCCTTTAAGTTGGTTTATCCTACGGATTGGCAGCATAGTCGTAGTTAGTACATGTTTTCTTTAAGTCCCGTCGGTGCACGAGAATCGTATTTCAGGCTCGTTTTAGTATTAAATTTCAGTTTCCAATTTTAGTCCTTTATTTCCAGTTAAATTCCTGTTTCCATCCAGCCTTAGCTTTGCACAGCAACCTTGGATAACTTTAGTTTGACAATCTGTCCCTGTGGGTTCGACAACCTTTTTAAGAATACATGATCAACTGTATACTTGCAGATTTATCCGTCAGTGTCAACTGATCAAGTTTCCTTTCCATTTTATTTGTTCGTTGCACTATACTTGTAAGGGATAGCCTTTTCTGATTTGTACGGTATTGGTCCTGGCAGGTAGATAACCACATGAGCTTTTTGATTTCTTTGACCATCATAGGCAGCCTCAATTGGTTCGAGGTTAAGGATTCTTCTACTGTCAAGAGAGACTTTCGACTCGTTGAGCAGAGGGATTATGGCACAAATATTCTCGGTTATTCCATGATTAGAGATTACGACAGCGCTTTTGCTTTGACCAGGGAGGTACTCTTGTATCATGTTGATGACCCAGAACTTGAACATAGTTGAACCTCCTTCTGGTTTAACTGATTTTGGAGGGCTGCTCGTACGAGATAACATCCTTGGTTATTTTTTGAACAAAATCTACAGCGTTCATAATTGTGCGGTGGTACCCGACCATATCCGCTTTGTACGTAGTGCATCTTCACCAGATCTGTTTCTGTTGGGCGGATATCATAACTTTGATGCCTACTAGGAGTTCCATCAGCCATGCTAATCCGTTGTGTAACTTCATCCAGGTAGATCGGAAGTCACCAGTGGTCCAACAGATGTTGAAGGGTTCTATGCACAAACGTACACCCTTGGTTGTCTTCACAACATTCTTCACAGTCTAGATAATCATGTGAAGCCAAAAAACCGAGCCTAACCTACTTAGCATGTAATTCTACTAGACCGGTATCCATCAAGTGTATGTCAAAGATTTGAACTTGTAATACCCTAATTTTTACCCCTAAGATCCCACATGTCATTTGCAATTTTGCATACCACAAACAAGATCACATATTGGTTCCATCTTTGATAGGTTTGTGCCTTGCAGGGATCTTTGAGTTTGTGTGCGTTTGATTTTTTAATTTGTTTATGTTTACTAACCATTAATTAAAATCCAAAATTATTTTGTTTTCTTTCACTAACATTTTCAGGGGAAGAACAGGTTAAAAATGCCAAAATAATAGTCCCTCAGCTCGAATGAATTTCATCTGAATAAAGTCAAAGTTGATCTGCAATTAATTCAAAAATTATCTGATCAAGAGTTTCCAAGATTTAATTGATTACTATTCAAGAGACTCCAAGGTTCATGTGTTTCTTTCCATGCCTTCTTTGACAAGCAAGAAAATCGAGCCAGAGCCAAGACATCACATCAGAAAGCCATTTTTTCCCATTTTTCACTGTGTTAATCGATTAACCTAATTGCATTGTGAAGTGGTTAATCGATTAACACGTGCAATTTTTGAAAAAATGTGCCAAATTCAAATTCTGCAGCAATTGGCACCAATTTTCACCATTTTGATCACATGTGGAATATTCTAGACCATCTCATTTTAATTCCCTACATCATTTTGATCATTCCCCACCATGTACCTTCACTAATCACCACTCTTTTGTGATTTCCCTCCAAATTTGAATTCCAATCCTAATTTTGATCACCCAAGCCTAATTCCAAACCACCAAATTCCCAAGCTTAAATTCTATAAATAGAGGCTTTATTTCATTCATTTCACAAAAGCTCTTATTTCTTCTTTCATAAGTTAGTAAGAATTCACATTGATTCTTACTAATTTAGAGCTAAACCTCCATCCATTCTTGTTTTTGTTCATAGATCAAGGCTTTGGAGTATAGATCTTGCTGCAATTTGGAAGGATTTTCTGATTTGGATTGGTAATTCACTTTTCACCATTGTTGAAGCTTCATCTTCATCTTCCATAATGTAGATCTTGTGTTGATCTTGTTTGCTTGATCTTTGGATCTTGCAATTTGTGTTGCTTGCTGGTTTTTGCTGCTGTTTTACTCCAAAATTCATGCACAATTGAATCCTTGATCCTAAGATGTTTGAAGAAATGAGTGATCAAGGATTTGGCAATTTTCAAACAAATTTTCTGCTGTTTTCACAGTGTTAATCGATTAACCAAAACATGTACAATTAGGTTAATCGATTAACAGCTTATTTTTGCGCAAAAAACTGGAAGTTTACACTGGTTAATCGGTTAACATAATTACACTGTGAGTTGGTTAATCGATTAACCAGCATCCAGAATGTGAGAAATACTTGTTTTTGGGGCTGTTTTGGTTCCTTTTCCATTTTCTTCCCCTTTCCTTTGTTCTTAGCCTTAGATCACATATTGGTGTGGTTTAATTTGGCTTTCTCTTCATCTATTTCTTATTCTTTTTAATCGATGAAAGTCTAAAGATCTTGGAATTCTTTTGTTGAATTTCGATCGAGACGAGATCGCTACCACTTTTCTTTTCGTGTGGTATTGCTTTTGGATGACGATCTATATATCGTTCATCTAGCATACATTAGCACAAAGAGCTATTGACCGGCCTCATTGTAGGGTAATTACTCCATAAATTACTCGGCGATTGCTTAACATAGCGCAATATTTGTCCCGTATCGGAAATTTTTAAGAATGGTTGATTATTTGTTTTGTGGTTCAAAACTCATGAAACTTGTTGTTAGGAGGCTTTGGTCTTATCAATCCTCTAATGAGTTTCATCAACCTTGACCTAAGTGCAGTTATTCAATTATTATTGATCACTAATACTAACAACTAATCACTAACTTACTAACAATATTTTGTATTAATTTTGTTTATGTTTCCTTCTCGCTCCCTATCTCTTTTATTTTTATGCTTCATTTCATATCATGTTTATGCTTCCGCAATTTTTCCTTTGTCCGTTGGACACATGTTTATGCTTATGCCATTTTTCTTTTGTCCATTTGGACTTAAAACATTAATAAAGGCTTAAACCATAAAAAACTTAATTCTCCTCATCTTGGACTATTGGTTACTATCCTATGCTTTGGAGTGATCTCTTTATGGACCTCTTTTGAAGTAATATTGGACTTATGGACCTAGAATTAGGACTTCTTATCCCTTTGCTTGGAGTATTGATTGAAGACTTGCCATTATTGGCCAATTTGTTTAAGGATGGAATTCTTTTAATATTGCTTTGAAGTGGCTCCATTTTGGTTAGATCCTTCTTTTCCCTAGCTTTTATTTTATGCACTAGGAAAGTCACTTCTTTTCCTCCCCATTCTTAAATTTTCAAAATCTCCTCTCTTTTTCAAAATCTTCTTCTTGTTTTCAAACTTAAAACCGCTTTCATAATAAAACCTTGACTTTTGTCAAGTGACTTTTTTTAAAGCTTTGTTTTCTTTAATAAGTGTCAATCCATTTAACTATATTTTGACCATTTCATAAAAAAACATAAAAAATATAAAACTCATTCAAATCTTTTGTGCTTTTATGCACCTTTTTTCTTTTAAACTCTTTTTCATAAGTTTAGACCTGATTCATTTCTTTAAGCGGAATTATTCGCTTAGGAATGACGACTTGTCTTTACACTTAAAAATCAATCAAAACCAACGATTTTTCGTTCTTTGTACCACGAACTACGGGGTTTTGATCCTACATTGAACATCGTTGGTACGTAGGCATGAGGCGATAAGTCTCTCCAAACACAAAAATCTTAAAAAATAACTCTCCTCTAATCTCCTCAATCTCTTTACAAGCAAACCATTTTCAAACCAAAAAGCGGTAGATATTTCAAAGGGTTCCTATAGAGTACTATAGAGGTTTTGGATGCTAACACCTTCCCATTGCGTAACCAACCCCCCTTACTCATTCTCTGTTTGTTCTTGTTTTTTAGAACTCTTTAGGTTTTGTTCGCTCTTTTTCCTTTCCCTTTGTGGATAAAATAAAAGTGCGGTGGCGACTCTTGCTTAATTTTGAGTTAATTTAATCAATAGCTTAGACTCACAAATTTCCCCGCTACAGAAAAGTGGCGACTCTGCTGGTGAACATCTCCCTTGAGGGGTTTAGCCTACTTTGATTTATTTACTGCTTTTTGTTTGATTTGCTTGTTACTTGTTTTTTCTGTTTGGGAGTTCCTCTGTGTGTGAGATAGGTCCTATACCCAGACCAGAGTGCACTTTGAGATAGGAGGATAGTATAGTCAAGGGAACTTTGAAGGAGTCGAATCCTGAAAAAGAAGAACTTGAGAATCTATCCGCTCGGTGGTTGCCTCTTTGGGATTATTGATGTCGATCGAGTGATTGAGAAGGCATTACTTTTTCCATGGAAGCCTATAACACTGAGGACCGTAGTAACCCTTAACCCATCCTAGCTTTTTTTAGGATCGTAGCGCGGAAGCTATGAAGATACAAATCTGACTTAGCTGTCACACGATACTACACTCAGGTTAGATTCTCTTGAGGATAACTACCAACCTCCGAGCAAATCGGTGTGCTGGTGTGTCTAATAGTGGATTGTGGACCCTGGGCACTTTGTTAGAACCGTTGTTTTCTACAGGTACAATGAAGACAAAACCTTAGTACACACCTTTGTGGGATTGGTTCTTACTCTCGGCTTCATGCTCGTGACTTGAACCTTGACCCGTGTGCTTTGTGTGATCTTATTTGTGGGTGTTGCATTCACGCATTCATGCATTCATGAGCATTCTTTTGGAAGGTTTCAAGGAACTTAAAGGTGTTATTGCAAACATTGTAGATACTTTTGTTATGGATTTTGGAAGGAGAAGTACCAAGAAGTACACTTTCAAGAGTCCTAAATTAGAGGGTTTGAGAGAGCTAGTATCTTTGGTTGTTGATACCAAGAAGTTTGAGTTCAGATATGGAAGGCTTTTATCTCTCTTGAAGGTTGATATGGCTGAAGGATTGCTCGCTACTTTGGTTCTGTTCTATGACCCTTTTCTACATTGTTTCACCTTTCCTGATTATCAGTTGGTACCTACGCTAGAGGAGTATTCTCTCCTGCTTGGTTTGCCTGTTTATGGTCAGATTTTCTCTGGTTTGGATCCCGCTCCTGAGCATGATGTTATTGCAAAGGCTACTCACTTGAAGGTTTCCGAGATTAAGGCTCGCATGGATAACAAAGGAAATATTCTTGGGTTACCCGCTAAGTTCTTGATGGATAGAGCTCATCACTTTGCTAGTGTGAAGAACACAGTTGCTTTTGAGGCTATTCTTGCCTTGCTTATTTATGGACTGTTCCTCTTCCCGAATGTTGAGAACTTTGTCGACATCAACGCTATTCATATCTTCTTGATTGGGAATCCAATTCCCACTTTGCTTGCCAATGCTTACCATTCTATTCACCTCAGGAATTTCCATGGTGAAGGGATGATTATCTGTTGTGCACCTTTGCTTTACAAGTGGTTTATTTCTCACTTGCCGAAGTCTGCAGCTTTCTGGAATCTTAAGGATGGTTTATATTGGTCGCGGAAAATCATGTCTCTCACTTATTCTGATATTGATTGGTGTAGCCATGTTCCTTCTGGAGCGATGATTATTGATAGTTGTGGTGATTTTCCCAACGTGCCTCTTCTTGGTACAAAGGGGGGAATCAGCTACAATCCGGTGTTGGCTCGTCGTCAGTTAGGATATCCTTTGCGAGAGGTACCGAAGAACATTCACTTGGCCGGTCTCTTTTTCAAGGATGAAGAATCTCAGGTTGCTCTCAAGAGAGAAATTGTGGAAGCTTGGTGCAGCATTCGTAGAAAAGGGAAGGAAAGTTTGGGAAATCCGAATTGTGTCTCTTCGGAACCTTACCTCCAGTGGGTTAAAAATAAAGCTATTACTTTGAAGATGCCTTATAAGCTTCAGGAGCCTTTATCTCTAACTGATAAGAAGCCTATTATCTACTTTATGGAGGACATAGAGGAGCTTCAGATCGCTTTGGCCGAGATGCAACAAGAGAGAGATTCATGGAAGAACAAGTATCAGATTGTTGATTCAGAGAATGCAAGACTTCAAGCGCACTTCAAGAAGAAGAATGAAGATGAAGTTGCCAACAAGAAGAGAAAGGTGCAAGAGGATTTATTTTCCTCTCTCATTCAGCCAGTTTTCGATATTCCGAAGAGTTCAGAATCTCCGTGGAAGTTGATCGTCGATAAGTTGTTGATTTAGAAGACTCAGATGCAAGCCCACATCAAGAAGCCGGAAGATAGAGTTGGGACCTCTTCTCATAGGATTCTCAAGGGATCTAGTTTTCTTCATTTTCTATTTGTTTTAGGATTCTTGAATTTGTACTTCCGAGATGTAATCTTTTCCATCATTAATGAATGAGATTTTGGTATTTCAGATAACAATGTTTGCAATATGCCTTATATTTCCTTGAAACTTTGCATTTGCATCTTGCATATCAAGCATCATCTTTTGCATTTGTTTCTTTCCTTTTTCAGGTGTCTTATTGTTTCCCTTTGGTCTTCATTCAGCCAAGCTGTTGCACCAGTATAATACTCGAGCTAATCTGAAGAAAAAGATGGATCAATTGCAACAAGAGAACCGTGAGCTTCGTGAAGAAGTATCAACTCTTAAGGATGGTTTGGAAAGACTCATGCTATGATGGAAGCTCTAGTGGCTACTCAGAATCAGCCACCACCTCCTCCTCCGCTTTCAACTCCTGTGCAAAGGACAATTATTTCTGAGATTGTCTCTACGCCCATCTCTGTGGCGCCTGCTAGTGTTCCTCAGTATTCCATGCCTCCTGGCTTCCCCTGGGGCATGCCTCAAAACTTTGTTCCTGAAGGTTATCAACCACCACACCTCCTGAAATTCCAGCTGTTCCTACCGTTCAACCTGTGATGACTGTGCCACCGCCTGTGGTTCACACTGTTCCTTTTGGTGAAGAGCAGATTGTCCATACTGCTCCAAGTGAAAATGCCAGTGCTTATGATAGAATGAAAGAGATTCAAGACCAGTTTGTTGAAATGTAGAAAGAGATCAAAGCTCTGAGAGGTAAAGAGTTGTTTGGAAAGAATGCTCATGAGTTATGCTTGGTTCCTAATGTGAAGATCCCGCATAAGTTCAAGGCCCCTGACTTTGAAAAGTATAAGGGTAATTCTTGTCCGCTGAGTCACTTGATTATGTATGCTCGTAAGATGTCGGCTCAGAAGGATAATGATCAGCTTCTCATTCACTACTTTTAAGATAGTTTGTATGGTGCTGCTTTGAAATGGTATATGGGATTCGATAGTGCTCGAATTCACACTTTCGAAGATTTGGGTGAGGCGTTTGTGAAATAGTATAAGTATAATGTGGATATGGCTCCTGATCGTGACTAGCTTCGAGCAATGTCTCAGAAGGATAAGGAGACATTTAAAGAATACGCGCAAAGGTGGCGCAAGATTGCTGCTCAGATCAGCCCTCCTTTGGAAGAGAAGGAGATGACCAAAATTTTTCTGAAAACTCTGAGTCCTTTCTATTATGAGCGTATGATTGCTAGTGCCCCAAGTTATTTCACTGAGATGGTTAATACGGGGATGAGATTGGAAGAGGTGTCCATGAGGGACGTTTGTCGAAAGATAGCAATTCTTCTGGAAGTTCCAAAAAATATAGTGGAGGATTTGCCAAAAAGAAAGAAGGAGAGACCAATGTCATTTCTTGAGAAAGGTATAGAAGACCTCACAATAGAAATAATCAGTGTCAGCAACATGTTGCATCTGTCACTCCTGTTATTAGTTCAGATCTTGTTGTTCAGGAAGCTCCTGCTCAGGAACAACGTTCTAATCAGCCAAACAATCAACGGGGCCGTTTTCAGAAAGATTTTGATTTGATTCCAATGACATACACAAAATTGCTTCCTTGTCTAATTAAGAAGAATCTTGTTCAGACCCGTCCACCGCCTGCTATTCCAAAAGATTCACCATGGTGGTATAAGCCTGAAGCTCATTGTGCTTTCCATCAGGGAGAAGCTGGGCATGACACTGAGAACTGCTATCCATTGAAGATGGAAGTTCAGAGATTGCCTAGGAGTGGTATTTTGTCTTTTGAAGATTCCAATCCTAATGTCCACTCGAATCCTCTGCCTAAGCATGGCAACGCGTCTGTCAATATGGTTCAAGATTGCCCTAGTGAAGATCTTTTTACGGCTGCAATTCTTGAAGATGACCCTGTAGGTTACATCCCATTTGGTTCTGAAGATGATGTCATTCCTGCTGAAGACTGGGAGCCTTATTTGGAAGACCTCGGGTATATGTCCCCAGAGGATGCATATGTGCCTTTTTATTCCCCTCGGAAGAAGTTTAAGGAACTGGAATATGAAGTCACTGCCATCATTAAAGATGATGAAGAATAAGAACTTCCCAATTTCGTGACACATGGTCAAATATTCCAGAATTGGATAGCTGTTGATGTTCCCATTGTTGTTCATATTTCAAAGTAATTTTTTTTTCTTTCAAAAATCCTTTCACTCTGCCCAAGGTGAAAGTGAATTTGTGAGGGCTTTGTTTCAAATTTTATCATCATCAATAAAATGTTATTTTGTTTATCCATATTATGTTTTCCCTTTTTGCTTTATTTCTGAAAAATGGTAACATAAAAAACCAAAAAATAATAATGTGATAATCACTTTTATCTGTATGATACTTGCACTTTTGTTCATATTCTAAAATTAAACATAAATCATTGTGCAGATTGATTGTTAAACCCATTGAAAACAATGACCCTATGCCCCCTCCCAACTTTGAGTTCCCTGTGTTTGAAGCTGAAGATGAGGATATTAAGGAGATTCCAGATGAAATTTCTCAGTTGCTTGAGCACGAGGAAAAGGCCATTCAGCCTCATGAAGAACCGTTGGAATTAGTTAATTTGGGTTCAGATGATGATATAAAAGAAGTCAAGATTGGGGCACTGCTTCAGTCAGATGTTAAGAAGAGGATTGTGGAGCTTCTTAGAGAATATGTTGATGTGTTTGCTTGGTCTTATCAAGACATGCCTGGTCTTGATACTGATATTGTGGAGCATAGATTGTCGTTGAAGCCTGAATGTCCACCAGTGAAGCAGAAATTGAGAAGAACTCATCCCGACATGGCTGTGAAGATCAAAGAGGAGGTTCAAAAGCAGATTGATGCTGGTTTTCTTGTGACTTCTGAGTATCCTCAATGGGTGGCCAATGATGTGCCTGTTCCAAAGAAAGACGGAAAAGTCCGAATGTGTGTCGACCATAGAGATTTGAATAAAGCGAGTCCAAAAGATGATTTTCCACTGCCACACATTGACTTGTTGGTAGATAATACTGCTAAATTCAGTATCTTTTCTTTTATGGATGGATTTTCCGGTTATAATCAAATAAAGATGGCACTTGAGGATATGGAAAAGACAACATTCATTACACCCTGGGGAACATTCTGTTACAGAGTGATGCCCTTCGGTTTGAAAAATGCTGGTGCAACGTACCAGAGAGCTATGACCACTTTGTTCCATGATATGATGCATAAAGAAATTGAGGTCTATGTGGATGATATGATTTGTAAGTCGAAGACTGAAGAAGATCATATTGAGTACTTATTGAAGCTGTTTCAATGTTTGAGAAAGTTTAAGCTCCGTTTGAAGCCTAATAAATGTACTTTTAGTGTCCGTTCTGGAAAGTTGTTGGGCTTTATTGTCAGCCAAAAAGGCATTGAAGTTGATCTTGGTAAAGTTAAAGCCATTCAGGAAATACCTGCACCCAAAACAGAGAAACAAGTAAGAGGATTCTTGGGACGTTTGAATTACATCTCCCGATTTATATCCAATATAACTGCCACCTGTGCGCCGATCTTCAAGTTTCTTCGCAAAGATCAGGGTTGTGTCTGGATAGAGGATTGTCAGAAAGCTTTTGAAAGAATTACAGAGTATCTGCTCGAACCTCCGATTTTGTCTCCTCCCATGGAAGAAAGACCTTTGATCATGTATTTGACTGTGCTGGAAGAGTCTATGGGTTGTGTTCTTGGTCAACAAGATGAATCTGGTTGAAAAGAATTTGCCATTTATTATTTGAGCAAGAAGTTCACCGATTGTGAGTCTCGGTACTCAATGCTTGAAAAGACATGTTGTGCTTTAGCTTGGGTTGCCAAGCGCCTCCGCCAGTATATGTTGAATCATACGACTTGGTTGATATCCAAAATGGATCCAATCAAGTATATCTTTGAAAAGCCTGCTTTAACTGGGAGGATCGCTCGTTGGCAAATGTTGTTGTCAGAATATGATATCGAGTACCGAACTCAAAAAGCGATAAAAGAGAGTGTTTTGGCTGACCATTTGGCATACCAGCCAATTGATGATTACCAACCTATCAGGTTTGATTTTCCTGATGAAGATGTGATGTATCTAAAGGTTAAAGATTGTGAAGAACCATTACCTGATGAAGGTCCTGAGCCTGGATCCCGTTGGGGTTTGATTTTTGACGGACCTGTTAATGAATATAGCAATGGTATTGGGGAAATAATTGTTACTCCTCGTGGTTCTCACATTCCTTTCACTGCAAGGTTGATGTTCACTTGCACAAATAATATGGCTGAGTATGAAGCATGTATTATGGGCTTGGAAGAAGCCATTGATTTAAGAATCAAGATTCTTGATGTATACGGAGATTCAGCCCTGGTGATTAATCAGATTAAATGAGAATGGGAGACACGTCAACCTGATTTGATTCCTTATCGAGATTATGCAAGAAGGTTGTTAACTTTCTTCAATAAGGTTGAGTTTCACCATGTACCCAGAGCAGCAAATCAAATGGCGGATCAGTGGAATGATGTGTCCAAAATCGATGTTATGCGGCTTGATAGGCCAGCTCATGTATTTGCGGTTGAAGAGGTTGTTGATGATAAACTGTGGTATTATGATATTAAATGCTTTCTTCAAAATCAAGAGTACCCGCTTGGGGCATCCAAGAAAGATAAGAAGACTTTGAGAAGGTTGGCTGGTAGTTTCTTCTTGAACGATGATGTGCTGTATAAAAGAAATTATGACATGGTTTTGCTCAGATGCGTGGATAGATACGAAGCAGATATGTTGATGAAAGAAATTCATGAAGGATCTTTTGGTACCATGCTAATGGGCATGCAATGGCTAAGAAGATGTTGAGGGCAAGTTACTATTGGCTGACAATGGAATTTGACTGTTGCAAATTTGTGAAGAAGTGCCACAAGTGCCAGATTTATGCTGACAAAATTCATGTACCACCAACTCCTCTCAATGTTATCTCTTCTCCATGGCCTTTCTCCATGTTGGGCATTGATATGATTAGAATAATTGAGCCTAAAGCGTCGAACAAACATCGTTTAATATTGGTGGCTATTGACTATTTTACCAAATGGGTTGAAGCGGTATCATATGCCAATGTGACCAAGCAAGTAGTGGTCCGGTTTATCAAGAACCAAATCATTTGTCGGTATGGTGTTCCGAGCAAGATTATCACTAATAATGGGTCGAATTTGAATAACAAGATGATGAAGGAATTATGTGATGAGTTCAAGATTGAGCATCATAATTCTTCTCCTTACAGACCTAAGATGAATGGGGCTGTTGAAGCTACTAATAAGAATATTAAGAAGATTGTTCAGAAGATGGTTGTTACTTACAAGGATTGGCATGAGATGCTCCCTTTTGCTTTGCATAGGTATCGTACATCCGTCAGCACTTCAACAGGGGCAACCTCTTTCTCACTTGTTTATGGTATGAAAGCAGTGCTCCCGGTAGAGGTTGAAATCCCTTCTATGAGAGTTTTGATGGAAGCTAAATTGTCTGAGGATGAATGGTGTCAGAGTAGATACGATCAGTTGAATTTGATTGAAGAGAAGAGAATGATGGCCTTGTGTCATAGCCAATTGTATCAACAGAGAATGAAGAAAGCTTTTGATAAGAAGGTTCGACCTCGTGTGTTCAGAGAAGGCGACCTCGTGCTCAAAAGGATCTCGACTTCTACCAATGATTCTAGGGGAAAATGGACTCCTAATTATGAAGGCCCATATATTGTTAAGAGAGCTTTCTCTGCCAGTGCATTACTTCTTACAACTATGGATGGTGAAGAGTTCACTCGTCCTGTGAATATCGATGCAGTCAAGAAATACTTCGCCTAAAAAAATATAAAAGAACAGCTTGCTAAGTTGAAAACCCGAAAGGGCGGCTTAGGCAAAAAATGAGCGTCTTGGTGGGCTGAAAACCCGAAAGGGTGGTCTAGGTAAAAATTAGAGACAAAAACAGAAATAATCATCCCGGTAGATTGAAAACCCGAGAGGGCAATCTAGGCAAAAGTTAGGGATTATGGCAAGTAACTGCATCTGGCTAGTCTTGATCATTTGAAAGCAACATTGTCTATCAAGGATTCTGCTTCAATCATCCTCAGCTGAAGTTTTGGGCACAGTGGAATTCAAAGTTGTTAGGAAGAATAGTGGTCATTGTATTTCAATGTAACCCTTTCCGTGTATTTACCATTTTTCAAACTTTGTAATGATCCATGGAATTACGCCATTTGCGGACTTCCATTCTATTAATAAAATTTGGGCCTTTGTCCCTTCGTTTGCAATTCTTATTTTGTTTCTGTTTGCAAAATTTCATTTATTTTTTATGATGATTTTGAAACAAAATGTGAATAATTGATTTAATTTTTTGAAAATTATAAAAACATTTTCCTTTGAGTTATGAATGTGAAAAGGAACATCAATGGTTATTCCAAGGATGGTAAGATCGATGTTTTCCTCAGCAGGGATCGTTCTCGCTCCTTTGGCAGAATTTGTTGACAGCTCCCCAGTAGAGTTTGTCGATATTTCCTCAGTAGAGTTTGTTCCTATGAATGGTAATTGGTGATAAAATGATAGGCTTGTCATGGTGTGTTGAATTCATAAGGTCCAATGCTGTTTGGTTTTTCCCCAGCTAGGTCTTGATCCGAATCTTCTCCAGCTGATTATGTTATGGTCAGGCAGTTGAGTAGTTTTGAGGTCCACTTCTCCTTAATGGTGGTCCCCACGCAGAGATTCATTTTTTTTGCTGTCCCCAGCCGAAATTATATGAGGAATCTTAACTCAGATTTTTACCCTCTAGATGTGTTGTTGTTGCTTTGGATGTCCCCAACCAGAGAGCAATGTTATTCTCTTCTAAGAAGCTTGCCCGATTTTATCTTGACTTGTGGATGTATTCCTCTCCAGGTTGTCCTACCCAGAGATTTATTCTTGCCGATTCCTCAACGGAGGTGGTGCATTATTGTTTCGATTGTTTCCCAAGCATGGAGCAGTGGTGTTAAGTTCTTATCATCCCCGGCAAGTCCAGAATGTACTTCTTTCCTGATTGTTTATTTTCAGACAAGTTTGTGCATCACTATTGTGGCTTTTCCCCATTGAAGTCGCTGATGATATCTCTTTTAGTCACCTGTTGGGTTTTCTCTCATTTATGATGAATATTGATCTAAAATTCCCCATAGTTTGACCTGTCGCTGTTTTCTCAGCAAGTCCAAGATGCCTCGCTCGAATTGGTTAACCCTCTGAGACTGTTCTCGTATCTCTAACAGATCTGCCTTGTTTTTCAAGTGGATTTTGTATAGATGTGCATATGTCTGCAATCCCCAGCGGATTCATTATTTCTCCGCAGCAGATCTCTTCATGGAAGTTCCTGTGAATTCTTTATGATCCCCAAGAAGATTCAGAAATATTTGGGTTGTTATGATTCCCCGACAGCTTTCCTGCCATCCTCAAAGCATATTTTATGTTGTTATCCTCTTTGTTGATCATCGATGTTAGAAGACTGATATTTGGGTCTTTCCCCAAGGAGTATCTTCCTTTCTCCAGCAAGATTTGAGCCTTGTAGTAGGACTTATTTTCCTTTGATGGCTTTTGTTTATCTCTTGCAGGATTTCTTCAGCTAAATGCCTAGCAGAGTTGCTAATGATATCTCCGTCTTGTTGAGATTAACCGAGTATTCAGTGGTGTCGTGATGTTTATTCCACCCTCTGCTTATCCTTATGTCTGTTTTGTCAGCATATTCATATTCATAAGCATCGCATGCGCATCCATTTTTTGTGCAAGGCATATTGTTGTTGCATTTTGCATTTTGCATTTGTGTTAGTGCTTCTTTGTTCTCTGGTGTTGTTATCCCCGCAGAGCGTGTGTGTCCTCTCTCCATTTAGAGTGTCGACCCGTAAGCAGAAAAATGCCTATCTTTGTTAATTCCCCACTGAGTTTATTTCTCATGGAAGATTTTGATTCAGTTTCCTCTCCAGTTCATTATCTGGATGGAATTAGTCCTCAGTTGAGATATTTCCTCCTCGGAATGAGTCTTGTTTGACCGTTTCTCTCCAGCTTGTTCTTGGATTGAACTTTGGTCCCCTGCGATATTTGTTTGGATCTCTAGGCCGTGAAACATTGATTGAAAGTGCATTTATTTTGCACCTTTGAAGATTTTACGCCCTTCAGCTGATATCTGCGTATGATTCCCCTTTTGGAAGGTTTAATTTTGTTTCGTGGCATTCCTTTATTTGAGAAGCCCGAGGCAATGCAGTTAATACCTTTTGTTTCTCCGATGAATGGTAAGTCTCTTTGGTTTGACGGGACAGTTCGTTGTCGAGATTTGTTACTCCGATGAATGGTAAGTCTCTTCGGTTTGATGGGACAGTTTGTTGTTGAGGTTTTTGTGACTCCGATGAATGGTAAGTCTCTTCGGTTTGACGGGACAATTCATTGTTGAGTTTCTTCTGCTCTAATAAATGGTAAGTCTCTTTGGTTTGACGGGACAGTTCGTTGTTGAGATTTGTTACTCCGATGAATGGTAAGTCTCTTCGGTTTGACGGGACAGTTCATTGTTGAGATTTTGTTACTCCGATGGATGGTAAGTCTCTTTAGCTTGATGGGACAGTTCGTTGTTGAGATTTGTTACTCCGATGAATGGTAAGTCTCTTTGGTTTGATGGGACAGTTCGTTGTTGAGATTTTGTGACTCTAATGAATGGTAAGTCTCTTCGGTTTGATGGGACAGTTCGTTGTTGAGGATTTTTGTGACTCCAATGAATGGTAAGTCTCTTCAGTTTGACGGGATAGTTCGTTGTTGAGATTTTATGACTCCAATGAATGGTAAGTCTCTTCAGTTTGACGGGACAGTTCGTTGTTGAGATTTTGTGACTCCAATTAATGGTAAGTCTCTTCGGTGCAACGAGACAGTTCATTGTTGAGGTATTGTTTTTTTTTCCAGTGGAGCCTTGTTGTGCTAAGTCTTCCCTATTGGGTTTTATCCTTGTTGTGATGTGGTTTATTTCCACATACACTTATCCCCAGTTTGTCTCCTCCCTTTGTTGGGATGTGTTTTCCCCTGCGGAGTCTTTTCTCTTTTCTTTGTTCTCCTATTTTTGTTTATCTCCTGTGGCATTTTCTCCCCACAGCGGTCTTGTGTTTGCATATCATTTGCATGATCATATCATTTTTTGGTCTCTTAGGGCCAAAAATTGGGTTGTTGTTATATTTAAGTCTCTTCTATCTCGTCGAGACAAAGATGCCCATCTTCGTATCTTCGGATAGAAGAAACTTAAATAGGGGCAGCTGTAATACCTTAATTTTTACCCCTAAGATCCCACATGTCATTTGCATTTTTGCATACCACAAACAAGATCACATATTGGTTCCCTCTTTGATAGGTTTGTGCCTTGCAGGAATCTTTGAGTTTGTGTGCGTTTGATTTGTTTAATTTGTTTATGTTTACTAACCATTAATTAAAATCCAAAAATCTTTTGTTTTCTTTCACTAACATTTTCAGGGGAAGAACAGGTTAAAAATACCAAAATAATAGTCCCTCAGCTCGAATGAATTTTATCTTAATAAAGTCATAGTTGATCTGCAATTAATTCAAAAATTATCTGATCAAGAGTTTCCAAGATTTAATTGATTACTATTCAAGACACTCCAAGGTTCATGTGTTTATTTCCATGCCTTCTTTGACAAGCAAGAAAATCGAGCCAGAGCCAAGACAGCACATCAAAAAGCCATTTTTTCCCATTTTTCACTGTGTTAATCGACTAGCCTAATTGCACTGTGAAGTGGTTAATCAATTAACACGTGCAATTTTTGAAAAAATGTGCCAAATTCAAATTCTGCAGCAATTGGCACCAATTTTCACCATTTTGATCACATGTGGAATATTCTAGACCATCTCATTTTAATTCCCTACATCATTTTGATCATTCCCCGCCATGTACCTTCACTAATCACCACTCTTTTGTGATTTCCCTCCAAATTTGAATTCCAATCCTAATTTTGATCACCCAAGCCTAATTCCAAACCACCAAATTCCCAAGCCTAAATTCTATAAATAGAGGCTTTATTTCATTCATTTCATTAGCTTTTGATAGCCAACAAATCCCTTGCAATTTCTCTCCCCAAACCACAAATTTACCAAAGCTCTTATTTCTTCTTTCATAAGTTAGTAAGAATTCACATTGATTCTTACTAATTTAGAGCTAAACCTCCATCCATTCTTGTTTTTGTTCATAGATCAAGGCTTTGGAGTATAGATCTTGCTGTAATTTGGAAGGATTTTCTGATTTGGATTGGTAATTCACTTTTCACCATTGTTGAAGCTTCATCTTCATCTTCCATAATGTAGATCTTGTGTTGATCTTGTTTGCTTGATCTTTGGATCTTGCAATTTGTGTTGATTGCTGGTTTTTGCTGCTGTTTTACTCCAAAATTCGTGCACAATTGAATCCTTGATCCTAAGATGTTTCAAGAAATGAGTGATCAAGGATTTGGAAACTTTCAAACTGACTTTCTGCTGTTTTCACAGTGTTAATCGATTAACCTAAACATGTACAATTAGGTTAATCGATTAACAGCTTGTTTTTGCCCAAAAAACTGGAAGTTTACACTGGTTAATCGATTAACATAATTACACTGTGAGTTGGTTAATCGATTAACCAGCATCCAGAATGTGAGAAATGCTTGTTTTTGGGGCTGTTTTGGTTCCTTTTCCCTTTTCTTCCCTTTTCCGTTGTTCTTAGGCTTAGATCACATATTGGTGTGGTTTAATTTGGCTTTCTCTTCATCTATTTCTTTTTCTTTTTGATCGATGAAAGTCTAAAGATCTTGGAATTCTTTTGTTGAATTTCGATCGAGACGAGATCGCTACCACTTTTCTTTTCGTGCGGTATTGCTTTCGGATGACGATCTATATATCTTTCATCTAGCATACATTAGCACAAAGAGCCATTGAATGCCCTCATTGTAGGGTAATTACTCCGTAAATTACTCGGTGATTGCTTAACATAGCGCAATATTTGTCCCTTATCGGAAAATTTCAAGAATGGTTGATTATTTGTCTTATGGTTCAAAACTCATGAAACTTGTTGTTAGGAGGCTCTAGTCTTATCAATCCTCTAATGAGTTTCATCAGCCTTGACCTAAGTGCAATTATTCAATTGTTATTGATCACTAATACTAACAACTAATCACTAACTTACTAACAATATTTTGTATTAATTTTGTTTATGTTTCCTTCTCGCTCCCTATCTCTTTTATTTTTATACTTCATTTCATATCATATTTATGCTTCCGCAATTTTTCCTTTGTCCGTTGGACACATGTTTATGCTTATGCCATTTTTCTTTTGTCCATTTGGACTTAAAACATTAATAAAGACTTAAACCATAAAAAACTTAATTCTCCTCATCTTGGACTATTGGTTATTATCCTATGCTTTGGAGTGATCTCTTTATGGACCTCTTTTGAAGTAATATTGGACTTATGGACCTAGAATTAGGACTTCTTATCCCTTTGCTTGGAGTATTGATTGAAGACTTGCCATTATTGGCCAATTTGCTTAAGGATGGAATTCTTTTAATATTGCTTTGAAGTGGCTCCATTTTGGTTAGATCCTTCTTTTCCCTAGCTTTTATTTTATGCACTAGGATAGTCACTTTTTCTCTTCCCCGTTCTTAAATTTTCAAAATCTCCTCTCTTTTTCAAAATCTCCTCTCTTTTTCAAAATCTTCTTCTTGTTTTCAAACTTAAAACCGCTTTCATAATAAAACCTTAACTTTTGTCAAGTGACTTTTTTTAAAGCTTTGTTTTCTTTAATAAATGTCAATCCATTTAACTATATTTTGACCATTTCATAAAAAACATAAAAATATAAAACTCATTCAAATCTTTTGTGCTTTTATGCACCTTTTTTCTTTTAAACTCTTTTTCATAAGTTTATACATGATTCATTTCTTTAAGCGGAATTATTCACTTAGGAATGACGACTTGTCTTTACACTTAAAAATCAATCAAAACCAACGATTTTTCGTTCTTTGTACCACGAACTACGGGGTTTTGATCTTACATTGCACATCGTGGGTACGTAGGCATGAGGCGATAAGTCTCTCCAAACACAATAATCTTAAAAAATAATTCTCCTCTCATCTCCTCAATCTCTTTACAAGCAAACCATTTTCAAACCAAAAAGCGGTAGATATTTCAATAGGTTCCTATAGAGTACTATAGACGTTTTGGGTGCAAACACCTTCCCATTGCGTAACCAACCCACTTACCCATTCTCTATTTGTTCTTGTTTTTTAGAACTCTTTAGGTTTTTTTCGCTCTTTTTCCTTTCCCTTTGTGAATAAAATAAAAGTGTGGTGGCGACTCTTGCTTAATTTTGAGTTAAGTTAATCAATAGCTTACACTCACAAATTTCCCCGCTACAGAACCATGTTTACTTGATGGTCATTTTGTTGCGGTGAGAATCGGATAACAAGCTATTAATTAACTTGCATCACATTTCTTTGAATTCACCACCGACTTTGATTTATCCAAAGGAAAGGTTCAAGATCGATAACAACTTAAAGGGGGGAGATCTAAGGTTCGGGGGTTGGTTATACTAAGGGAAGGAATTAGCACCATTAATATCTGTAGTACTCTACAGGAACCTTTTGTTTTAGTTTATGTTATGCTATGTTTGCTTGCTAAGGAAAACTGTTAAGGCTAAAGGTAAAGACCTATGAGTATGAACACTAAGTTTGCTCGCCAAGACGTTGCATCTTGTGCCTACGTATCTGACTAAAGAATCAGAGCAATCGTAGTTCACCTCACTAAGGGTGGATTTAGGAACCATTGACTATGGCCAAAGTTCCAAGGGGAATGAGTATGAGGTCATATAGAGTCAAAAAACCCTCTAAGTCTAAGTTGTAGGTGAATGGCTATGAGGCCAAGATGGTAATGAGCTTTCTATGACTATGAGGTCAATAGAGAGACTTTATATGACTATGAGGTCAATAGAGGATTTTTCCATGACTATGAGGTCAATGGAGGGTGGCTATGACTATGAGGTCAAGGCTTGCCTATGACTATGAGGTCGAGGGATACCTATGACTATGAGGTCAAGAGATAATAATGAGCTATTTATGATTTTGAAGTCAATAGAGAGGCTTTTCCATGACTATGGGGTAAATGGGGGATGGCTATGACTATGAGGTCAAAGCTTGCCTATGACTATGAGGTCAAAGGTTACCTATGACTATGAGGTCAAGGTTAAAGATATGGCCAATGACTATGAGGTCAAGGGCTACCTATGACTATGAGTTCAAAGGTTAAAGATGTAAACTTATGACTATGAGGCCAAGAGAGGTTCCTATGACTATGAGGTCAAAGGTTGAAGAAGTAACTCTATGACTATGAGGTCATGAGATTCCTATGACTATGAGGTCAAAGGACGGAGGGCTATGACTATGAGGTCAAAGCTTGCCTATGACTATGAGGTCAAAGGTTACCTATGACTATAAGGTCAAGGTTAAAGATATTGCCAATGACTATGAGGTCAAGGGCTACCTATGACTATGAGGTCAAAGGTTAAAGACGTAACTCTATGACTATGAGGTCAAAGGTTGAAGAAGTAACTCTATGACTATGAGGCCATGAAATTCCTATGACTATGAGGTCAAAGGACGAAGGGCTATGACTATGAGGTCAAAGTTTGCCTATGACTATGAGGTCAAAGGTTACCTATGACTATGAGGTCAAGGTTAAAGATATTGCCAATGACTATGAGGTCAAAGGCTACCTATGACTATGAGGTCAAAGGTTAAAGATGTAACTCTATGACTATGAGGCCAAGAGAGGTTCCTATGACTAAGAGGTCAAAGGTTGAAGAAGTAACTCTATGACTATGAGGTCAAGAGGGGATCCTATGACTATGAGGTCAAGGAGGGAAGGATGCCTAAGACTATGAGGTCCAAGGTAGCAATGAGCTTTCTATGACTTTGAGGTCAATAGAAAAACTTTTCCTTTGGAAGGAAGGGGAAGAATAACATCTTGTAAACAAGAGTTACAATGGGGTTGAAATAATGGATCTGATGAATTCAAGGATTTCAAAACAGTAAGCATTATTCAACATGTGAAATAAACTTGCAAGTGTGAGCATGGCAAACAACAATGATAAGTGGCCATATAAACATGACAAGTGCTACAGAGGGGACATTCTCACAATTTGCAAACAAAGACATTTAGAGTCATGCAACTTAGCAACAGAGGTCAAAAAAATATAGACAACATCCTCATAATAAGATTTTGTTCAAAGTCAGAAGTAAATGTTCAACAAATCACAGCATACTCTTAAGAAAATTCACTTTAAAGCCAGTGGTCACATACATATACTAAGTATGGTAGAGGAGACATCCTCACAGTTTAACAACAAAAGACATTTAGATTTAGGTCATGCAACTTAACAACAGAGGTAAAAAAAATAGACAACATTCTCATGACAAGGTTTTTTTAAAATCAGGAGACAGTTAAAACAAAAATTTACAAGTTACAACATACTCCAAAGAAACATTTTTAACATCTTTAAGAAAAAATAGTTGATTTTATTTACAAAAGAAATCCAAAAATTAAACTTAAACTAAGAATATTTTTATTGCCCTTTTGGAAAATATTAGAAAAAAAAAATATCAAAGAGAGATGAATACACAAAATAGAAAAACAAAAAACAAAAAAAGAAGTGCCAACAAGGTGGAACTCACCACTTCTCTCGTGGCTGGCGCCATGAAGGTCCAACATAAGGTGGCTCTCGCCACACACACCATGGCAGGCGCCATGTGTGTCTTTTTTGTGTGAGTTTTTTTTTTTTGGTGGGGTCATGTATTATTTTAATTTTTTTTTTTTGCTAATGGTGTGGCGGACGCCACTACTTCTACATGGCGAGTGCCACTACAACTATTTATTGTTCAGTTTTTTTCTACATAAACACGAATCCAGTTCACGATTAAACGAAACCAACATATCAAATGATTTATGATTTGCAACATTTATCACAGGATAAGAGAAGAACCAGACAATAACGAGATAACAACTATGACAACATGGTAATGATAATAATATGAAGCAGAATAATCATGGTATTTAAAAGATCACAGAAGGAAACAGAGTATGATACCTAGTGGAGAAAGTCCGCTGCTTCTTCACAGGTACGAGTTTCTGGGAATGGTGGATGGACTCCCTCTCCTTCAAAGATCAACTGCTACGGAGCTACCTCTCATCTCTCTTAGTTTCCCAGAAAGAGTTATAAATCACTGGTGGTTAGGATATTGGGTTTTTGATGGTTTGAAGTGTTTAAAGAGGGAAGGAAAATGGTGAGTTCCTTGCAAGTTTTGAGGATTACTTGCAGAACTAAAAAATGGAGAGGTGGAGAGGTTTTGAGAGAGTATTCTTTGAATCTTTCCCAGTGTTTTTGTTGTGTTTTTTTTTTTGTGTTTGAGGTGCAGAGCGCATGAAAAGTAGTGAATTCCTTTGCAAGTTTTTGAAGATTACTTGCAGGATTATGGAAGGGAGAAGTAGAGAGAAATTTTCTTGGTAATTTCTGGTGTGTTGAACAAAGGAGAAGTGGCCTCCTATTATAGGAAAAATCGAATGGTCCGGGTATTGGAGACACAGTGGACACAAGCTTTATCCGTAGAGGAAAAAATTAGGGTTTGCATCTCAGTCAACCGTGGAGATCACTATGCTGAACCATGCAGCGGAGGATATGGTGCAGGTCTGTTGCTTTCACCCTTCAATATTTATTCCAAAAGCTCTTTTATTTGTGTCATCAGAGAGATGATAGAAAGAGGTAATATGTAGTGACCTCACAAAATTGTCTTACAAGCAAAGCATCTTCATATTTTTTTCAAACAATACAAGTGGCACATGGAATTAACTAAATGCATAATGCCTTCTGCTTAACCATACGGGAACACCATTTTGGAACCTTCATAATTTTTTATCGCCTTTGATCCAAATGACAATATTTTGGGCCCAATAGAATTTTGAGATACATCACATGCCCATGCAAAAAGAAAATGCCACGGGAATAAACTTAGGAAATTCCAAGTTACAACATCAAATCTTCTCATGGCACCAATTTGAGATGTTGCACCTTGGTGAATATTTATCCAAATGAAAATTTCTTGCACTTAAGAGAAAAATCTTTAAGGCCCATAGGTGGATTCCAAGGATGTTTCATTAACACATGGAATAATGTCTCAAGACTTGGGATCACACTTTGCTTGTAATGAAAGGCACTTGATTTCTTATTGAAAAAGACTTCTTGGATGCATGTAAATTCCAATGGTTGCATTTAGGGCCAAGAGATGTCTTAGGGATACCTTGTCCTCTTTATGTCAACCCTAACTTCCACAATAAAAATAGACAACTTGCCAAATGAAGTGGTTAGTTAACAATGCACACATGATTGAAGTCTAAATGTAAGTGCAAGATGATATGACATCTAAGGGGTAAAATTTGGGGTACAACAGTTGCCCCTATTTAAATAGCTTTACCAGATGGCACGAGGGATGTAAATCCTCGGGACATTAAGGTGAAAGGTATTTAAATATAGCAAACCGAAATTTTTTTCCCATGGATGGAATGCATATGCTAAGGACAAGCAGTAGACATGCAAATGCTAACATGCCATGAACTTCTAGTATGATGATATGATGTCATGATAGTGCAAAAATGCAGACAAAACAGGACACCAGAGATAAAGAGAAAACCACCAAAGGCGGGCACTGGCGGGGAAGGATGAAAGTTAGTATCCTTGAGGAAAACTCACCGGGGATACAGGCTAACCGACAATAGAGACTCACTAGGGAGACTCTGGGGAAATACCTGGAAGTAAAAGAGGGAAAACCCCACAGGTCCTCATTGGATATAGGCGCCGGAGAGGAGCTCTGCAAGGTTCATATGTGACCGGACGACATTGGGGAAAAGACACACCCTTACTGGGCATGAAACCAGCAAGAAGACATGATCTCCACTAGGGATCAATTTGAAATAAAAGGATAGACACTCGCTAAAAGATTTTCTGGGGATTTCTTATACTGAAGAGTTCAAACGAGATCTTCAAGAAAAGCCAGGAAAGACAGAGATAAACTTTGTGTGCCAGATGGAAAGATGATTGGACTTTAGCTGGGAATAAGGTTAATGAATCATTAATGATTGGACCCGGGTACCAATATGAGTTGAAAAGGACACCAATTTGGGGTTATAGTTTGAATACCAGTATGAGCCAGATCTTAGATACCAGTATGAGCTGGATTTTTTAGATACCAGTATGAGCTGGATTTTAGATCTTAGGTTTATATCTGACTTGGCCTCAAACAACGGGTTCATGTCTGACTTGAGGTATGACTTGGTTTTCAACTTCAGGTTCATATCTGACCTGAGGTTTAGGTTCATATCTAACACGGTTTTTATATCGTCAGAACTGGTTGACGGCCAGGAATAATAACATATCCGAAGGTACGAAACCTGAGCTCGGAACACCTCATCAAACGGATTGACGGCAAGGAATAATAACATATCCGAAGGTACGAAACCTGAGCTCTGAACACCTCATCAAACAGATTGACGGAAAGGAATAATAACATATCCGAAGGTACGAAACCTGAGCTCGGAACACCTCATCAAACAGATTGACGGCAAGGAATAATAACATATCCGAAGGTACGAAACCTGAGCTCAGAACACCCCATCAAACAGATTGATGGCAAGGAATAATAACATATCTGAAGGTACGAAACCTGAGCTCGGAACACCCTATCAAACAGATTGATGGCAAGGAATAATAACATATCCAAAGGTACGAAACCTGAGCTCAGAACACCTCATCAAATAGATTGACGGGAAGAAATACCTCAAATAGGGTTCACATCAAACAGGTTGATGGAAAGTGACTGATTGAAGGTAACATCATTGGTAACTATGGAAGTATGAATGAAACCAAGGACGGCTAAGCTTCTCAGGAGAGAGATTGCCACTTATCATTGTAGAGGTAATGATAGCAAAACAAGCTTCTCAAGGAGATTGCCACTTGTTGTTGGGTATAAATTCCAAAGAGATGTTAATATTACAACACTGCTGGAGAAGTGATTGTCTTCAATGAGGGTCTGCAAAAGATTCTTCCTGCGAGACAAAGTGCAAAATAAATGCACGTTCAAGATGGGCTCAGAAACCACACCTGCCAGGGATCAAAGTTCAATCTAGGAACAAGCTAGAAAGAAACGGTCAAACAAAACTCCAACCATTGAGGAATGAGCTCAAATGGGGATTATCTTATCCTATGCATGGAAAAAGATAACTGAACCAACCATCATCCACGAGAACCAAACTCTGTGGGGAATTTAGAAGGATGGGCACTTTATGCTTAAGGCTGACAACTCTATTGGAGAGAATAGACAAACCCAGTCACTTGGAGAGATAAACGCCAAAGTGAACACAATGAGTAAGCACCAGAAAAGGAAGCAGATATGCTAAGATGCTATGCACATGAATGCTTATGCCATGCTCATGCCATGCTTATGCTTATGATGACAAAACAGACAAAAGGATGCGAGACTGGAGATGAAATAAACATCTTGACAAGTATACCCATCCAACCTCATCAGATTGGACCATCGCTGGGGATGAATAAGTAGGATCAATAGTTCTTCTTCAAGATTAAGACCTTCTCCGGTAAGAAGAGTACTCCGCCTGGTATAGCATCATGACTTCACTTGGATTGCCATCATAAGCTTGATTTTTTTCTTTTGCTGGAGGAAAATCCATGGAGAATTGTCAAGATTGACTGAAGTAGCAATCTAATGGGGAACTGGCAAAGGATATCACAAGAATATAGTCATTCTGCATCCTGACTTGCATGATGATTACCATGACGAACAAACAGCTCTTGCAACAGGTACTCTTCAAATATTCTCTACCCCAGATTATATGGTCTAAGAGGATTTTACATAAGAATCGTCATACAAAATGCCTCAATATCTCCAAACTCTTAGATTCATGGATCTCGACGTAACTGCCCCAGATTGACGGAGCTTGCACAACAAAGTCTTTGAGCCTGCTCTTCAGACTGTGGGAGTAACAACGGGGAAACAAACTTGTCCCATGCTAAGTAGATGCCCTAGACTAACTGGCCTTTGAGAGATTTGTCTAATCTCGACCTGACTGCTTCTGATTAACTGGTCTGCAAGGATAAGTCATCAAAAGGATTTTACAGAAGAATTGGTATACCAGATGCTCCAATATCTTCAAACTCTTGAAGATTCATGGATCTTAACATATCTGCCCCAGTTTTACTGCATTTATACAACAAGGTCCTTGAACTTGTTCTTCATACTGGTTGATCCATGAAGGAGGTACCCCAGACCAATTGACTTTTTAGAGATTTACCGAATCTCGACCTGATTGCCCCTGATTAACGATATTCGCAATACAAAGTCCTCAGACTGCGGTAGAAACAACTGGGGAACATACTTGCCCCTGTTGGTAGGTCATTGGAGTCTAAACTTGTCATAAGATAACCTCAAAAAGGCTTGCCCCAATATCCTGAATTTGAAGAGTTTCTAGTTCTTGAGATGCTGGATCTATAGAGGAGATGCCCCAGACTGAGCCCTTTATCAAGTCAAATTCCCTAGCTGGCTGCATTTGTTGGGATTCCTTTGATATTGAATTGTCTTGAAAACAAGTATTATTCGTTTAAAATTGGAAATTTCAATGTAAAATTCATGCAAGCTTTTGAAAACAAAGTTTATTGATGAAACACACACGGTGGAATGATTAAATAAAAAACAAAGTGGATCTAGTCATTTACGGAATGACAGATGAAGTGATCAACACACGCAATTAGCAAAGATCATTAGGAGTCAGGTTAATCAACCTTGCTGTAGTATGCTTTCAAAACAACCTTACCTCAATTAGGTCTTTTAAGGGTTGTAACGTGGCTTGGTTCACAGTTTATGAAACAAAAAATAAAGGCTCAAAGTTTATTTGTTCCCACCCCATCTTCGTGATGAACTCCAATCCTACACTCATTTAACTCAAGTTATACATCCAAGTTCCTATAGACTAGGAATGAATTGATGATAGTTGATGATGGTTCAGACACCTTGAAATTCATTACTCTCTTACAACATTTGATTGCCCTTTATTGCTGAGGTTTTGAGACCTTTTCTTGTCTTCTCTGAGGTTTTGGAACTTCTTTTTTTTTGTCTTTGTTGAGGTTTTGAGACTTCTTCTTGATTGTCACTTGATTTGAGAGAGCTGACTTTGTGTCTTGCATGATGCGCTTGCATTAGAATGCATAACCAAGTTAAACAAAGAACTACCCTGCCCCAAGGTTGAGATTATGGGTTTTTGTATTTTGTAAGGAAAGAAAACTCCTACTTCTAGGCTCGAATGGGTTAATGAGGGATTATCTTCCTTATTTCTCCAGTGTTTAGGGATTGAACAATGCCTTACATCCTCGGCAAGGTTTAATCGAAAGCATACCACAGCAGTTATGTATATGATGTTTTCATCATCCTCCCCAATCTTTGCTTAACAACAAACAGTTTGATAAGTGGAAAGAAACAAGATAAAGATACATTTTTGTTTTTTCACAAACATAAAAGTAAACGAGTGAAACGAATGGACTTAATCAAAAGGTGCACAAACATTTCATTAATCTTACCAATTTGAAAGTACAACAATGCTTATAAGCAAATACAAATTCAAAGTGCAAAGGAAATACAATTGAAAATACTGAAATGAACAAGATGCAGCTAGTTTTGGCGAATTGATTTCAAAAATTTCAGTTTCCGGGCCCAAGCACGGGAACACCCTCGCCACTGATCATTAGTTCCTTGTGATAAAGAATCTTGAGCGGCCTGGAAAGTGTTTTGCCTTTTGCTTCAGAAGTGGAGATATTGACATCTGACGTACCTTCCTGAGGTTGTAGTATTTTCAGTAGGCTTAACAGTCTGGTTTCGAACTCTTTGCACTCTTCAATGGGATGCCCCATTGTCCCAATACGGAATTTGCATTCAATCTCTGAGCGATCTTCTTCAAGGATCAAATCGTTGTCATAGATCAGCCTTTGCACAATAGCTTCTAAGGCTCGGCACCCATCCAAGTCATGCCCTTCGGCTCCCTTGTGGAATTCATAAGTCAGGTTTGGATTATGCTAAGGTCCTGGTACAGGGTTGAGGAGTCGAGGAGTTACCAACTTGTTCTGCATCAATAGTGGGAAGAGTTTACTCAAAGGCACAGGGATAGACTGGCAGTTAACTTGGCCTCGTTCGATAGGGTACTTCTTCTTACTTTGGTTTCGGGAACCTCGAGGAGAAACAACCGTTGGAGGCTGGAATGCCCTTTTAGTAGACATCTGGTGACGATGAGATTCTGGTACAAGACAAAGATCAAATGGTGGCTGGTATGAAGTTTCTCCAAAGGCAGATCCTTGGCATGGGAGAACCACATGAGATGGCAAAGAATTGTTGATTTGAACGCCTTGCGGCGTGAATGAGATCCTCTCAGAGTCTAACAGATTCTGAACCTTACTCGGGAGTACCTTACAGTCTTCAGTGGAGTGCCCCTGTGCCCCAGCATGGTAGTCACATCGAGCATTGGCGTCAAAGCCTGGCGGGTATGGAAATGGTACTGGCTTTAATTCTTTTGGCACTATCAATCCTTCTTTGATCAAAACTGGCAGTAATTGACTGTATGACATTGGTAGCTTAGTGAAAATTCTTTCTGGCTTTCATGGCCTTGGTCGTACATGTTGGCATGGTTGACGGCAGTCTGGCCCTTGATACTGAGGAGATTCTTGAGTCGGAGTATCCACAAGAGGCGATGAACTGATAACCTCTCTGGGAGTGACAGGGTGAACGTGCTCCTCTTTTCTCATCAGGGCTTGCAGAGTTTCCAGAACCCAATTCATCTGGCATTTAAGGATTCTGACCTCCTCTTTCAAACCTTCCTGGTTCTTCAAAACTTCATTCATTGTCGCCATTGGTCCAGAATGTGGGCAGGGTATCCTTCAGACATAGAAGAAGAAGGGAGACTCAAGAATGAGAGATGCAAATGAGATGCGAATGCGACGACATGCGCATGGGATGAAAATGCAAGCCAAATATTTTCAAGGAACTCAAAGGCAAGTTGCAAACTTTTTGAAAGCCGAAGAGTTTGGCTTTAAAACCAATGATCTTTATTGATCTTGCAAGGAAAAAAAACTTAAATTCCTTGGAACCAAAGGGCTAACATGAATAGATGGATGTATGCATAAACACAAACATATGTACACACATCCAGAACACACAAATCCTAGGTTTAAGAGTCACATGAGTGGAGCCATGGTCATACCCGTCCCAATAGGTGTGTGATATGGGTTCACAATCTGTAGAACAGGGTTCTAAAAAGTTCCCAGAGTCGACAACCCATCTTTCGGATTTTATCGACTTCCCAATTGCTCGGTAATCAATAAAATTCTCAAGAGAGTCTCGTCTGAGTGTAGTATCGCATAGCAACCATTTAGGGTTACTCCCTCATAGTCATCGTACTACATCCTAGATAGGCCAAGTGGGGTAAAAGGGGTAACTAAAGGTCATCAGTATCCCTGGCACCAAAGTTGAAAGTAGTAACACGTTCATGATTTCTCATTCAACATATACCACCTCCAAGAGGGCCTCAACTGAGTTTGGAACTTCAAGTCAACTCATTTGGGATTTCTCCCTCGAAGTTGCCTTGACTATGTCCATGATCCTAATCAAATGTACTCTTAAGTCCGGGTTAGGACTTATCTCACCACTCAATAGTACCATGCCCACAGAAGGAACCAAACAACAATACAGATATATGTACAAATATAGTAAGCATAAATAACATAAGAAAAACAAGGTAGGCTTAACCCTAAAAAATGGAATGTCCCTAGTGAAGTCGCCATTTCTGTTGCGGTGAGAATCAGATAACAAGCTATTAATTAACTTGCATCACATTTCTTTGAATTCACCACCGACTTTGATTTATCTAAAGGAAAGGTTCAAGAGGGTTGGTTATACTAAGGGAAGGTATTAACACCCTTAATATCTGTAGTACTCTACAGGAACCTCTTGTTTTAGTTTATGTTATGCTATGTTTGCTTGCTAAGGAAAACTATTAAGGCTAAAGATAAAGACCTATGAGTATGTACACTAAGTTTGCTCGCCAAGACGTCGCATCTTGTGCATACGTATCTGACTAAATAATCAGATCAACCGTAGTTCACCTCACTAAGGGTGGATTGAGGAACCATTGACGATGGCCAAAGTTCCAAGGGGAATGAGTATGAGCTCATATAGAGTCAAAGAAACTCTCTAAGTCTAAGTTGTAGGTGAATGGCTATGAGGCCTAGGGAGATGGCTATGAGGCCAAGATGGTAATGAGCTTTCTATGACTATGAGGTCAATAGAGAGACTTTATATGACTATGAGGTCAATAGAGGATTTTTCCATGACTATGAGGTCAATGGAGGATGGCTATGACTACTAGGTCAAAGCTTGCCTATGACTATGAGGTCGAGGGCTACCTATGACTATGAGGTCAAGGGATAATATGAGCAATCTATGACTTTGAGGTCAATAGAGAGGCTTTTCCATGACTATGAGGTCAATGGGGGATGGCTATGATGACACTGAATTTCACCGTATTTTTTACTCCGATTTCGCATGCATTCTTAGTCTTTTAATGTCATTTTATTATGTTATTATTATGTTTTTCTTTGTTTTCAGGTTTTTAGTCTAATCGGAGCCCCGAGCGAGAAAAGGAGCGAAAAAGGAGCCGAAATGAGCTAAAATAGAGAAAATCAGCATTTTACACTTATGGCATCCACTCTGGCGGCCGCCACAGGGTCTTCCATGACGTGGCCATGTCTCAAACTCCTCCCAACTGTTTTTCCCCACGATCTCCAACTGCCCAAGCAATTTTACACTCATGGCGGGCGCCATGGTGTTGTGGCGGGCGCCACAAGAGCAAAACAAGTTCCCGCCCAAATTCAAATGCTAGGGGCATCCTTGTCTTTTCCACATGTTTCCTTGCCTATAAATAGGACTTTAGATTTTCGTTTTTCTTCATCCAAGCTTAGTTGTTCATAAGCATATATCAGTGTAATAGTGGTAATCGCTTCACATCGATGTGTTACTACATTCGAGAGATCGAGTCTGTAAGAGCCTGTGAGATTGAGTCTTGGAGCACTCTGGAAGGAAGTTAATCCTGCCGCCATTTTACTTTCAGTTCGCATTTTATTCAACCACTCCGATTGGAGCAGGTTTTTATTACTTTACCTTTTGTCAACTCTATTTCTTGCACTGTCTTTTAATTTCATTTATTTTCCGCACTGCTTTACTTTCATTTACTTTCCGCACTCGCACTACTTTCATTTACTTTCCGCACTCGCACTTAAATACCTTTTTTATGAAAAATCTAAAAATGAACTTTTACTTTACCATGTCTGGCTAATTTTATAAAGGTTAGAATGTGAAGATCATAACCGAACCGATAATCTGTACAATTGTTAGTGGAAACACTTAAGGGCTATTTTAACTTTCAATATAAGTTTTCCTGTTCTTAAATTCCGTTGGGTAAGATCGAAAGCCGTCCAACGCCTATCTAAACTTAATTGTTTTTAAACTATTTCAAAAACAGCGAAAGCGCTTTGTTTAGTTTATTAGGAGTTTTTAATTTAAAAGGAAAAGAGATTTTAAAACCATTTTCGGACGCGTTAAGAAGTTTAAAGTCTGGTTCGTAAGAACCTCTTTTTTTTAGAAAATCCAGGTTAAAATACTTTTCAACTTGGTCAAGATACTATATTTCTTAAAAATAGGTTTACTACTCTAACGCAATGCGCGCCTTTTTATCTGTGACAATAAGAGGGTTTGATTAGGGGGTACAACTCAGTTCTGAGTACGCGAAAGTGACAGTTCCTGTCAAATTAGTTCTTTTCAAAGTAGAAAACATTGCTCGTAAGTAGTTCTATTAGCAAGTACTTGGATTATCAATTGGTTGTGTGAATTGCATTCGAACCTGTCTTTATCAATTAATTTTAATTACTTTATTTACTACCGTGCACTCTTCAAAACTACTATTTTCAATCACCTTAGATACACACCTTAACAATAGATAGCGATAGATTGACACTTGGTCTCTTTGGATACGATAATCTTTTATATTACTCTGACGCGTTCGTACACTTGCGAAAAAATACGCATCAGGCTATGACTATGAGGTCAAAGCTTAACTATGACTATGAGGTCAAAGGTTACCTATGACTATGAGGTCAAAGGTTACCTATGACTATGAGGTCAAGGTTAAAGATATTGCCAATGACTATGAGGTCAAGGGCTACCTATGACTATGAGATCAAAGGTTAAAGATGTAACTCTATGACTATGAGGCCAAGAGAGGTTCCTATGACTATGAGGTCAAAGGTTGAAGAAGTAACTCTATGACTATGAGGCCATGAGATTCCTATGACTATGAGGTCAAAGGACGGAGGGCTATGACTATGAGGTCAAATAAACATGATAAGTGCTACAGAGGGGACATTCTCACAATTTGCAAACAAAGACATTTAGAGTCATGCAACTTAGCAACAGAGGTCAAAAAAATATAGACAACATCCTCATAATAAGATTTTGTTCAAAGTCAGAAGTAAATGTTCAACAAATCACAGCATACTCTTAAGAAAATTCACTTTAAAGTCAGTGGTCACATACATATACTAAGTATGCCAGAGGAGACATCCTCACAGTTTGAAAACAAAAGACATTTGGATTTAGGTCATGCAACTTAACAACAGAGGTAAAAAAAACAGACAACATTCTCATGACAAGGTTTTGTTAAAATCAAGAGATAGTTAAAACAAAAATTTACAAGTTACAACATACTCCAAAGAAACATTTTTAACGTCTTTAAGAAAAAATGGTTAATTTTATATACAAAAGAAATCCAAAAATTAAACTGAAACTAAGAATATTTTTATTGCCCTTTTGGAAAATATTAGAAAATAAAAATAAAAATAAAATAGCAAAGAGAGATGAATACACAAAATAGAAAAACAAAAAACAAAAAAAGAAGTGCCAACAAGGTGGCACTCGCCACTTCTCTCGTGGCTGGCGCCATGAAGGCCCAACACAAGGTGGCTTGCGCCACACACACCATGGCAAGCGCCATGTGTGTCTTTTTTGTGTGAGTTTATTTCTTTTTTTTTGGTGGGGCCATGTATTATTTTATTTTATTTTTGCTAATGGTGTGGCGGACGCCACTACTTCTGCATGGCGAGTGCCACTACAATTATTTATTGTTCAGTTTTTTTCTACATAAACACGAATCCAGTTCACGATTAAACGAAACCAACATATCAAATGATTTACGATTTGCAACATTTATCACAGGATAAGAGAACAACCAGACAATAACGAGATAACAGCTATGACAACATGGTAATGATAATAATATGAAGCAGAATAATCATGGTATTTAAAAGATCACAAAAGGAAACAGAGTATGATACCTAGTGGAGAAAGTCCACTGCTTCTTCACAGGTACGAGTTTCTGGAAATGGTGGATGAACTCCCTCTCCTTCAAAGATCAACTGCTACTGAGCTACCTCTCATCTCTCTTAGTTTCCTAGAAAGAGTTATAAATCACTGGTGGTTAGGATATTGGGTTTTTGATGGTTTGAAGTGTTTACAGAGGGAAGGAAAATGGTGAGTTCCTTGCAAGTTTTGAGGATTACTTGCAGAACTAAGAAATGGAGAGGTGGAGAGATTTTGAGAGAGTATTCTTCGAATCTTTCCCGGTGTTTTTGTTGTGTTTTTTATTTTTTGTGTTTGAGGTGCAGAGGGCATGAAAAGTGGTGAATTCCTTTGCATGTTTTTGAAGATTACTTGCAGGATTATGGAAGGGAGAAGTAGAGAGAAATTTTCTTGGTAATTTCTGGTGTGTTGAACAAAAGAGAAATGGCCTCCTATTATAGGTAAAATCTAATGGTCCGAGTATTGGAGACACAGTGGACACAAGCTTTATCCGTAGAGGAAAAAATTAGGGTTTGCATCTCAGTCAACCTTGGAGATCACCATGCTGAACCATGCAGCGGAGGATATGGTGCAGGTCTGTTGCTTTCACCCTTCAATATTTATTCCAAAAGCTCTTTTATTTGTGTCATTAGAGAGAAGATAGAAATAGGTAATATGTAGTGACCTCACAAAATTGTCTTACAAGCAAAGCATCTTCAGTATTCTTTCAAATAATACAAGTGGCACATGGAATAAACAAAATGCATAATGCCTTCTACTTAACCATACGGGAACACCATTTTGGAACCTTCATAATTTTTTATCGCCTTTGATCCAAATGACAATATTTTGGGCCCAATAGAATTTTGAGATACATCACATGCCCATGCTAAAAGAAAATGCCACGGGAACAAACTTAGGAAATTCCAAGTTACAACATCAAATCTTCTCATGGCACCAAATAGAGATGTTGGACATTGGTGAATATTTATCCAAATGAAAAATTCTTGCACTTAAGAGAAAAATATTTAAGGCCCATAGGTGGATTCCAAGGATGTTTCATTAACACATGGAATAATGTCTCAAGACTTGGGATCACACTTTGCTTGTAATGAAAGACATTTGATTTCTTATTGAAAAAGACTTCTTGGATGCATGTAAATTCCAATGGTTGCATTTAGGGCCAAGATATGTCTTAGGGATACCTTGTCCTCTTTATGTAAACCCTAACTTCCACAATAAAAATAGACAACTTGCCAAATGAAGTGGTTTGTTAACAATGCACACATGATTGAAGTCTAAATATAAGTGCAAGATGATATGACATCTAAGGGGTAAAATTTGGGGTACAACACATTTCTTTCGCGGTAGTCTTGGATCAATCCCAGATCCATCTGACGTCGAAGGGCCTCTTGTACAAAAGAGCATCCCTGATTGTCTGTTGAACAGACAGGACAAGCATTGTAATCGTGCTGTGGCAGATTATAATACTGACTTTGTCTCGAATGCATCGTCACTAAGTTGACGTTCATTGCACAGATGTCATGGTTCTGTACAATGTTGGGATGTGCATGGGCCATGTTTACTTCATGAATTAGGTGATCCTGAATCCAGCCCAGATCCATTTGTTCTTGCAGAGCTGCTTGCACTACGGAACACCCTTGATTGTCCTTGGAGCAGATATCACACTGATGATAGTTGTGAGATGGCACATGATCGTACCCGCTCTGTCTGCAATGCATCCTCACCAGATTAGTTCCTAATAGGAGTACATCTTGAATTTGATAACTGCGGCTAGATTCTTCCTCTATTAAATTCACTACAGTCTTCTCATGTTACGGCAACGGGTTTGTCTGAACATTTAGATTAGTATCTTTGAAAGATAGGACCTCGTTCCTGACAAGCTTCGGTACATCAGACTTGAAGCTGAGACAATTCTCAATCTTATGTCCCAATCCTCCTTGATGGTAAGGGCAAGTTTGATCTGGTTTGAACCTAAAAGGTGAATTTTCTGGTACTGCGAGAGGAGTCCTGGTTTGGACGTGCCCCTTGGCCAGTAGAAGTGGAAATAACTGCGTACAACATTGGTATAGGGTCGAACCCTGATGATCGTGTCGTATGATTGTTGTTTTTGTACTGTGGACGGACCTGCTGAAAAGGTTGTTGTGGCCTTTGCTGATACTGTTGTTGACCTGGTTGGCTCTGAGCAACCAGAGGTTGATAAGATGGAGCTGGCGCTGGGTTGATAGCGGGAGTTACCGCTGCTACTGGTTGATACCTTCGCCTTTGCTTTCCCAGAGAGATATTACTAATATCTTGCTCTTTTTTTCTTTTGGAAAACACTACCATATCTCTTAGTACTTCTAGATGGCTCTACATCTTTGACCAATCGTCTTTCTCGGACTGCTTCTTCAAGGCGTACTCCCATGTTCACCATTTCAGCGAAGTCACTTGGCGCACTTGCAACCTTTCGGTCGTAATAAAATGAGCTCAGGGTTCTTAGGAAGATCTTTGTCATCTCCTTTTCCTCAAGAGGGGGGACAGATCTGAGCGGCAATTTCACACCATCTCTGAGCATACTCTTTGAAAGTTTCTTTGTCCTCTTGTAACATTTCTCTTAGCTGATCCCTATCTGATGCCATGTCCAAATTATATTTATACTGTTGAACAAAGGCAGCACCAAGATCTCTGAAAGTACTGATCTTGGTGCAGTTTAAACCCATGTACCATTTGAGTGCGTCACTGCTTGAACTATCTTAGAAGTATTGGATCAGTAGCTGTTGATTTTCTGTCTGAGTTGACATTTTTCGAGCGTATATCACCAGATGACTTTGAGGGCAAGAGTTGCGTTTGTATTTTTCGAAGTCAGGCACCTTGAATTTGTGCGGGATCTTTACATTAGGGACCAAACAAAGGTCAGCGGCGTCCTTTTCGAATAAGTCTTGACCACGAATGGCATGCAGTTCCTTCTGCATTTCCAAGAATTATTCTTGGAGCTCATTCATCCTTTCGTACATGTCTTCGTTTCCACCAGAAATTGTTTGTGGAATCTGTCCTTCAGGGATAGTGTGTATCATTGGTTATGGTATAGACATTATAGCAGTGACTCTTGGTGCTTCAGTGCCCTGAAGTTTGTAACCTTCAGGAGTTGCTGTTGTAACCCTTGCATCTTCACTTTCCCAAAGTTTGTAACCTTCAGGTCCAGCGGGTTCCTGCTACGACTTCTGGGTCTTCAGTGACCGGCGTGATGTATGCTGTAGGTATAAATTTGAGAGGCATTCCCTAGGGGCACCCCTTAGGCATGTTGTACCCAGAATCATATGTCTCCATTACGGGCGTGGATGTAATCTCCGAGATCACAGTCCTTTGTTGTTGCTGCTGAGATGCTGCCAGGGATTGCATATCACTGTGAAGTTTTTCCAAACTTTCCTTTAGAGCGTCAATTTCTTCTCTCAACTCTCTATTCTCTTCCTCGAGATCGTCCATTTTCTTTTGTCGATTGGCTCGAGTATTATATGAGTGAGACAGTTTGAATCTAGAATTATGACACATACGTGAGACTCAAGGATAAGAAAAATGCGTTATGTGAGAATGATGAATGATGAATGATGAATCAAAAAGAAACTTCATCAAATAGATTGCAAATATCATACAGTGGTGGGGTGGAGACCCCTTTTATTGAATTCGAAAGATTGCAGTAGTTTAAAAGGAAAAGTACAGTATTTTACAAAGCGCTGTAAGGAAAATGTCTAAACTCATGGATCCTGAGTCCTCTCTGAAGAGAGCTCAGATGTCGGTTCCTGTATTTTCCTTTACTTTGATCGGGGCTCTTTGGCCATTGTCGGGTCGTCAGTCCTTTGCCAAGTGAAAGTGTAGCGATCGATTTTAGACGCGGTTCTTAAGCGCTGGTCGCTCTCTGCGGTTGAGCTTAAAACTACAGGTCGATTCATTTTTTATCCTATTGTGAGCTAAATAAGGAAGGGAAATAGATGTCTCTAATTAACCCTGCTTGCATAATGAGTTTAAACAGCGGTCTGTTAGGTTACGGATGCTATCAATGTGGGGGGGCTTTTGTACTGGTTATTCGTATTTCGCCAATACGGTTCTTTCTTTCATTTTTCAAGGTAAAGGGTTTCTGGCGGGGAATAAGGATTAGGATGTTAGGACTGATGCTTTTGAATTACTGCTTTTAATTGATGGAGATATGGGATTTGGGTTTTTTGTTGATTGCGCTCGCTAAGATCTTTTCTTTCGATCTTATGCCTACGTATTCCTGTTTACCGAAACAGGGAAATCAGAGCGTTCGTAGTTCCTCCTATTCTATGGGAGGAAATTGGTTTTTGGTGTCTTGTTCAAAGCCCAAGACGTGAAGCGAAAGGTGATTTGTATCTTGTTCAAAGCCCAAGATGTGAAGCTAAAAGACCTCGACTTTAGAGAGAATTTGTCATCTCTAAAGAGGGGCGAAGGAGAATTACTTTAACTGGGATATGCGGATCCGAGCAATGCCATAATTTCCGAAGAAAGGGTTTTAACCTGAAGGAGAAGACTTTAACTCAGTGTAGAGCAATGCCATCTTTCCTTAGGAATTTCTCATGCTAAAAGAGGGACAGTGGCATGGATATAGATGATCCAGAGGCTTGCCGCTTACAGCGATTAGATGAAGGGAAAGGAGTTGTTGATGTTTGTGTACTGCGAACGAGGCACAGCTTTGATGCTAAAAGGTCGATTGGATCAACCAGTAGTTTTCTTATACAAAGCCTAAGAGGAGGCTAATTTCCGCTAGGAAAATCATTATACAAAGCCTAAGAGGAGGCTAATTTGTGTCTCGTATAAAGCCCGAGAGAGAGGCTAAAAGTTTTTGACCCGGTGGGGCATATCGTTATACAAAGCCTAAGAGGAGGCTAGCAAAGAGCTCGACTCTTGCTTAAGGGATTTATATCTCGTACGAGGCCCGAGATGGAGGCAAAAAAAGGGTGATTGACTCAATGAGGGAATCTTTTGTGTCTCATACAAAGCCTGAGAGAGAGGCTAAAAGGCTGTTTTGACTCCACTGGGGAGAATTTTGGTATCTCGTACGAAGCCCGAGATGGAGGCTATTGTAACTGTTTCAGTTGAGTGACAGATCCAATATACTGATTTAAAAGAGAAAATCAGTTTTTATATGAGTAACACTGTACACAGGGATTTAATTTGAGGATCAGGGATATTTCCTTTTCTTTGAGGAAACGGGAAATCCAAAGGGTATTGAGACTATCCGAGTCTGCGGGTTTCCTTCCTATTTAACGAAGGGTGCTTGACAATGTCTTTGAGACTCAAGGAAGTTAGACTGTCCAAGTCTAGAGTTTTATCTTTTGTACTATGCTTCGAGAAACAGTAGTAGACTCTATGAAAGGACTGTTCTATGAGGATGACTAGGTTCTGTTCCTATACCTCTAGGAGGTCGTCGGGACAATTTGTACGAAGCCCAAGAGGAGGCTGGAATCTTTTAAGAAGCCGACAGGTCCTTGTACGAAGCCCAAGAGGAGGCTATCATTCCCGGAGGAAGAGATCATTATACGAAGCCTAAGAGGAGGCTGTGAATACTTCTAAGAAGCCGTAGGGTCCTTGAATAATGCCCAAGAGGAGGTCGATGCTTTTAAGAAGCCTGTGGGTCTATCATCTCCTTTCCATTAGGAGAGATAACTCTTTTAAAGATAAAAACCACTGGTAAACGTGCGAGGTTTACTATCCAGCGACTTTAAGCTTTGAAAGAGGGTCCCTTAGTTAAGGTCCAAGATTATGACCGTAGTGGGTACCCAAACCCCGAGACATTCAAGGCAAGTTATCCACAAGGAATAGATCAAGTCTGGAAAGTTCGAGAATTTGGAAGAAACTCAAAGATGCCATTCACGGAGAATACATTCATCTTTGGGAATAGAGTTCCTTGACAATTCCTAAGGAGGACAGCCGAAGAGAAGACTGTATCTGGTGCTCCTATTGGGGATCTAGGCGTCTATTTCTACGAATAAGTGAAACGGCGTCACCTAGTTCTAGACGTAGTTGCCGGGGAAACTCGAAATATCTATACTATTATTACACAATAGATATGAGTTTATGAAAGGAGACTTACAGTGAGCAGCCCCATAATACAGTTTATAATATGAAAGCAGTAAATGAAAGCGATAACCACTTACTCGGTTGTAGTGCTTCCATGTTGTTTGGTTAGTTGTTCAACAAAGAAAGATTGAAAACAACAGTATATTCAAAATCAAAGGAGAAAGTGCTTTGAAAAAGAAAGATTTGGGGCTTACAGCTCAAGGAGAGGCCCAGGGTTTTATCAGTGAGCGCACTGTTTGAATTTGTACAGAGGGACTTATACAAGTGACTGGGGCCCAAAAAGGTTTTCTGTACAAAGGGATGGGTCTTACACTCTCTCAAGAGGCCCAACGTGTTTTAAAGGAAAAGAAATGGGTCTTACTACTCGAGGGTAGGCCCAGATGATTTTTCAAAAGGCGACGATCGCGCCGTTTGTTTTTTGACGGTATCGGGACTTATACAATAAGTGAGGCCCAAAAATGATTTGGTCAAAAAAAGGATTGGGTCTTACACTCTAATAGAGGCCCAAAGTGTTTTGAAAATGATTTATGAGGGTTGAATTAATCCAAAACCCTAATTTGTTTTCAAAAAATGTATTTAATTGAATAAAAATTCAATTAAATTGATCAAAAATTGTTTTACACATGGGAAACAAATTGTGATCTTGGATTAATGCTTCAAAAATTAAGTATTGACCTACAAAACAAATAGAAAGCATTAAAAGTTGCAAAATCATTGTGGAAATAATATTTCAAATGTTAAAAACAATTAAAATATTAATTCTTTGCAAAAATATCAATTATATAAAATAAATAATATTTTTGGGATTTTTTGGGAAAATAAAATATTTTAACATTTTTGTAAATTATTAAAAAAAGAGTCAACTCAAAATCATTAAAACTCAGAGAGAAATTAATTTTTGAATCAATTAAACAAAATCACAAAATTCAAATATTCAAATATATGAAAATGGCGCCAAGAACAACACCAAGAACACGCACGTTTTTCAGTTTGTCCAGATTTGCATTTTCCATCCAATCTCACTGAATACGTAATTATAACATGCAATCCACATATCATTATGCTCGCCTCAACCTCACGATCATGTCTATGTACTTTAATTTCATTTAAATTAAACACAAAACATGAAATCACGAAGAAACCTCAAGAACCCTAATTTCTGCATGAAGGCTAGGATTTTTTATACACGATTCAAACAATGCAATTAATTGAGGGAAAACATTACATGCATGATTATGAACATATGGCCAAATTATTGTGCGAGGAAATATGCATAGATTGAGAGATGCCCAAGTTTAGGCTTACCTCCAAGTCGTGACAGCAAGAGCAGATGTGATTTTGAGTTGGAGGTGTTACAGATAAGTTGTGATGATCTGGACAGCTTCCCTACACCATATGGAGTGTGTTTAAACACTTGGATTGAATTGAAATGGACTGGATCAGTTTATGGCATCTCAGCTGCAACTTCACTTCAAACTTGTGTGGATGGCAAGTGATTTTGAGATTTTGATGTTTCAGAAGTTATGTGAGTGTTTGATCAGCTCATATGTGATGTATGTGAGGTGTGTGAGTGATTGGTTTGTGCAGAATTGCTCTCAAACTCAAAACCCGATAGCTACCTTGCTAAGAAAGGCATTTTTGCAAAGAGAAAGAGATTTTGAGGAAAGCATCTGTTAGATGGCTTTGGTGTACTTAAACTGACCACAATTGAGCTCTATTTATAGTAGAGCAAGTTTGGTTTGCAAGGAATAGTGCATGGCAGCTGGTAAGTAGGTTCCCTCAATGTTGGCCAATGGAAATGAAAGTCTCCCCTAGCCATTGACTAGAGGTTAGGGCACAGAGCTTTGGTCCCCTTGGTCTTGGATAAGTCTTGACTAATTTCAGATGAGAATGGCTCAGTCCATGTCACCTTGATGGTTCCATTGAATGCCTCATTCCAAATTTGAAGTCTTGTCCCTATTTTGGCAATTCTAGGTTCAACATGCTATTCTTTGTTCCTTGGACCTTGGAGGCTTGACTCAGTGATTGTCCCCTTTGGATTCAATCCTCTGAGGTGTCTAAGTGGATTGGAGCAATTGCAATTGGCTGATTTTGGCAACTCGAGCCAAAGTGCAAATTCTGCCTTGCTTTGACAGATTTCAGCAAGGCAACATGCCAATGTTGTATCTCATGATGTAGGTTGAATTTGGCAATGTTCTTGGCCATTTTGGAAAGCTCTTACATGATACAACAACTGTTTGAATAAGTTTGGTTTTGATCTCTTTTGATTCCAAGTGAAAAATCCCCCTACATTTGGCAAAAAGTGAAGCAGAATTCTGACTTAGTGAAAATTTCACTAAGTGTTGGAAAAAGTGACATTTTCACTTTTCAGCCACTTTGATCATTCCATAACTCAAAATTCTTAATGAATTGGAATGACTCGTAGTTGAAGTTTTTGTAGGTGATAATGAGGGCTACAAATCCATCTTTGGATGAGAAAAAATGGCCTTGTGGTTTAGGAGTTATGGTCCTCCAAAGTTGGTACCTTTGCCACTTTATTTTTAACTTAAAAAAATTTCTAAGTTTTATGGTTACCCCTTTTACAAGTTATCTCACTTTTCTTGATTTTTCTTGATGAATGATGATTCAAATCATACATTAACATCATTTTAGGGTTAAAAATCCATTTTGGTGAAAAATCTCAAAAAGTCAAAGTTGACTTTTGTGCACAGTTTACTTTTTATCAGATGAATTCCAAATTGTGCAATTCTTCAGGAAATCATGTCCTTGACCTAAATCAAACTTGATGGACATGTTCCATGGGTGTCATAGGGTATATTCAATCATGTATTAGGGTTTGGGAGCATGTCTTGGTCAAAAGTCAAAGTTATAGTTGACTTTTCCCTTAAAACCCTAATTGTGGTGCAGATGAAAATGAAACTTGTTGCTCAAGCTTCTTGGATCAATCCATTGTTCCAAATGGATCAATATGGTGTATTAGAGACCCTCAAATCATCTCTTGATGTCTTGGCTCATGATTTGTCCCAAAAGTCAACTTAGGGGTGAATTAGGTCAAGAAACCCTAATTCCTGATTTTTTATGAATGCATCCCCTGAGGCAAAATTGACTTGATGCATGGGTTCATGAGGTTCCATGAAGTATATTAGGTCATGTTTTGGATCATTGCCTTGTGCCCAGATGAAAATTTCCATCTGGAGGCCCTGGTCGACCAAAACCCTAATTTGGTGACACTGTCGATCTTGAGACTTGATCCACCTAGAAGGGAGCAGCCTTGTGCTTAATCCTTGAAGTGGGAGTCATTTTTGATCCATTGTGGATGTTTGAGAGATTAGACAAGTTGAAGATCATGTCATTTCTTGATTGATCCTTTGTTTAAAGCTCAGAGAGGGCTTGAAACCCTAATTTTGATTGTATTGGATGCTCACCCATCTTTGGGGAGACTGATGAAGCATAAAGGTACATCCATATTGTGATGATGATTGACACAATGATGGGAATCTTAGTGGTCAAAATTTGGGGTATTACAGATGCCCCTATTTAATCTTCTTGGACCCGAAGGTATGAATGACGAAGGGATTCGAGCATTCGAGGTGCAAGAGGATTAAATATCGGAATATCCAAAATTTTGATGGTGGTTATGAATGGTAGCTTACACATTCATCTTCTTTAACTAAGCAATAATGCTTAGAAAAGGTAAACTTCCCCTCGATCCTGGTCTTCAGCCAAGGAACTGGTCTCAGTTTTCTTTTGAAATAAACCTCCCCTCGTTCTTGGTTTCCTACCAAGGAACTGGTCTTAGTTTCTGATTTAAACTTCCACTCGATCCTGGTTTCTTACCAAGGAACTGGTCTTAGTCTCTGATTTAAACTTCCCCTCGATCCTGGTTTCCTACCAAGGAACTTGGTCTTAGTTTCTTTTGTCAATAATTTTTACTGACAAGGGACGCTATTCGTAGCGGCTTTCCTTCAAACTTTTCGCCGAATTTTCCTGGGGAGATGCCATTTGAGTGGGAAAAGTTTTGATGTCAGACTTGCTGGGGAACCCAGTCGTCTGAGTTGTAGAGTTGTACAAACTTCTCTATTGGAGACGCCATTTGTTTCTACTGGGGAAAGCGAGTCTCTTGAGAGACTGTTTTCATTTGGAATCTTTCATCATACTTTTCTCAGGATCTTCCCGGAGAAACGCCATATGATGGGGTCCAATTTTGAGGTGTCGATGACCTTTTCATCAATGACTTTTCGGAGAAATACTGATGTACTGCCGAATCTCTGATCACGAGGCTTTCTCTGTGGATTTTCCTTAATCCGGGAAAGCAAGGATATCATCTTCAATGGCGAAGAGTGATGTTTATTGAGGGTTCTCTGATCTTTTAGAGGTTCAAGTTATCAAAGTGGCCAAGTGCCGACTTTGATCTAAAGATACACTGGTGGCGAGATTGTGCAGACGCAACACTTCCTGACGAGGAAAGAACTGACAAACTCGATTGAGAAAACTGTTTATCACTAGGGGACAAGACCGACTCAAGTGATAGTGATGCAATACGAAATGCGAACGCAAATAAAATGCATGAAGTATGTATGTTTATGCTGACAAAACAGACGCGACATACAGACTAATGGATGAACACAATCGAATACTCGGCCATCGCGGGGCGTATAGAGATATCGCTGGTTCAAGATAGCAATTCCACCTTGCTTAGGAGAGATAGTCCCGTTGGGAGCTATGTTGATCGAGCTTAAGAGATGAGAACTCGGCCGAGGATATCAGACGAAACAAGGTCTCTGACACAGTTGATCCCTTCATTCAGGCATACTGGCTTAGAAGGAGTACTTTGATTCTGCACTTTGAAGTTCGCTTACTTCGGGAGAAGCAATCGATGTTCTTCTGATGTTCAACAGTCAAAAGAAATTGCCATCTTTATTTTAAACTTCGAAAAAGTTTTAACAAGTAAATTCATTTTTGTTTTATTTCAAGAATCGATGATTAAGTTTAAACAACGTCGTTCTGTAAAGCTAAAACAAGCAAGAATTACAAACAAAAGCACAAGGGCTCAAATTTTATTGATAAGATGGAGATCAGCCAAACGCGTGATTCCAAAGAGTATATACAAAGTTAGAAAACGGTAATTTACAGGGAAAAGGGCTACGTTGAAACATAACGACCACTATCCTTCTACCAACATTGAATTCAGGACATCCTGAGCATCTGTCGAAGATGACCTTTGACTGGAGATTTCCTCCGATAGGTGGTGCTGTAACTACTTCTAGGGGACTTGCCTCTGTTGAACATAGTTACTTGTCATTATCCCTAATTTTTGCCTGGATTGTACTATGAGATTTCCAATCCATCGGGATGATTCTTTTTTTTCATGTCTCTAACTTTTACCTGGACCGCCCTTTCGGGTTTTCAATCCACCGAGACGTTTTTTTTTTTTAGTTTTAGGCGAAGTATTTCTTGACTACATCAACATTCGTGGGGTAGGCAAATTCCTCTCCGTCCATGGTGGCAAGTCTCAAGGCACCGCGTGAGAAAGCTTTCGTGACCACATAGGGGCCATCATAATTCGGGGTCCATTTGCCCCGAGAGTCAGTGAGAAATGATTGTATCTTCTTGAGCACGAGGTCTCCTTTCCTGAAAACACGAGGTCGGACCTTTTTGTCGAACGCCCTCTTCATTCTCTGTTGATACAACTGACCGTGGCATAGTGCCGTGATTCTCTTTTCTTCGATCAAGTTCAGTTCGTCGTGTCGACTTTGACACCATTAAGCTTCGTGAGCTTAGCTTCCATCAATACCCGGATTGATGGGATCTCTACTTCTATGGGGAGAACTGCCTCCATGCCATATATTAGAGAGAAAGGGGTAGCCCCTGTTGAAGTGCGGACAGATGTGCGATAACCATGAAGAGCAAAAGGTAACATCTTGTGCCAGTCTTTATAGGTTATAACCATCTTTTGAACGATCTTCTTGATGTTCTTGTTAGCCGCTTCTACCGCTCCGTTCATCTTGGGTCGGTAGCGAGATGAGTTATGGTGTTCAATCTTGAACTCTGCACACAACTCTTTCATCATCTTATTGTTCAAGTTAGATCCATTATCAGTAATGATCTCGCTTGGAACACCATAACGGCAGATGATATTGTTTTTGATAAATCGGACCACCATTTGTCGGGTTACATTGGTGAATGACGCTGCTTCGACCCACTTGGTGAAATAGTCAATGGCTACCAGGATGAACCGATGTCCGTTTGAAGCCTTGGGCTCAATCATACCAATCATGTCGATTCCCCATATGGAAAAAGGCCACGGGGAAGAAAGAACTTTGAGATGTGATGGCGGTACATGAATTTTGTCGGAGTATATCTGACACTTGTGACACCTCCTCATGTACTTATAGCATTTGGATTCCATTGTCAACCAATAGTACCCGGCCCTGAGAATTTTTCTCGCCATTGTGTGTCCGTTGGCATGAGTGCCAAAGGATCCTTCGTGAATTTCTTTCATGAGCATGTATGCTTCTGGTCTGTCGAAGCATCGGAGCAGGACCATGTCGAAGTTTCTCTTATAAAGAGTGTCACTGCTCAAGAAGCAGTTTCCAGCCAATCTTCTGAGGGTTTTCCTGTCTTTTCTGAGTGCCCCAGATGGGTACTCTTGTTTCTGAAGGAAGCATTTGATATCGTGATACCAAGGTCTGTCGTCTATGACTGCTTCAATCGCGAAGATGTAAGCGGGTCATTCAAGGTGCATGATGTCGATCTTAGGTACGTCATTCCATCGTCCTACACTAATCATGGAAGAGAGGGTGGCTAATGCATCAGCCATGTGATTCTCATCACGAGGGATGTGATGAAAGTCGATTCTGTTGAAGAAGGGTAACAACCTCCTTGCATAGTCTTTGTAAGGAATCAATCCTGATTGGTATGTGTTCCAATCTCCTTTTATCTGGTTAATAACCAGCGCTGAGTCGCCGTATACGTCCAAGTTTTTGATCCTTAAATCAATCGCTTCTTCGAGACCCATGATACATGCTTCGTATTCGGCCTCATTGTCCGTACATTTGAACGTAATTCGAGCGGTGAAAGGAATGTGGGAACCCTGAGGGGTAACAATGATTGCCCCAATTCCGTTTCCATAATGATTGACTGCTCCGTCAAAGATAAGTCCCCACTGGGAACCTGGTTCTGGCCCTTCACTGGGTAACGGTTCATCGCAATCTTTCATCTTTAGATACATGACATCTTCGTCTGGGAAGTAAAACCCGATTGATTCCTGATCGTCAATCGGTTGATGAGCCAAATGATCGGCTAAAATACTTCCTTTAACGGCTTTCTGAGCATGTTACTCTATGTCATATTCTGATAGTAACATCTGCCAACGGGCAATCCTTCCCGTGAGAGCAGGTTTTTCGAAAATGTACTTGATTGGATCCATTTCGGAGACCAACCAAGTAGTATGACGAATCATGTACTGGCGAAGACGTTTGGCTGCCCAAGCCAAAGTGCAACAAGTTTTCTCGAGCATCGTGTACCGAGTTTCACAGTTGGTGAATTTCTTGCTTAGATAGTAAATGGCAGACTCTTTCCTTTTAGTTTCGTCGTGTTGGCCAAGTACACATCCCATTGAGTCCTCTAGGACTGTGAGGTAAATGATTAGTGGTCTTCCTTCCACTGGAGGTGATAGAATCAGAGGATTCAACAGGTATTCCTTTATACTGTCGAAGGCGGTTTGGCAATCTTCTGACCAAACGCAATCCTGGTTCTTTTTGAGTAATTTAAAGACCGGCGCGCATGTGGCGGTCATAAGGAATATGAATCTGGAGATGTAGTTCAAACGTCCCAAGAATCCTCTGACTTGTTTTTCAGTTTTCGGAGAAGGCATTTCTTGAATGGCCTTGACCTTGTCAGGATCAACTTCAATTCCTTTCTGGCTGACGATGAACCCTAGCAGTTTCCCTGAACGGACACCGAAGGTGCACTTGTTGGGATTCAAGCGGAGCTTGAATTTTCTTAGACGTTCGAACAATTTTGACAGATGTTCAACGTGCTCATCCTCTGTTCTTTATTTTGCAATCAAATCATCGACATATACCTCGATTTCTTTGTGTATCATGTCATGAAACAGAGTAGTCATGGCACTTTGATAGGTTGCCCCGGCGTTCTTCAAACCGAACGACATTACCTTGTAACAAAAGGTACCCCATGGGGTAATAAACGAAGTTTTATCCATGTCTTTCGGCGCCATTTTGATCTGGTTATAGCCCGAGAATCCATCCATGAAGGAGAATACTTTGAACTTTGCGGTGCTGTCTACCAGCATGTCAATGTGTGGTAAAGGAAAGTCGTCCTTTGGACTTGCCTTGTTTAGATCTCTGTAATCAACACACATTCTGACCTTTCCATCCTTTTTGGGAACGGGTACGATGTTGGCTAACCATTGAGGATATTCAGATGTAGCGAGGAAACCCGCGTCGATCTGTTTCTGAACCTCCTCCTTGATTTTGATGGCCATGTCCGGGTGAGTCCGTCTCAACCTTTGCTTTACTGGCGGACATTCCGATCTTAGCGGTAAGTGATGTTCCACGATGCTGGTATCCAACCCTGGCATATCCTGATAGGACCAAGCGAATACATCGGGGAATTCTTTGAGAAGCTTTATCAAACCCTCTCTGGTAGTTGGACTGAGCAGTGCTCCGATCCTGATTTCTTTTCTCTCTTTTTCTGAACCCAAGTTTACCGTTTCCAACGGTTCTTTGTGAGGTTCAATGGACCTTTCCTCTTGTCTGAGTAGTCGGGAGATCTCTTCTGGAATTTCGTTGTCATTTTCTTCTTCAGCCTCGAATACCGGGAACTCAAAGTTGGTAGAAGGCATCGGATCGTATGTTTCAACGGGGTACAAAACAAGCAATCTGCATGACGTGATGATTCGTGTTTAGAAGAGATAGAGGAAATGCAAGTGTGTGCAGTGTTTTTATTTTACTGCTTGTTTTTATTTTTGAATGTTTTTTTAGGATTACCATTTTCTGAAAAAGCAAAAAGAGAAAACAGCAATTAATGCGGAAATTACAGAACGACGTTATTTTATTAATGAACAAGTCGAATCTTGAAACTACAGCCCTATAAAACAAAACTCTGTCGCTTTGGGCAAAGCGAAGAGGGAAATTTACAGAAAGCGAGCCCTATCAAAACATCCGTTTCACCTGGGCAGGGTGAAAGGTTAAAGATGGCAATTACTTTGACTGACGAACGACCTTCGGAACCTCGACGACAACCCATTGGTGGCGAACTCCTCGGTGAATCACAAAGTCTGGCACCTTCCTTGATTTGTCTTCAGAAATGAAGCTGATTTCTGGTGGAGCAGGATCATTGGAATCTGTTTCCCAGGCAGAATTGTCGTAGGAGGATTCCCCTGTTGCATTTTGCATAGCATTTGTGCTCTCAGCTGTATCTCCCCATCCATTTGGCTGAATATCTTTGAGCCTGATACGAGAGCTCTCAGGAGTGGTGTACTTGACCATAAAGTCCTATTTTCCACTTGGTTGTCCCAAAGTGTCCCAAATTTCTTTGGAACTGGAGAAGTCATCCCTCTCGATGACGTTGACCTCAGGAAAAGCATAGTTGATGAATTCAAGTCCTGCAAACGTTGCGAATTCATCTTCATGTTGAGTAGTTTCCGAATGACCTGAGTGTTGATCCCATGACATGGCGGGGACACAGGTATTCTGTTCAATAATGGTCAGCTGAGTTTCATTACTCGGCTGACTTTCTTGCCCCAAGTTTCCTGGGTAAGGCTGCCACATTGGCAGACCATCCATCGGGCCATAGTAATTGTGATCAAAGTTTTCTTTCATCAGAGTGTCTTCCTCTAATGAATTTGGCGGAGCACGGCATCCTTCCGAATCACAATCTCCGTAGATCATTTCGACATCTGATTTTGGTATAAATCTCGGACTTTCTGGAGGAAAGCAAAAAGGCATAGGCACCTCTTCCTGAGACATATAGCCGTCCTTGTTAAGGTAAGACTTCCACTCTTCATCCGTGTCAGAGGGATCTTCCTCATTGATAGCATGAACTGTCTGAGACACTGGGTAAAGAAAACCTCCACTGTGGAAGAAGTTTTGAAGGGGATGAAGACTTTCATCGTTGGCGGCCGTCTGGGTACAGGTTGCAGAAAAACCAAGACCCTTCTTTGTTTTATTGTCAATAGGAATGACAAGTCGTCCCCATCCTGTCGTATCGGTACTCTCGACCGCTTTGATAGCATCTTTGTATAAAGAAATTGAAGTTCCTTCTTCAGATTGATCGTCCTTGCTCACCGATAGCGCTTGGAACTGAGTTCCAATAATCTCCTCGGGTTCCACACAAGTAGATGATGATAGGTTACTCACAAGCAAGGCTTGTTCCCCACAAACTGTGACAAGTTGATCGTTCTTGATGAACTTTAGCTTTTGGTGGAGGGTTGAAGTAACCGCTCCAGCCTGATGTATCCAAGGTCTTCCTAATAAACAACTGTATGTTGCCCGGATGTCCATGACCTGGAAAGTGATTTGGAAAGTGTGAGGACCAATAGTTATGGGAAGATCAACTTCGTCGATAACTATTTTTCTGGATCCGTCGAATGCTTTGACGATGACCTCGCAGACTCTCATCGGAGGGCCCTTAAATGATAATTGCGTCAAAGTGGACTTCGGCATAACATTCAGGGCTGACCCTATGTCTACCAGTACGTTGGCTAAAGCATCGCCCTGGCAGTTAACTGTAATGTTGAGCGCGATGTTATGACGGCGACCCTCTTCAGGTAACTCCTCATCACTAAATCCCAAATTATTGCAGGAAGTGATGTTAGAGACAATGCTATCGAATTGTCTGATTGTTACATCCTGTTCCACAAAGGCTTGCTCCAAGACTTTCTGTAGAGCCTCTCTGTGTGCTTCTGAACTGAGTAACAGTGATAATACTGAGATCTTTGAAGGAGTCTGTAACAGTTGATCGACAATGTTATATTCACTCCTTTGGATGAGCTTTAGCATCTCATCTTTGTCTTTTGAAAAGTCGGGATTACCAGATTGACTGACTGGTGGATCAGGAATTTCTGCCTGAAGTTCCTTTTCTTTGTTGGATTCTCCAACCCCTCGGTTGAAGATTCGACCGCTCCGTGTTACACGACTGATGTCTACAATATTCACGACGGAGGGTAATGGAATTTCCTTTCCATTCTCGATTATTGTTGCACCATATTTGTAAGGGATTGCCTTAGCTGATTCATACGGTAGTGGCCCTGACAGATAGATGACTATGGGAACCTTCTGATTTTTCTGACCATCATAAGTAACCTTGATCCGTTCCCGGTTGGGAACTCTAGATTCGTCAAGTAGAGGGACGATGGCAAAAACATCCCTGATCTGGTGATGACCAGAGATCGTGACAACATCCTCAACATGATCGGCAAGGTAGTTCGGCGACCAAATGATGGGTCCTGAACCTGGATATGGACGAATTTCTCCGTGATCGATCTGACCCTGAAGAGATGCTCTCACAAGGTAACACCCTTGGTTACTTTCCAAACAGACGCTACAACTGTCATAGTTGTGTGGTGGCACCTGGCCACGCCCACTTTGAATACAATGTAACCTTACTAGGTTACCTTCCATTGATCGGACATCCTGACTTTGACGACGAGTAGGATTCCCGTTATTGATACTAATCTGCTGAGTATCTTCGTCCATATATATTGGCATCCACCAGTGATTTAATAAGTGTTGAAGTGCCTCTTGGACAAGGGTACAACCTCGATCGTTTTCGCAACCCGCTTTACAGTTTTGATAATCATGTGATATTAAGAATCCGAGTCGGACCTGCTCAGCATGTAACTCTACCAGGTTGGTATTCATCACACGAATGACAAAGATTTGAACCATGTTGATTTGATAGGATTTCCTATCATGGTAGTCTTGGATCCATCCAAGATCCATCTGACCCTGGAGGGCCTCTTGTATGAAAGAGCATCCCTGTTTGTTTACCGAGCAAATCAGACAGGAACTGTAATCGTGCCGCGGCAGATTATGATACTGGCTTTGCCTTGAGTGCATCGCCACCAAGTTGACATTCATCACATGGATGTCGTGGTTTTGAATGACGTTGGAATTCGTGTAAACCATGTTAACTCCACGAACTCGGTGCTCTTGGATCCATCCAAGATCCATTTGTTCCTGTAGAGCTGCTTGCACCACAGAACATCCCTGGTTGTCTTTAGAGCAGATATCACACTGGTGATAGTTATGAGGTGGCACATGGCCATATCCACTCTGTCTACAATGCATCTTGACCAGATTGGTCCCCAATAAGAGTACATCGTGAATTTGATAGACATTGTTAGTCTCTTTCTCAATCAAATTGACTGCAGCCTTCTCATGTTGAGGCAGCGGGTTCGTAAGAACATTGGGATTCGTATCTTTGAAAGATAAGAGCCCGCTCCTAACAAGCTTTTGCACGTCGGATTTGAAATTGAGACAAGTCTTAATGTTATGCCCTGAACCTCCTTGATGATAAGGGCATGTTTGATCCGCTTTAAACCAAAAAGGCGGATTTTCCAGTACTGTAAGAGGAGACTTAGTCTGGATGTGCCCCTTAGCCAGCAGTAACGGAAACAGCTCTGCGTACGTTACGGGTATAGGATCAAATCCTGGTGGCCGTGTTGTACGGTTGTTGTTATATGGAGGATGAGCCTGCTGAAGATGCTGTTGTGTCCTTTGTTGATCAGGCTGGCTCTACGCAACCTGAGGTTGATACATAGGAACAGGCGCGGGGCCGATAGCAGGAGTAACAGCTGCTACTGGCTGATAACGACGCCTTTGCTTTCCGAGAGAGATATTCCCAATATCTTGCTCTTTTTTCTTAGGGAGAGCACTACCATATTTTTTAGTACCGCTCGTCGATCCAGTGTCTTTTACCAAACGTCCTTCTCGGACGGCTTCCTCAAGACGTACACCCATGCCGACCATTTCGGTGAAATCACTGGGCGCACTGGCAACCATTCTGTCATAGTAAAATGAGCTTAAGGTCTTTAAGAAGATTTTTGTCATCTCTTTTTCCTCAAGAGGTGGACAAATTTGAGCGGAAATTTCACACCACCTTTGAGCATACTCCTTAAAGGTTTCCTTTTCCTTTTGCGACATTGATCTGAGTTTATCTTTGTCGGGTGCCATGTCCAAATTGTACTTGTATTATTGGACGAAGGCGGTACCAAGATCTCTGAATGTACTGATCGTAGTACGGTTTAAACCCATGTACCATTTGAGTGCGGCACCGGTCAAACTATCCTGGAAGTAGTGAATCAGCAGGTCCTGATTCTCCGTCTGGGCTGACATCCGCCGAGCGTACATCACCAGATGGCTCTGAGGGCAAGAGTTACCCTTGTATTTTTCAAAGTCGGGCACTTGGAACTTGTGCGGGACTTTCACATTTGGGACCAAGCAGAGGTCTGCGGCGTCCTTTCCAAAAAGATCCTGATCGCGAATGGCTTGCAGCTCTTTCTGCATTTCCAAGAACTGCTCCTGGAATTCATCCATTCTGTCAAACATAGTTTCCTTCTTACCAGAAGGTGTCTGTGGAATCTGTCCTTCCGGGACAGTGTGCACCACAGGGGGTGGTACCGTGACTACGGCAGTAAGTCTTGGCGCCTTCCGAAGTTTGTAACCTTCAGGAGTCTTCAGTATGCCCCTGGCATCTTTGCTTTCCCGAAGTTTGTAACCTTCAAGCCCAGCGGCTTCTGTTGCGATTCCCTGATCTTCAGTGATCGGCGGAACATATCCTTCCGGGATATAGTTAACAGGCATGCCCCAAGGATGATCTTTCGGTATCTGATACCTAGGATCATACTTTTCTATGATGGGCATTGAGGTGATCTCTGAGATCACAGTTCTTTGTAGCTGAGCTTCTGCCATGGCTTGCATGTCGTTACGAAGCTTTCTCATATCCTCTCTCAAAGTGTCGATCTCTTCTTTTAACTCTCTGTTTTCTTCCTCAAGATCATCCATCTTTTTCTGACGATTGGCCCGAGTATTATATGAATGAGACAGTTTGACTCTAGAATCGAGACACAAATGTGAGATTCGTAGGTAAGGAGAATACGCGATGTGAGAATGATGAATGCAATGATTATATTAATTGTTTTTAGGTTTAATTAAAATAAACTTCGATAATTAGATTGCAAATATCAAACAGTGGGGAAACCCCTTTTTATTGAAATTCAAAGGATTACAGAAATGTAAATACAGTAGATTACAAAGTACAGAAACAGAAACCTAAACTAATGGGTCCATAGTCCTCTCTGAGGAGAAACCGGGTGCTGATTCTGATATCTTCCTTTTCTTTGACCGGGGCTCTTGGGCCGTTGTCGGGTTGTCATTCCTTTGCCAAGTGAAAGGAGTGAGCAAATTCCTTTGGTCATCTTGATTCTCTACAGCATGCTGCTCCAAAATTTCAATCAGGGCATCTTTCTCTTTTAGTAGTTGTTGTATTTGGATACACTCTACGTCGAGGGTGCGGTACTTGTTCTTCCAAGATCTTCTTTCCTTTTGAACTTTGTTGAGAGTAACCTGAAGCTTTTCAGTTTCTGTCATGAAGTACATGACAATTTCCCTCGGCAGAAGAATTTCGTAACGAGGATAAGGCATCTTTAGCTTGAGAGCTATAGTTTGTACCCAATAGAGATAAGGCTCCACCGAGACACAGTTCGGTTTTCCCAGAGACTCTCGTCCTTTCTTATGAACATGTTTCCAAGCTTGCACTATTTCCATCTTTAGTGCTTTGTCACTTTCTCCTTCTTTGAAGAAAAGACCTTCCAGATGAACACCCAGTGGGATGTGTCTCATCGGGTATCCAAATTGACGAAGAACCAATATCGGATGATAGTTGATTCCTCCTTTAGTTCCTATGAGGGGTACGCTGGGGAAGTTTCCACAACGGTCAATGATTCTGATTCCCTCATAAATCCTATTACACCAATCTATATCAGAGTTGGTGAGGGACATGATCTTCTGCGACCAACGTAAGACACTCTTGCAATCCCAAAAAGCAGCAGACTTGGGCAAGTGCGAGATAAACCATTTGTAGAGCAAAAGTACACAGCATGTGATCTCCCCTCCGCTGTACAAATTTCCCAAGTGTACAGAATGATACGCATCTGCGAGCAAAGTCGGCACAGGGTTTCCAATGAGAAAAACCTTAATAGCGTTGATATCGACGAAATTATTGATGTTGGGAAACAAAAATAACCCGTAGGTGAGCAAGACAAAGATGCTTTCAAAAGCAGTCCCGTTCCCTATACTAGCGAAGTACAGAGCTTTCTTTGTCAAGAACTGGGCTGGCAAACCTTGGATGCCACCCCTAGTGGTCATGTGAGTCCTGACCTCAGACTCGTCCAAATGAATTTCTCTTGCAATAGTCTGATTCTTTGGAATTTCTTCCAGTCCAGAAAATGGAGCTCGATCTGTGATATGTAAATCAGTGAGATGAGAATACTCCTCCAGTGTTGGTGCCAGCTGGTAATCCGAGAATGTGAAACAATGATAAACCGGATCGTAGAACTGAATGAGCGCGTCCATGATCCCCTTAATCACATGGACTCTTAACAGTGGTAGCAAACCACCGTGCTTGGCTCTGAAAGCCTTTGGGTTAACGATCATCCTCGCTAACTTTCTCAAATCCCCTAGTTTTGGAACCTTGAAGGTATACTGGTGAGTTCTCCTTCTACCGAAATCCATTGGCGTAATCTTTTTCTCTGATATTTGCAATCACAGTCTTAGTTTAATTTGAAAAACAGAGAGACTAGAAGAGAAAGTTTTTTGAATGTTTTAATGTTTTATTAAATGAATGCATGAATGCAGCACACAAAAACATAGAAAAAACATGGGGTCAGAGGGTCGTTGTCATGAAGTCAAGGCTCTACCCATCCCCAAAGGTTTATACTAGGGTGATTTTTGTACCTGTACTCATTATCATCAGCTCCTCCCAGGAAGGCAGACAACAAGCGAATCGCCAGCGAATTGTGTGCAATCTTAGAGTAAGTGTTATTCACCGAGAATAGATCACCAGCCTCAAATGAGGGTAGTATCGCGTAACAGCTATTTCCGATAGCTTCCGCACTACGAAAAAGGTTGGCTTTTCTTAAGTGTATACTCAATCTCACCACATGCGGCATCACACGCATTCCCAGTAGCAGAAAAATAAACACGTATAGCAATTAGGAAAAGCAGTATATATATTTGTCCTAATCATCCTAGACTTATAAAGCTATGAATCTTAAGTTCCTGATAGAAATGGGTTCCCCGACGGAAGCCCCAATCTGTGGTTCCCTGCCTAAGAGATTGACCAGCATAGGTCAATCTTTCTCTTCGGTAGAGTTCCCATTTTCCGTAGAAAACGGGGATGATGCCCTAAGGCAGAAAAGGAGACTCCCCAGCAGAGTCGCCATTTGTGTAATTTTTCACACAAGAGAAGTAGAAAGTCAGTGAACGGCCCCACGGTGGGCACCACTTTTCTGTAGCGAGCGATTTTGGACGCGGTTCTTAAGCGCTGGTCGCTCTCTGCGGTTGAGCTTAAAACTACAGGTCGATTCATTTTTTATCCTATTGTGAGATGAATAAGGAAGGGAAATAGATGTCTCCAATTAACCCTGCTTGCATACTGAGTTTAAACAGCGGTCTGTTAGGTTACGGATGCTATCAATGTGGGGGGCTTTTGTACTGGTTATTCGTATTTCGCCAATACGGTTCTTTCTTTCTTTTTTCTAGGTAAAGGGTTTCTGGCGGGGAATAAGGATTAGGATGTTAGGACTGATGCTTTTGAATTACTGCTTTTAATTGATGGAGATATGGGATTTACGTTTTTTGTTGATTGCGCTTGCTAAGATCTTTTCTTTCGATCTTATGCCTACGTATTCCCGTTTACCGAAACAGGGAAATCAGAGCGTTCGTAGTTCCTCCTATAGAATAGGAGGAAATTGGTTTTTGGTGTCTTGTTCAAAGCCCAAGACGTGAAGCGAAAGGTGATTTGTATCTTGTTCAAAGCCCAAGATGTGAAGCTAAAAGACCTCGACTTTAGAGAGAATTTGTCATCTCTAAAGAGGGGAGAAGGAGAATTACTTTAATTGGGATACGCGGATCCGAGCAATGCCATAATTTCCGAAGAAAGGGTTTTAACCTGAAGGAGAAGACTTTAACTCAGTGTAGCGCAATGCCATCTTTCCTTAGGAATTTCTCATGCTAAAAGAGGGACAGTGGCATGGATATAGATGATCCAGAGGCTTGCCGCTTACAGCGATTAGATGAAGGGAAAGGAGTTGTTGATGTTTGTGTACTGCGAACGAGGCACAACTTTGATGCTAAAAGGTCGATTGGATCAACCAGTGGTTTTCTTATACAAAGCCTAAGAGGAGGCTAATTTCTTCTAGGAAAATCATTATACAAAGCCTAAGAGGAGGCTAATTTGTGTCTCGTATAAAGCCCGAGAGAGAGGCTAAAAGTTTTTGACCCGGTGGGGCATATCGTTATACAAAGCCTAAGAGGAGGCTAGCAAAGAGCTCGACTCTTGCTTAAGGGATTTATATCTCGTACGAGGCCCGAGATGGAGGCAAAAAACGGGTGATTGACTCAACGAGGGAATCTTTTGTGTCTCATACAAAGCCTGAGAGAGAGGCTAAAAGGCTGTTTTGACTCCACTGGGGAGAATTTTGGTATCTCGTACGAAGCCCGAGATGGAGGCTATTGTAACTGTTTCAGTTGAGTGACAGATCCAATATACTGATTTAAAAGAGAAAATCAGTTCTTATATGAGTAACACTGTACACAGGGATTTAATTTGAGGATCAGGGATATTTCCTTTTCTTTGAGGAAACGGGAAATCCAAAGGGTATTGAGACTATCCGAATCTGCGGGTTTCCTTCCTATTTAACGAAGGGTGCTTGAGAATGTCTTTGAGACTCAAGGAAGTTAGACTGTCCAAGTCTAGAGTTTTATCTTTTGTACTATGCTTCGAGAAACAGTAGTAGACTCTATGAAAGGACTGTTCTATGAGGATGACTAGGTTCTGTTCCTATACCTCTAGGAGGTCGTCGGGACAATTTGTACGAAGCCCAAGAGGAGGCTAGAATCTTTTAAGAAGCCGACGGGTCCTTGTACGAAGCCCAAGAGGAGGCTATCATTCCTGGAGGAAGAGATCATTATACGAAGCCTAAGAGGAGGCTGTGAATACTTCTAAGAAGCCGTAGGGTCCTTGAATAATGCCCAAGAGGAGGCCGGTGCTTTTAAGAAGCCTGTGGGTCTATCATCTCCTTTCCATTAGGAGAGATAACTCTTTTAAAGATAAAAACCACTGGTAAACGTGTGAGGTTTACTATCCAGCGACTTTAAGCTTTGAAAGAGGGTCCCTTAGTTAAGGTCCAAGATTATGACCGTAGTGGGTACCCAAACCCCGAGACATTCAAGGCAAGCTATCCACAAGGAATAGATCAAGTCAGGAAAGTTCAAGAATTTGGAAGAAACTCAAAGATGCCATTCACGGAGAATACATTCATCTTTGGGAATAAAGTTCCTTGACAATTCCTAAGGAGGACAGCCGGAGAGAAGACTGTATCTGGTGCTCCTATTGGGGATCTAGGCGTCTATTTCTACGAATAAGTGAAACGGCGTCACCTAGTTCTAGACGTAGTTGCCGGGGAAACTCGAAATATCTATACTATTATTACACAGTAGATATGAGTTTATGAAAGGAGACTTACAGTGAGCAGCCCCACAATACAGTTTATAATATGAAAGCAGTAAATGAAAGCGATAACCACTTACTCGGTTATAGTGCTTCCATGCTGTTTGGTTAGTTGTTCAACAAAGAAAGATTGAAAACAACAGTATATTCAAAATCAAAGGAGAAAGTGCTTTGAAAAAGAAATATTTGGGGCTTACAGCTCAAGGAGAGGCCCAGGGTTTTATCAGTGAGCGCACTGTTTGAATTTGTACAGAGGGACTTATACAAGTGACTGGGGGCCCAAAAAGGTTTTCTGTACAAAGGGATGGGTCTTACACTCTCTCAAGAGGCCCAAAGTGTTTTAAAGGAAAAGAAATGGGTCTTACTACTCGAGGGTAGGCCCAGATGATTTTTGAAAAGGCGACGATCGCGCCGTTTGTTTTTTGACGGTATCGGGACTTATACAATAAGTGAGGCCCAAAAATGATTTGGTCAAAAAAAGTATTGGGTCTTACACTCTAATAGAGGCCCAAAGTGTTTTGAAAATGATTTCTGAGGGTTGAATTAATCCAAAACCCTAATTTCTTTTCAAAAAATGTATTTAATTGAATAAAAATTCAATTAAATTGATCAAAAATTGTTTTACACATGGGAAACAAATTGTGATCTTGGATTAATGCTTCAAAAATTAAGTATTGACCTACAAAACAAATAGAAAGCATTAAAAGTTGCAAAATCATTGTGGAAATAATATTTCAAATGTTAAAAACAATTAAAATATTAATTCTTTGCAAAAATATCAATTATATAAAATAAATAATATTTTTGGGATTTTTTGGGAAAATAAAATATTTTAACATTTTTGTGAATTATTAAAAAAAGAATCAACTCAAAATCATTAAAACTCAGAGAAAAATTAATTTTTGAATCAATTAAACAAAATCACAAAATTCAAATATTCAAATATATGAAAATGGCGCCAAGAACAACACCAAGAACACGCGCGTTTTTCAGTTTGTCCAGATTTGCATTTTCCATCCAATCTCACTGAATACGTAATTATAACATGCAATCCACATATCATTATGCTCGCCTCAACCTCACGATCATGTCTATGTACTTTAATTTCATTTAAATTAAACACAAAACATGAAATCACGAAGAAACCTCAAGAACCCTAATTTCTGCATGAAGGCTAGGATTTTTGATACACGATTCAAACAATGCAATTAATTGAGGGAAAACATTCCATGCATGATTATGAACATATGGCCAAATTATTGTCCGAGGAAATATGCATAGATTGAGAGATGCCCAAGTTTAGGCTTACCTCCAAGTCGTGACAGCAAGAGCAGATGTGATTTTGAGTTGGAGGTGTTACAGACAAGTTGTGATGATCTGGACAGCTTCCCTACACCATATGGAGTGTGTTTGAACACTTGGATTGAATTGAAATGGACTGGATCAGTTTATGGCATCTCAGCTGCAACTTCACTTCAAACTTGTGTGGATGGCAAGTGATTTTGAGATTTTGATGTTCAGAAGTTATGTGATTGTTTGATCAGCTCATATGTGATGTATGTGAGGTGTGTGAGTGATTGGTTTGTGCAGAATTGCTCTCAAACTCAAAACCCGATAGCTACTTTGCTAAGAAAGGCATTTTTGCCAAGAGAAAGATATTTTGAGGAAAGCATCTGTTAGATGGCTTTGGTGTACTTAAACTGACCACAATTGAGCTCTATTTATAGTAGAGCAAGTTTGTTTTGCAAGGAATAGTGCATGGCAGCTGGTAAGTAGGTTCCCTCAATGTTGACCAATGGAAATGAAAGTCTCCTCTAGCCATTGACTAGAGGTTAGGGCACAGAGCTTTGGTCCCCTTGGTCTTGGATAAGTCTTGACTGATTTCAGATGAGAATGGCTCAGTCCATGCCACCTTGATGGTTCCATTGAATGCCTCATTCCAAATTTGAAGTCTTGTCCCTATTTTGGCAATTCTAGGTTCAACATGCTATGCTTTGTTCCTTGGACCTTGGAGGCTTGGCTCAGTGATTGTCCCCTTTGGATTCAATCCTCTGAGGTGTCCAAGTGGATTGGAGCAATTGCAATTGGATGATTTTGTCAAATCGAGCCAAAGTGCAAATTCTGCCTTGCTTTGACAGATTTCAGCAAGGCAACTTGCCAATGTTGTATCTCATGATGTAGGTTGAATTTGGCAATGTTCTTGGCCATTTTGGAAAGCTCTTACATGATACAACAACTGTTTGAACAAGTTTGGTTTTGATCTCTTTTGATTCCAAGTGAAAAATCCCCCTACATTTGGCAAAAAGTGAAGCAGAATTCTGACTTAGTGAAAATTTCACTAAGTGTTGGAAAAAGTGACATTTTCACTTTTCAGCCACTTTGATCATTCCATAACTCAAAATCCTTAATGAATTGGAATGACTTGTAGTTGAAGTTTTTGTAGGTGATAATGAGGGCTACAAATCCATCTTTGGATGAGAAAAAATGGCCTTGTGGTTTAGGAGTTATGGTCCTCCAAAGTTGGTACCTTTGCCACTTTATTTTTAACTTAGAAAAATTTCTAAGTTTTATGGTTACCCCTTTTACAAGTTATCTCACTTTTCTTGATTTTTCTTGATGAATGATGATTCAAATCATACATAAACATCATTTTAGGGTTAAAAATCCATTTTGGTGAAAAATCTCAAAAAGTCAAAGTTGACTTTTGTTCACAGTTGACTTTTTATCAGATGAATTCCAAACTGTGCAATTCTTCAGGAAATCATGTCCTTGACCTAAATCAAACTTGATGTACATGTTCCATGGGTGTCATAGGGTATATTCAATCATGTATTAGGGTTTGGGAGCATGTCTTGGTCAAAAGTCAAAGTTATAGTTGACTTTTCCCTTAAAACCCTAATTGTGGTGCAGATGAAAATGAAAATTGTTGCTCAAGCTTCTTGGATCAATCCATTGTTCCAAATGGATCAATATGGTGTATTAGAGACCCTCAAATCATCTCTTGAGGTCTTGGCTCATGATTTGTCCCAAAAGTCAACTTAGGGGTGAATTAGGTCAAGAAACCCTAATTCCTGATTTTTGATGAATGCATCCCCTGAGGCAAAATTGACTTGATGCATGGGTTCATGAGGTTCCATGAAGTATATTAGGTCATGTTTTGGATCATTGCCGTGTGCCCAGATGAAAATTTCCATCTAGAGGCCCTGGTCGACCAAAACCCTAATTTGGTGACACTGTCGTTCTTGAGACTTGATCCACCTAGAAGGGAGCAGCCTTGTGCTTAATCCTTGAAGTGGGAGTCCTTTTTGATCCATTGTGGATGTTTGAGAGATTAGACAAGTTGAAGATCATGTCATTTCTTGATTGATCCTTTGTCTAAAGCCCAGAGAGGGCTTGAAACCCTAATTTTGATTGTATTGGATGCTCACCCATCTTTGGGGAGACTGATGAAGCATAAAGGTACATCCATATTATGATGATGATTGACACAGTGATGGGAATCTTAGTGGTCAAAATTTGGGGTATTACAGAAAGGAGCGAGCAAATTCCTTCGATCTTCCTGACTTTCTATAGCATGTTGCTCTAAGATCTCAATCAGAGCATCTTTCTCATTTAGCAGTTCCTGAATCTTGGTACATTCCAAATTAAGGATTTGGTACTTGTTCTTCCAAGAGATCTTCTCATGTTGAACTTTGTTAAGAGCGACCTGGAGTTTTTCCACGTCAGAATGAAATAAAGGACAGACTCCTTTAATGGAAAAACTTCTAGGCGAGGGTAAGGCATCCTCAACTTGAGGGCATTCACTATTTATTTCTTTAGTGCCCTGTCATTTTCCCAAAGACTCTCTACCTTTCCTGTGACTATGTAGCCAGGCATGCACTATTTATTTCTTTAGTGCCCTGTCATTTTCCCCTTCCTTGAAGAAAAGACCTTCTAGATGAACATTATGTGGGATATTCTTCATCGGTATCCGAGTTGACGGCGAGCTAAAATCGGATGCTAATTGACTCCTCCTTTAGTTCCAATGAGGGGTACGTTGGGGAAATTTCCACAACTGTCGATGATCTCTATCCCTTCGTAAATCCTATTGTGCCAATCTATGTCAGAGTTGATGAGGGACATAATCCTTTGTGACCAACGTAGTGTACTCTTATGTTCCCAAAAAGCAGTAGACTTGGGCAAATGGGAAATGAACCATTTGTAGAGTAAGGGTACACAGCATGTGATCATTCCTCCGCTGTACAAATTCCTTAAGTTTACAGAATGATAAGCATCTGCGAGCAAGGTTGGCACGGGGTTTCCTATCAAGAAAATCTTAACAGCAATGGTATCGACGAAGTTGTCAATGTTGGGAAAGAGGAATAACCCATATGTGAGCAGAACAAAGACGTCTTCGAAGGCAATTATGTTTCCTATACTAGCAAAGTACAAAGCTTTCTCCATCAAGAATTTAGCTGGTAAACTTTGGATTTCTCCTTTAGTGGTCATGTGAGTCCTAACTTCTGACTCGTCCAAAGAGATTGCTCTTGCAATAGCCTGATCCTTTGGAATTTCTTCCAGTCCAAAAAATGGAGCTTGGTCAGTGATAGGTAAATTAATCAGATGGGAGTACTCTTCCAGTGTTGGTGCAAGTTGGTAATCTGGAAATGTGAAGCAGTGGTAAACCGGATCGTAGAACTGAATCAACGTAGATAGGATTCTTCAACTACGTGGACCCTTAACAGAGATAACAGTCTCCCGTGCTTAGCTCTGAAAGCCTCGGGATTGGTGATCATCCTTGCCAATTTCCTTAAGTCCTCTAATTTTGGAGCCGTGAAGGTGTACTTGTGCGTCTTTCTTCTACCGAAATCCATAACGCTACCTCTGATATTTGCAATTATTATTTAAGTTCTTTTGAAAAAAAGGTTTTTTCTTGTTTGAAAAGAGTTTTTTAATGAATGCATGAATGCAGCACACAAAAACATTTGAAAACATGGGTTCAAGGGTTCAACGTCACGAGCATGGAGTCATGGCTCTACCCATCCCCAAACGTTGTACTATTTTGGTTAATTTTTGTACCTGTAAAACGGGTTCTAAGGTTCCCAAAGTCATTGACCTCGCCTAGGGATATAAACAGCAAGCTGATTCACTCGAGCGAGTTGTAATTTCCTAGGATGAATCTCATTTGAGTGTGGTATCGCATATCAACTATTCCCGATAGTCACCGCACTACCAAATGGTCATATGGTTAATGTCTACTAAATCCTCAGGGTCATGGGTACCACACTGTGAAAGACAATGCTTTCACGACAATCGGTCCTTCAACATCGATACTTCCGCACGGGTACCTCGACTGATTCGGTGGATTGCCAAGTTAGCTTGGTCGGGATTCACTCCCTATAACCGTTTCCTGGATATGTCACCCCTATCTTAATGTTCTCTCAAACTTTCCACATTCGTATTAATCGCATTCCCTTTTGACAGAAAATTAAACACGGGTATCAAGTAGTATGATAGTATATATATATATATATATATATATATATATATATATATATATATATATATATATATATATATATATATATATATATAGTATAGAAAATGCCAAACAACCTAGACCTCTTAGGAACTCTAATCCTAAAGACTCCCAAACAGAGTCGCCATTTTTCTGTAGCGTGCGATTTTTGTCGGTGACGCGACCACCTTACTGCAATGGTTGGAATTGGGTGCTACTTTCTGATTTCTTATTTATCTTATGAAGTTGGAAAGGAAATGGAAGTTATCTAAAACTAACCTTGCATGCACATGTTTTCTTTAACAAATGCTAAGAGATTGGGTGGTCCGGGGTTAAATTATACAAAGGGAAGTTGTTAATTACCCAGTGTATATATGGTTATCCATAGATTCTTTGGCATGTTTTTCTATTATCTACTTACTGGTGTTTATCTGTTATAGGTTGGAAATATTGAGAGAGTGTTTTTGCTATTTTTTTATTTTTGTTGTTTTTGGTAAGGTACTGGACCTAAAGTTTTTGATTTGTGTGCTCTCTAAGATTTCACAATCTTATGCCTACGTATTCCCGTAAAGATAACAGGGAAATTAGAGCAATCGTAGTTCCTCCTATTCTATGGGAGGAAAAATGTTTGGTGTCTTGTTCAAAGCCTGAGATTGAAGCTGAAAGGATGTTTGTGTCTTGTTCAAAGCCTAAGATTGAAGCTAGATGGTTTGACTGAGAGAGAATTTGTCATCTCTAAAGGGAGATATCTCACCCGTTCATCACAGTTGTTAAGTAACTGATTATAAAGGAGAATTACTTTAACTGGAATGTATGGAATCCAGCAATGCCATAATTTCCTTTATAAGGGATTTGTCCTGAAGGAAGAAACTTTAACTCAGTGTAGAGCAATACCATTTTTCCTTAGGAGTCTTCCATGCTAAGAGAGGGACATGGGCTTGGATGTAACTAATCCAGAGGCACGCCACTTACAGTTGTTAGATGAAAGAGTTAGTTTACCTGGATAAGAGAGGGACCACAACTTGGATTTTTTTATCAACAAGTGTGCCACTTACAGCAGTTATCTGGAATTAGGGTTTGTTTGATTGTTTGTTTTGATGTGTGATTGCACAGAGAAATGCCTTCCTACAGAGAGAACTCTTGATCTTCTCTGAGGGGATGTTGATTGGTGTGCTTTGATCAAAGCCCAAGGTTGAAGCTAAATGGTTGACTCTATTTAAGGAGTTTTATATCTGTCATGTACTAAGCCCGAGATTAAGGCTGAAAGAGATGACTCTTCCGAGGAAAATTTTGTCTGTCTTGTACAAAGCCCAAGATTGAGGCTAAAATAAAAGACTCTACTAGGGAGAGGTTTTATCTGTCTTGTACAAAGCCCAAGATTGGGGCTAAAAGAATTGATTGACTCTGCTGGAAAATATGATTTGTAAAGCCCAAGATTGAGGCTAACTTTGCTGAGGGAAAATCATTATACAAAGACTAAGAGGAGGCTGGTTGGGGAATTTCTTATATAAAGCCTAAGAGGAGGCTGTCTTCTACTGAGGATTATTGAGATCCAGAGATAGGTCCAAATTGGGGAATCAACTCATGCTGAGGATTACAGAAGAGTTGAAATATCAAAGACCATGAGGTTCTGATTATGTTAGTGTTATATTGATGGTAAGTTGACCCTAGCTGGGGAACTTAGAATGAAAGTTTAAATATTGAGTCTTAAAACCTATGCAGGTTTCAACTCTGCTGGTGATTGATGAAATAATCAGGATCTTTCCTGTGCTTTTAGGAAACTTGAGGGTATCTTTAAGATCCAAGATGAGATGAGACTTTCCAAGTCTACTGGTATAAAGAGATTGAATCTTAGTTGGAGGATGATCTTTGTATGATGCCCAAGAGGAGGCTGATGTTTTAAGGGATGAGAATCAACCCTAAACTGGTCTGATGTTCTGAAATTCTGACTCTCTAGAGGAATAAACTAGTAGAGATGACTATGTTTTGTCCTATACCTGTAGGAGGTCTTCAGGTCCTTGTATTAAGCCCAAGAGAAGGCTGAGAACTTCTAAGAAGCCTAAAGGTCCTTGTACAAAGCCCAAGAGGAGGTTGGGGATGCTTTTAGGAAGCCTGTGGGTCCAAGCCTGAGAAAAGTTCAAAAAGGTTTCACCGGGAATAATTCTTTCTTTAGTGAACAGTTCTAGGGTTTGAAGAATTTCAAAAGAGGTTTCACCGAGAATAATCATCTCTAGGGAAATGAATTTCTTGGACATATATTTCTAAGTTGTGACAGTCTTGAAAAAAGTTTCACCGGGAATAATGCCTTTCTCTGTTCCATATTGTATAAGCCCAAGAGGAGGCAAGACTGTGTCTGGAATTTCCTATGGGGGAACTAGTTTTGACTGTGTTAAAAGAGTAACCACTGGTTTGTTCTAAAACTAGACCTAATTGCTGCGGAAAACTCTAAGCAAGTATATACAAGCATATATATACAGATGAAATATATACCAGTATGTATAGAGGAAATAGTAGAACATACAGGTGTGCAAACTCCAGCATTGTAATTACAACTGTATGGTTAATTATTCAAGAAATTGAAGAAAGTTTTGATAACACTTTGAATTTTAATCTAAATCAAAAAATAAATTTGTTTTAAAAGGAAGTTTGGGGCTTATACTCAAGGGGAGGCCCAAATGATCTCTTTCAAAAAGGCGACGATCGCGTCGTAGTTTTGAAAATCACAGAGGGACTTATACAATGACTGAGGCCCAAATCATTGTATTTACAAAAAGGATTGGTCTTACACTCTATTAGAGGCCAAAAAGTTTATTTTTATTCAAGATTTGGGACTTATAGCTCAAGGAGAGGCCCAGATGAAAAACAGTGATCGCACCGTTATTTTGAAAATTGTATCGGGACTTATACAATGACTGAGGCCCAAATTATTTTTGTACAAAAGGGGGTTGGGTCTTACACTCTATTTAGAGGCCCAAAAATGTTTGAAAAAGAAGAAAAATGGGACTTACAACCAAAGGGAGGCCCAGAAAAATGGGACGTATCGGAACTTAAACAATGACTAAGGCCCAAAATGGTTTATTTACATGGGAATGAGTCTTAAACTCTATTAAGAGGCCCGAAAGTGTTTTGAAAAAGATTTGTAAGGGTGAAAAATAATCAAAACCCTAATTTAATTTTAAAAATGTATTTTAATTGACTAAAATTCAATTAAAATGATCAAAGTTATCAAACATGTGTGAAAAACAAGTTGTGATCTTGGATTAATGTTTGAAAAATCATGTTTCATTCATAGAAAGATTTGAAAATCATTTGAATTTGAAAAAATCAAGAGAAAGGAATATTTTTAAATGCCTAAAAACAAATGAAAAATAATTCTTTACAAAAATATCAAATATATAAAATAAATAATATTTTTGGGATATTTTTGTAGAATAAAATATTTTATCATTTTTGTGAATTTTCAAAAAAAGAACCAATAAAAAATAATTAAAATTGAGAGAGAAATTAATTTTGGAATTAATTAATAAAAACCATAAAAAAATATGAAAAATAGCAAAATATGAGAGAAATAGCAAAATGGTCTGGGTGGGTCTGGAACCCACGACCTCCAACCAAACACAAGCGCGCTTTTATCACTAGGGTGGTGATACATCCATTGTATCACCCCTATTCATAAATTGATAAGGCTAAAATGCCTCCTGGCCAGGCCAAGCAACAAGGGCGCCATGGCTGGCTTGCCCAAGTTTTGCAAGAGGGATCATATCTCCCTAATTTCTCCATGAAATTAGACAAAATTTAGATGGATCCTGCCTAGAATTTCATGAGGAATCCAATGGTGCTTTTAGAATTTTCTAAAGACGCTTCTATTTTAAAACCCAATAGTGATTTCAAAATAGGCCAAGATTTGCAAGTTCTGTGCTATCTTATCATACAAGCAACAATAGCATGATAAATTGGTTCAAACACAACACATTGGATATATATGACATGTTTATGATCAATAAACATCAAAGCAATGCATATTTTAAGAGGTCAAGTTGTGATCGCTTACCTCTTGAAGCTCCTTGTGCTAACTGTCAAGATCCTTGTGCCAGAAGTAATCCAATGCTTTAGACACTCATGATTGATCCCTTAGAAGCTTTTAGGATGATCAAAACCAGCTGGAAACCTCAGGAACAAGAGTTTGCTCTTTCTTGCAAAAGTGGCAAAAATGACCAAAATGGTAACTCACTCAATTGGTGTTACAATTTGAGGATGATATTTGGAGTGTGTTTGAAGCTTTGTTTGGTTTTGAAAGTGAGTGAATCAAGACATGGCTTGTAAAATGCAGAAAAGTCAAAATTTGAGGTTTTGGAGGTTGACTTTGTGATTTTGAGGTTGTGCAATGTGGATGAAGGTTTGAACACCTCCAATGGATGATTTATGATGTGTTGGGATGGTTATTTGAGTGGTTTTTGCTCTGGTTTCAAGAATTCCCAAATTGCTTCAATGTGACTTGAAATTGAAGTAAGAGAGGGAGAGTGAGAAAACAGGCTTTGGTATTGTTTTGGTGCGGTTTGAAACATAAGAAATGACCTATATTTATAGGAGAGGAGTTTTATTTTTGAAGGAATCGTGTTGGATGAGGGATCACTCTATCATCCAATGGATATGTCCATGTATCACTTCCTTAAATGCCAAGGTACCAAGTCTTTGTGAGAACAAGATTTGGTTCTGCAATATTATCTCTAAGTTTTGATGATAACAGATGAATATTTGTATGAACAATTTTGTACAACTAATGTTGTTATGTGTGAGAACCTAGCAAACAGGTTCTGCTTCCGTGAATTGGCGCAATGCTTAATGAAAGATGCTTCGACGAACAGAACTTAATTCGAAGATATGACAAGATTCACATAACTCTGATACGAAAGGAAAAGAGAATGAATTTTGAAGATCAAGAGACAAGGGTTCTGATGGAACAAAGTAAAATTGCTGAAGCCTCACGATTTTCAAACGAGAAGTTCTGAAGACTCTGAAGACAGGCTCTGAAGATTCGGAAGACGTAAAGCAGAAAAGGATAACGCTCTTAAAGACCAAGTGCTGAAGTTCTGAAGACTGATTCCTAATGGTCTTCTTCAATCAACGGAAGACTTGAAGCATCATATATTCTGCTACAAAGATTCCACTCATGCTTCATCAAATTAACATCAGAAGCCTCTGGATATAAAGAAAGTGAATTTAGAGAACAAGGTTCAAAAGGCAAGTTCTGAAGATTCTGGAAGCGCAGAGCTGATGATTCGAAGACTTGATAATCACAAGAACCATACAATGTTTTCCCTTCCTACTCACGCTCACAAAAAGCCTCTGAAGTTGAGAAACCAAGAAAACCTGCCACACTGTACAGCTGTACCACATTACAGCGTTAAAATTCTTGAAGACTGTGCGAAATACAAGCAAGGCAATCTGATGCGACAGGACGCACTGCATGCAGAAGATTTTGTACATGTCCTCACGCTTCTAGCCGTAAGCCTACTTAGCTATCATGATTTCATTTCAACGGCTCTTTTCACTCGGCTATAAAAGGAAGCTCAAAGACTTGAAGAAAGATACACATGCGAACAACGACAATACTTTCTAACTCTATTCTGTCTTAAGTCATTCCTGGTCTAAAATTGTGTTTACGTTATCAGCTTGTAAAGAAGCAATTCTCTGTAAACTCATTGGGTTTGAACTTAAAGTTGTATTCCTTAAGAGAGTCTTAGTGATTAGATCTCTTGAGAAGTCTGGGACGTGTGTCTTAGAGGTTGTGCCTTGAGTAAGACCTGTGCGGTTGGATTACTTGAGAAGTCTAGAACGTGTGAGTTCTAGAGGTTGTTGTTAGTCACCAGTTGTGTAGCTCGTGCAGTGTACTATTTTGTTAAATAGTGGATTGAGACCTCGTTGAGATAGGCAAAATCACCTTGGCGGGTGGACTAGACTAACTTGAGAGATTCTCAAGTGAACTAGTATAAACATAACGTGTTTATATCTTTTTTTTAATTAAGTTGTTGTTCTTTAGAAAAGGGAAAAAGGTTTTAACAAGAAAGTTATTTAAAAGAAACGATTATTTTTGAAAAACCAATTCAAACCCCCCTTTCTTGCGTTTTTCACTCCTTCAATTGGCATCAGAGCTCCGGTTCTGAAGTGATAAAAAGATTGAATTTTTATCAAACACTTAACAGTGTTCAGTACCGATCCAAGTGGGAAAAACAATGACTACACCACCAACAACAACTTCTGAAACAAATATTATTGAAAGAGAATCTTACACTGCAAAACCTCCTATATTTTATGGTGAAAAGTTTGATTATTGGAAAGATAGAATTGAAAGTTATTTCTTATCATTTGATCTAGATCTATGGGATCTAGTACTTGATGGCCATAGTTATCCAATAGATTTTGTAGGTAAAAAGATTGAAAGAAGTGAGTTTACAGATGCTCAGAAGAAAACCTACAAAAATCATCACCAAGAAAGAACCATTTTGTTGAACGCAATTTCTTATACCGAGTATGAGAAAATCACAAACAAAGAAACTGCAAAATCCATCTTTGACTCTCTTCGTATAACTCACGAAGGAAATGCTCAAGTCAAGGAGACGGAGGCTCTTGCACTGATCCAAAAATACGAAGTCTTCAAAATGGAAGAAGATGAGTCTGTTGAAACCATGTTCTCAAGGTTTCAAATGGATGTTGTCGGACTCAGAGTTCTGAACAAAGGCTACTCTACTGCTGATCATGTCAAGAAAATCATCAGAAGTCTTCCAGCAAAATGGAGACCAATATTGACTGCCTTGAAAGTTGCAAAGGATTTGAATAATATCAGTCTTAAAGAACTTATCAGTTCTTTAAGAAGTCATGAAATAGAGCTTTAAGGAGATGATCCTCAGAAGAAAAATAAATCCATTGCACTAAAAGCAAGGCCAGAAAAGAAGAAGGCGTATCAGGCAGAAGAAGAGATGGAAGAATCTGAAGAAGATTCAGAAGAAGACGATATATCACTCATATTAAGGAAGATAAGTCAACTTTGGAAGTACAGAAGGAACAAGTTCAAAGGACCAAGGAGAAGATTCGAATCTACATCTGGTCAAAGAAGAAACTATGGAAAAGATGTTATGTGTTTTGAATGCAAAAAACCTGGACATCTCAAATATGACTGTCCAAAGGCCAAGAAAGAAGAAAGACCTAGGAAAACCAAAAAGGGTCTCATGGCAACCTGGGATGAATCAGAATTTGAAGATGATGCTGATGAAGGTCGGGTCAACATGGCATTCATGGCAGAAACCAGAAGCAACTCGTCAGAGGAAGAACTATCAGACTCCAATGATGAAAGAGAGGTACTTTCTTCCTTATCATGTTCTGAACTTGAATTAGGATTAACTGAACTTATCAAAAGATATCAAAATCTTCAAAGCAAATTCAAAATCTTGAAAAAAAGTTTTATAGTTTCTTCAGAAGATCTTACTAAAAATAAGAAAATCATCTCTGAACAAAATGAGAAAATATTTGTCTTAGAAAACTCAAACTTTGTCCTGAAATGTAAATTATCTAAGGTAGAAGAAGAAATTGTCTCAAACTCAAGTAACACTAGTAAAGAAGAAAAATATGATAACGCATTTAAAAACTTTCTTGCCAAAAGCGTAGATAGAAGCAAAATGGCTTCCCTAATCTATGGAGTCAGTAGAAATGGTAGTAGAGGTCTAGGATATTCAGGACCATCTCAACCATATGATGAAACCAAAAACATTAAAATAATACCTCTGTCCAAACAGTTTATTCCCTCTGGTACTAACCTTAAGCATTCATAACCAAAAGGCTTAAACACTAGGATTACACAAACGCATCCACTAAAAAAGTACTCCAAACATGAATACTATGTACAAACTCCACACCGTTTTGCTAACGTAAGGAAATCTAAAGGGGTCAGAACCTTTAGAAAAACTAATGTGAAAGGACCCACAAAATGGGTACCTAAAAACAAGATAATTTATGTTGCAAATATCCTCAATAACTCCATTGAAACACCAGTCATGGTACCTGGACAGTGGGTGCTCGCGACACATGATGGGAGAAAGGCTTATGTTCCAAGATCTGAAACTTAAACCTGGAGGCGTTTTCGGTTTCAGAGGAAATCAGAAAGGGAGAATCATTGGCTCCGGAACCGTTGGAAATGGTAAGCTTCCTTCCATTAAAAATGTTCTGTTAGTAAAAGGTCTAATGCATAATCTGTTGTCAATAAGCCAACTTAGCGACAGTGGTTATGAACTCATTTTTAATCAAACATCTTGTAAAGCTGTAAGTCAGAAGGATGGATCTGTCCTACTCAACGGAAAGAGGAAAAACAACACTAACAAAATTAAGTTATCTGATTTAAGACATCAAAATGTAAAATGTCTTCTTTCTGTAAACGAAGAGCAATGGGTCTGGCACAGACGTCTTGGCCATGTCAGTCTGAGAAGAATCTCTCAGCTTAACAAGTTTGATCTTGTTAGAGGCTTGCCAAATCTGAAATATTCTTCAGACGCTCTTTGTAAAGCATGTCAGAAAGGAAAGTTTTCAAAAACCTCTTTCAAAGCTAAAAATGTTGTTTCCACCTCCAGACCGTTGGAACTTCTTCACATTGATCTATTTGGCCCTGTAAAAATGGACTCTCTCAATGGTAAGAAATATGGACTAGTCATCGTTGATGACTACAGCAGATGGACATGGGTAAAATTCTTAAGACACAAGGATCAATCACATTCTGTGTTTGCTTCCTTCTGCACTCAAGTACAAAATGAGAAAAATTGTAAAATAGTCAGAGTGAGGACTGATCATGGTGGAGAATTTGAAAATAAAAACTTTGAGGAACTTTTTGATTCACATGGAATATCTCACGATTTTTCTTGCCCTAGAACTCCCCAACAAAACGGAGTTGTAGAAAGAAAGAATCGAACTTTTCAAGAAATGGCTCTCACCATGATCTAAGAAACTGACATAGCTAAACATTTCTGGGCAGAAGCAATCAACACAACATGCTATATTCAAAATAGAATCTCTATAAGACCTATATTGAATAAAACTCCATATGAATTGTGGAAGAATAAATTACCCAACATTTCTTATTTTCATCCATTTGGATGTGTCTGTTTTATGCTTAACACTAAAGAGAATCTTAGCAAGTTTGATTCCAAAGCACAGAAGTGTCTGTTGTTGGGATACTCTGAACGCTCGAAAGGCTACGGAGTTTACAACACAGAATCAAGAATTGTTGAGGAATCCATTCATGTTAGATTCAATGACAAGCCTGACTCAGAAAAGTCAGAGCTAGTTGAGAAACTTGCAGATTTAGAAATCAGATTCTCTGAATCTAAGGAAAAGGTAGAGGAAGTCAAAGAACAGCAAGATCCTACACCAGAAACCACTGAAGTAACTCCAAATACCCCATCTCAACGAAGAAGAAGATTGTCCACATCACATCCTGAGGAACTAATTCTGGGTAACAAAGATGCTCCTATCAGGACCAGATCAGCCTTTAGACCATCAGAAGAAACACTTGTAGGACTAGTATCGTTGATAGAACCAGCTACAATTAAAGAAGCTCTCATGGACAAAGACTGGGTTCTGGCTATGGAAGAAGAACTTAACCAGTTCTCCAAAAACGATGTTTGGGATCTAGTTCCTAAACCCAAGAATTTTCATGTCATAGGAACCAAGTGGGTATTTAGGAACAAGCTAAATGAAAAGGGAGAAGTTGTCAGAAACAAAGCACGACTTGTTGCTCTAGGATACAGTCAACAGGAAGGAATTGACTTCAACGAAACATTTGCTCCAGTTGCAAGACTTGAAGCAATACATTTGCTAATATCCTTTTCAATAAATCATGACATCACTCTATATCAAATGGATGTTAAGAGTGCATTCTTAAATGGTTATATATCAGAAGAAGTTTATGTCAAACAACCTCCTGGTTTTGAAAATTCATAAAAATCAGACTTTGTTTTTAAACTTAAAAAATCACTCTATGGTTTAAAACAAGCTCCCAGAGCTTGGTATGAAAGATTGAGCAAGTTTTTACTAGAAAATAATTTCACCAGAGGAAAGGTTGACATAACGCTTTTCTGCAAGACATATAAGAATGACATTCTCATTGTTCAAATCTATGTTGATGACATTATTTTTGGTTCTGCTAACTCTTCTCTATGTCAAGAATTTTCAAAGTTAATGCAGGCCGAATTTGAAATGAGCCTCATGGGAGAACTAAAGTTTTTCCTTGGAATTCAGATTGATCAAAGATTAGAGGCCACTTACATTCATCAAACCAAGTACACAAAAGAACTTCTGAAGAAGTTCAATATGACGAATTGCAACATTGCTAAAACACCAATGCATCCAACGTGTGTCATGGGAAAGGAAGAAACAGGAGTTAAGGTTTGTCAAAAACTTTATCGTGGTATGATAGGTTCTCTCTTATATCCAACTGCTTCTAGACCTGATATATTATTCAGTGTACATCTATGTGCTAGATTCCAATCAGATCCAAGAGAATCACATTTAACCGCTGTCAAGCGAATTCTAAGGTATCTGAAAGGAACAACTAACCTTGGCCTGATGAATAAGAAAACATCAGAGTATACTCTTTTTGGTTACTGTGGTGCAGACTATGCCGGAGACAGATTAGAAAGAAAGAGCACATCGGGGAACTGTCAGTTCTTAGGAAGCAATCAAATCTCATGGTCAAGCAAGAGACAATCTACAATTGCTCTCTCAACAGCTGAAGCAGAATACATATCGGCTTCCCTATGCAGTACTCAAATGCTATGGATGAAAAATCAGCTGGAAGACTATCAGATATATGAGAGTAACATTCCTATCTGCTGTGATAATACTGCTGCTATCTGCTTAAGTAAAAATCTAATTTTGCATTCTAGGGCTAAACACATTGAAATAAAACATCACTTTATTAGGGACTATGTTCAGAAGGGAACTCTATGCTTAAAATTCATTGATACAGACCATCAGTGGGCTGACATTTTCACAAAACCCTTAGCTGAAGATAGATTTCTAATCATTTTAAAACACCTGAATATGAAATACTATTCAGAATAAAACATTTTCAGAGCCTCATGTGAAAAGCATTTTTCATCAGAACCACTCTCTTAACGCAACTCAAGTTCTGATAATTTTGTGACATGTCATATTTTCGGAAAATTATTTTTGCACGTGATTTAAATAAAATTAAGTCACTTTAACTATTCAAATTAAATGAACAAGCATTTCTCTCGAGATTTACTCAACTTTATCGTATTTATTAGCTTATCCCCTCAAGAGTGTATCTGTCCTTTAAACCCTCGAGAATTTTTTCCCTCTCAAAAACCCTAAAAAAATTAATCAACTCTCATCTAATTCTCTCTTTATCTATCACTCCCTCAAAATCAACTCAAAGATCAATCCTCATTCCTTCTTACCACCGTAAGGATGAACACTCATCAACAAGACACTGTTCAAATCTCCCAAGAACTACCATCCTTATCCATCACACCCACTACTTCTCTCTCAACGGCTGAACCGGTTGGTTCAGATCCATTAAATCATCCCTCGGTTGATACAAACCATGTCACCCAGAGAACTCGCTCTGTGACATGTATAACACATGTAAATGACCTAACTGTTCTGAAAGAGCTAGATGTTGATTTCGACAACCTCTCTGATAATGGGTTTAACCTAATTGATCAATTGGGCGCTCAAGAATGGAAGAATTACTTTGATAGACTAAGAGGTCCATGCTTTGATGATCTAGTGAAAGAATTCTGGAGACATGTAGATACAGACGAATTTAATGTGGTGTCTTTTGTTCTAGAGCAGAAGATTATCATCACTGAGAGATCTATCTCCGAATTACTAGGAATGAAGTTCTAGGAAGGAAAGAGGGCGTAAGGAAAAACTGAGAAATCTGATTCAGTCATCAACAAAGCTATCTTCAAGAGTTGTCAATCAGGAACAATGGTCTACAAAAGCAAAAACTTACGTGACAACCTAAGGATCTGGCACAAGATCATTCTTGGATGCATCAGTCCAAGACCGGCAAAGAGTGTTACAGATTTTGCTAACGCAAATCAAAAACACATGTTGTACTACCTGTACAAACATGAGAAAATGTGCCTTCCCTCCATTCTGTTCTACTATTTAAGGGATATGGTGCGTAAAACCAGAACAACGGCCTCACCAGAAAAGAAGATTGTCAACTACATTCCCTTTGGAAGACTGATCTCTGACATTCTGGTTGAATGCGAATTAGTGGATTATCTGACCAAGGAAGCAAATTTCACGAAATATATGAATAAAAGAGTTGGAGAACTTTTCAATGCTGTAAATCTTAAACATATGAAGATGATTGCAAGTGTAGAGGTGAAACCAACACCTATTTCTCCCGACACAGTGAAAAAGATCAGGAATCCAGTGAAAAACTATCCATTCTACCGCAAAGAAGATAATCCAACAACAATAGCCTCTTACATTGCCATAATGAGAGAAGAAGAATCCAGAATTGAAGAAGTTGTCCCTCAGTCAAAGCACATTACCAGGAGTAAGAGGAAGCTTGCTGAAGAGGATGCAGAGGGTAAAAAGAAGTAAACGGATGAAACTGAAATCTCTAGAAAAGAAGCCCTTCTTCTTGAAAAAATCAACAAAGTTGATGCAAATCCATCTGTTGTTGCACCATCTTCATCAATCACCTCTACCTCCAATCCACAAGTAAGGTTTAAACCTCCATCTTTCTCTATTCCTTTACCAACCACTAATCAATCAACCAACAGTCCATCAATAACTACCCCAATCCTGTTCGAGATTGTTTCAACAACAACTACCTCAACAATTTAGCCAAATGAACTAGAACCAACAAATCAAATCTCTGAATCTCTAGCTCCCATTACTGAATCTAGTTCTGAGGGAACCTCCTATGAATCTCTAGAAATTGTCTTACCTGAAAACCTCATGAACTCTGACAATCTAGAAGTCACCTCTCCTAACAATCAACAACAATCACCTGAACCTGCTGCTACTGAGATTAACTTATCTCGGCAACCACCATCTGAAACCAACTTTGATAAATCCAACCTCGCTTTGGTTGTCTACAATACTCCACCTCCAACTTCCTTTGAAGAATGTACAATTCAATTTCATGACAAAGCACTTGCGAAGTTTGCTAGGTTAAGAGCGGAACTTTGTACAAGCACAAAGCTCATGGAACTTGAGAGTGCCTGTCAAAGTTTTCAAAAATGGCTAGACATGGAACTTACAAGAATTGTAAGTTTCTCAAACACAACCATAACTACTGAACTAGCAAAAGCTAAGGAGAGAGCAGAAGCTGAAGCAAGAGTCAGAGTACTCAAGTTCTTAGCTGCTAAGCAGAAAGAAGCTGAAGAAAAGGCTGCTAAAGAAGCAGAAGAGCAAGCTGCTAGAAAGGCACAAGAAGCTGCAGAGGCTGAAAGAGCTAAAGAAAGTGCTATGATTGCTTCCACCTCTTATCCTGTTAGCAGGCGTCTGGGAGACGCCGTTGATGAAATCAGAACTGAGCAGAAGAACTTCAGAGAAAGGTTCGACAAGCAAGATACTGTCATTGAAAATTTTTAGATCATGATGAAGAAAATCTGGGACAAACTGTCCTCTGACAGCAAATAAACCTCTATTTTCCTTTAAGCTTTAGTTTTGTGTTTTTCACCCTTGGACATCCCCGGTTTAATCTTTTTGATTTATGACAAAAAGGGGGAGAAAGTAATATAATTGTGATAATTTTGATCCTATAGTCATTCTCCGAAAAACAATGCTGCTTACATGCTAACAGATAAATCCATCATTTCTATTAGATTGTTTTTCTGTATTTTTTCTTCTCTGTGTAGATAATTCAGAGTTTTGATGATGAAGAAAGACTCAAAAGGTTAATTCAGTCAGGGGGAGCCCTAGCAAGAACATTAGTCTAATACTAAGGGGAGCACTTCATAAAAAGGATAAGCTATCCTAAAAACCTTTTCATTTTCCCTGTGTTATACATGTCAAAATTGTGTCATCAAATTATATAGTTTTGTCATCATCAAAAAGGGGGAGATTGTGAGAACAAGATTTGGTTCTGCAATATTATCTCTAAGTTTTGATGATAACAGATGAATATTTGTATGAACAATTTTGTGCAACTAATGTTGTTATGTGTGAGAACCTAGCAAACAGGTTCTGCTTCCGTGAATTGGCGCAATACTTAATGAAATATGCTTTGAAGAACAGAACTTAATTCGAAGATAAGACAATATTCACATAACTCTGATACGAAAGGAAAAGAGAATGAATTCTGAAGATCAAGAGACAATGGTTCTGATGGAACAAAGTAAAATTGCTGAAGCCTCACGATTTTCAAAAGAGAAGTTCTGAAGACTCCGAAGACAGGCTCTGAAGATTCGGAAGACTTACCGCAGAAAAGGATAACGCTCTTAAAGACCAAGTGTTGAAGTTCTGAAGACTGATTCCTAATGGACTTCTTCAATCAACGGAAGACTTGAAGCATCAGATATTATGCTATAAAGACTCCACTCTTGTGTCATACCCCAAATTTTGACCACTAAGATTTCCCATCATTGTGCAAATCATCATCATAATATGGATGGACCATCATGCCTCATTAGTCTCCCCAAAGATGTGTGAACACTTACTACAGTCAAAATTAGGGTTTCAAGCCCTCTCAGAGTTCTTAGATAAAGGATCAATCAAGAAATGACATAATCTTCAACTGGTCTAATCTCCCAAACATCTACAAGGGATCAAGAGGACTCCCACTTTAAGGATTAAGCACAAGGCTGCTCCCTTCCTGGTGGATCAAGCCTCAAGATCGCCAGTGTCACCAAATTAGGGTTTGGTCGACCAGGGCCTCCAGATGGAAATTTTCCTCTAGGAATGAGCCAATGCTTCAAAGCATATCCTAAAATACTCCATGGAACCTCATGGGCCCAAGCATCAAGTCAATTTGACCTCAGGGGATGCATACATCTAAAATCAGGAATTAGGGTTTCTTGACCTAATTCACCCCTAAGTTGACTTTTGGGACAAATCATGAGCCAAGACCTCAAGGCATGATTTGAGGGTCTCCAACATACCACATTGATCCATTTGCAACAATGGATTGATCCAGGAAGCTTGAGCAGCAAGTCTCAATTTCATCAGTACCACAATTAGGGTTTCGCGAGAAAAGTCAACTATAGCTTTGACTTTTGACTAGGACATGCTCCCAAACTCTAGGACATGATTTAATACACCCTATAACACCTATGAAATCAATCCATCAAGTTTGATTTAGGTGAGGGACTTGATTTCATAGAGGATCGCACAGTTTGGAATTCATTTGACAAAAAGTCAACTGTGCACAAAAGTCAACTTTGACTTTTTGAGATTTTTCACAAAAATGGTTTTTTAACCCTAAAATGATGTTAATGTATGATTTGAATCATCATTCATCAAGAAAAATCAAGAAAAGTGGGATAACTTGTAAAAGGGGTAACCATAAAAACTTAGAAAATTTTCTAGGTTATGAACAAAGTGGCAAGGGTACCAACTTTGGAGGATCATAACTCCTAAACCACAAGGCCATTTTTCCCCATCCAATGCTAGATTTGTAGCTCTCATTACCCTCTACAAAAGCCTAGAATTGACCTCCTTCCAAATTCATCATGGATTTTGAGTTATGGAATGATCAAAATCACAAAAAGTGAAAATGTCACTTTTTTTCAACACTTAGTGAAATTTTCACTAAGTCAGAACCTGCCTTCACTTTTTTCCAAATGTAGGGGGATTTTTAACTTGGATCCAAAAGGTATCAAAACCAAATATGATCAAACAGTTGTTGTATCATATGAGGGCTTTCCAAAATGGCCAAGAACATCACCAAATTCCACTTGGGCCATGAGATATGACAATGGCAATATGCCTTTCTGAAAACTGCCAAGGCTAGGCAGAATTTTGCAATTTTGCTCGATTTGGCCAAATCAGCTCATTTCAAGCCTTGTCATCACTTTGGGCACATCTGAGGATCAAATTTAAAGGGGACAAACACTAAGCCAAGCCTCCAAAGTCCTTGAAACAAGAAGTAACATGCCAAACCTAGAATTTCCTAAAAGAGGGACAAGACTCCAATTTTGGATTTGAGCATTCAATACATACACCAAGGTGGCATGGACTGAGCCATTTCTAACTGAATTCAGTCAAGACTTATCCAAGACCAAGGGAACCACAACCCTGTGCCCTAACCTCTAGTCAATGGCTAGAGGAGACTTGGATTCCAAAGTGCAACCATTAGCCAAACCTCTGCTGCAGTTGCCATTCACTGTTGATCCCAACACAAACTTGCTCTATTATAAATAGAGCTCATTTGTGCTCAGTTTGAGTACACCAAAGCCATCAAACAGATGCTTTCCTCAAAATCCTCTCTTTAGGCCAAAATGCCTTCTTTAGCAAGGTAACTCTGAGTTTTTGAGTTAGAGAGCATTTCCATCACAACTCATGATCCTAACACCTCATAAACATCATATGTAGGTGATCCAAACTATCAAAAGTGACCTATAATCCTTAAATCACAAAGTCACCTCTCAAAACCTCATAATAGACTTTTTTTTGCATTTTTTAAGTCATGTCTTGATTCAGTCACTTTCCAAACCAGATAAAACCTCAAACACACTCCAAATATCATCCTTGAGTTGTACCAAATGGTTCCCCCCATCTGGAACATCATTTGAGAGAGTTGTTATTTTGTATATTTTAACCCCTTTTGCAAGAAAGGGCCAGTTTGGGTTTTTGCAGGTTCCAGCTGATTCCAACCATCCTCAAAGCTTCTAAGGGATCATTTGAGAGTGTCCAAAGCATCAAACCATTTATGGAACCAGAAGTTTGGCAGATTGCACAGAAAACTCCAAAAGCTCAAAAAGAGGTAAGCATCATGACTTAAACTTTCCAAAATATGCATTTCTTTGAAGTCCACTGATCATACACACCTCATACATGTTATATATGTTGTGTTTGAACCAATTCATCATGTAATTCATGCCTGCATCAAAGTGTAGCATAGAAAATGCAATTATATGCCTTTTTCAAAACCACTATCGGATTTTGAGGAGGGAGTATGATCTGATAAAAATACCACACCATTGGATTCCTTGTGAAATTCTAGGCCAGATGCATATAAATTTTGTCTCAGACCATTGAGAAATGAGAAAGTTATGGACCTTCCCGTTTCTTGGTAAAACTTGTCTTGCCTTGCCTTGACCAGGCCTAGAAAACAAGGCATGCCTTGTATATTTGTGGTTTCACTTCAAGCAATGGATGTATCACCACCCCAATGGTAAGGCGCGTGCCCTATAACCTTGAGGTCGTGGGTTCAGACCCCACCCATGCCATTTTGTGTTTTCTCACATTTTTGCTATTTTTTCCCATATTTTCATGTTTTGTTAATTAATTGGAAAATTAATAACTCTTTCAATTTTAATTATTTTTTATTGGTTCTTTTTGTAAAAAATCACAAAAATGTTGAAATATTTTATTCCACAAAAAAAATAAGTTTATATTATTTATTTAATATAATTAGTATTTTTGTGAATAAATTCCTTTTTAATGTTTTTAAACATCTTAAAAGTGAATATTTACTTTGAAAATCAAAACCAAGTGAGTTTTAATTCACCTTGTGATTAATCCCTCATTTATCAAACCTTAAACAAAAATCACAAATGGTTTATTCAAACTTATTTGGTATTTTATTTGATTTTCTTTAAATATTTACTTTTAAAGAATAACAAATTAGGGTTTCTTTGATTTTCACCCTCATCAAACAATTTCAAACACTTTTGGGCCTCTAATAGAGTGTAAGACCCAATCCTTTGTAAATACAAACCTATTTTTGGGCCTCAATTATTGTATAAGTCCCGTTGTATTTCAAAAAGTTCAACGCGATCATCGTCCGTTGAAAAACAAACCTTGGGCCTCTCCTCGAGCTATAAGACCCATTCAAAATCTCTTGGGCCTCTATTAGAGTGTAAGACCCAACCCCCTTTAAAAACCAAACCATTTTGGGCCTCAATGCATTGTATAAGACCCACCGCGTTTTCAAAAATCTCGGCGCGATCGCCATTTTCAAACAAATGACCCTAGGCCTCTCCTTGAGATGTAAGCCCCACCACTTATACAAAAATAAATCTTTTGGGCCTCTATTAGAGTGTAAGACCCTATCCCCTTTTAACCAAAACTTTTTGGGCCTCATACATTGTATAAGTCCCCCTGCGTTAAAAGAAAACCTCGGCACGATCGCCAATAAAACAAAAAACCAATCATCTGGGCCTACCCTCGTGTTGTAAGCCCCATTCTTTTTCTTTAAACAGTTGGGCCTCTTGATAGAGTGTAAGACCCATCCCCTTGTACAGAAAACCTTTCTTGGGCCTCAGTCACTTGAATAAGTCCCTCTGTACAAAACAACAGTGCGATCACTGATAAACCTTGAGCCTCTCCTTGAGCTGTAAGCCCCAACATCTTTTCAAAATACTTGCTCCTTTCATTTTGAATATACTGTTGTTTTCAATCTTTCTTTGTTGAACAACTAACCAAACAGCATGGAAGCTCTACAACCAAATAAGTGTTTATATGCTTTCTTTATCTGCTTTCATATACATATAACTGTATTGTGGGGATGTTTCACTGTAAGTCTTCATTCATAAACTCGTATCAACTGTGTAATACTAGTATAGATAATTAGAGTTTCCCCGGCAACTACGTCTAGCACTAATCCCTGTTGATCACTCTTAAATAGACAAACTAGATCCCCATAGGATTACCAGACACAGTCTTCCCTCCTCTTGGGGTTAAACAATATGGAGACGTGAAAGGCATCCTTCTCGGTGAACCCTTTCACAGACTGTCACCCTTAGACATTGTCAAAGAAACTCTACTCCCCAGAGATGATCTTTTCTCTGTGAATGGCATCTCTTGAGTTTCTTCCAAATTCTCGGACTTTCCTGACTTGATCTATTCTCTGTGAATAGCCTGTCTTGAATTTCTCGGGGTTTGGGGACCCACAGGCTTCCTAAAAGCATCCCCGCCTCCTCTTGGGCGATGTACAAGGACCCTACGACTTCTTAGAAGTATTCACAGCCTCCTCTTAGGCTTCGTATAAGGATTCTTCCTTCGGGAAGAGAGCCTCCTCTTGGGCTTCGTACAAATTGTCCCTCGGCTTCTTAAAAGTTTCCAGCCTCCTCTTGGGCTTCGTACAAATTATCCCGACGACCTCCTAGAGGTATAGGAACATAAATTAGTCATCTTAATAGAACAGTCTTTCAAAGAGTCTAGATCTTTCTACCGTGAACGTACTACTACTGTTTCTTTAAGCATAGTACAAAGGATAAAACTCTAGACTTGGACAGTCTAATCTCCTTGAGCCTCGAAGGCATTCTCAAGTAGGGAAAAACACCACTAGACTCGAACAGTCTCCAATCCCCTTTGGATTCCCCATTTCCTTAAAGATAAGGAAATATCCCTGATCCTCTGATCAATCCCAAAGCATAGCCTTACCTTTAATCAGTCTCTTTATAAGAATTGATTTTCTCTTTTAACCAACCTACTGGACTTGTCACTCAACTGAAACAACAATCCTTTTAGCCTCTATCTCGGGCTTCCTACGAGATACAAACAGACTCTCTTGTTGAGTCAATCTACCTTTTAGCCTCCCTCCCGGGCTTCGTACGAGACACAAAAACACTCTCTTGTTGAGTATAAAAGACTTTCTTGTTGAGTCAACCTTTAGCCTCCGTCTTGGGCTTCGTACAAGACACATCTAAAAGCACTCTCTTGTTGAGTCAACTCCTTTTAGCCTCCCTCTCGGGCTTCGTACGAGACACAAAATTATCCTCTTGTTGGGTCAATAGCCTCCTCTTAAGCTTTGTATAAGAAAAACCCCAGTTGAGTCAATCAACCTTTTAGCATCAAAACTGTGCCTCGTTCACAGGATACAAACATCAACAACTCATTTCATCTAATTGCTGTAAGTGGCAAGCCTCTGGATTATTTACATCCACGCCACTGTCCCTCTTTTAGCGTGTGAAATTCCTAAGGAAAGATGGCGTTGCTCTAAACTGAGTTAAAGTCTTCTCCTTCAGGTTAAAACCCCCTATAAAGGAAATTATGGCATTGCTAGGATTCACATATCCCGGTTAAAGTAATCCTCCTTTATAGTCAGTCACCCAATAGTTGTGACAAACAGACCCCCTTTAGAGATGACAAATTCTCTCTAAAGACAACACCTTTTTAGCTTCACATCTTGGGCTTCGAACAAGATACAAATAGACCTTCAGCTTCACGTCTTGTGCTTTGAACAAGACACCAAAACACCATTTCCTCCCATAAAATAGGAGGAACTACGATCGCTCTGATTTCCCTGTTTCGGTAAACGGGAATACGTAGGCATAAGTATGAAAGAAAAATCTTAGCGAGAACACTAATCCAAAGCCCCAAATCCCGTACCTTCACACATCAGTCAAAAAGCATCAGGCCTAGCATCCTAACAAAATTCCCCATGAACATTCCCGGTGTTTCGTTCTAAATAAAGTAAGAAGAAAGAGGCCCCATTACCATATAGCACCCGTAACCTAACAGACCGCTGTTTAAACTCAGTTTACAAGCAGGGTTAATTGGAGACATCTATTTCCCTTCCTTAGTCAGCTCAATGGGATAAAAAATGAATCGACTTGTAGTAACCCCAGAGCGACAGTGCTTAAGAACCACGTCCAAAATCGCTCGCTACAGAAAAGTGGCGCCCACCATGGGGCCTTTTCTTTCTTTCTTTCTTTCTTTTGGAATTTCACTGGGATAGGACTTTTTTTGACTTCACTAGGATCTTAGGTCAAAACCTTTAAAGTTGGGAAGGTACCACAGAATGGTGACTCCGCCGGGGAGCCATTTTTGTCAGGAACATAGGATTCATAGCTCTTTAAAGTCTAGGACTTTAGGACAAATATATATACTGCTTTTCCTAATTGATATCTGTGTTTATTTTTCTGCTAATGGGAATGCGTGTGATGCCGCATGTGGAAAGATTGAGTATACACCTAGGAAAAACCTCTTTTAGTAGTGCGAAAACTATTGGAAATGGTTGTCACGTGATACTACCATCTTCTGATGGTTCTTCGAAAAACATCACCTAGCACGGTTCCCAGCCCGCTGGTGTTTTCTCGACAAGAACTGATGATTTTGAGAGAAAGGTACAAAAATCACTAGTATAAACCTTTGGGGGGGTAGAGCCTTGACTTCATGACACCGACCCTTTGACCCCATGTTTTTTTCTATGTTTTTGTGTGCTGCATTCATGCATTCATCTAAAAAACATTACATCAAAGAAAAACTTCTCTTCTAGTCTCTCTTTTTCAAATTAAACTAAGACAATGATTCCAAATGTCAGAGAAGAAGATTGCGCTCATGGACCTCGGTAAAAGGAGAACTCATAAGTATACCTTCAGGGTTCCAAAACTAGAGGATTTGAGAGGATTAGCGAGGATAATCACTAACCCTAAAGCTTTTAGAGCCAAGTACGGAGGTCTGCTACCTCTGTTAAGAGTCCATGTGATTGAAGGAATCATGGAGGCACTCATTCAGTTCTACGATCCGATCTATCACTATTTCACATTCCCTGATTACCAGCTCGCACCAACGCTGGAGGAGTATTCTCACCTAACCGATCTACACATTACTGATCGAGCTCCATTTTCTGGACTGGAAGAAATTCCAAAGGATCAGACCATTGCAAGAGCAATTTAGTTGGATGAGTCAGAAGTCAAGACTCACATGACCGCTAAGGGTGGGCTCCCAGGTTTGCCAGCCCAGTTTCTGACAAAGATGGCTCTGTACTTTGCTAGTATAGGGAACATGACTGCTTTTGAAAGCATCTTTGTCTTACTCACCTACGGGTTATTTTTGTTTCCCAACATTAATAGCTTTGTCGATATCAACGCCATTAAGGTTTTTCTCATTGGAAACCATGTGCCAACTTTGCTCGCGGACGCGTATCATTCTGTACACTTAAGCAATTTGTACAGTGGAGGGATGATCACATGTTGTGTACCCTTGCTATACAAATGGTTTACCTCCTATTTACCCAAGTCTGCTGCATTTTGGGATCATAAAAGTGCCTTGCGTTGGTCGCAGAAAATCATATCTCTTACCAACTCTGATATAGATTGGTGCAATAGGATTTATGACGGGATTAGGATCATTGACTGTTGTGGAAATTTCCCAAATGTACCCCTTATAGGAACTAAGGGAGGAATCAACTACCATCCAGTATTGGTTCGTCGTCATTTTGGATACCCGATGAGGCATGTCCTGCGTAATGCTCATCTGGAAGGTTTTTTCTTCAAAGAAGGAGAAAATGACAGGGCACTAAAGATGGAAATAGTGCACGCTTGGAAACATGTTCATAAGAAAGGACGGGAGTCTCTAGGAAGACCGGACTGTGTCTCGATGGAGCCTTACCTCCACTGGGTACAAACTAGAGCTCTCAAGCTAAAGATGCCTTATCCTCGTCACGGAGTTCTTCCACCGAGGGAATCTGTCATGTACTTCATGGCTAAAACGTAAAAACTTCAGGTTACTCTCAACAAAGTTCAACAGGAGAGGAAGTCTTGGAAGAACAAATATCGCACCCTCAATGTAGAGTGTACCAAAATACAGCAACTGCTGAAAGATAAGGATGCTCTGATCGAGATTTTAGAGCAACATATTGTGGATAATCAGGATGACCAAAGGAATTTGCTCGTTCCTTTCACTTGGCAAAGGAATGACAACCCGACAATGGCCCAAGAGCCCCGGTCCAAGAAAAGGAAAGTACCAGAATCAGCACCCGGTTTCTCCCCCAGAGAGGACTCGGGACCCCTTAGCTTAGGTTTCTGTTTCCGCACCTTGTAATCTACTATATTTCTATTTTCGCAATCCTTTGAATTCAATAAAACGGGGTTTCCCCACTGTTTGATATTTGCAATCTAATTGTCGAAGTTTATTTTGATTAAACAAAATAAAAACAATTAATATAATCATTGCATTCATCATTCTCATGTCACGTATTCTTCTTACCTACGAATCTCACGTTTGTGTCTCGGTTCTAGAGTCAAACTGTCTCATTCGTACAATACTCGGGCCAATCGTCAGAAAAAGATGGATGATCTCGAGGAAGAGAACAGAGAGTTGAGAGAAGAGATCGACGCTCTGAGAGAGGATATGAGAAAGCTTCGTAATGACATGCAAGCCATGGCAGAAGCTCAGCTACAAAGGACTGTGATCTCGAAGATCACCACAACACCCATAGTGGAAAAGTCCGATCCTAGGTACAAAATTCTGAAAGTTCATCCCTGGGGCATGCCACTTAACTATATCCCGTTGATCAATGAGAATCAGGGGACTGCAGCAGGAACCGTTGGGCCTGAAGGTTACAAACTTCGGGAAAGCGAAGATGCCAGGGGCATGACAGCAACTCCTGAAGGTTACAAAGTTCGGGAGGCAGCGAGAGTCTCGGCCATAATGACTATACCACCGCCCGTGGTACACACTGTCCCGAAAGGACAGATTCCACAGATACCTTCTGGTGGAAACGACAACATGTTCGAAAGATTGAATGAGTTCCAGGAACAGTTCCTGGGAATGTAGAAAGAACTACTAGCCCTTCGCGGTCAGGATTTATTTGGAAAGGATGTCACGGACCTCTGCTTAGTCCCCAATGTGAAAGTCCCGCACAAATTCCAGGTGCCCGACTTTGAAAAGTACAAGGGTAACTCTTGCCCTCAGAGTCACTTGGTGATGTACGCTCGGCGAATGTCAGCTCAAACAGAGAATCATGATTTACTGATTCACTACTTTCAGGATAGTTTAACCGGTGCCGCACTAAAATGGTACATGGGTTTAAACCATTCTACGATTAGCACTTTCAGAGATCTTGGCACTGCCTTCGTCCAACAATATAAATACAATATGGACATGGCACCAGACAGAGATCAACTCAGATCAATGTTACAAAAGGACAAGGAAACCTTTAAGGAATATGCTCAGAGATGGCATGAAATTGCCGCTCAAATTTTTCCACATCTTGAGGAAAAATAGATGACAAATATTTTCTTAAAGACCTTGAGCTCATTTTACTACGATAGAATGGTTGCCAGTGCGCCCAGCGACTTCACCGAAATGGTCGGTATGGGAGTTCGTCTTGAGGAAGCCGTCCGAGAAGGACGTCTAGTCAAAGACACTAGATCATCAAGCGGTACTAAAAAATACGGTAGCGCTCTCTCTAAGAAAAAAGAGAAGGATATTGGGAATATCTCTCTCGAAAAGCAAAGGCGACGTTATCAACCAGTAGCAGTTGTGACTCCTACTATCAATCCTGCGCCTATTTCTACGTATCAACCTCAGGTTGTGCAGAGCCAACCTAATCAGCAAAGGACTCAACAGCCTCTTCAGCAGGCTCGTCCTCCATACAATAACAACCGTACAACGCGGCCCCCAGAATTTGATCCTATACCCGTATTGTACGCATAACTACTTCCGTTACTACAAACTAAGGGGAATTTCCAGACTAAGTCCCCTCTTACAGTACCGGAAAATCCGCCTTTTTGGTTTAAGGTGGATTAGACTTGCCCTTACCATCAAGGAAGACCAGGGCATAACATAGAGAACTGTCTCAGTTTCAAATCCGACATGCAAAATCTTGTTAGGAGCGGGGTCTTATCTTTCAAGGATACAAATCCTAATGTTCTCACAAACCCGCTGCCTCAACACGAGAAAGCTACTGTCAATTTGATAGAGGGTGAGACTAACAACGTCTATCAAATTCATGATGTACTCTTGTTAAGGACCAATCTGGTCAAGATGCATTATAAACAGAGTAGATATGGCCATGTGCCACCTCATAACTATCACCAGTGTGATATCTGCTCTAAAAGCAATCGAGGATGTTTTGTGGTGCAGTCAGCTCTACAGGAACAGATGGATCTCAGATGGATCCAAGAGCATCGAGTTCGTGGAGTTAACATGGTTTACACGAATTCTAACATCATTCAGAACCACGACATCCGTGCAATGAATGTTAACTTGGTGGCGATGCATTCCAGGTAAAGCCAGTATCATAATCTGCCACGACACAATTACAGTTCCTGTCTGACTTGCTCGGTAAACAAACAAGGATGCTCTTTTGTACAAGAGGTTCTCCAGCGTCAAATGGATCTTGGATGGATCCAGGACTACCATGATAGGAATCCCTATCAAATCAACATGATTCAAATCTTTGATATTTGCTTGATGAATACCAGCTTGGTGAAGTTACATGCTAAACAGGTCCAACTCGGGTTCCTGGTATCACATGATTATCAGAGTTGTAGGGCGGGTTGCGAAAACGATCAAGGTTGTGCCCTTGTCCAGGAAACCCTTCAGCACTTGTTGAACCACTGGTGGCTTCCAATCTATATGGATGAAGACACCCAGCAAATTAGTATTACCAACGGGAACCCTACTCGGCATCAAAGTCAGGACGTTCGATCTGCGGAAACTGACCTAGTGAGGTTACATTGTATTCAAAGCGGGTGTGGCCAGGTGACACCACACAACTATGAACGTGTAGAGTCTGTTCGGAAAGTAACCAAGGATGTTACCCTGTGCGATCAGCTCTTCAGGGTCAGGTGGATCATAGAGAGATTCACCCATATCCGGGTTTCGGACCAATCAACTGGGCGCCGGACTACCTCGCTGATCAAATTGAGGATGTTGTCGTAATCTCTGATCATTAGAGGGCTAGGGATGTTTGTACCATCATCCCTCTACTTGACGAATCGAGAGTTCCCAACCAGGAACGGATCGAAATTGCTTACGATGGTCAAAAAATCAGAAGGCTCCCATAGTAATCATCTACTGGGACCGCTACCATATGAATCAACTAAGGTTATCCCTTACAAATACGGTGCAACAACAGTCGAAAATGGAAAGGAAATTCCATTACCCTCCGTCGTCAATATTGTAGACATCAGTCGAGTAACACGGAGTGGTCGAATCTTCAACCAAGGAGTTGGAGAACCCAGCGGAGAAAAGGAACCTCAAACGGAAGTTCCCAATCTACCAGTCGGTCAATCCAGTAATCCCAACCTTTCGAAAAATGATGATGAGATGCTAAAGCTCATCCAAAGGAGTGAATACAACATTGTTTATCAACTGTTACAAACTCCTTCAAAGATCTCAGTGCTATCACTTTTACTCAGTTCAGAAGCGCACAGGGAGGCTCTACAGAAAGTCTTGGAGCAAGCCTTTGTGGAACAGGATGTAACAATCAGACAGTTTGATAGCATTGTCTCTAACATCACTTCCTGCAATAACTTGGGATTTAGTGATGAAGAATTACCTGAAGAGGGTCGCCGTCATAACATGGCGCTCAATATCATGGTCAGCTGCCAAGGCGATGCTTTAGCCAGCGTACTGGTAGACATAGGGTCAGCCCTGAATGTTATGTCGAAGTCTACTTTGATGAAATTATCCTTCAAAGGACCCCCGATGAGAACCAGTGAGGTCGTCGTCAAAGCATTTGACGGGTCCAGAAAAACGGTTATCGGCGAAGTCGACCTTCCCATAACTATTGGTCCTCACACTTTCCAAGTCGCTTTCCAGGTCATGGACATCCGTGCAACGTACATTTGTTTATTAGGAAGACCTTGGATACATCAGGCTGGGGCGGTCACTTCGACGCTGCACCAAAATCTGAAGTTCATCAAGAACGATCAATCGTCACAGTCTGTGGGGAGCAAGCCTTGCTCGTGAGTAACTTATCATCATCTACTGGTGTAGAACCTGAGGTGGTTATTGAAACTCAGTTCCAAGTACTGTCGATGAGCAAGGACAATCAATCTGAAGAGGGAACTTCCATTTCCTCATACAAAGATGCTATCAAAGCGGTCGAGAGTACCAATACAACAGGATGGGGGCAGCTTGTCATTCCTACTGATAACAAAACAAAGAAGGGTCTTGGTTTTTCTGCAACCTGTACCCAAACAGCTACTACCAACGATGAAAGTCTTCATCCCATTCAGGAATTCTTCCACAGTGGAGGTTTCCTTCACCCAGTGCCTCAAGAAGTGCATACCATCAATAAAGATGATTCCTCTGATATGGAGGAAGAATGGGAGTCCTTTCTCAACAAGGACAGTTATATGTCTCAGGACGAAATGCAGACTCCCTTTTGCTTTCCTACACAGAGTCCGAGATTTATACCCAGGTCAAATATCGAAATGATATATGGAGATTATGATCCGGAAGAATGCCGTGCTCCACCAAACTCATTAGAGGAGGACACTCTGATGAAGGACAACTTTGACCACAACTATTATGGCCCGATGGATGGCCTGCCAATGTCGCAGCCGTATCCAGGTGACTTGGGGCAAGGAAATCAGCCGATATGAAAATCAGCTGAGCATCATTTTAAATAATACCTGCATCCCCACCATGTCATGGGATCAACACCCAGGTTATCCTAAAAATGTCCAGTACGACGATGAATTTGCAACGTTTACAGGACTTGAATTCATCAACTATGCTTTTCCAGATGTCAATGTCATCGAGAAGGATGACTCATCCAGTTCCAAAGAAGTGTGGGACACCCTGGGACAACCAAGTGGGAAATAGGACTATATGGTCAAATACACTGCTCTCGAAAGCTCTCGTATCAGGCTCGAAGATATCCAGCCAACTGGATGGGGAGATACAGCGGAGCGGACAAATACTATGCAAAATGCAACAGAGGAATCCTCCTATGACAATTCTGCCTGGGAGACAGATTCCAATGATCCTGCTCCACTAGAAATCAGCGTTATTTCTAAAGACAAATCAAGGAAGGTGCCAGACTTTGTGATTCACCGAGGAGTTCGCCGCCAATGGGTTGCTGTCGATGTTCCGAAGATTGTTCATAAGTCAAAGTAATTGCTGTCATTAACCTTTCACCCTGCCCAGGTGAAACGGATGTCTTGATAGGGCTCGCTTTCTGTAAATTTCCCTCTTCGCTTCACCCAAAGCGACAGAGCTTTGTTTTATAGGGCTGTAGTTTCAAGAATCGACTTGTTCATTAATAAAATAACGTCGTTCTGTAATTTCCGCATTAATTGTTGTTTTCTCTTTTTGCTTTCCTCAGAAAATGGTAATCCTAAAAAACAAATAATAAAAAACAAGCAGGTTTCCAAAGAAATACACTGCACACACTCTTGCATTTCCTCTATCTCTTCTAAACACAAATCTTACCGTCATGCAGATTGCTTGTTTTAAACCCTGTTGAAACATACGATCTGATGCCTTCTCCCAACTTTGAGTTCCAGGTGTTTGGGGCTGAAGAAGAAAATGACGACGAAATCCCAGAAGAGATCTCCCGATTACTCAGATAGGAGAAAATGTCCATTGAACCTCATAAAGAGCCGTTGGAAACGGTAAACTTAGGTTCGTAAAAAGAGAGAAAAGAAATCAGGATTGGGGCACTGCTCAGCCCAACTGCCAGAGAGGGTTTGGTAAAGCTTCTCAAAGAATTCCCCGATGTATTTGCTTGGTCTTATCAGGATATGCCAGGGTTGGATACCAGCATCGTGGAACATCATTTACCGTTGATATCGGAATGTCCGCCAGTAAAACAGAGGTTGAGACGGACTCACCCGAACATGGCCATCAAAATCAAAGAGGAGGTACAGAAACAGATTGACGTGGGTTTCCTCGCTACATCAGAATATCCTCAATGGTTAGCCAACATCGTACCCGTTTCCAAAAAGGACAGAAAAGTCAGAATGTGTGTGGATTACAGAGATCTAAACAAGGCTAGTCCAAAGGGCGACTTTCCTTTACCACACATTGACATGCTGGTAGACAGTATAGTAAAGTTTAAAGTTTTCTCCTTCATGGATGGATTCTCGGGCTATAATCAAATCAAAATGGCACCGAAAGACATGGAGAAAACTTCATTCATTACCCCATGGGGTACCTTTTGTTACAAGGTAATGCCTTTCGGTTTGAAGAACGCCGGGGAAACCTATCAAAGGGCCATGACTACTCTGTTTCATGACATGATACACAAAGAAATCGAGGTATATGTCGATGATATGATTGCAAAATCTAAGATAGAAGAGGAGCATGTGACCCATCTGTCAAAACTATTTGAACGGTTGAGAAAGTACAAACTCTGCTTGAATCCCAACAAGTGCACCTTCGGTGTCCGTTCAGGGAAACTCTTAGGGTTCATCATCAGCCAGAAAGGAATAGAGGTTGATCCTGACAAGGTCAAGGCCATTCGAGAACTGCCTTCTCCAAAAACTGAAAAACAAGTCAGAGGATTCCTGGGTCGTTTGAACTACATCTCCAGATTCATATTCCTCATGACCGCGACATGTGCGCCAATTTTCAAATTCCTGAAAAAGCACCAGGACTGCGTTTGGACAGAAGATTGCCAAACTGCCTTCGACAGTGTTAAGGAATACCTATTGAACCCTCCGATTCTATCACCTCTAGTGGAAGGAAGACCACTGATTATCTACCTCACCGTCCTAGAGGATTCAATGGGATGTGTACTTGGCCAACAAGACGAAACCAAAAGGAAGGAGTCTGCCATCTACTATCTGAGCAAGAAATTCATCGACTGCGAGATTCGGTACACTATGCTTAAGAAAACTCGCTACGCTTTGGCTTGGGCAGCCAAACGTCTTCGCCAGTACATGATTTGTCACACTACTTGGTTGTTCTCCGAGATGGATCCAATCAAGTACGTCTTTAAAAAGCCTGCTCTCAAGGGAAGGATTGCCCGTTGGCAGATGTTGCTATCAGAATATGACATAGAGTACCATGCTCAAAAAACTTTTAAGGGGAGTATTTTAGCCGATCACTTAGCTCATCAACCGATTGACGATCGGGAATCAATCGGGTTTGACTTCCCAGACGAAGATGTCATGTCTCTAAAAATGACAGATTGCGATGAACCGCTACCCAGTGAAGGGCTAGAACCAGGTTCCCAATGGGAGCTTATCTTTGACGGAGCTATCAATCATTACGGAAACGGAATTGGGGCAATCATCATAACACCTCAGGGTACCCACATTCCTTTCACTGCTCGACTTACGTTTAAGTGTACGAACAACGAGGCCGAATACGAAGCTTGTATTATGGGTCTCGAGGAAGCGATTGATTTGAGGATCAAAAACTTGGACGTATATGGCGACTCAGCCCTGGTTATCAATCAGATTAAAGGAGATTGGAACACATACCAATCAGGATTAATTCATTACAAGGACTACGCGAGAAGGTTGCTACCCTTCTTCAACAGTATTAAGTTTCATCACATTCCTCGTGAGGAGAATCACATGGTTGATGCATTAGCCACTCTCTCTTCCATGATTAGTGTATGTCAATGGAATGACACACCTAAAATCGACATAATGCGCCTTGAACGGCCCGCTTACATCTTCACGATTGAAGCAGTCATAGACGACAAACCTTGGTATCACGATATCAAATGCTTCCTTCAGAAACAAGAGTACCCACCTGGGGCACTAAGGAAGGACAGGAAAACCCTCAGAAGGCTGCCAGGCAGTTTCTTCCTGAGCGGTGATACTCTCTATAAGAGAAATTTTGACATGGTCTTGCTTCGATGCGTAGACAGACCAGAAGCAGACTTGCTGATGAAAGAAATTCACGAAGGGTCCTTTAGCACTCATGCCAACGGACATACAATGGCGAGAAAAATTCTAAGAGCAGGGTACTATTGGTTGACAATGGAATCCGACTACTACCAGTACATGAGGAAGTGTCACAAGTGTCAGATATACTCCGAAAAAATTCATGTACCGCCAACACATCTCAAAGTTCTTTCTTCCCCATGGCCTTTTTCCATATGGGGAATCGACATGATTGGCTTGATTGAGCCTAAAGCTTCAAACGGACATCGGTTCATCTTGGTAGCCATTAATTACTTCACCAAGTGGGTCGAAGCAGCGTCGTACGCTAATGTAACCCGACAAGTGGTGGTCCAATTTATCAAAAACAATATCATCTGCCGTTATGGTGTTCCGAGCCAGATCATCACTGATAATGGATTTAACTTGAATAATAAGATGATGAAAGAGTTGTGCAAAAAGTTCAAGATCGAACACCATAACTCATCTCCCTACCGACCAAAGATGAACGGAGCGGTAGAAGCAGCTAACAAGAACATCAAGAAGATTGTTCAGAAGATGGTTGTAACCTACAAAGATTGGCACGAGATGCTAACCTTTTCTCTTCACGATTATCGCACATCTGTTCGCACTTCAACAGGGGCAACCCCTTTCTCTCTAGTATATGGCATGGAAGCAGTGCTTCCCATAGAAGTAGAGATCCCATCAATCTGGGTATTGATGGAAGCTAAGCTTACAGAAGTTGAATGTTGTCAAAGTCGACATGACGATCTGAATCTGATCGAAGAAAAGAGAATAACGGCATTATGCCACGATCAGCTGTATCAACAAAGAATGAAGAGGGCATTTGACAAAAAGGTCTGACCTCGCATCTTCAGGAAAGGAGACCTTGTGCTCAAAAAGATACAATCTTTTCTCACTGATTCTCGGGGCAAATAGACTCCGAATTATGACGGCCCCTATGTGGTCAAGAAAGCTTTCTCAAGCGGTGCCTTGATACTTGCAACCATGGACGGAGAGGAGTTTGCCTACCCCACAAATGTTGACATAGTTAAGAAATACTTCGCCTAAACTAAAAAAAAACGTCTCGATGGATTGAAAACCCGAAAGGGTGGTCCAGGCAAAAATTAGAGACAAAGTCAAAAAATCATCCCGGTGGATTGGAAATCTCAAAGTCCAATCCAGGCAAAAGTTAGGGATAATGGCAAGTAACTACGTCTGATCAATTCAACTCCTTAGCAGTCATGCCATCCATCAGAAACTCAAATCACAATCATCTTCGATAGAAGCTCAGGATGCCCCGAATTCAAAATTGGTAGAAGGATAGTGGTCGTTATGTTTCAACATAGCCCTTTTCCCTGTAAATTACCATTTTCTAACTTTGTAAATACTCTATGGAATCACGCGTTTGGCTGATCTCCATCCTATCAATAAAAGTTGAGCCCTTGTGCTTTTATTTGCAATTCATATTTGTTTTAGCTTTACAGAATAATGTTTTTAACATGATCAACGATTCTTGAAACGAAACAAAAATGAATTTACTTGTTAAAATTGTTCTGCTTTAAAATAAAGATGGCAATTTCTTTTTACGGTTGAACATCGAAAGAACATCGATCGCTTCTCCAAAGGTGTTCGAGCCTCAAAGTGCAGAATCAAAGTACTCCTTCTAAACCAGTATGCCTGAATGAAGGATCAGCTATGTTAGATGCGAATGCTCCATCTGACCTCTTCGACCGAGTTCTCATCTCCTAAGCCCAACCAGCGTCGCTCCCAACAGGGACCGTTTCTCCTAAGCAAGGCAGAATTGTTATCTTGAACCAGCGATATTTCTACATGCGCCACTGTGGTCGAGTATCCAGTCGTGTTCATCCGTTAGTTTGTATGTCGCATTAGTTTTCGCAGCATATATATACATACATCATGCATTATTGATTTGCATTCACATTCATATTGCATCACTATCACTTTAGTCGGTCTTATCCCCTAGTGATAACAGTCCTCTCAATTGGGTTGTCAGTTCTTTCCTCGTCGGGAAATGTTGCATCTAAACGATCTCTCTCCTCTAGTTTATTTCTGGATCAGAATTGGCCCTTGACCACTTTGATAACTTCAACCTCTGAAAGAATAGAGAACCTTCAACCGATGTCACTCTTCGCCATTGAAGATGATATTTTCGCTTTCCCGGATTAAGGAAAATCCCTAGAGGAAGCCTCTTAAGCAGAGATTCAACAATACAGCAGTTTTTCTCCGAAAAAAAACCCGCTGATGAAAAGGTCATCAGCACCTCAAAATTGGATCACATCATATGGCGTTTCTCCAGGAAGATCCCGAGAAAAGTATGATCTAATATCCCCAAGCGAAAATAGTCTCTCAAGAGACTCGTTCTCTCCCAGTAGAGTCGACAAATGGCGTCTCCAACAGAGAAGTTTGTGCACCTCTACAACTCAGACGACTTGGTTCCCCAGCAAGTCTAACATCAATCTTTTTCCATCAAATGGCATCTCTCCAGGAAAATTCGGCGAGAAGTTTGAGGAAAACCGCTACGAATAGCGTCCTTGTCAAGAAAGGTTATTCACAAAAGAAACGGAGACCAGTTCCTTGGTAGGAAACCAAGATCGAGGGGAAGTTTATTTCAGAAACTAAGACCAGTTCCTTGGTAGGAAACCAGGATCGAGGGGAAGTTTATATCAGAAACTAAGACCAATTCCTTGGTAGGAAACCAGGATCAAGGGGAAGTTTATATCAGAAACTAAGACCAGTTCCTTGGTAGGAAACCAGGATCAAGGGGAAGTTTATTTCAGAAACTGAGACCAGTTCCTTGGTAGGAAACCAGGATCGAGGGGAAGTTTATTTCAGAAACTAACACCAGTTCCTTGGTAGGAAACCAGGATCGAGGGGAAGTTTTTACCTTTTCTAAGCATCATTACTTAGCAAAAGAGGATGAATGTGTGAGCTACCATTCATAATCACCATCAAAATTTCGGGTATTCCGATATTTAATCCTCTTGCATCCAGAATGCCCGAATACCTTCGCCATTCACACCTTCGGGTCCAAGAAGAATAAATAGGGGCATCTGTCATACCCCAAATTTTGACCACTAAGATTTCCCATCATTTTGAAAATCATCATCACAATATGGATGGACCATCATGCCTCATTAGTCTCCCCAAAGATGGGTGAACACTTACTACAGTTAAAATTAGGGTTTCAAGCCCTCTCAAAGTTCTTAGACAAAGGATCAATCAAGAAATGACATAATCTTCAACTTGTCTAACCTCCCAAACATCTACAAGGGATCAAGAGGACTTCCACTTTAAGGATTAAGCACAAGGCTGCCCCCTTCCAGGTGGATCAAGCCTCAAGATCGCCAGTGTCACCAAATTAGGGTTTGGTCGACCAGGGCCTCCATATGGAAATTTTCTTCTGGGCATGAGCCAATGCTTCAAAGCATATCCTAAAATACTCCATGGAACCTCATGGGCCCAAGCATCAAGTCAATTTGACCTCAGGGGATGCATACATAAAAAATCAGGAATTAGGGTTTCTTGACCTAATTCACCCCTAAGTTGACTTTTGGGACAAATCATGAGCCAAGACCTCAAGACATGATTTGAGGGTCTCCAACATACCACATTGATCCATTTGCAACAATGGATTGATCCAGGAAGCTTGAGCAGCAAGTCTCAATTTCATCAGTACCACAATTAGGGTTTCGCGAGAAAAGTCAACTTTAGCTTTGACTTTTGACCAGGACATGCTCCCAAACCCTAGGACATGATTCAATACACCCTATAACACCTATGAAATCAATCCATCAAGTTTGATTTAGATCAAGGACTTGATTTCATAGAGGATCGCACAGTTTGGAATTCATCTGACAAAAAGTCAACTGTGCACAAAAGTCAACTTTGATTTTTTGAGATTTTTCACAAAAATGGTTTTTTAACCCTAAAATGATGTCAATGTATGATTTGAATCATCATTCATCAAGAAAAATCAAGAAAAGTGGGATAACTTGTAAAAAGGTAACCATAAAAACTTAGAAAATTTTCTATGTTATGAACAAAGTGGAAAGGGTACCAACTTTGGAGGATTATAACTCCTAAACCACAAGGCCATTTTCCCCATCCAAAGCTAGATTTGTAGCTCTCATTACCCTCTACAAAAGCTTAGAACTGACCTCCATCCAAATTCATCATGAATTTTGAGTTATGGAATGATCAAAATCACAAAAAGTGAAAATGTCACTTTTTTTCAACACTTAGTGAAATTTTCACTAAGTCAGAATCTGCCTTCACTTTTTTCCAAATGTAGGGGGATTTTTCACTTAGATCCAAAAGGTATCAAAACCAAATATGATCAAACAGTTGTTGTATCATATGAGGGCTTTCCAAAATGGCCAAGAACATCACCAAATTCCACTTGGGCCATGAGATATGACAATGGCAATATGCCTTGCTGAAAACTGCCAAGGCTAGGCAGAATTTTGCAATTTTGCTCGATTTGGCCAAATCAGATAATTCCAAGCCTTGTCATCACTTTGGACACATCTGGGGATCAAATTTAAAGGGGAGAAACACTGAGCCAAGCCTCCAAAGTCCTTGGAACAAGAAGTAGCATGCCAAACCTAGAATTTCCTAAAAGAGGGACAAGACTCCAATTTTGGATTGGAGCATTCAATACATACACCAAGGTGGCATGGACTGAGCCATTTCCAACTGAATTCAGTCAAGACTTATCCAAGACCAAGGGAACCACAGCCCTGTGCCCTAACCTCTAGTCAATGGCTAGAGGATACTTGGATTCCAAAGTGCGACCATTGGCCAAACCTCTACTGCAGTTGTCATTCACTATTAATCTCAAAATCCCTCTCTTTAGGCCGAAATGCCTTCTTTAGCAAGGTAACTCTAAGTTTTTTAGTTAGAGAGCATTTCCATCACAACTTATGATCCTAACACCTCATAAACATCATATGTAGGTGATCCAAACTATCAAAAGTAACCTGTAACCCTTAAATCACAAAGTCAACTCTCAAAACCTCAAAATAGGCTTTTTTTGCATTATTCAAGCCATGTCTTGATTCAATCGCTTTCCAAACATGATAAAACCTCAAACACACTCCAAATAACATCCTTGAGCTATCCCAAATGGTTCCCCCCATCTGGTACACCATTTGAGAGAGTTGTTATTTTGGTCATTTTAACCCCTTTTGCAAGAAAGGGCCAGTTTGTGTTTTTGCAGGTTCCAGCTGATTGCAACCATCCTCAAAGCTTCTAAGGGATCATTTGAGAGTGTCCAAAGCATCAAACCATTTCTGGAACCAGAAGTTTGGCAAATTGCACAGAAAACTCCAAAAGCTCAAAAAGAGGTAAGCATCATGACTTGAACTTTCCAAAATATGCATTGCTTTGAAGTCCACTGATCATACACACCTCATAAATGTTATATATGTTTTGTTTGAACCAATTCATCATGTAATTCATGCCTGCATCAAAGTGTAGCATAGAAAATGCAATTATAGGCCTTTTTCAAAACCACTATCGGATTTTGAGGAGGGAGTATGATCAGAAAAAAATACCACCACCATTGGATTCCTTGTGAAATTCTAGGCCAGATGCATATAAATTTTGTCTCAGACCATTGAAAAATGAGAAAGTTATGGACCTTCCCGTTTCTTGGCAAAACTTGCCTTGTTTTGCCTTGACCAGGCCTAGAAAACAAGGCATGCCTTGTATATTTGTGGTTTCACTTCAAACAATGGATGTATCACTACCCCAGTGGTAAGGCGCGCGCCCTATAACCTTGAGGTCGTGGGTTCAAACCCCACCCATGCCATTTTGTGTTTTCTCACATTTTTGCTATTTTTTCCCATATTTTCATGTTTTATTAATTAATTGGAAAATTAATAACTCTTTCAATTTTGATTATTTTTTATTGGTTCTTTTTGCAAAAAATCACAAAAATGTTGAAATATTTTATTCCACAAAAAAATTAAGTTTATATTATTTATTTAATATAATTAGTATTTTTGTGAATAAATTCCTTTTTAATGTTTTTAAACATCTTAAAAGTGAATATTTACTTTGAAAATCAAAACCAAGTGAGTTTTAATTCACCTTGTGATTAATCCCTCATTTCTAAAACTTAAACAAAAATCACAAATGGTTTATTCAAACTTATTTGGTATTTTATTTGATTTTCTTTAAATATTTACTTTTAAAGAATAACAAATTAGGGTTTCTTTGATTTTCACCCTCATCAAACAATTTCAAACACTTTTGGGCCTCTAATAGAGTGTAAGACCCAATCCTTTGTAAATACAAACCTATTTTTGGGCCTCACTTATTGTATAAGTCCCGTTGTACTTCAAAAAGTTCGACGCGATCATCGCCCGTAGAAAAACAAACCTTGGGCCTCTCCTCGAGCTATAAGACCCATTCAAAATCTTTTGGGCCTCTATTAGAGTGTAAGACCCAACCCCCTTTAAAAACCAAACCTTTTTGGGCCTCAATGCATTGTATAAGACCCACCGCGTTTTCAAAAATCTCGGCGCGATCGCCATTTTCAAATAAATGACCCTGGGACTCTCCTTGAGCTGTAAGCCCACCACTTGTACAAAAATAAATCTTTTGGGCCTCTATTAGAGTGTAAGACCCAATCCCCTTTTAACCAAAACTTTTTGGGTCTCATACATTGTATACGTCCCCCTGCGTTAAAAGAAAACCTTGGCGCGATCGCCAATAAAACAAAAAACCAATCATCTGGGCCTACCCTCGTGTTGTTAGCCCCGTTCTTTTTCTTTAAACAGTTGGGCCTCTTGAGAGAGTGTAAGACCCATCCCCTTGTACAGAAAACCTTTCTTGGGCCTTAGTCACTTGTATAAGTCCATCTGTACAAAACGATAGTGCGATCACTGATAAACCTTGGGCCTCTCCTTTAGCTGTAAGCCCCAACATCTTTTTAAAATACTTTCTCCTTTAATTTTGAATATACTGTTATTTTCAATCTTTCTTTGTTGAACAACTAACCAAACAGCATGGAAGCTCTACAACCGAGTAAGTGTTTATATGCTTTCTTTATCCGCTTTCAAATACATATAACTGTATTGTGGGGCTGTTTCACTGTAGTCTTCTTTCATAAACTCGTATCAACTGTGTAATACTAGTATAGATATTTAGAGTTTCCCCAGCAACTACATCTAGCACTAATCCCTGTTGATCACTCTTAAATAGACAAACTAGATCCCCATAGGATTACCAGACACAATCTTCCCTCCTCTTGGGGTTAAACAATATGGAGACTTGAAAGGCAGCATTCTCGGTGAACCCTTTCACAGATTGTCACCCTTAGACATTGTCAAAGAAACTCTACTCCCCAGAGATGATCTTTTCTCTGTGAATGGCATTTCTTGAGTTTTTTCCAAATTCTCGGACTTTCCTGGCTTGATCTATTCTCTGTGAATAGCCTGTCTTGAATTTCTCGGGGTTTGGGGACCCACAGGCTTCCTAAAAGTATCCCCGCCTCCTCTTGGGCGTTGTACAAGGAACCTACGGCTTCTTAGAAATATTCACAGCCTCCTCTTAGGCTTCGTATAAGGATTCTTCCTTCAGGAAGAGAGCCTCCTCTTGGGCTTCGTACAAATTGTCCCTCGGCTTCTTAAAAGTTTCCAGCCTCCTCTTGGGCTTCGTACAAATTGTCCCGACGACCTCCTAGAGGTATAGGAACACAAATTAGTCATCTTAATAGAACAGTCTTTCAAAGAGTCTAGATCTTTCTGCCATGAACGTACTACTACTGCTTCTTTAAGCATAGTACAAAGGATAAAACTTTAGACTTGGACAGTCTAATCTCCTTGAGCTTCGAAGGCATTCTTAAGTAGGAAAAAACACCAGTAGACTCGGACAGTCTCCAATCCCCTTTGGATTCCCCATTTCCTTAAAGAACACGAAATAACCCTGATCCTCTGGTCAATCCCAAAGCATAGCCTTACCTTTAATCAGTCTCTTTATAAGAACCGATTTTCTCTTTTTACCAACCTACTGGACCTGTCATTCAACTGAAACAGGAATCCTTTTAGCATCTATCTCGGGCTTCCTACGAGATACAAACAGACTCTCTTGTTAAGTCAATCTCCCTTTTAGCCTCCCTCTCGAGCTTCGTACGAGACACAAAAACACTCTCTTATTGAGTATAAAAGACTCTCTTGTTGAGTCAACCTTTAGCCTCCGTCTTGGGCTTCGTACAAGACACATCTAAAAGCACTCTCTTGTTGAGTCAACTCCTTTTAGCATCCCTCTCGGGCTTCTTATGAGACACAAAAGCATCCTCTTGTTGGGTCAATAGCCTCCTCTTAGGCTTTGTATAAGAAAAACCCCAGTTGAGTCAATAAACCTTTTAGCATCAAAACTGTGCCTCGTTCACAGGATACAAACATCAACAACTCCTTTCATCTAATTGCTGTAAGCGGCAAGCCTCTGGATTATTTACATCCACGCCACTGTCCCTCTTTTAGCGTGATAAATTCCTAAGAAAGATGGCGTTTCTCTAAACTGAGTTAAAGTCTTCTCCTTCAGGTTAAAACCCTCTATAAAGGAAATTATGGCATTGCTAGGATTCACATATCCCGGTTAATGTAATCCTGCTTTATAGTCAGTCACCCAACAGTTGTGACAATCAGACCCCCTTTAGAGATGACAAATTCTCTCTAAGGACAACACTTTTTTAGTTTCACATCTTGGGCTTCGAACAAGATACAAATAGACCTTCAGCTTCACGTCTTGGGCTTTGAACAAGACACCAAAACACCATTTCCTCCCATAGAATAGGAGGAACTACGATCGCTCTGATTTCCCTGTTTCGGTAAACGGGAATACGTAGGCATAAGATTGAAAGAAAAATCTTAGCGAGCACACTAATCTAAAGCCCTAAATCCCGTACCTTCACACATCAGTCGAAAAGCATCAGTCCTAGCATCCTAACAAAATTCCCCATGAACATTCCGGGTGTTTCGTTCTAAATAAAGTAAGATGAAAGAGGCCCCATTACCATATAGCATCCGTAACCTAACAGACCGCTGTTTAAACTCAGTTTGCAAGCAGGGTTAATTGGAGACATCTATTTCCCTTCCTTAGTCAGCTCAATAGGATAAAAAATGAATCAACCTGTAGTAACCCCAGAGCGACAGTGCTTAAGAACCACGTCCAAAATTGCTCGCTACATCATGCTTCATCAAATTAACATCAGAAGCCTCTGGATATAAAGAAAGTGAATTTAGAGAACAAGGTTCAAAAGACAAGTTCTGAAGATTCTGGAAGCACTGAGCTGATGATTCGAAGACTTGATAATCACAAGAACCATACAATGTTTTCCCTTCCTACTCACGCTCACAAAAAGCCTCTGAAGTTGAGAAGCCAAGAAAACCTGCCACACTGTACAGCTGTACCACAATACAACGTTAAAATTCTCAAAGACTGTGCGAAATATAAGCAAGGCAATCTGACGCGACAGGATGCACTGCATGCAGAAGATTTTGTACCTGTCCTCACGCTTCTAGCCGTAAGCCTACTTAGCTGTCATGATTTCATTTCAATGGCTCTTTTCACTCGGCTATAAAAGGAAGTTCAAAGACTTGAAGAAAGACACACATGCGAACAACGACAATACTTTCTAACTCTATTCTTTCTTAAGTCATTCTTGGTCTAAAATTGTGTTTACGTTATCAGCTTGATAAGAAGCAATTCTCTATAAACTCATTGTGTTTGAACTTAAAGTTGTATTCCTTAAGAGAGTCTTAGTGATTAGATCTCTTGAGAAGTCTAGGACATGTGTCTTAGAGGTTGTGCCTTGAGTAAGACCTGTGCGGTTGGATTACTTGAGAAGTCTAGAACGTGTGAGTTCGAGAGGTTGTTGTTAGTCACCAGCTGTGTAGCTCGTGCAGTGTACTATTTTGTTGAATAGTGGATTAAGACCTCGTTGAGAGACGCAAAATCACCTTGGCGGGTGGACTAGACTAACTTGAGAGATTCTCAAGTGAACTGGTATAAACATAACATGTTTATATCTTTTGTTTAATTAAGTTGTTGTTCTTTAGAAAAGGGAAAAAGGTTTTAACAAGAAAGTTATTTAAAAGAAACGATTATTTTTGAAAAACCAATTCAAACCCCCTTTCTTGCGTTTTTCACCCCTTCAGTCTTCACTTGGCCATTGACTAGAGCTGATCTTTGTAGCTCTATGTCTTTTGATATTTGTAACAAACTTGACTCAATTGGACTGATATGCTCAGGTTCATGACAGCTCCATGTTCCACATCAATGCCAAATGACAAAGCTTAGTTTTGGATTTCCAACATTGATGATCACATGCCAAAGGGATTGGATTCTTGCCTTAGGGTCCAAGCTTGCAGGTTTTTAATGATTGATTGAGATTCTTGTTGAATTTGGATAAGGATAAGTCTTGCATAGTCACCAAAATTGGACTCAAGAATCGTGTGCCACAAGTAATGCACAATTCTGTCTTGGAAATCAGTTTGAGCAAGGCATGTTGTTAGGTTCATAACTCCTTGATTAAGTTGAATCAATGGGAGTTCTTGTATTCTTTAGAAAGCTCTCATGACATACTTTAACTTTGATGTTCACAAATGGACCTGGTTCAGCTTGGATCATGATGAAAAATGACCTCAAAGTTGGTAAAAAATGAGACAGATTCAGACTTCTTGAAAATTTCAATAAGTGTTGGAAAAAGTGGTCATTTTCACTTTTTGTGATTTTGATCAATCCATAACTCAAAATCCATGAGGATTTGGAATTTGATGTAGTTGACACTTTTAAAGTATGCCATGTGAACTTTCATTTGAGCTTTGGATGAAAGAAAAAGGCTTTAGGCTTTGGGAGTTATGACCTTGCAAAGTTGGTACCAAACCCATTTTGTTCCATAACTTAGAAAATTTTAAGTTTCTCAAGGTAGCCCCTTTTGCAAGAAACCTCACTTTTCTTGATTTTTCGTGATGAATGATGATCAAAATCATACATTAACATTATTTTTTACTTAGGGGAGCCACATTTGTAAAAAAATCCAAAAAGTCAAACTTGATTTTGGGCACAGTTGACTTTTTGTTAGATGAATTCTAAACTGTGTGATTCTCTATGCAATCAAGTTCTTGAACTAATTCAAACCAAATGGATGGATTCCATAGGTGTTTTAGGGTGTCTTGAATCATTTCCCAAGGTTTGGGAGTATGTCTTGGTCCAAAGTCAAATGTACAGTTAACTTTTTCTTCAAAACCCTAATTGTGGTCCAGATGAAATTGAAACTTGTGAATATAGTTTCTTAGATTAATCCATTGTTGAAAATGGACCAATGTGGTGTTTTTGAGGCCCTCAAATCATGTCTTGAGGTCTTGGCTTATGTCTTGCCTCAAAAGTCAACTTAGGGGTGAATTAGGTCAAGAAACCCTAATTCCTGATTTTTTATGAATGCATCCCCTGAGACTAATTTGACTTAATGATTGGATCCATGAGGTCCCTTGGAGAATTTTGGATCATTTTTGAAGTATTGGCTCATGCCCAGATGAAAATTTTCATCTGGAGGCCTTGGTCGACCAAAACCCTAATTTGGTGACACTAGCGATCTTGAGGCTCGATCCACTTGGAATGTTGCAACCTTGTGCTTGATTCTCGATATGGGAGACCTCTTGATCCTTTATGGGTGCTTGAGAGGCTAGAAAATTTTAAGATCAAGTCAATTCTTGATTGATCCTTTGTTTGAGTGTGTTGAGAGGGCTCAAAACCCTAATTCTTGGTTGTAGTGAATGCTCAATGTTCCTTGAGGAGACTGATTGAGGCATGAAGGTACATCCATATTGTGATAATGATTCTCACAATGATGGGAAAACTTATGGTCAAAATTTGTGGTATGACACATGCATAGCTAAATGAAAATTCATGCTCATCTCGCTTTTCTTATTATTTCATATCCACTCTCTATGGTGCTGTTACCCCCACAAATTATGTGTATCCTCTCTCCATTAGAGTGTCTACCTTAAGTAGAAAGTGTATATCCTTTCTAATTCCCCACTGAGTTTATTCCTCGTGGAAGAAATTTTCTTTAGTTTTCCTTTCCAGCTCATTATCTAGATGGAACCGCTCCCCAGTTGAGTTATTTTCACATTGGGTAGAGTCTTGTTTGACTGTTTCTCTCCAGTTTGTTCCTGGATTGAACTTTGGTCTCCTACAACATTTATTTTGAATCTCTCCAGGCTCTGAAACCTGGATGATAAGAAGGCATTTATTTTGCACCTTTGAGGATTTTTATTTTCTTCAACAGAAATCTGTTTATAATTCCCCATCATAAGATAAAGATTTTACTCCGTCAACAGTGTTATGATAACTTTCTCTTGGAATCTTGGCCTGATAGCAAGTGGCAATCTCTTTATGTGAGAAGCTTGTATGTCCCTAACATGGTAAGCCTTACTTGGTAACAAGTGGCAGTCTCTATGAGAAGCTTGTTTACTATTTTCAACCTTTATAGCGATAAGTGGCAGTCTCTTTCGAGAAGCTTATCCATTCTTGGTGGTTTTCTAACCTTTGCAATAACAAGTGGCAGTCTCTTTGAAGAGCTTGTTTGTTATTTTCAACTTTTGTGTGACTTTATGTGGTGGTCCCTTTATTTGATTAGCTTGTATGTCCCCAAATATCAATATGTATCTTCACATTAAATGGCATCTCTCTAGTTTATCCTCAATAGAGATGTTTTTTGTGAAATTCTTGATCCTCATCCAATCAAGTGAAACCCTAGACTCATTATTTGAACAGGTGGCATCTCTTTATTTGAGAAGCTTATTGCGACTCCATAAAATTTTCCATCAAATGGTATCTCTCAAGTGTATTCCCATTAGATAAGTTTGTTGTGAAACCTTAATCAACACTAATAGATGATTGTCTCTTTATTTGAGAAGTTTGTTGCGCAATCTAACCTGCTTGTATCTCTTTTGAAGATTCCTGGTAGAGTTATTGATTCCTAATTCCTAGCAGGTGGCAGTCCCTTTAGCAGAGACAACTTGCATTTGGTCCTTTTCCAAGTGAGAGACTTGATTATAGAAGAAGTTGAGCCCTATTCTAATAGTGGAAGCTTATTATCAATTCGACTCAGTTCGTTATTTGAATAGGTGTTTACCTCTTTAATTGAGAAACCTGTTGCGATCCAGTGAATCTTTTGTCCCCGACAAATGGTTGTCTCTTTATTTGAAAAGTCGGTTGTATGATCTGACCTGCTCATATCTCATTTGAGTATCTCTGGCAGAGTTATTGTTTATCACCATCAAGTGGCAATCCTTTGCGATGCTTGTCTGTTACCCATTCTAGGTGGAATACCATAAATAATGGAAGCTTGTTACCATGTTAATCTTTGTTTACTTTCATTCTTTGAGTCGGTATCATCTTGTTTACTGCCTTCAACTATAAGTGTGTAGTGATTCATTTCCTCATTGTCTACCTAGGAGGTTCTTCCCCGCTAAAGCAAATGACTTTCCCTTTGAGATTCCCCAGTGGAATCCATATCCTCTTCACTTTTTTCATTACCTATTCATGGTTTCATTCCCAAATAGAGTAAGTGATCCATTGCCTCTCCAGGTTTAATCCCCTGTGGAGTGGGTATATCTTTTATGTCGTATGATCTGCATAACCTTTATGTAATAATGATCATATGTATAACTATCCTTTTGCTATTATATCTTTATTGAACACAAGGAATAGAATGTGTCACCCTTGTATGGTCCAATATTTTATTCCTTCATCCCTGAGTATACTTTATAACAACAAATAAGTCCAATATCTCATATCGACTTATTTGAGCACTGCCATGCATTTTACAGTCATACTCTATCAAGGGGCCCACAGATATTACTCCCGTATATGTAGGAGGGGCAAATCCTATATAGGTCACTCATGTCCCTCGGAATGATTTGTAAAGTACCCATAAACCATCTTTATGTTCACCATGTTACGGGCAATAAAGTTCTCGACTCCACATCTAGGGTCCATAATGGTTTCAGGTCAAAGGGTGGTATACATCACTATTACTATGAGAATAACTTATGACACTTACATAACAAACTATGTATTATTCTCATGGTGGGTCAATCCAGTATAAATATTACTCCTAATATTTATACTTACGTGAAGACTTGATATCTCATATCCATGACTTGTGAGATACAGACATCAGTCTACTCACATAATAGTCTCTATGCATTACTGTTGTCCTATTTGACAATAAAGCTTGACTACAAATACTTTAAGAATAACGTCCTTATGTTTAATTAGGTCTCACAATTAAGTCACACTTAACAGGTCATTAATAGACTAATTATTCTAAGTACTTTATTATGTCATATACAAATAACACAATAAATACAATGCCTAGTAAGTATATATGTTAACAAACAATATATATCAAAGTTATGATACAAAAGCATATTAAGCCAATATTGATTGACTATTAGGGATTACTCCAACAACTTTCCCCTAACTTATCGTGCTTTGGTTAATTGTATATGACATTTAATTTTACTTTTCGTGTTATCATTTTCACGGAGGTACGCAAGGTGACCTGAATTTTTAATATTTTAAATTTGATCTGGCGGGTTATTTCACTTAAGGTCCACCGTGTTCCTTTTGAGCAGATCCCTTGGATGTGCATACTTTGGCCTAATGACTTCAATCTGAGGGTTCTCTTTTTTTTCTCTTTTTATTTTATTTTGTTTATTTTGTTTTATTTTGCTTTTATTTTATACAATTCATTTCAATTCCAATTTTGACTCAAAAATTATCAAAAAATTCTTAAAAATATTTATTCTCATTTCACACTTTGTGTGATATTTTGAGATTTTTATTTTCATTTTTGCTATTTCCTTTTATTTTCTCTTATTTGCATTGTTTTAATTGGTGTAAAAATAGTTTTCTATTTTAAAAAATATTCCAAAAATTCCTAAAACTATTCTAAGTCATTTCTGATTTTTCAATATTTTTGTTTGCCATTTATTTGATAGTTTGATGTTACTTTGCTATTTTCCCTTTTATTTTGATTATAAAATCATTTTAATGCATTTTATTTGTTTATTATTGCACTTTATATTATTTGACTTGGATTAGGGCTTGATTGAACAAAATCTTCCTCAATCTTAATGGACCTTGGGTGTTGATGAGGTTGGATGAATCTTCATCAATTCAAATCTACCATTAAATGATTAATTGAATCATTTTTGGTGCTTTGGGTTGATGATAGGTTTAGTATCTTAATCCACCAAGAGAGATGATTGAAATTGATGATAGATGAATCTCAAGTCATGGTTCAATTTGGTTTCTCTCTTCATCTCCTTCAATTTCTTTTTCCTTTTTCTTTTCTCTTGATCAATTGGATGATTAAGAGACTATCTTGTTCATGAAGCTTGGATTGATAGTTGACGAACGTTCATCATTTCAAATCTACCTTCCAGTTGATCATGAATCATTTGAGGTGCTTTGGATTGATGCATAAGTCTGTCCTAAGTGATTATGAAGAATGATTGATGTAATAGACCAATCTTTTTACCTTAGTGCTTGGTCATTCCTTGGTTTTTACTTGTGCTACATGTTTTAAGAGTATGATTTCTACCATATCTCTAACATGTATGGTACATAAATTGGTATTGACCGGCCTCCCATAATATGATATTCCTAATAGATTGTGTTACGATTGCTTAACATAACACTTAATTTGTCTCGAATCGATTCATTAACTCTAACATCTATACTAACATTATTATTGTGCTAAATTTACTTTATGCACATTTAATTTATGTCATTTAATTTTCTTGTCATTTAATTTCTTGCTCTTTACTTTTATGCCTTTATTTTATTTTAACATTTCATATTGTTTATGTTTATGCTTCTTTTTCTTTTGTCCACTTGGACATTTCTTTTTCTTTTAAAGACATTAATAAAGGAAAAACCCCTAAAAAACTTGGTTCTCTAACCTTTGGACTAATGGTTACTATCCTTAGCTTGACTTGGAGTTTGACATTTAGACCTATAAACTTTGGTTACTTTTCCCTATGCTATTGGATTCATCTAATACTTGAGACCTTTGGTTTACCTTTGAAGACATGGCTCTGATACATAGCTTTAACCTTATGGTTTGAGTTCTTCTTTTAACTGATGCTTGTCTTATCTTGTGCTTAATTGTTGCTTATGACCTACTCCAAAGGAATGGAATGATGGTTTTGACTCGTGTCAAGTGCTGGCTAGATCCTGGTTAGTTCACTTGCACACCTTTCCACTTTATTGCTTTTCTTAGGATAATCTCTTCATCTCCTTCAATTCTTAAATTTTCAAAATCTTCTCCATTTTTTCAAAACCTTTTTGTTTTCAAACTAGAACCACTTCTCAATAAACATTGACTTTGTCAAGTGATTTCCAAAATCTCTTTCTTAAATAAATTCCAAGACATCTTAAGCATATCAAAACAATTTCAAAAGACTTAAAAAACACAAAATTCATTCAATTTTTTTGTGCCTTTGTGCACCTTTTCCTTTTAAAACATTTTCTTAAGGATATTCATTAGTTATGTTTTTGTAGTGATACAACTCCTATACTTCCATAATAATGTAGAGAAGTGATGACATTTTCCACTTAGATGTCGAGTGATAGACTTGTTAATTTCAATCCAAGCAAAAATATGCCATCTTAAGATGATGCAAATGCTCCTTCCTCATTAATTGTCGATAATAAGTTGAGTTTCCACTCGAATATGACGAAATGTCTATTGATTTAAAATCAATGAAAATAAACACTTTTTTTTTATTATTTTTACCATGAGCTACGAGGTTTTGATCCTCCATTGCACTTTGTTGGTACGTAGGCACGAGGTTCAGGAAGTCTTGTCAAACAAAAATCTTTAAAAAAAATTATTTTTCTCAACTCCACAATATTTTTGCAAACAACCCGGTTTTAAGCTAAACGCAGATTTTCAAGAGGTTCCTATAGATTACTATAGATGTGAGAGGTGCTAACACCTTCCCTTTGCATAACCAACCCTCGTACCCTTATCTCTTTGTTTTATTAGTTTTGTTTTAAAACTTCTGTGGGTTTTATTCGTTCTTTCTCCATTCTTTTGGAAATAATAAAGAGTGATGGCGGCTCTTGCTTTTGCAAGTTAAGTTATCGATAGCTTAATCTCCAATTTTTCACCACTACAAGTACAAGGGGACTAGATTACTCTCGAGTTTTGAGAGTAACCAGGATAACTTTGTGTGTCTATCTTCTTTACTGCTTTATTTATCCGCTGCCTACCTTTGATTGATTTAGATTATATTCTTTATGCTTAGAATTTCACCAAGAGTTTAAAAGAAAAAGAAAAGGTCAACACAATTCAACTCCCTTTTTTTGTGTTTTTCTCACCTTCAATTTTATATTTGAGGTCTTTTGAGCTCTTTTTCTGTTTCAAACTTACAAATATGTTTTTAGGTTACACCGTCTTCGAATGTCATGTCAAAAACAAGTTCCTCCACTTAATGATTAAGGCGGTATGCAATGGGATAAGTGACTAACTTGTAACACATGTCATGATTATGTATACCACAAATCACATTAAATGTCCATTTATCATTCGCGATAAGGTACCCGCGCAACTTAAAAGGATGTCATCCTATTTCAACTTTCGGGTAGGTTTTGTGCACTGACCACTTCTTTCGCATTTCAGTGTCACAAATATTAGTCTTCCATCATAACCATTATCTAACCTCCTCGTTACTACGCCGAACCCCAATTTGGCAACCTCCATGCGAATCTATTGGAGCATATGTTCACGAACAACAAACTCATGTTCATTTATAAATTGTTTGTCAACATCTACCTTGACATCAGCCAATTTGACTTCCATAAATATAATAACTATGAGAACAACATCAAAGTGCCTCATATCTAAAGTAAATCATAACAGGAAAAAAATTAAAATCTTATCATTGAATAAATCCCAAAAAATAATTCCGGATATCATTCAACTATTTGAAAATGGAAATGTAACGATTATTTTTTTCACTTTAGCATAAAATAGTAAACAACACATAAAAATATATATTTATTCAATTTTTTCATTTCAATTTAAAATATTGTTTTTTTAAATAAACTCATTTTTATTTTCTTAGTATAAGGCACAAGGAAGATCTATATAATTAATTATTATAACTCCTCATTATTTTAATAAGTAGAAGCCAAATATGGTAGAACATGTGAACAGAATAGGTTGAACAAGTGTTTATTCCTGCCTGTGGTCCCTCTCAAAGTCCCCCAACCTAAAAAAAGAAGTATGAAAGCCCTATAGGTCACGTGTAGGGTTCAATGCACTTACGGACTGTAATAATGTAAAAAATTCATCATTAGCAGTGCAGGGATTGATATTATGCCAAATCATTATTAATGACCTCAGAAAAAGAAGTAGTAATAGTAATTGAATCATACACTTTCAACACTTGCAAAATTGCCCCCTTAGTTACGCTCTGCTTAAATGCCTACCTTCCCATCTTCCATTGCTTTCTTCCACAACTCATGATTATACATATTGATTAATATTACTATAATTTAATAGAACTATACACACTTTTAGGTAAATAAGTGCTATTCACAAATAATATTCATATTTTTAAAATATTTATTTTCTCTGTTGACAGGACATATATTAACATGTTACAAACACTTTTTTTTATCAACTAATCAACATATTTTACGGTAAATTTATTTTATATGTACAAAGAGTGTAGACATTGTTTAGATTGGTAATCAATCATTATTATTAAATTATTAAAAATATTTAATTTTAATTATTTATTTAAAAAAAGACATAAAAGTTAATCTCATGTCATAAAGAACTATTAGTCATAATTTTTTTTATCAAATAGTAGTTTAGTGGCTAAAATTTACCAGTCACAGGTTCGAACCCGAACCCGCACCACTGCATCTGCATTTGATGCTGATACACAACTATCAATTAAACTATCTTAATAGGACAATATCATTAGTTTTATTAAATAAAAGTTGATATTATTTCGTTAATATAACTCAATTGATAATTATACAAAAATATTTTATTGGGCAATCCTAATCCGCAACATTTAATTTATTTATCATAATTGTTGTGAATTAATGTCATCAAGAACAAAGCATAATATGAGAAAAAAGATTTGAGTTTGTTTAACAAACTCAAAAAATCCTAATAAGTTTTACAAAAGATAGAGAAGAAGGAAGAAGAATAGAGAATTGGTTAAAATTATTTTACTATTCACTTTCTTAATAAGGGTTCAAAGATTACAAGTGAATACCAACAATTAACCTCTCTCGCCCTAATTAGGATTTGCGCCACACCCCAAAGATGAGAGACTAGCATGCTAATTATAAGAAAACTAACATACTAACCCAATGGGTTTTTATACACAGACCTATTACACAAGTTAACTTAGGGAACAAACTAACTTAAACAATTAAGCTTACAACCAAGACCCAATTCAACATGCTAACACTTCTAACATACTTCGACTATAGCATGTGAATAAACTTTGATGACATGCTAAAATTCTTTCGAATTGTCGAACCAAGAAGCTACCCTTCGACCATACTAGAGTTTGATCCAATATCTCACAAATCTCCACCTTGGAACAAACTATATAACATCAAGGGAACAAACTAGCTTTCTTCATGCAGTTTTATCAACTGCATACAATGGAATAACTTGCTACTCGACAATGTCATCTCCTTCTCCGATAGGGTAGCGTCCATCTTCTTCGATCATTTCAACACTTCTAACAAACCTTGTTGAATAAGAAGGGTTTGCATCTTCAATCGCCACAAACCGAAATCATTCCCACCGATGAATTTCTCAATCCCATACTTTGTTGACAACATCTTCTTCTCCACGCTCACCACACCAGTTTGTTGTGAATTGATGTCGTCAAGAACACGACAAAATATGAGAAAAAAGATTTGCGTTTCTTAAACAAACACAAGAAACCCTATTAGATTTTACAAAAGATAGAAAAGAAGGAAGAAGAAGAATAAAGAATTGATTAAAATTGTTTTACTATTCACTTTCTCAATAAGGGTTCAAAGATTACAAATGAATACCAACAATTAACCTCTCTCTCCCTAATTAGGATTTGCACTACACCCCAAAGATGATAGACTAGCATGCTATTTATAAGAAAACTAACATACTAACCTAATGGGATTTTACACACACGCCCATTACACAAGCTAACTTAAACAATTGGGCTTACAACCACGACGCAATTCGACATGCTAACACTCCAAGCATACTTCGACTACATCATATGAACAGACTTCGAGACATGCTAAGATTCTTTCAAATTATCAAATCAAGAAGCTACCATTCGACTATACTAGAGTTTTATCAAATATCTCACAATAATAAATGAAATTTTATCATTAGATTATAAATAAAAAAATTAATGTTATTTAATTGTTTAATATGTACTACTAGTATTATTAACTTTATTAAATAAAGATAAATTATATTACAAAATGAAAAACTAAAAAGAAGGGGTATAAAACCTAACTCATTAAACAATTAAAAAAGTCAATAATTAAATTTTATCAACCTATCTCTTAAAAATACTTTTAAAAACATAAACAGAAAGTGAATCTTACCACATGTCATAGTCAACAAAAACAACTTGTATTGCCTACTTTATCTGCACATGCATTTTCTTATTTGAAATTGTGAGATACCTTGAATTTAAAAGAACATATAGTGTGTAAAGTATTTTCCATTTAATTAAAAGATGCAAAAGACCAATATTCAAATTAGAAAATACACGAATGACCAGCATTAAGTCAATTTCAAGGCAAAATTTTCTCCAATCCCTTATGTTAGCATATTCGATAGAAAACATGATCTCATGCAATTCAATTTGAAAGGAGGTGCAAACTCTGATCTTAGTTAAGAAAACTCTCATGAATATTCCTAAATCATTCATAAATATGCCACAATATATTGATATTGCAATATTTTCTCTTAAAACTTTCAAGAATATTTTCTTTATAATAAATGCAATTTATTGAATAAAAATAAAATACAAAAAGGATGAGAGACATAAAACCTAACCCATAAAAAAGCTAGAAAAAAATGATAGTTGGACATGTCTTATAATCAACATAAAAACATAAAAACATGTTTTAGCTAATCTATCTGCACATGCATTTTTATGTCTAAAAATGTGAGATATCTTGAATCTAAAAGAGTGTATAGTGTGCAAAGTATCCTTCCATTTAATTACAAGATGTCAATGGAAAATATTCAAATTATGAAATGCATGAATGACCAACATTGAGTTAGTTTCAAGCCAAATATTTCTCCAATTCTTCCAGTTAGTATATTCGATAAAAAGTATAATTTAATGCAATTTAGCTTGAAAGGAGGTGAAAATTTCAATCTTAGTTGAGAAAGATCTTAAGAATGTTCCTAATGTATCCATAAATATGCCAACACAAGTTAATATTCCAATATTTCCTCTTGAAACCCCACCCGTGTTGCAATTGGCTTAATTATAGCTAAGAACACACAAATTAAATTGTATGACTTTAGGTGCGAAAGGAGGTTGACATTTGATGTCAAAGTATATAATAATTGTAAACTCATAAATTGAAGAGTACATGTGCTCCTTGAAAGAAGTATATGCCATACAGACCAATTGTTTAACATGAAGAATGTCTATATCAAAGCAAATGTTACCATTTTGGAACCTAATGTCTTTTATTGTGTACCAAGTTCTCCAAAGAATTATTATGAAGAGAGATATGTTTAGATTTTGAATTTGAGACCTCTAACTTATACCATCAAGTTTGAATAAACTTTTGTAACTAGTTCTATCAATATCCATGCCAAACAATCACTACATCCAATGCTAGAAATGTAAAGTATTCATCCATCTAAGAAATAAGTGGTATGAAGTTTTCACATCATGATTGTAGAGAACACATCAAACCATATGCATTCCCCTTCAAATTAGGTTGTCTTCTATTGCAATTACATTACACATTAGTTTCTAAGTTACTAACGACTTAACACGTGGTGTGTAGGGATGCCAAATGATTTTTGTCCAAGAAGAATCAATGTGATCCCTCCTGACACAACTGTAGGAATCTTTAGAAGATAGATCATCATTTATATATCATATCCAAATGAGTTTATTAGCAGTAATATCATCAAATGAGAAGTTAATATTCAAAATGTCTTCAAAAATTTGAGGAGCCAAAATGAATAAGCCATGAGGAATGTTCCAATTAATGTATTGGATAATTGAATTAACTTTAGTGATTTGCATAAATTGAATATCCATTAGTAATACTAGGTGTAAATCTTTAATTTTGTATTCCAACCAATTATTAGCCCACAAATCAATGTTCTTCCCATTACAAATCTGCCATCTACTATGTTCCTCCAGAAAGGGAAATGAATTATTAGTGTTAAGTCATATTGAAGAAGAAATATAATGCATGATTGGTTTTTCGTGCTTGAAGTATCTATTAATAAGCATATAAGACCATTGATTAATGATAGTCAACCTTCCAATAAAGAGATAAGCAACCTGCATTACTTATTGCCTTAATAGATCTCTTACCAAGACCTCCTTTAGGAAAATGTGAGCAAAGGATCTTCTAAGATGTAGTAATCAACTTTTTACTATCTATGCTACATGTCCACCTAGAATTTATAATGCAAGAATCTAGTTTGTTAAGAAGATTGTTTGGGAATTCATAACTCCTAAAACTATATTGCGTCATGTCTTGTAATAATGATTGTATTAATTGAACTCTACCCAGCATAGAAAATAGGTGTCCATTCCAAGTAGCTTGCTGGCCAATACTCTATCTGTTAAGATCTGAAAATGATGAATTCTAGGCTTGCCTTTGAATACAGGACCTCCAAGATAGTTAAATGGTGTTTGTCCCAAAGTGAATCCTAGCATATATGCAATGCGCCTCAACCTAGATCCAAAAGTACCTCTACCATAAAGCTTACATTTAGTTGGATTGATGTGTTGATAAGAATTATGACCATATTCTTGAAGAATATGGTTAATAAGTTAAGAATATTTCCTGGTAGCTTTGCAAAATATCATAAATTCATATGAAAAAAGTGTGGCTAAGAATGGGTGTCTTACCTATAGATCTATGTACCTGCAGGTATTATCAGGGTGATCCATAGTGGTGAAGTTCGTTGATAGAAAAGCTACAATAAATTGTTTGGATTTAATGATGACAACACCTAATATTCAATTATATCTAGTGAAGTCTTTATCTCTTGAAGATAACTTAAACGGTCGAAGATGCTCTCATATGTTTTATCAAGCTATTCTTTTGAATATGCACTTGAATATTAAGATATCTCTTTGACGTTAACACTGTCATTCAACGATATTCAAGTGAAGAATTTTGTTTCAAGGTTCTCTGTTGGTTTGGTCTCTTAACTCTCTGATGGTGGAAATCAGCTACATCAAGCTAGAAGACTCAAATTTTTTGAAGCTTCGGAGTTGAAAAAACAGGAAGTATGAAAGCTCATCTGGTCATGTCTGTCTGATAAACATGTTTTTGTTAAAGACACAAAGGTATTTTTGGAATTAAAAGGATTAATGACACACACATTAAATCCATTGGAGAAGCCTCTCTTATTTTGTTAAAACCACTTGAAAATGTTTCCAAGTCTTAGATAATTGATTAGGGAACTGTCTGATAAATTGGGAGTTGTTTTACAACTAAATAATCGATTAGTCCTAGTGCTACAATCGATTATTTTTCTTTGTAATGCTCAAAATCAATTCGACAAGTCTCCTAATGATTGACAACTTATACTTATCAAAACCATCCATTTTTGGCTTGAACAATTGATTATTCACATGTAACAATTTATTGGGATAATCGATTATGAGAGTTATTTTGCCCATTGATTGTTTCCAAACTTATACAAAGTTTTGGCCTATAAATACATAGCTCTTCTATCATTTCAAACATCGCAGAAAATGACTTTGATCCTATTGTCTCACCCTCTCATATTTTTCTACAAATCTCTCTTTTTCTCATCTGAGTTTTACCTTAGTGCTTTGAGAGTGTTTTTGTGCTTAAGTGGGGATGTGTGTTCTGAGTGAAGGGCTTATTTGTAATTTACCTAAGATTATATTATCTTTTGAGTAAATTATCTTTTGTAATAAGTTATTTGGTTGCAAGTGTTTTGTTTGGGGATAGTTTTAGGAAGTCTTTGTTTGGTTTGTGAGTGTCTCTAGCTACAACAGTTCCATTTTGGTATGTTAAGATCAACCAAAAAAGTCTCCACGAATGTTTTTGAGCTTAACCCATTGTAAAAGTTTTGTCAATTTGACATTATCCCGATGTAAAATCTCATCTTGGTTTGAAATTAGTCTGTGTAAAATCTCAGCTCAGTTAAATTCACAGGTCATCCCGTGTAAAACCATGGTTCTGTTTGGAGGATATCCAGTATAAAACTACATCTCGGTTTAGAGGATAGCTAGTATAAAATTCCATCTTGGTTCGAGACCAGCATGTGTAAAATCTTTGTTTGGTTCGGAGGATAACCATTCAAAACTTTATTCGTTGTTTGGTTGGAATTTAGCCATTAAACTTCAAATACTTGTAAGAAGAGGTTCATGGGCATATCATGCTATATATATCAAGATAGTCTAAACTTTCAAGAAGAATTCTTGGGGAGATGATTACGTCACATTCATTTAGACCGAACCTCTATAATTCGTTTGTGTCTTTCTCTTTCCCTTATCTCTTTTACTTTTTCAACTATTTTCTTTCCTTTGGTTTTCCATCTATTTATTTATTATGTTGCTTATTTTATTGTTTCTTTTACAAATGGTTTTAAACTATAATTTTACCAAAGATTTTATTTTTAATCAACGTTTTTCAAACCCTCTCAATTCAACCCCCCCCCCCCCCCCCCCCCCTTTGTTTGGAGTCACATGTCCAACAAGTGGCATCGAAGTCTAACTCCTACTTAAGTTTTATCATCTCAAGAGGATGATGACTTCAAACAATTCTTGTAACTTGAGGACTTTTCTAAACATGTCTACGTCGTTTAATGGTGATAGGTTTGATATATGGAAAGCTAGAATGAAAGTATTCATTGAAAGTTTTAATCTTGAATTGAGGGAAATGATAATCAATGGTCCATTTATCCCTACTAACTATGTCAATAGTGAAGTAATAAATAAAGTTGATTCCTTTAGACCAAAGAAGACAAGAGAAAGTTCAAACTTGATTTCAAAGCCAAAAACTTTTTGGTTATGTCTTTGAGTGAAAACATATTCCTCTATGTCGTTAATTGTAATTTTACCAAGGAAATATGGGGCACTCTTGAGATGATCTATGGAGTCTCTCCAACTATCAAAAAAGAGAGAATCAACACACGATTCCAAGAAGTTGAAACACCAAATGAACGTAAGTCATTTTCATAGTTGGTGTTGAATCATTGGAAATCTAGGAGAACATGTTAGAACTTTCGTGACAAAAAAATATTTAAGAGTTAAGAATTAGAATCAAAACCTGGTCCAATTTTTAAATCAAAAGATGGAGTGTTTATAATTTTATGAAAAATTGAGGAAATAAAAAATCATTGACAAACTTAATGAGTTGATTAAACTATTAAGAGATGAAGGAATGAGCTTAAGATACCTAGAAGAATCATCAGATATTTCATCAAAAACCTCTTTTGAAGAAGAAGAAAAAAAGTAAAATTCAGTATTTTCATTTGAAAGAACAATCTTGGTAGACAAACGATCCTCAAAACATTCATCGTCTGATAACGAAGAAACTTCATCAAGAAGAATATTATCTTCAATCAAAGAAGAAAATGAAAAAGCTTCATCTAATAGAATTTTTGAAAGAAGAAATGAGGAAGAAGTCTCAACAAGGAATATCGTTAGAGGCTCAATGTCAAGAAGGATTCTTAAAGAATCAACTTCTGGGGGAATTTTCAAAGATTCCTAAATTCTAGTATTCAATGAAGAAGTTGAACATGTTTGCTTGAAAGTCTCTGATGAAGAAGATAGTTGTGAGGTAACAATTATATCATATAAGCAGTTATTTAAATTAAACGCTAAGTTAATTGAGGAACATTATAATATTAAAAAAGTAACGTAGATCTTAAAGATTATGTTAAGTTTGTAGAGAATGAAAATGAAACTGTTAAGAATGTGGGGTTGCTCCTAACTCAACCCTACAAAACCGACATGTAGGGCGAGGATTTCCCCTATTTATAAACACGTGTTCAGGCCATATATTGTCTAATGTGGGACCCTTAACACACCCCCTCACACACAGGACTAGGCATCTAGAACATGAAAATAACTTATGGTTGTTCCAATAGGAGAAACCTGATAACATATGTCCCAATGAATCTTAAACTAGGCTCTTCATACCAATGTCGATGCTCCTTATCATGATCTATTAGTGGTATCAGAGTTGGTGGTGCGAGTAAGAGATCAACTTATTGTATAGGAAATCTTCCATACATGGTTCTTGTCAGGTGGTATATCTCGTTGAAGTGTCTGTGATGTGGTAAGGGTGTCAATGGAGGTATAAATGTATATGGATCAAAGAGATTCTGATTGAGGGGGAATATATAAGTCGATGGAATCACACCTGAGGGGGATATTATTAATATATAAGTGTGAGTTAGAAGTCTCCCATTTCTTGGAAAAATGGGTGTTTTTCACTTTATAAGTGAGAGAACCATATCCCACATGTCCCTGAATTAGAACCAAGCTCAAATACTATGTTAAGAATGTATGGTTAGGCCTAACTCAACCCTAAAAAATTGGATTGTGCGGTGAGGATTTCCCTACTTTTAAAGAGATGTTCAAACCATATACTTTCTAATGTGGGACTCTTAACTGAAACGTTAAGGTATGAAATTTCTAATATTAGAAACCAAGCTAATAATTAGGACACATGTGTCTTAATGAAGAAGGAAGTGAAAGATTTTCATGATGCCCTAAGTAAATTTAATGAATTTGTGCAAATCAAGGTGTATACCTTGAGTATACAAGAGAAGGTATTTCCTTATGGTGTTTGATGAATCTGATACTTGTTACATAAGTGTTCTTGTTGAGGTTATTTCTTAATATATGTGATGATCTTATTGATTATGTAACCTCTTATTAGGTTGAATTGATAAATCTGTAATTGAATTTTTAGTCTTGTGGTTTAAACTAACTCTTGTAGAAAACTATTCGCAGAGAAGGATTTATGATGGGGGGTTGTCATTCCCTTGAAATGGAGAGTTTTCTCAAGTTTACTTGAGGTTTAAGGTGGTACACTTTCTTAGAGGTTGAAAAAACAGAAAACTCTGATTAACCCCTTTAAATAAGTGGTTTATTAAGTGCCTATAAATTTGAAATTTTTATATTTGCTAACCTTTGGTTGAGTTTTTTGAGTACTTTTTAGAAAGGGATACAACAAAATCAAGAGAGGGGCGCCAAAAGAAAAATGCCAAAGCCCAGTAAGAACCCAAGGTCCAAAAGACGATGGATGCTGAAAATACAACAAATAATCAATTACACTTATTGGAATAATTAATTAGAAGCATTTGAAATTCAATTTTTTTTCTCTATAATCAATTATCTCTAAAGGGATAATTGAGTATAACATTGGAACTAGCTAACCTCCCTCTATCACATCAGCCAACCGACTACATTAATGACATAATCGATTAGAGGCTCATATAATAGATTATTTTTGGGATATTTAAAGGTAATACTTTCTCTTTTTATCTCATATTGCATTCATTTCTTGCTTATGTGCTTCTTTGTGAGTGTTAGAGAAAATATTGTTCTTCTCTCCATCATCATCAATGGATCCCAAAAGATCTCATACTTTTGGTGGTCCTCATAATCTTACCACTCAGGGTTCTTCTCCTCTCAAGATCAAGAGGATCAATTCAATTAAAATTTTGATACATAGAAGTTCTTGATCCATACCACTTAGAAGAAATGGTGTTCAAAGATTGCAACTTCCTTAAGTTGTTTTATGATGCACAGTTGAAAAACTTCATCTGCGACATTCCTGATGAAGTAGTTCAAAATTTAGTTAGAATTTTCTATTCAAACCTATGTCGTTATCACTTCCAAAGTCAACCTCAGCAAGCAGAAATGCAAATATGGAGGATTTTGATTATGAAATCCCCTTAGACCACTTCTACTAATTCTCACCTCAACACAATTCCTTCAAAACTAGAAAGTCATTCTCCAAAATCAACTAGATCAAATGAGAATGCAAAGAAGAACAAATTCAATAGTCTGTCACTTGGCTCTCAATCTTGTAGAAACTGGAATTGAATTTATGAATTTTTTTGGGTATGTTCAATGATGATGATGAGGAAGAGGAGACTGATTAGTTTTTTCTTGCATGTTTTCCTTTTTTCTTTATCTCTTTATTGCTTGTTTATCCATGTTTCCACTTTTCTCTTTGTATTCCCTTTTAATTAATGAAGTGGTATTTTCCTTTTCTAGTAAATCATATGTTATCAATGAGAATTACGTGCTTGTTTGTTTATCATTCTTTTCTATCATTTTATTCCCGCCTTTTTGATTATGCTAAATGGGAAGAAGTATACTCTCAGGAGGAGTAGAATATACTTATTACCCATGTGGTGGCGAGTTTAACCGCTCCAATATTTACCTGTTTATTTTCTCTTTTACTATTTCCAAGAGAGATGCTTTGTTATCATTAAAAAGGGGGAGACTGTGCATATATGTGCTTGCAGATACTATCAAGGTGATCCAAAGTGGTGAAGATTATTGATAGAAAAGTTACAATCAATTGTATAGTTTAGATGATGACAAAACCTAATTTCCAATAATATCCAGTGAATTCCTTGTCTCTTGAAGATAGCTCAAACATTCTAAGATGCTCCCAGATGTTTTATCAAACTATCCTTTTAAATATACTCTTGAATATCAATACATATCTTTGAAGTCAACAGTGCCAACCAATGACATTCAAGTGACAACTTTTGTTTCAACGTTCTCAAGTGGGTTCGTCTCTCAACTCTTTAATGATAGTAATCAACTTGAAGAAATCTCAAGCCTCATCAAGCTATGTGACTCAACACTATTGAATCTAAGCTTTTGATTTCTAGAGTTGTGAAAGAGATGAAGTGTGAAAGATCGCCTAATCGTGTCTGTCTGAGTAACAACGTCTTGTAAAGGCAGAAAGGTATTTATGGAATTATTAAGTCAAAATCACATACACACACACACGCACGCGCTCGTTCACACACATGCTTACGCGCATACGCACACACACACATACTCTCTCTCTCTCTCACACACACACATACACTAGAAAACCTTTGAGAAGCCTCTCTTATTTTGTTAAAACCACTTGAAATTGTATTTTAAGGTCTAATTGTTTGATTAGAGAATAGTCTAATCAATTGGGAGCTAATTTGCCAAGAAATTATATATTACCCCTAGTACTAAAATTGATTATTTTTCTTTATAACACTCAAAATTGATCGGAACAAGTCTCTTAATGATTGACAATGACTTAAAATAAAAAATTTCCAGTTATGGTTTGATTATTCGATTATTCACATCTAATAATCGAATGGTATAATCAATAATGAGAGTTATTTCGCCCATGGATTGTTTTCAAATTTATACGATGTTTTTGTCTATAAATAGAGAGCTTCTATATCATTTTAAACATATCAAAAAATGATCTTTGATACTATTTTCTGACTCTCTCATATTTTTCTATAAATATCTCTTTTCCTTACTTGAATTTTAGAATTTAATTGGAAAAGATGCATAAAAAGGTGCCACGAAAAGATGTAGAACGAAATAGTATTTTTTGAAACATTGCGGGTGTCAATTGATTGAGAGGGATGAGCAATCGACTGCACCTTTATAACATTTAAATTTTTTTAAATTTAAAGCAAGTGGCAATCGACTGTGCATCCCATGCAATCGATTGTCATACTTAAAATTTTTAGAAATTTTCTTGATGACAATCAGTTGATGATCCCATTCAATCGATTATCTTGCTTGAAAATGGTTTTTTATTTTAAAGATTCCAAAAGATTTTACAAGTATCAAATGAAAATTCATGAGTTGAATTAGATGGATTTGAGCACTTAAGGTTATATATTAATATGAAATACCATATTTATCATCCCATTCAATCATCCATCATTAAGCCATTTGATTATCATCTTCCATTCTTTAGCATTGATCATTGTCTTCACATTATGGATTGTCTTCATCAAAAACATCTTTATTGGAGGCTTGACTTCACCTTCTCCCCCTTTTTGATGATGATAAAACAATTCACGATGATGATTGTGCTTGCTTGAAAATGAAAAAGAAACTCCCCCTATGTTGGATATCCCCCCCCCCCCCCCCCCCCCTTGATGAATGGATCTTTGTTAAGATTTTATTTGTATGGAGAAGAGTTATCATGTACTTAGGAAAGGGATATAGAATAACAAGCAACACAAGAATACACCTTTCTCCCCCTTTTGACATGATCAAAAAGAAGGGAATGTTGGGTAAAAAAGACAACATACTAAAGATAATATATTAAAGATAAGATACTTTCATGATAATTTAAAAATTAAAACACCACATGAAAGTGAATTAAAACCACAATACGAAACAACAAATATTTAAGTTTAAATACATAACAGAAATAAAGAAAAACATACAACGAAAGCATAATAAAAAGACAAGATAAACTAAACTAGTCTTGGTTCATGTTGTTGTCGGGGTCTTCAGGTGCTTGGTAGGCTGAAATTTGGTAGGGTGGAATATTCATGTGTGAATAGAGATTGGAAAACTAGTTGTATATAAGACATGTAGTCAAACAGTTGTTGATTGGTTGGTCCATCTTGGTTGAGAGGTCGTTGCACCGGTTGAGGAGGAAGAGCTTGTTTATTCACAATTTCATCAAGGTATTTGATGGTCTTGGTTTTATAGTTTTATCCCATCTTGTTGTTACACACCTTTACAGAAATAATATAATCACCCATTTCAATTGGGTTTTCATTTGTAAATTTAACATCATAATAAGTAAAAATCTCAGACAGAAAGAAGGAATATGGGAGCTCCACAGCATTCTCCCTAATGGTAGCCATATGTTCAAGAATCAAGTAAGTTCAATTAACCTGAAATCCTTGTTTCATGACATAAAGAAGCTGCATTTCAGTATCAGTCACAGTGGAGTGATTTGAAAATTTTGGAAGAATAACATATCCCAAAATGTAGTGAAGCAACCTATCATCAATGTAAAAAATTCTAGTAGACCAAGAATTTATGTTCGAAAGTTTACCACCAGTCATCTTCTTCCGTTTCTGAAAAAATGCATGCTCAGAGAGTATAGCAATACCATAATAAAAATCTTTCTTCACATACCCTTGCAATGTGACAGAATTATTCATCATAATTTATAATCCTTGAGATAGAATACTCAAAATTTCTCCCAACTCAATATCAGAAAAAGTAATGGGTACTCCTTTGACACAAGAACTAATCACTTCATTCTTATAGTTCATATTGGTGTAAAAAACCTTAACCAATTTAGGATAATAACCATCATGCATACTAACCAAATGATCAATGTGTTGATTTCTTAAATCCTCAACAAACTTAAAACATGGATATAGGAATGAGCTTAAATCCTCATATCTTTGTGCAAACAAGGGTTTGGGAAGGAAATAATAAACATAACTCTTTTGTTGTTGTTGATAGGGGAATAACCTATTCAACTTTGAATCCAATGGAGAGGAGCTTGTTAGATTGAATGAAGTTGCATTATCTTTGCCTTTGACTCCCTTCCTAATATCAAGTTTTACAACCATTGACGAAGATTTGAAGGTTTGAGTAGGTGTTAAATGAAGCTTTTGAGGGATTTTAGTGAGAAAGTGATTAACTTTGTTGAAGCTCTAATGTTGGTTTAGTGAAATTTGAAGAGGATGGAGAGAGAGTGAGAGAGGCGTGTTTGTAGGATGAGAGAGAAGAAACAAATTCAGAATTTGTGAGGTGTGTGGGGAGGTGATGGTTAGATGAGGGAATAGAGGACACGACCAATTTATATGGAGGAGAAGAAACAATTCTATTGGATCAAAATAATAAAATTAAAATTAAAAAAATTACTTGTAACAATTATGAGGGATAATCAATCGATTGTCATGTGTATTTTGAAGGAAAAAATTAAGTCAAAAAGCCAAGCAATCGATTGTGACAATCAATTGTCACAAAGATGCGTTTCTCAGTGATCGAGCGAAAAAAGCTCTTTACAATAAGTGAAATCTATTAATTCAAAAATAGCAAAAAAATTAATTGATTGAACCTTTTAAAAAAAAGGAAAAAAAGGATATGATAATCGATTGACACTTCAATGCAATCGATTGTTGCTACTAAAAATTGGAAAAAGATTTAAATTTTGAAATTGGAAAAACAATTTAACATACAACAATCAATAAAAATAATGTAACATGCATATTAGCATAATTATAAATAGATATAGAATGATTACTCATCTTATAAATTTGACAGAAATTTAAATAGTTAAAAGAATGGAATAGAAACAGAGATGCATAAATTTTAAATTGTCAAAATTAAAATAATTGAAGACATACACGCACCTTTGATTTTATTGATGATCCCTAACATAATGTCTTGTGAGTGATTATATGTCCTTTTCATCTAAGATCCCTATATCTCTCCAAATTTTGTAAAACAGATCTTTTGCCAAATGTTTAGTGAAGATAGTTATTAGTTGAGTATGTGTATCCACAAATGTGACTTCGACATCTCCTTGAAGAACATGATCATGTAGAAAGTGATGTCATATGTCGATGTGTTTGGTTCTTGAATGCATGACTGGTTTCTTAGTTATGTTGATTGCACTTGTGTTGTCACATTGTAATGGAATGCATCCGAGATCAAGTCAGTAGTCACAAAGTTGTTGCTTGATCCATATAATATGTACACAACAACTACCTGTTGCTATGTACTCTGCTTTTGCAGTGCTAAGAGCAACACATGCTTGTTTGTTACAAGACCAAGAAACTAATGGATTTCCTAGAATGTGTCAAGTACCACTTGTGCTTTTTCTATCAGTCTTACATCATGCTTAATCTGAGTCAGAATAACTAACTAAATAACATATACTACCTTTTGGATACCATAACTTAACATTGGTTGTTCCCTTGAGATACTTCACGATTTTTTTCATGGAGGCGAGGTGAGATTCCTTTGGGTTTGCTTGAAAACGAAAACTAACTATAATGTCAGGACGACTTGCGTCAAATAAAGTAAATAGCCAATCATACCTCGATATTTTATGAGATCAATAGGAATACCAGATTCATCTTGATTTACATATGTCTCGGACGCCATTGGAGTAGCTATTTCTTTGCAATTTTCCATATCGAACCTTTTCAACAATTCTTTGCAATACTTGGATTGGTTGATGAAGATGCCATTATTTGATTTCTTAATTTGTTTTCCAAGAAAGTAGTTCATCTTACCTATCATAGACATCTTGAATTCTCCTTTCATCATCAATTTAAATTCTTCACAAAGGTCTTTGTTGGTTGATCCGAATATGATGTCATCAATGTAGACTTGAACCAATAAAGTATGATTTTTGATCTTTTTAATAAACAAAGTATTATCAACTTTACCTTTTTCAAATCCTCTTTCACAAAGAAAGATGTTAAGTCTATCATACCATACCCTTGGTGCTTTCTTCAAGTCATAAAGAGCCTTTCTTAACTTGCAAACATGTGAAGGATTCTTTAAGTCTTCAAAACAGGGAGGTTGTTTGACATAGACTTCCTCATTGATGTATCAATTCAGGAAGACACTCTTGACATCAATTTGGAATAACTGAAAAATTAAATGAACACATATATGCAAGTAATAAACGAATAGCTTCCAACCTTGCAACTGGAGGGAATGTTTCTTCAAAGTCAATTCCTTTTTCTTGATTGTAACCTTGAGCCACCAATATTGCTTTGTTTCGAACAATTATACCATTCTACGTAAGTTTATTCTTAAACACCCATTTGGTACCAATGATGTGTTTATCACTTGGCCTAGGAATAAGTTCCAAAACTTGGTTTCTTTCAAAATGACTTCATTCCTCTTGCATGGCAAGTATCCATTAGTCGTCTTCTAATGCTTCATTAATATTTGAAGGTTCTATTTGAGAGACAAATGCCACATTCAAGCAAGCATCCTTGAGATTTATCCTTGTTGAGATTACTTTGCTAATGTTACCAATAACTTTGTCTATTGGATGATCACAATGGGTTTTCCATTCTTGTGGTATGTCACTTTGATTTTACTCTTGTTTAATATTTTCCTCTTTCTGTTTCGGTTGGTAAACTTTGTCATCTTTGGCGTCTTTCGTAGGGGTTTCTAAAATATCATCATCATCATTACAAACAACTATATCCTCTTAGAGGGGTTATTTTCATCAAATGATACATGCATTGATTCTTCAATAGTCAAAGTTCTTTTATTATAAATTCTTTAAGCCTTACTAGAGAGAGAGTAACCAAGAAAAATACCTTTGTCAGATTTCTCGTCAAACTTACCAAGATTGTCTTTGTCATTGTTGAGGAAAAATCACTTACATCCAAAGATATGAAAGTGAGCAATGTTTGTCTTTCTTCTCTTGAAGAGTTCATATGAAGTATTTTTTAAGATTGGCTTAATGATAACTCGATTGCTTACATAACATGCAATGCTTATTGCATCCGCCCAACAATACTTTGGTAGTTTCGAGTCACTTAGCATGGTTCTTGCAAGTTCAACTAGAGATCGATTGTTTTTTTCAACTACTCTGTTTTGTTGTGGAATCCTTAGTGCTGAAAAATTATGAAAGATGCCTTGTTCTTCACAAAAATCTTCAAATGATGCATTTTGGAACTCTCCACCATAGTCACTTCTAATTAATGCAATCTTCAGTAATTTTCATTTTGTAATAGATTTGCATACTTCTTAAATGCCTTGAAAGTGTCACTTTTCTGCACTAAAAATAGTGTCCAAGAAACTCTAGAAAAATCATCGACAATAACTAAGGCATATATATTACCTCCAAAACTTCTTGTTCTTGATGGACCGAACAAGTCCATGGGCAAAAATTGTAGTGGCCTTGTAGTTTATACCACATTCTTTGGCTTGAAATTTGATTTGGTTTGATTTCCTTTTTAATAAGGATCGCATAATTTATCTTTGACAAATTTCATCTTTGATAAACAAATGACAAGATCGTGTTTGACTAGTTTATTTAAATGTTCCATATCAATATGGGTTACTCTTTTATGCCAAAGCCATGAGTAATTATTTCTTACCATAAGACATTTTACTTTCAAAGATAAATCACCTAAAGAAATCATGAAAATATTATTAAATCTTTTACCCATAAGTTTTAACTCATGAGTGGCTTCATCATAAATTAAGCATTCATCTTTGGTAAACTTGATTTTAAAGCCTTTGTCACAAAGTTTGCTTATGCTAAGAAGATTGTGTTTTAGTCCTACAAAATAAATTAGATCTTCAATAGTTGTGAAAGGTGGTGCTTCAACTTTTCCTATGCCTATAATCTTTCCTTTATTGTTGTCTCTATAGGTGACATACCCCTTGGCCTTTAGAAATAGATATGAAAATTTGTTTATATCTTTTGTCATATGCTTAGAACAACCACTATCAAGATACCATAAATTTGTTGTGGTCTTCAAGCAAACCAACAAAACAAATTAAGGTTTGTTAGGTACGCAACGTGCCTTGGGTGCTTCATAAGTATTTCCTTTCTTGACCCATACATAATGCCCACTAGCAACACTAAATTTCCTTATAGCAAGCATTATGTACGTGACCAGTTATACCTGATAACGAGAAATAGTATCGTACTTTTTGACTCATTACACATATGTTTCATTCGTTTTTATTTGTATTTGATTATGTTTTATGTGTTTTGCAGTTGACAACTTCATCTGTGGCGAAATCGGACAAAGGATAGAAAAAGAGCGAAAGACGAGGAAAATCCAGCAAGAAAAACCAGAATCTGCCATTTTACTGATATGGCATCGCCATCACCAGATGGAACTCGCCATGAGCAAGGCTGTCACATATTTAAAAAGGCCAGGACCATGGCATTCGCCATGGCCAGGTGGTGCTCTCCATGACAGCGCAGTTGCAGAATTCAAATTCTGCAACTGCTTTGGGCAGTTTCTTCCACCCTATTTTCCTTCCACTTTAGATGCACGACTTGGAAGTTACATTTTGGATATTTATCTATATATAGGACCCTCCAAACATGTTTTAGACACCCTATTTTAGACGCGGAAGCTCTAGGATTGTTCGACAATATCAACTGGATGCTGACTAATGTAGGTTTGTCCCACTTTTTTTCTAATTCGAGCCACACTTTTGTTAGACTAACCTATGAGTCTTTAAGTTCATTTCAATACTTGCATGACCCATCCTGTACCACTGGCACCGTGAACTTTAAGATGTTTAATAGAGATTATTTGCTGCCCCAAGAGAGGATAAGTGAGAGTTTTCAGTTTCCGAGTGGCGAAGAGTACGCTTGTCTGGCACCACTTGAAAGTGAGTGGGAAGCCAATGCCTTAGGCTTCTGGCGCCAAATCACTGGCAAATCCACAAGCACATGAGAAGGCCTAAAAGCCACTTCTATTCACAACCCCGTGATTAGGTACTTTCATCGCATTTTAGCGTGCACTATCTTTGGTAGAGAGAACACGTGGAATGTGAATTCCAAGGATTTATTTTTTATTCATTGTGCTTTGTCAGAAACTAAGGTTAATCCTACACCTTTCTTGTTAGCTCACCTTGGTTATGCCGTCGGTCGGTCTAGAGGTCACATCTGTGTCAGAGGCGTGATTACCTCCATAGCTTTAGGTCTAAGATTGCATGATGAGTTGGCTACCCTCGAGAGATTAGCCATTCCTTTTTGTGATTTAGAGTACTGTCACAACATGCGACTTATTAAGAATGTGCCAAGCGGCAAGTATAGGCTTATGATCTAGAACAGGGAGGTAAGGAGTATAGATTTACCTTGTGCATTGCGCATTAATATGCGCATTAGCACAAATTGGCTATTGGACACTAAGCCCCCAAACTTAGATGATGAAGTTGTAAACAGGGCCTATGCTGAGACCATGGGATTTGCACCATAGTCTGGCCCTCGTGCCAATGCTAACATACCAGGGTCGAGTCCCAAAGCACACACTGCACCCACCTTCTCTGACTAATTTTAAAGTACTTACCAGCCTCGGGAGAAGTACGACTACTTCACCATCCTTTGCAGTTTAGATGATATTTTGTCTAAACTGCGGTTTCAAAATGACAGGGAGGCGGAGCGTGACTTGCTGCTCTAGAACTTGTAGCGCCAGCAGTAGGACATCAGAGTTGTTGTGGATCGTACCAACCAACAGCAGATTGACTTTGAAGAGCGTATAGAGCCTGATATGGAGGATCTGACTGAGCAGATGGAGGGCATGAGGATACAGGTTATCACTTTGAGAGAGTATGTTTAGCATGTTCCTAAACCTGCCCTTGGCAGAGGTTTTGGATGACCACGCGGCCAAGGCCGCCACCATTGATTATTCCAGGTTCTTCCACTCCTTTTTCACCTTGTACTAAAACATTGGGGACAATGTTCGGTTCAAGTGTGGGGGAGGAGCTTTACTTGCTTTGTTTTTGTTATTTTTGCTTTGTTTTTGTTATTTTCATGTTATTTTTATGCTTTTCTAGATAGGTTCTTTTATGTCGAGTCTATTTTGAATAATTGAGTCTTATTGTATTTTACTTTTTCCTTTCATTAGAAAAATTCCCCTAAGACTTAAAAAATGCAATCCCAACGAAAACAATTTCATCTAAATCAATGGCATGGCACTTTTTCACCTTTAGGCTATGTTGATTAGTCTTGGGAAAGTATTGACATCATCAGTACCATTTTAGCACCCTAGACTCCCTAAGTATGCATCACCGATTTAAATAACCATTATGCCGAGACCTTGATTTCTGAGTTTTTATAGTAGTCTCTTGAGTAGTTTATGTTAGTGGTGAGCACCATCCCAAAAGCACACACTAAGTAATGAATCGATGCAAATATGTGGTGATCTCGAAAAATTAATAATAATTTGTATTGAGTTGATTTGTAGAAAAGCGAATGAAAGAAATCGTTTCCTTCTAAGTTAGGTGGCCCTCACCCGACCATTTAGCCCAACGGATCGGATTTTTGAAATTCGAAAAGAAAAGAAAAAGAAAAGAAGAAATAATGTAAAAAGTTGAAAATCGAGATCATAAACACTAACAGGTTCACTTACCATGCGAGTGTGGGGATAACGGGCTTAACATGATCGCGCGAGAATGAAAAAGAGGGAAAAAGAAACAAGGAATATAGGTTGAGTTATAATGGTACAATTTGGATTGGTATTGCATATGGGGGAGTCTTTATCCGCAAGTGCGGATATGTGACATCACGGTATCCTCGTTGTCGAAGTCTAGTACATATCTTTTAGCATTAGCCTATTAGTCGTGTTCGGTTTTAAAGTGGTGTCGTGCTTTCGTTTTGGATGTTGCACTTACTGTTTTTAAATGTGTCGGGAGTTTGCTTGAGGACAAGCAAAAGTCTTAGTGTGAGGGAGTTTGATAACGAGAAATCCTATCGTACTTTTTGGATCGTTACGCATGTGTTTCGTTCATTTTTATTCGAGTGTTATTTCTATTTGATTATGTTTTATGTGTTTTGCAGTTGACAACTTAATCTGTGGCGAAATTGGGCAAAGGATCGAAAAAGAGCAAAAGACGAGGAAAATCCAGCAAGAAAAAGCAAAATCTGCCATTTTACTGATATGGCGTTCGCCATCACCAGATGGCTCTCACTACGAGAAAGGTTACCACGTATTTAAAAAGTCCAGGACCATGGCGTTCGCCATGGCCTGGTGGCGCTCGCCATGACATCCCAGTTGTATAATTCAAATTCTGCAACTGCTTTGGGCAGTTTCTTCCACCCTATTTTCCCTCCACTTCAGATGCACGACTTGGAAGTTACATTTTGGATATTTCTCTATATATAGGACCCTCTAACCATGTTTTAGACACCCGATTTTAGACGCGAAAGCTCTGTCGAATTTCGTTTAGGCATATATTTACTTTAAGAGCGACAATTACTAACATCGAGGAATTGTCGCAATTTGCTTGTAATTTACATTCCGTGCTGTATTTTGATTCCGAACAAAGCCTTCTGGCATTTTCTCTGCAATCCAATTCCGTATTTTACTTTACAGGTTATTTACTTTTGTTCACTTTTATTCTGTAATTTAATATTCTTGTCTTGTATGCCATGTATTTTTCCACGTTAATCATCGTAAATATATTTGGAATTAAAATCAATATGTGTTGCTAAATTTGCTTGAGTTCGGCGTGTGAGGACCGTTGTTACCGATGAGACTCCGTAGAAAATGTAGGTGCGACTTTAATTGAATGCATGCTAGTTTTGGTCTTTGTTTTTATTTTTCATGCTTTATTATTCCGACACGGAAGTGAGGAATATACTAAGTTTAGACCAATAGCGCGAGAGTGTGAGGAATGAACGGATAGTAGAAACTAGGCACCGATCCTAAAAACAGCGAGAGTGCTTTAGGCATCGTTTAGGATTTTATTAACTTCCAAAATACGCTTTTCAATTAAAACGGGCGAGCGAGAGAAAAATCCTGTGGTTGTTAGGTGTGGTTCTTGTTAACAGCATGAGAGTGTGAGACAGAGTCTTTAACTTAGTACTTCCTACGGAATGAAGTGTAGTCGTAATTAGCACCTGACGTCTACAAGTCCCTTAGGTATGCGGAATCCATATTCCGGACTCAATTTTATTATTATTTCCTAAAACCTTAAGAATTAGTAACTTTTCCTTTCTGTTTAATCTTTGTAAACCCTTAACCTTAGCTTTACACTGCAACCATTGATTACATTAGTTTGATTATCCTTTCCCTGTGGGTTCGACATCCTTATTTAAAACTACGCGAATAGATGTATTCTTGCACCCTTATTTTGACAGTCACGTTAGTGCCCTCGATCCACATCAATACCACAATAGATACATGTAGGAACAAAATTACTTCTGTATTTTGGAACATAAGTCCTTTTTCGAACATTTCTATTCTTAGGATGATGATGAATCTAACACCCTATTTTCCTGGTGCATACATGTACATAATCAGAGTAGTCATCAAAACAAAAATAGGACGTTACACATTCTCAAATCCAAAGATACATGCCCTGTAACACATTAACAGATAGTAACAACAATCAACATCTTCTCGTAGGGTGTCTTTGCATGCTCACCTTCACTTAGGGTATCATCGTTGCAGAATTTCTCATCAACAAAATATGCATTTAATAAATCATTTAATTTCAAAGACTTTATAACATAAACGAAACCATAAATGCAATCTCCTCAAAACCTTAAAAAATCAACCATGAGAGTATATTTTAACTCTCTACTCAACACAACAGAAGATAAATCACAAATGTTTCCCCAAGGGTTACATATTAGAGCTCATAAACTAAATTCTGAAAGAAAAAGAAGAAACAACCTCATGCCATCCTCCACTCTAAGCAGCTACTAAATTACCTAATTATCTGTACCTCGAGGAGGAGCGCAAACCACAACAACAACAAAGGGGTGAAAAATCACAAACATTAACAACATGCATATACTGCAAGGTAAGATAAAAACACAACATGTTCTACACAATCTCATTCACATTATACCACAATACATTCTCACACACGTACTTATCAACCAATCACAACTCAATAAATATGCATATAACTCATTATGCAATGCAACTGGACTAATGCAACTCTATGCATATGCATGTCATACCAACTCAATATTTGGCTCTCTCTGGAACCGGGTCCCCTTTTTGAACCCATGAGCCCCCTCTCTGAGCTTGGTACAAGCCACTAGTCCCCTCTCTGAACTAGCAGACATGCCTCTTAACAAAACTCAATGATGCATGCTCATACACGTCAAATTAATGCGTTAAGACATCTATCTAATCTTAACATAATGCGCTGACAACTCAAGTAATCCCAAAAATGTTGTTTTACGAATTTCTCCCAATAGAGCACTTCCCGAGCTTCGATTTGGATCCTGTAAAACCCAAAACGCTCAGAATTCATCGTACAAGAATTATAACATAACTAAAACCTAATTTAACACATAAACCCCATTATTTTCATGAAAAACATTGATTTGCAAAACCTTCGGCAGTGCAATAATGGTGGATAAACATCAGGTATTAAAACAGAGAAAATCAGTCATGAATAGTGCACGAATTCATCAACTATTATATACAATTTTCACCACACAATCAGAACTCATCAACAACATACACCCTATTAGAGGTTAAAGACTCCCCTACCCTACCCCTCATGCATAAGTCCTAATGAAAGCTATTATCCCCCTTACCGGATACTCCTAACAGCAAAATTATGATTTCCAGTAGAACTTCTTCTTCTCCATTCTAAGCCTCTTCCTCTTCCTAGGCCTTCGGGCTCTTTCTTTTTTCTCTGGTTTCTACGTACTGACAAAATAGTCTATTCCTAGGTTTCTCTCATTATAATATATAGTTAGGGAAAAATAACTCTTAATTATATTTTTCTTCCCTACTAACAAAATAATTGTTCATTCCTCCCATTAACTTTCCCTCAATTCTCACTTTCACCCCAAAAGCTCTAGTTTCCTTTTAATTAATTAAATCTAGTAAATTATTATTGCTAAAATAATTTCTAGTAATTCAAACCCTCTTCTATTCATCATCTACAACTATCTCTATACCCTTATCTGAAGGGCACTCACCCTCACTCCCATATTTGATTAATCACTCACAATTAAATAAATACCCAAAACATAATGATTCAAATAATTGTATAATTTAAGAATTGGGGTGTTATATCTCTCACCCACTTAAACAATTTTCACCCTAAAAAATTACTTTAAGCAAATTGAGTCGGATACTACTCTCTCATTTGGCTTTCCAGCTCCCAAGTCACGTTTCCACCAGCTGGTCTTCCCCAAGCTACTTTTACCAAGGTAATCTCTTTACCATGAAACTGCTTCACCTCCCGGTCCTTTATCCGCATGGGTGATGTCTCAATAATCAAGTTATCTCTCACCTGCATATCATCCACTTAGACCACATTAGACGGATCCGGAATGTATCTCCTCAACTAAGACATATGAAATACATCATGAAGATTAGCAAGAGACGGTGGTATATCAATCTGATAGGCCACCTCTCCTATCCTCTACAAATTATTATATGGACCAATGAAACGTGGAGTGAGCTTTCAAAACCTCAAAGCTCGACCAACACCAATTACCAGAGTAACTCTAAGGAACACATGATCGCCCTCTTGGAATTCAAGTGTTTTCTTCCTCTTATCATGGTAACTCTTTTGTTGACTCTGCGAAGCTCTCATCATCTCTTGGATCAATTTAATCTTCTCTATCGTCTGTTGGATACTCTCACACCCAATTACAACACTCTCTCCTGATTCATATCAACACAAAGGTGTCCTACACCTTCTACCATACAATGGCTCAAACAGTGCCATTCCAATGCTCTAATGGAAACTGTTGTTGTAGGTAAACTCTATTAATGGAAAAAAAATGCATCCCAGCACCTTGTTTCTCAAGCATGCAAGCTCTCAACAAGTCTTATAAAGATTAGATGGTCCTATCCGCCTGACCATCCATCTATGGAGGATAAGTGGAACTCAATCGCAACTTCGTACCCAATGCCTTTTGCAAGCTATTCTAGAACCTTGTAGTAAACCCCAGATCTCTATTAGATACAATACTAGGAAGAATACCATGCAACCTGAAAATATTCTAAATATACTTCTCCACTAGTTTCTCCAATCAACAATTTAGTCTCATCGAAAGGAAATGAGCCGATTTAGTCAACCTATCAACGATGACCCAAATAGTATCACAACCTTTCGCTATCCTCGATAAACCAGACATAAAATCCATCAAAATGATGTCTTATTTCCACTCTAGAATAGACAACGGATGCATCAAACCCAACAGATTCTAATGCTCCACCTTTGACTTCTGGCAAGTCAAATACACATACACAAATTCAGCAACCTCCTTCTTCATTCCTGGCCACCAAAAGATCCTCTTCAAGTCTTGATACATCTTAGTAGCACTGGGATGAATACTCATGTCACTTTTGTGACCTTCCTCAACAATACTCTACTTAAGCTCTGGAAAATTCGAAACACATACTCAGTATTAGAATCTTATCACTCCATTTTATTCGATTCTGAAATCACCACATTGACCTTGATTGATTAAAGTTAACTGATCAATCAACTTAAAGTTCACCTTCTGACCTTCTCTAATTTCCTCAAGAATATCATTGGTAAGCTTCAACATACCTAACTTCACACTATGTGGCGTGACTTCACAAAAAAAACTCGAATATCTGAACTCTTCGATCATATCTAACTCTCTAGCCATCAATGTTGATATACGTAATGTATTGCGACTCGATGCATCAATTATAACATTGGCTTTACCAGGATGGCAACTCAAACCAAAGTAATAATCCTTCATAAACTCAAGTCATCTTCTCTATCTCATATTCAACTATTTCCGATTGAAAAGATACTCCAGACTCTTGTAATCACTGTACACCTCAAATATCAAACCAAACAAATAATGTATACAAATCTATAACACGAACACAACTGCATCCAACTCTAATACATGTGTTGGATAATTGCTTTCATGCACTTTGGTTTGCCTTAAAGCATAAGCTACCACTTGATGATTCTGCATCAACACACCTCTGAGACCCATCAAGGAAGCATCACAATACACAACAAAAGACTCAGTCTGATTCGGTAAAATCTAAACAGGAGCCGATGTCAACTTCTTTTTTATCTCTTGATAACTTTCTTCGCAGAATGCATCCCAAACAAAAGCTTGACCTTTCCTCGTTAGCTGAGTTAACGAAAAAGCTAACTTAGAAAAACCTTCAATAAACCTGAGATAATAACCATCCAACCCAATAAAACTTTGAATCTCAGTAACAAACTTAGGAGTCTCCCACTATAACACAACATCCACCTTTTAAGGATCAACAACAATCCCTCCACTAGAAATCACATGACCAAGGAAACTCACTTCCTTCAACCAAAACTCGCACTTATAAAATTTATCATATAACTTCTTCTCTTGCAAAATATCCAATACCAACATCATATGATTTGCATGCTCTTCATCTATATTCAAATAAATTAAGATGTCTTCGATGAACATAACCACAAACTTGACAAAATACTGATGAAAGATCCTATTCATATACTCCATGAACCAACCTAGAGCATTATACACACCAAATGACATCATTGAATACTCGTAATAACCATATCTCTTTCTAAACACAGTCTTCATAATATCTTCAGCCTTTACACGAATCTAATGATAGCCGGATCTCAAATAAATCTTGCTAAAAACACAAGCACCTACTAACTGGTCCATCAAATCATCAATCCTCGGAAGTGGATAATTGTTCTTAATAGTTACTTTGTTCAACTATCGGTAGTCGACACATAACATCATACTGCCATATTTCTTCTTTACAAACAACACTGGAATACCCCACTACGAAACACTAGTTTGATTAAAATTATTCTCAAGTAACTCCTCCAATTGTTTCTTCAGCTCACCCAACTAAAAAGTAGACATCCTATAAGGAGCCATTGACACCTGACTAGTACTTTACATTAAGTCTATAGAAAACTCGACCTCATGCTCTGGCGAAAAATCGATGATGTCTTCAGGAAACACTCATGGGAAACAACCAGAAGATCACAAACTACTCCCTTACCTTTGGCTTCTAAGGAGGCAAACATCACCAACACTTACGCATCATCCCTTAAGTAATATTTTACTTGCTTAGCCGATACAAACAAATTTTCATCATCAACAAACTATGAGAACCTAACTGTCTTATCTAACAACCTGCACTCTTACAAACAACGACATAACAAACTAACTCTCCACACCTGAAACATCTTAGAGAAACAGAAGCTTATCCCCCACCTGTTTCAATCCCGCTCTTGCCAACAAGCGGTTAGAAAAACTGTCATACCCCAAATTTTGACCACCAAGATTTCCCATCATTGTGCAAATCATCATCACAATATGGATGTACCATCATGCCTCCTCAATCTCCTAAAAGATGGTTGAGCATTCATCACAATCGAGAATTAGGGTTTTAAGCCCTCTCATAGCACTTAGACAAAGGATCAATCAAGAAATGACATGATCTTCAACTTGTCTAACCTTTCAAACACCCATAAGGGATCAATAGGACTCCCACATCAAGAATCGAGCACAGAGTTGCTACATTCCAAGTGGATCAAGCCTCAAGATCGCCAGTGTCACCAAATTAGGGTTTTGGTCGACCAAGGCCTCCAGATGAAACTTTTATTCTGGGTATGAGCCAATGCTTCAAATCATAACCCAAGATTATCAAAGGAACCTCATGGACCTAACCATCAAGTCAAAATAACCTCAGGGGATGCATTCATCAAAAATCAGGAATTAGGGTTTCTTGACCTAATTCACCCCTAAGTTGACTTTTGGAGCAAAGCATGAGCCAAGACCTCAAGACATGATTTGAGGGTCTCAAATACACCACATTGATCCATTTATAATAATGAATTGATCAAAGAAACTTGAATCACAAGTTTCAATTTCATCTAGACCACAATTAGGGTTTTAAAGGAAAAGTCAACTGTATCTTTGACTTTTGACCAAGACATGCTCCCAAACCTTGGGACATGATTCAAGACACCCTAAAACACCTAAGGAATCCATCCATTAGGTTTGAATTAGGTCAAGGACTTGATTGCACAAAGAATCACACAGTTTGGATTTCATCTGACAAAAAGTCAACTGTGCCCAAAATCAAGTTTGACTTTTTGGAATTTTTCACAAATATGGTTCCCCTAAGTCAAAAACAATGTTAATGTATGATATTGATCATCATTCATCAAGAAAAATCAAGAAAAGTAAGGTTTCATGCAAAAGGGGCAACCTTGAGAAACCAAAATTTTTCCAAGTTATGGAACAAAAGTGATTTTTACCCAACTTTGCAAGGTCATAACTCCTAAACCACAAGGTCTTTTTCTCCCATTCAAAGCTCAAATAAAAGTCCATCTGACATACTTCAAATGTGTCAACTACAAGAGATTCCAAATCCTCATGGTTTTTGAGTTATGGATTGATCAAAATCACAAAAACATGAAAATGACCACTTTTCCATCAATTAGTGAAATTTTCAATAAGTCAAAATCTGCCTTACTTTTTCCAAAATGTAGGGACATTTTTCACCTTGATCCAAGTTAAACCAGGTCCATTGGTGAACATCAAAGTTGAAGTATGCCATGAGGGCTTTCTAACAAGTACCAGATCATCTCCAAATTCAATTTGAGTAGGGAGATTCAACCCTTGGAACATGGCATCATGAACTGATTTTGTTCAAGGCAGATTATAGGTCATTTGCTCGATTTGGCCAAATCAGATAATTCCAAGCCTTGTCATCCATTTGGACACCTCAAGGGATAAATTCAAAGAGGAATGATCTGATCCACAAGCCTCCCAAGTCCAAGGAACTACATGTAGCCATAATTTCCCTAAAAAGGCTAAAAAGCTCAAAGACTCCAATTTTTTTTCCAAGCATTCAATGGATGCATCAAGGTGGCATGGACTGGGGCATTGATAACTGAATGAGTCAAGATTCAGCTCTGAATCAAAAGACCATAGGCCTGTGCCCTAACCTCAAGTCAATGGCTATAGGAGACTAAAGATGCTTTTATGCTACAATTGGCCAAGGGATTGTCCAAGTTGCCATTCACTATTGCTTGCAAAACAAACTTGCCCTACATTAAATTAAGATCATTTGTGGTCCGTTTGAGTACACCAAAGCACTACAACACTTGCTTTCCTCAAAATCTCTCTCATTAGGCCAAAATGCCTTCTTTTGCAAGTCATCTATGAGTTTTTGAGTTAGAGAGCAATTCCACCACAACTCATGATCCAAATTCATCCAATATATCATATATAAGCTGTTCAAACACTCGCCTTTGATCTGAAACACCAAAATCAAAAAGTCAACCTCCAAAACCTCAAATTTTGACTTTTCTGCATTTTTCAAGCCATGTCTTGATTCTGTCACTTCCAAAACCAAACAAGGCCTCAAACACAATCCAAATATCATCCTCAAACTGTCCCAATTAGTTTTCCTCATCTGGAACACCATTTGAGAGGGTTACCATTTTGGTCACTTTTGCCACTTTTGCAAGAAAGAGCCAATACTTGTTCCTGAGGATTCCAGTTGGTTTTGATCATCCTAAAAGCTTCTAAGGGATCAATCAAGAGTGTTCAAAGCATTGAATTACTTCTGGCACAAGGAACTTGACAGATAGCACAAGAAGCTTCAAGAGGTTAGTGCATCATAACTTGAACTCTCTAAATCATGCATTGATTTGAGGTCCATTGATCATGGACAGCTCATACATATCATATATGTTGTGTTTGAACCAATTTACCATGCTATTGTTGCCTGTATGATGAGATAGCATAGAACATGCAAATCTAGGCCTATTTTGAAATCACTATCGCATATTAAAATAGAAACATTTTTAGAAAATTCCAAAAGCACCATTGGATTCCTCATGAAATTCTAGGCAAGATGCACCTAAATTTTGTCAAAATTCATGGAGAATTGAGGAAGTTAGAGCCTTCATGCAAATCCACCAAAACTTGGTTTTTTGCCTTGGCCAGGCCTAAAAACCAAGTCACCCATATATATTCATGGGGTGGTTATGATACACGGATGTATCACCACCACAGTGGTAGCGCCATGTGTGTTTGGATGGAAGGTCGTGGGTTCAACACCCACCCGGACCATTTTTCCATTTTCTCTATTTTTGCTATTTTTTCACATTTTTATGGTTTTTGTTAATTAATTCCAAAATTAATTTCTCTCTCAATTTTATTTATTTTTTATTGGTTCTTTTTTTAAAAATTCCCAAAAATATTAAAATATTTTATTCTACAAAAATTCACAAAAATATTATTTATTACACATATTTGGTATTTTTGTAAAGAATTATGTTTTATTTGTTTTTTTTAACATTTAAAAATATTTCTTTCTCTTGATTTTACAAATTCAAATGATTTTCAAAACATTCTATGAATAAAACATGATTTTTTAAACATTAATCCAAGATCACAACTTGTTTTTTCACACATGTTTGATAATTTTGATCATTTTAATTGAATTTTACTCAATTAAAATATATTTTAAAATCAAATTAGGGTTTTGATTATTTTCACCCTCACAAATCTTTTTTAAAACACTTTGGGCCTCTAATAGAGTGTAAGACCCAACCCGCTTTGTACATAAATAATTTTGGGCCTTAGTTATTGTATAAGTCCCAGTACAGTTTTCAAAAACTATGGTGCGATCACTGTCTTTCCATGGGCCTCTCCTTGAGTTGTAAGCCCCATCTCTTGTACAAAAATAAACTTTTGGGTCTCTAATAGAGTTTAAGACCCATCCCTTGTAAATATCTACCTTTTTTGAGCTTTAGTCATTGTATAAGTCCCAGTACGTTAAAAAATCTCGGCGCTATCGTCATTCTCAAAACATTTTCATCTGGGCCTCTCCCTGAGTTGTAAGCCCCATTTCTTTTCTTTTTCAAACACTTTTGGGCCTCTAATAGAGTGTAAGACCCAATTCCTTTGTACAAAAAACATTTTTGGGCCTTAGTCATTGTATAAGTCCCGATACAATTTTCAGATCAACGTACGATCATTGTTTTTCATCTGGGCATCTTCTTGAATATAAGCCCCAATCTTTTCAAAAAAACTTTCCCTTTTGATTTAGGTTCAAATTCATAGTTGTTATCAAAACTTTCTTTAATTTCTTGAACAACAAACCATACAGCTGTTATAATGGAAGCTTGCTGGCCTGTAAGTTTTATCAGCTTTCTTTTACATACTTATATATATATATATATATATATATATATATATATATATATATTAGTTTGTGCTGGAAGCTTGCTCACCTGTAAGTCCTCATACCCTCTATTACATACAGTATATATTTCATATGTATATATATGCCTGTATATTATCTTGCTTAGAGTTTTCCCCAACAATTAAGTCTAGGATTAGATAAAGCCTGTGGTCACTCTTTCAACACAGTCAAAACTAGTTCCCCATAGGAATTCCAGATACAGTCTTGCCTCCTCTTGGGCTTATACAATATGGAACAAAAAGAAAGGCATTATTCTCGGTGAAACTTTTCTCAGACTGTCACTATTAGAAAATTGTCTAAGAAATTCATTTCCCCCAGAGAGGATTAATTCCCGGTGAAACCTCTCTTGAATTACTTCACACCCTAGAACTACACACACACATATATATATATATATATATATATATATATATTAGTTTGTGCTGGAAGCTTGCTCACCTGTAAGTCCTCCTACCCTCTTTTACATACAGTATATATTTCATATGTATATATATGCCTGTATATTATCTTGCTTAGAGTTTTCCCCAACAATTAGGTCTAGGATTAGATAAAGCCTGTGGTTACTCTTTCAACACAGTAAAAACTAGTTCCCCATAGGAATTCCACATACAGTCTTGCCTCCTCTTGGGCTTATACAATATGGAACAAAAAGAAAGGCATTATTCACGGTGAAACTTTTCTAAGACTATCACTATTAGAAAATTGTCTAAGAAATTCATTTCCCCCAGAGAGGATTAATTCCCGGTGAAACCTCTCTTGAATTTCTTCACACCCTAGAACTACACACACACACACATATATATATATATATGTATGTATGTATATATATATATATATATATATATATATATATTAGTTTGTGCTTGAAGCTTGCTCACCTGTAAGTCCTCCTACCATCTTTTACATACAGTATATATTTCATATGTATATATATGCCTGTAAATTATCTTGCTTAGAGTTTTCCCCGACAATTAGGTCTAGGATTAGATAAAGCCTGTGGTCACTCTTTCAACACAGTCAAAACTAGTTCCCCATAGGAATTCCAGATACAGTCTTGCCTCCTCTTGGGCTTATACAATATAGAACAAAAAAAAAGGCATTATTCTCGGTGAAACTTTTCTCAGACTGTCACTATTAGAAAATTGTCTAAGAAATTCATTTCCCCCAGAGAGGATTAATTCCCGGTGAAACCTCTCTTGAATTTCTTCACACCCTAGAACTGTTCACTAAAAAAAAGATTATTTCCGGTGAAACTTTTCTTGAACTTTTCTTAAGTTTGGACCCACAGGCTTCCTAAAAGCATCCCTGCCTCCTCTTGGGCTTTGTACAAGGACCCTCGGGCTTCTTAGAAGTTCTCATGCCTTCTCTTGGGCTTAGTACAAGGACCAAAGACCTCCTACAGGTATAGGACAGAACTTAGTCATTCTTTGTTAGAGCAGTCTTTCCAAAGAGTCAAAACATCATATCAATTAAGGGTCATCCCTTAAAACATCTGCCTCCTCTTGGGCATCATACAAAGATAAACTCTTTCATACCAGTAGACTTGGACAGTCTAATCTCCTTTTGAATCTCAAAGACATTCTCAAGTTTCCTGAAAACATAGGATAAACCCTGGTTATTTAATCAATCTCCAATAGAGTTAAAACCCCCATAGGTTCTAAAACTTAATCTTTATCTTAAATTTGCTCAGCTAGGGTCAAATCACTATAAATAAACCTTTATCAAAACCTCAAGGCATCTGATACCTCAACTCTTCTGTAAACCCTCAGCAAGAGTTGATTCCCTGACTTGGACCTGTCTCTGGATCTCAATAATCCTCAGCAGAGACTACCCTCCTCTTAGGCTTTGTATAAAGATTTTTCCCCACTCTCTTGTTGAGTCAATCACCCTTCAGTACTCTCTTATTGAGTCAACCTTCTTCCGTAATGCACTATCTTGTTGAGTCAATCATTTTCAGCCTCCTCTTAGGCATTGTATAATGATCCTTCTTTTCCTCAGCAAAAGTCAACCTCAATCTTGGGCTTTGTACAAGACACCCACATAAACACTCTCTTGTTGATTCAGTCAAATATCTTTTAGCCTCAATCTTGGGCTTTGTACAAGATAGATAAAAACACTCTCTTGGTTAGTCAGACTCTTTTCAGCCTCAATCTTGGGCTTTGTACAAGACACATAAATATCCCTAAGCAGAGTCAATCCTCTTTTCAGCCTTAACCATGGGCTTTGTACAAGACAAATCATACTCTCCAGCTGAGTCAGTCAACTTCTTCTAGCCTCAATCTTGGGCTTTGTACAAGACAGATAAAACCTCTCACCAGTAGAGTCAGTTTCCCCTTTTAGCCTCAATCTTAGGCTTTGTACAAGACACATACAAATATTCCCCAGTAGAGTCAAGAAATCCTTTTTTAGCCTCAATCCTGGGCTTTGTACAAGACAGACAAAATATTTCCCCGGAAAAGTTAAACTTTCAGCCTCCTCTTAGGCTTTGTATAATGATATCCCCAAAAGAGTCAATTCTCTTTTAGCCTTAATCTTGGGCTTTGTACAAAACAGATAAACACTCTCTTGTTAAGTCAGCCTTTTCCAGCCTCCTCTTAGGCATTGTATAATGACCTCCCCAGTGGAGTCAATCAATCTCTTAGCTTCAACTTTGGCCTTTGATCAAGGCACACAAAACTCAACATCCCCTCAGAGGAAAACAAAAACTCTCTGTAGGAAGACATTTCTCTGTACAATCACATATCAAAACAGACATTCAAACAAACCTTAATCGCAGATAACTGTTGTAAGTGGCACACTTGTCGATTCAAAAATCCAAGCTGTAGTCCATCTCTTATCCTGGTAAATCCCCTCTTTCATCTAATTGCTGTAAGTAGCAAGCCTCTGGATTATTTACATCCAAGCCACTGTCCCTCTCTGAGCATGAAAGACTCCTAAGGAAAAATGGAATTGCTCTACACTGAGTTAAAGTTTTCCCCTTAGGACAAATCCCCTCTAAAGGAAATTATGGCATTGCTGGATTCTCATATCCCAGTTAAAGTAATTCTCCTTTATAATCAGTCACCCAGCAGTTGTGATAAACAAACGAGATGTCTCCCTTTAGAGATAACAAATTCTCTCTCAGTCAAACCTTTTAGCTTCAATCTTGGGCTTTGAACAAGACACGAATACTCATTTAGCTTCAATCTTGGGCTTTGAATAAGACACCAAAACATCTCTTTCCTCCCGTAGAATAGGAGGAACTACGATTGCTCTGATTTCCCTGTTTATCTTTAACGAGAATACGTAGGCATACGATTGCAAAATCTTAGCGAGCACACCAATCAAAAGCTTTAGGTCCAGCACCTTCACACACCAATAAAAAACTTTAGGTCCAGTACCTCACCAAAAACATCAGAAAAAACCGAAATCAACAAAAACTCTCTCTCTCTCAAACACTCCCAAAGGAGAAACTTTCCCAACCCATGATAGACAAACGCAAGTAAGTAGAAAGCAGTAAGGAAATTTACTAACAACCTGTGGATAACCACATATAGAATGGGTAATTGACAACTCCCCATTGTATAACCTGACCCCGAACTCCCCAATCTCTTAAGCATTTGTTCAGTTAAACATTTGCGTGCAAGGTTAGTTTTAGATAACTTCCCTTTTCTTTCCAGCTTCATAGGATAAATAAGAAATACGAAAGTAGCACCCAACTCCTACCATTACGGTGAGGAGAAACCCATGGCGATAAGGTGGTCGCGTCAGCGAAAAAAATCGCACGCTACAAAAACAAATGAGTATCAATAGTGTTAAACGCACATCTTGCATACCAGGTGTCATACCACAAAATTTTCCCTCTCTTTTTTTCATATCATTTAGCATGTGCTTTCATTGCATTGCATTGCATTCAAGTCATAGAAAAATAAAGCATTCATCTTTGCATTCAGCATAGGGCATGTGATCATGTGATTTCAGAGCATTGACCATACAAATCAAGAGAGCAGGAGCCAAGGGTCTACCAACAAGTCTCAAGGGTCTCTTACATCATGTATCATCTCATTTGATCCCACAAGTCATTGGAAGATAGGAATTCATCAAGAAGATTAGACAGTGCATCATCTTCTATCAAAAGCAGTCAAAATTAGGGTTTTGGATTCAAGCAGTCTCCTGATGAAATTTTGGTTCAAACTTGATCTCAATGTTTTCTATATGATATCAAGTATCTAAGGATGGAAGATTGCCCATTGGTTCATTTCAGAAGAGGTTCAATTGGTCAGTTGCTTGAGAATCAAGAAATTTGGGGCAAAGTCAACTGTGCAAAGGAAAAAGTCAACTCTTGACTTTTTAAGGTCAAATTCATGAAATTCAAGTTACATATGTTCATTGCACAAGATTTGATCAAGAAATGTCAAGAGATTCATCAAAAATCAAGAATTGCACAAAGTTGCCAAAAATAGAAACTTAGGGTTTCCAAAAATGGCAAGTTTGGACCATTTTGCACTCTACTTCAAGGCATTCTTTCTTCAAGATAAAAGCTTCAAACTTCAGGCCCAAGTTAAGCCAATCAAAGATCACATTCCAAGCTTCAAATCCATACCAAGAACTCTTCCATTGGATCAAAATTGAGGGAGTTATGATCAAGCAAAGTTTGGTAAAATCAAGGCAAATTTCAAGTCATGGCAAGGCAAGTTCAGGCCTCCAGGCCATAATTTCATCAAACACTTGGTGTGCCAAATGTCAAGCTAATTTTCTCCATCAAGAAGGCTTCAAATGAAAAATTGTTGAACATCAAAGTTGTTCATCTCCATGTCCTCTTTAACTTTGATGCTGGGCATTTTCTCATTTGAACAAGTTATGGAGATCATACGAGGGCTCAAACATGGTGGTCTCACACTGAAATTCCATAGGCACCAAGGCCTTGCTTGCAGACCAAGTCACACGCCCATACACCAATTGTGATTCCTTGTTTTCCAAGCATCTCCACCTTTGGATGTTGAAATTCACCTTGGGATTATTACCGAGTTGATCCTAACTAACCGAGTTAACTACCTTGACTCGGTGAGTTGAGTCTAACTAACTCCGACCCTAGCTCCAAACATAAAGCTAATCCCAAACCTCCCACACTCCAAACCTAAAGTCTATATAAGAAATCCTTCACTCATTTTTAGAGGATTCACCATTATTCACCATTTTTCACCAAATTTCACACATTGCACTCTCAATTCTCTCTTCTAAACCCTCACAAAAAGCTCTTATTTCTTGAAGGATAATCACTTTTCACATTGAAAAGTGATTAATTCTTGAGCTCAAACTCCATCATTTGGCTTTCTTTGGTTGGATTTCTGGAAGTTCATATTATTCTACTTCAATCCAAGGGTTTCACACCATTTATTTTGGTGCAAGTTCGATCTCGGTGATTTTTCGCGACGTTGCTCGGTTTCGACGCATTTCGGCTACTAATCGAGGAATATCTGGTTTCTTTAATTTTCTGCAGCAAGATCACTTTGCAACAATTACCAAAGCAAATCTCCGCTTTGTAGGTTGGTTTTCCTCAAATCTATACTTGATTTAGCTTAATTGCAGCTTATACAATGTAGATCCATGAATTTTGATGCGTTTTGATTCATTTGGTTGATTTTGATTCTTGACGTTGATGATTGTTGGATCTAATTGATGCTTGATTGCTGGATTGAACTCAATTTTCGTGCATGATTGTTTACATGATCATTTGGATGTTTGGATAAGTGATTTGCTGCTGAAAAGTGCTTTTCAAAGTTGAATTTCTGCCTCTGTTTCAGTGGTAATAGATTACTCTAACAGGGTAAATGATTACTCTGCCTTATTTTCACGTTTTTAGCCAATTTTCAACTGAGTAATCGATTACCCTATGTGAGTAATCGATTACCACTGAAGCAAATTGTGTTTTTCTTGCATTTTCTTGCTTGTTTGAGATCTCTTGCATGTTTAAACTTCATGGATTGATACGTTGATGATTCGTGGACTATTCTTGAGCTGTTTCACTTCACATTATTGCATGAGCATGATTTTTCGACACGCGGTTTTTGATTGTAAGTCGAGGAATGTTTATGTTTGCGTTGTTGATTAATTGATGTAATGATCACATAATGCACACACATTGAGCTTGTTAATTGTTAATTGATGCTTGTGTTGCTGGAATTGTTATGTGCATGTTCATTTGCTTTCTATTTCAATAGGTGCACATTTGTTTTAATTTGTTCACATGCTTAATAATGTGTATTCTCTTACAATGTGCATTATTCCATGGTGATTTCAAGAATTGTTTACAATGATCTATGGTGTGATTGTGGCATGTTTGATTAAATAATGTGCAAAGCTTAAAGCATGTTTGTTCTTTTATGACTGAATCATTTGTGAGTGCATTTTGCCCCTGATTTTTCATTGCTGTCCATACACATATATGTTGTTGTATGTGCTGCTATTTGCTTTTTACACCCATTTTGTAGGCTGAACATGTGCTGTTAATTGCTGTTTGGTACATGATGATAGATTTTACTACTGCATTGCACTTATGAGCTGTAATTGTTGCTGTTTTCATTGCTTCCTTCCATTTTATTTCTTATTTGGATAGCATGATATGTTGTTTTGTGTAGAATTTTCTTCACACCTTTAGGATCCTTCTTCCTTAGTTCCTAACTTGTTTGATCCTTACTTATTCTTCTCTCCTTATATCTTTACTTGTAAGTTGTTTTGCTAACATTTTCAGGGGCTAATGGTAAGTCAAGTGTGTGGGTGTGCACCCACATACAACCTTTTTTTTTTATCTTTTAAAGCTTTCAATGTGTGATTGTGATAAGCATATTATGCTTCTTTGACATTTCATCTCTTTTATCCCTTTGAGTTCTTAACTTAACTTCAATCTTTGAAGTAAGTTAGAATTCACTCTTCTTCTCTTTTCTTTTAGACTTAGGCTTCTAAACCATACTAAACCATTAGGAACATCCAAGCATGACAACATTAGGGTTTGAGTCTTAGTCCCCTTTAGTTTTTACCTTTGTTTCTTTTGAGTCTCTCTTCTCTCATCTCAAAATAAATTTCAAAACACTTAATAAAGGTTGAAACATCTTCATGTGTCATGAGCCTTATTCCATGGGGGGCTTGCATACATTCCATCTTGGAATGTGTTGTAGGTTTTCTAGCATGATATACAGGTCTTTAACATAAACAGATTTCACAAACAAAACTAAAAAACACTTCTTCATTTAAAAACAACAAAAACATCTAATAAAGGGAATAGGCTAGTGGGCTTAAGCCTTTAACCTTGGAAGTAAGTTGAGGATCTTCCTTATACTTAGTGTACTTCATCATCATTTCATTTTGGAATGATGCATGAGATGCACATTCCATTGAAAAAGACTTAGGTACACTCTCCTATGCAAAACACTTCAAATAAAAAACTTCTAAAACACTTTAAACAAAGAATAACGTCTTTCCTTCGGGAATTCTCTTCTCATCTCACTCACTCTCAACGTACGAACGTGCTTCTCCTTGTTCTCTTGCAATACGATAATGCACTCGATTCAGCGAGCCTGCAACACCTGAGCTAGAACATTAGCCGTTCCCTAAAAAACACAAATAGTTTTCCCTTAGTCAGGGGAACTACGTCGCTCTGATTCTCATATTCCCGATGAGATACGTAGGCAGTGGGGTAGGGCCCATTCGAGCACTTCTTTTATTTTCCCTACATTTATTTCTCGTTCTCTTTCCATTCCTTTTCCCGCATCTTTTCTATCACCCTTTGAGCAGTACTTCAAGCGTGGATCCCGTCGAGTACGACGGACGTGAAAGGGTGTTAATACCTTCCCTTCACGTAATTGAATCCCTTACCCTTTCTCTTTGGTTCGCGAGACCTCGTTCTTTCCTTTCTCCTGGGTTTGTGCAGCATTACCCTTCCCTTTCTTTGGGATAAAAATGCCTGGCTGGTGACTCTTCTTTCTTTCTTCCACGCTACTTTCGCGTTTGTACCTGGATGAAAATCCTGAGAGCGACAACTGGCGACTCTGCTGGGGACAGTTGACCTCTTGCTGGTCCCTCGCCGATGCGAGTCTCTCCTAGCGCTTGCTTGCTTATGCTTATTGGGTGTTTGTTTTGTTTTGCTTTAGTATAGCTTTACTGCTTTTATTTACAGCTTTATCGCTTTACTTTACCGCCTTTATTACATTTTATTTATATCATGCATCATATATTCTGGACTGTCTGGTTTCCTTTGGCGGGATGGGATTATTACTGTGAGATAAGCCCATTACCCAGGCTCGAGTGTACTTTAGGACTTAGAGTGGACAGTCACAGGGCACTCATGGTATTTAGCCACGGGAGTAGTTGTGAGTTCCACAGCCAGAGTACGACTTTCTTAGGACTATCTTGATTTGAGGGTCTTCCTCATTTAGGGTATGACTTTGAGAGTTATGTGCATCTGGTGACCGATCATTGAGGACCCTAGTGGAAACATCCCTCTTTAGTGGTGACAGTGGCAGCCCACATTCTGTGGCAAACCCATTTGCACCCGAGGGCCCACTCTGGAACTTGCATAGGATGGCCTTTATTTTGTGGTGAATTAGATAACGATCTCTTTGTTTGGCAATAGCATTGTATCCTATGGGCTGAATGTGCTATTGCTTCTCATTCCGGGATCTGAATCTGAGGATCCTACCTTTTAGGACACACCTATGAGATTGGGGGGAATGTTTACAAGTTTGCAGGTAACCTTGACCTTCTACCTACCATTTTGTGTGGTTCTCATATGATCAGTGATTTGGGTACTTCGTTCTGGTATTCTGGATCTGGTTCTTTACTGGTGCTTGGGTGTGATATTCTTGATGTGATGCTACACAGATACTTATCTCCTTCACAGTTATTGCACCGGAACTGCAGATTTTGGCTCTGATCACATGCCTAGCTGCATCTCATTGCATACATCATTAACATTTTATGTTTTTTCTTTCCCAGGTCTCAGTATTGTTTCCGATTCCGGTGGGTGTTTTCTCTACTTCAAATGGAAGGTCCTCCAAGAAAGAATAATGTGCATTACTGGTTTCCGAAGCCTAAAGTGGGACAGATCAAGGAACTGGCAGATTTAATGGATAGTAACCAACTGTATAAGTTCAGAAAGAGGTTTGGGGATATCTTGGGCTATGTGAGCCTTCTTACTCCATATCAGCATGACACTCTGCACACTCTCTTACAGTTTTATGATCCTCAGTTGTGTTGCTTCACATTCAATGATTATCTGCTGGTACCTACCTTAGAAGAGTTCTCTGATATTCTGAAGATTTCTGTCAAGGATACTCCTCCTCACTACAGTTCAAAGAAGGATATTCCCGACAATGTCATTGCAGAGGCTATTCATCTGAGGGTATCTGTGGTTAAGGATAATGTTAAGGAAAAGGAGGGTTGTAAAGGGTTCCATCTAGACTTTCTGATTGAAGAAGAGAAGAAGAGTTTTGCTGATGGTGATTTGGTTACCTCAAATGCAATCTTAGCTCTTTGTGTGTACGAAATTTGTCTATTTCCGAATATAGCTGGATTTATTGATATGGATGCAATCAGTATCTTTGTCAAGAAGAATCCAATCCCAACTTTGTTGGGTGATGTGTACCATTCAGTGCATTACAAGAATGAGAAAAAACGAGGAAGGTTGGTAGTATGCTGTTCTCCCTTATTCCATGCTTGGTTTTATAGATATTTGCCAAAGACAGGAGCTTTTGTGGATCTTAGAGGAACTGTTAAGTGCTCCAAGAGGTTGATGGGTTTGACGGCTGAAGATATAGTCTGGTGGCATCGGAAGGATATGGTGGGTATACCTATTCTTATTAGTTGTGGAACTTTTCCAAATGTGCCTCTGGTAGGAAGGAGGGGAGGAATCAACAACAATCCTGTCCTCGCGCTGAAGCAGTTTGGATATGCATTAAAAGAACCTCCTTTGGAAAAATATGTGGCGGAATCCTTGTTTTATCTTGCTAAAGATGACGAACAGGTGTCACTTTCTATTGCTGAAGCCTGGAACACTCGGGTTAAGAAAGGTAAGATGGAGTTTGGGAGACCTGATCCTACGACTTATCCTCCTTACATTGAGTGGTTGAAGCGCCGGGTAGCCATTACATTGTTGCCATTCTCTGTCGAGCCTCCATTATATCCCAAAGTAGTTGAGCCAAGGACCTCGGTACCAATTGAAGAATTCCAAAAGATGGAAGTTTTGGTTCATGAACTTAGGGTTGAGAATGCAGAAGTCACCAGCCTATATCAGGAAGCTACATCTGTTAACAGAGGGTTAGAGGAAAGAGTCCACATTACTGAGAAGATGGATGAAAGCAGGAAAGAAGAACTCGAAAGGAGGCTGATTTATTTCCAAAGACGGGGCTTAATTGATAAGAATAACGCCAAAGAATACCGGAATCTCAAGAAATCTTTGAAGGAAGCGAATGAGGCTATTACCTTGTGGCAACAAAAATGGGACGATGAGCAGAAGCGCCAAGCCAAGGTAGAGGAAGAGTTTAAAGTTAAGGTTGAAGAATTGGAAGTTAAGGCTAAGACCTCAGATGAAGAATTGAAAGCCGCACATGCTCAACGACGGAGTTACCGGGATAGTTTGGAAGAAAGTCAGAAGCTATTACAGGAAGCTCAGGCAGAAATAGATGATCTCAAGATCCAGGCGGAAGTGAAGAAGTCCAGGACAGAGCCAGGCTATGGTAGTAGTAGTGGGGAAGAATTGTGTCAGAACATCAACACTTTGTACCAATCCTTCAGTTTAAGAGAACGCTTGATCAGAGGCCTGATTGAGGTGCCGGAAGATCCCGAGAATGCTGTGCTATTTGAGGAGGTCAAGAGGCTCAGTCTAGGGTTGCAGGATGTGGTGTTTCGCCCGTTTTAGCTTTCATTATATTGATTACCTACAGAATTGTTGTAGGAATCGCTGCTTTAATTTTTGAATTTGGGTTGTATGTTTTCAAATACTTGTTCAGACTCAGTCCCTTTGGGTTTTATTTCAGTTATGATATGCTCAGTATTTTCTCAGTGGCTTTCTTGATATTACATCACTATTCACTGACACCTGCCTACAACATCACTTCACAGGATTCTACACATATCTGTGCACCTGTCTGAATGAATGTTCTTATCAGCTGCTGTATCTCGTGTGTTATCTAAATGTTGTGGACCTCTGAAATACTGGAATTGGGGCACGCAAAGGCCTGGGAATAAAAAACATAACATTGCATTGCATGCATTTCATTTTTGCATTTGTTTGTTTTTTATGTACCCAAATCCGAGGATGTGGATTATCATTCTGACTGGGTATTCTTTGCAGAATGGCATCAATGATTTCTTCCAACTACTCGATTCACCACAATCAAGGTTCAGATATGGAACAACTCTGAGCGGAGGTGACTAAGATGAGGGCCCAACTGGGGCATTTTATGGTGGACATTCAGGCGTTGTCCTGAGGTCAGGAACTGCTGAAAAAAGAAGTCAATCGGATGAAGACTCAGATGGGTCGGGTTATGGAAATTCTGAATGAAGTGTTAAGAAAGGAAAATAATCAGGTGTCCGCTTCTGCAGCAGAGGTTCTCACTCCTCCTACCTCCTTGGGATCTCCTCTACACCATGGATTGCCTCGTGAATCCTCTCCACCGCCAGAGCTTTTTCATCACCAACTATTTCTTGAGGGTCTTAAGCCAGAGAAGACTGACAAGAAGTTTGATCCGATCCTGATGCCATACGCTCAGTTACTTCAGCACTTGCTCAAGTTTCAGTTAATTAATTTGATTGATGCTGGACCTCCACACACCAAGTTTCGTATGGGTTCCCATGTCCATGATAGGTGTGAAATCCATTCAGGGGTACCTGGTCATGATGTTGAAAATTGTAAGATGCTCAAGTATAAGGTCCAAGAGCTCATGCATTCAGGGGCAATCAAGTTTGCGCCCATCAACACTGTCAAGCGAAGAGATGTTCCCCCAACTGCTGGTAAAGAGGTAGATATTCCTCCCTTCTCTCAGGGACCTTCCTCAATCCATAAACCTTGGGTTCTGAAATTACCGTATCAGCAAATCACATTTGGGACCCTCCCAGTTGCATCCTTTCATCATCAGTAGAAGAAAGAAAGGGTTTTTGATCCTCTACCGATGTGTCATACCGAATTACTTCAGCAACTGCTTCAACTGAGAGTAATTGAGCTCCGGAAGTTGACTCCTCCTGCAAAGCTTCCAAAAGGATGGGATGCCAAGGCTTATTGTGATTTTCACTCAGGGGAACCAGGCCATGATATTGATGGGTGTATAGCGTTCCAACATCAAGTGCAAGACTTAATTGACTCCAAAGTAATCGAGTTTGGACTAGCTGGCTTGAAGGTATCAGGTGATCTTACGCCAGTAGCTGCAAAGGAAGTGAGTATTCCTTCCCCTTATCTAGGGTCTACCTCAGGTCACGGGTGTATTCCTCAGCTTCAGGTTTCAAAGTCATCACATCAGCAACCTTTGTTTGTTCCTCGACCAAATGTGGAAAGAAAAGTACAGGGGCAGACTAGGCACCATAATCAACATTGGCAACAAAACCGTCAGCAACAGAGGCACCAAGGACTTAGGAGGTCTGAGAGAGTGTCTGCTCTAGTTCCTATTTCTCAAATCCAGCTTCTTGCTCGCCTTCTCCAGGGCTCTTTGATTCAGCTGGAAAATGCCACACCAGTGTCGTTTCCGTTTCCTCTGGATTGTGACATGAATACCAGGTGCGAGTTTAACTCGGGAATGTTTGGACATACAATTGACAATTGTGGAGTGTTCAAACATAAGGTGCAAGACTTGATTGAATCAAAGATTATCACACCAGACGGGTAGCCAATAAATTGAACTTTCTTCATCAGATTGAGCACCCAGTTTGCAGAGACATCTTCGGAATCAATAAGTTCAGACGGAGTCAAGCCTCCTCAACAAGGACAATCATTTAGCTTATTTACTGCATTATCATGTGAAGGACAACAAAAACATCTAATAAAGGGAATAGGCAAGTGTGCTTAAGCCTTTAACCTTGGAAGTAAGTTGAGGATCTTCCTCATACTTAGTGTACTTCATCATCATTTCATTTTGGAATGATGCATGAGATGCACATTCCATTGAAAAAGACTTAGGTACACTCTCCTATGCAAAACACTTCAAATAAAAAACTTCTAAAACACTTCAAATAAATAATAATGTCTTTCCTTCGGGAATTCTCTTCTAATCTCACTCACTCTCAACGTACGAACGTGCTTCTCCTCGTTCTCTTGCAATACGGTAACACACTCGATTCAGCGAGCCTGCAACACCTGAGCTAGAACATTAGCCGTTCCCTAAAAAACACAAATAGTTTTCCCTTAGTCAGGGGAACTACGTCGCTCTGATTCTCATATTCCCGATGAGATACGTAGATAGTGGGGTAGGGCCCATTCGAGCACTTCTTTTATTTTCCCTACATTTGTTTCTCGTTCTCTTTCCATTCCTTTTCCAGCATCTTTTCTATCACCCTTTGAGCAGTACTTCAAGCGTGGATCCCGTCGAGGACGACGGACGTGAAGGGGTGCTAATACCTTCCCTTCATGTAACCGACTCCCTTACCCTTTCTCTTTGGTTCGCGAGACCTCGTTCTTTCCTTTCTCCTGGGTTTGTGCAGCATTACCCTTCCCTTTCTTTGGGATAAAAATGCCTGACTGGCGACTCTTCTTTCTTTATTCCGTGCCACTTTCGTGTTTGTACCTGGATGAAAATCCCGGGAGCGACACTAGGGAACAATGACAGTAAATAACTTGTCCAGATGGACTAACCTGCTCTGATTCCAACTATGTAACACCATATTCCCCTCACATACATATATAAAAATCAGAGTATTCATTAAAATAAAAACAGGATGTCACACATTCTCAAATCCGAACATACATGCCCTGTAACACTTTGACAAATAATAACAACAATTAACACCTTCTCTTAGGGTGTCCTTGTATGTTCATCTTCACTTAGGGTATCATTGCAGCAGAATTTCTCATCAACAAAGCATGCAATCAATAAATTATTTAATTTCAAAGACTTTATAACATAAACGGAAACATAAATGCAATCTCTTCAAAACCTCAAAACATCAACCATGAGAGAATAATTTAACTCTCTACTCAACACAAAAAAGATAAATCACAAAGGTTCCCCCCCAGAGTTATATATCAGAGCACGTAAACTAAACGCAGAAAGAAAAAGAAGAAACATCCTCATGCCATCCTTAACTCTAACTCAGTTACCTGCTTATCTATACCCGAAGAGGTGCACATACCACAATAGCAACAACAAAAGGGTGAGAAATTATAACAATTTTAATAACACAACATGTTTTACACAACCTCATTCATAGTACACCACAATACATTCTCACACCCATACTCATCAACCAATCACAGCTCAAGTAATATGCATATAACTCATTATGCAATTCAACTCGACCAATGCAATTCTATGCATATGCATGTGGTGCCAACTCAATATTTGGTTTTCTTTGGAACCGGGTCCCCTCTCTGAACCCATGAGCCCCATCCCTGAGCTTGGGATAAGCCACTAGTCTCCTCTCCGAACTAGGAGACATGCCACTTGACACAACCCAATGTTGCATGCTCATACACATCAAATCAATGCATTAAAACCCCTCTCTGATTTTAACATAATGCACAGACAACTTAAGTAATCTATTATATAGATTACATCTCAATCAAAATCACAAAATGCACAACATCATATAATTCAGTGCAACTCAAGTATTTAATCAATCTCCTCAATTAGATTATTATTCATACATGCAACAACACAATAATGATTAATATTATCTCAAAACATTTCCAACACTCATAAAACACATTTATCAAGTACTTTCATGAGGTAGCTCTATTCGTTAGCTTTTCAACGCTTTTAACAACATCTAATTTGGAGTCACGAAACTCAAATTATGCTCTAAAAGGTCTCACTTGGTACAAAATACAGGGAGTTGCTACGGCCGCCTGTAACACGAGCTATCCCGTAGCCGTACATAGGACATAAAACACCGTTTTGCAAATTTCCTCCATTAGAGCACTTCTAGAGCTCTGATTTCGATCTCGTAAAAACCAGAATGCTTAGAATTCTTCATACAATAATTATAACATCATTAAAACCCAATTTAACACACAAACCCCACTATTTTCATGAAAATCATTTATTTGTAAAACCTTCGACAATGCAACAATGGTGGAAAAACATCAAGTATCAAAATAGAGAAAATCACTCATGAATAGTGCATGAATTCATCAATTATTACATATAATTTTCATCAAAAAATCATAATTTATCCACAACATACACCCTATTTGAGGTTAAGGACTTTTCTACCCCACCACTCATGCATAAGCCCTAATGAAATATAATTGCCCCCTTTATCGGATACTCCTAGTAGCAAAATTCTGATTACCGGTAGAACTTATTCTTGTCCACCCCAAGTCTCTTCCTCTTCTTAGCCCTTGGGTCTGTTTATCTTTTCTATGGTTTATACGTACTGACGAAATAGGCTATTCCAATGTTTCTCTCATTATAATATATAGTTAGGGCCAAATAACTCTTAATTATATTTTTCTCCCCTACTAACAAAATAATTGCTCCTTCCTCCTATTAACTATTCCTCAATTCTCACTTTCATCCCCAAAAGCTCTATTTTCCTTTTAATTATTTAAGTCTAGTAAATTATTGTTACTAAAATATTTTTTAGTAATTCTGACTCACTTCTACTATCACCTACAACTATCTTTATACCCTTAACTCAATGGTACCCACCCTCACTCCTATATTTAATTAATCACTCACAGTTAAATAAATACGCAAAACATAATAATTTAAATAATTATATAATTTAAGAGTTGGGGTGTTACAACGAACATATTGCACTTTGTTCACTTTTTCTTTAGTGGGTTGGTTACTTGCATTAACAAAGATAGTCTTACTAGAACTTGGTTTGTCAAACTTTGAATAGCCAAGTCCATTTTTATCATTTTTATATCTTCGTCTACTAAGGTTTCCTTCCAACCCAATTTTTCCATTTTCATATCTTTCAATAACTCTTTTTAATTGGACAATTTGAAAATAAAGTGAATTGCACTCGTTGCATGTAGCACTCATTTTTTCTTTGTTGAAATAATTTTGTTTTTTAACTTCAAAATCTTTTTGCATGGTGTCAATATTTTCTTCAAGAGATGAAATTTGTTTTTTTTGTGTGTTGACATCATTTTGTACACAATTTTAAATTCATTGAATAGTTCATTTATTGCTCCTTAGCATTGATATTAAAAGAAGGTATTTCTTTACTAACCTCTTCTTCTTTATCATCACAATGATGTGATGCCTTTAACGCAAAATTTACAGATTTCTTGCTTTCTGAATCAGATGATGAACTTAATTCATTATCATCCCATGCAATGTAGGACTTTTTGGACTTTCACTCTTTTCTTCCTTTGAAACCACCTTTCTTGATGAGTTTTGGGCAATCCGTCTTTATATGTCCTTGCTCTCCACATTCATAGCTAGTGACGTTTTGTGTTTATGTAGAGGCTTCTTTTTTTTATGAAAAATTTATTTCTTTTTGCATAGTTTAAAGATGTATCATTATCGAAAAACTTACCTAGCCTTTTTACAAGAAGCGTGAAGTTCTCATCTTGTTCTGGGGTATCTTCTTCTAATCCTTCCCATGATCCAACTTTTAAAGTACTTCCTTTGGATTTCTTCACTTGAATCTCATGCTTTTCTATTCTCCCAAGTTCAATTTCATGTTCTTGAAGTTTTTCGAATAAAGATGCAGATGACATAGTGGATAGACTCTTTTTTTCTGATATTGTTTTTACCTTTGATTGCCATTCCATGGTTAAAGATCTAAGTACTTTAATATTAAGTTCATCTTTAGTACAAGTCTTACAGAGAGAAATCAAGTGATTGGTCAAGTGTACAAATCTTTTCTGCAACTCAAGGAATGATTCTATGGGTTGCATTATGAATAATTTATACTCTTGACATAAAGTGTTCAATCTAGATTTTTTTACTTCAGCGGTTCCTTCATGAGTGACTATTAATGTATCCCATATTTCTTGTTCTAGATTACCTTTTTCTTATCATCTTCATCCCATGAATTTTTTATCTTTAATGTTCCAACACTGTTGACAACACTTGTAGGAACAAACAAACCATTTTCCACGGCATCCAAAATTTCTTCTCCTTGTGCTTCTACATTTTCCTTCATGAGTATTTTCCAAAAATCAAAGTATTGACCACAAAACAACAGAGACTTGTTGTTGCTACCACCATCTCTAAAAATTGGATTTGCAGAAGCCATTATGGATCTTTTAGGAACATGTTACCTTAACTTGCTATGATGTTATTTGTAAGTACATAATGCACCTAAGGAGGGGGGGGGGGGGTGAATTAGATACTTTAAAATTTTCTGAATTTTAGAGTTAAGTGTTTCTTTATTTTCTGATTTATGGTTAGGCGATGAAAGTAGTAATATGCATAAAGTAAAGAACACTAGAAATTATACAAGTTCTCATCAAACTGTAAGAGATTTAAATATAGTTAGAACATTGTAGAAGCCTAATCCTAACTTCTTTACACAAGCTTCTAACTAAATCACCAAGGTAAATCACCTTGTGATTTTACCACAAAGAAAAAGAAATACACTTTCTTTTTCCAAAATTCTTGTTTCCAAAAATCCTGTACAACAAGTTACAGAAACATACATTTGAGTTTACTGATATTTGATAATGATAAGTTTTGCGGCAATGGGAGAATATAAATCCTAATAGTAGAATTTCATCCCTTTCAAAATATGGTAGATCACAATATATAACTTTGAGTACTCAAGAACAATCAGTTTATTTGAATATGAAAAATAATGCACAGTTTTTGAAAACTGAAAATTGACATATGCGAAATACTCAGGAAAGAATTTTAAAAGAGGTGTGTTTTAATCAGAAAAATACTTGTTATTTATATGGCAACATACACCTTTTGAATCAAGACATAGCTCTTGAAAAAATATGATAAGGTGTAATTTTAATTGGAAAAGATTCATAAAAAGGTGCCATGAAAAGATGTATAAGGAAATAGTATTTTCCTAAAAAATTGCAAGTGTCAATCAAATGAGAGGGATGAGCAAGCAATTGCACCTATGTAACATTTGAAAAAAATTGAATTTAAAACATGTGATAAACGATTGTGCATCCCATGCAATCTATTTTCATACTTAATTTTTTTAGAAATTTGCTTGATAACATTCGATTCATGATCCCATGTAATCGATTTCTTGATTGGAAAATGGTTTTTTATTTTAAACATTTTAAAAGATTTACTAAGTATCAAATGCAAAGCCATAAGTTGAATTAGATGGATTGGAGCAATTAAGGTTATATATAAATATGAAAGATCATATTTACCATCCCATTCAATCATCCATCATTGAGCCATTTGAGTATCATTTTCCATTCTTTAGCATTGATCATTGTCTTCACATTTTGGATTGTCTTCATCAAAAACATCTTTATTGGAGGCATGACTTCACATATTCGAGCCACCACTCAATTAATCCTTGGAAATTGTTCCGTTCAGGAAAAAAATGGATGCAGTTGGAAAACTGATGATCTTGAACGGTGGCTCCGATCTCATTTACAGTGGTGCAGGGTTGACCGACATGGTTAGCAGTCCAACGCCTAAGTCAGTTCAAGATTCAAGATGGTTGTAGTAAAAAATGGAGATTAGAGATTGTAACTTACTCTTAGCATCCGAATTGATTTTATACTTTGGGTCAAGTGGAGTGGGTTTGAGATGGATTGGGCCTTTGGTCGGTCCAGAACAATTTCCCCCGAGGCTTTGTTGAGCACTGGAAGAGCCAGAGAAACCCATAAATAATTCTAGCCTACCTCCAGGATGTGGTCCAATGTGGAATGGAGTTGAAACGCTTGAGATCAGTTGAAAAATAGTCGGGTACAAGAGCATTAAATGCTTTCTAGTCCTAGGAATTCTTCAATACCTGCTCCCAGCGTATCACTATAAAGAAATAGGGTAGGGAATGATTCCTCTATATAGGTAACTTGAGTAGTTCCGTCACTTTATTTTGCATAGTGGAGCACTGTGATGACTACCCTAGGATTGGTATCTTTCCATTGATATAAACCATTAATACTTAATTAATTTTCTGTAAGAAATGTGTTTTGTCCCCAAGGTTTCATTTTTCTCTCTTGTTGCTCCTCAATAGTTTTCCTTCTCTGGATCAATAATCGTCGTCTTCTTGGATCCATCTTTAATTTTCCATCACAACTCTTTTTTCTTTAGAATGAACAAAATCCTTGTGTAATATGCAATTTTAATGCATCAAATGATATTTTCCATATCACATATTTTGTTTTAGTTTACTTTGTTGTGCTGGTATACAACATCTAATGTTTAAGTGAGTTGTATTTAGCGTTATTATTCTTAGATGCAAGGTCAGGATTCATCATAACGTGGTCATATCATTTGAATGCGTTTAGCATCACAGGAGACCTTTCTCGGGCCAAGGGTAGGGTCTCCGTCCCTTCCCCTGAGGCATGGCTAGACCCGAAGGGGGTGCGATAGCTATGGAGAAATGCGTGTAGTGAGCCTCAGATGATAAGTCGTGCGAGGGATGAATTTAAGTCGTAACAGAACTGCAGAAATACGTTAAGTATGTATCAGATACATAATCATGTAAGGGATATGTTTAAGCCATATTAGAATTGCATAAATGCATCAAGTCTGTATCAGATACACAGAGATGCGTGTAATTTCCATGTTTATTGTCATGTAAGATGAGTAACAGGGAAATTTGCAATATAGGAATATTAATAGGAAAATGTTTGCATTCAGATTGGATTTAATTAATAACATAGAAATGGAATTAAAGAAATCATTAACTATAATACCACTAAACCTAGTGATGTTCCATGTTCTTGGTATCTGCTCTCATTCGAGGGACTCTATGAAATATGCCATTCTTATGGTGATAGCTTGCACGCAGTAGGGACCTTCCCAATTAGCTACTAGTTTTCCTTCCTGGGCATTTTTCTTTCTGATATCTGCCCTCCGAAGCATTAAATATTTGGTGTGGAATTCTCGAAGCTGGATACGACGGTTGTACCCTGAAGTCCTGTTTTTCTTAACGATGCGACGGTCTGTGACGATGGCTTGGGACACTCTAAACCAAGATAATAAATTTCTCTTAAAGAATTTTATGATGCTTGTTGTAGTGATATTAGTCAACACCTCAAATTCAATCCATTTAGTGAAATACTCTAAAACAACGATAAGATACCTGAGTTGTCCCAGTGCCAGAGCAAAGGGCCCGAGGATATCCATCCCCTATTGCATAAACGACCACGGCAATGTTAATATGTGTAGATCAGTGACTGGGGCATTGAAATCATTGTCATGTCTTTAACCAGTGCCCTTTTTGTATAAAGTTCCTCTAACCATTGTGTACCCCCTACCCTTCTTTTAACCAGTGCTGCTTTGGATTGATCGATGTTGGGGTTCTTTCTAATTTCTAGAACAAAAGGGTGGTTGATTCTTGGATTCTAGAATTGGCTAAACGAGATAAGACATCTGTTCAGGTGTTTTCCTCCCGAGTCACATGATTAATCTCAAATGCCTTGAATTTTGTCAACTTTTCAGTATCTTTTTTTATTTACTTTTGGATCAAAATGTCCTTTTTCTGAGCTTATCCTCTTATTTGGGAAACAACCAATTGGGACTATGTTCCAAGCTTAATGCATTCGGCCCCCATTTCTTCCGCGAGTGTTATATCGATGATGATGGCCTCATATTCAGTTTGGTTGTTGGTGGTCGAGAAATAGAACTTTATGGACAATTATACTACTAAATCGAGGTTGTTTTCTAAAATCACATCGGCGCCAATTCCATTATTGTTAGACGACCAGCCCGTGAAGATTACACATGTATGATTTGTGTCTGTGGGCACGAGAGTCATTTTCGGCTAGGAAGTCGGTGAACAAATGGGCTTTCAAGGCTTTCCTTGCTTAGGAGGATGCCTCAAACTTGGATCACTTAATGGAAAACTTCATCGTACATCTGGCCAAATCCAGTCGATAAAGCACTTATTTTGGAGGAAGATTTGTCCAGACTATTATGGAATGTGCAAGGAAGTATTGATGCAACTTGTGTGACACTATTACTAATGCTAAGGTTGCCTTTTCGATCCCTCGGTACCGCATTTCTATCCCTGTCAAGTCTTTATAGATGGAGTACACCAGTCTCTGGTGGACGTCGTATTCTCTAGTCATAACAACACTTACAACTTCTTCGCCAACGACTAAGTATATGTACAAGACTTTTCCTAGAGATGGTCGGGCAAGTACTATAGGCGTGGCTAAGGTATTCTTTAAAGATTTAAATGCTTCTACACAGTGAGTTGTCCACTTGAAATTGGTCTTTCTCTTCAATAGTCTGTAGAAAGGTAAGCCGCATTGTGCAGACTTAGAAATGAATCTATTCAAAGCATACAACAAATTGTTTAACCTTTGAACCTCCTTCTTCGAAGTTGGTGAGTTCATTTGGATCACTACCTCACATTTATCTAGGTTTTCTTCTGTCATACCCCAAATTTTGACCTATAAGATTTCCCATCATTGTGCAAATCATCATCATAATATGGATGTACCTTCATGACTTATCAGTCTCCTCAAGGATTGCTGAGCATTCACTATAATTAAGCATTAGGGTTTTAAGCCCTCTTAGAGCTTAGACAAAGGATCAATCAAGGAATGACATAATCTTCAACTTGTCTAACCTCTCAAACACACATAAAGGATCAAGAGGACTCCCACATTAGGAATCAGGCACAAAGTTGCAGCATTCCAAGTGGATCAAGCCTCGAGATCGCCAGTGTCACCAAATTAGGGTTTTGGTCGACTAAGGCCTCCAGATGAAAATTTTCATCTGGGCATGAGCCAATGCTTCAAAGTACAACCCAAGATACTCTAAGGGACCTCATGGACCCAATCATCAAGTCAATTTAACCTCAGGGGATGCATTTACCCAAAAAATCAGGAATTAGGGTTTCTTGACCTAATACACCCCTAAGTTGACTTTTGGGACCAAACATGAGCCAAGATCTCAAGACATGATTTGAGGGTCTCCAATACACTACATTGATCCATGTACAACAATGGATTGATCCAAGAAGCTTGATCTACAAGTTTCAATTTCATCAGGACAACAATTAGGGTTTTAAGGAAAAAGTCAACTGTACCTTTGACTTTTGACCAGGACATGCTCCCAAACCTTGGGACATGACTCAATACACCCTATAACACCTATGGATCATGTCCATAAAGTTTGATTTAGGTCAAGGACTTGATTTCACTAAGGATTGCACAGTGTGGAATTCATCTGATAAAAAGTCAACTATGCACAAAAGTCAAGTTTGGCTTTTTGAGATTTTTCACAATTATGGTTCCTCAACCCTAAAACAATGTTAATGTGTGATTGGAATCATCATTCATCAAGAAAAAATAAATAAAGTGAGTTAACTTGTAAAAGGGGTAACCATAAAAACTTAGAATTTTTCTAAGTTATGGAACAAAGTGGCTATGGTACCAACTTCCAAGGATCATAACTTGAGATCCAAGCAACCATTTTGGATGGTCCAAAGATGGATTTGTAGCTCTCATGGCATACTACAAAAGCTTCAAGTACTTCTCATTCCAATTCCTCATAGATTTCAAGTTATGATTAGATCAAAATCACTAAAAACATGAAAATGCATCTTTTTCCAACACTTAGAAAAATTCTGCCCAAGGCAGATTTCAAGTGAAACACCAAAACTTGGGGCACTTTTTCACACAGTTGCAAGATGAATCAATTCAAGGTGTAAACACCAAAGTTGTTATGCATATTACTAGCAATTCAAAGGGTCCATCAGCATGAAAAAAACTCCATGGAAATCAAGAGATATAGCAGCTCAAAGTCATGCTGCTGCAACTGTTTTGGAAAAACCAGTTTGCATGTTTGCTTGATCTCCACGATTTCTGATTCAAAGCCAAGGATCACTATGCCAAATTCATCAAATCTGATCACAATGCATCTGATCCAACAAACAAACTTGGACTAAAATTCCAAGAGCTTATCCTTGAGAATTTATGAATTTTTGGCATATATGCCTTGAATTCAAAGGGAATTAATGTGGAATAGTGCACTTTCAAGATTCTCACTCTCCTCAGTCAAGTTCTCTGATTAAACAACAATTAAAATGACTGAAGAATGTTGAATCAGTCAATACATAGTTGATCTATTTGGGGCAGCTGTTACACCTAGTGCAAGAGGCATTTATGCCAAGCTAAACCCATTTGAATGTGATCCGATCTTGCAGCCATTCACTATTCCTCCAAGACAAGAGTTGAGCACCTATAAATAGAGATCCTAACTGATCATTCAGACTACCCCAAAGTAGCTTACACCATTGCTTTCTCTCATTCTCTCCTTAAGTGCCAAATTTCTTTGTTCTTAAGCAAGTGCTATTGGGTTTTGAGTTGCAAAGCCAAGCAACTCAAACCATCACTTCTAACACATCACATATGATGTATAGAAGCTGTCCAAACACCTAAACCACTTCTAAAACACCTCCATCAAAATTTCACTCTTCAACCTAGCCATTATGCAGTTGGGATACCATGATCTGATCTAAGGAGTTTCAAAAAGTTCCAAGGCTTGCTATCCACTCCATAACATCCAGTGAAGCTGTAGAGGTCATCATCCACCTTCTAGAACACACTTTGTGCAGAGTTCTAATTCTTGTAGCAAGGTAAGCCTAAAACTCAATATCCATAAACCATGCATAATTCCTCGCACAATAATTTTGACAATTGCTTATCATCATATGTTGAATGTTTCCCCACAAAAAAATTGACCATAACACTCACAAACATGTCTGCACAATTGCTTTTGCAAAGTTAAGATTCATACATTCATGTTAATGTAACTTGCTGCACACTAAAAATAAATGAAATCAAATATTTCCATCATGTTCCTTGTTAAAAAACGCATGAATTTGGTGTTTGAATCATGTCAAATGGTTGAGAAACGAGTGAGATAGAGAGCTTCACGCATCTGGCCCAAGGAAGAAGATGGACATGGCGCAATTCTTCAGGTTTTAAAACCAAGTTCTCTATATATTTTTCATTTGCCATACTATATTTGAATTGGCATTGCGCCCTAGTGGTTGATTAGCTGGTTTGTGTGTATTGAGAGAGTGGAAGGTCTGGGGTTCGAATCCCCCTCGCCCCAGACCTCTTTTTTATCACTTTTTCCACTTTTATTATTTTTCATATTATTTTTTAATGATTTGGAAAATTAATTTCTCATTCAATTTTAATCATTTTTTATTAGTTTTTTTTTTCCTAAAAAATTCACAAAAATATTAAAATATTTTATTCCACAAAAAAATAAGATTTATATTATTTATTTAATATAGTTGGTATTTTTGTGAATAAATTTATTTTTATTGTTTTTAAACATTTTAAACGTGAATTTTTATCTTGAAAATCAAAATCAAATGAGTTCTAAATCATCTTGAGATTAAAACCTCATTTTTCAAACCTTAACCAAAAATCACAAGTGGTTTATTTAAACTTATTTGGTATTTTTATCATTTTCATTGATTTTCTTTAAAGAATTACTTTAAAAAAAATGAAAATTAGGGTTTTCTTTGATTTTTGATCCTTATCAAATATTTCAAAATCACTCATGGGCCTCTAATAGAGTGTAAGACCTAACTCCTTTGTAAATACAAAACCATTTGGGCCTCAGATGTTGTATAAGTCCCTCTGCGTTAAAAATATTTCGGCGCGATCGCCATTTTCAAACAGAAAATAATCTGGGCCTACCCTCGTGTTGTAAGTCCCATTTCTTCTCTTTAAACAATATTTGGGCCTCTAATAGAGTGTAAGACCCTACCCCTTTTGAAAACCAAAATAATTTAGGCCTCAATCATTGTATAAGACCCCACTGTGTTTTCAAACCTCGGCGCGATCTCCAGTTTAAAATAAACTGTTTGGGCCTCTCCTCGAGCTATAAGTCCCATTCCTTTTCTTAAAAATACTTTTGAGCCTATAATAGAGTGTAAGACCCGACCCCTTTTGAAAACCAAAATAATTTGGGCCTCGTTCATCGTATAAGACCCACTGTGTTTTCAAACCTCGACGCGATCGCCATTTTCAAACAAATAATCATCTGGGCATCTCCATGAGTTGTAAGCCCCAACTCCTGTACAAAAATAAACTTTGGGCCTCTAATAGAGTGTAAGACCCAATCCCCCTTTTTGTAAATAAACCATTTTTTGGGCCTCAGTGTATTGTATAAGTCCCGATACAGTTTCAGAAACTCCGACGAGATCGTCGTTTTCAAACTATTTCCAACTGGGCCTACCCTTGTGTTGTAAGTCCCATTTCTTTTCTTTAAATAACCTTTGGCCTTCTATTTGAGTTGTAAGACCCATCCCTTTAAATAGGAAACTTTTTGGGCCTCGGTCGTTGTATAAGTCCCGATACGATATTCCAAACAACAATACAATTACTGTTCAAACCTTGGGCCTCTCCTTGAGTATAAGCCCCAACAATTTTTTCACAAACAACTCCCTTTTGATTTAGGTTCAAATATATAGTTGTTATCAAAACTTTCATTAATTTCTCTGAACAACTAACAATACAGCATGGAAGCTTGCACACCTGTAAGTTTTAAACATCTTTCCTTTACTCGCTTTCATATATATAACTGTATTGTGGGAAGCTGCGCATGGTTAGTCTTCTTTAATTATTTTAAATATACATTAAATATATATATATATATATATATATATATATATATATATATATATATATATATAACTGTATTGTGGGAAGCTGCGCATGGTTAGTCTTCTTTCATACCTTTTAAAATACTTGTCATATATCAACTGTATATATACTAGTATAGTTATTTAGAGTTTTCCGCGGCAACTAGGTCTAGAACTAGGTAAAGCCATGTTGGTCACTCTTAAATACAAACAAAACTAGATCCCCCATAGGATTTCCAGATACAGTCTTCCATTCTCTTAGCGTTAAATAATATGGAACAAAGAGAAAGGCAGTATTCTCGGTGAACCTTTTCTCAGACTATCACCCTTAGAAATTGTCAAAGAAATTATACTCCCAAGAGTTGATCTATTCTCTGTGAATAGTATCTCTTGAGTTTCTTCCAAACCCTCAAACTTTCCTGGAATGATCTCTTATCTGTGAATGGCATTTCTTGCACTTCTCTTGGTTTGGGGACCCACAGGCTTCCTAAAAGCATCCCTGCCTCCTCTTGGGCTTTGTACAAGGACCCTTCGGCTTCTTAGAAGTTCTCATGCCTTCTCTTGGGCTTAATACAAGGACCCTGATGACCTCTTAAAGGTATAAGACAGAACTTAGTCATCCTTTGCTAGAGCAGTCTTTCCAGTGTCAGACCTCAGGCCACTTTAGGGTTGATTTTCATCCCTTAATGCCTTTGCCCCCTCTTGGAGGCATCATACAAAAGATAAAACTATTCCACACCAGCAGACTTGAACAGTCTAATCCCCTTGAGTCTCAAAGATATTCTCAAGTTCCTTACAACTATAGGAAAAAACTCCGGGCATTCTGGATCGATCTCCAGCAGAAACCCAACCTCTCTCATGAGAGTTCCCCGACCAGGGTCAACACTATCTCAAATCAGAACCTCAGGGTATCTGACATCTCAACTCTTCTGTAACCCTCAGCAAGAGTTGATTCCCCACTTGGACCTACCTGGGATCTAAATTATCCCCGGAAAAAGCTAGCCTCCTCTTAGGCTTTGTATAAGGACCTTTCCTCAGTAGAAAGCTAGCCCCCTCTTAGGCTTTGTATAATGATCCTTCCTCAGCGGAGTCAGCCTCCTCTTGGGCATTGTATAATGATTCTCCCCAGCGGAGCTAGCCTTTTCAGACTCTCTTGTTGATTCAAGACCCTTTTTTGCCTCAATCTCGTGCTTCGTACGAGACGGCAAATCACTCTCTTGTTAAGTATAAAAGACTCTCTTGTTGAGTCAATCAACTTTCAGACTCTTTTGTTGAGTCAATCACCTTTTCAGACCCCTTTTTTGAGTCAACCCTTTTGGCCTCAATCTTGGTCTTTGTACAAGACATAAATTTCCCTCTCTTGAGCTGGGGACAAATATCTTCCCCAGCCGAGTCATTTCCTCACAGCCTTCGTTTAGGCTTTGAGGAATAATTTCCCCAAGCAAAGTCAAACTCATTGCAGCCTCAATCTTGGGCTTTGTACAAGACACATCCTCGCCAGAGTCAGTTAAATTTCCCGTTTTAGCCTTAATCTTGGGCTTTGTACAAGACAGATGATACTCTCCAGCAAGAGTCAAACTCCATTCAGCCTCAATTTTGGGCTTTGTACAAGACACATATAAACCTCCCCAATGGAGTCAAAACCCTTTTTTAGCCTCCTCTTAGGATTTGTATAATGATATCCCCAAAGGGTCAGTCTCTTTTTAGCCTCAATCTTGGGCTTTGTACAAGACAGATAAAACACTCTCTTGTTGAGTCAGTCTTATCCAGCCTCCTCTTAGGCTTTGTATAAAAAAATCCCCTAGCCAAATCAATTAACCTTTTAGCATCAAACTTGTGCTTTGATCAAGGCACACAAAAGTTAATAATCTCTCTTTAGAGATGATAAATTCCCTCTCAATACCCTTTTAGCTTCAATCTTGGGCTTTGAACAAGACACAAATACCCTTTTAGCTTCTATCTTGGGCTTTGAACAAGACACCAAAACACCTTTTTCATCCATTAGAATAGGAGGAACTACGATTGCTCTGATTTCCGTATTTCGTTCGTTTAAACGGGAATACGTACGCATAAGATTGCAAAATCTTAGCGAGCATACCAATCAAAAACTCTAGGTCCAGTACCTTCATATCAATCAAAACTTAGGTCCAATACCTTACCAAAAACATCGGGAAAAACCCGAACATCAACAAAATCTCACTCACTCACTCATACTTCCCAAGAAACTTTCCCAACCCATCAGCAGATAAACACTATCAATTACAAAGCGAAACCTAAAGCTAACATCCTGTGGATAACCACATATAGGATGGGTAATTGACAACTACCCATTGTATAACCTGACCACGGACCCCCAATCTCTTTAAAGCGTTTGTTCAGTTCAACATTCGCGTGCAAGGTTAGTTTTAGATACCTTCCCTTTCCCTTCCAGCTTCACGGGATAAATAAGAAATCAGAAAGTAGCACCCTTTCTCCTCGAGGAGAAAATCCAAACTTCAGCGATAAGGTGGTCGTGTCACCGACAAAAATCATTCACTACAGGAAAATGGCGACTCTGTTGGGGAGTCACTGTATGATCTGTTTTACCTTAGTCATCATCATCCCCATTTTCCACAGGAAAATGGCGACGCTGCTGGGGAGTCATTGTCTGTTTAGGACTAGGTTATAGCTCTTAAGAGGTCTAGGATGTTTGTTTTAGGATAAGTATATATATCGCTTTTCCTAATTGATGTCCGTGTTTATTTTTCTGCTAATGGGACTGCGAGTGATGTCGCATCTGGAAAGATTGAGTATACACCTAAGATAAGTGATGGCACTAGACGGGTAATCTTACAGGGAGTGACTCCCAAATAAGAGGTCTCGGTCGACCATCGAATCAGTGGAGATGCCCTTTAAGGATTCAACGCCTATACAACATCGGTTGTTGAAAGCAGATTGTTCGATTGGGTTATCCGAGAAGCTGAGGATTTTATTAGACTGAAACCATGTTACTATTTTGTAGTGCGGAAGCTATCGAATATAGTTGTCACGCGATACTACCATAATTTGAGATTACTCTAAGATACATCAGCTCGCTCAGGTGAACCAGCCTGCTGTTGTTATCCCAAGAGGGGTCAATAATTGTGAGGACAGGTATAAAAAATCACCAGTATAACCTTTAGGGATGGGTAGAGCCATGACTTCATGACACCGAACCTTTGACCCCATGTTTTCTCTATGTTTTTGTGTGCTGCATTCATGCATTCATTTCATTAAAAAACATTAATAAAAAAAAACCTTCTCTTCTAATCTCTCTTTTTTCAAATTAAACTAAGACAATGATTGTAAATATTATAGAGAAGGATTGCGTTATGGATTTTGCTAGAAGAAAAACGCACAAGTACACCTTCAAGGTTCCAAAACTAGAGGATTTGAGAGGTTTGGCGAGGATGATCACCAACCCTGATGCTTTCAGAGCCAAGTACGGAGAACTGCTATCTCTGTTAAGGGTCCATGTAATTGAAGGAATACTGACTACGCTCATTCAATTTTATGATCCGATTTATCACTATTTCACATTCCCGGATTATCAGCTCGCCCAAACACTAGAGGAGTACTCTCACCTGACTGATTTACATATCACTGACCAAGCTCCCTTTTCTGGACTAGAAGAAATTACAAAAGATCAAACCATTGCAAGAGCAATTTATTTGGATGAGTCAGAAGTCAGGACTCACATGACCACTAAGGGTGGAATCCACGGTTTTCCAGCCAAGTTTTTGATAAAGAAAGCCCTGTACTTTTCCAGTATAGGGAACGTGGCCGCTTTCGAGAGCATCTTTGTTTTACTCACCTACGGGTTATTTTTGTTTCCCAACATCGATAACTACGTAGATATCAATGCCATTAAGATATTTTTGATTGGAAACCCTGTACCAACCTTGCTCGTAGATGCTTATCATTCTGTACACTTAAGGAATTTGTACAGCGGAGGAATGATCACCTGCTGTGTACCCCTGCTGTATAAATGGTTCATTTCCCACTTGCCCAAGTCTGCTGCATTTTAGGATCCTAAGAATACTTTACATTGGTCGCAGAGAATCATGTCTCTTACCAACTCTGACATCGACTAGTACAATCGAATCTATGACGGAATAAGAATTATTGACCGTTGTGTAAACTTCCCTAATGTACCCCTCATAGGAACTAAAGGAGGAATCAACTATCATCCAATTTTAGTTCGTCGTCAATTTGGATACCCGATGAGGCATGTCCCGCGTAATGCTCGTCTGGAAGGTCTTTTCCTCAAGAAAGGAGAAAATGACAGAGCACTAAAGACATAGATAGTGCATGCTTGGAAACATGTCCACAGGAAAGGAAGAGAGTCTCTAGGAAAACCGGACTGTGTCTCGGTGGAACCTTATCTCCACTGGGTACAAACTAGAGCTTTCAAACTGAGGATGCCTTACCCTCGTCAGGAAGTTCTTCTATTAAGGGACCCTGTCCTTTATTTTATTTCCGATAAGAAAAAACTTCGGGTTACTCTCAATAGAGTTCAATAGGAGAAGAAGTCTTGGAAGAACAAGTACCGTATTCTCAATGTGGGGTGTAAGAAAATATCGCAACTGTTAAAAGAAAAGGATGCTCTGATCCATATTTTAGAACAACATCCTATAGAAAATCAAGAAGACCAAAGGAATTTGCTCGCTCCTTTCACTTGGCAAAGGAATGACAACCCGACAACGGCTCGAGAGCCCCGGTCAAAGAAGAGGAAAATACCAGAACCAGCACCTGAGCTCTCCTCAGAGAGGACTCATGATCCATTAGCTTAGACATTTCCTTTTACACCACTATGTAAATTACTGTATTTCCATTTCTGCAACCTTTGAATTCAATAAAATGGGGTTTCCCCACTGTTTGATATTTGCAATCCAATTGTCGAAGTTTATTTTGATTAAACAAAGAAAACTTAAATTAATATAAATCATTGCATATCATTCATCATTCTCATATAACGCATTCTCCTTACCTACGAATCTCACGTTTGTGTCTCAATTCTAGAGTCAAACTGTCTCATTCGTACAATACTCAGGCCAGTCAACAAAAGAAAATGGATAATCTCGAGGAAGAGAACAGAGAGTTGAGAGAAGAACTCGACGCTTTGAAAGAAGATCTGAGGAAACTTCACAACAACATGCAAGCTCTAGCAGCAGCCCAGATACAAAGGACTGTGATCTAAGAGATCACATCTACGCCCATAGTGGAGAAGTATGAGCCTTGATATACCATGCCTAAAGATAGTCCCTGGGGCATGCCACTCAACTATATCCCAGAAGGATATATTCTGCTGATCACGGAAGATTTGGAAACTACAGCAGGACCCGCTGGGCCTGAAGGTTACAAACTTCGGGAAAGCGAAGATGCCAGGGACATGACAGTAACTCCTGAAGGTAACAAACTTTGGGAGAGGGAAGTACCAAGAGTCACTGCCGTAATGATTGTACCACCACCTATGGTACACATTGTCCCAGAAGGACAAATTCCACATATATCTTCTGTTGGAAACGAAAGTATGGACAACAGAATGAGGGAATTTCAGGAACAGTTCTTGGTAATGCAGAAAAAAAAGGAAAATTTTAAGGAATATGCTCAGAGATTGCGTTTAATTGCCGCCCAGATTTGCCCACCTCTTGAGGAAAAAGAGATGACAAAGATCTTCTTGAAAACCTTGAGCTCATTTTACTACGACAGAATGGTTGCCAGTGCACCCAGTGACTTCACTGAAATGGTCGGCATGGGAGTTCATCTTGAAGAAGCAGTTTGAGAAGGACGTTTAGTTAAAGATGTTGGACCATCAAGCAGTACCAAAAGATACGGTAGTGCTCTCCCTAAGAAAAAAGAGCAGGATATTGGTAATATCTCTCTTGGAAAGCAAAGGCGACGATATCAACCTGTAGCATCTATAACTCCTGCTATCAACCCTGCGCCTATTCCTACGTATCAACCTCAGGTTGCTCAGAGCCAACCTAATCAACAACAATATCAGCAAAGGACACAACAACCTCATCAGCAGGCTCGTCCTCTGTACAACAACAACCATACAACGTGACCACTAGGGTTCGACCCTATACCTATGTTGTACGCAAAACTGTTTCCACTATTACTGGTCAAGGGGCATGTCCAAACCAGGGATCCTCTTGCAGTACCGAAAAATCTGCCTTTTTGGTTCAAAGCGAATTAGACTTGTCCTTACCACCAGGGAGGACCGGGGCATAACATAGAAAACTGTCTCAGCTTCAAATCTGATGTACAGAAGCTTGTTAGGAGTGGGGTCTTATCCTTCAAGGATACAAATCCAAACATTCAGACGAACCCGCTGCCTCAACACGAGAAAGTTGCGGTAAATTTGATAGAGGGAGAGTCTAACCACAACTATCAAATTCATGATGTACTCTTGTTGAGGGCCAACCTTGTCAAAATGCATCGTAGACAGAGCGGATATGGGCATGTACCATCTCATAACTATCACCAGTGTGATATCTGCTCTAAAAACAATCAAGGATGTTCTATGGTGCAATCAGCTCTACAGGAACAGTTGGATCTCGGATGGATCTAGGATCACCGAATTCGTGAGGTCAACATGACTTATAGGAATTCCAACATCATTCAGAACCACAACATTCTGGCCAAGAATGTAAACTTGGCGGCAATGTACTCAAGGCAAAGCCAACATCACAATCTGTCTAGGCACGATTACGATTCCTGTATGATCTGCTCGGTAAACAATCAAGGATGCTCTTTTGTACAAGAGACCCTCCAGCGTCAGATGGATTCAAGATTACCGCGATAGAAATCAGTATCAAGTGAATATGATTCAAATCTTTGATATTCATTTAATGAATACCAGCTTGGTAGAGTTACATGCTAAGCAAGTCTGGCTCGGTTTTCTGACTTCGCATAATTATCAGAACTGTAAGGGATATCGTGAGAGCGACCAAGGATGTGCTCTCGTTCAAAGAACTTTGCAACACTTGTTAAACCACTGGTGGCTTCTGATCTATTTAGACAAAGACACACAACAAGTCAGTATGATTAATGGTAACCCCACTAGACATCAAAGTCAGGATGTTCGATCAATGGAAACAGACCTAGTGAGGTTACACTACATACATAGCGGACGTGGCCGGGTGCCACCACACAACTATGAATGCTGTAGAGTTTTCTCTGAAGATAATCAAGGATGTTACCTCGTGCGAGTAGCCCTTCAGAGTCAGTTGTACCACAAAGAGATTCGACCGTGTCCAAGTTCTGGGTCAACCAATTCGATACCAGAATTTGTCGCTGATCGAATCAAAGATGTTGCGGTAATCTCTGATCATAAGAGGACCAAAGATGTTTGTACCATCATCCCTTTACTTGACAAATCGAAAGTTCCCAACCAGGAACTGATTGAAATTACTTATAATGGTAAGAAGAATCAGAAGGATCCTGTAGTTATCTATCTACCGGGACCGTTACCGTATGAATTAACTAAGGTTATCCCTTACAAATATGGTACAACAACAATTGAGAATGGAAAGGAAATTCTATTACCCTCCATCTTGATTATTGCAGACATCAGTTGAGTAACACAGAGCGGTCGAATCTTCAACCGAGGAGTTGGAGAACCTACCATAGAAAAGGAACCTCAAACGGAAGTTCCTAATCAACCAATCAGTCCGTCTAGTGATCCTGACCTTTCAAAGAACATCGATGAGATCCTAAAGCTCATCCAGAGGAGTGAATACAACATTGTTGATCAGCTGCTGCAAACTCCTTGAAAAATCTCAGTGTTATCTCTTTTACTTAGCTCCGAAGCTCACAAAGAGGCTCTACAGAAAGTCTTAGAGCAAGCCTTTGTGTAACAAGATGTGTCAATAAGACAATTTGACAGCATCATCTCCAACATCACTTCCTGAAACAATTTGGGATTTAGTGATGAAGAACTACCAGAAGAGGGCCCAAATCATAACATGGAACTCAATGTTACAGTCAACTGCCAGGACGATGCTTTAGCCGGTGTACTGGTAGACACCGGATCGGCTCTAAATATGATGCCAAAGTCCACTCTAATGCGACTATCATTCAAAGGATCTTCGATGAGAGGCAGTGAGGTCACCGTCAAAGCATTTGACGGATCCCAAAAAACAGTTATCGGCAAAGTCGACCTTCCCATAACTATCGATCCCCACACTTTCCTAGTCACTTTCCAGGTCATGGACATCCGATCAATATACAGCTGTTTCTTGGGAATACCTTGGATACACGAGGCTGGGGCAGTCACTTCGATACTTCACCAAAAGCTGAAGTTCGTCAAGAACGACCAACTAGTCACAGTCCGCGGAGAGCAAGCCTTGATCGTGAGTAACTTATCGTCATCCACTTATGTGGATTTAGAGGAGGTTGTTGGAACCCAGTTCCAAGCACTTTTGGTGAGCAATGATAGTCAATCAGAAAGAGGAACGTTGATTTCCTCGTACAAAGATGTTCTCGAAGTGATCAAAAGTAACAATGCCAAAGGATGGGGACAACTTGTCATTCCTACTGATAACAAGATGAATAATGGTCTTGGTTTTTCTTCCAACTGTACCCAGACTGCTATTAATGATGAGAGTCTTCATCCCATTCAGAACTTCTTCCATAGTGGAGGTTTCCTTCACCCAGTGTCTCAAGAAGTACATACCATCAACGAGTGGGATTCCTACGATACAGATGAAAAATGGAAGTCCTGTCTTAACGGGGACGGTTATATGTCTCAGGAAGAGGTGCCTCTACCATTTTGCTTTCTGGAACAGAGTCTGAGATTTATACCAAGGTCAGATATCAAGATGATATAAGGAGATTGTGATCCGGAAGGATGCGGTGCTCCACCCAACTCATTAGAGGAGGGCACTCTGATGAAAGACAACTTTGACCACGACTATTATGGCCCAATGGATGGCCTGCTTATCTGGCAACCGTACCCAGGAGACTCAGGACAAAAGAGTCAGCCGAACGATGCATATCAGCTGAGCATCATTGAAACGAATACCTGCGTCTCCACCATGTCACGGGATTAACACTCAGGGTATTCTAAAAATACACAGCACAACGATGAATTTGCAAAGCTTGCATAGTTAGAGTTCATCAACTATGCTTTTCCCGAGGTCAACGTCATCGAGAGGGATGACTCCTCCAGTTCCAAAGAAGTGTGGGACACGTTAGGACAACTAAGTGGAAAGTATGACTTCTTGGTCAAGTACACCGCTCTTGAAAGCTCTCATATCAAGCTCGAAGACATCCAGCCCACTGGATGGGGAAATATACCTGAGAGTACAAACACTGTGCAAGATATAGCTGACGAATCCTCCTACGACAGCTCTTCCTGAGAGACAGATTCTAACGATCCTGCTCCACCAGAAATCAGTTTCATTTCTGAAGAAAAATCAAAAAAAGAAGGTACCAGACTTTGTGATTCACCGAGGAGTTCGCCGCCAATGGGTTGTTGTCAACGTTCTGAAAGTTGTTCATAAGTCGAAGTAATTGCCATCCTTATCTTAACCTTTCACCCTGCCTAGGTGAAACAGATGTTTTTATAGGGCTCACTTTCTGTAAATGTCCCTCTTTTCTTTGCCCAAAGCGACAGAGTTTTGTTTTAATGTGCTGTAGTTTCAAGAATTGACAAGATCATAAATAAAATAACGTCGTTCTATTATTTCCGCATTTATTGTTGTTTTCTCTTTTCGCTTTTTCAGAAAATGGTAATTCTAAAAAACAGCTCGAATAATAAAAACAAGCATTTTCAAAAAATTACACTGCACGCACTCTCGCTTTCTCTCTATCTCTTCTAAAAACAAATCATCATGTTATGCAGATTGCTTGTTTTAAACCCCATTGAAACGTACGATCCAATGCCTTCTCCCAACATTGAATTCCCGGTATTTGAGGCTGAAGAAGAAGATGACAAAGAAATTCCAGAAGAGATCTCCCGATTACTCAGACAAGAGAAAGGTCCATTAAACCTCACAAAGAACCGTTGGAAACGGTCAACTTAGGTCCAGAGGAAGAGAGAAAAGAAGTCAAGATTGGGGCACTACTCAGTCCGACTGTCAAAGAAAGTTTGACAAAGCTTCTCAAAGAGTTTCTCGATGTAATTGATTGGTCCTATCAGGATATTCCAGGGTTGGATACCAGCATCGTGGAACATCATCTACCATTGAGATCAGAATGTCCGCTAGTAAAACAAAGGCTGAGATGGAATCACCCAGATATGGCCATCAAAATCAAAGAGGAAGTGCAGAAACAGATTGACGCGGGTTTCCTCGCCACATTAGAATATCCTCAATGGCTAGCCAACATAGTACCAGTTCCAAAAAAGGACGGAAATGTCAGAATGTGTGTAGACTACAGGGATCTGAACAAATCAAGTCCAAAGGATGACTTTCCCTTACCACACATTGACATGCTGGTAGACAGTACAACAAAGTTCAAAATTTTCTCCTTCATGGATGGATTCTCAGGCTATAATCAGATAAAAATGGTGCCGAAAGACATGGATAAAACTTCATTCATCACCCCATGGCGCACTTTTTGTTACAAGGTAATGTCGTTCGGTCTGAAGAACGCCAGGGTAACCTATCAAAGGGCCATGACTACTCTGTTTCATGACATGATACACAAAGAAATCGAGGTATATATCGATGATATGATTGCCAAATCTAAAACAGAGGAGCAGCATGTAACCCACCTGTCAAAGCTATTCGAGCGATAGGGAAAGTACAAACTACGCTTGAATCCTAATAAGTGCCCATTCGGTGTCCGTTCAGGGAAACTGCTAGGGTTCATCGTCAGCCAGAAAGGAATTGAGGTTGATCCTGACAAGGTCAAGGCCATTCAAGAAATGCCTTCTCCAAAGACTGAAAAACAAGTCAGGGGATTCCTGGGACGTTTGAATTACATTTCCAGATTTATATTCCTCATGACCGCAACATGCGCGCCAATCTTCAAACTACTCAAGAAGATACAATCATTTCTCACTGATTCCCAGGGCAAACGAACTCCGAATTATAACGGCCCCTATGTGGTCAAGAAAGCTTTCTCAGGCGGTGCCTTGAGACTCGCAACCATGGATGGAGAGGAATTTGCCTACCCCACAAATGTTGACGTAGTCAAGAAATACTTCGCCTAAATAAAAAAAAAAATGTCTCGGTGGATTGAAAACCCGAAAGAGCGGTCCAAGAAAAAATTAGAGACATAATAAAAAAATCATCCCGGTGGATTAGAAATATCAAAGTACAATCCAGGCAAAAGTTAGGGATAATGGCAAGTAACTATGTTTGATCAGTTCAACTCCTCAGCAGTAACGCCATCCATCAGGAAAACTCCAGTCAAGGTCATCTTCGACGGAAGCTCAGGATGTCTTGAATTCAAAGTTGGTAGAAGGATAACGGTCGTTATGTTTCAATGTAGCCCTTTTCCCTTTAAATTACCATTTTCTAACTTTGTAAATACTCCATGGAATCACGCGCTTGGCTGATCTCCATCTTATCAATAACATTTGAGCCTTAGTGCTTTTGTTTACAATTCTTATTTGTTTTAGCTTTACAGAACGACATTTTAATATGATCAACGATTCTTGAAATAAAATAAAAATGAATTTTACTTTTCAAAATTTTTCTGCTTTTAAAATAAAGATGGCAATTCTTTTGACTGTTGAACATCGAAAGAACATCGACCGCTTCTCCAGAAGCAATTGAGCTTCAAAGTGCAGAATCAAAGTACTCCTTCTAAACCGGTACGCCTGAACGAAGGATCAGCTGTGTTAGATGCGAGTATTCCATCTGACATCCCCGACAGAGTTCTTATCTCCTAAGCCCGACCAACGGTTGTTCCCCACAGCGACTATCTCTTCTACGCAAGGCAGAATTGCTAATTTTGGACCAGTGATACTTTTCATCCCCTGCAGTGGACGAGTATCTAGTCGTGTTCATCCACTAGTCTGTATGTCGCATCAGTTTTGTCAGCATATACATACATACATCATGCGTTATTGATTTACATTCATATTCATATTGTATCACTATCACTCTGGCTGGTCTTGTCCCCTAGTGATAAAAGTCCTCTCAATCGAGTTATCAGTTATTTTCTCGTCAAGAAACGCCTAATCTGAGTGATCTCTCCTCCAGTTTATTTATGGGATGGAGAAGGCCCTTGACCACTTTGATAACTTAAACCTCTGAAAAACAAGAAAACTCTCAACAAACATCACTCTTTACCATTGAAGATGGCATTTTTGCTTTCCCGGATTAAAGAAAATCCCAGAGAGAGCCTCGCAACTAAAGACTCTCAGCAACATAGTGGTTCTTCTCTCCAGAAAATCAATGTTAATGAAGTCATCAGCACCACAAAATTGGGGTACATTGTATGGCATTTCTTCGAGAAGGTCTCGAAGAAAAGTATGATGTAGTATCCCCAAACAGAAAGCAGTATCTCAAGAGACTCGTTTTCCCTAGTAGAGTCAATAAATGGCGTCTCGAATAGAAAAATTTGTACACCTCTGCAGCTCAGACGAATGGGTTCCCCAGGAAGTCTGACATCAAAACTTTTTCCATCAAATGGCATCTCTCCAGGAAAATTCCGCGAGAAGTTTGAGGAAAAACCACTGTGAATAGCGTTTCTTGTCAAGAAAGTTTATTGACAAAAGAAACTGAGACCAGTTCCTTGGTAGGAAACCAGGATCGAGGGGAAGTTTATATAAGAAACTGAGACCAGTTCCTTGGTAGGAAACCAGGATCGAGGGGAAGTTTACATCAGAAACTGAGACCAGTCCCTTGGTAGGAAACCAGGATCGAGGGGAAGTTTATATCAAAAACTGAGACCAGTTCCTTGGTAGGAAACCAGGATCGAGGGTAAGTTTACGTTAGAAACTGAGACCAGTTCCTTGGTAGGAAAACAGGACCAAGGGAAAGTTTACATCAGAAACTGAGACCGGTTCCATGGTAGGAAACCAGGATCGAGGGGAAGTTTTACCTTTTCTAGGTGTTAACACTTAGCAAAAGAAGATGAATGTGTAAACTACCATTCATAACCACTGTCAAAATTTCGGGTATTCCGATATTTAATCATCTTGCATCCCGAATGCCCGAATACCTTCGCCATTCACGCCTTCAGGTCCAAGAAGATTAAATAGGGGCATCTGTCATACCCCAAATTTTGACCACTAAGATTTCTCATCATTGTGCAAATCATCATCACAATATGGATGTACCTTCATGCCTCATCAGTCTCCTCAAGGATTGTTCAGCATTCACTACAATTAAGCATTAGGGTTTTAAGCCCTCTTAGAGCTTAGACAAAGGATCAATCAAGGAATGACATGATCTTCAACTTGTCTAACCTCTCAAACACACATAAAGGATCAAGAGGACTCCCACATTAGGAATCAAGCACAAAGTTGCAGCATTCCAAGTGGATCAAGCCTCGAGATCGCCAGTGTCACCAAATTAGGGTTTTGGTCGACTGAGGCCTCCAGATGAAAATTTTCATCTGGACATGAGCCAATGCTTTAAAGCACAACCCAAGATACTCTAAGGGACCTCATGGACCAAATCATCAAGTCAATTTAACCTCAGGGGATGCATTTACCCAGAAAATCAGGAATTAGGGTTTCTTGACCTAATTCACCCCTAAGTTGACTTTTGGGACCAAACATGAGCCAAGACCTCAAGACATGATTTGAGGGTCTCCAATACACTACATTGATCCATTTGCAATAATGGATTGATCCAAGAAGCTTGATCTACAAGTTTCAATTTCATCAGGACCACAATTAGGGTTTTGAGGAAAAAGTCAACTGTACCTTTGACTTTTGACCAGGACATGCTCCCAAAATTTGGGACATGACTCAATACACCCTATAACACCTATGGAACATGTCCATCAAGTTTGATTTAGGTTAAGGACTTGATTTCACAAAGGATTGCACAGTTAGGAATTCATCAGATAAAAAGTCAACTGTGCACAAAAGTCAAGTTTGACTTGTTGAGATTTTTCACAATTATGGTTCCTCAAGCCTAAAACAATGTTAATGTGTGATTGGAATCATCATTCATCAAGAAAAATCAAAGAAAGTGAGTTAACTTGTAAAAGGGGTAACCATAAAAACTTAGAATTTTACTAAGTTATGGAACAAAGTGGCTAGGGTACCAACTTCCAAGGATCATAACTTGAGATCCAAGCAACCATTTTGGATGGTCCAAAGATGGATTTGTAGGTCTCATGGCATTATGCAGTTGGTATACCATGATCTGATCTAAGGAGTTTCAAAAAGTTCCAAGGTTTGCTATCCACTCCATAACATCCAGTGAAGCTGTAGAGGTCATCATCCACCTTCTGGAACACACTTTGTGCAGAGTTCCAATTCTTCTTGCAGCAAGGTAAGCCTAAAATTCAATCTCCATACACCATGCATAATTCCTCGCACAATAATTTTTCCAATTGCTTATCATCATATGTTGAATGTTTCCCCTCAAAAAAATTTGACCATAACACTCACAAACATGTCTGTACGATTGCTTTTGCAAAGTTAGGGTTCATACATTCATGCTAATGTAACTTGCTGCACACTAAAAATAAATGAAATCAAATATTGCCATCATGTTCCTTGTTAAAAAAACACATGAATTTGGTGTTTGAATCATGTCAAATGGTTGAGAAACGAGTGAGATAAAGAGCTTCACGCATTTGGCCCAAGGAAAAAGATGGCCATGGCGCCATTCTTCAGGTTTTAAAACCAAGTTCTCTATATATTTTTCATTTGCCATACTATATTTGAATTGTCATTGCGCCCCAGTGGTGGATCAGCTGGTTTGTGTGTATTGAGCGAGTGGAAGGTCTGGAGTTCAAATCCCCCTCGCCCTATACCTCTTTTTTATCACTTTTTCCACTTTTATTATTTTTTAATGATTTGGAAAATTAATTTCTCATTCAATTTTAATCATTTTTGATTGGTTCTTTTTCTAAAAAATCACAAAAATATTAAAATATTTTATTCCACAAAAAAATCAAATTTATATTATTTATTTAATATAGTTGGTATTTTTGTGAATAAATTCATTTTTATTGTTTTTAAACATTTTAAAAGTGATTTTTATCTTGAAAATCAAAATCAAATGAGTTCTAAATCATCTTATGATTAAAACCTCATTTTTCAAACCTTAACCAAAAATCACAAGTGGTTTATTTAAATTTATTTGGTATTTTTATCATTTTCATTGATTTTCTCTAAAGAATTACTTTATAAAAAATGAAAATTTGGGTTTTCTTTGATTTTTTATCCTTATCAAATATTTCAAAATCACTCATGGGCCTCTAATAGAGTGTAAAACCAAACCCCTTTGTAAATACAAAACCATTTGGGCCTCAGATGTTGTATAAGTCCCTCTACGTTAAAAAAAATATCGGCGTGATCGCCATTTTCAAACAGAAAATCATCTGGGCCTACCCTCGTGTTGTAAGTCCCATTTCTTCTCTTTAAATAATCTTTGGGCCTCTAATAGAGTGTAAGACCTAACCCCTTTTGAAAACCAAAATAATTTGGGCCTCAGTCATTGTATAAGACCCACTGTGTTTTTAAACCTCGGCGCGATCGCCAGTTTAAAATAAACTTTTTGGGCCTCTCCTCGAGCTATAAGTCCCATTCCTTTTCTTAAAAACACTTTTGGGCCTCTAATAGAGTGTAATACCCAACCCCTTTCGAAAACCAAAATAATTTGGGCCTTGGTCATCGTATAAGACCCACTGTGTTTTCAAACCTCGGAGCGATCGCCATTTTCAAACAAATAATCATCTGGGCATCTCCATGAGTTGCAAGCCCCATTTCCTGTACAAACTTAAACTTTGGGCCTCTAATAGAGTGTAAGACCCAATCCTTTTTTTTTGTAAATAAACCATTTTTTGGGCCTCAGTGTATTGTATAAGTCCCGATACAGTTTCAGAAACTCCGACGAGATCGTCGTTTTCAAACTGTTTCCAACTGGGCCTACCCTTGTGTTGTAAGTCCTATTTCTTTTCCTTAAATAACATTTGGGCTTCTATTGGAGTTGTAAGACCCATCCCTTTGTATAGGTAACTTTTTGGGCCTCAGTAGTTGTATAAGTCCCGATACGATATTCCAAACAACAGTACAATTACAGTTCAAACCTTGGGCCTCTCCTTGAGTATAAGCCCCAACAATTTTTTCACAAACAACTCCCTTTTGATTTAGGTTCAAATATACAGTTCTTATCAAAACTTTCTTTAATTTCTTTGAACAACTAACAATACAGCATGGAAGCTCGCACACCTGTAAGTTTTAAATAACTTTCCTTTACTCACTTTCATATATATTATTGTATTGTGGAAAGTTGCGCATGGTTAGTCTTCTTTCATTCTTTTAAATATACATCATATATATATATATATATATATATATATATAACTATATTGTGGGAAGCTTGTAGCGATCGATTTTGGACGTGGTTCTTAAGCACTGTCGCTCTGGGGGACTACAGGTCGATTCATTTTTTATCCTAATGAAGCTGATGAAGGAAGGGAAATAGATGTCTCCAACTAACCCTTCTTGCAAACTGAGGTTAAACAGTCAAAACTATTGGTTACAGATGCAGTTTTAGTTCGTGGGCCTCTCTCTGCTTATTTTGTTCAGAACGAAATACCATGATTGTTCATGGGGAATTTGTTGGGATACTGCGCTAGATTGGATGGAGGTAGGGGACTTTGGGGGTTTTTTGATTAGTGTGCTCGCTAAGATTCTTTTTTTCAATCTTATGACTACGTATTCCCGGGATAGGGAAATCAGAGCGATCGTAGTTCCTCCTATTCTATAAGAGGAAATGGTGTTTTGGTGTCTTGTTCAAAGCCCAAGACATGACGCTAAAGGTGGTTTGTATCTTGTTCAAAGTCTAAGATGTGAAGCTGAAGGGTCTATTTGTATCTTGTTTGAAGCCCAAGATATGAAGCTAAAAGGGTGTTGACTTTAGAGAGAATTTGTCATCTCTAAAGGGAAATATTTGGTCTATTTGGCACAACTGTTGGGTGACTGATTATAAAGGAGAATTACATTAATTGGGATATGCGAATCCAGCAATGCCATAATTTCCTTTATAGAGGATTTTCAACCTGAAGGAGAAGACTTTAACTCAGTTTAGAGCAACGCCATCTTTCCTTAGGAATTTCTCATGCTAAAAGAGTGACAGTGGCGTAGATGTAAATAATCCAGAGACTTGCCGCTTACAACAATTAGACGAGGGAAAATGAGTTATTGATGTTTGTATGCTATGACCAAAGCATGATTTGATGCTAAAAGGTTGATTGAATCAAACAGAGATTTCTTTATACAAACCCTAAGAGGAGGCTATTGACCCAACAAGAGGAGGCTTTTGTGTCTCGTACGAAGCCCGAGATAGAGGCTAAAAGGGTTGACTCAACAAGAGAGTGTGTTTATATGTGTTTTGTACGAAGCCCAAGATGGAGGCTAAACGGGTTTGACTCAATAAGAGAGTCTTTTATACTCACCAAAGAGAGTGATTTGTATCTCGTACGAAGCCCGAGATGGAGGCTAAAGGAGGATCGACTCAACAAGAGAGTCTTTTTATACTCAACAAGAGAGTGTTTTTGTATCTCGTACAAAGCCCGAGATGAAGGCTAAAAATGTTTGACTCAACAAGAGAGTCTTTTATACTCAACAAGAGAGTGATTTTGTATCTCGTACGAAGCCCGAGATGGAGGCTGCAAAGGTTAACTCTATTGGGGAGAATCTTTGTACAAAGCCCAAGAGGAGGCTAGGGTTACTGTTTCAGTTGAGTGACAGGTCCAGTATGTTGGTTAAAAGAGAAAATCAGTTCTTATATGGGTAATGTTGTACTATGGATTTGATCTGAGGACCAGGATTATTTCCTGTTCTTTAAGGAAAAGGGGAATCCAAAGGGTATTGAGACTGCCCAAGTCTATGGGTGTTTTTTCCTATTTTTGAAAGGAACTTGAGAATGTCTTCGAGACTCAAGGAGATTAGACTGTCCAAGTCTAGAGTTTTATCTTTTGTACTATGCTTAAGAGAGATCCAGAGACAGTATGTTCGCGGTAGGAAGATCTAGACTCTTTGAAAGACTGTTCTATTAAGATGACTAATGTACGTTCCTTTCACCACTAGACTTACGTTCAAATGTACAACAACGAGGCCGAATACGAAGCTTGTATCATGGGTCTCGAGGAAGCGATTGATTTGAGGATCAAGAACTTGGATGTATATAGCGACTCTGCTTTGGTCGTCAATCAGATCAAAGGAGATTGGAACACATACCAATCCGGACTAATTCCTTACAAAGACCATGCGAGAAGGTTGTTACCATTCTTCAACAGAGTTGAGTTTCATCATATCCCTCGTGATGAGAATCACATGGCTGATGCCTTAGCCACCCTCTCTTCCATGATTAGTTTAGGTCAATGGAATAACTTACCTAAAATCGACATAATGCACTTTGAACGACCCTCTTACATCTTCACGATTGAAGCAGTCATAGACGACAAACCTTGGTATCACGATATCAAATGCTTCCTTCAGAAACAAGAGTACCCACCTGGGGCATCCAAGAATGATAGAAAAACCCTCCGAAGACTGGCTGGCAGTTTCTTTCTGAGCGGTGACACACTCTATAAGAGAAATTTTGACATGGTCTTGCTCCGATGCGTCGACAGACCAGAAGCAGACGCACTGATAAAGGAAATTCACGAAGGATCCTTTGGCACTCATGCCAACGAACACACAATGGCGAGAAAAATTCTGAGAGCAGGGTACTACTGGTTGACCATGGAATCCGACTGCTACAAGTACATGAGGAAGTGTCACAAGTGTCAGATATACTCAGACAAAATCCATGTACCGCCTACACATCTCAAAGTTCTTTCTTCCCCATGGCCTTTTTCCGTTTGGGGAATCGACATGATTGGCATGATCGAACCCAAGGCTTCAAACGAACATCGGTTCATCCTGGTAGCCATTGACTACTTCACCAAGTGGGTCGAGGCAGCCTCATTCGCCAATGTCACCCGACAAGTGGTGGTCCGATTTATCAAAAACAATATCATTTGCCATTATGGTGTTCCAAGCCAGATCATTACGTATAATGGATCTAACTTGAACAACAAGATGATGAAAGAGTTGTGCGCTGAGTTCAAGATCGAACACCATAACTCATCTCCCTACCGACCCAAGATGAACGGCGCAGTAGAAGCGGCTAACAAGAACATCAAGATGATCTTTCAAAAGATGGTTGTAACCTATAAAGATTGGCACGAGATGCTACCTTTTGTTCTTCACAGTTATCGCACATCTGTCCGCACTTCAACAGGGGCAACCCCTTTCTCTCTAGTTTATGGCATGGAGGCAGTTCTCGCCATAGAGGTAGAGATCCCATCAATCTGGGTATTGATGTAAGCTAAGCTTACAGAAGCTGAATGGTGTCAAAGACGGCATGATGAACTGAATCTGATCGAAGAAAAGCGAATCACGACAATATGCCATGGTCATTTGTATCAGCAAAGAATGAAGAAGACGTTCGACAAAAAGGTCCGACCTCGCATCTTCAGGAAAGGAGACCTCGTCTCAAGAAGATACAATCATTTCTCACTGATTCCCGGGGCAAATTGACTTCGAATTATGACGGCCCCTATGTGGTTAAAAAAGCTTTCTCAGGCGGCGCCTTGAGACTTGTAACCATAGACGGAGAGGAATTTTCCTACCCCACAAATGTTGACGTAGCCAAGAAATACTTCGCCTAAATATAAAAAAAAAACGTCTCGGTGGTGTAGCGAGCGATTTTGGATGTGGTTGCGAAGCACTACCGCTCTTTGGTATCTACAGCTCGATTCATTTTTTATCCTATTGAAGCTGATGAAGGAAGGGAAATAGATGTCTCCAATTAACCCTGCTTGCAAACTGAGCTTGAACAGATGACTGTTGGTTTACAGATGCTACTAAGATTGTGGGTCTCTTAGGTTTATTTTGTTAAAAGTAGTGTTCGGTCGATTGGTGGGATGTTAAGACTGATGCTTTTCGATTGATATGTGGAGGTATGGGATTTTGGGTTTTGGATTAGTGTGCTCGCTAAGATTTTTCTTTTAATCTTATGCCTACATATTCCCATTTTTCCGAAACAGGGAAATCAGAGAGTTCGTAGTTCCTCCTATTCTACGGGAGGAAATGGTGTTTTGGTGTCTTGTTCAAAGCCCAAGACGTGAAGCTTAAAGGTAGTTTGTATCTTGTTCAAAGCTCAAGATGTGAAGCTGAAGGGTTTGACTTTAGAGAGAATTTCTCATCTCTAAAGAGGGGTTTATATATCACAACTGTTTATAAAGGAGAATTATTTTAACCGGGATTTGTGAATCCGACAATGCCATAGTTTCCTTTATAGGGGATTTCCAACCTGAAGGAGAAGACTTTAACTCAGTGTAGAGCAATGTTATCCTTCCTTTAGGAATTTTTCATGCTAAAAGAGGGACAGTGGCATGGATGTAGATGATCCAGAGGCTTGCCGCTTACAACGATTAGATGAAGGGGAAGGAGTTGTTGATGTTTGTGTACTGTGAACGAGGCACAACTTTGATACTAAAAGGTTGATTGGATCAACCAGTGGTTTTCTTATACAAAGCCTAAGAGGAGGCTAGTGGTTTTCTTATACAAAGCCTAAGAGGAGGCTAATGGCCCAATAAGAGGGTATTTTTTTATCTATCTCATACAAAGCCCGAGATAGAGGCTAAAAGGGAAGTGACTCGACAAGAGAGTCCTCTATGGTATCTCGTACGAAGCCCGAGATGGAGGCCAAGGGTTATACTCAACAAGAGAGTGATTTGTGTCTTGTAAAAAGCCCAAGATGGAGGCTAAAAGGTTTTTGACTCCGCTGGGGAGAATCATTGTATAAAGCCCAAGAGAGAGGCTATGGTGCTATTTCAGTTGAGTGATAGGTCCAGTATATTGGTTCAAAGAGAAAATTAGTTCTTATATGAGTAATGCTTGCACTCAGGGGTTTTGATTCGAGGATCAGGGATATTTCCTTTTCTTTGAGGAAATGGGAAATCCAAAGGGTATTGAGACTGTCCGAGTCTACGGGGTTCCTTCCTATTCTTGAAGGGTGCTTGAGAATGTCTTTGAGACTCAAGGAAATTAGACTGTCAAAGTCTAGAGTTTCATCTTTTGTACTATGCTTTGAGAAATAGTAGTAGACTCTTGGAAAGACTATTTTATTAAGATGACTGATTTCTGTTTCTATACCTTTAGGAGGTCGTCGGGACAATTTGTACGAAGCCCAAGAGGAGGCTGGAAACTTTTAAGAAGCCGAGGGACAATTTGTACTAAGCCCAAGAGGAGGCTATCATTCCCGGAGGAAGAAATCATTTATACGAAGCCTAAGAGGAGGCTGTGAATACTTCTAAGAAGCCGATGGGTCCTTGTACAACGTCCAAGAGGAGGCGGTTGCTTTTAGGAAGCCTGTGGGTCCCCAAACCCCGAGAAGTTCAAGACAGGCTATTCACAAAGAATAGATCAAGCCAGGAAAGTTCGAGAATTTAGAAGAAACTCAAGGGATGCAATTCATGGAGAAGAGATCATCTCTGGGGAGTAGAGTTTCTTGACAATTCCTAAGGGTGCTTTTAAGAAGCCGGTGGGTCTCCAAACCCCGAGAAGTTCAAGACAGGCTATTGACAGAGAATAGATCAAGGCAGGAAAGTGTTAGAATTTGGAAAAAACTCAAGAGATGTCATTCACGGAGAAAAGATCATCTCTGGGGAGTAGAGTTTCTTTGACAACTTCTACGAGTGACAGTCTGAGAAAGGGTTCAAAAAGAATATGCCTTTCACGTCTCCATATTGTTTAACCCCAAGAGGAGGGAAGACTGCGTCTGGTAATCCTATGGGGATCTAGTTTCGTCTATTTCTAAGAGTGATCAAAACGGCTTTACCTATTGCTAGACGTAGTTGCCGAGGAAACTCTAAATATCTATACTATTATTACACAGTCGATATGAGTTTATGAAACAAGACTTACAGCAAAACAGCCCCACAATACAGTTATTTGTATATGAAAGCGGTAAATGAAAGCATATAAACACTTGGTTGTAGAGCTTCCATGTTGTTTGGTTAGTTGTTCAACAAAGAAATTTTGAAAACAACAGTATATTTCAAAATCAAAGGACAAAGTGCTTTGAAAAGAAACATTTGGGGCTTACAGCTCAAGGAGAGGCCCAGGGTTTTATCAGTGATCGCACTGTCGAATTTGTACAGAGGGACTTATACGAGTGACTGAGGCCCAAAAATTGTTTGATGTATAAAGGGATGGGTCTTACACTCTCTCAAGAGGCCCAAAAGGTTTAAAGAAAAAGAGTGGGGCTTATAACACGAGGGTAGGCCCAGATGATTTTTCGTTTAAAATGGCGATCGCGCCGAGATTTTCTTTTAACGCAAAGGGGCTTATACAATATCTGAGGCCCAAAGTTGTTTTGGTTAAAAGGGGATTGGGTCTTACACTCTATTAGAGGCCCAAAAGTTTTGAATGGGTCTTATAGCTCGAGGAGAGGCCCAGTTGATTTTTTTAAAAGGCGACGATCGCGTCGTTTATTTGGAAATGTACAGAGGGACTTATACAATGAGTGAGGCCCACAAAGTTTTTATGTACAAGGGGGTTGGGTCTTACACTCTATTAGAGGCCCAAAGTGTTTTGAATGGGTCTTATAGCTCGAGGAGAGGCCCAAGGATTGTTTTTCAACGGATGATGATCGCGTCGAACTTTTTGAAATACAACGGGACTTATACCATAAGTAGGACCCAAAATAGGTTGTATTTACAAAGGGTTGGGTCTTACACTCTATTAGAGGCCCAAAGTGTTTTGAAAATGATTTATGAGGGTTGAATTAATCAAAAACCCTAATTTGTTTTCAAAATGTGTTTTAATTGAATAAAATATTCAATTAAAATGATCAAAATTGTTTAACATGTGGAAAACAAATTGTGATCTTGGATTAATGCTTCATAAATCAAGTTTTACCCTACAAAATGATTAGAAATCATTAACATTTGCAAAATCAAGAAGGAAAAAATATTTTAAATGTCAAAAATAATCAAAATATTAATTCTTTGCACCTCACGATCATGTTTATGACAATTAATTTCATTTAAATTAAGCATAAAACAAGAAATCACGATAAATCCTCAAGAACCCTAAATTCTACATGAAGGTTGGGATTTTTGATACATGATTCAAACAAAGCAATTACTTGAGGGGAAACATTCCATGCATGATTATGAACATTTGGCAAAAGTATTGTGCAAGGAAATATGCAGAGATTAAGAGATGACCAAGTTTAGGCTTACCTCTAGGTCGTGACAGCAAGAGCAAATTGATTTCTGAGTTGGAGGTGTTACAGATGAATTGTGAGGTCTGAACAGCTTCCCTACACCTTATGGAGTGTGTTTGAATGCTCGGACTTGATGGAAATTGGCTGGATCACTTCATGGCATCTCAACTGCAACTTGGTTAAAACCTTGAGCAATTGACTGGTGATTCTGAGAAATCAGTGTTCCAGATGTTGTTTAAGTGTTTGATTAGCTCACATATGATGTATATGAGGTGTGTGTGTGATTGGTTTGAGTGGAATTGCTCTCTAATGAAAAACCCGATAGTGACTAGCTAAGAAAGGCATTTTTGAGAGTGAGAAATGGATTTTGAGAAAGGCAAGTGTTGTAGGCCTTTGGTGTACTTAAACTGATCACAATTGAGCTCTATTTATAGTAGAGCAAGTTTGTTTTCCAAGGAATAGTGAATAGCAACTGCTGAGTAGGGTTGGCCAATGTTGGCAAATGAAAATCCAAGTCTCCTCTAGCCATTGACTAGAGGTTAGGGCACAGGCTGCTGGTCCCCTTGGTCTTAGATAAGTCTTGACTGAATTCAGTTGCTAATAGCTCAGTCCATGCCACCTTGGTGCTTCCATTGAATGCTCCAATCCAAAATTGGAGTCTTGTCCCTATTTTGGGCAATTCTAGGTTTAGCATGCTATTTCTTGTTCCAAGGACTTTGGAGGCTTGGCTTAGTGATTGTCCCCTTTAGATTCAATCCTCGGATGTGTCCAAAGTGATGACAAGGCTTGGAATTGGCTGATTTTGGCAAATCGAGCAAAAGTACAAAATTCTGCCTTGCCTTGGCAGATTTCAGCAAGGCAACTTGCCAATGTCATATCTCATGGCTCAAGTTGAATTTGGTGATGTTCTTGGCCATTTTGGAAAGCTCTTATATGATACAACAACTGTTTGATCATATTTGGTTTTGATACTTTTTGGATCCAAGTGAAAAATGTCCCTACATTTGGAAAATAGTAAGGCAAAATCTGACTTAGTGAAATTTTCGCTAAGTGTTGGAACAAAGTGACTTTTCTTGATTTTGATCACTCCATAACTCAAAATCCATGAGGAATTTGGACATAGGTCAGTATGAAGCTTTTGTAGAGGGCAATGAGATCTACCAATCAAGCTTTGGATGGAAAAAAATGGCTTTGTGGTTTAGGAGTTATGATCCTCCAAATTTGGTACCTTTGTCACTTTTTCCATAACTTAGAAAAATTTTCTAAGTTTTTATGGTTAGTCCTTTTACAAGTTATCCCATTTTCTTTGATTTTTCTTGATGAATGATGATTCAAATCATACATTAACATCATTTTAGGGTTAAAATTCCATTTTTGTGAAAAATTTCAAAAAGTCAAAGTTGACTTTTGTGCATAGTTGACTTTTTATCCGATGAATTCCAAACTGTGCAATTCTTCAGGAAATCATGTCCTTGACCTAAATCAAACTTGATGGACATGTTCCATGGGTGTTATAGGGTATATTGAATCATGTCTTAGGGTTTGGGAGCATGTCCTGGTCAAAAGTCAAAGTTACAGTTGACTTTTCCCGCGAAACCCTAACTGTGGTTCAGATGAAATTGAAACTTGTTGCTCAAGCTTCTTGGATTAATCCATTGTTTCAAATGGATCAATATGGTATATTAGAGACCTTTAAATCATGTCTTGAGGTCTTGGTTCATGATTTGTCCCAAAAGTCAACTTAGGGGTGAATTAGGTCAAGAAACCCTAATTCCTGATTTTTGATGTATGCATCCCTTGAGGTCAAATTGACTTGATGATTGGGTTCATGAGGTTCCATGGAGTATATTAGGATATGCTTTGAAGCATTGGCTCATGCCCAGAGAAAAATTTCCATCTGGATGCCCTGGTCGACCAAAACCCTAATTTGGTGACACTAGCGATCTTGAAGCTTGATCCACCTAGAAGGGAGCAACCTTGTGCTTAATCCTTGATGTGGGAGTCCTCTTGATCCATTGTGGATGTTTGAGAGGTTAGAAAAGTTGAATATCATTTCATTTCTTGATTGATCATTTGTCTAAGAACTCTGAGAGGGCTTGAAATCCTAATTTTGATAGTAGTGAATGCTCACCCATCTTTGGGGAGACTGATGAATCATAATGACACACCCATATTGTGATGATGATTTGCAAAATGATGGGAAATATTAGTGGTCAAAATTTGGGGTATGACAGATGCCCCCTATTTAATCTTCTTGGACACGAAGGTGTGAATGACGAAGGTATTCGGGCATTCGGGGTGTAAGAGGATTAAATATCGGAATACCCGAAATTTTGATGGTGGTTATGAATGGAAGTTTTCTCATCCATCTTCTTTTGCTAAGAAATGATTCTTAGAAAAGGTAAACTTCCCCTCAATCTTGGTCTTCAGCCAAGGATCTGGTCTCAGTTTTCTTTTGAGATGAACTTCCCCTCGATCCTGGTTTCCTACCATGAAACCGGTCTCAGTTTCTGATGTAAACTTCCCCTTGATCCTGGTTTCCTACCAAGGAACTGGTCTTAGTTTCTTATTTAAACTTCCCCTCGATCCTGGTTTCCTACCAAGGAACTGGTCTTAGTTTCTTATTTAAACTTCCCCTCGATCCTAGTTTCCTACCAAGGAACTAGTCTTAGTTTCTTTTGTCAATAAACTTTATTGACAAGGGGCGCTATTCGTAGCGGTTTTCCTCAAACTTCTCGCCGAATCTTCCTGGGGAGATGCCATTTGACGGAAAAAGTTGACGTCAGACTTGCTGGGGAATCCAGTCGTCTAAGTTATAGAGGTGCACAAACTTCTCTGTTGGAGACGCCATTTGTTTCTACTGGGGAAAACGAGTCTCCTGAAAGACTGCCTTCGTTTGGGGTCTTACATCATACTTTGCTCGGGATCTTCTCAGAGAAATACCATATGATGGGATCCAATTTTGAGGTGCCGATGACCTTTTAATCAACGGCTTTTGTTTTGGAGAAAAACTGCTCTATTGCTGAATCTCTTGATTAAGAGGCTTTCTCTCGGGATTTTCCTTAATCCGGGAAAGCAAGGATATCATATTCAATGGCGAAGAGTGACATTTGTCGAAAGTTCTCTGGTTCTTCAGAGGTTCAAGTTATCAAAGTGGTCAAAGGCCAATTCTAATCCAGAAATAAACCAGAGGAGAGATTGTTTAGATACAACTTTTCCTGACGAGGTCAAAGCTGACAACTCGATTGAGAGGACTTTTATCACTAGGGGACAAGACCGACTAGAGTGATAGCGATGCAATATGAATGCGAATGCAAATAAAATGCATGATGTATGTATGTATATGCTGACAAAACTAACACGACATACAAACTAGTAGATGAACAAGACTGGATACTCGGCCACAGTGGGGCGAAGAAGTACCGTTGGTCCAAAAGTAGCAATTCTACCTTGCTTAGGAGAAGTAGTCCTCGCAGGGAACTATGTTGGTCGGGCTTAGGAGATGAGAACTCGGCCGAGGGTGTCAGACAGAGTATTCGCATCTGACATAGCTGATCCTTCATTCAGGAAAACTGGTTTAGAAGGAGTACTTTGATTCTGCACTTTGAGGCTCAAACACCTTTGGAGACGCAATCAATGTTCTTTCGATGTTCAACAGTAAAAAGAATTGCCAATCTTTATTTTAAAAGCAGAAAAAGTTTAACAAGTAAATTCATTTTTGTTTTATTTCAAGAATCGTTGATCATATTAAAATGTCGTTCTGTAAAGCTAAAACAAATGAGAATTACAAACAAAAGCACAAGGGCTCAAATTTTATTGATAAGATGGAGATCAGCCAAACGCGTGATTCCAAAGAGTATTTACAAAGTTAGAAAATGGTAATTTACAGGGAAAAGGGCTACGTTGAAACATAACGACCATTATCCTTCTACCAACTTTGAATTCGGGGCATCCTGAGCTTTTGTCGAAGATGACCGTGACTGGAGTTTTCCTCCGATGGATGGTGTAACTGCTGCTGAGGGACTTCCTCTTTGTCGAACATAGTTACTTGCCATTATCCCTAACTTTTTCCAATCCACCGGGATGATTTTTTTTATATTTTTGTCTCTAACTTTTTCCTGGACCGCCCTTTCGGGTTTTCAATCCACCGAGACGTTTTTTTTAGGTGAAGTATTTCTTGACTACATCAACATTTGTCGGGTAGGAAAATTCTTCTCCGTCCATGGTTGCAAGTCTCAAGGCGCCGCCTGAGAAAGCTTTCGTGACCACATAGGGGCCGTCATAATTTGGAGTCCATTTTCCCCGAGAATCAGTGAGAAATGATTGTATCTTCTTGAGCACAAGGTCTCCTTTCCTGAAGACGCGAGGTCGGACCTTTTTGTCAAACGCCCCCTTCATTCTCTGTTCATACAATTGACCGTGGCATAGTGTTGTGATTCGTTTCTCTTTAATCAGATTCAGTTTGTCGTGTCGACTTTGACACCATTCAGCTTTTGTAAGCTTAGCTTCCATCAATACCCGGATTGATGGGATCTCTACTTCTATGGGGAGCACTGCCTCCATGCCATATACTAGAGAGAAAGGGGTTGCCCCTGTTGAAGTACGAACATATGTGCGATAACCGTGAAGAGCAAAGGGTAACATCTCGTGCCAATATTTGTAGGTTACAACCATCTTTTGAACAATCTTCTTGATGTTCTTGTTAGCCGCTTCTACCGCTCCGTTCATCTTGGGTCGGTAGGGAGATGAGTTATGGTGTTCGATCTTGAACTCTGCGCACAACTCTTTCATCATCTTATTGTTCAAGTTAGATCCATTATCCGTAATGATCTGGCTCGGAACACCATAACGACATATGAGATTGTTTTTTATAAATCAGACCACCACTTGTCGGGTTACATTGACAAATGACGCCGGTTCGACCCACTTGGTGAAGTAATCAATGGCGACCAGAATAAACCGATGTCCATTCAAAGTCTTGGGCTCAATCATGCCGATCATGTCGATTCCCCATATGGAAAAAGGCCATGGGGGAAGAAACAACCTTGAGATGTGTAGGCGGTACATGAATTTTTTCGGAGTATATCTGACACTTGTGACACTTCCTCATGTACTTGTAGCAGTCGCATTCCATTGTCAACCAATAGTACCCTGCTCTTAGAATTTTTCTCGCCATTGTGTGTCCATTGGCATGAGTGCCAAAGGATCCTTCATGAATTTCTTTCATCAGCATGTCTGCTCTGGTCTGTCTACGCATCGGAGCAAGACCATGTCAAAATTTCTCTTATAGAGAGTATCATCGCTCAGGAAGAAACTGCCAGCCATTCTTCTAAGCGTCTTTCTATCCTTTTTGGATGCCCCAGGTGGGTACTCTTGTTTTTGAAGGAAGCATTTGATATCGTGATACCAAGGTTTGTCGTCTACGACTGCTTCAATCGTGAAGATGTAAGCGGGCCGTTCTAGGCGCATTATGTCAATCTTAAGTATGTCATTCCATTGACCTACACAAATCATAGAAGAGAGAGTGGCTAATGGATCAGCCATGTGATTCTTATCACGAGGGATGTGATGAAACTCGATTCTGTTGAAGAAAGGTAACAACCTTCTTGCATAGTCTTTGTAAGGAATCAATCCTAATTGGTATGTGTTCCAATCTCCTTTTATCTGATTGAAAACTAGGGATGAGTCGCCATATACATCCAAGTTTTTGATCCTCAAATCAATCGCTTCCTCGAGACCCATAATACAAGCTTCGTATTCGGCCTCGTTGTTCGTACATTTGAATGTAAGTCGAGCGGTGAAAGGAATGTGGGTACCCTGAGGGGTAACAATTATTGCCCCAATTCCGTTTCCATAATGATTGATAGCTCCGTCAAAGATAAGTCCCAACTGGGAACCTGGTTCTGGCCCTTCACTGGGTAAGGTTCGTCGCAGTCTTTCATTTTTAGGTACATGACATCTTCGTCTGGGAAGTCGAACCCGATTGATTCCTGATCATCAATCGGTTGATGAGCCAAATGATTGGCCATAATACTTCCTTTAACGACTTTCTGAGCGTGGTACTCTATGTCATATTCTGATAACAACATCTGCCAACGGGCAATCCTTCTCGTGAGAGCAGGCTTTTCGAAGACGTACTTGATTAGATCCATCTCGGAGACCAACCAAGTAGTGTGACAAATCATGTACAGGCGTAGACGTTTAGCTGCCTAAGCCAAAGCGCATCAAGTTTTCTCGAGCATAGTGTACCGAGTCTCGTAGTCGGTGAATTTCTTGTTTTGATAGTAAATGGCAGACTCTTTCCATTTGGTTTCGTCTTGTTGGCCAAGTACACACCCCATTGAGTCTTCCAAGACTGTGAGGTAGATGATTAGTGGTCTTCCTTCCATTGGAGGTGATAGAATTGGAGGATTCAACAGATATTCCTTAATACTGTCGAAGGCAGTTTGGCAGTCTTCTGTCCAAACGCAGTCTTGGTTCTTTTTGAGTAATTTGAAAATCGGTGCACATGTGGCGGTTATAAGGAATATGAATTTGGAAATGTAGTTCAACCGCCCCAGGAATCCTCTGACTTGTTTTTCAGTTTTCGGATAAGGCATTTCTTGAATGGCCTTGACCTTGTCAGGATCAACCTCAATTCCTTTCTGGCTGACGATGAACCCCAAGAGTTTCCCTGAACGGAACCGAAGGTGCACTTGTTGGGATTCAAGCGTAGTTTGTACTTTCTCAATCGCTCGAATAGTTTTGACAGGTGGGTCATATGCTCCTCCTCTGTCTTAGATTTTGCAATCATATCATCGACATATACCTCGATTTCCTTATGTATCATGTCATGAAACAGAGTAGTCATGGCCCTTTGATAGGTTGCTCCGGCATTCTTCAAACCGAAAGACATTAACTTGTAACAAAAGGTACCCCAGGGGGTAATGAACGAAGTTTTTTCCATGTCTTTCGGTGCCATTTTAATCTGGTTGTAGCCCGAGAATCCATCCATGAAGGAGAAAACTTTAAACTTTGCTGTGCTGTCCACCAGCATGTCAATGTGTGGTAAAGGAAAGTCATCCTTTGGGCTAGCCTTATTCAGATCTCTGTAATCAACACACATTCTGACTTTTCCGTCCTTTTTCGGAACGGGTACGATATTGGCTAACCATTGAGGATATTCTGACGTAGCGAGGAAACCCGCGTCAATCTGTTTCCGTACCTCCTCTTTGATTTTAATGGCCATGTTCGGGTGAGTGCGTCTCAATCTCTGCTTTACTGGTGGATATTCCGATCTTAAAGGTAAGTGATGTTCCACGATGCTGGTATCCAACCCTGGCATGTCCTGATAGGACCAAGCGAATACATCGGGGAATTCTTTGAGAAGCTTTGTCAAACTCTTTTTGGCAGTTGGACTGAGTAGTGCCCCAATCCTGATTTCTTTTCTCTCCTTTTCTAAACCCAAGTTTACCGTTTCCAACGGCTCTTTGTGAAGTTCAATGGACCTTTCCTCTTGTCTGAGTAATCGGGAGATCTCTTCTGGAATTTCGTTGTCAACTTCTTCTTCAGCCCCAAATACCGGGAACTCAAAGTTGGGAGAAGGCATCAGATCGTATGTTTCAACGGGGTTTAAAACAAGCAATCTTTATGACGTTATGATTCGTGTTTAGATAGAGAGAATGCAAAAGTGTGTGCAGTGTATTTTTTATTACTGCTTGTTTTTATTTGAATTGTTTTTTTATGATTACCATTTTTTGAGAAAAAGCAAAAAAGAGAAAGCAACAATTAATGCGGAAATTACAGAACGACGTTATTTTATTAATGAACAAGTCGAATCTTGAAACTACAGCTCTATAAAACAAAACTCTGTCACTTTGGGCGAAGCGAAGAGGGAAATTTACAGAAAGCGAGCCCTATTAAAACATCAGTTTCACCTGTGCAGGGTGAAAGGTTAAAGATGGCAATTACTTTGATTGGCGAACAACCATCGGCACATCGACAACAACCCATTGGCGGCGAACTCCACGGTGAATCACAAAGTCTGGCACCTTCCTCGATTTGTCTTCAGAAATGACGCTGATTTCTGGTGGAGCAGGATCATTGGAACCTCTCTCCCAGGCAGAGTTGTCGTAGGAGAATTCCTCTGTTTCATTTTGCATAGCATTAGTGCTCTCAGTTGTATCTCCCCATCCAGTTGGCTGGATATCTTCGAGCCTGATACGAGAGCTTTCGGGAGCGGTGTACTTGACCATATAGTCGTATTTTCCACTCGGTTGTCCCAAGGTGTCCCACACTTCTTTTGAACTGGAGGAGTCATCCCTCTCGATGACGTTGACCCCGGGAAAAGCATAGTTGATGAATTCAAGTCCTGCAAACGTTGCAAATTCATCGTCATGTTGAGTAGTTTCTGAATGACCTAAGTGTTGATCCCATGACATGGCAGGCCATCCATCGGGCCATAGTAATTGTGGTCAAAGTTGTCTTTCATCAGAGTGTCCTCCTCTAATGAATTTGGCGGAGCACGACATCCTTCTGGATCATAACCTCCGCACATCATTTCGACATCTGACCGTGGTATAAATCTCGGACTCTGTGCAGGATATCACAATGGCGTAGGCACCTCTTCCTGAGACATATAACCGTCCTTGTTAAGATAGGACTTCCATTCCTCATCTGTGCCGGAGGGATCCTCCTCATTGATAGCATGGACTATTTCAGACACTGGGTGAAGGAAACCTCCACTGTGGAAGAAATCCTGAATGGGATGAAGACTTTCATCGTTAGCAACTGTCCGGGTACAGGTTGCTGAAAAACCAAGACCCTTCTTTGTTGTATTGCTAGTAGGAATGACAAGCTATCCCCATCCTGTTGTATCGGTACTCTCGACCGCTTTAATAACATCTTTGTATGAGGAAATAGAAGTTCCTCCTCCGGATTATTCGTCCTTGTGTAACGAAAGTGCTTGGAACTGGTTTCCGATTATCCCTTCTGGTTCCACATAAGTGGATGACGATAAATTACTGACGAGCAAGGCCTGTTCCCCACAGACTGTGATGAGTTGGCCGTTCTGGACGAACTTTAGCTTTTGGTGGAGGGTTGTAGTGACCGCTCCAGCCTGATGTATCCAAGGTCTTCCTAATAAACAACTGTACATTGCCCGGATGTCCATGACCTGGAAGGTGACTTGGAAAGTGTGAGGACCAATGGTTATGGGAAGGTTGACTTCGCCGATAACCGTTTTTCTGGATCCGTCGAACGCTTTGACGACGACCTTGCTGGTTCTCATCGGAGGGCCCTTGAATGGTAATTGCATCAAAGTGGACTTCGGCATAACATTCAGGGCTGACCCTGTGTCTACCAGTACGCTGGCTAAAGCGTCGTCCTGGCAGTTGACTGTGATATTGAGTGCCATGTTATGACGGTGACCCTCTTCAGGTAATTCCTCATCACTAAATCCCAAGTTATTGCAAGAAGTGATGTTAGAGACAATACTATCAAACTGTCTGATTGTTACATCCTGTTCCACAAAGGCTTGCTCCAAGACTTTCTATAGAGCCTCCCTGTGCGTTTCTGAACTGAGTAACAGTGATAATACTGAGATCTTTGAAGGAGTCTGTAACAGTTGATCGACAATGTTGCGTTCACTCCTTTGGATGAGCTTCAGTATCTCATCATTGTTTTTCGAAAGGTCGGGATCACTGGATTGACCGACTGATGGATTGGGAACTTCTGTCTGAAGTTCCTTTTCTTTGTTAGACTCTCTAACTCCTCTGTTGAAGATTCTACCACTTTGTGTTACACGACTGATGTCTGCAATATTCACGATGGAGGGTAATGGAATTTCCTTTCCATTTTCAATTATCGTTGCACCGTATTTGTAAGGGATTGCCTTAGCTGATTCACACGGTAGTGGTCCCGGCAGATAGATGACTATGGGAACCTTCTGGTTTTTCTGACCATCGTACGCGATTTCGATCCGTTCCCAGTTGGGAATTCTTGATTCGTCAAGCAGAGGGATAATGGCAAAAACAATCTTGGTCCTCTGATGATCAGAGATGACGACAACGTCCTCAATTTGACTAGCAAGGTAGTTTGGCGACCAATTGATGGGTCCGAAACCTGAATATGGGTGAATCTCTCCACGATCCACCTGCCCCTGGAGAGCTGCTCGCACAAGGTAGCACCCTTGGTTACTTTCCGAACAGACTCCACAACGTTCATAATTGTGTGGTGGCACCTGGCCACGCCCACTTTTAATACAATGTAACCTCACTAGGTTAGCTTCCATGAGTCGGACATCCTAACTTTGATGCCGAGTGGGGTTTCTGTTATTGATACTAATTTGTTGAGTATCTTCATCCATGTAGATTGGCATCCACCAATGATTTAACAAGTGCTGGAGTACTTCCTGGACAAGGGCACACCCCTGATCGTTTTCGCAACCCGCTTTACAGCTGTGATAATTATGTGATATCAAGAATCCGAGTTGGACCTGCTCAGCATGAAGCTCTACCAAGTTGGTATTCATCAAGCGAATGTTGAAGATTTGAACCATATTGATCTGATAGGGATTCCTATCATGGTAGTCCTGGATCCATCTGACGCTGGAGGGCCTCCTGTATGAAATAGAATCCCTGTTTGTTTACCGAGCAAGTCAGACAAGAACTATAATCGTGCCGCAGCAGATTATGATACTGGATTTGCCTTAAATGCATTGCCACCAGGTTGGAATTCATCGCACGGATGTCGTGGTTCTGAATGACGTTGGAATTCGTGTAAACTATGTTAACTCCACGAACTCGGTGCTCTTGGATCCATCCGAGATCCATCTGTTCCTACAGAGCTGCTTGCACCACAGAACATCCTTGATTGTTTTTAGAGCATACATCACACTGGTGATAATTATGAGGTGGTACATGGCCGTACCCAATCTGTCTACAATGCATCTTGACCAGATTGGTCCTCAACAAGAGTACATCGTGAATTTGATAGATATTGTTAAATTCTTTCTCAATCAAGTTGACTGCAGCTTTCTCATGTTGAGGCAGCGGGTTCATGAGAACATTGGGATTCGTATCTTTGAAAGATTAGAGCCTGCTCCTAACAAGCTTTTGCACGTCGGATTTGAAATTGAGACAATTCTCTATGTTATGCCCTGATCCTCCTTGATGATAAGGGCATGTCTGTTCCACCTTAAACCAAAAAGGCAGATTTTCAGGTACTGTAACAGGAGACTTAGTCTGGATGTGCCCCTTAGCTAGTAGTAACGGAAATAGTTCTGCGTACAACATGGGTATAGGATCAAACCCTGGTGGCCGTGTTGTGCTGTTTTTATTGTATGGAGGACGAGCCTGCTGAAGAGGCTGTTGTGTCCTTTACTGATTAGGTTGGCTCTGCGTAACCTGAGGTTGATACGTAGGAATAGGCGCAGGGCTGATAGCAGGAGTTACAGCTGCTACCGGTTGATAATGTTGCCTTTGCTTTCCGAGAGAGATATTTCCAATATCTTGCTCTTTTTTCTTAGGGAGAGCACTACCGTATCGTTTTGTACTACTTGATGATCCATCATCTTTTATTAGACGTCCTTCTCGGACGGCTTCCTTAAGACGAACTCCCATGCCGACCATCTCGGTGAAATCACTGGGTGCACTGGAAACCATTCTATCATAGTAAAATGAGCTTAAGGTCTTTAAGAAGATCTTTGTCATCTCTTTTTCCTCAAGAGGTGGACAAATATGAGCGGCAATTTCGCGCCATCTCTGAGCGTACTCCTTAAAGGTTTCCTTGTCCTTTTGTGACATTGATCTAAGTTGATCTCTGTCCGGTACCATGTCCAAATTGTATTTGTATTGTTGGACGAAGGCAGTACCAAGATCTCTGAATGTACTAATCGTAGTATGGTTTAAACCCATGTACCATTTAAGTGCGGCACCGGTTAAACTATCTTGAAAGTAGTGAATCAGTAGGTCCTGATTCTCCATCTGAGCTGACATTCGCCGAGCGTACATCACCAGATGGCTCTGAGGGCAAGAGTTACCCTTGTATTTTTCAAAGTCGGGCACTTGAAATTTATGCGAAACTTTCACATTGGGGACCAGACGAAGGTCTGCGGCGTCCTTTCCAAATAAATCCTGACTGCGGATGGCTTGCAGTTCCTTCTGCATTTCCAGGAACTGTTCCTGGAATTCATCCATTCTATCGAACATAGTTTCCTTCTTACCAGAAGGTATCGGCGCAATCTGTCCTTCCGGGACAGTGTGCACCACAGGGGGTGGTACCGTGACTACGACAGTGAATCTTGGCATTTCCCGAAGTTTGTCACCTTCAGGAGTCTTCAATATGCCCCTGGAATCTTCGCTTTCCCCAAGTTTGTAACCTTCAGGCCCAGCGGCTTCTCTTATGATTCCCTGATCTTTAGTGATCGGTAGAACATATCCTTCCGGAATATAGTTAACAGGCATGCCCCAAGGACGATCTTTCGGCATTTGATACCTAGGATCATACTTCTCCACTATGGGCGTTGAGGTGATCTCTGAGATCACAGTCCTTTGTAGCTGAGCTTCCGCCATGGCTTGCATGTCGTTACGAAGCTTTCTCATATCCTCTCTCAGAGCGTCGATCTCTTCTTTCAACTCTCTGTTCTCTTCCTCAAGATCATCCATATTTTTCTGACGATTGGCCCGAGTATTATACGAATGAGACAGTTTGACTCTAGAACTGAGACACAAACGTGAGATTCATAGGTAAGAAGAATACGCGATGTGAGAATGATGAATGCAATGATTATATTAATTGTTTTTTGGTTTAATAAAAATAAACTTTGACAATTAGATTGCAAATATCAAACAGTGGGGAAACCCCTTTTTATTGAATTCAAAGGATTACAGAAATGGAAATACAGTAGATTACAAGGTGCAGAAACAGAAACCTAAGCTAATGGGTCCCGAGTCCTCTCTAAAGAGAAATCGGGTGCTGACTCTGGTACTTTCCTTTTCTTTGACCGGGGCTCTTGGGCCGTTGTCGGGTTGTCATTCCTTTGCCAGGTGAAAGGACCGAGCAAATTCCTTTGGTCATCTTGATTCTCTACAGCACGTTGCTCCAAAATTTTAATCAGAGCGTCCTTTTCTTTCAGTAGTTGCTATATTTTGATGCACTCCACGTTGAGGGTGCGGTACTTGTTCTTCCAAGACCTCCTCTCCCGTTGAACTTTGTTGAGAGTAACCTAGAGCTTTTAAGTTTCAGTCATGAAGTACATGATAGACTCCCTCGGTGGAAGAACTCCATGACGAGGATAAGGCATCTTTAGCTTGAGAGCTCTAGTTTGCACCCGGTGGAGATAAGGCTCCACCGAGACACAATTGGGTTTTCCTATAGACTCCCGTCCTTTCTTATGAACATGTTTCCAAGCATACACTATTTCTGTCTTTAGTGCTCTGTCATTTTCTCCTTCCTTGAAGAAAAGACCTTCCAGATGAGCATTCCGTGGGACGTGCCTCATTGGGTATCCAAATCGACGATGAACAAGAACTGGATGGTAATTTATTCCTCACTTAGTTCCTATAAGGGGTACGTTGGGGAAGTTTCCACAATGGTTAATGATCCTGATTCCGTCATAAATCCTATTACACCAATCTATATCCGAGTTGGTGAGGGACATGATTTTCTACGACCAACGTAAGGCACTTTTATGATCCCAAAAAGCAGCAGACTTAGGCAAGTGCGAGATAAACCATTTATAAAGCAGAGGTACGCAACATGTGATCTCCCCTCCGCTGTACAAATTTCCCAAGTGTAAAGAATGATACGCATCTACGAGCAAAGTCGACACAGGGTTTCCAATGAGAAAAACCTTAATGGAATTGATATCGACGAAGTTATTAATGTTGGGCAACAAAAATAACCCGTAGGTGAGTAAAACAAAGATGCTTTCGAAAGCAGTCACGTTCCCGATACTGGCGAAGTACAGGGCTTTCTTTGTCAAGAATTGGCCTGGAAAACCTTGTATGCCACCCTTAGTGGTCATGTGAGTCCTGACCTCAGACTCGTCCAAATGAATTGCTCTTGCAATGATTTTATTCTTTAGAATTTCTTCCAGTCCAGAAAATGGAGCTTGATCTGTAATGTGTAGATCAATCAGATGAGAATATTCCTCCAGCGTTGGTGCTAGCTGGTAATCCGGGAATGTGAAATAATGATAGACCGAATCGTAGAACTGAATGAGCGCATCCATGATTCCCTCGATCACATGGACTCTTAGCAGAGATAGCAAACCTCCGTACTTGGCTCTGAAAACCTCTTGGTTTGTGACCATCCTCGCCAAACCTCTTAAATCCTTTAGGTTTGGAATCCTGAAGGTGTACTTATGAGTTCTCCTTCTACCGAAATCCATTAGCGTAATCCTTTTCTCTGATATTTGCAATCACAGTCTTAGTTTATTTTGAAAAAACAGAGAGACTAGAAGAGAAATTTTTTTGAATGTTTTAATGTTTTTTTAAATGAATGCATGAATGCAGCACACAAAAACATAGAAAAAACATGGGGTCAAAGGGTCGTTGTCATGGAGTCAAGGCTCTACCCATCCCCAAAGGTTTATACTAGGGTGATTTTTGTACCTGTACTCAAAATCATTAGCTCCTCCCAGGATAACAAACAGCAAGCGGATCGCCAGCGAGTTGTATGAAATCTTAGAGTAAATGCTATTCACCGAGAATAGATCATCAGCCTCAAACGAGAGTAGTATCGCGTGACAACTATTTCTGATAGTTTCTGCACTACAAAAGGGTTGGCTCCTCAGCTTCTCAGACGTCACAATCGGCCCATTGCCTATGAGTAGGAATGGGTTGCATTGGGAAGCCTCCACTGAGGTTGATGGTCGACCTCGTCGCCATCACTTATCTTAATTGTATACTCAATCTTTCCACATGTGGCATCACACGCATTCCCATTAGCAGAAAAATAAACACAGATATCAATTAAGAAAAGCAGTATATATATTTGTCCTAATGTCCTAGACTTTTTAAAAGCTATGAATCTTATGTTCCTGACAGAAAATGGCTCCCCGACGGAGACGGCATTATGTGGTTCCTTCCCCACTTAAAGGGTTTTTTGACCTAAGATCCTAGTGAAGTCAACAAAGAGTCCTATCCCAGAAATAAAGAAAGACCGGCCCCATGGGGCGCCACTTTTAAGGTTTCCACCTAACAGATGGGAAGAGAACAAGATCTCGTTGTCCCCTGTGAAGTCGCCATTTTTCTGTAGCGAGCGATTTTGGATGTGGTTGCGAAGAACTACCGCTCTTTGGTATCTACAACTCGATTCATTTTTTATCCTATTGAAGCTGATGAAGGAAGGGAAATAGATGTCTCCAATTAACCCTGCTTGCAAACTGAGTTTGAACAGATGACTGTTGGTTTACAGATGCTACAAAGATTGTGGGTCTCTTTTAGGTTTATTTTGTTAGAAATAGTGTTCGGTCGATTGGTGGGAGGTTAAGACTGATGCTTTTCGATTGATATGTGGAGGTATGGGATTTTGGGTTTTGGATTAGTGTGCTCACTAAGATTTTTCTTTTAATCTTATGCCTACGTATTCCCGTTTTTCCGAAACAGTGAAATCAGAGCATTCGTAGTTCCTCGTATTCTACGGGAGGAAATGGTGTTTTGGTGTCTTGTTCAAAGCCCAAGACGTGAAGCTTAAAGGTAGTTTGTATCTTATTCAAAGCCCAAGATGTGAAGCTGAAGGGTTTGACTTTAGAGATAATTTGTCATATCTAAAGAGGGGTTTGTATATCACAACTCTTTATGAAGGAGAATTACTTTAACCAGGATTTGTGAATCCGGCAATGCCATAATTTCCTTTATAAAGGATTTCCAACCTGAAGGAGAAGGCTTTAACTCAGTGCAGAGCAATGTTATCCTTCCTTTAGGAATTTCTCATGCTAAAAGAGGGACAGTGGCATGGATGTAGATGATCCAGAGGCTTGCCGCTTACAGCGATTAGATGAAGGGGAAGGAGTTGTTGATGTTTGTGTACTGCGAACGAGGCACAACTTTGATACTAAAAGTTTGATTGGATCAACTAGTGGTTTTCTTATACAAAGCCTAAGAGGAGGCTAGTGGTTTTCTTATACAAAGCCTAAGAGGAGGATAATGGCCCAACAAGAGGGTATTTTTTGATCTGTCTCGTACAAAGCCCGAGGTAGAGGTTAATAGGGAAGTGACTCGACAAGAGAGTCCTCTATGGTATCTCGTACGAAGCCCGAGATGGAGGCCAAGGGTTATACTCAACAAGAGAGTGATTTGTGTCTTGTACAAAGCCCAAGATGGAGGCTAAAAGGTTTTTGACTCTACTGGGGAGAATCATTGTATATAGCCCAAGAGAGAGGCTATGGTGCTGTTTCAGTTGAGTGACAGGTCCAGTATATTGGTTCAAAGAGAAAATCAGTTCTTATATGAGTAATGCTTGCACTCAGGGGTTTTGATTCGAGGATCAGGGATATTTCCTTTTCTTTGAGGAAATGGGAAATCCAAAGGGTATCGAGACTGTCCGAGTCTACGGGGTTCCTTCCTATTCTTGAAGGGTGCTTGAGAATGTCTTTGAGACTCAAGGAAATTAGACTGTCCAAGTCTAGAGTTTCATCTTTTGTACTATGCTTTGAGAAACAATAGTAGACTCTTGGAAAGACTGTTCTATTAAGATGACTGATTTCTGTTCCTATACCTTTAGGAGGTCGTCGGGACAATTTGTACGAAGCCCAAGAGGTGGCTGGAAACTTTTAAGAAGCCGAGGGACAATTTGTACTAAGCCCAAGAGGAGGATATCATTCCCGGAGGAAGAAATCATTTATACGAAGCCTAAGAGGAGTCTGTGAATACTTCTAAGAAGCCGATGGGTCATTGTACAACGCCCAAGAGGAGGCGGGGATGCTTTTAGAAAGCCTGTGGGTCCCCAAACCCCGAGAAGTTCAAGGCAGGCTATTCACAAAGAATAGATCAAGCTAGGAAAGTTCGAGAATTTGGAAGAAACTCAAGGGATGCAATTCACGGAGAAGAGATCATCTCTGGGGAGTAGAGTTTCTTGACAATTCCTAAGGGTGCTTTTAAGAAGCCTGTGGGTCTCCAAACCCCGAGAAGTTCAAGACAGGCTATTCACAGAGAATATATCAAGCCATCGAAGTTCGGGAAATTGGAAGAAACTCAAGAGATGCCATTCACAGAGAAAAGATCATCTCTGGGGAGTAGAGTTTCTTTGACAACTTCTATGAGTGACAGTCTGAGAAAGGGTTAAAAAAGAATCTGCCTTTCAGGTCTCCATATTGTTTAACCCCAAGAGGAGGGAAGACTGTGTCTGGTAATCCTATGGGGATCTAGTTTCGTCTATTTCTAAGAGTGATCAAAACGGCTTTACCTAGTGCTAGACGTAGTTGCTAGGGAAACTCTAAATATCTATATTATTATTACACTGTCGATATGAGTTTATGAAAGAAGACTTACAGTGAAACAGCCCCACAATACAATTATATGTATATGAAAGCGGTAAATGAAAGCATATAAACACTTACTCGGTTGTAGAGCTTCCATGCTGTTTAGTTAGTTGTTCAACAAAGAAAGATTGAAAACAACAGTATATTTCAAAATCAAAGGAGAAAGTGCTTTGAAAATAAAGATTTGGGGCTTACAGCTCAAGGAGAGGCCCAGGTTTTTATCAGTGATCGCACTGTCGAATTTGTACAGAGGGACTTATACGAGTGACTGAGGCCCAAAAATTGTTTGCTGTACAAAGGGATGGGTCTTACACTCTCTCAAGAGGCCCAAAGGTTTTAAAGAAAAAGAGTGGGGCTTATAACACGAGGGTAGGCCCAGATGATTTTTCGTTTAAAATGGCGATCGCGCCGATATTTTCTTTTAACGCAAAGGGGCTTATACAATATCTGTGGGCCAAAGTTGTTTTGGTTAAAAGGGGATTGGGTTTTACACTCTATTAGAGGTCCAAAAGTTTTGAATGGGTCTTATAGCTCGAGGAGAGGCCTAGTTGATTTTTTTTAAAAAGCGACAATTGCGCCGTTTATTTGGACATGTATAGAGGGACTTATACAATGAGTGAGGCCCACAAAGTTTTTATGTACAAGGGGGTTGGGTCTTACACTCTATTACAGGCCCAAAGTGTTTTGAATGAGTCTTATAGCTCGAGGAGAGGCCCAAGGTTTGTTTTTCAACGGATGATGATCGCGTCGAACTTTTTGAAATACAACGGGACTTATACCATAAGTGGGGCCCAAAATAGGTTGTATTTACAAAGGGTTGGGTCTTACACTCTATTAGAGGCCCAAAGTGTTTTGAAAATGATTTATGAGGGTTGAATTAATCAAAAACCCTAATTTGTTTTCAAAATGTGTTTTAATTGAATAAAATATTCAATTAAAATGATCAAAATGTTTAACATGTGGAAAACAAATTGTGATCTTGGATTAATGCTTCATAAATCAAGTTTTGCCCTACAAAATGATTAGAAATCATTAACATTTGCAAAATCAAGAAGGAAAACATATTTTAAATGTCAAAAAGAATTAAAATATTAATTCTTTGCAAAAATATCAATTATATGAAATAAGTACTATTTTTGGGATTTTTTCATAAAATAAAATATTTTAACATTTTTGTGAATTATTAAAAAAAGAATCAACTCAAAATCATTAAAACTCAGAGAAAAATTAATTTTTGAATCAATTAGAGAAAATCACAAAATTCAAATATTTGAATTTGAGGGAAATGGCGCCAAGAACAACTAAAGAACACGCGCGTTTTTTAGCTTTGCCCAGATTTGCATTTTCTATCCAATCTCACTGAATACTTGATTATATCATGCAATCCACATATCAATCTTCTCGTTTTCACCTCACGATCATGTTTATGACAATTAATTTCGTTTAAATTAAGCATAAAACAAGAAATCACGATAAATCCTCAAGAACCCTAAATTCTGCATGAAGGCTGGGATTTTTGATACACGATTCAAACAAAGCAATTACTTGAGGGGAAACATTCCATGCATGATTATGAACATTTGGCAAAAGTATTGTGCGAGGAAATATGCATAGATTAAGAGATGACCAAGTTTAGGCTTACCTCTAGGTCGTGACAGCAAGAGCAAATTGATTTCTGAGTTGGAGGTGTTACAGATGAATTATGATGATCTGAACAACTTCCCAACACCTTATGGAGTGTGTTTGAATGCTTGGACTTGATGGAAATTGGCTGGATCACTTCATGGCATCTCAACTGCAACTTGGTTAAAAGCTTGAGCAATTGACTGGTGATTTTGAGATATCAGTGTTCCAGATGTTGTTTAAGTGTTTGATCATCTCACATATGATGTATATGAGGTGTGTGTGTGATTGGTTTGAGTGGAATTGCTCTATAATGAAAAACCCGATAATGACTTGCAAAGAAAGGCATTTTTGAGTGAGAAGTGGATTTTGAGAAAGGCAAGTGTTGTAGGCCTTTGGTGTACTTAAAATGATCACAATTGAGCTCTATTTATAGTAGAGCAAGTTTGTTTTGCAAGGAATAGTGAATGGCAACTGCTGAGTAGGGTTGGCCAATGTTGGCAAATGAAAATCCAAGTCTCCTCTAGCCATTGACTAGAGGTTAAGGCACAGGCTGCTGGTCCCCTTGGTCTTGGATAAGTCTTGACTGAATTCAGTTGCTAATAACTCAGTCTATGCCACCTGGGTGCTTCCATTGAATGCTCCAATCCAAAATTGAAGTCTTGTCCCTATTTTGGACAATTCTAGGTTTAACATGCTATTTCTTGTTCCAAGGACTTTGGAGGCTTGGCTCAGTGATTGTCCACTTTAGATTCAATCCTCAGATGTGTCCAAAGAGATGACAAAGCTTGGAATTGGCTGATTTTGGCAAACCGAGCAAAAGTGCAAAATTCTGCCTTGCCTTGGCAGATTTCAGCAAGGCAACTTGCCAATGTCATATCTCATGGCTCAAGTTGAATTTGGTGATGTTCTTGGCCATTTTGGAAAGCTCTTATATGATACAACAACTGTTTGATCATATTTGGTTTTGATACTTTTTGGATCCAAGTGAAAAATGTCCCTACATTTGGAAAAAAGTAAGGAAAAATCTGACTTAGTGAAATTTTCGCTAAGTGTTCGAACAAAGTGACTTTTCTTGATTTTGATCACTTCATAACTCAAAATCCATGAGGAATTTGGACATAGGTCAGTATGAAGCTTTTGTAGAGAGCAATGAGATCTACCAATCAAGCTTTGGATGGAAAAAAATGGCTTTGTGGTTTAGGAGTTAAGATCCTCCAAAGTTGGTACCTTTGTCACTTTTTCCGTAACTTAAAAATTTTTTCTAAGTTTTTATGGTTACCCCTTTTACAAGTTATCCCATTTTATTTGATTTTTCTTGATTAATGATGATTCAAATCATACATTAACATCATTTTAGGGTTAAAAATCCATTTTTGTGAAAAATCTCAAAAAGTCATAGTTGACTTTTGTGCACAGTTGACTTTTTATCCGATGAATTCCAAACTGTGCAATTCTTCAGGAAATCATGTCCTTGACCTAAATCAAACTTGATGGACATGTTCCATGGGTGTTATAGGGTATATTTAATCATGTCTTAGGGTTTGGGAGAATGTCCTGGTCAAAAGTCAAAGTTACATATGACTTTTCCCGCGAAACCCTAACTGTGGTTCAGATGAAATTAAAACTTGTTGCTCAAGCTTCTTGGATCAATCCATTGTTCCAAATGGATCAATATGGTATATTAGAGACCCTCAAATCATGTCTTGAGGTCTTGGTTCATGATTTGTCGCAAAAGTCAACTTAGGGATGAATTAGGTCAAGAAACCCTAATTCCTGATTTTTGATGTATGCATCCCTTGAGGTCAAATTGACTTGATGATTGGGTTCATGAGGTTCCATGGAGTATATTAGGATATGCTTTGAAGCATTGGCTCATGCCCAGAGGAAAATTTCCATCTGGAGGCCCTGGTCGACCAAAACCCTAATTTGGTGACACTGGCGATCTTGAAGCTTGATCCACCTAGAAGGGAGCAACCGTGTGCTTAATCCTTGATGTGGGAGTCCTCTTTATACATTGTGGATGTTTGAGAGTTTAGACAAGTTGAAGATCATGTCATTTCTTGCTTGATCATTTGTCTTAGAACTCTGAGAGGGCTTGAAACCCTAATTTTGATAGTAGTGAATACTCACCCATCTTTGGGGAGACTGATGAAGCATAATGACACACCCATATTGTGATCATGATTTGCACAATGATGGGAAATATTAGTGGTCAAAACTTGGGAATTGACAGGAGGATTGAAAACCCGAAAGGGCGGTCCAGGCAAAAATTAGAGACATAATCAAAAAATCATCCCGATGGATTGGAATCTCACAGTACAATCCAGGCAAAAATTATGGATAATGGCAAGTAACTACGTCCAACAGGGGCAAATTCCCTAGCGGCAGTCCTGCCATCCATCAAAAAACTCCAGTCACGGTCATCTTCGACGGAAGCTCAGGATGTCAAGAATTCAAGATTGGTAGAAGGTAACAGTCGTTATGTTTCAATGTAGCCCTTTTCCCTTAAATTACCATTTTCAAACTTTGTAAATACTCTATGGAATCACGCGCTTGGCTGATTTCCATCCTATCAATAAAATTTGAGCCCTTGTGCTTTTGTTTGCAATTCTTATTTGTTTTAGCTTTACAGAACGACATTTTAACATGATCAACGATTCTTGAAACGAAACAAAATTAATTTACTTATTAAAATTTTTCTGCGTTTTAAACTTAAGATGGCAATTTCTTTTGACTGTTGAACATTGAAAGAACATCAATCGTTTCTCCAGAAGTAAGCGAGCTTCAAAGTGCAGAATCAAAGTACTCCTTCTAAACTAGTGTGCCTGATGTCATACCCCAAATTTTGACCACTAAGATTTCCCATCATTGTGCAAATCATCATCACAATATGGGTGTGTCATTATGCTTCATCAGTCTTCCCAAAGATGGGTGAGCATTCACTACTATCAAAATTAGGGTTTGAAGCCCTCTTAGAGTTCTTAGACAAATGATTAATCAAGAAATGATATGATCTTCAACTTGTCTAACCTCTCAAACATCCACAATGGATCAAGAGGACTCTCACATAAAGGATTAAGCACAAGGTTGCTCCCTTCTAGGTGGATCAAGCTTCAAGATCGCCAGTGTCACCAAATTATGGTTTAGGTCGACCAGGGCCTCCAGATGGAAATTTTCCTCTGGGCATGAGCCAATTCTTTAAAGCATATCCTAATATATTCCATGGAACCTCATGAACCCAATCCTCAAGTCAATTTGACCTCAAGGGATGCATACATAAAAAATCAGGAATTAGGGTTTCTTGACCTAATTCACCCCTAAGTTGACTTTTGGGACAAATCATGAACCAAGACCTCAGGACATGATTTGAGGGTCTCTAATATACCATATTGATCCATTTGGAACAATGGATTGATCAAAGAAGCTTGAGCAACAAGTTTCAATTTCATCTGAACCACAGTTAGGGTTTCGCGGGAAAAGTCAACTGTAACTTTGACTTTTGACTAGGACATGCTCCCAAACCCTAAGACATGATTCAATATACCCTATAACACCCATGAAACATGTCCATCAAGTTTGATTTAGGTCAAGGACATGATTTCCTGAAGAATTGCACAATTTGGAATTCATCGGATAAAAAGTCAACTGTGCACAAAAGTCAACTTTGACTTTTTGAGATTTTTCACAAAAATGGATTTTTAACCCTAAAATGATGTTAATGTATGATTTGAATCATCATTCATCAAGAAAAATCAAATAAAATGGGATAACTTGTAAAAGGGGTAACCATAAAAACTTAGAAATATTTTCTAAGTTATGGAAAAAATCACAAAGGTACCAACTTTGGAGGATCATAACTTCTAAACCACAAAGCCATTTTTTTCCATCCAAAGCTTGATTTGTAGATCTCATTGCCCTCTACAAAATCTCCATACTGACCTATGTCCAAATTCCTCATGGATTTTGAGTTATGGAGTGATCAAAATCAAGAAAAGTCACTTTGTTCCAACACTTAGCGAAAATTTCACTAAGTCAGATTTTGCCTTACTTTTTTCCAAATGTAGGGACATTTTTCACTTGGATCCAAAAATTATCAAAACCAAATATGATCAAACAGTTGGTGTATCATATAAGAGCTTTCCAAAATGGCCAAGAACATCACCAAATTCAACTTGAGCCATGAGATATGACATTGGCAAGTTGCCTTGCTGAAATCTGCCAAGGCAAGGCAGAATTTTGCACTTTTGCTCGATTTGCAAAAATCAGCCAATTCCAAGCCTTATCATCACTTTGGACACATCTGAGGATTGAATCTAAAGGGGATAATCACTGAGCCAAGCCTCCAAAGTCCTTGGAACAAGAAATAGTATGCTAAACCTAGAATTCCCCAAAATAGGGACAAGACTCCAATTTTGGGTTGGAGCATTCAATGGAAGCACCAAGGTGGCATGGACTGAGCTATTAGCAACTGAATTCAGTCAAGACATATCCAAGACCAAGGGGACCAGCAACCTGTGCCCTAACCTCTAGTCAATAGCTAGAGGAGACTTGGATTTTCATTTGCCAACATTGGCCAACCCTACTCAGCAATTGCCATTCACTATTTCTTGCAAAAAAAACTTGCTCTACTATAAATAGAGCTCAATTGTGATCAGTTTAAGTACACCAAAGGCCTACAACACTTGCCTTTCTCAAAATCCACTTCTCACTCTAAAAAATGCCTTTCTTAGCAAGTCACTATCGGGTTTTTCATTAGAGAGCAATTCCACTCAAACCAATCACACACACACCTCATATACATCATATGTGAGCTGATCAAACACTTAAACAACATCTGGAACACTGATTTCTCAGAATCACCAGTCAATTGCTCAAGGTTTTAACCAAGTTGCAGTTGAGATGCCATGAAGTGATCCAGCCAATTTCCATCAAGTCCAAGCATTCAAACACACTCCATAAGGTGTAGGGAAGCTGTTCAGATCATCATAATTCATCTGTAACACCTCCAACTCAGAAATCAATTTGGGCCTCTAATAGAGTGTAAGACCCAACCCTTTGTAAATACAACCTATTTTGGGCCCCACTTATGGTATAAGTCCCGTTGTATTTCAAAAAGTTCGACGCGATCATCATCCTTTGAAAAACAAACCTTGGGCCTGTCCTCCAGTAGTAAGACCCATTTCTTTTCTTTAAAACTCTTTGGGCCTCTAATAGAGTGTAACACCCAACCCTTTGTAAATACAACCTATTTTGGGCCCCACTTATGGTATAAGTCCCGTTGTATTTCAAAAAGTTCGACGTGATCATCATCCATTGAAAAACAAACCTTGGGCCTTTCCTCGAGCTATAAGACCCATTCAAAACTTTTGGGCCTCTAATAGAGTGTAAGACACAATCCCCTTTTAACCAAAAACAACTTTGGGCCTTAGATATTGTATAAGCCCCTTTGCGTTAAAAGAAAATCTCGGCGCGATCGCCATTTTAAACGAAAAATCATCTAGGCCTACCCTCGTGTTATAAGCCCCACCCTTTTTCTTTAAACCTTTTGAGTCTCTTGAGAGAGTGTAAGACTCATCCCTTTGTACAACAAATAATTTTTGGGCCTCAGTCACTCGTATAAGTCCCTCTGTACAAATTTGACAGTGCGATCACTGATAAAACCCTGGGCCTCTCCTGGAGCTGTAAGCCCCAAATATTTCTTTTCAAAGCACTTTCTCCTTTGATTTTGAATTATACTGTTGTTTTCAATCTTTCTTTATTGAACAACTAACCAAACAGCATGGAAGCTCTACAACCGAGTAAGTGTTTATATGCTTTCATTTACTGCTTTCATATACATATAACTGTATTGTGGGACTGTTTCACTGTAAGTCTTCTTTCATAAACTCATATCAACTGTGTAATAATAGTATAGATATTTAGAGTTTCCCCGGCAACTACGTCTAGCATTAAGCCCGTTGATCACTCTTAAATAGTCAAAACTAGATCCCCATAGGATTACCAGACACAGTCTTCCCTCCTCTTAGGGTTAAACAATATGGAGACATGAAAGGCAGCATTCTCGGTGAACCCTTTCATAGACTGTCACTCGTATAAGTTGTCAAAGAAACTTTATTCCCCAGAGATGATCTTTTCTCCGTGAATGGCTTCTCTTGAGTTTCTTCCGAATTCTCGAACTTTCCTGGCTTGATCTATTCTTTGTGAATAGCCTGTCTTAAACTTCTCGGGGTTTGGGGACCCACAGGCTTCTTAAAAGCACTTGTCAAGAAACTCTACTCGCCAGAGATGATCTCTTCTCCGTGAATTACATCTCTTGAGTTTCTTCCAAATTCTCGAAGTTTCCTGGCTTGATCTATTCTTTGTGAATAGCCTGTCTTGAACTTCTCGGGGTTTGGGGACCCACAGGCTTCCTAAAAGCATCCCCGCCTCCTCTTGGGCGTTGTATAAGGACCCATCGACTTCTTAGAAGTATTCACAGCCTCCTCTTAGGCTTCGTATAAATGATTTCTTCCTCCGGGAATGATAGCCTCCTCTTGGGCGTAGTACAAATTGTCCCTCAGCTTCTTAAAAGTTTCCAGCCTCCTCTTGGACTTCGTACAAATTGTCCCGACGACCTTTTAGAGGTATAATCTTAATAGAACAGTCTTTCCAAGAGTCTACTACCGTTTCTCAAAGCATAGTACAAATGATGAAACTGTAGACTTGCACAGTCTAATTTCCTTGAGTCTCCAAGACATTCTCAAGCACCCTTCATGAATAAGAAGGAACCCCGTGGACTCGGACAGTCTCAATACCCATTTGATTTACCATTTCCTTAAAGAAACAGGAAATAACCCTGATCTTTGGAACAAATCCATGAGTACATTACTCATATATGAACTGATTTTCTCTTTGAACCAATATACTGGACCTGTCACTCAACTGAAACAGCACCATATCCTCTCTCTTGGGCTTTATACAATGATTCTCCCCAGTGGAGTCAAACAACCTTTAGCCTCCATCTTGGGCTTCATACGAGATACAAAAACACTCTCTTATTGAGGATAAAGCACTCTCTTGTTGAGTCAAACCTTTTAGCCTCCGTCTTGGGCTTTGTACAAGACACAAATCACTCTCTTGTTGAGTATAACCCTTGGCCTCCATCTCGGGCTTCGTACGAGATACCATAGAGGACTCGCTTTTCGAGTCACTTCCCTTTTAGCCTCTTTCTCGGGCTTTGTACGAGACAGATCAAAAAATACCCTCTTGTTGGGCCATTAGCCTCTTCTTAAGCTTTGCATAAGAAAACCACTAGCCTCCTCTTAGGCATTGTATAAGAAAACCACTGGTTGATCCAATCAACCTTTTAGTATCAAAGTTGTGCCTCGTTCATAGTACACAAACATCAACAACTCCTTCCCCTTCATCTAATCGCTGTAAGCGGCAAGCCTTTAGATCATCTACATCCATGCCACTGTCCCTCTTTTAGCATGAGAAATTCCTAAAGGAAGGATAGCATTGCTCTACACTGAGTTAAAGTCTTCTCCTTCAGGTTGGAAATCCCCTATAAAGGAAATTACGGCATTGCCGCATTCATAAATCCCGGTTAAAGTAATTCTCCTTTATAAACAGTTGTGATATACAAACCCCTCTTTAGAGATGACAAATTATCTCTAATGTCAAACCCTTCAGCTTCACATCTTGGGCTTTGTACAAGATACAAACTACCTTTAAGCTTCACGTCTTGGGCTTTGAACAAGACACCAAAACACCATTTCCTCCCGTAGAATAGGAGGAACTACGAACGCTCTGATTTCCCTGTTTCGGAAAAACGGGAATACGTAGGCATAATATTAAAAGAAAAGTCTTAGCGAGCACACTAATCCAAAACCCAAAATCCCATACCTCCATATATCAATCGAAAAGCATCAGTCTTAACCTCCCACCGATCGACCAGACACTATTTTTAACAAAATAAACCTAAAAGAGACCCACAATCTTTGTAGCTTCTATAAACCAACAGTCATCTGTTCAAACTCAGTTTGCAAGCAGGGTTAATTGGAGACATCTATTTCCCTTCCTTCATCAGCTTCAATAGGATAAAAAATGAATTGAGCTATAGATACCAAAGAGCGGTAGTGCTTCGCAACCACATCCAAAATCGCTCGCTACAGAAAGATGGCGACTTCACTGGGGAAGTGTCATTAGGATCTATCTCACCTTAGTCATCATTCGTCACCATTTTCCACAAGAAAAATGGCGACTTCATTGGGGACAACGAGATCTTGTTCTCTTCCCATCTATTAGGTGGAAACCTTAAAAGTGGCGCCCCGTGGGCCCGATCTTTCTTTCTTTCTGGGATAGGACTCTTTGTGGACTTCACTAGGATCTTAGGTCAAAAAACCCTTTAAGTGGGGAAGGAACCACAGAATGACGTCTCCGCCGGGGAGCCATTTTCTGTCAGGAACATAAGATTCATAGCTTTTAAAAAGTCTAGGATATTAGGACAAATATATATATTGCTTTTCCTAATTGATATCTGTGTTTATTTTTCTGCTAATGGGAATGTGTGTGATGCCGCATGTGGAAAGATTGAGTATACACTTAATATAAGTGATGGCGACGAGGTCGACCATCAACCTCAGTGGAGGCTTCCCAATGCAACCCATTCCCTCTCATAGGCAATAGGCTGATTGTGACGTCTGAGAAGCTGAGGAGCCAACCCTTTTATAGTGCGGAAACTATCGGAAATAGTTGTCACGCGATACTACCCTCATTTGAGGCTGATGATCTATTCTCGGTGAATAGCATTTACTCTAAGATTTCATACAGCTCGTTGGCGATCCGCTTGCTGTTTGTTATCCTGGGAGGAGCTGATGATTTTGAGTACAGGTACAAAAATCACCCTAGTATAAACCTTTGGGGATGGGTAGAGCCTTGACTTCACGACAACGACCCTTTGACCCCATGTTTTTTCTATGTTTTTGTGTGCTGCATTCATGCATTCATTTAAAAAACATTAAAACATTCAAAAAAAATTCTCTGCTAGTCTCTCTGTTTTTTCAAAATAAACTAAGACTGTGATTGCAAATATCAGAGAAAAGGATTTTGCTAATGGATTTCGGTAGAAGGAGAACTCATAAGTACACCTTCAGGATTCCAAAACTAGAGGATTTAAGAGGTTTGGCGAGGATGGTCACAAATCAAGAGGCTTTCAGAGCCAAGTACGGAGGTTTGCTATCTCTGCTAAGAGTCCATGTGATTGAGGGAATCATGGATGCGCTCATTTAGCTCTACGATCCGGTCTATCATTGTTTCACATTCCCGGATTACCAGCTAGCACCAACGCTGGAGGAATATTCTCATCTGATTGATCTAAACATTACAGATCAAGCTCCATTTTCTGGACTGGAAGAAATTCCAAAGAATCAGACCATTGCAAGAGCAATTCATTTGGACGAGTCTGAGGTCAGGACTCACATGACCACTAAGGGTGGCATACAAGGTTTGCCAGCCCAATTCTTGACAAAGAAAGCCCTGTACTTTGCCAGTATCGGGAACGTGACTGCTTTTGATAGCATCTTTGTTTTACTCACTTACGGGTTATTTTTGTTGCCCAACATTAATAACTTCGTCGATATCAATTCCATTAAGATTTTTCTCATTAGAAACCCTGTGCCGACTTTGCTCGCAGATGCGTATCATTCTGTACAGTTGGGAAATTTGTACAGCAGAGGGGAGATCACATGCTGCGTACCTCTGCTTTATAAATGGTTTATCTCGCACTTGCCTAAGTCTGCTGCTTTTTGGGATCACAAGAGTGCCTTACGTTGGTCGCAGAAAATCATGTCCCTCACCAACTCTGATATAGATTGGTGCAATAGGATTTATGAGGGAATCAGGATCATTGGCCATTGTGGAAACTTCCCCAACGTACCCTTCATAGGAACTAAGGAAGGAATCAATTACCATCCAGTATTGGTTCGTCGTCAATTTGGATACCCGATGAGGCACATCCCACAGAATGCTCATCTGGAAGGTATTTTCTTCAAGGAAGGAGAAAATGACAGAGCACTAAAGACATAAATAGTGCATGCTTAGAAACATGTTCATAAGAAAGGATGGGAGTCTCTAGGAAAACCCGACTGTGTCTCGGTGGAGCCTTATCTCCACTGGGTGCAAACTAGATCTCTCAAGCTAAAGATGCCTTATCCTCATCATGGCGTTCTTCCACCTAGGGAGTCTATCATGTTCTTCATGACTGAGACTGAAAAGCTCTAGGTTACTCTCAACAAAGTTCAACGGGAGAAGAGGTCTTGGAAGAACAAGTACCGCACCCTCAACGTGGAGTTCATCAAAATACAGTAACTACTGAAAGATAAGGACGCTCTGATTGAAATTTTGGAGCAACATGCTTTAGAGAATCAAGATGACCAAAGGAATTTGCTCGCTCCTTTCACCTGACAAAGGAATGACAACCCGACAACGGCCCAAGAGCCCCGGTCAAAGAAAAGGAAAGTACCAGAGTCAGCACCTAATTTCTCTTCAGAGAGGACTCAGGACCCATTAGCTTAGGTTTATGTTTCTGCACCTTGTAATCTACTGTATTTCCATTTCTGTAATCCTTTGAATTCAATAAAAAGGGGTTTCCCCACTGTTTTATATTTGCAATCTAATTGTCTAAGTTTATTTTGATTAAACCAAAAAACAATTAATATAATCATTGCATTCATCATTCTCACATCGGTTCTAGAGTCAAACTGTCTCATTCGTACAATACTCGGGCCAATCGTCAGAAAAAGATGGATGATCTTGAGGAAGAGAACAGAGAGTTGAAAGAAGAGATCGACGCTCTAAGAGAGGATATGAGAAAGCTTCGTAACGACATGCAAGCCATGGCAGAAGCTCAGCTACAGAGGACTGTGATCTCAGAGATCACCTCAACGCCCATAGTGGAGAAGTATGATCCTAGGTATCAAATGTCGAAAGATTGTCCTTGGGGCATGCCTGTTAACTATATCCCGGAAGGATATGTTCCGCCTATCACTGAAGATTAGGGAATCATAACAGAAGCCGCTGGGCCTGAAGGTTACAAACTTCGGGAAAGCGAAGATGCCAGGGGCATACTGAAGACTCCTGAAGGTTACAAACTTCGGGAAATGCCAAGATTTACTATCGTAGTCACGGTACCACCCCATGTGGTGCACACTGTCCCGGAAGGACAGACTCCACCGATACCTTCTGGTAAGAAGGAAACAATGTTCGATAGAATGGATGAATTCCAGGAACAGTTCCTTGAAATGCAGAAAAAACTGCAAGCCATCCGCAGTCAGGATCTATTTGGAAAGGACGCCGCAGACCTTTGTCTGGTCCCCAATGTGAAAGTTCCGCAAAAATTTCAAGTGCCCGACTTTGAAAAATACAAGGGTAACTCTTGCCCTCAGAGCCATCTGGTGATGTACGCTCGGAGAATGTCAACTCAGATGGAGAATCAGGACCTACTGATTCACTACTTTCAGGATAGTTTAACCGGTGCCGCACTCAAATGGTACATGGGTTTAAACCGTACTACGTTTAGTACATTTAGGGATCTTGGTACTGCCTTCATCCAACAATACAAATATAATTTGGACATGGCACCGGACAGAGATCAACTCAGATCAATGTCACAAAAGGACAAGGAAACCTTTAAAGAGTACGCTCAGAGATGGCGCAAAATTGCCGCTCTGATTTGTCCGCCTCTTGAGGAAAAAGAGATGACAAAGATCTTCTTAAAGACCTTAAGCTCATTTTACTATGATAGAATGGTTTCCAGTGTGCCCAGTGACTTCACCGAGATGGCCGGCATGGGAGTTCATCTTGAGGAAGCCGTCCGAGAAGGACGTCTAATAAAAGACGTTGGATCATCAAGTAGTACAAAACGATACGGTAGTGCTCTCCCTAAGAAAAAAGAGCAAGATATTGGGAATATCTCTCTCGGAAAGCAAAGGCAACGTTATCAACCGGTAGCAGCTGTAACTCCTGCTATCAGCCCTGCGCCTATTCCTACGCATCAACCTCAGGTTGTGTAAAGCCAACCCAATCAGCAAAGGACATAACAGCCTCTTCAGCAGGCTCGTCCTCCATACAATAACAATCGTACAACGCGGCCACCAGGGTTTGATCCTATACCCATGTTGTACGCAGAACTATTTCTGTTACTACTGGCTAAGGGGCACATCCAGACTAAGTCTCCTCTTACAGTACCGGAAAATCCACCTTTTTGGTTTAAGGTGGATCAGACATGCCCTTATCATCAAGGAGGATCAGGGCATAACATAGAGAATTATCTCAATTTCAAATCTGACGTGCAAAAGCTTGTTAGGAGCGGGCTCTTATCTTTCAAAGATACGAATCCCAATGTTTTCACGAACCCGCTGCCTCAACATGAGAAAGCTGCAGTCAACCTGATTGAGAAAGAATTTAACAATATCTATCAAATTCACGATGTACTCTTGTTGAGGACCAATCTGGTCAAGATGCATTGTAGACAGAGTGGGTACGGCCATGTACCACCTCATAATTATCATCAATGTAATATCTGCTCTAAAGGTAATCAAGGATGTTCTGTGGTGCAAGCAGCTCTACAGGAACAGATGGATCTTGGATGGATCCAAGAGCATCGAGTTCGTGGAGTTAATATGGTTTACATGAATTCCAACGTCATTCAGAACTAAGACATACGTGCGATGAATGTCAACCTGGTGGCAATGCATTTAAGGCAAAGCCAGTATCATAATCTGCCGCAGCACGATTATAGTTCTTGTCTGACTTGCTCGGTAAACAAACAAGGATGCTCTTTCATACAAGAGGCCCTCCAGCGTCAGATGGATCTTGGATGGATCCAGGACTACCATGATAGGAATCCCTATCAGATCAATATGGTTCAAATCTTCGACATTCGCTTGATGAATACCAACTTGGTAGAGCTGCATGCTGAACAGGTCCGACTTGGATTCTTGATATCACATCATTATCATAGCTGTAAAGCGGGTTGCAAATACGATCAGGGATGTGCCCTTGTCCAGGAAGCACTCCAGCACTTGTTAAATCATTGGTGGATGCCAATCTACATGGATGAAGATACTCAGTAAATTAGCATCAATAAAAGAAACCTCACTCGGCGTCAAAGTCAGGATGTCCGACTCATGGAAGCTAACCTAGTGAGGTTATATTGTATTCAAAGTGGGCGTGGCCAGGTGTCACCACACAATTATAAACGTTGTGGAGTCTGTTAGGAAAGTAACCAAGGGTGCTACCTTATGCGAGTAGCTCTCCAGGGGCAGGTGGATCGTGGAGAGACTCACCCATATTCAGGTTCTGGACCCATCAATTGGTCGCCGAACTACCTTGCCAGTCAAATTGAGGACATTGTCGTCATCTCTAATCAACAGAGGACCAGGAATGTTTTTTCCATTATCCCTCTGCTTGACGAATCAAGAATTCCCAACCGGGAACAGATCAAAATTGCGTACGATAGTCAGAAAAACCAGAAGGTTCCCATAGTCATCTATCTGCCAGAACACTACCGCGTGAATCAGCTAAGGCAATCCCTTACAAATACGGTGAAACGATAATTGAAAATGGAAAGGAAATTCCATTACCCTCTGTCGTGAATATTGCAGATATCAGTCGAGTAAAACGGAGTGGTAGAATCTTCAACAAAGGAGTTGGAGAGTCCAACAAAGAAAAGGAACTTCAGACAGAAGCTCCTGATCCATCAGTCGGTCAATCCAGTAATCCCGACCTTTCAGAAAACGATGATGAGATACTGAAGCTCTTCTAAAGGAGTGAATACAACATTGTCGATCAACTATTACAGACTCCTTCAAAGATCTCGGTATTATCACTGTTACTCAGTTCAGAAGCGCACAGGGAGGCTCTACAGAAAGTCTTGGAGCAAGCCTTTGTGGAACAGGATGTAACAATTAGACAGTTTGATAGTATTGTCTCTAACATCACTTCTTGCAATAACTTGGGATTTAGTGATGAGGAATTACCCGAAGAGGGTCGCCGTCATAACATGGCACTCAATATCACAATCAATGCCAGGACGATGCTTTAGCCAACGTACTGGTAGACACAGGGTCAGCCCTGAATGTTATGCCGAAGTCCACTTTGATGCAATTATCATTCAAGGGCCCTCCGATGAGAACCAGCGAGGTCGTCGTCAAAGCGTTCGACGGATCCATAAAAACGGTTATCGGCGAAGTCGACCTTCCCATAACTATTGGTCCTCACACTTTCCAAGTCACCTTCGAGGTCATGGACATCCGGGCAACGTACAGTTGTTTATTAGGAAGACCTTGGATACATCAGGCTGGAGCGGTCACTTCAACCCTCCACCAAAAGCTAAAGTTCGTCCAGAACGGCCAACTCATCACAGTCTGTGGGGAATAGGCCTTGCTCGTCAGCAATTTATCGTCATCCACTTATGTGGAACTACAAGCGCTTTCGCTACACAAGGACGATCAATCCGGAGGAGCAACTTCGATTTCCTCATACAAAGATGCTATAAAAGCAGTCAAGAGTACCAATACAACAGGATGGGGACAGGTTGTCATTCCTACTAGCAATACAACAAAGAAGGGTCTTGGTTTTTCTGCAACCTGTACCCGGACAGCTGCTAACGATGAAAGTCTTCATCCCATTCAGGATTTCTTCCACAGTGGAGGTTCCCTTCACCCAGTGTCTCAAATAGTCCATGCTATCAATGAGGAGGATCCCTCCGACACAGATGAGGAATGGAAGTCCTATCTTAACAAGGACGGTTATATGTCTCAGGAAGAGGTGCCTACGCCATTTTACTATCCCGCACAGAGTCCGAGATTTATACCACGGTCAGATGTCGAAATGATATACAGAGGTTATGATCCGGAAGGATGCCGTGCTCCGCCAAATTCATTAGAGGAGGACACTCTGATGAAAGACAACTTTGACCACAATTACTATGGCCTGATGGATGGCCTGCCAATATGGCAGCCTTACCCAGGAGACTTGGGGCCAGAAAGTCAGCCGAGTAATGAAACTCAGCTGAGCATCATTGAACAGAATACCTGTGTCCCCACCATGTCATGGGATCAACACTCAGGTCATTCAGAAACTACTCAAAATGACGATGAATTTGCAACGTTTGCAGGACTTGAATTCATCAACTATGCTTTTCCCGAGGTCAACTTCATCGAGAGGGATGACTCCTCCAGTTCGAAAGAAGTGTGGGACACCCTGGGACAACCGAGTGGAAAATACGACTATATGGTCAAGTACACCGCTCCCGAAAGCTCTCGTATCAGGCTCGAAGATATCTAGCCAACTGGATGGGGAGATATAGCTGAGAGCACCAATGTTAAGCAAAATGCAACAGAGGAATTCTCCTACGACAACTCTGCCTGGGAGACAGATTCCAATGATCCTGCTCCACCAGAAATCAGCGTCATTTCTGAAGACAAATCGAGGAAGGTGCCAGACTTTGTGATTCACCGAGGAGCTCGCCGCTAATGGGTTGTTGTCGATGTGCCGAAGGTCGTTCGTCAATCAAAGTAATTGCCATCTTTAACCTTTCACCCTGCCCAGGTGAAACGGATGTTTTGATAGGGCTCACTTTCTGTAAATTTTCCCTCTTCGCTTCGCCCAAAGCGACAGAGTTTTGTTTTATAGGGCTGTAGTTTCAAGATTCGACTTGTTCATTAATAAAATAATGTCGTTCTGTAATTTACGCATTAATTGTTGTTTTCTCTTTTTTCCTTTTTCTCAGAAAATGGTAATCCTAAAAAACAATTCAAATAAAAACAAGCAGTACTAAAAATACACTGCACACACTTTTGCATTCTCTCTATCTAAACACGAATCATCACGTCATGCAGATTACTTGTTTTAAACCCCGTTGAAACATACGATCCGATGCCTTCTCCCAACTTTGAGTTCCCGGTATTTGGGCCTGAAGAAGAAGTTGACAACGAAATTCCAGAAGAGATCTCCCGATTACTCAGACAAGAGGAAAGGTCCATTGAACCTCACAAAGAGCCGTTGGAAACAGTAAACTTGGGTTCAGAAAAGGAGAGAAAAGAAATCAGGATTGGGGCACTACTCAGTCGAACTGCCAAAAAGAGTTTGACAAAGCTTCTCAAAGAATTCCCCGATGTATTCGCTTGGTCCTATCAGGACATGCCAGGGTTTGATACCAGCATCTTAGAACATCACTTACCGTTAAGATCGGAATGTCCGCCAGTAAAACAGAGATTGAGACGCACTCACCCGGACATGGCCATCAAAATCAAAGAGAAGGTACGGAAACAGATTGACGCGGGTTTCCTCACTACGTCAAAATATCCTCAATGGTTAGCCAATATCGTACCCGTTCCGAAAAAGGACGGAAAGGTCAGAATGTGTGTCGATTAAAGAGATCTAAATAAGGCTAGTCCATAGGACGACTTTCCTTTACCACACATTGACATACTGGTGGACAGTACAGCAAATTTCAAAGTGTTCTCCTTCATGAATGGATTCTCGGGCTATAACCATATCAAAATGGCGCTGAAAGACATGGAAAAAACTTCGTTCATTACCCCATGGGGTACCTTTTGTTACAAGGTAATTCCGTTTGGTTTGAAGAACGCCGGAGCAACCTATCAAAGGGCCATGACTACTCTGTTTCATGACATGTTACACAAGGAAATCGAGGTATATGTCGATGATATGATTGCAAAATCTAAGACAGAGGAGGAGCATGTGACCCACCTGTCTAAACTTTTCGAGCGTCTGAGAAAGTACAAACTCTGCTTAAATCCCAACAAGTGCACCTTTGGTGTCCGTTCAGGGAAACTCTTGGGGTTCATCGTCAGCCAGAAAGGAATTGAGGTTGATCCTGACAAGGTCAAGGCCATTCAAGAAATGCCTTCTCCAAAAACTGAAAAACAAGTCAGAGGATTCCTGGGACATTTGAACTACATCTCCAGATTCATATTCCTCATGACCGCCACATGTGCGCCGATTTTCAAATTACACAAAAAGAACCAGGACTGCGTTTGGACAGAAGACTGCCAAACTGCCTTCGATAGTATTAAGGAATATCTGTTGAATCCTCCGATTCTATCACCTCCAGTGGAAGGAAAACCACTGATCATCTACCTCATAGTCTTGGAAGATTCAATGGGGTGTGTACTTGGCTAACAAGACGAAACCAAATGGAAAGAGTCTTCCATTTACTATCTAAGCAAGAAATTCACCGACTGCGAGACTCGGTACACTATGCTCGAGAAAACTTGCTGCGCTTTGGCTTGGGAAGCCAAACGTCTACGGCAGTACATGATTCGTCACACTACTTGGTTGGTCTCCGAGATGGATCCAATCAAGTACGTCTTCGAAAAGCCTGCTCTCACGGGAAGGATTGCCCGTTGGCAGATGTTGTTATCAGAATATGACATAGAGTACCACACTCAAAAAGCCGTTAAAGGAAGTATTATGGCCGATCATTTGGGTCATCAACCGATTGACGATCAGGAATTAATCGGGTTCGACTTCCCAGACGAAGATGTCATGTACCTAAAAATGAAAGACTGCGACGAACCGCTACCCAGTGAAGGGCAAGAACCAGGTTCCCAGTGGGGACTTATCTTTGACGGAGTTATCAATCATTATGGAAACAGAATTGGGGCAATAATTGTTGCCCCTCAGGATACCCACATTCCTTTCACCGCTCGACTTACGTTCAAATGTACGAACAACGAGGCCGAATACGAAGCTTGTATTATGGGTCTCGAGGAAGCGACTGATTTGAGGATCAAAAACTTGGACGTATATAGCGACTCAACCCTGGTTATCAATCAGATAAAAGGAGATTATAACACACACCAATCAGGACTTATTCCTTACAAGGATTACGCGAAAAGGTTGTTACCATTCTTCAACAGAATCGAGTTTCATCACATCCCTCGTGATGAGAATCACATGGCTGATGCATTAGCCACTCTCTCTTCCATGATTAGTGTAGGTCAATGGAATGACATACCTAAGATCGACATAATGCGCCTAGAACGGCCCGCTTACATCTTCACGATTGAAGCAGTCATAGACGACAAACCTTGGTATCACGATATCAACTGCTTCCTTCAGAAACAAGAGTACTCACCTGGAGCACTAAGGAAGGATAGAAAAACCCTCCGAAGACAAGCAAGCAGCTTCTTCCTGAGCGGTGATACTCTCTATAAGAGAAATTTTGACATGGTCTTGCTCCGATGCGTAGAAAGACCAGAGGCAGACATGCTGATAAAAGAAATTCACGAAGGATCCTTTGGCACTCATGCCAATGGACACACAATGGCGAGAAAAATTCTAAGAGCAGGGTACTATTGGTTGACAATGAAATTCGACTGCTACAAGTACATGAGGAAGTGTCACAAGTGTCAGATATACTCCGACAAAATTCATGTACCGCCTACACATCTCAAGGTTCTTTCTTCCCCATGGCCTTTTTCCATATGGGGAATCGACATGATCGGCATGATTGAGCCCAAGGCTTTGAATGGACATCGGTTCATTCTGGTTGCCATTGACTATTTCACCAAGTGGGTCGAAGCAGCGTCATACGCTAATGTAACCCGACAAGTAGTGGTCTGATTTATCAAAAACAATATCATCTGCCGTTATGGTGTTCCGAGCCAGATCATTTCTGATAATGGATCTAACTTGAACAATAAGATGATGAAAGAGTTATGCGCAGAGTTCAAGATCTAACACCATAACTCATCTCCCTACCGACCCAAGATGAACGGAGCAGTAGAAGCGGCTAACAAGAACATCAAGAAGATTTTTCAAAAGATGGTTGTAACCTACAAAGATTGGCACGAGATGTTACCCTTTGCTCTTCACGGTTATCGCACATCTGTCCATACTTCAACAGGGGCAACCCCTTTCTCTCTAGTATATGGCATGGAGGCAGTGCTCCCCGTAGAAGTAGAGATCCCATCAATTCGGGTATTGATGGAAGCTAAGCTTACAGAAGCTGAATGGTGTCAAAGTCAACACGAAAAACTGAATCTGATTGAAGAGAAACGAATCACAGCACTATGCCACGGTCAGTTGTATCAACAGAGAATGAAGAGGGCGTTTAACAAAAAGGTCCGACCTCACGTCTTTAGGAAAGGAGACCTTGTGCTCAAGAAGATACAATCATTTCTCACTGATTCTCGGGGCAAATGGACTCTGAATTATGACGGCCCCTATGTGGTCACGAAAGCTTTCTCAGGCGGCGCCTTGAGACTTGCAACCATGGACAAAGAAGGATTTTCCTACCCCACAAATGTTGATGTAGTTAAGAAATACTTCGCCTAAAAAAAACGTCTCGGTGGATTGAAAACCCGAAAGGGCGGTCCAGGAAAAAGTTAGAGACAAAAATAAAATAAAAATCATCCCGGTGGATTGGAAACATCACAGTACAATCCAGGCAAAAGTTAGGGATAATGGCAAGTAACTATGTTCGACAAAGAGGCAAGTCCCTCAGCAGCAGTTACACCATCCATCGGAGGAAAACTCCAGTCACGGTCATCTTCGACAGAAGCTCAGGATGCCCTGAATTCAAAGTTGGTAGAAGGATAGTGGTCGTTATGTTTCAACGTAGCCCTTTTCCCTGTAAATTACCATTTTCTAACTTTGTAAATACTCTTTGGAATCACGCGTTTGGCTGATCTCCATCTTATCAATAAAATTTGAGCCCTTGTGCTTTTGTTTGTAATTCTCATTTGTTTTAGCTTTACAGAACAACATTTTAATATGATCAACGATTCTTGAAATAAAACAAAAACGAATTTACTTGTTAAACTTTTTCTGCTTTTAAAATAAAGATTGGCAATTCTTTTGACTGTTGAACATCGAAAGAACATTGATTGCGTCTCCAAAGGTGTCCGAGCCTCAAAGTACAGAATCAAAGTACTCCTTCTAAACTAGTTTTCCTGAATGAAGGATCAGCTATGTCAGATGCGAATACTCCGTCTGACACCCTCGGCCGAGTTCTCATCTCCTAAGCCCGACCAACATAGTTCCCCGCGAGGACTACTTCTCCTAAGCCAGGTAGAATTGCTACTTTTGGACCAACGGTGCTTCTTCGCCCCGCGATGGCTGAGTATCCAGTTGTGTTCATCCATTAGTTTGTATGTCACGTCAGTTTTGTCAGCATATACATACAAACATCATGCATTTTATTTGCATTCGAATTCATATTGCATCGCTATCACTCTAGTCGGTCTTGTCCCCTAGTGATAAAAGTCCTCTCAATCGAGTTGTCAGCCTTGACCTCGTCAGGAAAAGTCGTGGCTAAACAATCTCTCCTCCGGTTTATTTCTGGATTAGAATAGGCCTTTGACCACTTTGATAACTTGAACCTCTGAAGAACCAGAGAACTTTCGACAAATGTCACTCTTCGCCATTGAAGATGATATCCTTGCTTTCCCGGATTAAGGAAAATCCCGAGAGAAAGCCTCTTAATCAAGAGATTCAGCAATACAGCAGTTTTTCTCTGAAAAAAAAAGCCGCTGATGAAAAGGACATCGGCACCTCAAAATTGGATCCCATCATATGGCATTTCTCCTAGAAGATCCCGAGAAAAGTACGATGTAAGACCCCAAACGAAAGCAGTCTTTTAGGAGACTCGTTTTCCCTAGTAGAAACAAATGGCGTCTCCAACAGAGAAGTTTGTGCACCTCTATAACTTAGACGACTGGATTCCCCAGCAAGTCTGACGTCAACTTTTTCCGTCAAATGGCATCTCCCCAGGAAGATTCGGCGAGAAGTTTGAGGAAAACCGCTACGAATAGCGTCCCTTGTCAATAAAGTTTATTGACAAAAGAAACTAAGACCAGTTCCTTGGTAGGAAACTAGGATCGAGGGGAAGTTTAAATAAGAAACTAAGACCAGTTCCTTGGTAGGAAACCAGGATCGAGGGGAAGTTAAAATAAGAAACTAAGACCAGTTCCTTGGTAGCAAACTAGGATCGAGGGGAAGTTTAAATCAGAAACTAAGACCAGTTCCTTGGTAGGAAACCAGGATCTAGGGGAAGTTTAAATCAGAAATAAGACCAGTTCCTTGGTAGGAAACCAGGATCGAGAGGAAGTTCATCTCAAAAAAAAAACTGAGACCAGTTCCTTGGCTGAAGACCAGGATCGAGGGGAAGTTTACCTTTTCTAAGCGTCATTGCTTAGCAAAAGAAGATGGATGAGCAAACTGCCATTCATAACCACCATCAAACTTTTGGGTATTCCGATATTTATCCTCTTGCACCCCGAATGCCCGAATACCTTCGTCATTCACACCTTCGTGTCCAAGAAGATTAAATAGGGGCATCTGTCATACCCCAAATTTTTACCACTAAGATTTCCCAACATTGTGCAAATCATCATCACAATATGGGTGTGTCATTATGCTTCATCAGTCTCCCCAAAGATGGGTGAGCATTCACTACTATCAAAATTAGGGTTTCAAGCCCTCTCAGAGTTCTTAGACAAATGATCAATCAAGAAATGACATGATCTTCAACTTTTATAACCTCTCAAACATCTACAATGGATCAAGACGACTCCCACATCAAGGATTAAGCACAAGGTTGGTCCCTTCTAGGTGGATCAAGCTTCAAGATTGCCAGTGTCACCAAATTAGGGTTTTGGTCGACCAGGGCCTCCAGATGGAAATTTTCCTCTGGGCATGAGCCAATGCTTCAAAGCATATCCTAATATATTCCATGGAACCTCATGAACCCAATCATCAAGTCAATTTGACCTCAAGGGATGCATACATAAAAAATCTGGAATTAGGGTTTCTTGACCTAATTCACCCCTAAGTTGACTTTTGGGACAAATCATGAAACAAGACCTCAAGACATGATTTGAGGGTCTCTAATATACCATATTGATCCATTTGGAACAATGGATTGATCCAAGAAGCTTAAGCAACAAGTTTCAATTTCATCTGAACCACAGTTAGGGTTTTGCGGGAAAAGTCAACTGTAACTTTGACTTTTGACCAGGACATGCTCCCAAACTCTAAGACATGATTCAATATACCCTATAACACCCATGGAAAATGTCCATCAAGTTTGATTTAGGTCAAGGACATGATTTCCTGAAGAATTGCACAGTTTGGAATTCATCAGATAAAAAGTCAACTGTGCACAGAAGTCAACTTTGACTTTTTGAGATTTTTCACAAAAATGGGTTTTTAACCCTAAAATGTTGTTAATGTATGATTTGAATCATCATTAATCAAGAAAAATCAAAGAAAATGGGATAACTTGTAAAAGGGGTAACCATAAAAACTTAGAAAAATTTTCTAAGTTATGGAAAAAGTGACAAAGGTACCAACTTTGGAGGATCATAACTCCTAAACCACAAAGCCAATTTTTTCCATTCAAAGCTTGATTTGTAGATCTCATTGCCCTCTACAAAAGCTTCATACTGTCCTATGTCCAAATTCCTCATGGATTTTGAGTTATGGAGTGATCAAAATCAAGAAAAGTCACTTTGTTCCAACACTTAGTGAAAATTTCACTAAGTCAGATTTTGCCTTACTTTTTTCCAAATGCAGGGACATTTTTCACTAGGATCCAAAAAGTATCAAAACCAAATATGATAAAACAGTTGTTGTATCATATAAGAGCTTTCCAAAATGGCCAAGAACATCACCAAATTCAACTTGAGCCATGAGATATGACATTGGCAAGTTGCCTTGTTGAAAACTACCAAGGCAAGGCATAATTTTGCACTTTTGCTCGATTTACCAAAATCAGCCAATTTTAAGCCTTGTCATCACTTTGGACACATCAGAGGATTGAATCTAAAGGGGACAATCACTGAGCCAAGCCTCCAAAGTCCTTGGAACAAGAAATAGCATGCTAAACCTAGAATTGCCCAAAATAGGGACAAGACTCCAATTTTGGATTAGAGCATTCAATGGAAGCACCAAGGTGGCATAGACTGAGTTATTAGCAACTGAATTCAGTCAAGACTTATCCAAGACCAAGGGGACCAGCAGCCTGTGCCCTAACCTCTAGTCAATGGCTAGAGGAGACTTGGATTTTCATTTGCCAACATTGGCCAACCCTACTCAGCAGTTGCCGTTCACTATTCCTTACAAAACAAACTTGCTCTACTATAAATAGAGCTCAATTGTGATCAGTTTAAGTACACCAAAGGCCTACAACACTTGCCTTTCTCAAAATCCACTTCTCACTCTCAAAAATGCCTTTCTTAGCAAGTCACTATCGGGTTTTTCATCAGAGAGCAATTCCACTCAAACCAATCACACACACACCTCATATACATCATATGTGAGCTGATCAAACACATAAACAACATCTGGAACACTGATTTCTCAGAATCATCAGTCAATTGCTCAAGGTTTTAACCAAGTTGCAGTTGAGATGCCATGAAGTGATCCATTCATGTTCCATCAAGTCCAAGCATTCAAACACACTCCATAAGGTGTAGGGAAGCTGTTCAGATCATCGCAATTCATCTGTAACACCTCCAACTCAGAAATCAATTTGCTCTTGCTGTCACGACCTAGAGGTAAGCCTAAACTTGGTCATCTCTTAATCTATGCATATTTCCTCGCACAATACTTTTGCCAAATGTTCATAATCATGCATGGAATGTTTCCGCTCAAGTAATTGCTTTGTTTGAATCGTATATCAAAAATCCCAGCCTTCATGCAGAATTTAGGGTTCTTGAGGATTTATCGTGATTTCTTGTTTTATGCTTAATTTAAATGAAATTAATTGTCATAAACATGATCGTGAGGTGAAAACGAGCAGATTGATATGTGTATTGCATGATATAATCAAGTATTCAGTGAGATTGGATAGAAAATGCAAATCTGGACAAAGCTGAAAAACGCGCGTGTTCTTCAGCTTTTCTTGGCGCCATTTCCCTCAAATTCAAATATTTGAATTTTGTGATTTTCTCTAATTGATTCAAAAATTAATTTCTCTATGAGTTTTAATGATTTTTAGTTGATTCTTTTTTTTAATAATTCACAAAAATGTTAAAATACTTTATTTTATGAAAAAATCCCTAAAATATTATTTATTTCATATAATTGATATTTTTGCAAAGAATTGATATTTTAATTGTTTTTGACATTTAAAATATTTATTCCTTCTTGATTTTTCAAATGTTAATGATTTCTAATCATTTTGTAGGGCAAAACTTGATTTATGAAGCATTAATCCAAGATCACAATTTGTTTTCCACATGTTAAACAATTTTGATCATTTTAATTGAATATTTTATTCAATTAAAACACATTTTGAAAACAAATTAGGGTTTTTGATTAATTCAACCCTCATAAATCATTTTCAAAACACTTAGGGCCTCTAATAGAGTGTAAGAACCAACCCTTTGTAAATACAACCTATTTTGGGCCCCACTTATGGTATAAGTCCCGTTGTATTTCAAAAAGTTCGACGCGATCATCATCCGTTGAAAAACAAACCTTGGGCCTACCCTCGAGTAGTAAGACCCATTTCTTTTCTTTAAAACTCTTTGGGCCTCTAATAGAGTGTAAGACCCAACCCTTTGTAAATAAAACCTATTTTGGGCCCCACTTATGGTATAAGTCCCGTTGTATTTCAAAAAGTTTGACGCGATCATCATCCGTTGAAAAACAAACCTTGGGCCTCTCCTAGAGCTATAAGACCCATTCAAAACTTTTGGGCCTCTAATAGAGTGTAAGACCCAATCCCCTTTTAACAAAAAACAACTTTGGGCCTCAGATATTGTATAAGCCCCTTTGCGTTAAAAGAAATCTCAGCGTGATCGCCATTTTAAACGAAAAATCATCTGGGCCTACCCTCGTGTTATAAGCCCCACTTTTTTTCTTTAAACCTTTTGGGCCTCTTGAGAGAGTGTAAGACCCATCCCTTTGTACAGCAAACAATTTTTTCGCCTCAGTCACTCGTATAAGTCCCTCTGTACAAATTTGACAGTGCGATCACTGATAAAACCCTGGGCCTCTGCTTGAGCTGTAAGCCCCAAATCTTTCTTTTCAAAGCACTTTCTCCTTTGATTTTGAATTATACTGTTGTTTTCAATCTTTCTTTGTTGAACAACTAACCAAACAACATGGGAGCTCTACAACCGAGTAAGTGTTTATATGCTTTCATTTACCGCTTTCATATACATATAACTGTATTGTGGGGCTGTTTCGTTGTAAGTCTTCTTTCATAAACTCATATCAACCGTGTAATAATAGTATAGATATTTAGAGTTTCCCCGGCAACTACGTCTAGCATTAAGCCCGTTGATCACTCTTAAATAGTCAAAACTAGATCCCCATAGGATTACCAGACACAGTCTTCCCTCCTCTTGGGGTTAAACAATATGGAGTCATGAAAGGCAGCATTCTTGGTGAACCCTTTCATAGACTGTCACTCGTAGAAGTTGTCAAAGAAACTCTATTCCCCAGAGATGATCTTTTCTCCGTGAATTGCATCTCTTGAGTTTCTTCCAAATTCTCGAACTTTCCTGGCTTGATCTATTCTTTGTGAATAGGCTGTCTTGAACTTCTCGGGGTTTGGGGACCCACAGGCTTCTTAAAAGCACTTGTCAAGAAACTCTACTCCCCAGAGATGATCTCTTCTCCGTGAATTGCATCTCTTGAGTTTCTTCCAAATTCTCGAACTTTCCTGGCTTGATCTATTCTTTGTGAATAACCTGTCTTGAACTTCTCGGGGTTTGGGGACCCACAGGCTTCCTAAAAGCATCCTCGCCTCCTCTTGGGCGTTGTACAAGGACCCATCGGCTTCTTAGAAGTATTCACAGCCTCCTCTTAGGCTTCGTATAAATGATTTCTTCCTCCGGGAATGATATCCTCCTCTTGGGCTTAGTACAAATTGTCCCTCGGCTTCTTAAAAGTTTCCAGCCTCCTCTTGGGCTTCGTACAAATTGTCCCGACGACCTCCTAGAGGTATAGAAACAGAAATCATTCATCTTAATAGAACAGTCTTGTCAAGAGTCTACTACTGTTTCTCAAAGCATAGTACAAAAGATGAAACTCTAGACTTGGACAGTCTAATTTCCTTAAGTCTCCAAGACATTCTCAAGCACCCTTCAAGAATAGGAAGGAACCCCGTGGACTCGGACAGTCTCAATACCCATTGGATTTACCATTTCCTTAAAGAAACATGAAATAACCCCGATCCTTGGAACAAATCCATGAGTACATTACTCATATAAGAACTGATTTTCTCTTTGAACCAACATACTGGACCTGTCACTCAACTGAAACAGCACCATAGCCTCTCTCTTGGGCTTTATACAATGATTCTCCCCAGCGGAGTCAAACAACCTTTAGCCTCCATCTCGGGCTTCGTACGAGATACAAAAACACTCTCTTGTCGAGGATAAAGCACTCTCTTGTTGAATCAAACCTTTTAGCCTCCGTCTTGGGCTTTGTACAAGACAAAAATCACTCTCTTGTTGAGTATAACCCTTGGCCTCCATCTCGGGCTTCGTACAAGATACCATAGAGGACTCTCTTGTCGAGTCACTTCCCTTTTAGCCTCTATCTCGGGCTTTGTACGAGACAGATCAAAAAATACCCTCTGGTTGGGCCATTAGCCTTCTCTTAGGCTTTGTATAAGAAAACCACTAGCCTCCTCTTAGGGTTTGTATAAGAAAACCACTGGTTGATCCAATCAACCTTTTAGTATCAAAGTTGTGCCTCGTTCACAGTACATAAACATCAACAACTCCTTCCCCTTCATCTAATCGTTGTAAGCGGCAAGCCTCTGGATCATCTACATCCATGCCACTATCCCTCTTTTAGCATGAGAAATTCCTAAAGGAAGGATAGCATTGCTCTACACTGAGTTAAAGTCTTCTCCTTCAGGTTGGAAATCCCCTATAAAGGAAATTATGGCATTGCCAGATTCACAAATCCCGGTTAAAGTAATTCTCCTTTATAAACAGTTGTGATATACAAACCCCTCTTTAGAGATGACAAATTCTCTCTAAAGTCAAACCCTTCAGCTTCACATATTGGGCTTTGAACAAGATACAAACTACCTTTAAGCTTCACGCCTTGGGCTTTGAACAAGACACCAAAACACCATTTCCTCCCGTAGAATAGGAGGAACTACGATCGCCCTGATTTCCCTGTTTCGGAAAAACGGGAATACGTAGGCATAAGATTAAAAGAAAAGTCTTAGCAAGCACACTAATCCAAAACCTAAAATCCCATACCTCCACATATCAATCAAAAAGCATCAGTCTTAACCTTCCACCGATCGACCAGACACTATTTTTAACAAAATAAACCTAAAAGAGACCCACAATCTTTGTAGCATCTGTAAACCAACAGTCATCTATTCAAACTCAGCTTGCAAGCAGGGTTAATTGGAGACATCTATTTCCCTTCCTTCATCAGCTTTAATAGGATAAAAAATGAATCGAGCTGTAGATACCAAAGAGCGGTAGTGCTTCGCAACCACATCCAAAATCGCTCGCTACACCTGAATGAAGGATCATCTATGTCAGATGTGAATACTCCGTCTGACATCCCCGACCGAGTTTTCATCTCCTAAGCCCGATCAACATAGCTCCCCGCAGGGACTATTTCTCCTAAGCAAGGTAGAATTGCTATCTTGAACCAACGATACTTTGTATTTCCCACTGTGGCCGAGTATCTAGTCATGTTCATCTACTAGTCTGTATGTTGTGTCAGTTGTGTTAGTATAAACATACATACATCATGCATTATTTCTTTGCATTTGCACTCATATTGCATCACTATCACTTTAGTCGGTCTTATCCCCTAGTGATAATAGTCCTCTCAATCGAGTTGTCAGTTTTTTCCTCGTCAGGAAATGTCGTGTCTAAACAATCTCTCCTCCAGTTTATTTCTGGATTGGAGATGGTCCTCGACCACTTTGATAACTTGAACCTCTTAAAAACAAGAAAACGCACGATGAATGTTACTCTTCGCCATTGAAGATGATATCTTCGCTTTCCCAGATTAAGGAAAATCCTCTGAGAAAGCCTCACGATTAAAGACTTTCGGCAACACATTGGTCCTTCTCTCCAGAATGTCAATGTCAACAAAGTCATCGGCACCTCAAAATTGGGGTACATCGTATGCCATTTCTCTGAGAAGATCTCGAGAAAAGTATGATGTAATATCCCCAAGTGAAAGCAGTCTCTCAAGAAGACTCGTTTTCCCCAGTAGAGTCGACAAATGGCGTCTCAAACAGAGATGTTTGTGCTTCTCTACAATCAAAACTTTTTCCGTCAAATGGCATCTCCCCAAGAAAATTCGGCGAGAAGTTTGAGGAGAACCGCTACAAGTAGCGTCCCTTGTCAATAGAGTTTATTGACAAAAGAAACTTAGGCCAGTTCCTTGATAGGAAACCAAGATCGAGGGGAAGTTTACAAAAGAAACTTAGACCAGTTCCTTGGTAGGAAACCAGGATCGAGAGGAAGTTTACAAAAGAAACTTAGACCAGTACCTTGGTAGGAAACCATGATCGAGGGGAAGTTTACGAAACAAACCTAGACCGGTTCCTTGGTAGGAAACCAGGATCGAGGGGAGGTTTATATCAGAAACTTAGACCAATTCCTTGGTAGGAAACCAGGATCAAGGGGAAGTTTGTATCAGAAACTGAGACCAGTTCCTTGGTAGGAAACCAGGATCGAGGGGAAGTTTACCTTTTCTAAGTATCATTGCTTCGCAAAAGAAGGGGGATGCGTGAATTACCATTCCTAACCGCCATCAAAATTTCGGGTATTCCGATATTTAATCCTCTTGCACCCCGAATGAACGAATACCTTCGCCATTCACACCTTCGGGTCCAAGAAGATTAAATAGGGGCATCTGTCATACCCCAAATTTTGACCACTAAGATTCCCCATCATTGTGCAAATCATCATCACAATATGGATGTACCATCATGCCTCATTAGTCTCCCCAAAGATGGGTGAGCACTCACTACAAACAAAAATTAGGGTTTCAAGCCCTCTTTGAGCCTTAGACAATGGATCAATCAAGAAATGACATGATCTTCAACTTGTCTAACCTCTCAAGCCTCTACAATGGATCAAAAGGAGTCCTACTTCAAGGATTAAGCACAAGGTTGTTCCCTTCTAAGTGGATTAAGCCTCAAGATCGCCAGTGTCACCAAATTAGGGTTTGGTCGACCATGGCCTTTAGATGAAATTTTTCCTCTAGGTATGAGCTAATGCTTCAAAGCATACCCTAATATGCTCCATGGAACCTCATGGACCCAATTATCAAGTCAATTTTGACCTCAAAGGATGCATTCATCAAAAATCAGGAATTAGGGTTTCTTGACCTAATTCACCCCTAAGTTGAATTTTGGGACAAAACATGAGCCAAGACCTCAAGAGAGGATTTGAGGGTCTCCAATACACCACATTTATCCATTTGCAACAATGGACTGATACAAGAAGCTTGAGCAACAAGTTTCAATTTCATCTGAACCACAGTTAGGGTTTCGTGGGAAAAGTCAATTGTAGCTTTGACTTTTGACCAGGACATGCTCCCAAACCCTAAGACGTGATTCAATACACCATATGACACCTATGAAATCAATCCATCAATTTTGATTTAGGTCAAGGACTTGATTTCATAGAGGATCGCGCAGTTTGGAATTCATCTGATAAAAAGTCAACTGTGCACAAAAGTCAACTTTGACTTTTTAAGATTTTTGGCAATTATGGTTTTTAACCCTAAAATGATGTTAATGTGTGATTGGAATCATCATTTATCAAGAAAAATCAAGAAAAGTGGGCTAACTTGTAAAAGGGGTAACCATAAAAGACTTAGAAATTTTCTAAGTTATGGAACAAAGTGGCTAGGGTACCAACTTTGGAGGATCATAACTCCTAAATCACAAGGCCATTTTTTCCCATCCGAAGCTGGATTTGTAGCCCTCAACTACACCTCATTCCAATTCATCATGGATTTTGAGTTATGGAATGATCAAAATGGCTGAAAACATGAAATGTCTCTTTTTCTAACACTTAGTGAAATTTTCACTAAGTCAGAATCTGCCTTACTTTTTTCCAAATGTAGGGGCATTTTTCACTTGGATCCAAAAAGTATCAAAACCAATTATGATCAAACAGTTGTTGTATCATATGAGGGCTTTCCAAAATGAACAAGAACATCACCAAACTCAACTTGAGTCATGAGATATGACAATGGCAATATGCCTTGCTGAAAACTGCCAAGGCTAAGCAGAATTTTTCACTTTTGCTGGATTTGGAAAAATCAGATAATTCCAAGCCTTGTCATCCCTTTGGACACATCTGAGGATCAAATCTAAAGCGAACAAACACTAATCCAAGCCTCCAAAGTCTTTGGAACAAGAAGTAGCATGACAAACCTAGAAATCCCTAAAAGAGGGACAAGACTCCAATTTTGGATTAGAGCATTTAATGGATGCTTAGAGGTGGCATGGACTGACACATTTGCAACTGAATTCAGTCAAGAATGATCCAACAACTAGGGAACCAAAGGCCTATGCTCTAACCTCTAGTCAATGGCTAGAGGAGACTTGGCTTCCCATTGATCAACATTGGCCAAACCTCTGTTGTGGTTGCCATTCACTATTGATCCCAAAACAAACTTGCTCTACTATAAATAGAGCTCATTTGTGCTCAGTTTGAGTACACCAAAGCCATCAAACAGATGCTTTCCTCAAAATCCTTCTCTTTAGGTCAAAATGCCTTCTTTAGCAAGGTAACTCTGAGTTTTTGAGTTAGAGAGCATTTCCATCACAGCTCATGATCCTAACACCTCCAATATATCATATCTAAGTTATCCAAACTCTCACAAGTAACCTGTAATCCTTAAATCACAAAGTCACCTCTCAAAACCTCAAAATAGTACTTTTGTGCATTTTTCAAGCCATGCCTTGATTCAGTCACTTTCCAAACCAGATAAAACCTCAAACACACTCCAAATATCATCCTTGAACTGTCCCAAATGGTGCCACACATCTGAGAGAGTTGATATTTTGGCCATTTTAACCCCTTTTGCAAGAAAGAGCCAGTTTGTGTTTTTACAGGTTCTAGCTGATTCAAATCATCCTAAAAGCTTCTAAGGGATCATTTGAGAGTGTTCAAAGCATCAAACCATTTCTGGAAGAAGGGACTTGGCAAATTGCACCATAAACTCCAAAAGCTCAAAAAGAGGTAAGCATCATGACTTGAACTTTCCAAAATATGCATTGCTTTGAAGTGCACTGATCATGCACATCTCATACATGTTATATATGTTGTGTTTGAACCAATTCATCATGTAATTCATTATAGGCCTATTTCAAAACAACCATCGGATTTTGAGGAGGGAGCATGATCTAAAAAAAATACCACCACAATTGGATTCCTTTTGAAATTCTAGGCCAGATGCATATAAATTTTGTCCCCAACCATGGAGAAATGCGAAAGTTATGGACCTTCCCGTTTCTTGCCAAAACTTGTCTTGCCTTGCCTTGGCCAGGCCTAGAAAACAAGGCAAGCCTTGTGTATTTGTTGTTTTGTTTCAATCAACGGATGTTTCACCACCCCAGTGGTAAGGCACGCGCCCTATAACCTTGAGGTCGTGGGTTCAAACCCCACCCATGCCATTTTGTGTTTTCTCACATTTTTGCTATTTTTTCCAATATTTTCATGTTTTGTTAATTAATTGGAAATTAATAACTCCCTCAATTTTAATTATTTTTTATTGGTTCTTTTTGTAAAAAAATCACAAAAAGGTTGAAATATTTTATTCCCAATAAAAATTAGATATATATTATTTATTTAATATAATTAGTATTTTTGTGAATAAATGTCTTTTATTTGTTTTTAAACCTTTTAAAAATAAATAGCCACTTTGAAAAATCAAAACCAAATAGGTTTAAATTCATCTTGTGATTAAAGCCTCATTTTTCAAACCTAAAACCAAAATCACAAGTTGTTTATTCAAACTTATTTGGAATTTTTATCATTTGTATTAATTTTCTTTGAATAAATTATATTAAAAATGATGAAATTAGGGTTTTATTGATTTTCTCCCTAACAAACTTTTCCAAACACTCATGGGCCTCTAATAGAGTGTAAGACCCAATCCTTTGTAAATACATACCTATTTTGGGCCTCACTTATTGTATAAGTCCCGTTGTATTTCAAAAGTTCGGCGCGATCATCGCCCGTTTAAAACAAACCATCTAGGCCTCTCCTCGAGCTATACGACCCATTCAAAAGCATTTTTGGGCCTCTAATAGAGTGTAAGACCCAATACCCTTTTAACCAAAACAATTTTGGGCCTCAGATATTGTATAAGTCCATCTGCGTTAAAAGAAAAGCTCGGCGCGATCGCCAGTTCAAAAGAATCATCTGGGCCTACCCTCGTGTTATAAGCCCCATTTTTTTTTCTTTCAATCATTTTGGGCCTCTTGAGAGAGTGAAAGACCCATCCCGTTCTACAGAAAACCTTTTTGGGCCTCCGTCACTTGTATAAGTCCCTGTACAATTTCAAACAACAGTGCAATCACTGATAAAACCCTGGACTTCTCCTTGAGCTGTAAGCCCCAATTTTCCTTTCCAAAAGCACTTTCTCCTTTGATTTTGAATATAATATTGTTATCAAAGTTTTCTTTGTTGGACAACTAACAAAACAACATGGAAGCTCTACAACCGAGTAAGTGTTTACCCGCTTTCATTTACCGCTTTCATATGTATATAACTGTACTGTGGGACTGTTTCTCTGTAAGTCTTCTTTCATAAACTCATATCGACTGTGTAATAATAGTATAGATATTTAGAGTTTCCCCGGCAACTACGTCTAGAACTAGACAAAACCTCGTCTCCCAACATCCGACGTTATACCGGGTATTTCAACATAACCTAAACCATGAGAATTTTCTTTCACAACAATTTTAGATAACTAGATTTAAGAAATCTCCCCCTTGAACAATTCATATACAGAAGGCCAATGTTCCAAGTGAAACCCCTTCTAGATTTGTTCATCATCCTCCTCTTGGGCTTAGTGCAAGGACCCACAGGCTTCCTAAAAGCATCCCCGCCTCCTCTTGGGCGTCGTACAAGGACCCGTCGACTTCTTAGAAGTTTTCACAGCTTCCTCTTAGGCTTCGTATAATGATTCTTCCTCCGAGAAGATAGCCTCCTCTTGGGCTTCGTACAAATTGTCCCTGGGCTTCTTAAAAGTTTTCTCGCCTCCTCTTGGCCTTTGTACAAATTGTCCCGACGACCTCCTAGAGGTATAGGAACAGAAATTAGTCATCTTAATAGAACAGTCATTCAAAAAGTCTAGATCTTACTACTATTGTTTCTTAAGCATAGTACAGAAGATAAAACCCGTAGACTCGGACATTCTAAAGCTCTTTTGGATTCCCCGTTTCCTTAGAGAACAGGAAATAGTCCCGATCCTCAGATCAAATCCATGAGTACAACATTACCCATATAAGAACTGATTTTCTCTTTTAACCAACATACTGGACCTGTCACTCAACTAAAACAATAACCCTAGCCTCCTCTTGGGCTTTGTACAAATGATTCTCCCCAGCGGAGCAAACCTTTTAGCCTCCATCTCGGGCTTCATACGAGATATAAATCACCCTCTTGTTGAGTATAAAAGACTCTCTTGTTGATTCAAACTCCTTCAGCCTCCATCTCGGGCTTCGTACGAGATACCAAAACACTCTCTTGTTGAGTATAAAAGACTCTCTTGTTGTGTCAAACAACCTTTAGCTTCTGTCTTGGGCTTCGTACAAGACACACAAAAAGACTCTCTCGTTGAGTCAAACCATTTTAGCCTCTCTCTCGGGCTTCGTACGAGACACATAAAAACACCCTCTTGTTGGGCCAACAGCCTCCTCTTAGGCTTTGTATAAGAAAACACCGGTTGAGTCAATCAACCTTTTAGCATCCAAGTTGTGCCTCGTTCACAGTATACAAACATCAACAACTCCTTTCCCCTTCATCTATTTGCTGTAAGCGCCAAGCCTCTGGATTATTTACATCCACGCCACTGTCCCTCTTTTAGCATGAGAAATTCCTAATGAAAGATGGCATTGCTCTAAACTGAGTTAAAGTCTTCTCATTCAGGTTAAAAATCCCCTATAAAGGAAATTATGGCATTGCTGGATTCACATATCCCAGTTAAAGTAATTCTCCTTTATAATCAGTCACCCAATAGTTGTCATAAACAGACCCTCTTTAGAGATGACAAATTCTCTCTAAAGTTAAAACCCTTTAGCTTCATATCTTGGGCTTCAAACAAGATACAAATAGACCCTTCAGCTTCACATCTTGGGCTTTGACAAAATACAAACCACCTTTAGCTTCATGTCTTGGGGTTTAAACAAGACACCAAAACACAATTTCCTCCCATAGAATAGGAGGAACTACGATCGCTCTGATTTCCCTGTTTCGGTAAACGGGAATACGTAGGCATAAGATTGAAAGAGAAATCTTAGCGAGCACACTAATAAAAAAACCCAAAATCTCGTCCCTTCATACATCAATCGAAAAGCATCAGTCCTAACATCCTACCAATAGCATAGTCCCGTCATTTCAGTCTTAACAAAATAAGCAGAAAGAGGCCCCACTTCCACATAGCATCCGTAACCTAACAGACCACTGTTTAAACTTAGTATGAAAGCAGGGTTAGTTGGAGACATCTATTTCCCTTCCTTCATCAGCTTCAATAGGATAAAAAATGAATCGACCTGTAGTACCCTAGAGCGGCAGTGCTTAAGAACCACGTCCAAAATAGCTCGCTATAGGGTCCTTGTACAACGCCCAAGAGAAGGCGGGGATGCTTTTAGGAAGCTTGTGGGTCCTTGTATTAAGCCCAAGAGGAGGCTGATGAACAGTTCCATAAGGGGTTTCACTTGGAACATTAGCCTTCTGTATATGAACTGTTCAAGGGGGAGATTTCCTAGATCTAGTTATCTAAAATTGTTGTAAAAGAAAATTCTCATGGTTTAAGTTATGTTTGAAATATCCGGGAGAACGTCGGATGTAAGGAGATGAGGTTTTGTCTAGTTCTAGACGTAATTGTCGGGGAAACTCTAAATATCTATACTAGTATTACACAGTCGATATGAGTTTATGAAAGAAGACTTACAGTGAAACAGCCCCACAATACAGTTATATACATATGAAAGCGGTAAATGAAAGCGGGTAAACACTTACTCGGTTGTAGAGCTTCCATGCTATTTGGTTAGTTGTTCAACAAAGAAATTGAAAATAACAGTATGTTACAAAATCAAAGGAGAAAGTGCTTTTGAAAGGAAATTGGGGCTTACAGCTCAAGGAGAGGCCCAGGGTTTTATCAGTGATCGTACTGTCGTTTTGTACAGGGACTTATACAAGTGACTGAGGCCCAAAAGGTTTTCTGTACAAAGGGATGGGTCTTACACTCTCTCAAGAGGCCCAAAAATGATTGAAAGTGAACAAAGATGGGTCTTATAGCTCAAGGAGAAGCCCAATGGTTTATTTTGAAAAGGGCGACGATCGCGCCGAGGTTTTGAAAACACTGTGGGTCTTATACAATGACTGAGGCCCAAAAGTTTTTGGTTTCAAAAGGGGATTGGGTCTTACACTCTATTAGAGGCCCAAAATGATTTTGAATGGGTCTTATAGATCGAGGAGAGGCCCAAATGGTTTGTTTTAAACAGGCGATGATCGCGCCGAACTTTTGAAATACAACGGGACTTATACAACATTAGAAACCCAAAATAGGTTTGTATTTACAAAGGATTGGGTCTTACACTCTATTAGAGGCCCAAAATGTTTTTAAAAGGTTTGATGAGGGTTGAATTAATCAAAACGCTAATTTGTTTCCAAAATGTATTTTAATTGAATAAAAAATTCAATTAAAATTATCAAAATTGTTTAACATGTGGAAAACAAATTATGATCTTGGATTAATGTTTCAAAAATCATGTTTTGACCTACAAAATGATTAGAAATCATTAAAATTTGCAAAATCAAGAAGGAAAAAATATTTTAAATGTCAAAAACAATTAAAATATTAATTCTTGGTAAAAATATCAATTATATGAAATAAATAATATTTTTGGGATTTTTTGGTAAAATAAAATATTTTAACATTTTTGTGAATTATTAAAAAAAGAATCAACTCAAAATCTTTAAAACTCAGAGAGAAATTAATTTTTGAATCAATTAAATAAAATCACAAAATGCAAATATTCAAATATTTGAAAAAGGGCGCCAAGAACATGGCAAGAACACACACCCTTCCTCTGTTTCTACAGATTTGTGTTTTCTATCCAATCTCACTTAATACTTGATTATATCATGCAATCTACATATCAATCTACTCGTTTCAACCTCACGATCATGTCTATGGTCTTTAATTTCATTTATTTTAAGCATGGAATAAGAAATCAAAGAGAAACCTCAAGAACCCTAAATTCTACATGAAGGTTCAGAAATTCTATACACGATTCATACAAAGCAATTGATTGAGGGTAAACACTCTATGCATGATTCACTACTACGAAAAACCCATTTAGCAACGGTTGGGAATGACATATAATGACGCAGGCGAAGGCGTTGTTATGTAGATTGTTGTTGTAAGTTCGCCGTTTCTACAACGGTCTGGAAACCATTGTTGTATTCTGGAAGCGTGCGATATATTGCAACGGTTAGGTATTTCAACCATTGTAATATATATTAACTATCACAACGGTTATCAATATGAACCGTTGTCATATATGTTAACTATCACAACGGTTATTTGTCTCAACCGTTGTGGAATGTATCCTTAGTTTATTAAATACAAATGTATATTTCTTGTGTTACCATCCACCTTATTAAAGAATTATAACCATTAAAATTGGTAAAGAACTATATAATCTGAAAATTAAACTGTTCTTGAAAACCAACTTAAACACACCGCTTTTTTCCGAATTGCATCCATTTCATTCCGCACATTTTATGTTCATTAACATAAAATTTATGGTTCGATGGTTGGTTTCCTTCAATCCATCGATATCTTTTGTTATAGTTTACCTCATCATCGCCAAAAATCGCCACGATTTTATCATCATAACAATGATCATGATCTTAACAACCACGGCGATTAGTGACGACGATGAGGTAAACTATAATAAAAGATATCGATGGATTGAAGGAAACCGACCATCGAACCATAAGTTTTATGTTAAGGAACATAAAATGTGCGGAATGAAATGGATGCAATTCGGAAAACATTGACATGATAAAGGTTGGTTTTCAAATACATCCTAATTTTCAGATTATAATGTTCTATAGCAATTTAACTGATTGCATTTTCAATAAAAGGATAGTGAAACGAATGATATACATAGTATATAATAAACTAAATTTCATATACAATATCAGAATGAATTCATATATATGTACCTTATCAGAATGAATTCATATTTAGGTACCACCATCATCATCACCATGTGAAACAAATCCTAAGAAGTGGGAAGCAATGATGAAAATTAGTTAGTATTAAATTTAACTATATACAATATACATAGTATATATATATAATAAACTAATGTTCTATATCAATTTAACTGATTGCATTTTCAATAAAAGGATAGTAAAACAAACAATGTACATAGTATATAATAAACTAAATTTCATATACAATATAAGAATGAATTCATATATATGTACCTTATCAGAATGAATGAATTCATATATATATATATATATATATATATATATATATATATATATATATATATATGTACCACCATCATCATCACCATGTGAAACAAACCCTAAGAAGTGGGAAGCAATGAAGAAAATTAGTTAGTATTCAAAACAAAACAACCAAAAGTTGAGACAAAACCCTAAGAAGTGGGACTGTACCATTACAATGAAGTTCACCTTGCTTGTGAAGCATTGAAGTCGAATCTGCACAAAATGAGAACAATCAACAAAAACAACATGAGAAAACGAGATAATGGGAACTATTTAAAAAAAGATTGAAGTAGAAGACTACCTTATTTTCCATAAACAATATGTACATTACGCTTGCTACCGCCAGCATCATCACCATGTTCATCTAGTTTTAGATTCTACAGGAAGAACTACAGGGAGGAAGAAGCTTAAATCAAAAGCTTCGTACTTCTTGTATTTCTTCTCGCAGATTCTAAAAAAAGATAAAGTTTGGGTGCCAGGGTTTCGCTGTGAAGGAAACGACGTGACTGTCAAAAAGGGAAAGTTAATTCCCTTATATAGGTAAACGTTTCACAACGGTTTTCTTAAATAACCGTTATGATAGATTATATATTAATTTAATAATATCACAACGGTTAGTTATAATAACCGTAGCGATACCCCTTATACGTGGTACAAGGTTCGACACCTGGCAACAACATTTTCCTAAAATTACGCTTGGATTATAAGTGATATCGCTAGGGTCATTACTTATAACCGCCGTGATATTATTAACCGTTGCACTTCCCAACATATGAACGGTTTACAAGAAAATATAGTTCCAGAATATGAACGGTTTACAAGTTATCATCATTACAAGCATTAAACTATTAGTCTTTTCATCTTTAACCTCATCTATAAATAGACAATTTTACTTATCTAAATAATATATTCTTCGTAATAATGAGTTCAACAAATGAGAATCCTAGAAACCTCAATGAGGAACGTCAGGCGCCAATGCAGGAGGTCGTCCAACCACCAACTGCCAACTTCAGGGATGCCTTAAGGGTAAGAAAGTAGAAGAAAAAGAAGAAGCCGAAGAAGAAGAAGATAAAGAAGAAAAGGAGGCCTGTATATCATAATTCCGATGAGGGGAGTGAGGAGAGATGTCTAGATTATGAAGATGCATTTTATGCTATGGGCTCTGACAATGATCTTGATATGTAATATGTTTATCAATGTACTCTCAATGGAATATTAAAATAAAATTATGTCTATATATGTTCATCTCTTACAGTTTTATTTTTAAAGTTATATATATACTCTATTGCACTTAAAAATACTAAAGAATACATTGCTGTGAATTGAAGCGTGATACATGTAGTACAACGATCTTCTAATACAAGCGTGTTAAAATGTAAAAATATGGAAAAAAAATATAGAGCTGGGAATCGAAGCTTGTTACACAGCTTGTATTACAACGGTTATGTAATACAACCATCGTTAAATATGGCGTTATAAATTTTTAATCATGTTACAACGGTGGGATACGAAACCGTGGTAAAGCTGGCGTCGTTAAATGGGGTTTTCGTAGTAGTGATTATGAACACATGGCCAAATTATTGTGCAGCAAAACCTGCATGGATCATAGAGTTAGAAGACCTCATTCTCACCTCTTGCAGCTGGTGATCTTGTTTTGTGTTAGAGGTGTTACAGCTTGGTTCTAATGATCTGGATAGCTTCCCTAGGTGCCATGGAGTGTGTCTGGATGCTTGGAATGGATTGAAATGATCTGGAACTTGAGATGGCACCCCAAATGCAAATATGTCAAAGGCTTGAGCAATTGGCTAGTGATTTTGTGATTTTGGTGTTCCAGATGTTATGTGAGTGTTTGGATCACTTCTATATGATGTTTATGAGGTGTGTGTGTATGATTGGTTTGGTTGGAATTGCTCTCAAACTCAAAACCCGATAGTGACTTGCTTTGGAAGGCAAATTTGGAAGTGAGAAGGTGATTTTGAGGAAAGCATCTGTTTGATGGCTTTGGTGTACTCAAACTGAGCACAAATAAGCTCTATTTATAGTTGAGCAAGTTTGTTTTGGGATCAATAGTGAATGGCAACTGTAGCAGAGGTTTGGCCAATGTTGATCAATAGGAATCCAAGTCTCCTCTAGCCATTGACTAGAGGTTAGAGCACAGAGCAGTGGTTCCCTAGTTGTTGGACCATTCTTGACTGAATTCAGTTGCAAATGTGTCAGTCCATGCCACCTTGGTGCATCCCTTAAATGCTCCAATCCAAAATTGGAGTCTTGTCCCTCTTTTAGGGATTTCTAGGTTTGGCATGCTACTTCTTGTTCCAAAGACTTTGTAGGCCTGGATCAGTGTTTGTTCCCTTTAGATTTGATCCCCAGATGTGTCCAAAGTGATGAAAAGGCTTGGAATTATCTGATTTTTCCAAATCGAGCAAAAGTGCAAAATTCTGCCTAGCCTTGGCAGTTTTCAGCAAGGCATATTGCCATTATCATATCTCATGGCTCAAGTGGAATTTGATGGAGTTCTTGGCCATTTTGGAAACCCCTCATATGATACAATAACTGTTTGATCATAATTGGTTTTGATAATTTTTGGATCCAAGTGAAAAATGCCCCTACATTTGGAAAAAAGTGAAGGCAGATTCTGACTTAGTGAAAATTTCACTAAGTGTTGGAAAAAAGCGACATTTTCACTTTTCTTGATTTTGATCATTCCATAACTTGAAATCCATGGGGAATTGGAATGAGTGGTAGTTGAAGCTTTTGTAGAGGGTAATGAGAGCTACAAATCCAGCTTTGGATGGGGAAAAATGGCCTTGTGGTTTAGGAGTTATGATCCTCCAAAGTTGGTACCCTAGCCACTTTGTTCCATAACTTAGAAAATTTTCTAAGTTTTTTATGGTTACCCCTTTTACAAGTTATCCCACTTTTCTTGATTTTTCTTGATGAATGATGATTCCAATCATACATTAACATCATTTTGGGGTTAAAGAACCATAATTGTGAAAAATCTCAAAAAGTCAAAGTTTGACTTTTGTGCACAATTGACTTTTTGTCAGATGAATTCCAAACTGTGCGATCCTCTATGAAATTAAGTCCTTGACCTAAATCAAACTTGATGGATTGATTTCATAGGTGTTATAGGGTTTATTGAATCATGTCTTAGAGTTTGGGAGCATGTCCTGGTCAAAAGTCAAAGATACAGTTGACTTTTTCCGCGAAACCCTAACTGTGGTTTTGATGAAATTGAAACTTGTTGCTTAAGCTTCTTGGATCAATCCATTGTTGCAAATGGATCAATGCGATGTATTTGAGACCCTCAAATCATGTCTTGAGGTCTTGGCTCATGTTTTGTCCCAAAAGTCAACTTAGGGGTGAATTAGGTCAAGAAACCCTAATTCCTGATTTTCTTTTATGAATGCATCCCCTGAGGCAAAATTGACTTGATGATTGGGTTCATTAGATCCCTTGGAGCATCATAGGTTATGCTTTGAAGGATTTGCTCATGCCCAGAGGAAAATTTCCATCTGGAGGCCCTGGTCGACCAAACCCTAATTTGGTGACACTAGCGATCTTAAGGCTTGATCCACCTAGAAGGGAGAAGCCTTGTGCTTAATCCTTGAAGTGGGAGTCCTCTTGATCCTTTTTGGATGTTTGAGAGGCTAGAAAAGTTGAAGATCATGCCATTTCTTGATTGATCCTTTATCTAAGAGCTCTGAGAGGGCTTAAAACCCTAAGTCTGATTGTAGTGGATGCTCACCCATCTTTGGGGAGACTAATGGTTCATCCATATTGTAATGATGATTTGCACAATGATGGGAAATCTTAGTGGTCAAAGTTTGGGGTATGAAAAAGCTGTGCATGGTTAGTCTTCTTTCATACCTTTTAAAATACTTGTCATATATCAAATGTATAAATACTAGTATAGTTATTTAGAGTTTTCCCTGACAACTAGGTCTAGAACTAGGTAAAGCCATGTTGGTCACTCTTAAATACAAATAAAACTAGATCCCCCATAGGATTTCCAGATACAGTCTTCCCTTCTCTTGGGGTTAAACAATATGGAACAAAGAGAATGGCAGTATTCTCGGTGAACCTTTTCACAGACTGTCACCCTTAGAAATTGTCAAAGAAATTCTACTCCCCGGAGTTGATCTATTCTCTGTGAATGGCATTTCTTGAACTTCTCTTGGTTTGGGGACCCACTGGCTTCCTAAAAGCATCCCCGCCTCCTCTTGGGCTTTGTACAAGGACCCTTCGGCTTCTTAGAAGTTCTCATGGCTTCTCTTGGGCTTAATACAAGGACCCTGACGACCTCTTAAAGGTATAAGACAGAACTTACTCATCCTTTTCTAGAGCAGTCTTTCCAGTGCCAGACCTTAGGCCACTTTAGGGTTGATTCTCATCCCTTAATGCCTTTGCCCCCTCTTGGAGGCATCATACAAAAGATAAAACTCTTCCTCACCAGCAGACTTGGACAGTCTTATCCCTTTGAGTCTCAAAGACATTCTCAAGTCCTTACAACTATAGGAAAAAACCCCGGGAATTCTGGATCGATCTCCAGCAGAAATCCAGCCTCTCTCATGAGAGTTCCCCGACCAGGGTCAACACTATCTCAAATCAGAACCTCAGGGTATCTGACATCTCAACTCTTATGTAATCCTCTGCAAGAGTTGATTCCCCACTTGGACCTGCCTGGGATCTCAATTATCCCTGGAAAAAGCTCGCCTCCTCTTAGGAATTGTATAAGGACCTTTCCTCAGCAGAAAGCTAGCCCCCTCTTAGGCTTTGTATAATTATCCTTCCTCAGTGAAGTCAGCCTCCTCTTGGGCTTTGTATAATGATTATCCCCAGCGGAGCTAACCTTTTCAGACTCTCTTGTTGAGTCAAGAACCTTTTTTGCCTCAATCTCGGGCTTCGTACGAGACAACAAATCACTCTATTGTTGAGTATAAAAGACTCTCTTGTTGGGTCAATCAACTTTCAGACTCTCTTGTTGAGTCAATCACCTTTTCAGACCCTCTTGTTGAGTCAACCCTTTTAGCCTCAATCTTGGGCTTTGTACAAGACATAAATTTCCCTCTCTTGAGTTGGGGACATATATCTTCCCCAACCGAGTCATTTCCTCCCAGCCTTCGTTTAGGCTTTGAGGAATAATTTCCCCAAGCAGAGTTAAACTCATTTCAGCCTCAATCTAGGGCTTTGTACAAGACACATCCTCACCAGAGTCAGTTAAATTTCCCGTTTTAGCCTCAATCTCGGGCTTTGTACAAAACATATAATACTCTCCAGCAAGAGTCAAACTCATTTCAGCCTCAATCTTGGGCTTTGTACAAGACACATATAAACCTCCCCGAAGGAGTCAAAACCCTTTTTTAGCCTCTTCTTAGGCTTTGCATAATGATATCCCCAAAGGGTCAGTCTCTTCTTAGCCTCAATCTTGGGCTTTGTACAAGACAGATAAAACACTCTCTTGTTGAGTCAGTCTTATCCAGCCTCCTCTTAGGCTTTGTATAAAGAAATCTCCTAGCCAAATCAATTAACCTTTTAGCATCAACCTTGTGCTTTGATCAAGGCACACAAAAGTCAACAATCTCTCTTTAAAGATGACAAATTCCCTCTCAATACCCTTTTAGCTTCAATCTTGGGCTTTGAACAAGACACAAATACCCTTTTAGCTTCAATCTTGGGCTTTGAACAAGACACGAAAACACGTTTTTCCTCCCTTAGAATAGGAGGAACTACGATTGCTCTGATTTCCCAGTTTCGTTTAAACGGGAATATGTAGGCATAAGATTACAAAATATTAGCGAGCATACCAATCAAAAACTCTAGGTCCAGTACCTTCATACCAATCAAAAACTCTAGGTCCAGTACCTTCATATCAATCAAAACTTAGGTCCATTACCTTACCAAAAACATCGGGAAAAACCCGAACATCAACAAAATCTCACTCACTCACTCATACTTCCCAAGAAACTTTCCCAACCCATCAGTAGATAAACACTATCAATTACAAAGCGAAACCTAAAGCTAACATCCTGTGGATAACCATATATATGATGGGTAATTGACAACTACCCATTGTATAACTTGACCCTAAACACCCCAATCTCTTTAAAGCGTTTGTTCATTTAAACACTCGCGTGCAAGGTTAGTTTTAGATACCTTCCCTTTCCTTTCCAGCTTCACGGGATAAATAAGAAATCAGAAAGTAGCACCCTTTCTCCTCGAGTAGAAAACCCAAACTTCAGCGATAAGGTGGTCGCGTCACCGACAAAAATCGCTCGCTACAGCTTCAATCCCTTGCTCGGTGTAACGGGGAAATTTGTGAGTGTAAGCTATTGATTAACTTAACTAAAAAAATGCAAGAGTCGCCACTACACTTTTATTTTATCCAAAAGGAAAGGAAAAAGAGCGAACAAAACCTAAACAAGTTCTAAAACAAGAACAAATAAACAGATACTAGGTAAGGGGGTTGGTTACGCTAAGGGAAGGTGTTAGCACCCAAAACGTCTATAGTACTTTATAGGAACCCTTTAAAATATCTACGCTTTTTGGTTTGAAAAGGTTTGTTTGAAATAAGATTAGGGAGATTAGAAGAGAAGTGTTTTTTTAATATTTTTTTGTTTGAGAGACTTATCGCCTCATGCCTACGTACCCACAAAGTGAAATATAGGACCAAAACCTCGTAGTTCGTGGTACAAATAACAAAAATTTGTTTGTTATGGTTGATTTTAAATTAATAAGCAAGTCGTCATTTTAAGGAGAAAACTACGACTAGTCGCCCACAAGTAAAAGAAAACAACATTTGCATCATCTTAAGATAGAGGATTTTTGCTTAGATTAAAATCAACAAGTCTATCACTCAACATCTAAATGGAAAATCTCAACATCTTAAATACTATTGGAATAGGAGAATTACATCTCAACTATGAAAATGACTCATGTCTAAACTTTTTGAAAAGTTTTAAAAGAAAAAAAAGTGCACTAAAGCACAAAAGGTTTGAATCAGTTTTTGCAATTTTTATGTCTTTTTGAAATTAGTCAAAGTATGATTAACATTGATTGACATTTATTTAAGAAAATTAAGTTTGAAAATCATTTGACCAAAGTCAAGGTTTATTATGAAAGCGGTTTAAGTTTTGAAAAAACAAGAAGGTTTTGAAAAAGAGAGAAGATTTTGAAAATTGAAGAAGGGGTGGAGAAGAAGTGACTATCCTAAAGAAAAAAGAGAAAAGCTAAGGATAAGAACGGTCTAACCACACAAGTAAGCTCCATAACATAAGCATTCCTTCCTTTAGATTAGGCCTTGATCAAGATAGGTCTTCAAAGGAGAACTCCAAGTACTAAAAAAATCCAAAGTTTATCATCACAAACTTCCAAGCATAGGTTAAGATCCTAGTTCTAAGTCCAAAGTTCCATGTCCAATGCAAAGGATAGTAACCATAGTCCACCATTAAGAGAATAAGTTTTTTAAGGGTTTAAACCTTTATTAATGTTTTTGGTCCAAATGGACAAAAGAAAAAGAGCATAAATATAAACAAATGGTCCAAGTGGAAAAAGGAAAAATGGAATAAACATAAACAAATAATATGATATGATATGATATGATAACATAAAGCGTAAAAAATATAAAGAGAGATAGGGAGCGAGAAAGAAGTATAAACATAGCATAATTAATATACAATATAGATCAATAATGATCCAAAATGAGAGAAACAAGTTTTGTTGTTTTTTCGAAAATGCTCAACTAGTCATCCATGAGAATGAAAACATGATCTCATACATTACCATGGGGAGGGCTCCAACTCGGATAAAATCAACGAGTATGCCAACTAACCCCCACGAGTAACAAGATAAATCAAATTTATTTCAAACTATGCCATGGAAGAGTACGAGACTGATAATTCACTTACAAATCACAACGATTTTCTGATTTCGGATCCAATTTAGTGCTATCTGAGGTCGGTCAATAACAATGTTAGTGCTAATTCATGCTAGAGAAATGATATGTAGATCACTCTCCAAAAGCAATACCACACGAAAAGAAAAGAGGTAACGATCTCATCTTCATCAAGAACTTAAAATAAGTTCCAATGATATTGAAGATTTTCATCGATCAAAAGAAAAAGAAAAAGAGGAGAAGGGAATTCAAATTGAATTATAACATTTGGATCATTCCATCTTTAAGTTCAACCACTTATCTTGGTTGATTAAAGCACTAAACATATCACTAACTCAAACCACCTAAAATGAATTGAACAATTCACTTTAAAGATATATTTGAATTAGTGAATGTTTATCCAACTTCATCGACACCCTAAGTCCATTGAATTTAAAGAGAAATAGGACCAACAAATGTCACAATTCAAGGAAAAACAAAAGGAAATGGAAGAAGGAGGAAAAGAACTCAAAACAATCCTAAAATAGGCCCAAAAAACACATTCTGGACTGTGTTAATCGATTAACCACCTGGTGTTAATTGGTTAACACAGTAAAAACAACAATTCCAGAATGCAGAAACAGGTTTTAATCGATAAACACCAAGAGGTTAAGGATGCTAATGTGCATGAAAATTCAAGTAAAACAACAACAAATAACACCAATGGAACAGAATTTGCAAGATCCAAAGATAAAGCAACAAGAATCAACAAGAGATCACATTGTAGAAGATGAATCAAGCACAACAATGGTGGAATAAGAGTTTACCACTTCAAAACTGAAAATGCTTCAAATCAACTTCAAGAATCACACTCCAAAGCCTTGATCTACATAAATTGATGATAAAAAAGTGTTTTGATGGAGGTTTAGCTCAAGGATTAGTAAGCTTCAATGAAAAGTTTACTAAATTTTAATGGAAGAAAGAGCTTTGGTGAATTTGGGTAGATGAAGAAAATTGAGAATGAGGAAGAATTTTGATAAGGTGAATTTGGCTATCAAAAGCTTGTAGAATGAATGAAATGAAGCCTCTATTTATAGGATTTAGGCTTGGAAATTTTCGTGGCTTGGAGCTTGGTTTGGAGCCAAAATTAGGCTTGGAATTTGAATTTGGAGGAAAAATCAAGATCAAGTGGTGATTAATGAGGGTGTATGGTGGGAATTAATTGTGATCATGTAGGGGAATTAAAATGAAGTGATCTAGAATATTCTCATGATGAAACAAGGTGAATTTTGGTGCCAAATGCTGCAGAATTTGAATTTGGCCCATTTTCACAATTCTGCGCGTGGTTAATCGATTAACCATATAGTGTTAATCGATTAACAAGCAAAAATTGTGAAAATTTGCCTTTTTGTTGCACTGCTGTGGCTCTGGCTCGAATCTCTTGACTTGTCAAAGAAGGCATGGAAATAAACACATGAACCTTGGAGTATCTTGAGTAATAATCAATCAAATCTTGGGAAACTCTTGATCTTGTTTGTGGTATGAGATGCAAATGATAACACGTGGGATCTTAGGTGTAAAAATTAGGGTATTACAGCTGCTCCTATTTAAGTTTCTTCTATCCGGAGATATGAAGATGGACATCTTTGGCTCGACGAGATAGAAGAGAATTAAATATAATAATAAACCTATTTTTTAGCCCTAAGAGACCACAAAAAGATATGATTATGCAGATGGTATGCAGACACAAGGCCTCTGTGGGGAGGAAATGCCACATGAGACAAACAAACGCTAGGGAGCAAAAGAAAAGAGAACAGACTTCGTAGGGGAAAACTAAAGAGTAAGATTCCAACTGAGGGAAAATTACCAACACCAGAAATAAAAGAGGGATATCTCATTCCATCAGGGGAGGTAAAAAACTCTGTTGGGGAAAAGATCATCTACTACCAAATGTCCGGTAATAACATGATCAAAAGGAAAGATTACCAACTACCAACCATGTGATAGTTACGACAAGGTAACCAAACTAAGTTATATTACCTACTACCAACTAATGGGCAGTACGACAAAGGTAATAAGCTCAAAAGAAAAGGGATTACCAACTATCGACAAAGTGATAGCTACGACAAGGTAATCAACCAAAAGGATACACGAAATATTACCTACTACAAACTAAGGGCAGTACGACAAAGGTAATAAACTCAAAAAGGAGAGATTAGCAACTATTAATGAAGTGATAGCTACAACAAGGTAACCAAACCAGGCTATATTACCTAATACCAACTAAATGGGCAGTACGACAAAGGTAATAAGCTCAAAAGGAAAGAGAAATATTACCTACTACTAACTAAGGGCAGTACGACAAAGGTAATAAACTCAAAAAAGGAGAGATTACTAACTATAAACCAAGTGATAGCTACGACAAGGTAACCAAACCAAGATGTATTACCTACTACCAAATAATGGGCAGTACGACAAAAGGGGAGAGATTACCAACTATCAATGAAGTGATAGCTATAACAAGGTAAACAAACCAAGTTGTATTACCTACTACCAACTAATGGGCAGTACGACAAAGGCAACAGGCTCAATAGAATAGATTACCAACTATCAACAAAGTGATAGCTACAATAAGGTAATCAACCAACAGGATACGAGAAATATTACCTACTACCAACTAAGGGCAGTATGACAAAGGTAATAAACTCAAAAAGGAGAGATTACCAACTATCAACCAAGTCATAGCTAAGACAAGGTAACCAAACCAAGCTATATTACCAACTACCAACTAAATGGGCAGTACGATAAAGGTAATAAGTTTCTATTATCAGAGCAAGGGACCAAAGCTCAATCCTGGAATAAACCAGAGAGAAACGGTCAAACAAGGCTCTACCTAGTGAGGAAATATTTCAATTGGGGATTAATTCCATCCAGAGAAATGAACTGGGGAGGAAGCTAAAACAAATATCTTCCTCGAGGCATAAACTCAGTGGGGAATTAACAAAGATATGCATTTTCTACTTACGGGTCAACATTCTAATAGAGAAAGGATACACACGCTCTACGAGGATAACAACACCAGAGCATCAAGGAAGCATCAACACAAATGCAAGATGCACAATGCAACAACAATATGCTATGCACAACAAATGAACGTGCACGGAATGAATATGCTGACATAACAGACATAAAGATAAACAGAGGGTGAATAAACATCACAACACCACTGAATACTCGGCTAATCTCAACAAGATGGAGATATCACTAGAAACTTTGCCAGGGAATCAGCCGAAGAAATCCCGCAAGAGATAAACAAAAGACATCAAAGGAAAATAAATCCTACTACAAGGCTCGGAACTTGCTGGAGAGAAAAATACTGCTCGGGGAAAAACCCAAATATCAATCTTCTAATATCACTGATTCACAAAGGGGAGAACATCGTGAACTCTGCTTCGAGTATGGAAAGAAAGCTGTTGGGGAATCATAATAATCTAAATATTTCTGACTCTTCCTAGGGATAATAGAAATTCACAGGAACTTCCACTTCAATAAGATGAGGAGATCTGCTGCGGAAAAATAATGAATCCACTGGGGATTGTAAACATGTAAACAATTACACAAATTCCACTAGGAAAGCAAAGCAGGTCTTTTGGAGATACAAGAAAACTCTCTAGAGATTAACCAATTCTGAGCAAAGCATCCTGGATTTGTTGACAAAAACAAGAAGTCAACATCACAATGAAAGGTCAAGCTGTGGGGGATTTTAGATCAATACTCAATATAGATGAGAGAAAACCTAACAGGTGACTACTATATTAATATTCCTTAAATAGAAACGTCATCAACGACTTCATTGGGGAACATCCGAAGTAGTGATGCACTGCCTTCACTGGGGATCAGTGATGATAAACCTCTGAATAAGAGCAACCTGGAGAGAAAGACATTCTGGACTTGCCGAGGAAAATAAGAAGTCAACATCATAGCAAGAAAATCAAGCTGCAGGGAAATTAAAATCAATACGCAACACAAAGCAAGAGAAAACCCGACAGGAGACTACTATATCAAAACTTCTTAGAGGGAAATAATATTGCTCTCCGCTTGGGGGCATCAAAAGCAACAACAACACATCTAGAAGGTAAAACTCTGAGTGGGGATTCCTCATATAATTTCTGCTGGGGACAGCAAAAGATGCATCTCTGTGTGGGGACTTTCATCAAGGCGAGGTGGCACTCAAGTGAAGGTGTGAGAAAATACAAAAAATGGGGGTTTGAATTGGGTTTTCTAAAATGAAAGCTTTTTGTGAAACTCAAACAAAGATCACAAAGATACTAACAAGAGAGAAAGACACACGATATATCTTGGTTCACTTAAAAACTATCAAGCTAATCCAGTCCACCTGCCAAGGTGATTTTGCCGTATACACAAGGACTTAATCCACTATAATCAACTGATTACACTACACTAGCAATTTCTGGTGACTAACAAGCACAAGACTAACTGTCTCTTCTTTAGGATTCTGACCTAACTGGTCCCTTACAGAATACAAACAACTGTTTGAAAGAAATTAATGTTTACAATGAATTTCTTCTACACAAGCAGATATAAACACTATGACTAACTCAAATAACTTAAAGAAAATCTATACAATATGAACAATGTTTCTTGCATTGTATTGTGGTGCTTCATTGTTCTTGGCTCATTGTCTCACTTATTTTCTTCAAGTAGTCAAGTCTTTATATAGCCGGTAAGAGATCCGTTGGAGGGAAAATCAGGAATATCCTTGAGAGAGCTGGTGACTTAAAATAATGTCGTTACACAGGGATGAAAATCATACACAAAAGTTGTCCTTTGTACCACCAAAATAGGGTAGTGGAATGGTAGTGGAATGGAACGTGTTTGATATGTACTATGTACTATTTTCCCTCGTAAACGTTTGATCTTATTTTTTGTACATCAGAGGCTTCTGAATAGAGATGATTGAAGCATGAGTAGTAGAGTTGATCACTGGGTCTTTAGAGTCTTGAGTCTTCAGAGTCTTCAGAACTTGTTCACCAGAACCGTGTCTTCAGAAACTTTAGTACTCAGTCTTCAGAACCCTTGGTCTTCAGAAACTTAATTCTTCAGAGTCTTCAGAACGTTGTTCAGCAGAACCTTGTCTTCAGAGTCTTTAGCACTTAGTCTTCAGAAACATAAGTCTTCAGAGTCTTTAGTAACTTTGTTCAGCAAAACCTTGTCTTCAAAGTCTTCAGCACTTAGTCTTCAAAAGATAATGACTTCAGAAGCTAGAGATTCTTTAGAAGTAAATCACCATAGTCACGCTCAGAGGCAGAATCCAAGAGAGCATTGCATCAGTAACATATTGTTTTCTTAGAATCTTTCTGAATGTGAGTAGATCAAAAGCATACTTGCTTCTTTGGCGCAGAAGCGACTTTTGGTCAAATCAGAGTGACGTTGAACATGGTCTCTATCAGATTCAGAGCCTTCTCTATCAGAGTTAGAGCCTATTTGTTAATTCTTTAGAAAAAAATGTTAGAGTACCAAAATTGTTCTTACATAAATACTACTTTGTTATTATCAAAACTTAGAGATATCTAGCTGAACCAAATCTTGTTCTAACAATCTCGCCCTTTTTGATAATGACAAAACAATGTATTTTGATGAAACAATTTTGTACAAAGATAATCAATAGGTAATGACAGAGAAAAGTTTAGAAATAAATTCCCTTTATCAAGCTCTCCCTGAATCTATGACTTAAGAAAATGTTATCAGATTTGGGATACCAAAGCCTGATTATAAAAATCTTATCAGATCCAGAATAACAGAGCCTGATTATAATGGTAAGGGAGTCTGATTATATAACAGAGCCTGATTTGTTAAATCAGAGTCTGATTGCCAAAATATCAATATTGTTCCTGAAAAAACATTCTAAGAAAAATTGTGTGCATTTAAAATGTTAGAATGTTAGAACTATGATTCAGAGACAAGTTATTTTTATCAAAATAATTTTCCATTAATACTCCCCCTTTTGTCATAATAAAAAAGGTAATCAGAACAAAATAAAATAAACACAAAAAGACAAAGAAAATAACTAAGGGATGACCTAAGGAGTGTCTAAGGTTGAGGAGGAGAACAGAGCCTCTGAAGGATCTGAGAAAGTGCATTCTGAATACTGGAAGTGACTTTATCTTGTTTATCCATTCTGGTTCTGAACAACTCTTGTTCCTTTTGAATGCATTCTGTTGTACCCCAAAATTTACCCCTTAGATGTCATAACATCTTGCATTTGCATTTAGATTCAATCATCTGTGCATTATTAGCTAATCACCATATCTTGCTAATTTGTTCTTTTATGTGAAAAACAGGGTTTGCACAAAGTCTCCTAAGTCAAGTTCTCACATGATTCAAGGTCTCCTGAGATACTCTTTGGCTCCATACAATTCTCACAAGTGTTCACCAGTGGATTGAGATGGGCATGAGAAGTCAAGCTTTGAGAGGTTTCTTGCAAAGAAGGCAATGTTTGGTCTTTGAAACTTTCTAAGTGTGGAAAATTCACTTCTTGTTCAAAATTGAGAAGGTCATGACTTTAAAACCACACATCCAAATTAAGTGACTCAAAGCTCAAATGGAAGCTTTTTCCGTGAACTTCAAAGTGTATTAGAGGAACTTTCTTCAAATAATGCATGATTCTTAAGTTATGAGACTTGGAAGATAAGTTGCCTTTGGGACTTAGGGAAATTTTAGTCATTTTCACCTTAATTTTCATCCAACTTTGACTCAATTTTTCACCTAGTTCCAAGCTTCGAATCAAAAATCTTTGGACATAAAAGTTGTTCCTTGTTCTTCAAGCTTTCCAAACATGTGTAGAACTCATCATTTGGATGACCCAATCTCAAGTTATGATGTTCTAAAGTTTGATGTTTCAAATTGGAAAAACTCCCTAACTTAGAATTTTCTTCAAGTTTCCTTTGACAGTATGATGGACACGAATTCATGGTATTTTCTACCCAAGTTCCAAGACTCATCTCAAGCAGCTTCCCCACATGAAAAATGTGCTATGAAATGCCTACTTTTCAAAGAGCCAAAGAACTCACTAAATGGATCATGATTCAACAAGAAATGTTGTACCAAAGTGAGTATGTCACAAAGTTATGTCACATTTGTAAATTCTGGTTTTGTGTCCTTTTTGATACAGCCAAGATGTCACGATTAGCCATGTTTTCTCTAGTTCAATTCCAAACCTTCCCTTACATTAAAAAGCACCCTTTACGTGCAAATTTTCAAATGGCACCAAGAACTTTTCCATTGGTCTCATTGAGCAAAGAGTGGTCATGTGGTGAATTACCTAGTAGAACTTGTGGCCCAGACCTCATCTCATTATGAATTGCAATCTGATGGCAGCCACCTACTAATACTTTTGCATCAGTTCCCAAAGTTAACTTTGCCCTAAAACCTGCTGGAAAAACAACTTCAAGTACAAGTACTTTGTACTTAAACACCAAACACCAGAAGTCAATAATAAAAACCATCGTGCAAACATTATCACCCCATAGCATACTGATTCATGAACCTCTTTTTTCTCTGACTTCAGTTTTAAAAATAAGCAACCTCCAATCTGCTCACTTGGCTCAAGAATGTAGGGACAGACCATGCCTATAGTAGCTTGAATTCTTTTATCTTTCTTCTCAGACAATACCAAGAACCATTGTGTTTTCACCACCATTAACCAGCTGCTTCCACTATAAAAAGGGATGCATTCTCATCCATTTCTCACCAACAATAACCACAATATCTGAACAACACACACAAGCTCTAAGATATCTTTGAGTCTTGGCTTGGCAAGTAAGAAGAAGAAAGAGATTACTGGGTAGCAGCTTTCAGGTTTGAGGAGTAGGAATCTCAGTCCTTGGAACTTTTGGAGGCTCATACTTAAGAAGGTGCAGTGGACTTATTCCACTATATAACCTTTATCTCTCTTTTACTCCATGTTTTAAAAGCCATAAACATGCTGCCATCGTGTTGTTTTGCTTTGCACTTAAGCCAATGACTATGTGAATAATGTTGTAGAGTTTATGTGTTTGTTTCTTTTGCAATATCAACTCTTGAACACTATGATGTTCATATCCTGGCATTGAGTTTGAATAAATGAGGTTACTATTGAAAAGTTAGGTTTGGAGTTATACTGACATGATAAGGGTGTGACATTATCCTTACTTTTTATGTTTTTTTTCTCATATGTATAAGTTGATACAATGTATGCTTGAGCTTGTATCACCAGGGTGAGGATGAGATTTCACTGCTGATAACTTGTTTTTGTTTATGCCACATTGAGGTTTTGATTAGATTTCCATTGTGGTCTAGCTTTCATGCTCAGGACCTTATGTTTATATGCTCAGTTTGTTTGGTAAAATGTGTTGTTATTGTGGTCATGTCACTTTGAAATGATATCATGAGTTTTATGGTGAATTTATAGTGGTATTATGATGTATGATGAAATGACTGAAAGTGTTGAATGTATGGGAAATCTTTGCATAACCATGTTTGGAATTTTGGTATGAATGATGTATGCACTATCATGTTGAAGTCTAAAAGCTTCAAGAAATTTTCAAGTTACCTACTGTATGTTAGTAGCATAACTTGAAGTTCATTTGGATCAATTATAAGTATGTTGGTGTGACAATAACATGGCTGCAGTCCTGAACATACTTGTGTTTGATTTGTTTTTTTTTTCATTGCTGTTTGTTTTGTCTTGACGTGTGAGAAGATGGGTGATATCCTTTCGTTTTAGACACTGCATGATGAAGTTCTTAGTTCATATCTTTGGGTCTAATTTTTGTGAAACAATGTTGGAACAAGATAATGAAAAGGCCAGTTTTGTTTGCTGCATGATTGCTAGTTCACAATGTATGTAATTTGGCTGCATGAGTGAGTGGTAGCATGAAGTTGTGATTGGTCCAGAATTATTTTGGCATTTAGTAACTTAAGGGTGGTTGACCAATATCACCACGTAACTTTCTCTTAACGTGACTTTTTTTCCAAATTAAAATTTTCATTCGCCTGATAGTTTAAATGGTATTAGGGATGGCTTATACAACTGATGTATAGCCAACCCAGTGGTAGAGTGAATACGTTGCAACCAAGGGGTATGGGGTTCGAATCCCCCTTGCCCCAGACGCCCTTTTGCATATTTTCTATTTTTCTCAGCTTCTCTTTCCTTTCATATTTTGAGCCAGATTTGCTTTAAACACCCCCATGAGCCAGGCCCATGCGCATGGCTTGGAAATGCAGGTCATTCAGAATTTCTAACACACCCCCACTTGGTTTCCACTTTCTCTATTTTATTTTCCTTTTACTTTCTCAAATAGCTTTTTATTTAAAATACTTCCTTTCACTTAAAAATTCTAAAAAAAATACTAAAGACTTTTCCATGTTTAATTTAATTTTCAATAATTTCAATTTTCCATTTTATTTTATTAGATTAAAAATTCACGAAAACATGTATAAAACTTTCCATTTAATTTTGAATTTCTTTTAGAAAACCATTTGAATTTTTGAGAGTTTTGTGAGAATTCTTGGGGTATGAGAGGGTTATTTAGTGAGAATCCTTTGACCTTGAATAGGTTCACTCTATTAGGATTTTGTTTGGCTTCATTATTAAGTCCCTTGCCTTGAATGCTTTGTCTTTGATTTCAAACTTGGAAATGCTAGCTTTGCTATATGTATGTGTACCATTTGTTGTGAATTGCCTCACTATCTTTTTCCATACATTGATGTTTAAATCATACTTGTGAGAATGATAATGTTTAGTTGTGATACATCCGCTTGAGTTCTTACACTCATTTTATTCACTTAATCTCAATTCTCTTGTAATATTCTTGTTCATGAGAAGTTACTTTCCCCCTCCTTCCAAATGAAAGTCTCTCTATTGACCTCAAAGTCATAGATAGCTCATTACCAGCTTTGACCTCATAGTCATAGCCACCTCCCTCCTTGACTTCATAGTCATAGGATATCAGCTTCGACCTTATAGTCATAGCCACCTCCCTCTTTGACCTCATAGTCATAGGATATTAGCTCTGACCTCATAGTCATGGCCACCTTCTCTTTGGCCTCATAGCCATTCAACCTCACAATTTAGAATTAAGTTAGAGTTCTTGGACTCTATGTGGGACTCATCACCTTGAGTATCACCTTACCCCATCATAACTTAGACTTAGAGAGTTTCTTAAACTCTACATGAGCTCGTACTCATTCCCCTTGGAACTTTGGCTATAGTCAATGGTTCCTCGCCCTTAGTAAGGTGAACCACGGTTGCTCTGATTCTTTAGTCAGATACGTAGGCACAAGATGCGACGTCTTGGCGAGAAAACTTAGTGTACATACCCTTAGGTCTTTACCTTTACCCTTAGCAGATTCCTTTAACAAGCAAATCATAACTTAACACAAACATTAATAAGAGGTTCCTGTAGAGTACTACAGATACTTAGGGTGCTAATACCTTCCCTTAGTATAACCAACCCCCGAACCTAGATCCTCTTATTAGGGTTTTCGTTCTTTACCCTTTCCTTTGGATAAATCAAAGCTCGGTGGTGAATTTCAAAGTTTTGTGATGCAAGTTAATTAATAGCTAGTTATCTGATTCTCACCGCAACAGAAATGGTGACTTCACTGGGGAATACCAATAGAGGGTTATGCCCACCTTGTTATGTTTGTGTTATTTTGCTTGCTTTCTTGTGTGTGTGTATATATATATATATATATATATATATATATATATATATTTGTATATTTGTCTGCTTGGGTTCTTATGTGTGCATGATGCTACTTTTGAGTGGTGAGATAAGTCCTAACCCGGACTTGAGAGCACTTATGATAGGACGATGGTATATTCAAGGAGGCTTTGAGGGAGTTGATTCCCGAAAAAGTTGACTTGAGACACCATCACTCAGTTGAGGCCCTTTTGAGAGTCTAGTCATGTTGAACGAGTCTCTTCGTGAAAGCGTGTTACTCTCTACCTAGGTGTCAGTGATACTGAGAACTATAGTTATCTCCAAACCCCACTTGGCCTTTTAGGATGTAGTGCGAGGACTATGAGGGAGTCTATTCCCGAATTGGTTGCCACACGAGATGGGTCGTCGACTCTGGGAACTTCTTAGAACCCTGTTCTACAGTTGATAAACCAATAGTACATACCAATTGGGAAGGGTAAACCATGGCTCCATGCTCTTAACCTAAACCTTGACCCTTTATTTGCGTGCTTGTACATTTGTGAATATGTGTGTATCTATGTGCTTGCTTTGCATTCATACATCATAAACATTCATTTCATGACAGTTTCATGGAACTCGGACCTCCTTTCTTGTGAATATCATAGGGATATCATGGACAGTACAAGAAGGAATACCGTGAAATACACTTTCAAAAGTCCTAAATTGGGTGACCTAAGGTGGTTGGGTGATTTACTAACAGACCCCGAAGGATTCAAAGACAGATATGGGAAGCTATGGATCTTATTGAAGAAGGAAGTTGATGAAGGACTCCTCTCTACTTTGCTTCAATTCTATGACCCCAAGTACCACTGTTTTACCTTCTCCGATTAGCAACTCTTACCTACCCTTGAAGAATATTCTCAGATAATCGGTCTACCTATCAAGGATGAATCTCCTTTCCCTATCTTCGAGAGGAACCCCAAGGAAGAAGAAATAGCTAAGAAAACTCACTTGGAGTTCGTTCACATCCAAAACAACATGACTTCCAAGGGAGGAATTTTTAGGTTGACCGCTAAGTTCTTGATTGGAAAAGCTCAGTACTATGCTAAGCACTCAGATAGGGATGCTTTCGAAGCCATTTTTGCATTGCTAATCTATGGACTCTTCTTGTTCCCAAATATTGACAACTTTGTGGACCTGAATGCAATTACGATCTTCTTGAAGAAAAATCATGTACCAACTCTGCTTGCTGATGCTTACCACTCAATCCATTTGAGGAACGCCGATGGTGGAGGTCAAATCACTTGTTGTACCCTTGTGTTGTATAGATGGTTTATTTCACATCTATCGAAAGCAAGCGCATTTTGGGATCCTAAGAAAGGATGGTGGTCTAAAAATATTATAGCTCTTTCTCATTCAGACATTGATTGGTATAACTGTGTGTATGATGGGATAATTGTTAGTTCTTTAGTTTTAAGGGTTGGCATAAATTTTGTAAAATAAATAATAACAACAATATGTTAGATAGGATGTTTTATCTTGCTGAAGAAGAACAGGTTTAGCAAGAAGCCCTAGTGTGCAATGGAACATGTTGAGCTGAAGTAGTTTCAACATCTAGAACAACATGTCATATCAAGATGTCCCATGCAGGACCATTCGACATCGTGCCAGAACTGAAGTGAATCAAAGTTTCTGTTATGTGTTAATAGATGCAGAAGATTCAGGGAGTAATATGCAAATTCTATGTGACGCTGAATTAAAAGGTCTGAAGATTCAAATCTGTAATTAAGAAGATTTTTGGAAAATATACACTTTCTAAATATGGAGATATTTTAGGAAGTTATAGATTGAAGTCCTATTTTGTAGCAGAAGTTTCTGCTGACTTATAACAGCTCATTTGCTGTGTTTTTGTAGGCGCAAATCCAGTTGGGAATAGGTTATATATAGATGCATTGTAACCTAGTTTTGCAACTGAACGAAAGATGTGAAAGTTCTAGTATTAGGGTTGGTTCCTGTACCACTTGACATGTGAGTTGGACAGTTTGTAAGTGTGATCCTCGAAGCTATTAAGTAAGAGGAGTATTGTTCTTGGAGGAAGCTTTTAAGTAACTCTAAGTTGTGTCTTGGAAGGGTGTCTTCCTTGTTGAAGTGTTGGTTAGGTAAAGAGTCGTTGATGCAGTGGCGGATTGTTGACTGCTAGACATCATTGCGATGATTGGGAGTGAGAAGTGTTTCTCATATCTAGAGAGGATCTAGGTAGAAGGGTCATTGGGTAGTGATTGAGTGATTAGCTGTAAACGGAGAGTTTAGCTTTGAATTGATACTACTGATAGTGGACTTCATCCCTGGCTTGGTAGCCCCCAAAGTAGGTGTGTTAAACCGAACTGGGTTAACAATTCTGTGTGTGTTGCTTTTATCTTTTCAGTACCGGGATTATTGTTATATAACTTGCCATTCGTGTTCATGTCAGACCAGATGTCGAATGGCATGTTCTAGGACATCTGAATTCTACACATGTACCAGAATTTCAATTGGTATCAAAGCAGGTCATTCTGTTCTGTATCTGGATGAGATCCAAGGGAAGATACTTTCTGGTTCATGGTCAAGGTAGACTACTTCTACTGAAAAGTTGTTTGGACTTGGAGAAGTTCATATAAGTTGTGAGAATGGTCCCTAGAAGTGGAGGATGGACTGTTCGTGACAGGCAGTGGCATGTGGTGAAGGCATGGAGTTTTGGTCGAGAAGCTGATGTGTTGTGGTTATGTTAGGTTTGATTTCAAACCTGTGGTATTGTGGAGTCACCTGGACTATGCTGCTTGGGCTGATTTGTGACATCTAAAGTTTTTGAGGAGTTTGTGCCTTGATCCGCTGCGTATCTATCTGAGAACTCCTCAGGGTGTAACTGAGGAGATTACTCCTCTCTGAATGTATACCCTATGGCGATGAGAGGTGTGCAAGACTACTTCAACTTAATGTGTCAACGATACTTGAGGACTACTGTTCAAGTCCACTCATAAAGGCATTAATAAGTGAAGGTGTAAGGAAGAGGTCTGAGAACATCAAGTCAGAATTGTGGAGAATTCTGTGGTCTAAAGGAATGGCATAGCAGATGCTCTGGGTGCTGAACTAATGTGGTTTGATCACATGAGTTTAGAACCTACTCCTGATCTGGAAGAGGAGGCATCTGAGTGGCTTGTCTAAGAAGTTTCTGGCCCTGGAACTTATCTTAGGTGTGTGAGCTGGTCAAGGTGTGATCAACATGTTATTTGCTCCTGAGTTCAGTGTATTTTTGATCCTTGCTGCAGGAGTGGAGAGCCTGAGTTTCAAGAAGTATTATTGCTTGCAGATCTCTTGGACATGAAGGTCAAAAAGGCATGATTTCTCTCTGGAGGCATCATCTGAATGATCGTGTGAAGCTAGATTAGTAGTGACTGTGGGTGATCCAATCACAGTCTGTGCTACTGGTATGATAGGGATTACCTTTTGAGAGTTGGATGAGAGAATGCTGCTCACATGCTCTTGTGATGTAATGGGGTAGTTCGTAGTTGGAATTTTTTGCAACTGGACTTTGCTCTTGATGTCAAGACTGATGTCTTAAACACCTATTGACAGAACACTCTGTTCAGAAGGCTGTGAGTTTTTTTTTCCATAAGCCTCTACCGGCTGTGAAGGCCAAGATGTAGGTAAATGTGTTTAGCAGGTGCAGTGAATTAAGTGTACATGGTTTTCTTTGTGCAAAGGAGTACTGGTGGTAACGGATAGTTGGGATCTTGTGTGTATTGGTACAAGGGATGATTGTGGTCAACTTGTGAGTTGAACAAAGAGTGAGCTCTTGAAGACATGAAGATGCGTCTTATGTTTTCCTTTCTTCAAGGTACGAAAAAGCACATGTTATTCTTGATAGGGGGAGAGTGTCAAAAATTCTATGCAGCTGGATGTGTGATGAGAGTTTGGTTTTTGGTACTTATCATGATTGACAAATGTCTAAAGAGATGGTCCGATTTTGTTTTTCTTGTTGATGCATTTTTATGAAGTGCTTTGGCCAGAAGCAATTTAGGCTATTGCATTAAAAGTGCTGGGATGTGTTTTGTACAGTTGTGATCCTTATTGCATTTATTTAGTGTAGATGGGACAAAATTAAAACTAAACTTTATTGCACTGTTGAAAGCATACAAGATTAGTAAAAGCAACAAACAAAGGGTCTATAGGTTATCCCAACCCCCCGAATCAAGAAAAGTCTTCCAATCTTCATCCCATTCATCTTCAGAAGCTTGAAGTTGCACTTGGCTTTTCTTGGGGGCTTTCATCCTTGCCTCTGATGCCTTTCTTGTTCTCTTTGCTCCTGAAGTGGTACCAGTTGTGGACAATATTTGGTCCTTCAACCTCTGTGGATCTGGTTTCTTGACTTCTTGCATGTGACTCGTGTTTGCATCCTTGTTAGATTGACTCATGGTTCTATCTGTGATGTGCGGTTAGGAGTGAGGAGGCTTGGTTTTTATACTGCATAAGAGTCCTTGTTTGTATCGCCTGACCAGTCAAAGTGGTCTTTGGGTTGGAAACTTGTTTTCTTGGGAATCTGTTTTTAACCATGTCACATTAGATGTCAGAACTCCGTGCTTGATGCCTTGGTAGGATAAGAGGTTGTCCAATTGTGGTTAAAAGGATGAAGAGTGAGCCTAGGTTTTGTCTAGTTGTCTGATTAGATTCTTTTGAGTTTGCCTTCGGTAAAGCTGCTAGCTTTGATCAGGTGGATGTGACTACCTGAATAAAATACAGAAGGTGTGTGATTTTATCCTATGTTGATGTCCTACATCTTGTTACAACATCATTATTTGTTGTGTATCCTGGATTGAGGTCTAGGAACCATGCTTATGGAGTTGGAGGAAGCAGCATTATCGTCTGAAGTGGCAGTTCTGACATAATGTGGATTAGAATGGGCAGATTCTGATCCTGATGTTAAGTAGTTTGGTCTAGCAATACATGACTATTTTCATGATGAAGATTTTATTAGGTTCTTATGAATGTAAGGACTGGAGGTTGTTGTTAGTGGTGTGATCTGATCAGACTGGTTTAAGAAAAGGAGATTCCTTCTAATACAAGTAAAAGGGGTGGCAGTCCTTACCTTGTGTTGCGAGTAATCTAAAGACATCTGTTATGGAGTTTGTGAGAAATTCCAAATCAAGTGGGCTCTTCTATTGGACTTGGCAGACCATGTATTTGAAATTAACATGGTGAGATCTTACTCAACAATTACAAGTAGTGGCAGTACTCAAGTGTTAAGAACGTGGAAAAACCGTTGTGCTAGCTTTGGTTTCTCATGTCAGGGGGAGTTAAGGCTGATGTCTATGGTCTAGTACTGCAAGTGTGCAGATTTTTGTGTAGAAGTGTGATGTCAAACACCATGATGGGACATACCCTAGCTGCGTGAAGCTAGTACCTATGCAGAAGGAGTCTGAAAAGCAGAATTGTTGTATCTGGGTGACTTTATCTTTCTCTGCTGTTTTGAAGGAATCTAGAAGGGATTGTGAGTTGTACTGATCTGTAGTATCCATTAGATAAGAAGATGTACTTGTATAAGGTTCTGTGGAGTCTTGGGTTGATAAGTTTATGAGCAAACAATTATTTGGTAAGATGTCAGAACATGGTACAAGACATGTTTCTCTTGAACCAAACAAGGAATTATCATGGTCGGTAATGTAAGGATAAGGTGAAACATGTGTCTCTGCCTATGCATGGAACGTTATTAGCTTAATTTATGGTAAGATTCAGTTGAGAGACATTTAAGGCAGTCAAGGCAGTTTTGGAAGGTAGGCATTGAATTTGAATGCAATTTTTGATACCTAAAATAGCGTTTCTTTGACCAAGAACCTTGACATATTCAAGGCTCGTTAATTCCAAAGTTACTGGTCAGCTATTTATAGGGGTTGTTCTCTTCTCCTTCAGCCAAGTGAGTGTTCTTATTTCATAAGTATTATGGCGTTTGTTCGTATTTGGGTAAGCATCACTTGGGTCTGGTTCTGTGAGGGCCTTCTTTGCCAATATTTGGCTAAAAAGGGGGAGAAAGGGTATGTGAAAAGGGTTGTGCAGATGCCTTGTCTGGAGTCTGCAGTTCCAATTATGTACAGAGATGACGAAGAGGGTGTCCTTTCCTTGAGTAGGTGTTAAGTTCCTTGTGATTGTGTCCTGAGTTATGAATACAGTTGTGACTTGTGTTCTGAGTTACCTGGGTTGATAGATTGATATTTCTTAAGTTTCATCTTATGCCGCAGGTCGTCTAGGGGCGTCTGATCAATTAAGGTGTGCAAAAATCTCTTATGCCACCATTGGTCCTTTGTGTCAAGACAGACGTTTCATTTCTGGAGGAGTCTTCAACAATTAATCCAGGTCTGAGCTGGAAGGAAAAAGAAATGTGCTGTATTAAGGGGGAGTGTCAGATATCTTCTTCCTCATGTGCACCAAATGACTTCAGGTCTTTCTACTTCTAAGGTCCTAATGTGCTGCCTGAAGTTATTGTGCTGTGGTGCTCGAAGGTGATGTTATGGAGCTCATAGAATATGCCAAAAAGTGTTGTCAAACATGATGTCCTAACATCACTCAAGTATTCCTAAGAAGATAATTCTCCATGATTGTTGTTCTCAGTAGCTACTGATGGCTACTATTAGGTTCAGTAGTTGCTGATGACTACTGACAGTAGTATAGAGTTGTGATTGCTACTGTAATCTGAGTTGTAATGTTTATGTATTTGTTTTAGCCAAAATTTTCCAAAGGGGGAGAATGTTAGTTCTTTAGTTTTAAGGGTTGGCATAAATTTTGTAAAACAAATAATAACAACAATATGTTAGATAGGATGTTTTATCTTGCTGAAGAAGAACAAGTTGAGCAAGAAGCCCTAGTGTGCAATGGAACATGTTGAGCTGAAGTAGTTTCAACATCTAGAACAACTTGTCGTATCAAGATGTTCCATGCAGGACCATTCGACATCGCGCCAGAACTGAAGTGAATCAAAGTTTCTGTTATGTGTTAATAGATGCAGAAGATTCAGGGAGTAATATGCAAATTCTATGTGGCGCTGAATTAAAAGGTCTGAAGATTCAAATCTGTAATTAAGAAGATTTTTGGAAAATATACACTTTCTAAATATGGAGATATTTTAGGAAGTTATAGATTGAAGTCCTATTTTGTAGCAGAAGTTTCTGCTGACTTATAGCAACTCATTTGCTGTGTTTTTGTAGGCCCAAATCCAGTTGTGAATAGGTTATATATAAATGCATTGTAACCTAGTTTTGCAACTGAACCAAAGATGTGAAAGTTCTAGTATTAGGGTTGGTTCCTGTACCACTCGACATGTGAGTTGGACAGTTTGTAAGTGTGATCCTCGAAGCTGTTAAGTAAGAGGAGTATTGTTCTTGGAGGAAGCTTTTTAGTAACTCTAAGTTGTGTCTTGGAAGGGTGTCTTCCTTGTTGAAGTGTTGGTTAGGTAAAGAGTCGTTGATGCAGTGGTGGATTGTTGACTGCTAGACATCATTGCGATGATTGGGAGTGAGAAATGTTTCTCATATCTAGAGAGGATCTAGGTAGAAGGGTCATTGGGTAGTGATTGAGTGATTAGCTGTAAACGAAGAGTTTAGCTTTGAATTGATACTACTGATAGTGGACTTCATCCCTGACTTGGTAGCCCTCAGAGTAGGTGTGTTAAATCGAACTGGGTTAACAATTCTGTGTGTGTTGCTTTTATCTTTTCAGTACCGGGATTATTGTTATATACCTTGCCATTCGTGTTCATGTCAGACCATATGTTGAATGGCATATTCTAGGACATCTGAATTCTGCACATGTACCAGAATTTCAATAATGATCACAGATAGTTGTGGGAATTTTGGCAACGTACCTCCCCTTGGTATCAAAGGAGGAATCAACTACAACCCAGTTTTGGCTCGACGACAGTTAGGATATCCGTTGAAAGATAAACCTCTTATTATTCATTTGGAAAACATTTTTTTTGAAGAATATGACAAAAATGAAGAACAGAGAAGATTGATATTGATTGTTTGGGGCAACAAGCACAAGAGAGGAAAGGGTTCTATAGGGAAACCTAATTGCGTGTCCATGGAGCGTTATCTCCAATGGGTCAAAAGAAGAGTTGTTGAGTTGAAAATGCCTTATTCTAGACAAGAACCAATTGCTTTAAAGGAAGAGCACGTTCTATATTTCATGTCAAAGGAAGAAGAGTTAAAGATTGCTTTGAATCAAGCCCAGCAAACAGGAGAAGCTTGGAAGCACAAATACCAAGTGGTTGTTGAGGAGAATTTAGAACTCCAAAAGCACCTACAAGCCAAAGATGAAGAGCTGCTCTCATACAAGAAGAGGAAGATCTAGGAAGGACCAAGCACTTCTGAAGCTCAACCTACTCCGTGGAAGTTGATTGTCGACAAACTCATCACGAAAAAGACTCAGATGGAAAATGAGAATAGGAAACTCAAGTTGAGACTCTTATGAGAATCTCCTTAGGTCTTTTTAGCTTTTATTTAGCTCTATGTTTAGGACTTTTGAAATGTACTACTCCTATAATTCACTCTTTATTAATGAAAATGATACTTTTGATATCCTTTAGTATTCCACGAGTGTCTGAATTCCATGAAACTTTGCATTGTATCTTGCATTCTTCGTTAAACAATCAAGAAACTAACTTTATTTTGCAGATTTTGTAGAAATGGATGCTGCTAGAACTTGGCCGTTTGTCTTCGAGGTTCCTGAAGTGGAGCAACTGTTGGGGTTGGGGATATGATTGAAGAACCATCAGCTTTCACCGACAAGTATGGGGAATCCTATCACTGCTAAGACTCCAAGTGACCGAAGGACCGTTTGAGACCCTAGTCCAACTTTATCATCCTGTTTATTGTTGCTTCGTGTTCCCAGAGTATCAACTATTACCAACTTTGGAAGAGTACTCTGCTTGGATAGGCATCCCTATCAAAGACTCTCCTCCGTTCTCCGGAATAGAAGAGAAACTCACTGCCAAAGACATTGCCAAAGGGACAAGGATCGGATTGTCCGAGATTCAAGCTCAGTTAACCAACAAGGGAGGACGACGTAGATTACCCACTCAATTCTTACTTGAGAAGGCTCTTTACTTTAAGGACAGAGGAAATTCTGCACTCTTCAAATCAACCTTTGCTCTGCTCGCCTATGGCCTGTTCCTATTCCCTAATGCCAAGCACTTTGTTGATGTTCAGGCTATCCAAATCTTCTTGATCCAGAACCCAGTTCCTACACTATTGGCAGATGTCTATCATGTTGTTCATACCAGGTATATGTGAAATGGAGGGCCCGTTGTCTGCTGTGTTGCCCTTTTCTATAAGTGGTTTATTTCAAACTTACCGAAGATGCCAGCCTTTTGGGAAGTTGAAGATAGCACAATCTGGTGCAAGAAGCTGATGGAATTGAAAGACACTGATATTGAATGGTACGACTCAATTGGTGAGGGAATCCTTATGATCCATAGCTGCAGGGACTTCCCCAATGTACCCCTCATGGGTAGGAATGGATGTATTAACTATAATCCTGTGCTTGCTCGCCGCCAGCTAAGCCATCTCTAGAAGGGAACTCCTAGTTACGAGAACCTAGAGATGCTTTATCTCGAGGAGGAAGAAGGTTTCAAGTCCAAAGTCAGAATTGAGCGTGCCTGGCTCCAAATCAACAGACAATTATGGACTGCTGAGTGCACTGTCACTGAAGCCAACTTGGAGTGGTCTCGCGAGATAGCTCGCGTGATGAGAAAGCCTTTCCCTCGCCATGAGTCACCCACAAAAGCAAAACAGAAGATGGTGGAGGCATTAGGAGAATTAGCTCTTGAGGAGGCAAAATTCAAGGAGCGTATCAAAGAGCTTATGAGAAAGATCAATGGAAGAGAAGGACCGTCTACCAGGGGAACCAACCTTTAGTTTCCTTTTGTTATTGTTGTTGAAATTTCCTTTTGTTATTGTTGTATTTTCCATTTCCACTTATGTACTTGGGTTATGAAAGTGTACTACTTCTGATGTAACAGATGCAAGATTTTCTAATGAAGAAACTTATTTTGAGGAACATTCCGTTATCTACAATGTTTGCAAAATTTCTTGGTTTCTTGGTAGTTTAGCTTGCATTTGCATTTTCATTTTCATCATAACATGGCATGTGCATGTTCTTCCTTGTCGTTATCTCATATCACCGTGTTCTCTTCAGAATCGTCACACTGAATTCCCGACACAGCTATAACACTCGAGCCCAAGCTCGTTAAAGAATGTCAGAAGAGTACGGATAAATGGACAGAGTTAACAATGAACTGAATGAAATACGAGGAGGAATGGGGCAGATTCTAGAAGCTATTAACATCATGAAAGCACAGATGGACACACAAGCCATTGTGGTCTCTGAGATTATCACTACAACTGTGGAACCACCTGTCATTCCTAATATGAACCCTACTTTGGGTATGCCTTTTGATTTCATACGTGCTCCGGCCATCACATCTACTCAGCAAACTATTCCTTTGGTTAATGAAGCTCTTTAGGCTATTCCCAGCTTAGCTCCAGCACCAGTGCAAACACAGGTACACCTAGTTTTTCAGAACCCACCTCCGATTTATGATTACATTGATATGTCAGAAGAAAGAGATGATCGACATGAAAGGATGAAAGAAAGTGTAGAGACAATTCAGAGGAAAATGAAACCAATGGAAGGAAGGAATGTATTTAGTACTGATGCTAAAGACACATGCTTAGTCTCAGGCTTGGTAATTCCATCCAAGTTCAAACTACCCAATTTTGCCTTATACTCAGGGGCAACATGTCCCAAGTCGCATCTGATTATGTATTTCCGAAGAATGGATGCATACATGGATAATGATAAGTTGATGATCCACTGCTTCTAAGATAGTTTGAAAGGGGTTGCTGCCAAGTGGTACTTAAGTCTGGACCAGTCTAGAATCTGTTGTTTCCAATATGTGACTGATGCTTTTGTAAAGCATTACAAATATAACATGGATTTGGCACCCGATCATAGACAATTATTGAGCATGTCTTTGGGCAATGCCGAGTCTTTTAAAGAGTACGCGTAGCGTTGGAGAGAGACAGTGTCTCAGGTTAAACCACCTTTGTCCGAGAAGGAACTGGCAGATTGGTTTGTGGATACGGTGAAGCCTGAGTTCTATGAGAGGATAATCAGCAGCGTCAGCGCTAACTTCACTGATATTGTTGATGTAGGCGTAAAAGTAGAGGCAAGGCTGAAAAGTGGAAAAGTAGTTAGTACCTCAAGCAGTTCAACCAACACCACTACCAAGAAAGCTCCTAGCCATTTCCACAATAAGAAAGAGGGAGAGACTAATGCCATCATGGCAGGGAAGAAGAAGAACCCAAGGTGGAAACATCCTGTGTATCAACAACATTCGGTTCCGAACTTTGCTCAACAGCCGATCTACCCTATGCAGTATGCTCTGCAGCCCTATATAGCAGTTGTGACACCTACCTTTAATCACCAAGCAGCACAGCAGGTGCCATCCTATTAGCAATAGCCAGTTTATCAGCAAGCACCGAATGCTTAGAATTATCAATAACAAAGATAGGCTGCTCCATCAAATGCTCCTTGTAGAAAACAAGAGGGGAAGCCTTCATTGCCATCCAAACCAAATGACCTACACAGAATGGTATCCCTCTCTGGTTCAACAGGGTTTAATTGTCACTAGACCTCTGAGTCCACCCTCAGAGAAATCCACGATGTTCCACAATCCTAATGTAACTTGTGCCTTTCATCAGGGTGCAGCTGGTCAATATTTGGAGGGTTGCCTTGCTTTAAAGTATGTGGTGAAAAGTCTGGTAGAAAAGAAGATCCTATCTTTTGCAGACAATCAGCCAAACGTGAAGAGTAATCCGTTACCCACGCACGGAGCTACCAGTGCCATTGAGGACGAGAATAATGAGGTGTTGATAGTGGACGCATCGAAGGTCTTCCATGCTAAACTATTTGAAGCTGGGTTGGTAAAAATCTATCATGGTAATTGTAAAGAATGTGCTATCAGTGTCAAGGGTTGCCGGTTGGTCCAAGACGACATCCGATGTTTGATAGACGAAGGATTTCTGCAAGTGTTCAGTAAAGAGAAGAGGGATGAAGTTGTAGTAATTGAGACTATGTTCAACTTACCAAAGCCAAGAGAATAAGTGCCTGTGTTCAACATAACAAAGTCTGGTTTTGTGATTCATGTGTTCAATAAACCAGTACCAATCTTCAACAATTCAGAATCCATTATTGCTTCCGCTGCCAATCACTCAAAGCCGAGCAACATCCAACAACCTATTCCATTCAGGTTCAGAGGTTCAAAAGTTAAGTCGTGGATCTATGAGAATATTATGGTTGACAAAAGACATGAAGAAGTGGTTCCAAGGAATGAGGTGGGAACCACTAATGAATAGGTGACCAACATAGTGGGAACGGGGAGAATGACTCGCAGTGGTAGAGTTTACACTCCTCTATTCAAAGAAATTGTGCCTAAAAAGATTGTTGTTCCTGTACTTTCCAAAGATAAACAAAAGGAAGTGATTACAAAGGAAGATGATGATGAGTTTCTGAGAATTATCAAGAGAAGTGACTATAAGGTTGTGGACCAGCTCCACCAAACTCCATCCAAGATCTCGATTTTGTCTCTGCTGATGAATTCTCCTACGCACAGAGCAGCCTTGCAGAAAATTCTAGCTCAAACACATGTAGCCCAAGATATTACTGCTGGGCAATTTGACCACATCATTGCTAACATCATAGCCTGCAATACACTCAGTTTCAGTGATGAAGAATTGCTTCGAGGAGGTCGAAACCATAATCTTGCCTTGCATGTGTCCATAAAGTGCCAAGAGGATACTTTAGCCAGAGTACTTGTAGATACTGGTTCATCTTTGAATATGTTGCCGAAGAGACCTCTGGAAAAGTTGACCTATCAAGGAACTGTGATGAAGCCTACTTCACTCATTGTCAAAGCCTTCGATGGTTCAAGAAGATCAGTAAGGGGAGAGATTGAATTACCTATTCTGATTGGTCCTCATGTCTTCAATGTTGTTTTCCAAATCTTGGATACCAACCCTGCTTACAGTTGTCTGTTGGGAAGACCTTGGATCCATGAGGTCGATGCCGTAACATCGACTCTGCATCAAAAGATGAAATTTTTAGATGATGAGAAGTTGGTTATTATCCATGGTAAGGAAGATTTAATGGTCAGTAACCTGTCCTCTTTCCGATACATTGAAGCCGATGAAGACGCTTTAGAAACCTCTTTCCAAGCTCTTGAGATAACTAATGCTGTTATGATGGATGATAAAGAGCCAGTGGCCTCAAACTGTCAGTCTTTTGCTTCTTACAAGAGCATCCAATCTGCCCTATAAGAAGGAGTACCAGAAGGCTGGGGCAAAGTCATCGAGGTTCAAAAGAGAGAAAAGTACCAAGGGTTGGGTTACAAACCAACTTTTGAGGAAAATGTTGCTGCTATAACCAGACGACTGAAGACGATTCAGGAAGTATTTGTCAATGGAGGACATCAAGTTCATGCTATCATTGAAGATGTTGAAGACGAAGACATTAGCCACTTGGTTTTTCAGTGTGACGCCGCATTGAGTAATTGGGAGGCTATTGAGATCTCTGTCTTGTACCCTATGCTAGAGTAATTTGTTTACTTTTATTAATGTTTTCAATTCCTTAGCTTTGCCCGAGGCTATCGAATTATTTTGTATGGGCCACCACTTTTAATTCTTATTAATCAATGAAAGTGATATTTTGTTAAATTCTTTTGTCTTTATTTAATGTTTTTGCTTTTAAGGAAAAATGGCAATCTTTTCAAAACTACAAAAACATTTCCTTTTTGCATTTGATTTTGTGCATTTTAATAAAATAGATCCCTCCATCATGCATAATAAATCCCAAACCCATTGTAGTCAATGACCCTACTCTCACTATCGACTTTGATTCACCTATCTATCAAGATGAGGATGAGGAGAATTATGAGGTCCCTGAGGATTTGGCAGAAATGTGTGAATACCAGTACACGGATCGTCAACCGCATGAGGAACAAGTCGACATCATCAATCTTGGTACCGACAAGGTCATGAAAGAGGTCAAGGACGGGGCAACACTTGGGGCAGAAATAAGACAACGACTAGTACTGCTTTTGGAAGAATGTATGGATGTGTTTGCTTGGTCTTATAAAGATATGTCTGGTTTGGATATAGATATAGTAGTTCATAAGCTACCGCTCAAACCTGAATGTCCTCCAGTGAAACAAAAGCTTCCTAGAAGTAGACCTGACATGGCTCTCAAGATCAGAGATGAGGTTAAGTGACAATTGGATGCAGGTTTCCTAGCAGTTTTATAGTATCCTGAATGGGTAGCCAACATCGTGCCAGTAATAAAAAAGAATGGTAAAGTGAGAATGTGTGTAGATTATAGGGATCTCAACAAAGCTAGTCCTAAGGACGATTTTCCTCTACCACATATCGACATTCTTGTGGATAATACAACTCGGTTTGTAGTTTTCTCCTTTATGGATGGTTTCTCAGACTACAATCAGATCAGAATGGACCCGACTGGTATGGATAAGACTACATTTATCACTCCATGGGGAACCTATTGCTACAAGGTCATGCCTTTTGGTTTGAAAAACGCAGGGATAACCTATCAAAGGGCTCTATGGTGACCTTATTCCATGATATGATCCATAAAGAAATTGAAGTGTATGTGGATGATATGATTGATAAATCTCAGAGTGAGGAGGAACATTGGACCATCTTCTGAAATTATTCAAGAGACTCCAGAAATATCAGTTAAAGTTGAATCCTGCTAAATGTACTTTCAGTGTCAGATAAGGAAAACTACTTGGTTTTATCGTGAGTCAACGCGGAATTAAGGTAGATCCTGATAAGGTACGAGCTATTCAAGAAATGCCAGCTCCGCAGACTGAGTCTCAAGCAAGAGGTTTTCTATGCCGTTTGAACTACATCTCCAGATTCATCTCCAACATGACTCCCACTTGTGAGCCAATCTTCAAATTACTCCTTAAAGACCAGACTATAGAGTGGAATTTTGATTGTCAACAAGCCTTTGAAAAACTCAAGAACTATTTGCAGGAACCACCGATCTTGGTTCCCCCTGTTCCTGGAAGACCTCTCTTCATGTACATGACAGTGTTGGAAGGATCTATGGGTTGTATCTTGGGCCAACATGATGAAACTGGTCGCAAGGAGCATGTCATCTATTATCTGATAAAAAATTTCACTGACTGCGAAAGTCGTTATTCATTGCTAGAGAAGACTTGTTGTGCTTTGGCATGGGCCTCCAGACGTTTGAGGTAGTATTTGATATGTCACACTACTTTGTTGATCTCAAAAATGGATCCAATAAAGTATATTTTTGAAAAGGCTTCTCAAACAAGAAGACTCGCCCGTTGGCACAGGTTGTTGTCAGAATATGATATCCAGTATGTCACTCAAAAGGCTATCAATGGAAGTGTCTTATCAGAGTACCTTGCAGATCAACCTGTTGAAGATTATGAGCCACTCAAATTTGATATTCCAGATGAAGACATCATGATGGTGAAAGATTGTGAAGAGCCAGGCCCTGATGAAGGCCCTGAAAGCGGTTCTAGTTGGAAGATGATGTTTGATGGTTCTTCCAACTACAAAGGACATGGCGTGGGTGTTGTATAATAAACCCTGACGGTGGTTATACTCCTTTCACAGCAAGGTTAGACTTTGAGTGCACAAACAATGTTGTTGAATATGAAACGTGTACATTGGATTTAGAAGCTGCAATTGATCTTAGAATCAAGATTCTAGAAGTCATGGGTGATTCTGCTTTAGTTATCTATCAAGTCAAGGGAGAATGGGAAACTAAAGATGAGAAATTGATCCCATACCGGGCTTATATTGCGGAAATGATCAAATACTTTGATGAGATTACCTTCTGTCATGTTCCTCGCTCAGAAAACCACATAGCTGACTCCTTATCCATGTTAGCTTCAATGTGGAGAGTTAATTTGGTCAATGAAGCACCGCTCATCAGTATCGAGCACAAGACCGAACCAGCTTACTGCCAATCAGTTGAAGAAGAGGTATATGGTAAATAGTGGTTTCACGACATCAGGAATTATCTGAAGACTCAAGAGTATCCTGCTAATGCCTCCAGTCTTGATAAGAAAACTCTGCGAAGATTATCATCCAAGTTCTTCCTCAGGAATGATGTACGTTACAGGATAAATCACGACATTGTCTTGCTAAGATGTGTTAATAAACGAGAAGCAGACCTATTGATTAACGACATTCATGAAGGAGCCTTTGGTACTCACGCCAGTGGGCATGTCATGGTTAAGAAAATCTTAAGGGCCAGTTATTATTAGTTGACTATGGAAGTCGATTGTATCCAGTACGCCAGGAAGTGTCATAAGTTCCAGATTTATGCTGACAAGATGGATGTTCCTCCAACATTGCTGAATGTTCTGTCATCCCCATGGCCTTTCTCTATGTGGGGCATTGACATGATTGGAGCTATTGAGCCAAAAGCTTCTAATGATCATCGTTTCATTCTAGTGGCCATTGACTATTTCACCAAGTGGGTTGAAGCTGCCTCTTATGCCAATGTGACCAAGCAAGTGATTGCCCGTTTCATCAAGAATAATCTCATCTGTCGTTATGGAATCCCTAACAGAATCATAACTGACAATGTGACAAATCTGAACAACAAGACAATGAAGGAGTTGTGTGACAATTTCAAGATAAAACATCACAACTCTTTGCCTTATCGTCCCAAGATGAATGGAGCTGTCGAAGCTGCTAACAAGAACATAAAAAAGATCCTGCAGAAAATGGTCAAGACTTATAAGGATTGGCATGAAATGTTACCATTTGCCTTGCATGGATACAGAACTCCGGTTCGAACTTCGACAGGGGCAACCCCTTTTTCTCTGGTATATGGAATGGATGTTGTTTTTCCTATTGAGGTAGAGATACCATCCCTGCGTATTCTGATGGAAACCAAGCTTGATGAAGCAGAATGGGTCCAAGAGAGACATGACCAGCTTAACCTCATTGATGAAAAGCGACTGACTGCTATGTGTCACAGTTATCTGTATCAAAAAAGAATGAAGAAACTATTTGACAAGAAGGTCCGTGTTCAAGAATTTCGAGAAGGAGAAGTTGTACTCAAGAAGATTCTGCCATCTCAAAGGGATGCTCGTGGAAAATGGGCTCCCAACTATGAGGGCCCATTTGTGGTGAAAACTGTGTTCTCTGGAGGCTCCTTATTCCTTGAAATGATGGATGGTGAACAACTCGCACACCCTGTGAATGCTGACTCAGTACGAAAATATTACGCCTAAAAAAAACCCACTAAGTTGAAAACCAGAAATGGCGACTTAGGCAAAAAAGGGTATTTCGGTGGGTCATAACCTATGAAGGAGACTCAGACAAAAGTTAGGGATCAAATAAAAAGAAAAGAGCTCGCTAGGTTGAAAACCCGAAAGGGCGGCCTAGGCAAAAAGGAGCGTCCTGGTGGACTGAAAACCCGAAAGGGCGGTCCAGGCAAAAGGTAGCGACAAAGGTGTTTCACTGTGTCAGACAGGGTTGGCACCTACATCCAGGAATTCATTCAAGCTCATTTTCCCTCATCATCAGCAAGGATTTTAGGACTCTTAGTCAGTAGGGATGGTAGTGGTCATTGAATATGATGTAACCTCTTCCCAAATTGCCGTTTTTCAATTGTAGTGTTCCATGGAACTTTAATATTGGCAAGTTACCATTTTAATGAAATCAGATTTTGAGCCTTTCTTTGTTTGATATTTATCATTTCTCTATTATTTTCCTTGTTAAGCAAAACTTCACTTATTCGTTAATAACGGTTTTGAAAGCGGAAAATGTTTTGAAATTTTTTCAAGAAAACACGATGAAAATATAAATTTTGCTTTGGCATTAGGGATGATTCAATGAAATCATTTGCTTCCCTAAAAAAAACTCTGGTTGTGATGGAAGCACTGTTAAACCATCTGGCGTAAACTCGTCATTTAAGAAAGACTGACAATATTTCCCGGATCAGACACTCCAGTAATGATTGGATATTACGATACAAAGGACTTCTCCCCAGTATCTTCACAGATGTTTGTTGAATGAAAAAAATTTACTTCTCCAGTGAAAAGAAAGACATTTCCAGATTGACTCCAAGCTACTGATTATCTTCAGATTTCAATGTGACTTCGTGCAGTGGATGTGTCATCCATCTACTCTCATTTTTCTCAGTCTGTCGTCTCTTGCTAGAGTCGTCCCTTGCATATCATTAAGCATTCACATCATACCATAGCATTGTGCATCTTTAGGTTTGAGTGTCCTTTGCTTGTGGGGTCTTTATCTCCCTTTACCTCCGTTTGCTGGCTTGTGGACTTTTGCTTGTGTCTTGCTTGCGCCCGGTCTTCCCTTGCGTGCGCCAGATTTGGCCCATTAATCATTATTCCCCAGGAAGTCTAATTGACAACCCTGATAATGACCTATCTGATACATAATCCCCACAAAGTCCAACTCGTATTGGCATCCAAAATCCAGCTCATACTAGTATTCCAAGTCCAACTCATATTGGCGTCCAAAATCCAGCTCATACTGGTATTCAAAGTCCAACTCATATTGACGTCCAAAATCCAGCTCATACTGGTATTCAAAGTCCAACTCGTATTGGCGTCCAAAATCCAGCTCATACTGGTTTTCAAAGTCCAACTCATATTGGCGTCCAAAATCCAGCTCATACTGGTATTCAAAGTCCAACTCATATTGGCGTCCAAAATCCAGCTCATACTGGTATTCAAAGTCCAACTCATATTGGCGTCCAAAATCCAGCTCATACTGGTATTCAAAGTCCAACTCATATTGGCATCCAAAATCCAGCTCATACTGGTATTCAAAGTCCAACTCATATTGGCGTTCAAAATCCAGCTCATACTGGTATTCAAAGTCCAACACATATTGGCATCCAAGATCCAGCTCATACAGGTATTCAAAGTCCAATTCATATTGCCATCCAATCCAGCTCATACTAGTATTCAAAATCCAGTTCATACAGGTATTCAAAATCCAGGTCATACTGGTATTCAGAAACCAACTCATATTGGCTCTCAAAAAACCAACTCATATTGGTGCCCAAGTCCAATTATTAATGGCTCCTTAATCATCTAGCGCATGGAAAAGTTCGTCTCTATCCTTTCTGCCTTTTCTTGAATATCCCGTTTGAACTCTTCAGTATAAGAAATTCCCAAAAGAGCTTTTGTAGGATGTTTATCCTTTTATTTAAAGTTGATACCCATTGGAGATCATGTCTTCTTTCTGGTTTCATGTCCAGTAAGAATGTGTCTTTATTACCCCAGTGTCGTCCAGTCACATATGAACCTCTCGTCCATCTCTCTGGATCTTTACCCCAGTGGAGAATACCTCTCTGACTCCTCTCTCCAGTGAGGATCTGTAGGTTTTTCCTCTTATTTTTCTATCCCTAGTGTTTCCTCAGAGTTTTCCCAGGGAGTCTCTTTTGTTGGTCAGCCTGTATCCCCAGTGAGTTTGCCTCATGGATACTAACCTTCATCCATCCCCATGACGGTGTGAAAAACACAAGAAAGGGGGGTTTGAATTGGTTTTTCAAAATAAAATTGTTTCTTTAGGTTAACTTATCCTTTTATAAGACTCTTTCGTTTAACAAAAAAACCTTTGTTCAACAACAACAAGATAACACGTTATGTTTATACTAGTTCACTTGAGAAACACTCAAGTTAATCTAGTCCACCTGCCAAGGTGATTTTGCCTCTCTCAACGAGGTCTAAATCCACTATTCAATCAAATCAGTACAATGCACCAGCCAAAATGCTGGTGACTAACTTAACCTCTAAAACTCTCAAGTTCTAGACTTCTCAAGTAATACAACCTCACAGATCTTACTCAAGGAACACACTTTAAGACAACACGTCCTAGACTTCTCAAGAAATACAGCCACATGGTCTTTCTCAAGGAACACAAACCTAAGTTTGAAATAAATTTCGTTTTTAGAAAAGTGCTTCTCATACAAGCTGAAAATGTAAACAAGTTTCGACCAGAATGACTTAAGAAAGATTTGAGTTGGTGAGTATTTTTCAGTAGCGTTCGTGTGTTTTTTTCTTCGAGTCTTTTGCTTCTTTATATAGCCGTGTAGAAAGAGCCCTTGAAATGTGATCATGATAGCTATCTAGGCTAGCGGCTAGAAGCATGAGGACAGATAAAAACTTTTGCGTCCTGTGCGTCCGGTCATGTCAGACTATCTTCGTTTGTACCGTTGCATTCTTACCAAGATATTTTCGCTTGAATTAAGGTACAATTGTACTATGTAGCTTTGTCTTCTTGGCTTCTCAACTTCAGAGGCTTTTTATGAGCATGAGTCAGAAGGGAAAACTTAGCTTGGTTCTTGAGATTTTCAAGTCTTCGAATACTTAGAGCAGCGCCTTCAGAGTCTTCAGCACTTGGTCTTCAGAACCTTGTTCGCTTGGTGTGTTGTCTTCATATCTTCAGAGGCTTCTGATAGTATTTGGTTGAAGCATGAGTAGAGACTTGATTAGGTCTTCAGAACCTTGATCAGAGAGCACAAGTCTTCAGCATCTGGACTTCGTTCAATCAGAACCTTTGTCTTTAGATCTTCCGAACTCGTCCCTTTTTCTTTTTGTATCAGAGTCTTGTGAATCTCATATTATCTTTAAATGAGTTCTGGATTTCAAGTGTCTAGGCGAAGTATTGTCCTTTAAGCATTGTGTTCACGCCAATTTATGGAAGCATTACCTGTTTGTTATGTTCTAAAAAATAACAAATATTAGTTGTACAAAATAGTTCATACAGAAATACTCGCTTGATATCATCAAAACTTAGAGATAAAATTGCAGAACCAAATCTTGTTCTCACAATCTCCCCCTTTTTGATGATGACAAAACTATGTACTTTGATGACACAATTTTGATATATATAATGCAGGGAAAATAACAGATTCTAAAGATAACTTATCCTTCGTATGAAGTACTCCCCCTAAGTCTTAGACTTGATGAATTTCTGTGCTTGGGCTCCCCCTGATTTTACTAGGTCATGAGCTCTTAGTCTTGATTTGGATAAGAATTCCTGAAAAAAGAAAAACAATCTAATAGAAATAACACATTCATATTGCTTCTCCCCCTTTTTGTCATTGATCAAAAAGATTAGTGGTTCAAGGGTGAAAAACAAAGATCTAAAGTCTTAAAGACAAACGAGACTTAAAGATTAGGTGCTTCCAAAAGACATCTTGTCCCATATTTTCTGAAGCATGCTCTGAAGATTTGCATTGACAGTTTTTTTCCTCAAAGTTTTCTCTGAACTTCTGTTGTTCTTCTCTGATTTCTGCAATTGAAATTTTCCAAATGCTTTATAGCAGGATTAGATGTGGAAACAACTGCATCATCTTGCTTGGCCTTTTCCATGGCTTCAGCTTCTTGTGCTACCCTGGCCTCTTCAGCAGCCTTCTCTGCTAAAATTCTTGCTTCCTTAGCAGCCTTTTCTTCAACTTCTTTCTATTTAGCAGCCAAGAACTTGATTTCCATGATCCGCGCTTCTGCTTCTGCTTTCTCATTTGCCAACTGAATTCCAGCAGTTATGGTTGTGTCTGAGAAGCTTACAACTCTTGCAAGTTCAGTATCCAACCATTTCTGGAAGCATTGACAAGAGCTTTTCAAGTTCCAAGGGTTTGACACATATGTTGATTTCTTCTCTTAATTTTGCAAACTTTCTTAATGCCTTATCACGAACTTGACTTATGCATTCTTCAAAAGATGTTGGAAGCGGTATGTCATAGATAACCAAAGCAAGGTTAGGCTTGGCAGAATTTGTTCCAGGTGGTGCTTGCTGCGATGAAACGATCTTAGTAGGAGCATGTTCATTGATTTGCTGATCCGCAGGAGATGTCACTTCTAGAGTGTCTGAACCTATGAGTGATTCAGGGGTGACAATCTCTAGAGATTCAGAGATTGTATCCTCAGAGATAGACTCAATGCTAAGGACTTGAGATTCCGAGACTAGGTTCATGGAGCTTTGTTCATTTGGCTGAATGATTGACGAGACTATTGACGAGGTGTAGGTTGGAGTGGCTTCAGTCGAGATATGGGTACTGATTGATGAGTTGGGTGAAGATTGGATAGTGGTAGTTGGAGGAGGAATTGAAAAACATGGTGATTTGAACTTCAACTATGGATTGGAGGTGGGAATGAAGGTAGTTTAAAAGGATGATGATGCAGTAACAGTCTCGGTGACAGACATGGACCCAGAAGAATTGATAGCAGATTTATTGATTTTCTCAAGAAGAAGAGACTCCAGACTAGGAGTTTGGGAGGTTCTAGTTTCATCCTTTTTCTTCTTTTTAAGCTAAGCATCTTCTTCAATTTGCTTCCTCTTACTCCTGGTGATGTATTTTGGTTTAGGAGTGATATCTTCAACTCTGGATTTTGGCATCTCATGCCCTTCTTCTCTCATTATAGCAACATACGAAGCAACTACTGTTGGATTATCATCTTTATGATAGACGGGGTAGTTCGTTACTAGATACCTGTTGTTGATCACAGTGTCGTGAGGGATAGATATGGGTTTCACATCAACATTTGTAATCATTTTCATATGCTTAAGGTTTACAGCATTAAAGGCTTCTCCTACTCTACCTTTCAGATAATCTGTATATTTAGCTTCCTTGACTAGGTACTCTACTAGCCCACTTTCAACAAAGATATCAGAGAGAAGTCTTCCAAAGGGAATATAGTTTACAATCTTCCTATCTGGTGAGGCTGTTGTTCTTGTTTTGCGCACCAAATCTCTCAGGTAGTAGAATAGAATGGATGAAAGACATATTTTCTCATTCTTGTGCAAGTAGTATAGCATGTTCTTTTGATTTGCGTTGAAGAAGTCTACAGCACTCTTTGAAGTCCTTGGATTGATACACCCAAGAATAATTTTATGCCAGATCCTCAAATTGTCACGCAGATTCTTGCTTTTGTATTCTGTTGTCCCAGGTTGACAATTTTTGAGAATTTTCCATAAACTATTTTTCTTTCCAAGAATTGCATCCTTAGTAGGTCTGAAATAGATTTTTCAGTGATATTAATCTTTTGATCCATAACAAAATATACAACATGAAGATCATCTGTTTCAGCTTGTCTCCAGAATTCCTTTACTAGGTCATCAAAGGTTGGACCTCTAAGTCTGTCAAAGTAACTTTTCCATCCTTGAGTATTTAGTTGATCAATTAGGTCAAACCCATTATCACGAAGGTTGTTGAAGTCGACATCTAGCTCTTTTGTAACGATTAGTTCATCTGCATGCACAACACAAGTAACAGAGGAATTTCTCTGTGTTACATGGTTTGCATCGATTGTGGGAAGAGATAATGTAGTTGAAGCGATCTTCGCGGTGGTCATGGAGATTGTAGAAGGTGTGATAGATGAAGATGGTAGCTCTTGAGAGGGATTTAGTGACGCTTCAAATTCTTTGGAGAGGAGAACATTTTCTTGTTGAATGATGTTCGTCATGATGGTAGTTAAGATTGGAGAGGATGAAAACAGGGATTGAGTTTGTTCGAAGGAGAGATATAAAGATTTAGGGTTTTAGAGTTTCCTCTTGAGCGAGAGTGGGAATAGGAATGGTTTTTGAAAGTTTTAAAGAGATAGACATCGTACAGGGGATAAGTGAAAAATCTAATAAAGTTTTGAGTCAATCTCAAGAAAATTACTGTTCGTTTGATTTGGATAAGTATAGTGATTTAGAAATGATCAAATCACATGCAAAAATTATTTTCTAATAAAATGACACGTCATGATTGACTGGACAACTCTGAAAAATTATCAGAACTACGACACCTCTTTCACAAGTGGTTCTGAAAAATTCAAAGTAATTATTTTCTCTGACTAAACACATTTGGTTCTGAAGTATCTTTACTCTGGACAGTAGTCCATTTTCAGATGTTTTAAAATAATTTGAAATCTATCTTCAGCCAAGGGTTTTGTAAAAATATCAGCCCATTGATTATCTGTATCAATAAACTTTAAGCATAAGGTTCCCTTCTAAACATAGTCTCTGATAAAATGGTGTTTTATTTCAATGTGTTTATCCCTAGAATGTAAAATTGGATTTTTACTTAAACAAATAGCAGCAGTATTATCACAGAAGATAGGGATGTTACTCTCATATATCTGATAGTCTTCCAGCTAATTTTTCATCCAAAGCATTTGTGTACTTCATAGAGAAGCGGAGATGTATACTGCTTCTACTGTAGAGAGAGCAATTGTAGATTGCCTCTTGCTTGACCATAAGATTAAGTTGTTCCCGAGGAACTGGCAGTTTCCATATGTGCTCTTTCTTTCCAATCTGTCTCCAGCATAGTCTGCATCGCAGTAACCAGAAAGAGTGTACTCTGATGTTTTCTCATACATCAAACCAAGTTTAGTTGTTCCTTTCAGATACCTTAGAATTCGTTTAACAGCAGTTAAATGAGATTCTTTTGGATCTAATTGGAATCTAGAACATAAATGTACACTGAATAATATATCAGGTCTAGAAGCAGTTAGATATAAGAGAGAGCCTATCATACCACGATAGAGCTTCTGACAAACCTTAACTCCAGTTTCTTCCTTTCTCACGATACATGTTTGATGCATTGGTGTTTTATCTGTATTATAATCCATCATGTTGAATTTCTTCAGAAGTTCCTTCGTGTACTTACTTTGATGAATGTTAGTGGCTTCTGGTTTCTGGTCGATTTGAATTCCCAGGAAGAACTTTAACTCACCCATCAGACTCATTTCAAATTCTGCTTACATTAACTTTGAAAATTCTTTGCATAAAGAGGGGTTAGCAGAACCAAAAATGATATCATCAACGTAGATTTGAACTATAAGAATATCATTCTTATATGTTTTACAGAAGAGAGTTATGTCAACCTTTCCTCTGCTGAAATTGTTTTCTAAAAGAAATTTGCCCAATCTATCGTACCAAGCTCTGGGAGCTTGTTTTAAACCATAGAGTGACTTTTTGAGTTTAAAAACAAGATCTGATTTTTGTGAATTTTCAAAACCATGAGGTTGTTTGACATAGGCTTCTTCTGATATATAACCATTTAAGAATGCATTCTTAACATCCATCTGATATAGGGTGATGTTATGATTTACTGAAAATAAAATTATTAACTGTATTTCTTCAAGTCTGGTGACCGGAGCAAAGGTTTCGTTGTAATCAATTCCTTCTTGTTGATTGTATCCTTGAGCAACAAGTCATGCCTTGTTTCTGACAACTTCTCGCTTCTCATTTAGCTTGTTCCTGAATACCCACTTGGTTCCAATTACATGAACATTCTTAGGTTTTTGGAACTAGATCCCAAACATCATTCTTTGAGAATTGATTAAGTTCTTCTTCCATAGCCAAAACCCAGTCCTTGTCCATAAGAGCTTCTTCAACTGTAGCTGGTTCGATCAATGACACCAATCCTAAGAGTGTTTCTTATGATGGTCTGAATGTTGATCTAGTTCTGATTGGAGTGTCCTTACTACCCAGAATTAGTTCCTCAGGATGAGATGTAGACATTCTTCTTTTCGTTTGACATGGAGTATTCTGAGTTACATCAATAGTGTCTGGAGTAGGATCTTGTTGTTCTATAACTTCATCTGCCTTTTCTTTAGGTTCTGAAAAGCTAATTTCCAAATCTGCAAGTTTTTCAACTAGCTCTGACTTTTCAGAGTCAGGCTTGTCACCGAATCTAACATGAATTGATTCTTCCAGAATCCGTGATTCTGTGTTATAAACTCTGTAACCATTTGAGTGTTCAGAGTATCCTAACAGCATACACTTCTGTGCTTTGGAATCAAACTTGCCAAGATTCTCCTTAGTGTTTACCATAACACAGATACATCTAAATGGATGAAAGTAGGAAATGTTGGGAATTTTATTCTTCCACAATTCATAGGGAGTTTTATTCAAGATAGGTCTAATAGAGATTCTATTTTGAATATAACATGCTGTGTTAATTGCTTCTGCCCAAAAGTGCTTAGTCATGTCAGTTTCTTGGATCAAGGTGTGAGTCATTTCTTGTAAAGTTCTATTCTTTCTTTCTACAACTCCATTTTGTTGTGGAGTTCTAGGACAAGAAAAATCATGAGATATTCCATGTGAATCAAAAAGTTCTTCAAAATATTTATTTTCAAATTCTCCACCATGATCACTTCTAACTTTAACTATTTTACAATTTTTCTCATTTTGTACTTGAGTGCAGAAGGAAGCAAACACAGAATGTGACTCATCCTTGTGTCTCAAGAATTTTAACCATGTCCAACGACTATAGTCGTCAACGATGAGTTCGTATTTCTTTCCATTAATAGAAGCAGTTTTCACTGGTCCAAATAGATCAATATGAAGAAGTTCCAATGGTCTAGAGGTAGAAACAATATTTTTTTCTTTAAACGGAGTTTTTGAAAACTTGCCTTTCTGACATGCTTTACAACGAGCGTCTGAAGAGTACTTCAGATTTGGCAAACCTCTGACAAGTCCAAGCTTGTTCAGCTGAGAGATTTTTCTCAAGCTAACATGACCAAGACGTCTGTGCCAGACCCATTGCTCTTCATTTACAGACAGAAGACATTTTACATTCTGATGTTTTAAATCTAATAATTTAATTTTGTATGTACTGTTCTTCCTCTTACCATTGAACAGGACAGGTCCATCCTTTTGACATACAGCTTTACAGGATGTTTGATTAAAAAAGACGTCATAACCATTCTCACTAAGTTGACTAATTGACAATAGATTATGCATTAGACCTTCAACTAACAGAACATTATTAATAGAAGGAAGCTTACCATTTCCAACAATTCTGGAGCCAATAATTCTTCCTTTCTGATTTCCTCCGAAACCGACGACACCTCCGGGCTTAAGTTTCAGATCTTGGAACATATGCCTTTCTCCCGTCATGTGTCGCGAGCATCCACTGTCCAGGTACCATGACTGGTGTTTCAATGGTGCCATTAAGGATGTCTGCAACATAAATTATCTTATTCTTAGGTACCCATTTTGTGGGTCCTTTCACATTAGCTTTTCCAGAGGTTCTGACACCTTTGGACTTCCTTACATAGGAATAATAGTGTGGAATTTGTGCATGGTGTTTAAGTTTAGGAGTTTTCTTTAGTGTCTGTGTTTGTGTAGTTATAAATTTAGAACCTTTTTGTTCAGAACATTTCAAGATAGTGCCAGAGGGCACAAAATGTTTGGACATAGGTATTATCTTGATACTCTTGGTCTCATCATATGGTAGTGATGGTCCTGAATATCCCAGACCTCTACTACCATTCCTGCTAACTCCATAGATCATTGAAGCCATTTTTCTTCTGTCTATGCTTTTAGAGAGAAAGTGTTGGAAGGCTCTATCATACTTGACTACTTCATTAGTATTGGTTATGTTAGAGGTGATTTCTTCTTCTAACCTAGAGACTTTACTTTTTAATGTAGCATTTGAATTTTCTAGAGAAAGTAGTTCTTCATTTAATTCAAAGATGGTTTGTTTGGTTTTAGTAAGATCTTCTGAAGGAACCACAAGAGTCTTCTTCAGAGTTTTGTGTTTTCTTCGAAGAGTTTGATATCTTTCCCTAGGTTCATGTAATCCTATTTCAAGTTCAGAGCGAGATAGGGAAGAAAGTACCTCTCTTTCGTCCTCCGAGTCTGATGGTTCTCCTTCTGATGGAACATCATTGGTTTTAGCCATGAGTGCTACGTTAGCACGTTCTCCTTCAGAATCATCTTCGAACTCTGAATCATCCCAAGTTGCCATAAGACCTTTTTTAGCTTTCTTAGGTCTTTCATCTTTCTTAAACTTTGGACAGTCATTTTTTATATGTCCAGGTTCCTTGCATTCAAAACACGTAACCTCTCTTCCATAAGTTCTCCTTTGACCATATGTAGACTCAGATTTTCTTCTTGGTCCTCTGAACTTATTTCTTCTGTATTTCCATAGTTGACTAATTTTCCTTGATATGAGACATATGTCATCTTCGTCTGATTCTTCTTCAGATTCTTCCACCTCCTCCTCTGCTTGATACGCCTTTTTCTTTTCAGATTTAGCTTTTAGAGCAATGGATTTGCTTTTCTTTTGAGGTTCATCTTCTTGGAGCTCTATTTCATGACTTCTTAAAGAACTGATTAGCTCCTCAAGACTTATACTATTCAGATCCTTTGCTAGTTTCAAGGCAGTCACCATTGGTCTCCATTTGACAGGTAGACTTCTGATAATTTTATTGGCATTATCAGCAGTAGAATAGCCTTTGTCCAAAACTCTGAGTCCTGCAATAAGCATCTAAAATCTTGAGAACATGGTTTCCACAGATTCATCATCTTCCATCTTGAAGACCTCATATTTTTGAATTAGTGCAAGAGCCTTCGTTTCCTTGACTTGAGCATTGCCTTCGTGAGTCATACGAAGAGAGTCAAAGATAGACTTTGCAGCTTCTTTGTTTGTAATTTTTTCATATTTTGTATAAGAAATTGCGTTTAACAGAATCGTTGTTGCTCTGTGATGATTTTTGTAAGTTTTCTTCTGTGCATTTGTAAATGCACTTCTATCAATCTTTTTACCTGTAGAATCTACAGGTTGACTGTAGCCATCAACTACCAGATCCCATAGATCTAAGTCAAACGACAAAAAGTAACTTTCGATTCTATCTTTCCAATAGTAAAAATTTTCCCCATCAAAGATAGAAGGTTTTGCACTATAAGAATCTCTTTCATTCACAATAACACATGTCTCAGCGTTTGGTGTAGCCATTGTTTTTAACACTTGGATCGGTACTGAACATTGTTAAGTGCTAGATAAAAATTCAACCTTTTTATCACCTCAGAACCGGAGCTCTGATGCTAATTAAACCGGAGCTCATACTTGTATTCAAAGTCCAACTCATATTGGCGTCCAAAATCCAGCTCATACTGGTATTCAAAGTACAACTCATATTGGCATCCAAAATCCAGCTCATACTGGTATTCAAAGTCCAACTCATATTGGCGTCCAAAATCCAGCTCATACTGGTATTCAAAGTCCAACACATATTGGCATCCAAGATCCATCTCATACAGGTATTCAAAGTCCAACTCATATTGCCATCCAATCCAGCTCATACTAGTATTCAAAATCCAGTTCATACTGGTATTGAAAATCCGGCTCATACTGGTATTCAGAAACTAACTCATATTGGCTCTCAAAAAAACAACTCATATTGGTGCCAAAGTCCAATTATTAATGGCTCCTTAATCATCTGGCGCATGCAAAAGTGCGTCTCTATCCTTTCGAGCTTTTCTTGAATATCCCATTTGAACTCTTCAGTATAAGAAATTCCCAGAAGATCTTTTGTAGGATGTTTATCCTTTTATTTAAAGTTGTCCCCAGTGGAGATCATGTCTTTTTTCTGGTTTCATGCCCTGTAAGAATGTGTCTTTATTACCCCAGTGTCGTCCGGTCACGTATGAGCCTGTCGTCCATCTCCCTGGATCTTTCCCCAGTGGAGAATACCTTTCTGACTCCTCTCTCCAGTGAGGATCTGTAGGTTTTTCCTCTTATTTTTCTATCCCTAGTGTTTCCTCAGAGTCTCCCTAGGGAGTCTCTTTTGTTGGTCAGCCTGTATCCCCAGTGAGTTTGCCTCATGGATACTAACCTTCATCCTTCCCCATGAAGGTGTGAAAAACACAAGAAAGGGGGGTTTGAATTGGTTTTTCAAAATAAAATTGTTTCTTTAGGTTAACTTACCCTTTTATAAGACTCTTTCTTTTAACAATAAAAACCTTTGTTCAACCACAACAAGATAACACGTTATGTTTATACTAGTTCACTTGAGAAACACTCAAGTTAATCTAGTCCACCCGCCAAGGTGATTTTGCCTCTCTCAACGAGGTCTTAATCCACTATTCAATCAAATCAGTATAATGCACAAGCCAAAATGCTGGTGACTAACACAACCTCTAAAACTCTAAAGTTTTAGACTTCTCAAGTAATACAACCTCACAGGTCTTACTCAAAGAACACCCTCTAAGACAACACATCCTAGACTTCTCAAGAAATACAACCACACGGTCTTTATCACGGAACATAAACCTAAGTTTGAAATAAATTTCGTTTACAGAAAAGTGCTTCTTATATAAGCTGAAAATGTAAACATGTTTCGACCAGAATGACTTATGAAATTTTTGAGTTGGTGAGTATTTTTTAGTAGCGTTCGTGTGTTTTTTTCTTCGAGTCTTTTGCTTCTTTATATAGCCGTGTAGAAAGAGCCGTTGAAATGTGATCTCGATAGCTATCTAGGCTAGCGGCTAGAAGTGTGAGGACAGATAAAAACTTTTGCGTCCTGTGCGTCCTATCTTGTCAGACTATCTTCGTTTGTACTGTTGCACTGTTACCAAGATATTTTTGCTTGAATTAAGGTACAGTTGTACTATGTAGCTTTGTCTTCTTGGCTTCTCAACTTCAGAGGCTTTTTACGAGCATGATTCATAAGGGAAAACGTAGCTTGGTTCTTGAGATTTTCAAGTCTTCGAATCCTTAGAGCAACGCCTTCAGAGTCTTCAGCACTTGGTCTTCAGAACCTTGTTCTCTTGGTGCGTTGTCTTCATATCTTCAGAGGCTTCTGATAGTATCTGGTTGAAGCATGAGTAGAGACTTGATTAGGTCTTCAGAACCTTGATTAGAGAGCATAAGTCTTCAGCATCTGGACTTCGTTCAATCAGAACCTTTATCTTCAGATCTTCTGAACTCGTCCCTTTTTCTTTTTGTATCAGAGTCTTGTGAATCTCAGATTATCTTGAAATGAGTTCTGCTTTTCAAGTGTATAGGCGAAGTATTTTCCTTTAACCATTGTGTTCGCGCCAACTTAAGGAAGCATTACCTGTTTGTTAAGTTCTCAAAAATAACAAACATTAGTTGTACAAAATTGTTCATACAGAAATACTCATTTGATATCATCAAAACTTAGAGGTAAAATTGCATAACCAAATCTTGTTCTCACACCCCAGTGTTTCTCACCTGTGGTTATTTGACCTTTATCTCTGGTGTCTAGTCTGTCTGCATTTTTGCACTATCATGGCCTCATATCATCATACTAGGAGTTTATGGAATGTCAGTATTTGCACGCCTGTTGCCTGTGTTTAGCATCTGCATTCCATCTAAGGGAAAATATTTCGGTTCGCTATATTTGAATACCTTTCACCTTGATGCCCCGAGGATTTCCATTCCTCGTGCCATCCGGTAAAGCTATTCAAATAAGGGCAATTGTTGTACCCCAAATTTTACCCCTTAGATGTCATAACATCTTGCATTTGCATTTAGATTCATTCATCTGTACATTATTATCTAATCACCATATCTTGTGTTTGTTGTTTTATGTGAAAAATATGGTTTGCACAAAGTCTCCTAAGCCAAGCTCTCACATGATTCAAGGTCTCCTGAGATACTCTTTGGCTCCATACAATTCTCACAAGTGTTCCCCAGTGGATTGATATGGGCATGAGAAGTCAAGCTTTGATATGTTTCTTTCAAAGAGGGCAATGTTTTGTCTTTGAAACTTTCTAAGTGTGGAAAATTCACTTCTTGTGCAAAATTGGGAAGGTCATGACTTTCAAACCACACATCTAAATTAAGTAACTCAAAGCTCAAATGGAAGCTCTTTCCATGAACTTCAAAGTATATTAGAGGACCTTTCTTCAAATAATGCATGATTCTTAAGTTATGAGACTTGGAAGATAAGTTGCCTTTGGGACTTAGTGAAATTTTAGTCATTTTCACCTTAATGTTCATCCAACTTTGACTCAATTTTCACCTAGTTCCAAGCTTCGAATCAAAAATCTTTGGACATGAGAGTTGTTCCTTGTTCTTCAAGCTTTCCAAGCATGTGTAGAACTCCTCATTTGGATGATCTAATCTCAAGTTATGATGTTCTAAAGTTTGATGTTTCAAATTGGAAAAACTCCATAACTTATAATTTTCTTCAAGTTTCCTTTGACAGTATGATGGACACGAATTCATGGCATTTTCTACCCTAGTTCCAAGACTCATCTTAAGCAGCTTCCCCACATGAAAAATGTGCTATCAAATGCCTACTTTTCAAAGAGCCAAAGAACTCACTAAATGGAGCACGATTCAACAAGAAATGTTGTACCAAAGTGAGTATGTCACAAAGTTATGTCACATTTGTAAATTCTGGTTTTGTGTCCTTTTTACTACAGCCAAGATGTCACGATTTGCCATGTTTTCTCTAGTTCAATTCCAAACCTTCCCTTACATTAAAAAGCACCATTTACGTGCAAATTTTCAAATGGCACCAAGAACTTTTCCATTGGTCTCATTGAGCAAAGAGTGGTCATGTGGTGAATTACCTAGTACAACTTGTGGCCCAAACCTCATTTCATTATGAATTGCAATCTGATGGCAGCCACCTACTAATCCTTTTGCATCAGTTCCCAAAGTTAACTTTGCCCTAACACCTGTTGGAAAAATAACTTCAAGTACAAGTACTTTGTACTTAAACACCAAACACCAGAAGTCAATAATAAAAACCATCGTGCAAACATTATCACCCCATAGTATACTGATTCATGAACCTCTTTTTTCTATGACTTCAGTTGTAAAAATGAGCACCTCCAATCTTCTCACTTGGCTCAAGAATGTAGGGACGGGCCATGCTTATAGTAGCTTGAATTCTATTATCTTTCTTCTCGGACAATACCAAGAACCATTGTGTTTTCACAACCATTAACCTGCTGCTTCCACTATAAAAAGGGATGCATTCTCATCCATTTCTCACCAACAATAACCACAATATCTTAACAACACACACACAAGCTCTAAGCAATCTTTGAGTCTTGGCTTGGCAAGTAAGAAGAAGAAAGAGAATACTTGGCAGCAGATTTCAGGTTTGAGGAGTAGGAATCTCAGTCCTTGGAACTTTTGGAGGCTCATTCTCAAGCCAATGACCACGTGAATGATGTTGTAGAGTTTATGCGTTTGTTTCTTTTGCAATATCAACTCTTGAATACTATGATGTTCATATCTTGGCATTGAGTTTGAATAAATGAGGTTACTATTGAAAAGTTAGGTTTGGAGTTATACTGACATGATAAGGGTATGACATTATCCTTGTTTTTTAGGTTTTTTTGATCATATGTATAAGTTGATACAATGTATGCTTGAGCTTGTATCACTAGGGTGAGGATGAGATTTCACTGCTGATCACTTGTTTTTGTTTATGCCACATTGAGGTTTTGATTAGATTTCCATTGTGGTCTATGCTTTCATGCTCAGGACCTTATGTTTATATGCTCAGATTGTTTGGTAAAATGTGTTGTTATTGTGGTCATGTCACTTTGAAATGATATCATGAGTTTCAGGGTGAATTTATAGTGGTATTCTGATGTATGATGAAATGAGTGAAAGTGTTGAATGTATGGTATTCGACTTCATAGTCATAGCCACCTCCCTGCTTGACCTCATAGTCATAGGATATTAGCTTTGACATCATAGTCATGGCCACCTTCTCTTTGGCCTAATAGCCATTCAACCTCACAATTTAGAATTAAGTTAGAGTTCTTGGACTCTATGTGGGACTCATCACCTTGAGTATCCACCTTATCCCATCATAACTTAGACTTAGAGAGTTTCTTAAACTCTACATGAGCTCGTACTCATTCCCCTTGGAACTTTGGCCATAGTCAATGGTTCCTCACCCTTAGTTAGGTGAACTATGGTTGCTCTGATTCTTTAGTCAGATACGTAGGCACAAGATGCGACGTCTTGGCGAGCAAACTTAGTGTACATACCCTTAGGTCTTTACCTTTACCCTTAGCAGATTCCTTTAGCAAGCAAAACATAACTTAACACAAACATTAACAAGAGGTTCCTGTAGAGTACTACAGATACTTAGGGTGTTAATACCTTCCCTTAGTATAACCAACCCCCGAACCTAGATCTTCTTATTAGGGTTTTCGTTCTTTACCCTTTCCTTTGGATAAATCAAAGCTCGGTGGTGAATTTCAAAGTTTTGTGATGCAAGTTAATTAATAGATTGTTATCCGATTCTCACCGCAACACATTCCAGAGTCTTCGACACTAGACCAGAAGTAGAGTTGTCAGCAACTCTCAAAGCATCTTCTTGACTCTTTAGTTTAGGTTCCTTCGCAGCTAAATCTTGAGCTTCCTTAGCTTGCATTTCATCTTCTCTATCAAGATCTTCCTTAGCCAACCTTTTAGCTAATTCCTTTTCAGCAGCTAGCTTTCCTTCAACTTCCCTCTTAGCTTCCAATTTCTTTTCAGCTTGCTAGATGAAGTATTCTTTTGTTTGAACAGACAGATTTTGGATCTTCTGAAATTCTACTGACATCCATTGATTAAATTGATTCAAGGGAGCACCCAAAGCAGAAGGGTCTTCATTAGAACTCGATTCATCAGAGAGTGTCTTGAATCTCCCAACTACATAGTCTTTGAAAACAGAAATAACTTCATCTAAGATCAGAAGGTTGATTTTTTGGGAGTTGTTGGGTTTCTTCATCAGAATCATCCAGATTGGTGATAGCATTATTTTCAGGATTTGTTTTTGGTGAAGAAGGTTCAGAATTGTCTGGTATGGTTACTGTGTTTATTTGTGGAGAGGTTGATGATGTAGGTGATTGAGGATTTGTTGTTTGAATAAGTTCAGTGGTAGTTTCTTTGGAAATGGTTGAGTGATTAAGGGTGAGGAAATGGTGGGAGTTGGTTGTACAGATATGACAGGGGTTGGTTATATAGATATGGTGGAAGTTGGTTGATTAGATGTGGTTTAAATTATCTGAGGTGGAAGTTGTGTAGATGGTGCAAAGGATGGGATTATTTGAGTTGGTAGTTCAGAAATAGGTATGGGCGAGGTGGTAACGATGGTTGAAAATAGTGGTGGTATTTTTGTTAGAAAGAATAGATGTAGTTACAGAAGAAGATTCAGAAGACTTACTCATCTGTTCTAGATAGGATGCCAGTGAGATGTTCCTTGTGTTGGTTTCACCTAGACCTGTCTTTTGCTTCTTTGCAGTCTTCGTCTGAGGAGTTGTGTTGGTGTGGGGTATCTTCTTCTTCATCATCTCAGGAGGATTATCTAGAAGATCTTAAATCTTGAATCCATACAGATCATAGCTTTCAGCTTCTCAAAACTGTATGTACGCCTCTATAACTTCTAGATTGTCATGCTTGGTGAACAGAGGAAATCCATTTATAATCATGCTTCTGGATTTCAGACTCTTCCAATTTGTTGCTATGCTGGGTTCAACTCTGATTTCATCTATAATCTGCATTCTCTTAAGATTTTTGCTGTTCAGAGGAGTTCCAGTTACGATATCTAATTCTTCTATGACATTCAACTTTGTCAGATGATCAATCATTCCACTCTCAATCAGAATGTCTGAGATTAATCAACCAAGAGGAGTGTAGTTCTTGAGCTTCTTTTAGTCATTTCTTGTTTCTCTTAAAGAGTCTCTGAGGTGTCTGAAAAGAATTGAAGGGAGGCAGATCTTCTCTCCTTTCATAAGATAATACAACATGTATTTCGGATCAGTATTGAGGAAATCAAAAGAACTTGAAGCAGGTCTATGAGAGATATACATCCCAAAATGATTTTGAACCAGACTCGAAACTCCTTAGATAAATCCTGACTTTTGAAAGGTGGTCTTCCATCAGATGATTGTGTGAAGATTGCTGGGTTAATCACATCAGAGAGAAACTTGAATTTGGAGCTCATCTTGTAGATACGCTTTCCTCCAGATTTTTCAATTCCAAGTAATGTGGCTATGGATTTCTCCGTGATGATGAACTTTTTTTCCAAAACATGTGACACGATGAAGTGTTCATCAGCGTCAACGAATCTCTAGAATTCCTTGATGAGATTAGGAAAAATGGGACCGTAAAGACGATCAAAATAGGTTTTCCAACCTTGGGCATTTAGTTCCTTAGACAAGTCTATTTCATTCTCAAACAAGTTATCAAAATCTAATAGCCATTCACATAGTACTTCCAGTTCTGAAGAAGGAGTAGTAAGATAAATATGAGCCGAGTGATCCACAATATGAACTTCGGTTAGTTTCTGAAATGTGGATAGTGATTGATGAAGCGATGTTGATGCAGTTTGAGAAGTTATTGTTGAAACCATTGAAGATGATTATGCAAGTTGTTGTTGTTGAGAGAATTCGATTACACTTTGTTGTTGAGGATCCATTTGAAGAAGATGATGGAGTTTACGGATCACAAAGGGTTTTAGGGTTTCTAAGAAAAAGTGAGAGAAGTGAAAAGTAGCGTAGTGTGTGATAGTGAGAGAGTGAGTATTTATAAAAAAATAGATGATTATGAAAAGGTGGGAGTAATAGGGAGTAATTACTTGAAACCTAGTCTCACGAAATCACAACGCTCAAGGTGACTCTTCAACAGTAAGACATGATTTGGTATTGGACAACTGTCATAAGATAATCATAGCCGTCTGTTTGAGAGAACACGTTTGATGTTCCCAAAGTCAAGAATACCAAGAGGTATCTGACTAGACAAGTTTCTGATCAAGACATCTTCTAATATGTAGAAGCATCATTGATCAGAAAGACAATAAATAAGTCAAAAACAATTGCTTAACGTCAGAATCTTATTTCAGAAATTCTGGTGACTTGACACATCAAAATTTCATCTACTCATTTTGGACACGGTTTTATAAACAAATTTTCCATAATGAATACGAATCTATCCTCAGCAAGGGGTTTTGTGAAAATATCAGCCCACTGGTGGTTTGCATCCACAAATTTTAAGTGAAAAATACCCTTCTGAACATAGTCACGTAAAAAGTGATGTTTTATTTCAATATGTTTAGCCCTAGAATGTAAAATAGTATTCTTGGATAAACAAATAGCAGAAGTATTATCATAGAAGATAGGAATGTTACTCTCGTGTATCTGAAAATCTTCTAGTTGATTCTTCATCCAGAGTATCTGAGTATTGCACAGTGACGCTGAGATATATTCTGCTTCTGCAGTTGAAAGTGTGATGGTTGATTGTCTTTTGCTTGCCCAAGAGACAAGGTTGTTACCCAGAAATTGACAGTTTCCAGAAGTACTTTTCCTTTCTAATCTGTCTCTAGCATAATCTGCATCACAATAACCAGAAAGCTTGTACTATGATGTTTTGTTATACATCAAGCCAAGGTTAGATATTCCTTTTAGATACCTTAGGATTCTCTTAACAGCTCTTAAGTGAGTTTCCCTTGGATCTGATTGAAAACAAGCACAAAGACATACACTGAACAGAATATCTGGACGAGAAGCAATAAGATATTGAAGAGAACCTATCATACCACGATAGAGCTTTTGACAAACCTTTTTACTTACTTGTTCTTTCTCCAGAATGCATGTCGGATGCATAGGAGTCTTAGCAGGTTTACCTTCTAACATATTAAACTTCTTCAGAAGTTCTCTTGCATACTTGCTTTGATGAATGTACGTTCCTTCTAGACGTTGATCAATTTGAATTCCCAGAAAGAATCTGAGTTCTCCCATCAGACTCATTTCAAATTCTGCCTGCATTAATTTAGAAAATTCCTTGCATAAGGAAGTATTAGCAGAACCAAATATAATATCATCAACAAAAATTTGCACAACCAGAATGTCATTTTTAAAGGTTTTGCAAAAGAGTGTTGTATCCACCTTTCCTCTGGTAAAATTATTTTCCAAAAGAAAGTTACTTAGCCTTTCATACCAAGCTCTGGGAGCCTGTTTCAGACCATATAACGATTTTTTAAGTTTGAAAATGAAATCTGGGTTTTTAGAACTTTCAAAACCAGGAGGTTGGTGCACATACACTTCTTCATAAATATACCCGTTTAAGAATGCACTCTTTACATCCATTTGATATAAAGTGATGTCATGATTTACAGTAAACGAAATTAAGAGACGAATAGATTCTAACCTGGAAACTGGTGCAAAGGTTTCTGTACAGTCTATCCCTTCTTGCTGACTATAACCTTGTGCTACCAGTCATGCTTTGTTTCTTATGACCTCACCTTTTTCATTTAACTTGTTTCTGAATACCCACTTTATTCCAATGACATGAACACCTTTTGGTTTCTGAACAAGATCCCAAACATCATTTCTGGTGAATTGATTCAGCTCTTCTTGCATGGCCAGAATCCACTCATTCTCCATAAGAGCTTCGTCAACTGTTGTTGGCTCTATCAGAGACACCAAACCCATTAGAGTTTCTTCATAAGGTTTGAATGATGAACAAGTTCTGACTGGATCAGCTTTGTCTCCCAGAATGAATTCTTCAGAATGAGAAGTCTTTAGTTTATTCATCTTTTGATTATATGCACTATTCATTGTTTCTGGTAAGGTTGTATCTGATTCTGTAGTTTCTGCATCTTTGTCTTCTTCTTTAGAATCTTCCTCCTTGGATTCTGATAAAGTAATCTTCAAATCTGTAAACTTTTCAACTAGCTTTGACTTTTCAGGGACAAGCTTATCATCGAATATGATACAAATTGATTCCTCAACAATTCTTGTTTTTGTGTTATAGATCCTGTAGCCTTTAGAGTGTTCAGAGTATCCTAACAATAAACACTTTTGAGCTTTGGAGTCAAACTTGCCAAGATTTTCTTTAGTGTTCAACATAAAACAAATACAGCCAAAGGGATGAAAATATGAGATGTTGGATTTTCTATTCTTCCACAATTCAAAGGGAGTCTTACCTAAAATAGGTCTAATAAAATTTTTGTTTTGAATATAACATGTTGTATTTACTGCCTTTGCCCAGAAGTGCTTAGCCATGTTAGTTTCTTGGATCATGGTACGAGCCATTTCTTGCAAAGTCCTATTATTCCTTTCCACTACTCCATTCTGTTGTGGAGTTCTGGGACAAGAGAAATCATTGGAAATGCCCTGGGAATAACAAATATTCTCAAAGTATTTGTTCTCAAATTCTCCACCATGATCACTTCTGAATCTGACTATTTTGCAATCCTTCTCTGTTTGCACTTGTGAGAAAAAGTTAGAGAACACAAAATGGGACTCATCATTGTGTTTCAAGAATTTTACCTATGTACAACGACTATACTCATCAATGATAACTAATCCATACTTTTTTCCACTGATTGAAGCAGTTTTCACTGGTCCAAACTGAAATTATGGCACAGATATCATATGTCCTACACAGATGTTGAGATACTGATATCCAACACAATGAACAAGATAACAATAAAAGTAATAGTGCAGAAAGTAAATAACACAGTGATATGTTTACCCAGTTCGGATCAACAATCCTACTCTGGGGGCTACCAAGCCAGGGACGAAACCAATATACGATAGTATCAATTCACAGATCATACAATTACCAAATAATCTGCTCACTTAATCACTACCCTTCCTATGACTTCTACCTAAGACTCACCTAGGTATGAGGCCCTCCTCAAATCCCTCTACAACTACAACCCATGATTGGTATCTTTTCACACAAGTAACAAACCGAAAGTCACACTTTCAAAACACACAATTCTCAATACTTCAAAGCTTATGAGAATTGACACACAAGAAACTCAATGCTTAAAAGCTTATGAGTAACTGACAGAACTTACAACACAAAAACCAGTCCTTATACTATTATCAGAATGATACCAGTTAGGCTCACAAAATACACTCAAAAACCCTAACAAAAACACATGTAAGTTCCACACCAAAACTAGGTTTACATCAGTCAATATATAGCATTTAATCTGGACTGAATTGGGCTTCAAAAATGCAGCAAATAGACTGCTCACAAATCTGTAAAATAAACTCCAACAAAATAGGTCTTCAATCCAAAGTTTCCTAATATGTCTCCATAATTAGAAACAGCTGAAAATGCGAAAGACCAACAAATAAACGCACTCCAAAAATGCTTTGGATGTCACATAGGATAACCAAATATTCACAGATTATTTAGTAACAATTTACAACAATAGAATCTGCTTTAAAACTGAATCCAGACGCGATGTCCTATGAGCAGGTATGGGACACATTCATTCGACGTGTTGAATGCAGCCACCTAGAACATCATGTTTCAACATCTTGCTGCTATAATAGTTTTAGCAAAATAAATGCCAATCACAGAATCAAAGAAATAACAATCTCCCCCTTTGGCTTATTTTGGCTAAAACTACACACACCAAAAAAAACTTTCAAAGAAGCACAAAAACATCCATATCAGACAGCAGCAAAAAAAACAACACACAGAGTAAAAAATCCAGCATAGCAGCATTCCCCTTTAACTGCACATAACACAGCATAGCAAAACTCCCCCTCAACTGCAGCAACATTCCACAATTTCTCCCTCAACAACTACAGCAGCACAAACACACCACACACAAACATACTACTCCCCCTTTTTAGCCAGAAATATGACAAAGGCAAGTAGAACAGTTATTAATATTTGAGAAATGGTCAAATTATAAACCAGAATAAATAGCATCAGAAAGTAGATGCACACCACATCACATGACCAAGCGTCATGCTCAACCTTCAGCATTTTCCCCCCATTCACACACTGCACTACCAGAACCTCCTTTAGTCTTTTCAATCTGGCAGCCAGAAGGAACATTGGTTGCTATAGTTCTTCATGAATACAAACCCCAAGTCTGCTCCTTAGGTTTTCAAACTAAACTGCATCCAGAGCCTTGATAAATATGTCAGTAAGCTGATTTTCTATGCTCACATGCTCAAGAGTTATGACTTTGTCCTCCACAAGTTCTCTGACGAAGTGATGCCTGATATCAATGTGCTTAGTCCTGCTATGTTGAATGGGATTTTTGGAAATATTAATAGCGCTCAGGTTGTCACAAAATAGTGTCATGACATCTTGTGTGACATTATACTCAGATAACATCTGCTTCATCCATACCAGTTGAGCACAACTACTACCAGCTGCTATGTACTCAGCTTCAGCAGTAGAAAGAGATACAGAATTTTCCTTCTTACTAAACCATGAAATAAGATTATTTCCCAAAAAGAAACATCCTCCAGAGGTGCTCTTCCTGTCATCAGCACTTCCAGCCCAATCAGCATCACAGTAACCTACTAAGCTGGGACTTGAGTCTTGGGAGAACAACAACCCATAATCACGTGTACCACTCACATACTTAAGAATTCTCTTAACTTGATTGATGTGACTGACCTTGGGTTCTGCTTGATATCTTGCACACACACCAACAGCAAATGTTATGTCTGGCCTACTTGTTGTAAGATACAGCAGATTGCCAATCATACTTCTGTACAGACTCTGTTCAACATTCACTCCCTTTTCATCTTTGGATAACTTCAAGTGAGTAGGAGCAGGAGTTCTCTTATGCTTGGCATTATCCAGTCCAAACTTCTTCACAATGTTCCTCGCATATTTGCTCTGACAGATAAAAATGGAATCTTCCATCTGCTTGACTTGTAATCCAAGGAAGTAGGTCAATTCACCTACCAAGCTCATCTCAAATTCAGATTGCATTTGGTTGACAAAATTTTGGACCATTTCATCTGACATCCCACCAAACACAATATCATCTACATAAATCTGAGCAATCATTAGTTTCCCATCCTTCTCCTTGACAAAAAGCGTTTTATCAATGCCACCCTTCCTGTATCCATGGTTGACTAAGAACTCAGTCAATCTTTCATACCAAGCTAGTGGAGCTTGTTTAAGCCCATACAAAGCCTTCTTCAGCTTGAAAACATGATCAGGAAAATTTGGATCCACAAACCCTTTAGGCTGCTCAACATAGACTTCTTCATTAAGGTAGCCATTCAGAAAGGCACTCTTGACATCTATTTGAAACAATCTGAATTTCAACAAACATGCCACTCCTAGCAGCAATCTGATGGATTCCAATCATGCCACAGGAGCAAATGTTTCATCGAAGTCTACTCCTTCAATCTATGTGTATCCTTGAGAAACTAATCTGGCTTTGTTCCTGGTAACAACTCCTTGTTCATCAGACTTATTCTTATAAACCCATTTTGTTCCAATCACATTTTTTCCTGCTGGTCGTGGCACCAGTTCCCAGACTTCATTCCTCTTGAATTGACAAAGTTCATCTTGCATAGCACTTATCCAGAACTCATCTATCAATGCTTCTTTGACATTCTTTGGTTCAATCTTTGAAACAAAGCATGCATTTGACACAGTCTCCCTTGTTCTGGTTCTTACACCTTCATTCAGATCTCCAATAATCAGTTCCTTAGGGTGATCCTTCTGAATCCTTATAGAGGGTCCCCTGTTAGCATCCTCTACCTCTTCATTCTCAGGTCTAGTGTTGGCTTCTTGAGCACTATCTTCTACAGACTCAATGTCTTGGGAGGTTTCATTGTTCATGGGCAGACATGCTCCAACATCATCTGGGACATCTTCGTCTTTGCCAGAGTCATCAACCACCACATTTATGGATTCCACCATCACCTTAGTTCTGGAATTAAATACCCTATATGCTTTACTGTTTGTAGAGTATCCCAAAAATATTCCTTCCTCACTCTTAGGATCCATCTTTCGCCTCTGCTCACGATCCGCCAAGATATAGCACTTACTCCCAAACACATGGAAATGCTTCACATTTGGCTTTCTACCTTTCCATAGCTCATAAAGAGTGATAGAAGTACCTGATCTGATAGTCACCCTATTGTGTATATAGCAAGCAGTATTCATGGCTTCAGCCCAAAAATGATATGGAAGTTTTTTGGCATGAATCATGACTCTTGCACACTCTTGTATAGTCCTGTTCTTGCATTCCACCACACCATTCTGCTGAGGAGTGATCGGTGATGAGAATTCATGAGTGATTCCCTCAGATAAGCAGAACTCTTCAAACCTGCTATATTCAAATTCTTTCCCATGGTCACTTCTGATTCGAACAACACCACAATCCTTTTCCCGTTGAATCCTTTGACACAACTCTTTGAAGGCTGCAAACACTTCAGACTTTTCTCTGATAAAACTTATTCGAGTGAATCTAGAGTAGTCATCTACGACAACATAGGCATACTTCTTCCCACCAAGACTTTCAACCTACATAGGTCCCATTAAGTCCATGTGAAGAAGTTCCAGAACTCTAGAAGTTGTGGTAAGATGTTGAAGCCTCTTGTGTGACACCCTTGTTTGCTTCCCAACTTGACATTCACCACATATTTTATCCTCATCAATCTTCAGCTTGGGAATACCTCTAACAGCTTCACTTGACATAACTTTCTTCATCCCTTTCAGGTGTAAGTGACCCAATTTCTGATGCCACAGTTTGGTTTCATCTTCCTTTGACATCAAACAAGTGGACAGACTTTCAGGTTCTTGAGGATTCCACAGATAGCAGTTATCCTTAGACCTGGTTCCCTTCATAACAACTTCATCTTTCTCATTGGTTACTAGACATTCAGATTTGGTGAAATTTACTTTGAGACCTACATCACACAGTTGGCTTATACTGATTAAATTTGTGGTCATCCCTTTGACAAATAGAACGCGATCCAGATTTGGTTGTCCTGTGTAGTCTAGCTTTCCAACACCTTTTATTTCACCCTTTGATCCATCCCCAAAGGTGACATAATTGGTGGAGTGAGGCTTGATATCTGACAAGAATTTCTTCACACCAGTCATGTGTCTTGAACAACCACTATCAAAGTACCAATCTTCTCTTGTCCCTCTTTTAGGGATTTCTAGGTTTGTCATGCTACTTCTTGTTCCATAGACTTTGGAGGCTTGGATCAGTGTTTGTTCCCTTTAGATTTGATCCTCAGATGTGTCCAAAGTGATGACAAGGCTTGGAATTATCTGATTTTTCCAAATCGAGCAAAAGTACAAAATTCTGCCTAGCCTTGGCAGTTTTCAGCAAGGCATATTGCCATTGTCATAACTCATGACTCAAGTTGAGTTTGGTGATGTTCTTGGCCATTTTGGAAAGCCCTCATATGATACAACAACTGTTTGATCATAATTGATTTTGATACTTTTTGGATCCAAGTGAAAAATGCCCCTACATTTGGAAAAAAGTAAGGCAGATTCTAACTTAGTGAAAATTTCACTAAGTGTTCGAAAAAAGTGACATTTTCACTTTTTGTGATTTTGATCATTCCATAACTCAAAATCCATGATGAATTGGAATGAGGTGTAGTTGAAGCTTTTGTATAGTGCCATGAGAGCTATAAATCTTGCTTTGAATGGGGAAAAATGGCCTTGTCGTTTAGGAGTTATGATCCTCCAAAGTTGGTACCCTAGCCACTTTGTTCCATAACTTAGAGAAATTTCTAAGTTTTTATGGCTACCCCTTTTACAAGTTATCCCACTTTTCTTGATTTTTCTTGATGAATGATGATCCCAATCACACATTAACATCATTTTAGGGTTAAAAAACCATAATTGTGAAAAATCTCAAAAAGTCAAAGTTTGACTTTTGTGCACAATTGACTTTTTGTCAGATGAATTCCAAACTGAGCGATCCTCTATGAAATCAAGTCCTTGACCTAAATCAAACTTGATGGATTGATTTCATAGGTGTTATAGGGTGTGTTGAATCATGTCTCAGGGTTTGGGAGCATGTCCTGGTCAAAAGTCAAAGCTAGAGTTGACTTTTCCCACGAAACCCGAACTGTGGTTCAGATGAAATTGAAACTTGTTGCTCAAGCTTCTTGGATTAATCCATTGTTTCAAATGGATCAATGTGGTGTATTAGAGACCCTAAAATCCTCTCTTGAGGTCTTGGCTCATGTTTTGTCCCAAAAGTCAACTTAGGGGTGAATTAGGTCAAAAAACCCTAATTCCTGATTTTTGATGAAGGCATCCCCTTAGGTCAAAATTGACTTGATTATTAGGTCCATGAGGTACCATGGAGTATATTGTGTTATGTTTTGAAGCAGTGGCTCATGCCTAGAGGAAAAATTCCATCTGGAGGCCCTGGTCGACCAAACCCTAATTTGGTGACACTAGCGATCTTGAGGCTTAATCCACTTGGAAGGCTGTAGCTTTGTGCTTAATCCTTGATGTGGGAGTCCTTTTGATCCATTTTGGATGTTTGAGAGGTTAGACAAGTTGAAGATTATGTCATTTCTTGATTGATCCTTTGTTTAAATGCTCAAAGAGGGCTTGAAACCCTAATCTTTGATAGTAGTGAATGCTCACCCATCTTTGGGGAGACTGATGAGGTATGATGGTTCACCCATATTGTGATGATGATTTGCCCAACGATGGGAAATCTTTGTGGTCAAAATTTTGGATATGACAGATGCCCCTATTTAATCTTCTTGGACCCGAAGGTGTGAATGGCGAAGGTATTCGGCCATTCGGGGTGCAAGAGGATTAAATATCAGAATACCTAAAATTTTGATGGTGGCTAAGAAAGGTCGTTTATGCATCCTTCTTCTTTTTCTAAGCGATGATGCTTAGAAAAGGTAAAACTTCCCCTCGATCCTGGTTTCCTACCAAGGAACTGGTCTAAGTTTCTGATACAAACTTCCCCTCGATCCTGGTTTCCTACCAAGGAACTGGTCTAAGTTTCTTTTGTCAATAAACTTTATTGACAAGGGACGCTATTTGTAGCGGTTTTCCTCAAACTTCTCGCAAAATTTTCCTGGGGAGATGCCATTTGATGGAAAAAGTTTTGATTGTAGAGAGGCACAAACTTCTCTGTTTGGAGACTCCATTTGTCGACTCTACTGGGGAAAACGAGTCTCTTGAGAGTCTGCCTTCGCTTGGGGATATTACATCAGACTTTTCTTCGAGATCTTCTTGAAGAAATTCCATATAATGTATTCCAATTTTGAGGTGCTGATGACTTTGTTGACATTGACATTCTAGAGAGAAGGACAAATGTGTTGCTGAAAGTCTTTAGTTGAGAGGCTTTCTCTAGGGATTTTCCTTAATCCGGGAAAGCGAAGATATCATCTTCAATGGCGAAGAGTAACATTCGTCGAGCGTTTTCTTGTTTTTTAGAGGTTCAAGTTATCAAAGTGGTCGGGGACCGTCTCTAGTCCAGAGATCAATCGGAGAGTGATTTCTTAGATGATTCACTTCCCGACGAGGAAAGAACTGGCAACTCGATTGAGAAGACTTTTATCACTAGGGGATAAGACCGACTAGAGCAATAGTGATGCAATATGAATGCGAATGTAAATCAATAATGCATGATGTCTGTATGTTTATGCTGACACAACTGACACGACATACAGACTAGTAGATGAACATGACTAGATACTCTGCCACAGTGGGAAATCAAAAGTATCGTTGGTTCAAGATAGCAATTCTGCCTTGCTTAGGAGAGATAGTCCCTGCGGGGAGCTATGTTGATCGGGCTTAGGAGATGAAAACTCGGTCGGGGATGTCGAATGAAACACGGTCTTCGACACAGTTGATCCTTCATTCAGGTACACTGGTTTAGAAGGAATACCTTGATTCTGCACTTTGAGGTTCGATTACTTCTGGCAAAGCGATCGATGTTCTTTCGATGTTCAACAGTTAAAAGAAATTGCCATCCTAATTTTAAAAGTAGAAAACGTTTTACAAGTAAATTCATTTTTTTTTCGTTTCAAGAATCGTTAATCATGTTTAAACGACGTTCATTAAAGCTAAAACAAATAAGAATTATAAACAAAAGCACAAGGGCTCAAATTTTATTGATAGGATGGAAGTCAGCCAAGCGCGTGATTCCATAGAGTATTTACAAAATTAGAAAATGGTAATTTACAGGGAAAAGGGCTACGTTGAAACATAACGACCCCTATCCTTCTACCGACTTTGAATTCCGGGCATCCAGAGCTTCCGTCGAAGATGACCTTGACCGGAGTTTTCCCGACGGATGATGTAACTGCTGCCGAGGGACTTTCCCCTTTGTCGAACGTATTTACTTGCCATTATCCCTAATTTCTGCCTGGATTGTACTTGGATGTTTCCAATCCACCGGGATGATTTTTGATCATGTCTCTAACTTTTGCGTGGACCGCCCTTTTGGGTTATCATTCCACCAAGACGTTTTTATTTTATTTATTTAGGCGAAGTATTTCTTGACTACATCAACATTCGTGGGGTAGGAAAATTCCTCTTCGTCCATGGTTGCGAGTCTCAAGGCGCCGCCTGTGAAAGCTTTCTTGACCACGTAGGGGCCGTCGTAATTCGGAGTCCATTTACCCCGAGAATCAGTGAGAAATGATTGTATCTTCTTGAGCACAAGGTCTCCTTTTCTGAAGATGCGAGGTCGAACCTTTTTGTCGAACGCCTTCTTCATTATTTCCTGATACAACTGACCATGGCATAGTGTTGTTATTCGTTTTTCTTCGATCAAATTTAGTTCATCGTGCCGACTTTGACACCATTCAGCTTCTGTTAGCTTAGCTTCCATCAATACTGGATTGATGGGATCTCTACTTTGATGAAGAGCACTGCTTCCATGCCATATACTAGAGAGAAAGGGTTTGCCCCTGTTGAAGTACGGACAGATGTGCGATAACCGTGAAGAGCAAAGGGTAGCATCTCGTGCCAATCTTTATAGGTTACAACCATCTTTTGAACAATCTTCTTGATGTTCTTGTTAGCCGCTTCTACCGTGCCGTTCATCTTGGGTCGGTAGGGAGATGAGTTATGGTGTTCAATCTTGAACTCAGCACACAACTCCTTCATCATCTTATTGTTCAAGTTAGATCCATTATCGGTAATGATATGGCTCGGAACACCATAACGACAGATGATATTGTTTTTGATAAATCGGACCACCACTTGTCGGGTTACATTGGCGTTTGATGCTGCTTCGACCAACTTGGTGAAGTAATCAATGGCTACCAGGATGAACCGATGTCCATTTAAAGCTTTGGGCTCAATCACGCCAATCATGTCGATTCCCCATATGGAAAAAGGCCATGGGGAAGAGAGAACTTTGAGATGTGTTAGCGGTACATGTATTTTGTCTGAGTATATCTGACACTTGTGACATCTCCTCATGTACTTGTAGCAGTAAGATTCCATGGTCAACCAGTAGTACCCTTCTCTCAGAATTATTGTCGCCATTGTGTGTCTGTTGGCATGAGTGCCAAAGGATCCTTCATGAATTTCCTTCATCAGCATGTCTGCTTCTGGTCTGTCCACGCATCGAAGCAAGACCATGTCAAAGTTTCTCTTATAGAGAGTATCACCGCTCAGAAAGAAGCTGCCTGCCAGCCTTCTGAGGGTATTTCTGTCTTTTCTTAGTGCCCTAGGTGGGCACTCTTGTTTCTGAAGGAAGCATTTGATATCGTGATACCAAGGTTTAGCGTCTATGACTGCTTTAATCGTGAAGATGTAAGCGGGCCGTTCAAGGCGCATTATGTGAATTTTAGGTAAGTCGTTCCATTGACCTACGCTAATCATGGAAGAGAGAGTGGCTAATGCATCAGCCATGTGATTCTCATCACGAGGGATATGATGAAACTCGACTCTGTTGAAGAAGGGTAACAACCTTCTTGCGCAATCTTTGTAAGGAATCAATCTTGATTGGTATGTGTTCCAATCTCCCTTGATCTGATTGACGACCAAAGCTGAGTCGCCATATACATCCAAGTTCTTGATTCTCAAATCAATCGCTTCCTCGAGACCCATGATACAAGCTTCGTATTCGACCTCGTTGTTTGTACATTTGAACGTAAGTCTAGCGGTGAAAGGAATGTGGGTACCCTGAGGTTTTATAATAATTGCCCCAATTTCGTTTGCGTAATGATTGACGACTCCGTCAAAGATAAGTCCCCATTGGGAATCTGGTTCTGGCCCTTCACTGGGTAGCAATTCATCGCAGTTTTTCATTTTTAGATACATGACATCTTCATCTGGAATGTCAAATCCGACTGATTCCTGATTGTCAATCGGTTGATGAGTCAAATGATCGGCTAAAATACTCCCCTTAACGACTTTTTGAGCATGGTACTCTATGTCATATTCTGATAACAACATTTGCCAATGGGCAATCCTTCCCGTGAGAGCAGGCTTTTCGAAGACGTACTTGATTGGATCCATTTCTGAGATTAACCAAGTAGTGTGATGAATCATGTACTAGCTAAGACGTTTGGCTGCCCAAGCTAGAGCGCAACAAGTTTTCTCGAGCATAGTGTACCGAGTCTTGCAGTCGGTGAATTTCTTGCTTAAATAGTAGGTTTCATCTTGTTGACCAAGCACACAGCCCATGCAGTCTTCCAAGACTGTGAGGTAGATGATCAGTGGTCTTCCTTCCACTAGAGGTGATAGAATCGGGGGGTTCAACAGGTATTCCTTAATATTGTCGAAGGCGGTTTGGCAGTCTTCTGTCCAAACGCAATCCTGATTCTTTTTGAGTAATTTGAAAATTGGCGCACATGTCGCGGTAACGAGGAATATGAATTTGGAGATGTAGTTTAAACATCCCAGGAATCCCCTGACTTGTTTTTAAGTCTTTGGAGAAGGCATTTCTTGAATGGCCTTGACCTTGTCAGGATCAACCTCAATTCCTTTCTGGCTGACGATGAACTCAAAGAGTTTCCCCGAACGGACACCGAAAGTGCACTTGTTGGGATTCAAGCGGAGTTTGTATTTTCTCAATCGCTCGAATAGTTTTGACTGATGGGTCACATGCTCCTCCTCTGCTTTAGATTTGGCAATCATATCATCGACATATACCTCGATTTTCTTATGTATCATGTCATGAAACAGAGTAGTCATGGCCCTTTGATAGGTTGCACCGGCGTTCTTCAAACCGAATGGCATTATCTTGTAACAAAAGGTACCCCATGGGGTAATGAACGAAGTTTTCTCCATGTCTTTCGGGGCCATTTTTATCTGATTATAGCCCGAGAATCCATCCATACAGGAGAAAACTTTGAACTTTGTTGTACTGTCTACCAGCATGTCAATGTGTGGTAAAGGAAAGTCGTCCTTCGGACTAGCCTTATTTAGATCTCTGTAATCGAAACACATTTTGACTTTTCCGTCCTTTTTTGGAATGGGTATGATATTGGCTAGCCATTGAGGATATTCACACGTGGCGAGGAAGCCCGCGTTAATCTGTTTCGGTACCTCCTCTTTGATTTTGACAGCCATGTCTAGATGAGTCTGTCTCAACCTTTGTTTTACCGGCGGACATTCTGATCTCAACGGTAGATGGTGTTCCACGATGCTGGTATCCAACCCTGGCATATCCTGATAGGACGAAGCGAATACATCGGGGAACTCCTTGAGAAGTTTTATCACACTCTCTTTGGTAGTTGGACTGAGCAGTGCCCCAATCCTGATTTCTTTTCTCTCTTTTTTTGAACCCACGTTGATCGTTTCCAACGGCTCTTTGTGAGGTTCAATGGACATTTCCCCTTGTCGGAGTAATTGGGAGATCTCTGCTGGAATTTCGTCGTCAACTTCTTCTTCAGCTCCAAATACTGGGAATTCAAAGTCAGGATAAGGCATTGGATCGTATGTTTCAATGGGATTTAAAACAAGCAATCTGCATGACGTGATGCTTTGTGTTTAGAAGAGATAGAGAGAATGAAAAAGTGTGTGCAGTGTATTTTTTTTTAAAAACTGCTTGTTTATTTTGAATTGTTTTTTAGGATTACCATTTTCTGAGAAAAGCAAAAAGAGAAAACATCAATTAATGCGGAAATTATAGAACAACATTATTTTATTTATGAACAAGTCGATTCTTGAAACTACAGCCCTATGAAACAAAACTCTGTAGATTTGGGTGAAGCGAAGAGGGAAATTTACAGGAAACGAGCCCTATCAAAACATCCATTTCACCTGGGCAGGGTGAAAGGTTAAAGACGACAATTACTTTGACTTATGGACGATCTTCGGAACATCGACAGCAACCCATTGGCGGCGAACTCCTCGTTGAATCATAAAGTCTGGTACTTTCCTTGATTTGTCTTAAGAAATAACGCTGATTTCTGGTGGAGCAGGATCATTGGAATCTGTCTCCCGTAGGAGGATTCCTCAGCTGTATTTTGCATAGTATTTGTGCTCTCAGGTATATCTCCCATCCAATTGGCTGGATATCTTCGAACCCGATACAAGAGCTTTCGGGAGAGGTGTACTTGACCATAAAGTCAAATTTCCCACTTGGTTGTCCTAAGGTATCCCACACTTCTTTGGAACTGGAGGAGTCATCCCTTTCGATGACGTTGACCTCGGGAAAAGCATAGTTGATGAATTCTAGTCCGACGAACTTTGCGAATTCATCGTCGTGCTGGATATTTTTTGAATGACCTGAGTAATAATCCCATGACATGGTGGGGACGCAGGTACTCTGTTCAATGATGCTCAGTCGATTTTCATTGTTCGGTTGATTTTCTTGCCCTGAATTTCCTGGGTACGGCTTCCAGATAGGCAGGCCATCCACTAGGCCATAATAGTCGGGTCAAAGTTGTCCTTCATCAGAGTGTCTTCGTCTAATGAGTTTGGCGGAGCACGGTATCCTTACGGGCCACAATCTCCATATACCATTTCGACGTCTGACCTCGGTATAAATCTCGGGCTCTGTGCAGGAAAACAATATGGAGTCTACGTTTCGCCCTGAGACATATAACCGTCCTCGTTGAGATAGGACTTCCATTCTACATCTGTAACGGAGGAGTCACCCTCGTTGATGGTATGTACTTCTTGAGACACTGAGTGAAGGAAACCTCCACCATGGAAGAAGTTCTGAATAGGATGAAGACTTTCATCGTTAGTAGCAGTCTGTGTACAGGTTGAGGAAAATCCAAGACCCTTCTTTGTTTTGTTGTCAATAGGAATGACAAACTGTCCCCATCCTGTTGTGTTGGTACTCTCGACTGCTTTGATAGCATCTTTGTACGAGGAAATCGAAGTTCCCTCTTCGGATTGATCCTCATGTCTCACTGTAAGCGCTTGGAACTGAGTTCCAACAACCTCCTCGGGTTCTACACAAGTAGACAATGACAAGTTTCTTATGAGTAAAGCCTGTTCTCCATAGACTATGACGAGTTGGTCGTTCTGGATGAACTTTAGCTTTTGGTGGAGGGTCGAAGTGACCGCCCTAGCCTGATGTATCCAAGGTCTTCCTAGTAAACAATTGTATGTTTCCCGAATGTCCATGACCTGGAAAGTGACTTGGAAAGTATGAGGACCAATAGTTATGGGAAGGTCGACTTCGCCGATAACCGTTTTTCTGGATCCGTCAAATGCTTTGACGACGACCTCGTTGGTTCTCATCAGAGGTCCTTTGAATGATAATTGCATCAAAGTGGACTTTGGCATGACATTCAGAGCTGACCCTGTGTCTACTAGTACGCTGGCTAAAGCATCGTCCTGGCACTTGACTGTAATGTTGAGCGCCATGTTATGAAGGCGACCTTCTTCAGGTAATTCCTCATCACTAAATCCCAAGTAATTGCAGGAAGTGATGTTAGAGATAATGCTATCAAACTGTCTGATTGTTACATCCTGTTCTACAAAAGCTTGCTCCAAGACTTTCTGCAGAGCCTCCCAGTGAACTAAGTAATAGTGATAATACCGAGATCTTTGAAGGAGTTTGTAAAAGCTGATCAACAATGTTATATTCACTCCTTCGGATGAGCTTTAGCATCTCATCATTGTTTTTTGAAAGGTCGGGATTACTGGATTGACCGAATGGTGGATCAGTAGCTTCCGTCTGAGGTTCCTTTTCTTTGTTAGGTTCCCCAACCCCTCGGTTGAAGATTTTACCACTCTGTGTTACTCGACTGATGTCTGCAATATTCACAATGGAGGGTAACAGAATTTCCTTTCCATTCTCAACTGTTGTTGCACTGTATTTGTAAGGGATAGCCTTAATTGATTCATACGGTAGTGGTCCCGATAGATAGATAACTACATGAGCCTTCTGATTCTTCTGACCATCGTAAGTAATTTCGATCAGTTCTCGGTTGGGAACTCTCGATTCGTCCAGTAGAGGGATAATGGTACAAACATCCCTAGTCCTCTGATGATCAGAGATTACGACAACGTCCTCGATTTGATCAGCAAAGTAGTTGACTGATTCAGAACTCGACCATGGTTGAATCTCTTTGCGGTCCAACTGACTTTGAAGGGCTGCTCGCACGAGGTAGCATCCTTGATTATCCACTAAGCAAACTCCACGCCGCTCAAAGTTGTGTAGTGGCACCTGGCCACGTCCGCTTTGAATACAGTGTAACCTTACTAGACCTGTTTCCATCGACCGAACATCCTGACTTTGATATCTAGTAGGATTCCCGTTAGTGATACTAATCTGCTGGGTGTCTTCATCCATATAGATTGGAAGCCACCAGTGGTTCAACAAGTGCTGAAGTGTTTCCAGGACAAGGGCACAACCCTGATCGTTTTTGCAACCCGCTTTACAGTTCTAATAATCATGTGATACCAGGAACCCGAGCCGGACCTGTTTAGCATGTAACTCCACCAGGCTGGTATTCATCAAGCGAATATCGAAGATTTGAACCATGTTGATTTGATAATGATGCCTATCATGGTAGTCTTGGATCCGTCCAAGATCCATCTGACGCTGGAGGGCCTCTTGTACAAAAGAGCATCCTTGTTTGTTTACTGAGCAAGTCAAGCAGGAACTATAATCGTGACGCGGCAGATTATTATACTGGCTTTGGCTTGAGTGCATTGCCACCAAGTTGACATTCATCGCATGGATATCGTGGTTTTGAATGATATTGGAATTCGTATAAACCATGTTAACTCCACGAACTCGGTGCTTTTGGATCCATCCGAGATCCATCTGTTCCTGTAGAGCTGATTGCACCACAGAACATATTTGAATGCTTTTAGAGCAGATATCACACTGGTGATAATTATGAGGTGGCACATGGCTATATCCACTATGTCTACAATGCATCTTGACCAAGTTGGCCCTTAACAAGAGCACATCATGAATTTGATAGATGTTGTTAGACTCTCCCTCTATCAAATTGACTGCAGCTTTTTCATGTTGAGGCAGCGGGTTCGTGAGAACATTCGAATTTGTATCTTTGAAAGATAAGACCCCGCTCCTAACAAGCTTTTGTACGTCGGATTTGAAACTAAGACAACTTTCTATGTTATGCCCTGGTCCTCCTTGATGGTAGGGGCAAGTTTGATCCACCTTAAACCAAAAAGGCGGATTTTCTGGTACTGTAAGAGGAGACTTAGTCTGGACATGCCCCTTGGCCAGTAGTAACGGAAATAGTTCTGCGTACGATACGGGTATAGGATCAAATCCTGGTGGCCGCGTTGCACGGTTGTTGTTGTATTGAGGACGACCTTGCTGAAGAGGCTGTTGTGTCCTTTGCTGAAATTGCTGCGAATGTGGTAGGCTTTGAGCAACCTGAGGTTGATACATAGAAACAGGTGCAGGGTTGATAGCAGGAGTTACAGCTGCTACTGGTTGGTACCGTCGCCTTTGCTTTCCAAGAGAGATATTCCCAATATCTTGCTCCTTTTTCTTAGGGAGAGCACTACCGTATTTTTTAGTACCGCTTGTCGACCCAGTGTCTTTGACTAGACGTCCTTCTCGAACAGTTTCCTCAAGCTGTACTCCCATACCGACCATTTCGGTGAAGTCGCTGGGTGCACTAGCAACCATTCTGTCATAGTAGAATGAGCTCAAGGTCTTTAAGAAAATCTTTGTCATCTCTTTTTCTCAAGAGGTGGACAAATTTGAACGGCAATTTCACGCCATCTCTGAGTGTATTCCTTAAAGGTTTCCTTGTCCTTTTGCGACATTGATCTGAGTTGATCTCTGTCTGGTGCCATGTCCAAATTGTATTTATATTGTTGGACAAAAGTAGTGCCAAGATCTCTGAAAGTGCTAATCGTAGTGCGGTTTAAACCCATGTGCCATTTTAATGCGGCAACGGTTAAACTATCCTGAAAGTAGTGAATCAGTAAATCCTGGTTCTCTGTCTGAGCTGACATTCGCCGAGCGTACATCACCAAATGGCTTTAAGGGCAAGAGTTACCCTTGTACTTTTCAAAATCGGGTACTTGGAACTTGTGCGGGACTTTCACATTGGGGACCAAGCAAAGGTCTGCGGCGTCCTTTCCAAATAAATCCTGACCGCGAATAGCCTGCAGTTCTTTCTGCATTTCCAGGAACTGCTCCTGGAATTCGTCTATTCTATCGAACATACTAACCTTTCTACCAGAAGGTATCTGCGGAATCTGTCCTTCCAGGACAGTGTGCACCACCGGGGGTGGTACCGTTACTACGGCAGTGAATCTTGGCGCTTCCCGAAGTTTGTAACCTTCAGGAGTCCTCATTATACCTTTGGCATCCTTGCTTTCCCGAAGTTTGTAACCTTCAGGCCCAGCAGCTTCTGCTATGATTCCCTAATCTTCAGTGATCGGCAGAACATATCCTTCCGGGATATAGTTAACAGGCATGCCCCAGGGACGATCCTTCGGCATTTGATACCTAGGATCATACTTCTCCACTATGGGCGTTGAGGTGTTCTCTGAGATCACAGTTCTTTGTAGCTGAGCTTCTTCCATGGCTTGCATGTCGTTACGAAGCTTTCTCATATCCTCTCTTAGAGCGTCGATCTCTTCTTTCAACTGTCTGTTCTCTTCCTCGAGATCATCCATCTTTTTCTGACGATTGGCCCGAGTATTGTACGAATGAGACAGTTTGACTCTAGAACCGAGACACAAACGTGAGATTCGTAGGTAAGAAGAATATGTGACGTGAGAATGATGAATGCAATGATTATATTAAATGTTTTTTTGGTTTAATCAAAATAAACTTCGACAATTCGATTGCAAATATCAAACAATGGGGAAATCCCCATTTTATTGAATTCAAAGGATTGTGGAAATGGAAATACAGTAATTTACAAGGTGCGGAAACAAAAACCTAAGCTAATGGGTCCCGAGTCCTCTTTGAGGAGAACTTGGGTGCTGATTCTGGTACTTTCCTTTTCTTGGACCGGGGCTCTTGGGCCGCTGTCGGGTTGTCATTCCTTTGCCAAGTGAAAGGAGCGAGCAAATTCCTTTGGTCATCCTAATTTTCTACAACATGTTGCTCCAAAATCTCAATCAGAGCATCCTTATCTTTCAATAGCTGTTGTATTTTGGTACACTTTACATTGAGAATGCGGTACATGTTCTTCCAAGACCTCCTTTCCTGTTGAACTTTGTTGAGGGTAACTTGAAGTTTTTCCGTGTCGCTCCCGAGGATTCGCATTCAACGGTACAAATGAGAGAGTGGCGCAGAAAACAGAGTCGCCAGCAATGAGTATTTATCCCAAGAGAGGGAAAGGAAACACTGCATAAACCTGAAGAGACAGGGGGAAAAACATGGTCTCACAACCAAGAGAAACGGGTAAGGAAGTCGGTTACGCGAAGGGAAGGTGTTAGCACCCCACGCGTCCATCGTACTCGATGGGATCCACGCTTGCTGTCTACATCAAAGGGTGTCATCGTCTGGAGCTCCACTGCAACTGGAAAGAAAGGAACGGGAACAGAAGAGAGAGGAGAAACGGGGAAGAAAAGAAAAGAAATAACTCGATTAGGACATTATCGTTGTCCTAGGCCTACGTATTCCCTCGTGCAATGGGAAAGTCAGAGTCAACGTAGTTCGGACACGAACTAGGGGGAAGGTTGCTCGCCAAGACAATCGTTGTCTTGTGCCTACATATCCTCAATCGGATGAGAGAGGGGAATCAGAGCTAATGTAGTTCGTGGGTACGGCCACTGATGAGTAAGTGTTTTTTATGAGAGACGTTAGATTCGCGTCTGGCAGTTAGGGTCGATGTCTGTTTGCGACTCAGTCGGAAGGTAACGTGCTCTTTTCTGAAAATGGTCTGGAACCAAACAATCCCGAAGGATAAAAAGATTTGAATTTGTTTTTGTGTTTTTTAGACAGAAGTGTTTTCTTATGTTAGTTCATAACTTGCATTGCACCAAAGTCTATGACATAGGAACGAATACTTTGCGTATCATCCCCAACAGGATGTACACTAAGTACCCTAGAAGAATGAAGGGAAACCCCTCACTCCTCACTTCCCACGCTTAAGGCTCGTGCGCAATACACTTTATCTTTGTTAAGTGTTTTCAAGAAGTTTTGAGATAAGAAGAGAGAAGACCCAAAGGAAACTCTAAAGGGAAACTAAGAGTCCTAATGTTATCATGCATGGATGGCCTATGGTTAGTGAGGCTTAGGAGAGACGACTACCTAAAACCTAATGCTAATCCTACTCCAAACTTTAATCAGAAATTAAGTTGGACTAGGTAGCTCTAAGGGGAAAGGATTCCAAGACTCGAATAAGTCTTGAGACTCGAGGGAGTGAAAGGAGTAAAAAGAGAAGGAACAACACCTACAACAACACACTTGCTTCAGAACAGCAATGAAATCATGCACATACATCAAACAACATTCAACAGCATGAAACTCAGCATGAAAACAGGTGTAAAAAGGTCAAACAACATACATGTACACATGGACAGCACATATGATAACACTTTATGCAAAACTCAGATGTGAAATCAGGACAACATGCACCACATTTGAATACGATTCAATCAAGGCAGAGCAAACGTGCATCAAACAACATACATCGTTTAATTAATCATGATCATAAACACACCACACACCATGTTGAATAACCTTGCAAGCATCATGGAAGAATGCAACAAATAGCATATGATCAAATGAAACAAGTATGCACATCATGAAATTGGATACAAGTAAGTATGCACAATCATCATCAATCCAGCAGCAATGCACAATGAACATGATCAACAAGTGAGTGTGTGTATGTGTTCATAGCATCAAGTGTTCAACAACGCAAACATACACATAAATGATGAAATCCAAGCATCGTGTGTCAGAGAAATGTGTTCATGCAATAGTGTGAGGTGCAACAGCTCAAGAATAATCCACTAATCATCAACATATCAGTCCATGAAGTTTAGGCATGCATCGGATCTCAAACAACCAAGAAAATGCACTAAAATACACATCCTGTCCCAGAGTAACAGGTTAACAAATAGTGAGTAACCGGTTCTTAGTTGAAAATCAGACCATTTACGCAAAAAATACACAGAGTAACCGGTTAACAAACGATGAGTAACCGGTTACTCTGGGACAGCAGTCAAAAAAATTTGTTTCAAAAGCACTTTTCAGCATCAAACCACTTATGCAATCATATCCAATGATCATGTAATCAACAATGCACGAGAATTGAGTCCAATCACAGCAATCAAACATCAATTTCATCAATCAAACAACAAGATCACAAATCAAATCAAGCAAATGGATCAAATCACATCACAAACCAAAGATCTACATTGCAAAAGCTATGATCAATCAAAATCAATTATAGATCTAGGGAAAACCAACCTACAAGGATGAGGTTTGCCTTGGTGAATGTTGAGAACGAAAATTGATTATCCAAGCAAGAAAACCAAAGATCTATGTGATGAACTTCAAGATCCAAGCAAGAACAACCAAGATCCAAGCTAGAACAACTCAAATAATGAAAAGCTGCTCCAAAAGTGATTCCACACTCCAAAACAGTAGCAAATCCAAGATTCTTTCAAGAATTGGTGAATGGATGGTGGTTTAGTTTCAAGATCAACAAATTCCAAGGTGAAATTTGATGAACTTTGATGATGAGACTTTGAGTGAGGGTTTTGGAGAATGAGAGAAAAGTTGAGAGAAATGAAAGAAGTCTGAAAATTGGAGAGTGAAAATGATCTAGGTCTCCTTTTGGTTTGGAATGAGTGAGCTTAAATATCCTCTAGCTTAGGAATTTGGCTTGGGTTTAGAGTGAGTGGAAAATGAGGTGAAAAATGGGTTAAGAAGTGAAGTGTGGAATTGGGGTGGAAATTGATGAGTGGAAATGGGAAATTTGGGGTGGAAAATGATGAAAAGAAGTTGTTCTAGATCCTTCCCACGTAGACACAAGCAATGCACATGACCACTAAAATGATTTGAAAATTCTGCAGTGCTGAAAAATGCAGATTCTGGGCAAAAATTACACTGAGTAACCGGTTAACAAATGGTGAGTAACCGGTTACTCAGAGGAAAATTTGAATTTTCTGCTTGGCACCAAAAGGAGGGAAAATGGAGACGGACTTGATTCCACCTGTTCTGAACCACAATATGCCTCTGAAACTTGTCTTTGGACCTCACTACTTGAGTGCACTTGAAACATGCCGTGAAATATTTTCCGAGCCCCGATTAAATTGCTGAGACGGTTGTTCGGTGCTGAATTGCGAGTCAAAATTTGACTGCCGGAACTGTTGATCTTCAAATCACTTAATGAGCAAAATAAATGCTCAAAAAAACTTCGAGAATTAAATGCCTGGCCTTAACTGCCGATAAAGATCAAACCGGTGCTGAGAACATCTTGTACTGCTGAATAAAATTCCCTGATCCCATGCTCAAAGAAACATGCAAATGCAGCAATGCTAATGCAAATGAAAAGAATCATAAGCCAGTTAGCTTCAAAACAAAAGAGAAAATTTTGGGGTGTTACAGCTGCCCCTATTTAATCAACTTGGTTCTGAAGGTATGATAGCAATGGCTGTCATGCGTTCAAAGGATTCACGGAGATTGAATACCAAAAGAAACCTGAAATTTGCAATCCTCAAAGGAGGGACGACTCCACTGGGGAACAAGCAATAAATGTTGCACTGCCACAACACGGATGAGTGTTGGCTATGCTAGGGATAAACACAGACGGGTGCCAAGGAATCAAAGATATCACATACGGACGGGTACTGAGAAGATACACGGACGGGTGTAAAAAGGTTCAATTCGGACGGGTATCGAAAAGGTACACGGACGGGGGTAAAAGGATTCAATACGGACGGGTACTGAAAAGATACACGGACGGGTGTAAAAAGGTTTCAATATGGACGGGTATCAAAAAAGGTACACGGACGGGTGTAAAAAGGTTTCAATACGGACGGGTATCGAAAAGGTACACGGATGGGTGTAAAAGGATTCAATACGGACGAGTACTGAAAAGATACACGGACGGGTGTAAAAGGGTTTCAATACGGACGGGTATCGAAAAAGGTACATGGACGGGTGTAAAAAGGTTTCAATACGGACGGTATCGAAAAGGTACATGGACGAGTGTAAAAGGATTCAATACGGACGGGTACTGAAAAGATACACGGACAGGTGTAAAAAGGTTTCAATACGGACGGGAATCGAAAAAGGTACACGGACGGGTGTAAAAAGGTTCAATACGGACGAGTATCGAAAAGGTACACGGACGGGTGTAAAAAGATTCAATACGGACGGGTATCGAAAAGGTACACGGACGGGTGTAAAAGGATTCAATACGGACGGGTACTGAAAAGATACACGGACGGGTGTAAAAAGGTTTCAATACGGACGGGTATCGAAAAGGTACACAGACGGGTGTAAAGAGATTTCAATATGGACGGGTATCGAAAAGATACACGGACGGGTGTAAAAAGTTTTCAATACGGACGGGTATCGAAAAGGTACACGGACGGGTGTAAAGATATTTCAATACGGACGGGTATCAAAAAGATACACGGACGGGTGTAAAAAGGTTTCAATACGGACGGGTATCGAAAAGGTACACGGACAGGTGTAAAGAGGTTTCAATACGGACGGGTATCGAAAAGATACACGTACGGGTGTAAAAAGGGTTCATTACGGACGGGTACTGAAAAGGTACACGGACGGGTGTAAAAAGTTTCAATACGGACGTGTATCGAAAAAAAAAGGTTCAAACACGGACAGGTGCCGAAGGAAACACGGACGAGTGTCTGACGGTAAAAAACCTTGAGGGGATAAACCAAAGGACCACCTGGACGAAGGGGTAAAAATTATATCATGGATTAACGATCCTGGCAAACAACTCTGCAAGGGAATGTCAAATATTGCTTTGAATGACTAAACCCAACACTTGTGGAATAAATTCGAATGATATCTCTTGAAATTCGGCTTTCCTGACGAAGGAAAACTCAAACTTGGCTTATGCTTCGGATGCATATGTTTGAATTTTGCTGTACTGCTCCACACGAAGTGGAAATGCTACGCATTTAGGAGGATGCCATGTAAACAATGCTTATGCAATGTAAAAAGACCGTCCCAGCGAAATAAACGCTGAGAACAGAAGCAGCTCCACCGAGGACGAAAAACTACATTGTCATCAAACCAGAAAAATCCTGTTTGAGGAAAACTTCACCCTGCTAGGGAAGATCACAATCACCAATTCTGCCGGAGATAGACGAATCTCCGAGAGAAAACCCACTCTGTTGGGGGATATCAAGATCAACAACTCTGCTGGAGATGGACGAAACTCCGAGAGAATACCCACTTAGCCGGGGAATATCAAGATCAACAATTCTACTGGAGATAGACGAAACTCCGAGAGAATACTCACTCAGCTGGGGAGGGAGATGAATACTGAAGATGGAAACTCCTCCGCCGAGGATCACCAAATACTTCAGAACTTGGACTTGAAGCCTGCCAAAAACGATTGAACTTAAGACCTGCTGGGGATACCAATCACCACCAGACTCTGCTTGGGGATGTCGGTGAGCTTAATCTGCTGTTAGGGAAATAACTTTACCCTCACCCTGCTGGGGACTAGATCAAGCCATTGTTGGTGAGACTATACTTTCTGACCAACTGAGGAATGTAGACACCCGGACTCTGTGGGGATAATAACATTTTTGTCCACGAATCTCCTGCTGGAGATACAACAACATCCACCTTAGAGCAATCAACTTCTGAACGCTTGCTGGGGAATAGTAATCCAAACACAACTTTGGCTGGGTATACAATCCTTTGTACTCCTGCTGAGGGGGACGATCCTCTTATGTCCTGCTGAGGGGGACGATCCTCGTCGACACATCTGCTTGGAAAATAGTAGTTGTCAACATCCACTCTGCTAGGGGATAAACAAATGTTTCCTGACTAGCTGAGGAAAAAATGACTGCCCCATATTCTGTGGGGAAACCCCATCTTTGATCAAAGGAGACGCTCCATCAATCTCTTGCAGAAAAGGCTGTAGAAATGACAGTTTCTGGCTACCTGCTGAGTAAAGATGAGCCAAATCATAACTCTGGCTGGGGGTAAACCTCTTATATCTTGCTGAGGGGGACGAACCTCAACGGCTCCGCTTGGGGAATTACCTCTTTACTCTGTTGAGGAAGACGATCCTTGATACTCTGACTGGGGAGAGCAGCAAACTGCTGAGGATGATCAGACTTCAAAGTTAAAGAGAGCAGCTCTACTGGGGAGGTACCAATGAAGATTGGACTTTGAATTACTTGAGATGACTAGATCTGACTGTTGAGGAAGAGAACACTTTGACTCCTCATCGTCTTCTTGACGATATTCTATCATCTTACCTTGCTGAGAGTGAGGATTCCATCTGTACTGCTAGAGATAAGAAACCTTCATAAAAGCCCTTTTCGAACATAGGACAATTCTCTGCTTGAGGAAGAATAACAATTCCCACACCTTGCTGGAAAAAGATACCCTCTGGCTCTTTCCTGGAGGGAAAAGACTCCAAAAGTCCCACACTGGGATAACTTAGTGCTTCAAGCTTCTGCATATTGATTGTCAAGAGCAAAACACAGTTCCTTTAACTCTCCACCTTGCCCCAGACCAAAGGGTCTACTTGAAGCAATCATCTTAAGAGGATTTTACATAAAACTTGGCGTTCAACAATGCCCCAGGGTCTTCAAACTCTTAGAGATGTATCTGGTCTGGACATAACTGTCCCATACTTCATGATTCATGAAGAAAACCACCTCGAGAGGGTTCGTAATGACCTGAAATGCTCTGCCACAGTATTCTGAACCTTGCAGAGGTGCTATTGATTGACTGTGTTCTGAAGGGAAAAACTTCTCGCGCCCTTGAAGTGACCTGCCCCAGTACAAGCCTTGCAGTACATTTGTCTCTGACCGACTAGTCTTCGAGATATTTACCGAATCTCGACGTGATTGCCCCAGTTTACACGCTTGTGGAGAGATTTATCAGATCTCGACATAATTGCCTCAGTTCGAAGAAATTTTCTCAACATGAATGCCCCATGGTTGATTGTACTCTGAAAAGACCTTCTCAACTTGAATGCCCCAGCTTGGCTACCTTTTGAAGAGATTTCACGGTGTGATTGTCCTAGATTGGTTACATCTCAACACAAATGGCTGGGAACACCTTTTTCCCACATAATCTCTCAGCAACATGTCCTCTAGAGTCTCAGGCACCTCAACTTGGCCAGTTTAAGCTTCTCGACTGATGTTCATCGTGTAAGCTTCTTTGATGTCAAACAAATGTATGCAAGCAGAAAATATTTATTCTGAGAATGATTATTCAAATACAACACATATGTTAATCTTGAAGTCCTTATTGAAAATATGTCACACAACCGAGTTACGACACTTATTTTTGAAAGGAAAGCAATACGCACATGCAACACCAACCAAAATCTTATTAGCACAACTCATGGGAGTCAGGATCGCTCTCTCGTTGAAGTACGCCTTCAGACTAAACCTTGTTTCAATTAGGAATTTTAAGGGTTGTAGCGTGGCCTGGTTCGCGATTTGAGAAAAAAGGATTTATGGCTCAAAGTTTATTGGTACCCACCCACTCTTCATGATATTCTCCACTCCTATGCTCAGCTAATTTGACACAAGCGCTCGTCTCTCAAAAGGTTTCCCGATTTCTAGGGAATCCATGCAACTTGTGATTCGACACCTGACGAGGTTTTGGACTAACAGTCGCCCCTTTTTGTCTTTTGTTTCTATAGTCACACGACTTTGTTCTTATCGAGGATTTTCTTGGCTTTTCGCTTTCTCATTCTTTTGCTTTTTGTTCCCTAATTTTTTCCTGGACTGACTCTTTTGAGTTTTCAATTTTGAAGTCCAGCGGGATGCCTTAACTTTTTCCTAAGTCACTTGCTTTCACGTTTTTTGACTTAGCAGGCTTTTTCTTTTTCTCTCTTTTCTTTTTTTTTTTGAACAAGTCGTGTGACACCGTTTTGCCTGACTTGTTTGAAAGGGCTATGACTGTTTCACTCTTCGGTTGGTGAGGAGTAACCATTGTGGTTCTACACCTCTTAACCTCTTGATAGTGGAATAGAAGGTAATGGATCCTCATATGTACTCTCCTTTTGAAATTTGAACACTTGGTCAAACTAACTGACGCCTACCCTGCCCCTGGGTTAAAATTGAGGATTTTTCGTTTTCAGAAAGAACTCCTACTACTAGGCTCAAAGGGGTTGACAAAGGTCTATCTCCTTATCTCTCCAGTGTTTGTGAATTGGAAACAATGCCTGTACATCCTTAACAGGGTTTTATCCAAAAGCGTACCATTAGAAATCTACGTTCTTATTTCGTCATCCTCCCTCCAAGAGTCTAGGCAAGAAAGATAGTATTGCAGTGCATATAAACATGACATGAGTGCATAAAAGTAAGATACTTCAGGAACAACACACCATTGGATTAAAATCAACATTCAAACACAAGCAAGTTTTTACAAGCAGACAATGTTTAAACAAACAAAGGAAAGCTACATATGAAAATACAGTAAAAGAAGCTGATGATTGCCATTGTTGAGGAGACTTGACTCCGTCTAGACTTATTGCTTCTGATGACGCTCTTGCAATCTGGTGCTTACTCTGACAAAGAAGCTTCAATCCAAAGGGGTACCATCTGGCGTGATGACCTTTGAGTCGATCAAGTCTTGCACCTTGTGCTGGAATGCATTACAATTATCAATTGTATGCCCAAACGTTCCCGAGTGGAACTCGCACCTAGCATTCATGTCATAATCTGGAGGAATAGGGTACGGTATCGGCGTGGTACTCCTCGTTTGAATCAGAGAGTTCTTGAGCAGACGAGCAAACAAATGACTATAAGGGATAGGAATAGGATCAAATATCCTCTTGGGCCTTCTTGGTCTCGATTGCCCCTGCTTCTGATGATTCTACTGTCGATGCTGATTTGGTCGCCTCACCTGCGCTTGCACTTTCCTTTCCACATTTGGCTGAGGCACAAACAAAGGTTGCTGACGTAGAGCTTCTGCAGCAAAAGGTTGTGGAGAAAGTCCATGACATGAGGTAGATCCTGCAAAGAAGGGAGGAGTCTCCACTTCTGATGAGAACTTGATTGCCCTTGAATCAATGAGTTCTTGGACCTTATGCTTGAACCTTGTATAATTCTCAACATTGTGAGCAGGTGCCCCAGAATGGAAGTCACACCTAGCGTTCATATTGGAACCCAAGGAAAACCCTGTCGGAGTTGGTCCTAGAGTGACACGCTCGACTAGTTTGATCTCGAGAAGATAAGGAAGCAATTGCCCATACGGCATCGGAGGGGGATCAAACTTCTTCCTAGGCCTCTCTAGCCTAGGATCCTCTTGGGGAGCAAGGAGTGATTGCCGAGGAGAAAGCTCAGAAACTTCAGATTGTGAAAGAGGTTCACGAGGCAATCCACAATCTAGATCAAATCCCAAAGAGATGGGAGGAGTAAGGATTTCTGTTGCGGATGTGAGCACATGATTGTTTTCCTTCTTTAACACCTTATTCAAGATTTCCATGACCAGGCCCATCTGAGTCCTCATCTGATTGACTTCCTCTCTTAGCATCTTCTGGTCTTGCATGAGAGTTTGCATATTCCCCATAAATTGCCTCATATGGCCTCGTATTTCCCTCAACTCAGCTTGAATTTGCTCCATCACTCTGCTGTGATTAAGCCTGGTAGAATACCGATGAGCTTGTTGATCAATCCTGACTGTCAAAAAGAGAGAGCATAAGAAAACCAGAGAATCCGAGATAACCTGCAATGCAAAAATGAGATGATTATGCAAATGCAAACATGTATGAACATTATCAAGGCGATCTATCCCTTGATTCCAGTTTTAACAACAGAAGAGAACTGAACTCCTGATCAATAAAGAGAATAAGCATCTGTTACAACACAAGTCTGAATAAGCATAAACAAAGACCCCGACTAACAAGCCTGGCGGTGATCCCGGAAATACAAAGAAAACAGCAGCATGGGAACTAAGGCATATCGTCAAGACTCATCCGTGCTAGAATTCCCCATTCGTCATTCTTTTTGCACCAATTCTGCACTTCCTTGAGAAGCTTTTTGGTATTAGGATGTTCTAGTCTCTGAATCAACTCTTGAATCAGAAGATATCTCCTATGTAAGATTCATGTTAAATAACGACTATGCAACTCCTAATCATCTTCTACAGAAGCCCCACCTGAACTTGGACCTTCGCTTCTGGCTTTTTTCACATCGGCTTGAATCTTCAGCTGTTTCATATCTGCCATGGTTTCCTTGAGCTTTTCCTCAACTGCTCTCCTCTCAAAGATCCCTGATAAAATCTCCTTATCCTTTTTCTGAAGTTCTGTCTTCAAACCTTCAATCTGTTCCAGATACTTATCCTCTTTCAACCTGTTGGCAGTAATTGCTGTATTCCGACTGTCACTGAACCTGTGAATCCTTGACATAGCATAAGCTAACTCTTTCTTTTTGGACGAAAGGACCTTGCTAACACTTTTCAACGCTTGAGCCACTTTCTCTCTGGTTGTGCTTCTTTAGATAATTCTTTCTCCTTCACGGCCAAGAGTTCTGATTTCAAACTGGCAGCATGGATAGCTTCACCTTTTTCGTGCTTTAACTGACCAACCTCTCTGCCCAGCTCACGATTCTCCTCTCGGAGTTTCTCCTTCTCAGCCCATAACTTATCGTACTTCTCTGCATCAACAGTCATGGGAGCTTCGATCATTAAAGGATACAGAGGTGGTTCCATCGGGAAGGGAAGGAGCTCCTCCTCTGCTCTTTTCTTAATCCACTCTTCATAGGAAGGAAAGGCCCAGTTGTTACATTTCCCGAATGAAGTTTTTCCTTTCTTGGTCACCTGATTCCAAGCATTCACAATCCTCCTTATCATTTCTTGATCCCCAGTACCATTGAAGAATAAAGACTCTTTGATATCTCGCTCTTCAGGTGGACCTCTCAAAGGATAGCTAAACTGCCTGATAACAAGGGAAGGATTATAGTTAATTCCACCTCTTCTCCCTATCAAGGGAACATTAGGGAATTCTCCGCACTTGCAAATAATCTCCACTCGTAGCAATTCATGGTTGAACCAGACAATGTTGTCGGCAGACAAGCTCATTAACCTCTTTGACCACTTCAGAGAATCTCTCGTATCAACGAAAGCGCCAACTTCGGGGAGATGACTCAGAAACCAAGTAGATAAGAGTGGTGCACAACAACTCACAGTTTTTCCACGCCTATTTTCTTTCTTGTAGTGGACTGAGTGATACACATCACCTAGCAAGGTAGGTATAGGATTCTTTGAAATAAAGATTCTGACAACGTGCATATCCATCAGATCAGGAACATCGGGAAACAGGACGATCCCATAGATGCACATAGCCAGAATAGCTTGGAAAGCAGTCCAATTCTTCTCTTTAGCATGTATGCAAGCTTGATCAAACAATAACTTCAATAAGAAACCCTTAGCTCCTTGTTTCTCCACAATATTACTGCTCAGAACGGATTCACCAATATGAAGAGCAATGGCCATTTCTTTTATCCCAGGGCATTCTTCAGAAAAGAATACTATGTCATGCCTGATGGGGATTCCCAAAATAAATGAGAACTCCTCCAACGTTGGAGCCAAGATATAGTCTGGGAAAGTGAAGCAACGTAAAGACGGATCATAGAACTGAAGAAGTGTATGAATGGCATCCTTCTCATACTTGGAGATACTGTAGACAAACTTCAGAAGTCTCCCATACTCTCCACCAAACTCTGCATGAACTCCAAGACCAGCCATACTAATCAGCTTGTGAATCAACGTCAAGGTCGCGTCTGGGAACGAATAAGCAACAATCTTCTTTCTCTGGACATCCATGCTAAGGCAACCTCAGAAAACCAAAATCAAGAGTGGGATGCAAGCCCTAAAAAATGTCAAACATGTTAGAATGCAAGAAAAATGATATGCACATGCAAACATGGGATCAAGGCACCACTGCTGGATGTGTTGTGCTGTTAACTGAACGAGAACCACAACCCAGAATACCAAAATTCTAGAATACCGAACCACTAAGATAACCAGAAACCAAAATCTCAATACTTGGCTCTGAAAGCAAGAAAAATGATATGCACATGCAAACATGGGATCAAGGCACCACTGCCGGATGTGCTGTGCTGTTAACTGAACGAGAACCACAACCCAGAAAACCAAAATTCTAGAATACCGAACCACTGAGATAACCAGAAACCAAAATCTCCGTACTTGGCTCTGAAAGCGTCAGGGTTAGTGATCATCCTTGCTAATCCTCTCAAATCCCCTAGTTTTGGAACCTTGAAGGTATACTTGTGAGTTTTTCTTCTACCGAAATACATTAGCGCAATTCTTTTCTCTCTGACATTTGCAATCATTGTCTTAGTTTAATTTGAAAAAGAGAGACTAGAAGAGAAAGTTTTTCTTTGCTTAATGTTTTTTTAAAATGAATTCATGAATGCAGCACACAAAAACATAGAAAAAACATGGGGTCAAAGGGTCGGTGTCATGAAGTCAAGGCTCTACCCATCCCACCAGTTTATACTAGTGATTTTTGTACCTGTCTCCCAAAATCATTGATTCTTGTCGAGATAACATCAGCGGGCCGGGAACCGTGCTAGGTGATGTATTTCGAAGAATCTCAGAAGAGGGTATACTGAAAGAGGTTTTTCCTAGGTGTATACTCAATTTTTCCACATGCGGCATCACACGCATTCCCATTAGCAGAAAAATAAACACAAATATCAATTAGGAAAAGCAATATATATATATATATATATATATATATATATATATATATTTGTCCTAATGTCCTAGAATTTTTTAAGAGCTATGAATCCTATGATCCTAACAGAAAATGGCTCCCCGGCGGAGGCGCCATTCTATGGTACCTTCACAACTTAAAGGTTTTGACCTAAGATCCTAGTAAGGGACGATCCTAGCCATAATGACATTCCCCGATGGAACCGTCATGAAAATAACTTGTCCAAGGTTTTGACCTTAAATTGTAAGAAAGAAAGACGGGCCCCACGGTGGGTGCCACTTTTCTGTAGCGAGCGATTTTGGACGTGGTTCTCAAGCACTGTCGCTCTGGGGTACTACAGGTCGATTCATTTTTTATCCTATTGAAGCTGACTAAGGAAGGGAAATAGATGTCTCCAACTAACCATGCTTGCATACTGAGTTTAAAAAGCGGTCTGTTAGGTTACGGATGCTATGTGGAAGTGGGGCCTCTTTCTGCTTATTTTGTTAAGACTGAAATGACGGGACTATGCTATTGGTAGGATGTTAGGACTGGTGCTTTTCGATTGATGTATGAAGGTATGAGATTTTGGGTCTTTGATTAGTGTACTCGCTAAGATTTCTCTTTCAATCTTATGCCTACGTATTCCCGTTTACCGAAATAGGGAAATCAGAGCGATCGTAGTTCCTCCTATTCTATGGGGGAAATGGTGTTTTGGTGTCATGTTCAAAACCCAAGACATGAAGCTAAAGGTGGTTTGTATCTTGTTCAAAGCCCAAGATTATTTGTATCTTGTTCGAAGCCCAAGATATGAAGCTAAAGGGTTTTGACTTTAGAGAGAATTTGTCATCTCTAAAGAGGGGTATTTGGGCTGTTTGTCACAGCTGTTGCGTGACTGGTTATAAAGGAGAATTACTTTAACTGGGATGTGTGAATCTAGCAATGCCATAATTTCCTTTATAAGGGATTTTTAACCTGAAGGAGAAGACTTTAACTCAGTTTAGAGCAATGCCATCTTTCCTTAGGAACTTCTCATGCTAAAAGAGGGACAATGGCGTGGATGTAAATAATCCAGAGGCTTGCCACTTACAACCAATAGATGAAGGGGAAAGGAGTTTGTTGATGTTTGTATACTGTGAACGAGGCACAACTTTGATGCTAAAAGGTTGATTGACACAACCGGGGTTTTCTTATACAAAGCCTAAGAGGAGGCTATTGGCCCAACAAGAGGGTGTTTTTATGTGTCTCGTACGAAGCCCAAGAGATAGGCTAAAAGGGTTTACTCAACAAGAGAGTGCTTTTGTATGTGTCTTGTACGAAGCCCAAGACGGAGGCTAATGGTTGTTTGACTCAACAAGAGTCTTTTATACTCAACAAGAGAGTGTTTTTGTATCTCGTACGAAGCCCGAGATGGAGGCTAAAGGGTTTGACTCAACAAGAGAGTCTTTTATACTCAACAAGAGAGTGATTTTGTATCTCGTATGAAGCCCGAGATGGAGGCTAAAAGGTTTGCTCCGCTGGGGAGAATCATTTGTACAAAGCCCAAGAGAAGGCTAGGGTAACTGTTTCAGTTGAGTGACAGGTCCAACATGTTGGTTAAAAGAGAAAATTAGTTCTTATATGGGTAATGTTGTACTCATGGATTTGATCTGAGGATCGAGATTATTTCCTATTCTCTAAGGAAACGGGGAATCCAAAAGAGCTTTAGACTGTCCGAGTCTACGGGTTTTATCTTTTGTACTATGCTTAAGAAACAGTAGTGGTAAGATCTAGACTCTTTGAAAGATTATTCTATTAAGATGACTAATTTCTGCTCCTATACCTCTAGGAGGTCGTCGGGACAATTTGTACAAAGCCCAAGAGGAGGCGACAAAACTTTTAAGAAGTGGAGGGACAATTTGTACGAAGCCCAAGAGGAGGCTATCTTCCCGGAGGAAGAATCATTATACCAAGCCTAAGAGGAGGCTGCGAAAACTTCTAAGAAGCTGACGGGTCCTTGTACAACGCCCAAAAGGAGGCGGGGATGCTTTTAGGAAGCCTGTAGGTCCTTGCACTAAGCCCAAGAGGAGGCTGATAAATAGTTCCATAAGGGGTTTCACTTGGAACATTGGCCTTCTGTATATGAACTATTCAATGGGGGAGATTTCTTAAATCTAGTTATCTAAAATTGTTGTGAAAGAAAATTCTCATGGTTTAGGTTATGTTGAAATATCCGGGAGAACGTCGGATGTAAGGAGACGAGGTTTTGTCTAGTTCTAGACGTAGTTGCCGGGGAGACTCTAAATATCTATACTATTATTACACAGTCGATATGAGTTTATGAAAGAAGACTTATAGTGAAACAGCCCCACAGTACAGTTATATACATATGAAAGCGGTAAATGAAAGCGAGTAAAACCTTACTCGGTTGTAGAGCTTCCATGCTGTTTGGTTAGTTTGTTCAATAAAGAAAGCATTGATAACAATATTATATTCAAAATCAAAGGAGAAAGTGCTTTTGAAAGGAAAATTGGGGCTTAGAGCTCAAGGAGACGCCCAGGGTTTTATCAGTGATTGCTGTAACACCTCTTCTATACCCCGTACAAAAACGGAATAAAAAAAAATAATCTTATAATAAAACATCAGAGCAAAGATTAAGTCATTTAGATATAAACAGAGATGTCACATCAACGTGAACTAAAAACAACCTGCTCATAAAGATATATAACACCTGGATAGTTTTTATAAACAAAGGAACTGCATTCCAAAATATCAGCATTCAGTTACAGAATTAAAGCGGAACATCCATAACTGATGTCATCACAAATTATAAGTATGTCATATACATATTCATACAAGGCCACTATATACAAGCTAAAAGAAACATCTACACTCGAACCCCGACTACCCGTGTTACATATCAGAGCCGACGGAACGACAAAAAGGCGAAGACACTAATCTTCGTACAAGACCTCCAGCGTCTAATCTGCAATGCCATTACAGCATTAAACCACAGCAGAAGGGTGAGAAACAGGATTATAATATAATTGCATATCATTATATAACACTTAGAAAAATATGCACAATTATTCTCACCACACAAATACGATACTTGTAAACAACACAAGACATATTAAACCCATTTCACACATCAATCACATAAGCATATACGTTAACACAATGCATAACAAATCCTTCTCAAAATTCAACACATAAACATTCATGTAAAGAATTATGCAAATGCACAGACACCGACACAACGACTCTACGCATGCGGTACCAATCCAACCTTGTAATTCATTAGTCCCCCAGGAACTCTTGGAATCATCGCTCGTTACATAGAGTAACTCCCCGTCAGGCCTACGATGTTCCCCGTCGCTATAAACCATTATTTCAGGGCGTACGACGTTTATGGATTGCTTTAGTCCACTATTTCAAGGCGCACAATCCGATTGCCATAGTCCACTATTTCAGGGCGCACAATCATTTGTGATTAATCGCTTCTACCATTATTTCAGGGCGTAAGACGATAAAACTGATTCATTTATGAATCTTCCAATGCAAGAATGCATATCATGATACTTGACACATTAATGACTCATGCCAACATCAAATGCTCATGCATTAACAATAATCATGTATTTCAAGTACATATAAAGTAATGCACACAATTGCCCAAAATTGCCACAAACACCAATATACCATTCCACAACATCAAATTCCCATCAAAGAATCATCACACAAGCCATCTCATAACATATCATAATATGTCTTACAATATTGAAAAATAACTCAAAATTCCATTATTTGGTTTTCCGAAAAAGTCGGCTAAAAGTCGGCCAAAAATAATATTTTCTATCATCATCAAAAAGTACTCATCGACAGCTTCGATTCGGTATAAAGAACTCTTAAATACGATAAACGGTTAATAAGATATGAATATTTCAAAATAACGCAAAAACATAAACCGGACGCCCGCCACTACGAAACAGTTCAAAAATACTGTACCGATTGGACCAAGTTCAGACGCTAAAACTATTTTTCCTAGAAATAACATCTCGTTAGCTTCCCAACGCTTCGAACGGGGATCAAAACCGACTTACGGTTCAAGAGGTATGAATTTTAAAACAAAAGGAAAATTGTTTTCAAAAACCACCCACCGCCCGGCGAGGCATGCTCACCGCCCGGCGAAACACGCTTCGCCTCTGCTTCGCCCAGAGAAACACAGGCGATACCAATCCTCCAAAATAATTCAAAGAGATAGAAGCTTGGCACCTCTGCGCCTCTCTAAACCGCCCGGCGAAAAGGACGCATCGCCCGGCGCTCAGGGCCTTTCGCCCGGCGCTTTGCACCAGAAGCAGAAAAATTCTGCTGCGTGAACACTGTTTCATACCTCCAATTTTTCCCATTTTCTTCCCCAAATCATTTCCAACAGCAAAACAATTACTAGCAATGGTTCATACACATACATAGATCATACAACACAAATTATATCGAATTCTGTCCGTGAAAACATTGATTTCTACCCGATTACGCGATTTCGACCTATATCTGAAAAACTACCGAACGAGACAAAACAACATGCAACCACACATACATAATCATACACAATAATAAGATAATCGAGTTTCACACCCTTACCCGATTTAATCGATTCCTAGAACTTGTTCTCTTGATTTCCCAAGCTTTTTCTCCAATTTCTCTCTTTTCTCTCTTCTCCTCTTTTCTTGTCTTCTTTCTTTCTTTTCTCTTCTACTATTTTTCTCTCTATTTCTATTTTTCTTTTCTTTATTAACTTAACAAAATACGCCCAAATGCCCAAAATACCCCTACACTCAAATATCTCGCAAACGTTCCCAAAACGCGATAAAATATATTCACGACGAAAAATAACATATTTTCACATAAAAGTCAGAAATAAAATAATATAATAATAAAATAATAAAAAACGACTCAATTAAAATAAAAGACCAAAACTGGGGCGTTACAACTCTCCCCCACTTAGAAATTTTCGTCCTCGAAAATCTCACCTGAAACAAACAACTCTGGATACGACTCCCGCATCCGGCTCTCCAACTCCCAAGTCAAATTGCCCTCAGCAGCGCCTCCCCACGCTACCTTCACCAAAGCAATATCCTTGCCTCGCAACTGCTTCACCTCACGATCCAAAACCCTAACAGGTAAAGCCTCAACTGTAAGGTTCTCTCTTACCTCAACTTCATCCATCGGAATCACATGAGACGGATCTGGAACATACTTCCGTAGCTGTGAAACATGGAAAACATCATGTAGATTCGAAAGATTCGGTGGCAATGCTATCCTGTAAGCCACTGCACCAACTCTTTCGGATATCTGATATGGACCAATAAAACGTGAAGTAAGCTTCCTCGACTTCAAAGCACGTCCAACACCAGTCACCAGCGAAACCCTAAAAAACACATGATTACCCGCTTGAAACTCAAGATCTCTTTTCCTTTTATCATGATAACTTTTTTGCCTACTCTGAGAAGCTTTCATCTTCTCCCGAATAAGTTTTACCTTTTCCGTCGTTTGTTGAACTAACTCAGGTCCAACTACTGCACTTTCACCAGATTCATGCTAACACAAAGGTGTTCGACATCTTCTTCCATAAAGTGTCTCAAAAGGTGCCATTCCGATACTAGAATGGAAACTGTTATTATACGTAAACTCGATCAATGAAAGAAAACTGTCCCAAACTCTACCTTGCTCAAGAACACAAGATCTCAGTAAATCTTCCAATGACTGAATTGTTCTCTCTGTCTGACCATCAGTCTGCGGATGATAAGCAGAACTCAATCTCAGTTTAGAACCTAACGCCTTTTGCAAACTTTCCCAAAATCTGGAAGTAAACCTCGGATCACGATCAGAAACAATACTCAACGGGACGCCATGCAACTTTACAATCCCACGGATATAAATCTCAGCCAAACGCTCCATAGAATAACTGATATCAATCGGAATGAAATGCGCTGATTTAGTCAGCCTATCAACGATCACCCAAATAGCATTATGCCCACTCGGAGAATTAGGCAAACCCGTCACAAAATCCATCGATATACTATCCCATTTCCACTCTGGAATATCCAATGGTTGAATTAATCCTGCAGGCCTCTGATGTTCCACTTTCGACTTCTGACAAGTCAAACACGCATAAACAAACTGAGCCACATCTCGTTTCAAACCAGACCACCAAAATATTTTCTTCAAATCTTGGTACATCTTATTAGCACCAGGATGTATACTCATACTACTCCGGTGTCCTTCCTCAAGAATCATCTTTTTCAACTCTGCATCATCCGGTATACAAATTCTACTACGGAATCTCAAAATACCCTGATCATCCACTTTAAAGTCACCGTTCACTTCTTGATTTCCAACTAGCAACAAATCAACAAGTTTCAAGTCCAACTTCTGTTTCTCTATAACAGACAACAAAAAATCATTAGTGATCTTTAACATACCAAGCTTCACACTCTCATGTGAAAGCTCACAAACCAAACTCAAGTCTCGAAATTGTTCCAGAAGTTCCCACTCTTTCACCATCAAAGCAGATATACGCAAAGATTTCCGACTCAAAGCATCAGCTACCACATTAGCCTTACCAGGATGGTAATTCAAGCTAAAGTCATAGTCCTTCAGAAGTTCCAACCATCTCCGTTGCCTCATATTTAACTCTTTCTGATCAAACAAGTATTTTAAACTTTTATGATCACTAAAGACTTCGAATCTAGCACCGTAGAGATAATGCCTCCAAATCTTTAATACAAATACCATCGCAGCTAATTCCAAATCGTGAGTAGGGTAATTCTTCTCATGAACTCGTAACTGCCTCGAAGCATAAGCAACCACCTTACCATCTTGCATCAAAACACCACCTAAACCAATTAGAGATGCATCACAATACACAACGAACGATTCATTAGGATTCGGTAAGATCAAAATCGGAGCTGTAGTTAATCTCTTCTTCAGCTCGTTGAAACTTTCTTCACATTGAATATCCCAAATAAATGCCTTACCCTTACAAGTCAGTTGAGTCAACGGAAGTGCCAACTTGGAAAAACCCTCGATAAACCTCCGGTAATATCCAGCTAAACCCAGAAAACTTCGAATTTCAGTAACAGATCTAGGAGCCTCCCATTGTAGAACTGCCTCTACTTTGGATGGATCAACAGCAATACCATTACCTGAAATCACATGCCCAAGAAAACTCACTTCTGACAACCAGAACTCACACTTGGAAAGTTTGGCATAAAGTTTCTTCTCCTTTAGAATCTGCAACACAATACGCAAATGCTCCGTATGTTCCTCCTGTGACTTAGAATAAACCAAAATGTCATCAATAAAAACAACAACAAAATGATCAAAATGCTCATGGAATATACGATTCATATACTCCATAAACACACCCGGCGCATTAGAAACCCCGAACGGCATCACAGAAAACTCGTAATGTCCGTATCGTGTCCTAAAGGCCGTCTTTTGAATATACTCCTCTTTAACCCGAATCTGATGGTATCCTGACCTCAAATAAATCTTACTAAACACACTTGCACCTACCAGTTGATCCATCAAGTCATCGATCCTTGGAAGTGGATACTTGTTCTTAATCGTCACTTTATTCAACTGTCGATAATCGATACACAAACGCATACTTCCATCTTTCTTTTTGACCAACAAAATAGGAGCACCCCAAGGTGATACACTAGGCCTTACAAACCTCTTTTCCAACAACTCATTCAATTGTCTTTTCAACTCCACCAACTCAGATGCTGACATCCGATATGGTGCCATAGAAACAGGACTAGTACCAGGAACTAGATCTATAGAAAACTCCACCTCTCTTTCTGGCGGCACATCTGAAAAATCATCCGGAAACACCTCCTGAAAATCACACACAATAGGAAAACTTCCAATTGCAACTTGACTCTCCACAGACAACGATGCAAACAATCCAAACAACTGAGCTTCCTCCGCCAAAAGTTTCTTCAACTCTTTGGTAGATAAGAAACCAGATTCCCTTTCTTCTTCAAGAGAAGGAAATCTCACCCGCTTAAGATAACAATCAAGATTAACACGATTTAACTCCAACCAGTTCATTCCCAGAATCACATCCAGATCCTTCAATGGCAAACATACCAAGTCCATCACAAAATCTCTACCAAAAATTGTCAAAGGACAACTTAAACAAACGAAAGAAGTAGTTACCGACCCCGAAGTTGGAGTATCGATAACCATCTCTCAACCCATCTTAGACAACACCAAATTCAAACGTTTCGCACAATCAATCGAAATAAACGAATGAGTCGCTCCAGTATCAATAATAGCAATTAAAAGATTACTATTAATAAAACAAGTACCTCTGATCAAACGATCTGCATTAGTAGGCTGAGCTCCCGCCAATGCAAATATTTTCCATCTAGGTTGAGCTTGCTTTGGTTTCGTGCACCTCGTACTAACATGACCAACTTCCCCACAATTATAACATGTAACCCCATTCTTCCTCCTACAATCAGCAGCCACATGACCCTTCAAACCACAATTAGCACACTTATCCACATTATTCATATTCCTCTTACATTCCGATATACGATGACCTAAACCACCACAATTGTAACATTTCACAGCAGAATTCATTCCTCCACCACTAGGCTTCCTATCAAAAGTAAACTTCTGTTTCCCTTTATCAACAGGGGTAGCATAAGGCCTACCTCTGAACTTCCCCCTTCCTTTCTTATCATTCAGATTCTTGTAATGAGTAGCACGCGCTTTGCTATCCTCATCAAAAATCTGACTCTTGTTCACCAACACTGAAAACTGTCTTATCTCCTGATAACCGATACCTTGCTTGATTTCTGGCCTCAAGCCATTCACAAATTTCAGACACTTAGACCTCTCCGAACCAACCGTATTATAATTGGGACAAAACTTCACCAGTTCCTCAAACTTAGCAGCATAATCCGCAACAGAGGAATTATCCTGCTTCAGTTCAAGAAATTCAATTTCCTTTTTACCTCTCTCATCTTCCGGAAAATACTTTTCAAGAAAAGCATCTTTGAACACAGCCCATGTAACCACTATCTCATCCTCCTCAAACCTCTGAGAAGCATTCGCCCACCAGTCTTCAGCTTCCTTTTCCAACACATGAGTACCAAACTGCACCTTCTGATCCTCGGAACACCTAATGAAACGGAAGATCTTCTCAATCTTCTTCAGCCAAATCTGTGCTCCCTCAGGATCATGAGTACCCTTGAAGCTCGGTGGATTATTCTTCTGAAACTTATCCATACTACGCGATTCCTCGTCCGCCGCAGCATTGGGTAAATTCTGCATCGCTTGCGCCATAGCTTGCATGGCCGCAGTCATAGCAGCATCGCGTCTTCCCGCCATAATCTGAACATTCCCAATGATAGCAAATTATGGTTAAACAACCACTCAACAGAGTGCAACAGTCCAACGACGACACAAGGACACGGTCGGACAGACCAAACAGACACTGGCTCTGATACCACTTAATGTAACACCTCTTCTATACCCCGTACAAAAATGGAATAAAAAAAAATAATCTTATAATAAAACATCAGAGCAAAGATTAAGTCATTTAGATATAAACAGAGATGTCACATCAACGTGAACTAAAAACAACCTGCTCATAAAGATATATAACACCTGGATAGTTTTTATAAACAAAGGAACTCCGTTCCAAAATATCAGCATTCAGTTACAGAATTAAAGCGGAACATCCATAACTGATGTCATCACAAATTATAAGTATGTCATATACATATTCATACAAGGCCACTATATACAAGCTAAAAGAAACATCTACACTCGAACCCCGACTACCCGTGTTACATATCAGAGCCGACGGAACGACAAAAAGACGAAGACACTAATCTTCGCACAAGACCTCCAGCGTCTAATCTGCAATGCCATTACAGCATTAAACCACAGCAGAAGGGTGAGAAACAGGATTATAATATAATTGCATATCATTATATAACACTTAGCAAAATATGCACAATTATTCTCACCACACAAATACGATACTTGTAAACAACACAAGACATATTAAACCCATTTCACACATTAATCACATAAGCATATACGTTAACACAATGCATAACAAATCCTTCTCAAAATTCAACACATAAACATTCATGTAAAGAATTATGCAAATGCACAGAGACCGACACAACGACTCTACGCATGCGGTACCAATCCAACCTTGTAATTCATTAGTCCCCCAGGAACTCTTGGAATCATCGCTCGTTACATAGAGTAACTCCCCGTCGGGCCTACGATGTTCCCCGTCGCTATAAACCATTATTTCAGGGGGTACGACGTTTATGGATTGCTTTAGTCCACTATTTCAAGGCGCACAATCCGATTGCCATAGTCCACTATTTCAGGGCGCACAATCATTTGTGAATAATCGCTTCTACCATTATTTCAGGGCGTAAGACGATAAAACTGATTCATTTATGAATCTTCCAATGCAAGAATGCATATCATGATACTTGATACATTAATGACTCATGCCAACATCAAATGCTCATGCATTAACAATAATCATGTATTTCAAGTACATATAAAGTAATGCACACAATTGCCCAAAATGGCCACAAACACCAATATACCATTCCACAACATCAAATTCCCATCAAAGAATCATCACACAAGCCATCTCATAACATATCATAATATGTCTTACAATATTGAAAAATAACTCAAAATTCCATTATTCGGTTTTCCGAAAAAGTCAGCTAAAAGTCGGCCAAAAATAATATTTTCTATCATCATCAAAAAGTACTCATCGACAGCTTCGATTCGGTATAAAGAACTCTTAAATACGATAAACGGTTAATAAGATATGAATATTTCAAAATAACGCAAAAACATAAACCGGACGCCCGCCACTACGAAACAGTTCAAAAATACTGTACCGATTGGACCAAGTTCAGACGCTAAAACTATTTTTCCTAGAAATAACATCTCGTTAGCTTCCCAACGCTTCGAACGGGGATCAAAACCGACTTACGGTTCAAGAGGTATGAATTTTAAAACAAAAGGAAAATTGTTTTCAAAAACCACCCACCGCCCGGCGAGGCATGCTCACCGCCCGGCGAAACACGCTTCGCCTCTGCTTCGCCCGGCGAAACACAGGCGATACCAATCCTCCAAAATAATTCAAAGAGACAGAAGCTTGGCACCTCTGCGCCTCTCTAAACTGCCCGGCGAAAAGAACGCATCGCCCCGCGCTCAGGGCCTTTCGCCAGGCGCTTTGCACCAGAAGCAGAAAAATTCTGCTGCGTGAACACTGTTCCATACCTCCAATTTTTCCCATTTTCTTCCCCAAATCATTTCCAATAGCAAAACAATTACTAGCAATGGTTCATACACATACATAGATCATACAACACAAATTATATCGAATTCCGTCCGTGAAAACATCGATTTCTACCCGATTACGCGATTTCGACCTATATCCGAAAAACTACCGAACGAGACAAAACAACATGCAACCACACATACATAATCATACACAACAATAAGATAATCGAGTTTCACACCCTTACCCGATTTAATCGATTCCTAGAACTTATTCTCTTGATTTCCCAAGCTTTTTCTCCAATTTCTCTCTTTTCTCTCTTCTCCTCTTTTCTTGTCTTCTTTCTTTCTTTTCTCTTCTACTATTTTTCTCTCTATTTCTATTTTTCTTTTCTTTATTAACTTAACAAAATACGCCCAAATGCCCAAAATACCCCTACACTCAAATATCTCGCAAACGTTCCCAAAACCCGATAAAATATATTCACGACGAAAAATAACATATTTTCACATAAAAGTCAGAAATAAAATAATATAATAATAAAATAATCAAAAACGACTCAATTAAAGTAAAAGACCACAACTGGGGCGTTACAATTGCACTGTTGTTTGAAATTGTACAGGGACTTATACAAGTGACTGAGGCCCAAAAAGGTTTTCTGTACAAGGGGATGGGTCTTACACTCTCTCAAGAGGCCCAAAATGATTGAAAGAAAAAACAATGGGGCTTATAACACGAGGGTAGGCCCAGATGATTCTTTCGAACTGGCGATCGCGCCGAGCTTTTCTTTTAACGCAGAGGGACTTATACAATATCTAAGGCCCAAAAATTATTTTGATTAAAAGATGATTGGGTCTTACACTCTATTAGAGGCCCAAAGATTTTGAATGGGTCTTATAGCTCGAGGAGTGGCCCAGATGGTTTGTTTTAAACGGGCGATGATTGCGCCGAACTTTTGAAATACAACGGGACTTATATAATAAGTGAGGCCCAAAATAGGTTTGTATTTACAAAGGATTGGGTCTTACACTATATTAGAGGCCCAAAGAGTTTAAAAATGATTTGTTTGAGTGAAAATGAAGGAAACCCTAAATTTGTTTTCTTTTAAAAGGAAATATTTAAAGAAAATCAAATAAAAATGATAAAAATACCAAATAAGTTTGAATAAACCACTTGTGATTTTTGTTGAAGGTTTGAAAAATGAGGTTTTCATCACAAGATGAATTAAAACCTACTTGGTTTTGATTTTCCAAAATGGATATTTATTTTTAAAAGAGTTTAAAAACAAATAAAAGACATTTATTCAAAAAAATACTAATTATATTAAATAAATAATATAAATACAATTTTTTTGAGGAATAAAATATTTCAACATTTTTGTGATTTTTTGCAAAAAGAACCAATAAAAAATAATTCAAATTGAGGGAGTCATTAATTTTCCAATTAATTAACAAAACATGAAAATATTAGAAAAAAATAGAAAAATGTGAGAAAACACAAAATGGCATGGGTGGGGTTTGAACCCACGACCTCAAGGTTATAGGGCGTGCGCCTTACCACTGGGGTGGTGATACATCCGTTGATTAAAACAAACCAACAAATATACAAGGCTTGCCTTGTTTTCTAGGCCTAGCCAAGGCAAGGCAAGGCAATGCAAGTTTTGGCAAGAAACGGGAAGGTCCATAACTTTCTCATTTCTCCATGGTTGGGGACAAAATTTATATGCATCTGGCCTAGAATTTTACAAGGAATCCAATGGTGGTGGTATTTTTTCTAGATCATGCTTCCTCCTCAAAATCTGGTGGTGGTTTTGAGATAGGCCTATAATTGCATTTTCTATGCTACACTTTGGTACAGGCATGAATTACATGATGAATTGGTTCAAACACAACATATATAACATGTATGGGATGTGCATGATCAGTGGACTTCAAAGCAATGCATATTTTCGAAAGTTCAAGTCATGATGCTTACCTCTCTTTTGAGCTTTTGGAGTTTTTGTGCAATTTGCCAAGTTTCTTGTTCCAGAAATGGTTTGATGCCTTGGACACTCTCAAATGATTCCTTAGAAGCTTTTAGGATGAATGGAATCAGCTGGAACCTACAAAAACACAAACTAGCCCTTTCTTGCAAAAGGGGTTAAAATGGCCAAAATAGCAACTCCCTCAAATGGTGTTCCAAATGGGGGGAACCATTTGGGACAGTTCAAGGATGATATTTGGAGTGTGTTTGAGGTTTTATCTGGTTTGGAAAGTAACTGAATCAAGGCATGACTTGAAAAATGCACAAAAGTACTATTTTGAGGTTTTGAGATGTGACTTTGTGATTTAAGGATTACAGGTCACTGGTGAGAGTTTGGATAGCTTAGATATGATATATTGGAGGTGTTAGGATGATGAGCTGTGATGGAAATGCTCTCTAACTCAAAAACTCAGAGTTACCTTGCTAAAGAAGGCATTTTGGCCTAAAGAGAGGGATTTTGAGGAAAGCATCTCTTTTATGGCTTTGGTGTACTCAAACTGAGCACAAATGAGCTACATTTATAGTAGAGCAAGTTTGTTTTGGGATCAATAGTGAATGGCAACCACAGCAGAGGTTTGGCCAATGTTGATCAATGGGAAGCCAAGTCTCCTCTAGCCATTGACTAGAGGTTAGAGCACAGGCCTTTGGTTCCCTAGTTGTTGGATCATTCTTGACTGAATTCAGTTGCAAATATGTCAGTCCATGCCACCTCTAAGCATCCATTAAATGCTCCAATTCAAAATTGAAGTATTGTCCCTCTTTTAGGGATTTCTAGGTTTTTCATGCTACTTGTTGTTCCAAAGACTTTGGAGGCTTGGATCAATGTTTGTTCCCTTTAGATTTGATCCTCAGATGTGTCCAAAGTGATGAGAAGGCTTGGAATTATCTGATTTTTCCAAATCGAGCAAAAGTGCAAAATTCTGCCTAGCCTTGGCAGTTTTCAGCAAGGCATATTGCCATTGTCATACCTCATGACTCAAGTTGAGTTTGGTGATGTTCTTGGCTATTTTGGAAAGCCCTCATATGATATAATAATTGTTTGATCATAATTGGTTTTTATACTTTTTGGATCCAAGTGAAAAATGCCCCTACATTTGGAAAAAAGTAAGGCAGATTCTGACTTAGTGAAAATTTCACTAAGTGTTGGAAAAAAGTGACATTTTCACTTTTTGTGATTTTGATCATTCCATAACTCAAAATCCATGATGAATTGGAATGAGGTGTAGTTGAAGCTTTTGTAGAGTGCCATTAGAGCTACAAATCCAGCTTTGAATGGGGAAAAATGGCCTTGTGGTTTAGGAGTTATGATCCTCCAAAGTTGGTACCCTAGCCACTTTGTTCCATAACTTAGAAAATTTTTTAAGTTTTTATGGATACCCCTTTTACAAGTTATCCCACTTTTCTTGATTTTTCTTGATGAATTATGATCCCAATCACACATTAACATCATTTTAGGGTTAAAAACCCGTAATTGTGAAAAATTTCAAAAAGTCAAAGTTTGACTTTTGTGCACAGTTGACTTTTTGTCGGATGAATTCCAAACTGTGCGATCCTCTATGAAATCAAGTCTTTGACCTAAATAAAACTTGATGGATTGATTTCATAGGTGTTATAGGGTGTATTGAATCATGTCTCAGGGTTTGGGAGCATGTCCTGGTCAAAAGTCAAAGCTATAGTTGACTTTTCCCGCGAAACCCTAACTGTGGTTCAGATGAAATTGAAACTTGTTGCTCAAGCTTCTTGGATCAATCAATTGTTGCAAATGGATCAATGTGGTGTATTAGAGACCCTCAAATCCTCTTTTGAGGTTTTGGCTCATGTTTTGTCCCAAAAGTCAACTTAGGGGTGAATTAGGTCAAAAAACCCTAATTCGTGATTTTTGATGAATGCATCCCCTGAGGTCAAAATTAACTTGATGATTGGGTCCATGAGGTCCCATGGAGTATATTGTGTTATGTTTTGAAGCATTGGCTCATGCCCAGAGGAAAAATTCCATCTGGAGGCCCTGGTCGACCAAACCCTAATTTGGTGACACTGGCGATCTTGAGGCTTAATCCACTTGGAAGGTTGCAGGCTTGTGCTTAATCCTTGATGTGGGAGTCCTTTTGATCCATTGTGGATGTTTGAGAGGATATACAAGTTGAAGATCATGTCATTTCTTAATTGATCCTTTGTCTAAATGCTCAGAGAGGGCTTGAAACCCTAATCTTTGATAGTAGTGAATGCTCACCCATCTTTGGGGAGACTGATGAGGTATGATGGTTCACCCATATTGTGATGATGATTTGCCCAATGATGGGAAATCTTTGTGGTCAAAATTTGGGGTATGACAACACCCCAAACCTTTCTTGCCATTTCTGCTAACCCCATAGATCATGGAAGCTATTTTTCTTCTATTTATGCTTTTATCCAAAAAGTACTAGAATGCTCTATCATACTTATTGACACAACTAGTCTCAGAGACATTGGAGACTAATTCTTATTCTAGTTTGGAAATTTTTCTTTTAAAGTGTAGCGTGTGATTTTTGTCGGTGACGCGACCACCTTATCGCCATGGGTTCCTCACCGCAATGGTAGGAGTGGGTGCTACTTTATGATTTCTTATTTATCCCGTGAAGCTAGAAGGGAAAGGGAAGCTATCTAAAACTAACCTTGCATGTGAATGTTTAACTGAACAAACGCTAAGAGAGATTCGGGGAGTTTGGGGTCAGGTTATACAATGGGGAGTTGTCAATTACCCATCCTATATGTGGTTATCCACGGGTTGTTAGCAATTTCTTTACTGCTTTCTACTTATTGGTGTTTGTCCATTGTGGGTTGGGAAAGTTTCTCCTTTGGGAGGTTTTTGAGAGAGAGAGAGAGAGAGAGAGAGAGAAAGAGAGTTTTTGTTGGTTTCGGGTTTTTCGATCTTTTTTGATGAGTGAAGGTACTAGACCTAAATTTTTTGATTGGTGTGCTCGCTAAGATTTTGCAATCTTATGCCTACGTATTCCCGTTAAAGATAAACAGGGAAACCACTGCAATCGTAGTTCCTCATATTCTACGGGAGGAAAAAGATGTTTTGGTGTCTTGTTCAAAGTCCAAGATTGAAGCTAAATGAGTATTTGTGTCTTGTTAAAAGCCCAAGATTGAAGCTAAAAGGTTTGACTGAGAGGGAATTTGTCATCTCTAAAGGGAGACATCTCGTATGTTTATCACAACTGTTAGGTGACTGATTATAAAGGAGGATTACTTTAACTGGGATATAGAATCCTGCAATGCCATAATTTCCTTTATAGGGGATTTATCCTGAAGGAGAAAACTTTAACTCAGTGTAGAGTAATGTCATTTTTCCTTAGGAGTCTTTCATGCTAAGAGAGGGACATTGGCTTGGATGTAAATAATCCAAAGGCTTGCCACTTACAGCAATTAGATGAAAGAAGGGGATTTACCAGGATAAGAGATGGACTACAGCTTGGATATTTGAATCAACAAGTGTGCCACTTACAGCAATTATCTGGGATTAAGTTTTTTGATTTATCTGTGTGGTATACAGAGAAATGTCTTCCTACAGAGAGATTTTTGATTTCCTCTAAGGGGATGTTGATTTTTGTGTGCCTTGATCAAAGCCCAAGGTTGAAGCTAAGAGGTTGATTGACTCCACTGGGGAAGTCCTTATATAAAGCCTAAGAGGTGGCTAGAAAAGATTGACTCAACAAGAGAGTGTTTATCTGTCTTGTACAAAGCCCAAGATTGTGGCTAGAAAGAGACAGACTCTTTTGGGGATCTCATTGTACAAAGCCCAAGATTGAGGCTAAAGGGGGAAACTGACTCTACTGGTGAAAGGTTTTATCTGTCTTGTACAAAGCCTAAGATTGAGGCTAAAAGAAGATTGACTCTGCTGGAGAGATTTATACGGTGTCTTGTACAAAGCCCAAGATTGAGACTGAAGGGAGACTGACTCAACAAGAGAGTGTTTTATTTGGTGTCTTCTACAAAGCCCAAGATTGAGGCTGAAAAGAGGATTGACTCTGCTTAGGGATATTAATTCTCAAAGACTAAAAGAAGGCTGGGAGGAATTAACTTAGCTGGGGAAGATATTTATCCAAAGCTTAAGAGAAGGTTATGAAGATTTTGACTTTGCTGGAGAAAGTTTATATATATGTCTTGTACAAAGCCCAAGATTGAGGCTAAAAAGAATGACTCAACAAGAGAGTGTTTTTGTTTTGTACCATTGACTCAACAAGAGAGTGTGGAAAGGTGATTGACTCAACAAGTGAGTACTTTGTTTGTCTTGTACATGTCATACCCCAAATTTTGATCACCAAGATTTCCCATCATTGTGCAAATCATTACCACAATATGGATGAACTATCATGCCTCATCAATATCCTCAGAGATGTTTGAGCATTCACCACAATCAAGAATTAGGGTTTTAAGCCCGCTCAGAGCCTTAGACAAAGGATCAATCAAGGAATGACATGATCTTCAACTTGTCTAACCTCTCAAACACCCATAAAGGATCAAGAGGACTCCCACATCAAGAATCAAGCATAAGGTTGCAACATTCCAAGTGGATCAAGCCTCAAGATCGCCAGTGTCACCAAATTAGGGTTTTGGTCGACCAAGGCCTCTAGATGGAAATTTTCCTCTAGGAATGAGCCAATGCTTCAAAGCACAACCCAAGATACTCCAAGGGACCTCATGGACCTAATCATCAAGTCAATTTAACCTCAGGGGATGCATTTACCCAAACAAAATCAGGAATTAGGGTTTCTTGACCTAATTCACCCCTAAGTTTAATTTTAGGACAAAGCATGAGCCAAGACCTCAAGACATGGTTTGAGGGTCTCCAATACACTACATTGATCCATTTACAACAATGGATTGATCCAAGAAGCCTGATTCACAAGTTTCAATTTCATCAGGACCACAGTTAGGGTTTCGAGGAAAAAGTCAACTATGCCTTTGACTTTTGACCAGGACATGAACCCAAACCATGGGACATGATTCAATACACCCGATAACACCCATGGAATCCATCCATTAGGTTTGATTTAGGTCAAGGGCTTGATTTCAAAAAGTATCGCACAGTTTGGATTTCATCCGATAAAACGTCAACTGTACAAAAATCCAAAGTTTGACTTTTGAATTTTTGGTCAACCAAGGTTCTTTAACCCTAAAACAATGTTAATATGTGATTTGAATCATCATTCATCAAGAAAAATCAAAGAAAGTAAGTTAACTTGTAAAAGGGGTAACCACAAAAAACTTAGAATTTTTCTAAGTTATGGAACAAAGTAGCTAGGGTACCAACTTCCAAGGACCATAACTTGAGATCCAAGCAACCATTTTGGATGGTCCAAAGCTGGATTTGTAGCTCTAACTACATACTTCAAAAGTGTCAACTACATCTCATTCCAATTCTTCATGGATTTTTAGTTATGGAGTGATCAAAATGGCTAAAAACATGAAAATGACATTTTTCCAACACTTAGTGAAATTTTCACTAAGTCAGAACAAAATCTAGGGACATTTTTCACCTTGATCCAAGTCAAACTAGGTCTAAGGGTAAACATCAAAGTTAAAGTATGCCATAAGGGCTTTCCAACAAGTATCAGATCATCTCCAAATTCAATTTGAGCAAGGAGATACAACCCTTGAAACTTGGCATCATGAACTGCTTTTACAAGGCAGAATTTGTGCATTTTGCTCGATTTGTCCAAATCTGATAAATCCAAGCTTTGTCATCAATTTGGACACATCTGAGGATCAAATCCAAGGGAGATGATCTAATCTCCAAGCCTCACAAGTCTAAGAATCTATAAGTAGCCTTGCCAAACCTAAAAAGGATAAAAAGTGCCAAGACTTCAATTTTGTTTCCAATCCTTTAATGAATGCATCAAGGTGGCATGAACTGAGCCTATTCCAACTGAATTCAATCCAAACTTATCTCTGAACCAAAGCTACAAAGCCTGTGCTCTAATCTCAAGTCAATGGCTAGAGGAGACTTGAGATTCCTTTTGCATAACATTGGTCAAAGGCCTGCTGCAGCCTCCATTCACTATTGATGCCAAAACAAACTTGACACACTATAAATAGACATCAATTGTGATCAGTTTGAGTACACCAAAGCAACCAAACTGATGCTTTCCTCAAAATCCCTCTCTTTAGGCCAAAATGCCTTCTTTTGGAAGGTATCTTTGAGTTTTTGAGTTAGAGAGAAATTCCATTACAGCTCATGATCCAAACACCTCTAATATGTTGTATCTAAGCTGTTCAAACACTAACATGTGACCTGTAACACCAAAATCTCAAAGTCCACTTCCAAAACCTCAAAATTGGACTTTTTTGCATTTTTCAAGCCATGTCTTGATTCAGTCACTTTCAAAACCAGATAAAACCTCAAACACACTCCAAATATCATCCTTGAACTGTCCAAATGGTTCCCCACATCTGGAACACCATTTGAGAGAGTTGCCATATTGGTCACATTTGCCCGTTTTGCAAGAAAGAGCTCAAACTTGTTCCTGAAGATTCCAGCTGGTTCCTACCATTCTAAAAGCTTCTAATGGATCAATTGAGAGTGTCTAAAGCATCAAATTACTTCTGGCACAAGAAACTTGACAGATAGCTCAAAAAGCTCCCAAAGAGGTAAGCATCATAACTTGAACTCTTTGAATTATGCATTGCTTTGAAGTCCAATGCTCATAAACATCTCATACATGTTGTATATGTTGTGTTTGAATTAATTCATCATGCAATTCTGGCCTATACCATGAGGTAGCATGGAAAATGCAAATCAGGGCTTATTTCAAAACCATCACCGGGTTTTAAAATGGAGACCTCATCTGAAAAAACCAAGGGCTCCAATGGATTCCTTGTGAAATTCTAGGAAGGATAGACCTAAATTTTGTCCCAATCCATGGAGAAATGAGAAAGTTACAGCCTTTACGTTTTTGGCCCAAAAGTTGGCCTTGCCTTGCCCAGGCCTAAAACAAGGCATCCCTTATGTATTTATGGGGTGGTTTTGATACACGGATGTATCACCACCCCAGTGGTAGAAGGCGCGCACTGTAACTTGGAGGTCTGGGGTTCGAATCCCCCTCGCCCCAGACCCTTTTTTACCACTTTTTTCCATTTTTTTAATATTTGTCATATTATTTTAAATAAATTGGAAAATTAATTTCTCTCTCAATTTTAATTATTTTTTATTGGTTCTTTTTGAAAAAAATCACAAAAATTTTAAAATATTTTATTTTACAAAAAAATTAAATTTATATTATTTATTTAATATAGTTGATATTTTTGTAAATAAATTCATTTTTTATTGTTTTTATACATTTCAAAAATGAATATTCATCTTCAAAATCAAAATCAAATGAGTCCTAAATCATCTTGTGATTAAAACCTCATTTTTCAAACCTTCATCAAAAATCACAAGTAGTTTATTTAGACTTATTTGGTATTTTTGTCATTTTTTCATTTTTATTAAAAGGTTTACTTTTAAAAGAAAATGAAATTAGGGTTTCTTTGGTTCTTGATCTTTATCAAACCTTTTAAAACACTGTGGGCCTCTTGATAGAGTGTAAGTCCCATCCCTTTGTAAATAAAATCATCTGGGCCTCACACATTGTATAAGTGCCTCTGTACATTTTCAAAAGATCGGCGCGATCGTCGCCTTTTTAACAAAATAAACTGGGCTTCTCCTTGAGCTATAAGACCCATCTTTATTCATTTTAAAACTCTTTGGGCCTCTAATAGAGTGTAAGACCCAATCCCTTATTGTACAAAAATAATTTTGGGCCTCAGTCATTGTATAAGTCCCTCTGCGATTCTCAAAACGATGGTGCGATCACTGTCTTTCATTGGGCCTCCCCTCGTGTTGTAAGTCCCATATTTCTTTTTCAAAACCTCTTTGGGCCTCTCCTTGAGTTGTAAGACCCATCCCTTTGTACAAAAAACTGCTTTGGGCCTCAGTCATTGTATAAGTCCCGATACGATATTCAAAACAACGGTGCGATCATTATTAAACCTTGGGCCTCTCCTTAAGTATAAGCCCCAACAATCTTTCCAAAAACAACTTCCCCTTTGATTTAGATTCAAATATACAATTGTTATCAAAACTTTTTTTAATTTCTTTAAACAACTAACAATACAACATGGAAGCTTGCTCACCGGTAAGTTTTAACGACTTTCATTTACTCCTTTCATATATATAACTGTATTGTGGGAAGCTGCGCATTGTAAGTCCTTCTTTCATATTCTTTTAAAATACTTGTCATATATCAACTGTATATATACTAGTATTGTTATTTAGAGTTTTCCCTGGCAACTAGGTCTAGAACTAGGTAAAGCCAGTTGGTCACTCTTTAAGACAGTCAAAACTAGATCCCCATAGGATTTCCAGATACAGTCTTGCCTTCTCTTGGGCTTAAATAATATGGAACAAAGAGAAAGCCAGTATTCTCGGTGAACCTTTTCTCAGACTGTCACTATTAGAACTTGTAAAAAAAGTTCAGTTTCCCCAGAGAGGATTAATTCCCGATGAAACTTCTCTTGAATTTCTTCAAACCCTAAAACTGTTAAAAGATTATTCTTGGTGAAACTTTTCTTGAACGCTTCTTAGGTTTGGGACCCACAGGCTTCCTAAAAGTACCCCTGCCTCCTCTTGGGCTTTGTACAAGGACTCTCTGGCTTCTTAGAAGTTCTCTTGCCTTCTCTTGGGCTTAATACAAGGACCCTAAAGACCTCATAAAGGTATAAGACAAAAATTAGTCATCCTTTGCTAGAGCGGTCTTTCCAGTGTCAAATCTCAGACCTATTTAGGGTTGATTCTCATCCCTTAAAACACCTGCCTCCTCTTGGGCATCATACAAAAGATAAAAATCTTCCACACCAATAGACTTGGAAAGTCTAAACCTTGAGTCTCAAAGACATTCTCAAGTTCCCTACAAATGTTGGAGAAACCCCAGTCATTCTGGATCAATCTCCAAAGGGGTTCTAAAACCCAGTCTCTCTCCTAGAAATCCCCAAGCCAGGGTCAGTTTATCATAGTATAACACTATCCTAAATCAGAACCTCAAGGCATCTGATACCACAACTGTTCTGTAATCCTCAACAAGAGTTGATTCCCCATTTGGACCTGCCTCGGGATCTCAATAATCCTCAGCAGAAGCTACCCTCCTCTTAGGCTTTGTATAATGATCTTTCCTCCGCACAGTCAGCCTCCTCTTGGGCTTTGTACAATGATTCTCCTCAGCGGAGCTAACCTTTTCAGACTCTCTTGTTGAGTCAACCTTTTCAGACTCTCTTGTTGAGTCAATCACCTTTTTAGACTCTCTTGTTGAGTTAACCTTTTCAGACTCTCTTGTTGAGTTAATCACCTTTTAGACTCTCTTGTTGAGTTAACCTTTTTAGCCTCAATCTTGGGCTTTGTACAAGACAGATAAAAACACTCTCTTGTTGAGTCAATCTTTTCCAGCCTCCTCTTAGGTTTGGCATAAAGATTCCCCCCTTGCAGAAGCTAGCCTCCTCTCAAGTTGCGTAGAATTATTTCTCCAGCTTGTTCAGCCACAATCCTGGGCTTTGTACAGGACAAATAAAAGCACTCTCTTGTTGAGTCAAACCTGTTTAGCCTCAATCTTGGGCTTTGTACAAGACATAAATCTTCATAAACTTCTCTTACGCTTGGGACAAATATCTTCCTCAGCGGAGTCAATTCCTCCTAACCTTCTTTAGGCTTCGAGAAATAAATTCCCTAAGCTGAGTCAAACTCTTTTCAGCCTCAATCTTGGGCTTTGTACAAGATAGATAATATTCTCACGCAAAGTCAAACTAATTCCAGCCTTAATCTTGGGCTTTGTACAAGACACATAAAAATTACCTCATCCGAGTCAGTTAAATTTCTCATTTCAGCCTCAATCTTGGGCTTTGTACAAAACACATACAAACCTCCCCGACGGAGTCAAAATCTCTTTTAGCCTTAATCTTGGGCTTTGTACAAGACAGATAGAACACTTTCCTCGGAAAAGTCAAACCTCCAGCCTCCTCTTAGGCTTTGTATAATGACATCTCCTAAGAGCCGAATCTCTTTCAGCCTACTCTTAGGCTTTGTATAAAAACTTCCCTAGAAGATTCAATCAACCTCTTAGATTCAACCTTGGGCTTTGATCAAGGCACGCAAAAATCAACAATCCCCTCAGAGGAAGTCCAATCCCTCTTTAGAGATGACAAGTTCTCTCTCAGTAAAACTTTTTTAGCTTCAATCTTGGGCTTTGAGCAAGACATAAATAAATAACCTTTTAGCTTCAATCTTGGGCTTTGAACAAGACACTAAAACATCATCTTTTTCCTCCCATAGAATAGGAGGAACTATGATTGCTCTAATTTCCTTGTTTCATTTAAACGGGAATACGTAGGCATAAGGTTGCAAAATCCTAGCGAGCATACTAATCAAAAACTCTAGGTCCAGTACCTTCATACCAATCAAAACTTAGGTCCAGTACCTTACCAAAAGCACCCGAACATCAACAAAAACTCACTCACTCTCTCATACTTCCCAATAAAATTTCCCAACCCATTAACGGATAAACACCATCAAGTATAAAGCGAAACCTAAAGCTAATATCCAATGGATAACCACATATAGGATGGGTAATTGACAACTCCCCATTGTATAACCTGACCCCGAACTCCCCGAATCTTTTTAAGTGTTTATTCAGTTAAACATTCGCGTGCAAGGTTAGTTTTAGATAGCTTCCCTTTCCCTTACAGCTTCACGGGTTAAATAAGAAATCAGAAATTAGCACCCCCTCCTCATTGTGGGGAGAAACCCAAAAACCAGCAATAAGGTGGTCACGTCACCGACAAAAATCGCTCGCTACAGTAAAAATGGCGACTCTGCTGCGGAAATCTACATTAGGACCTGCCTTACCGTAGTCATTATCATCCCCATTTTCCAACAGGAAAATGGCGACTCTGCTGGGGACTAATTGTCTGTATAGGACTAGGATTTTAGCTCTTAAGAGGTATAGGATGTTAGTTTTAGGAATAAATATATATATCGCTTTTCCTAATTGATATTTGTGTTTATTTTCTGCTAATGAGACTGCGGGTGATGTCGCATCTGGAAAGTTTGAGTGACACCTAAGACAAGTGATGGCATTAGACGGGTAATCTTACAGGGAGTGACTCCCAAATAAGAGACCCCGGTAGACCATCGAATAAGTGGAGATACCCTTTACGGATTCAATGTCTAAACGACTTCGGTTGTCAAAAGCAGATTGTTCGACTGTGGTATCCGTGAAACTGGGGATTTAGTAGGCTGAGACTATGTTACTATTTTGTAGTGCATAAGCTATCGGAAATAGTTGTCACACGATACTACCCTCATTTGAGATTACTCTAAGATACTATAGCTCGCTCGGGTGAACAAGCCTGCTGTTGTTATCCCAAGACGGTAATGATTTTGAGGACAGGTACAAAAAATCACAAGTACAACCTTTGGGGATGGGTAGGGCCATGACTTCATGACACTGAACCTTTGACCCCATGTTTTTTCTATGTTTTTGTGTGCTGCATTCATGCATTCATTTCATTAAAAAACTTTCAACAAAAGAAAAAAATCTTCTTTTCTAGTCTCTCTTTTTCAAATTAGACTAAGACAATGATTGCAAATGTCGGATAGAAAGATTGCGTTAGGGATTTCCGTAGAAGGAAGACTCACAAGTAAACCTTCAAGGTTCCCAAATTAGAGGATTTGAGAGGCTTGGCAAGGATGATCACCAACCCTGATGCTTTCAGAGCTAAGTACGGAGGACTGCTGTCTCTATTAAGGGTCCATGTAATTGAAGGAATCCTGGCTACGCTGATTCAGTTTTATGATCCGGTCTATCACTGTTTCACATTCCCAGATTATCAACTTGCACCAACACTGAAGGAGTACTCTCACCTGACTGATTTACCCATTACTGACCAAGCTCCCTTTTCTGGACTGGAAGAAATTCCAAAGGATTAAACCATTGCAAGAGCAATCTATTTGGACGAGTCAGAAGTCAGGACTCACATGACCATTAAGGGTAGAATCCAAGGTTTACCAGCCAAGTTTTTGGTAAAGAAAGCTCTGTAATTTGCTAGTATAGGGAACATGACTGCTTTCGAGAGCATCTTTGTTTTGCTCACATATGGGTTATTTCTGTTTCCCAACATTGATGACTTCATTGATATCAATGCCATTAAGATTTTTCTAATTGGAAACCCCGTAACGACCTTGCTCGCAAATGCTTATCATTCTCTACACTTAAGGTATTTGTACAGTGGAGGAATGATCACATGTTGTGTACCCCTGCTATACAAATGGTTCACTTCCTATTTACCCAAGTCTGCTGCTTTTTGGGATCATAAGAGTACTTTACGTTGGTCGCAGAGAATCATGTCTCTTACCAACTCTGACATAGATTGCTAAAATCGGATCTATGACGGGATAAGAATCATTGACTGTTATGGAAACTTCCCTAATGTACCCCTCATAGGAACTAAAGGAGGAATCAACTACCATCCAATTTTAGTTCGCCATTAATTCGGATACCCGATGAGACATGTCCCGCGTAATGTTCATCTGGAAGGTCTTTTCTTTAGGGAAGGAGAAAATGACAGGGCACGAAAGACAGTAATAGTGCATGCCTGGAAACATGTTCACAGGAAAGGAAGAGAGTCTTTAGGAAAACCAGACTGTGTCTCCGTGGAACCTTATCTCCACTGGGTACAAAATAGAGCTCTCAAACTGAGGATGCCTTACCCTCGTCAAGAAGTTCTTCCGTTAAAGGGATTTGTCCTTTATTTTATATCTAATACGGAAAAACTCCAGGTCACCCTCAACAAAGTTCAACAGGAGAAGAAATCTTGGAAGAACAAGTACCGCATTCTCAATGTGGAAAGTACCAAAATACAGCAACTGTTAAAAGAAAAAGATGCTCTGATCGAGATTTTAGAGCAACATGTTGTAGAGAATCAAGAAAACCAAAGGAATTTGCTCGCTCCTTTCACTTGGCAAAAGGATGACAACCCGACAACTGCTCAAGAGCCCCGGTCAAAGAAAAGGAAAATACCAACACCAGCACCTGAGCCCCCCTCAGAGAGGACTCAGGATCCATAAGTTTAGACATTTCCTTTTACAACACTTTGTAAATTACTGTATTTCCATTTCCTCAATCTTTGAATTCAATAAAACGGGGTTTCCCCATTGTATGATATTTGCAATCTAATTGTTGAAGTTTCTTTTGATTAAACAAAAAAAATTAATATAATCATTGAATATCATTCATCATTCTCACATAACGCATTCTTCTTCCCGACGAATCTCACGTTTGTACCTCGTTTCTAGAGTCTAGCTGTCTCATTCGTATAATACTCGGGCCAATCGACAAAAGAAAATGGATGATCTCGAGGAATAGAACACAGAGTTAAGAGAAGGAGTCGACACTCTGAAGGAAGATCTGAGGAAACTTCACAATGACATGAAATCTCTGGTAGCAGCCCAGATGCAACAACAAACGACTGTGATATCAGAGATCACATCGACGCCCATAGTGGAAAAGTATGATCCTGGGTACAACATGCCTAAAAATCGTCCCTAGGGCATGCCACTCAACTATCTCCCGGAAGGATATATTCCGCCGATCACGGAAGATCCGAAAACTGCAGTAGGAGCCGCTGGGCCTGAAGGTTACAAACTTTGGGAAAGCGAAGATGCAAGGGGCGTGACAGCAACTCCTGAAGGTTACAAACTTCGGGAGAGAGAAACACCAATAATCACTGCCATAATGACTATACCACCACCCGTGGTACACACTGTCCCGGAAGGGTAGATTCCACATATACCTTCTGGTGGAAATGAAAGTATGTACGACAGGTGGAATGAGTTCTAGGAAAAATTCCTGGAGATGCAGAAGGAACTGCATGCCATTCGCGGTCAGGATTTATTTGGAAAAGACGCCGCAGACCTTTGCTTGGTCCCTAATGTGAAAATTCTGCACAAGTTCAAGGTGCCCGAATTTGAGAAATACAACGTGAACTCTTACCCTCAGAGTCATTTGGTGATGTATGCTCGAAAGATGTCAGCTCAGATAAAGAATCAATAGCTACTGATCCACTACTTCCAAGATAGTTTAACCGATGCCGCAATCAAATGGTACATGGGTTTAAACCGCTCCAAGATCATCAATTTTAAGGATCTTGGTGCTCCCTTCATTCAACAATATAAGTATAACCAAGACATGGCACTAAACAGAGATCAACTCAGAGCAATGTCACAGAAAGACAAGGAAACCTTCAAGGAATATGCTCAAAGATGGCATGAAATTGCCGCCCAGACTTGTCCACCTCTTGAGGAAAAAGAGATGACAAAGATCTTTTTGAAAACCTGGTCGCCAGTGCGCCCAACGACTTTACCGGGATGGTGAGAATGGGAGTTCGTCTTGAAGAAGCAGTCCGAGAAGGACGTCTGGTCAAAGATATAGAACCATCAAGCAGTACCAAAAGATACGGTAGTGCTTTCCCTAAGAAAAAAGAGCAAGATATTGGTAATATATCTCTCAGAAAGAAAAGGCGATGGTACCAACAACTAGCAGCTGTAACTCCTGCTATTAATCCTGCGCATGTTCCTACGTCTCAACCTCAGGTTGCCCAGAGCCAACTAAATCAACAATAATATCAGCAAAGGACACAACAGCCTCTTCAGCAGGCTCGTTCTCAGTACAACAACAACCGTACAACACGACCACCAAGGTTCAACCCTATACCAATCTTGTACGCAGAACTGTTTCCACTACTACTGGTTAAGGGACACATCCAAACCAGGGTTCCTCTTGCGATACCGGAGAATCTTCCTTTTTGGTTCAAAGCAGATCAAACTTGCCCTTATCATCAAGGAGGACCGGGGCACAACATTGAAAACTCTCTCAGCTTCAAATATGACGTACATAAGCTTGTCAGGAGCGGAGTCATATCCTTCAAGGATACAAATCCAAATGTTCAGATGAACCCGTTACCTCAACATGAGAAAGCTACAGTTAATTTGATAGAAGAAGGATCTAACCACAGCTATCAAATACATGATGTACTCTTATTGGGAACCAACCTGGTCAAGATGCATTACAGACAGAGCGGATACAGTCATGTACCGTCTCATAACTATCACCAGTGTGATATCTACTCTAAAAACGATCAAAGATGTTCTGTGGTGCAATCTGCTCTACAGGAACAGATGGATCTCAGATGGATCCAAGATCACCAAATTCGTGAAGTCAACATGACTTATACATATTCCAACATCATTCAAAACCACAACATCTGTGCGATGAATGTTAACTTGGTGGCAATGAACTCAAGGCAAAGCCAACATCACGATCTACCACAACACGATTATGATTCCTGTCTGATTTGCTCGGTAAACAATCAGCAATGCTCTTTTGTACAAGAGGCCCTCCAGCGTCAGATGGATCTTGGATGGATTTAGGAGTACCGTGATAGAAGTCATTATCAAGTCAACATGATTCAAATCTTTGATATTCGTTTGATAAATACCAGTTTGGTGGAATTACACGCTAAGCAAGTCCAACTCGGTTTTCTGACGTCGCAAGATTATCGGAACTGTAAGGTATGTCGTGAGAGTGACCAAGGTTGTGCACTCATTCAAAGGACACTACAACACTTTTTGAACCACTGGTGGCTTCCGATCTATCTAGATGAAGACACGCAACAAGTCAGTATGATTGACGGGAACCCTACTAGGCATCAAAGTCAGGATGTTCGACCAATGGAAACAGATCTTGTAAGGTTACACTGCATACAAAGCGGACATGGCCGGGTGCCACCTCATAACTATGAGTGCTGTAGAGTTTGCTCAGAAGATAACCAAGGATGCTACCTCGTGCGAGCAACCCTTCAAACTCAGTTGGACCACAAAGAGGTTCAACCATGGTCTAGCTCTGGTTCAATGTCAGGCTATAACTGAGGCAAAGATGTTGTCTTAATCCCTAAACGAGAAGTCGCCAAAGATATATGCGCCATAATCCCTTTACTCCATGAATCGGGGGTTCCTCTTGACGGTGGAAGGATTCTTAACCTCGAACCAATTGAGGCCGGCTACAATGGTCAGAAAAATCAGAAAGCTTCTGTAGTTATTTATCTGCCGGGACCATTAGCGTACAAATCCGATAAGGTTATCCCTTACAAATACGGTGCAACAACAATTGAGAATGGAAAAGAAGTTCCATTACCCTCCGTCGTGAATATTGCAGACATCAGTCGAGTAACCTAGAGTGGTCGAATATTTAACCGAGGAGTTGGAGAACCTACCAGAGAAAAGGAACCTCAAGCAAAAGTTCCTAATTAACCAGTCGGTCAATCTAGCGATCCCGACCTTTCAAAGAACAACGATGAGATGCTGAAGCTCATCCAGAAAAGTGAGTACAACATTGTTGCTCAACTGTTGCAAACTCCTGCAAAAATCTCTGTGTTATCTCTTTTACTCAGTTCCGAAGCTCACGGGGAAGCTCTACAGAAAGTCTAAGAGCAAGCCTTTATGGAACAAGATGTAAGAATAAGACAATTCGACAGCATTATCTCCAACGTCACTTCCTGCAATAACTTAGGATTTAGTGATGCGGAATTGCCGGAAGAAGGCAAACATCACAACATGGCGCTAAATATTACAGTCAACTACCAGGACGATGCTTTATCCAGCGTACTGGTAGACACCAGGTCAGCTCTGAATGTTATGCCAAAGTCTACTCTAATGCGACTATCTATTCAGAACTTCTTCCACAGTGGAGGTTTCCTTCACCCAATATCTCAAGAAGTACATACCATCAACGAGGGTGACTCCTCCGATACAGATGAAGAGTGGAAGTCCTATCTTAATGAAGACGTTTATATGTCTCAAGGAGAGGTGCCTACTCCATTTTGCTATCCCACACAGAGTCCGAGATATATACCGAGGTCAGATGTCAAAATGATATACGGATATTGTGATCCGAAAGGATGTCGCGCTCCACCAAACTCATTAGAGGAGGACACTCTGATGAAAGACAACTTTGACCATGACTATTATGGCCCAATGGATGGCCTGCCTATTTGGCAGCCGTACCCGGGAGACTTAGGGAAAAAGAGTCAGCCCAACGATACATATCAACTGAGCATCATTGAAAAGAATACCTGCGTCCCCACCAAATCATGGGATCATTACTCAGGGCATTCAGAAAATATATAGCACGACGATGAATTTGTAAAGATTGCAGGAAATAGTTCCTTAACTACGTTTTCCCTGAGGTCAACGTCATCAAAAGGGATAACTCCTCCAGTTCCAAAGGAGTGTGGGACACCTTAGGACAACCGAGTAGCAAGTACGACTTCATTGTCAAGTACATCACTCCTGAAAGCTCTCGTATCAGGCTCGAAGACATCTAGCCAACTGGATGGGGAGATCTGCCTGAGAGTGCAAACACTGTGCAAGATACAGCTGAAGAATCCTCCTACGACAACTCTGCCTGGGAGACATATTCCAATGATCCTACTCTGCCAGAAATCAGCGTCATCTCTGAAGACAAGCCAAGAAGGAAAGTACCCAACTTTGTGATTCACCGAGGAGTTTGCCGCCAATGGGTTGCTGTCAACGTTCCGAAAGTCGTTCATAAATATAAGTAATTGTCGGCTTTATCTTAACCTTTCACCCTGCCTAGGTGAAATGGATGTTTTGATAGGGCTCACTTTTTGTAAATGTCTCTCTTCGCTTCGCCCAAAGCGACAGAGTTTTGTTTTATAGTGCTGTAGTTTCATGAATCGACCAAATCATAAATATAATAACGTAGTTCTGTAATTTCCGCATTTGTTGTTGTTTTCTCTTTTCGCTTTTTCATAAAATGGTAATCCTAAAAACAACTCAAATAATCAAAACAAGCATTTTTCAGAAAGCACACTACACACACTCTTGCATTCTCTCTATCCTTCTAAAAACAAATCATCACGTCATGCAGATTGCTTGTTTTAAACCCCATTGAATCATATGATCCAATGCCTTCTCCCAACTATGAATTCCCTGTATTTGAGGCTGAAGAAGAAAATGACGAAGAAATTCTAGAAGAGATCTCCCGATTACTCAGACAAGAGGAAAGGTCCATTGAACCTTACAAAGAGCCGTTGGAAACTGTCAACTTGGGTTCAGAGGAAGAGAGAAAAGAAGGTAAGATTGGGGTACTGCTCAGTCCGACTGTCAAAGAAAGTTTGATAAAGCTTCACAAAGATTTTCCTGATGTGTTTGCCTGGTCCTACCAAGACATGCCAGGGTTGGATACCGGCATCGTGGAACATCATCTACCATTAAGATCAGAATGTCCGCCAGTAAACCAAAGGTTAAGACGGACTCATCCAGACATGGCCATCAAAATCAAAGAGGAAGTACAGAAACAGATTGACACAGGTTTCCTCGCCACATCAGAATATCCTCAATGGTTAGCCAACATAGTACCAGTTCCAAAAAAGGAAGGAAAGGTCAGAATGTGTGTAGACTACAGGGATCTGAACAAATCCAGTCCAAAGGATGACTTTCCCCTACCACACATTGACATGCTGGTAGACAGTACATCAAAGTTCAAAGTCTTCTCCTTCATGGATGGATTCTCGGGCTATAATCAAATCAAAATGGTGCCGAAATACATGGAGAAAACTTCGTTCATCACCCTATGGGGTACCTTTTGTTACAAGGTAATGTCGTTCAGTTTGAAGAACGTCAGGGAAACCTATCAAAGGGCCATGACTACTCTATTTCATGACATGATACACAAAGAAATCGAGGTATATGTCAATGATATGATTGCCAAATTTAAAATAGAAGAGGAGCATGTGACCCACCTGTCAAAACTATTTGAGCATCTGAGAAAATACAAACTCCACTTGAATCCCAATAAGTGCACACTCGGTGTCTGCTTAGGGAAACTGTTAGGATTCATCGTTAGCCAGAAAAGAATTGAGGTTGATCCTGATAAAGTCAGGGTCATTCAAGAAATGCCTTCTCCAAAGACTGAGAAACATGTCAGATAATTCCTGGGACGTTTGAATTACATTTTCGGATTTATATTCCTCATGACCGCGATATGCCCACCAATCCTCAAATTACTCAAAAAGAATCAGGACTGCGTATGGACAGAAGACTGCCAAACCGCCTTCAACAGTATCAAGGAATACCTATTGAACCCACCAATTCTATCACCTCCAGTGGAAGGAAGACCACTGATCATATACCTAACAGTCTTGGAAGACTCAATGGGTTGTGTAATTGGCCAACGGGACGAAACAAAAAGAAAAGAATCTGCCATTTACTATTTAAGTAAGAAATTCACCGACTGCGAGACTTGGTACATGATGCTTGAGAAAATCTATTGTGCTCTGGCTTGGGCAGCCAAATGTCTCCGCAGTATATGATTTGTCACACTACTTGGTTAATCTCTGAAATGGATTCGATCAAGTACGTCTTTGAAAAGCCTGCTCTCACGGGAAGGATCGTCCGTTAGCAGATGTTGTTGTCAGAAAATGACATCGATTTCCATTCTCAGAAAGCCGTCAAAGGAAGTGTTTAAGCCGATCATTTGGCTCATGATCCGATTGACGATCAGGAATCAGTCGGATTTGACTTCCCAGACGAAGATGTCATGTACTTGAAAATGAAAGATTGCGATGAACCACTACCTAGTGAAGGGCCAGAACTTTGATGTATATGGCGACTCAGTCCTGGTTATCAATCAGATCAAAGGAGATTGGAACACATACCAATCAGGACTGATTCCTTAAAAAGATTACGCGAGAAGGTTGTTACCATTCTTCAACATAATCGGTTTTACCATATCCCTCGTGAAGAGAATCACATGGCTGATACATTAGCCACTCTCTCTTCCATGACTAGTGTAGGTCAATGGAATGACATACCTAAGATTGACGTAATGTGCCTAGAAAGGCCCGCTTACATCTTCACGATTGAAGCAGTCATAGACGACAAACCTTGGTATCATGTTATCAAATGCTTCCTTCAAAAACAAGAATACCCACCTGGGGCATCCAGAAAGGGCAGAAAAATCCTCAGAAGGTTGGCAGGCAACTTCTTCCTGAGCGGTGATACACTCTATAAGAGGAGCTTCGACATGGTCTTGCTCTAATGTGTAGACAGACCAGAAGCAAACATGCTGATAAAAGAAATTCACGAAGGATCCTTTGGCACTCATGCCAACGGACACACAATGAAGAGAAAAATTCAGAGAGCAACGTATTATTGGTTGACCATGGAATCCGAGTGCTTCAAGTACATGAGGAGATGTCACAAGTGTCAAATATACACTAACAAAATCTATGTACCGCTAATGCATCTCAGAGTTCTCTCTTCTCCGTGGCCTTTTTCCAAATGGGGAATCGACATGATTGGCATGATTGAACCCAAGGTTTCAAGCAGACATCGGTTCATTCTAGTAGCCATTGACTACTTCACCAAGTGGGTCAAAGCAGCGTCATACACCAACGTAACCTGACAAGTCGTGGTCCGCTTTATCAAAAACAATCTCATCTGCCATTATGGTGTTCCAAGCCAGATCATTACTGATAATGGATCTAACTTGAATATCAAGATGATGAAAGAGTTGTGGGCTAAGTTCAAGATCGAACACCATAACCCATCTCCCTACCGACCCAAGATGAACGGAGCGGTAGAAGCAGCTTACAAGAACATCAAGAAGATTGTTCAGAAGATGGTTGTAACCTATAAAGACTGGCATGAGATGTTACCCTTTGCTCTTCACGGTTATCGTACTTCTGTCCGCACTTCAACAGGGGTAACCCCTTTCTTTCTAGTATATGGCATAGAAGCAGTGCTCCCCATAGAAGTAGAGATCCCATCAATCTGGGTGTTGATGGAAGCCAAGTTAACAGAGGCTGAATAGTGTCAAAGTCGACACAAAGAACTGAATCTGATCGAAGAAAAGTGAATAACGGCACTATGCCATGGTCAGTTGTATCAGTAAAGGATGAAGAAGGCATTTGACAAAAAGGTTCGACCTCGCGTCTTCAGAAAAGGAGACCTCGTGCTCAAGAAGATACAATCTTTTCTCACTGATTCCCGGGGCAAATGGACTCCGAATTATGACGGCCCCTATGTGGTCAAGAAAACTTTCTCAGGCGTCGCCTTGAGACTTGTAACACCCCATTTCTACCTATCAAATAATATAAAATCAGAGTTACAAAGTTTCAACGTACATATGGAATGTTACATTTTCTACATAAAACAACGACAATTAATCACTTGGAAAACAGATACATAACACGTAATTTCGGATGAACCGATAACAACCTGCTCAGTCTTTAAAATAAAACAACTTTCATTACTACGCAGCGGATTCACAAAAATTCAACTTTAATAACATACCATCTTTGTTCACATAAAACAACTTCAAAACAAAAAGTCTTTACGAAAACAACTTAAAAATTCAGCAACAATAATAAAATCAACAATAAAGGAAACATGCGTTCATCCCTCCGAGTGTTACGTATCAGAGCGACGACACCGACTCGAACTAATGAAGGTGGATAGCATTCACTCTGGATTACCTGCAGGATGGCGTATAAACCATCACCAAACCCAGAAGGGGTGAGATATCAAACAATATAATCGGGTATATGATAAACAATATATTAAATAAGATTATATAGAATCACCACGTCACAACATTACCATCAACATTAATCAACCACACAACAACAATTTATGCAACATGGAATGCGACTCAGAAAATGCACATGCATATGGTACCATTGGAGCAGAACTCCCAACTTAAAAATCTGCCAATTAATAGAGGCGTCAACAAGGAATAAGCCTCCAACTTAATTTGCCAATCCAGGCCAACTTACCGAGCATCAGCTCCAACTTGATATGCTATGTATGCAACAACAGTATGAACACACCAGCAACTACAACAACAATTACAACCAAAATTCAACTTTGGCATTAAGCCTATAACTTAATTTGCTAATAATTAGAGGCAATGCAACAAAATTCACACCTGTTAAATTATTCTTCTACTAGTTTATCACTGTGACTGCTACTGAAAATACTACCTGCTAGTTCATGCCTTTGCTGGCATTTTTCTATTAACTGAAACTAATAGCAGTGGCTACATTATTTTTCTGCTTACTGTTACCAACATATTATTAATATTCCAAACGAATATTATTTTTTTCTACTACTGTTACTAACATATTATATTTTTTTCATTAAAATATCTCTTGTCAGTATTAATATTTCCTTGCCAATATTAATATTCTAACCAAATAAACACCCACACACACTAACAAAATAAACACCCACACACACAGGTGGCTTGCGCCACCTCACTCACTTGCACAAGGTGGCTTGCGCCACCCAAACAAACACACAAGGGTGCCTTGCGCCACCCCCCCTTTTTTTTAAACAATCCAATGCAAAATAATTCCAGTCACAGACCCAAACAACACACCATTTTCAGCGACATTAAGCAGAGATAACAACCAGATACGAAAACAATAGAAATTTGGTATATTTCTCGACACAATATACACACAGTGATCATTCTATACAAACCCAAATTCCCACATACTATTCATTAACTACCCTATTATAGAGTCAAAACCCCACCCTTACCTTGGATTGAAGGTCGCTCTACTCTCCGATTGGATTCCCGTTCTCGCAGCCTCTCCGTGTTCCGTTTCCAAACCCTTGTTCCTCTTCTCCGTAACTTCTATGTTCTAACTGCTACTTCCGTCTTTCTCTTTATTTTAATTACCTAATATAATAACACTATTATTCTATTTGTTTTATTGGGCCTCATTTCTACACCCCCACTAATTCTACTTCTAGTCATCAAAGCCCAAATAATATAATCTATTATTATTTCTAATACTATATCTACAACTTAATCAGTTTAATTAAATTAATCCAACTAAAGCCAACACAACTTAAATCAATTAAATTAATTTAACTAACACCGACATAGCAACTCAACACAACATTTTCGACAACCAACACAAATCAAACAAATAATACGAAGATATTTAATTAAATAATTAATTAAATAACCGGGCATTACAACTTTCCCCCACTTAGAATATTTTCGTCCTCGAAAATTTACCTTGTTCAAACAACTCGGGATAGGATTCCCGCATCTTGCTTTCCAACTCCCACGTCATACTTTCTACAGCAGCTCCTAACCAGACTACTTTTACCAACGCAATCTCCTTGCCTCTTAGAGTCTTCATTTCATGATCCGCGATCCATACAGGCATCGTTTCCATAGTAAGATTATCCCGTACTTGTACATAATCCATATGAATTACATGAGATGGATCTGGAACATACTTCTAGAGTTGTGACACATGAAACACATCATGTAAATTTTAAAGATTAGGCGGTAAGGCCACTCTATAAGCAACATTTCCAACTCTGTCCGAAATCTGATACGGACCAATAAAACGAGGAGTAAGCTTCTTAGACTTCAATGCACGCCCAACACCTGTCACAGGTGTAACTCTCAAAAACACATGGTCACCTGCTTGAAATTCTAAATCTTTCCTTCGCTTGTTATGATAACTCTTCTGCCTATTTTGGGAAGATTTCATCTTTTCTCGGATTAACTTCACCTTCTCAGTAGTCTCTCGAACTTTTTCAGGTCCAAGCACTACACTTTCTCCAGATTCATGCCAACATAAAGGAGTCCTACATCTCCGACCATATAACGCTTCAAAAGGTGCCATTCCAATACTGGAATGGTAACTGTTATTAAAAGTGAACTCGATCAATGGAAGATAAGTATCCCACAAACCTCCCTGCTCAAGAACACATGCTCTCAATCAATCCTCCAACGACTGAATAGTCCTCTCAGTTTGACCATCCGTCTGAGGGTGATACGCTGAACTCAACCTCAACTTAGAACCCAACTCCTCTTTCAAACTCTTCCAAAAATTAGAAGTAAACCTCGGATCTCTATCTGACACAATACACAGAGGAACACCATGCAGCTTTACAAATACGCTAGTATAAATCTCCACCAACTTCGATACTGGAAAACTGATGTTAATAGGAATAAAATGAGCCGACTTCATAAGCTTATCAACAATCACCCAAATCGAATCGTGTCCCCTTGAAGTATAAGGTAATCCCGTCACAAAGTCCATTGAAATGTTATCCCATTTCCATTCTAGAACTTCTAACAGTTACATCAACCCGGCAGGCTTCTGATGTTCAACTTTCGACTTTTGACAAGTTAAACATGCGTACACAAAACGAGCTACATCAAGCTTCATCCCAGGCCACCAAAATAATTTCTTCAAGTCTTGATACATCTTTGTAGCCCCCGGATGAATACTCAATTTACTTCTATGGCTTTCCTCAAGAATCGCTTTCTTCATCTCTGCATCATCAGGAATACAAATTCGATTACGGAATCTCAACACACCATGCGCATCTAACTTGAAATCATCATTCTCAGACTGATCGATCCCAACCATCGAATCTACCAGTTTCACGTTTAACTTCTGAGCTTCCTTGATACTGTCCAAAAAATCATTGTTAATCTTTACCATTCCCAACATCACACTCTGCGGTGTCACTTCGTAAACTAAGCACTTATCTCTGAACTGCTTAATTAATTCCAATTCTCTAACCATCATCGCCGACATATGCAAAGTTTTTCGACTTAGGGCATCAGCCACAACATTAGCTTTACTTGGATGATAGTTCAAACCGAAATCATAATCTTTTAATAATTCCAACCATCTTCGTTGTCTCATATTCAATTCCTTCTGATCAAATAAATACTTTAAACTCTTATGGTCACTAAACACTTCAAATTGAGAACCATAAAGATAATTCCTCCAAATCTTCAGCACAAAAACAACTGCAGCAAGTTCTAAATCATGCGTAGGATAGTTCTTTTCATGAGTCCTCAACTGCCTCGACGCATAAGCAACCACCTTATCATTCTGCATAAGCACACCTCCTAAACCCATCTTAGAAGCATCACAATATACCACAAAAGGTTCTCCTAGATTAGGTAATGTCAAAACCGGAGCCGATGTCAATCTCCTCTTCAATTCCGTAAAAATTTCTTCGCATTGAATGTCCCACACAAAAGCTTTACCTTTACAAGTCAACTTAGTCAACGGAAGTGCTAACTTAGAAAATCCTTCGATAAACCTTCGGTAATAACCGGCTAGTCTCAAATAGCTTCTAATCTCGGTAGCCGACTTTGGAGTTTCCCATTGCAACACAGCATCTACTTTAGATGGATCCACAGCAATGCCACTCCCTGAAATGACATGACCAAGAAAACTAACCTCCTTTAACCAAAATTCACATTTAGACAGCTTTGCATATAACTTCTTCTCTTTTAAAACTTGCAATACTAGTCTTAAGTGTTCTGCATGCTCTATTTTCGATTTAGAGTAAATCAATATATCATCAATGAACACCACCATAAACCGATCCAAATAAGTATGAAAGACACGGTTCATGTACTCCATGAATACTCCCGGCGCATTAGTAACACCGAAAGGCATCACCGAATACTCATAATGTCCATAACGCATTCTGAAGGCCGTCTTCTGGATATCTTCATCTTTGACTTTAATCTGATGATAGCCCGACCTCAAATCAATCTTGCTAAACACAAGAGAACCTACTAATTGATCCATCAAGTCATCTATTCTCGGAAGCGGATACTTGTTCTTAATCGTCACTTTATATAATTGTCTATAATTAACACAGAGCCTCATACTTCCATATTTCTTCTTTACTAACAACACTGGAGATCCCCACAGCGATACACTTGGCCTCACAAACTTCTTTTCAAGCAAATCCTCCAATTGCTTCTTTAGTTCTGACAATTCAGATGCAGACATCCTGTAGGGTGCCATAGAAACACGTCTGGTACCAGGTACAAGGTCAATTGCAAATTCCACTTCCCTTTCTGGCAGTACATCAGGAATTTCATCAGGGAAAACTTCAGGAAATTCACGCACCACTTGCAACTCCTCAAATACCGCTCGACTCTCAATAGATAACGACGCCATCACCGAGAACATCTGAGCTCCTTCTTGCATCAACTGCTGTAGCTGCCTAAAAGACAACAAACTAGCTTCTTCCTCTTCAGGAGTAGAAAATCTCACTGACTTGTTATAACAATTGATATGAACATAGTTATGTTTTAACCAGTTCATTCCCAAGATTACATCCATCCCAGTTAACGGCAAACACACCAAATCAACAGTAAAGTCTCTGTCGAAGATCGTCAGAGGACACTTTAAACACACAAGAGAAGTAGTCACCGATCCCTTAGCCAGAATCTCGATGACCATTTCTCCTTTCATAGAAGACAACATAAGACCCAATCTTTCAACACATTCAGCAGCAATAAAACAATGAGTAGCACCAGTATCAATCATAGTGATTAAAGGAGTACTATTAATGAAACATGTACCTCTGATGAGTCTGTCCTCAGTAGTTGTCTGAGTCCCAGCCAAAGCGAACACTTTCCCACCGGTTTGCTCCTTCTTTGGTTTCTGACACTAACTACCAATGTGTCCTTCTTCACCACAGTTGAAACAAATCATCTCTTTATGCTCGTACTCAGATATTGCATGCCCAGTCTTACCACAACTGAAACACCTCTTCACCTAAGCAGTACACACATTACTCTTATGACCAGGTTTCCCACATTTGAAATAAACTATGCCAACAGGAGCATCTCCCCCACTAGTCCTCTTACCATCAGCCACTTTCTGTTTACCTTTTCCAGCTGGAGCATCATAAGGCTTGCCATGATTCTGTTGGTGCTTGCTCTTCCTTTCATTAATGATCTTATAATGATCATTGTTATCCTCTTCATAAATTCTGATATTTAACTTGTCTAACCTCTCAAACACCCATAAAGGATTAAGAGGACTCCCACATCAAGAATCAAGCACAAGGTTGCAACATTCCAAGTGGATCAAGCCTCAAGATCGCCAGTGTCACCAAATTAGGGTTTTGGTCGACCAAGGCCTCCAGATGGAAATTTTCCTCTGGGCATAAGCCAATGCGGCAAAGCACAACCCAAGATACTCCAAGGGACCTCATGGACCCAATCATCAAGTCAATTTAACCTTAGGAGATGCATTTACCTAAAAAAATCAGGAATTAGGGTTTCTTGACCTAATTCACCCCTAAGTTGACTTTTGGGACAAAGCATGAGCCAAGACCTCAGGACATGGTTTGAGAGTCTCCAATACACTACATTGATTCATTTGCAATAATGGATTGATCCAAGAAGCTTGATTCACAAGTTTCAATTTCATTAGGACCACAGTTAGGGTTTCGAGGAAAAAGTCAATTGTGCCTTTGACTTTTGACCAGGACATGCTCCCAAACCTTGGGACGTGATTCAATACACCCTATAAGACCTATGGAATCCATCCATTAGGTTTTATTTAGGCCAAGGGCTTGATTTCACAAAGGATCGCACAGTTTGGATTTCATCTGATAAAAAGTCAACTGTACAAAAATCCAAAGTTTGACTTTTTTAATTTTTGGTCAACCAAGCTTCTTTAATCCTAAAACAATGTTAATATGTGATTTGAATCATCATTCATCAAGAAACATCATAGAAAGTGAGTTAACTTGTAAAAGGTGTAACCATAAAAAACTTAGTATTTTCTAAGTTATGGAACAAAGTGGCTAGGGTACCAACTTCCATGGACCATAACTTGAGATCCAAGCAACCATTTTGGATGGTCCATAGATGGATTTGTAGCTCTCATTACATACTTCAAAAGTGTCAACTACATCTTATTCCAATTCTTCATGGATTTTTAGTTATGGAGTGATCAAAATGGCTAAAAACATGAAAATGACATTTTTCCAACACTTAGTGAAATTTTCACTAAGTCAGAATCTGCCTTACTTTTTCCAAAATCTAGGGACATTTTTCACCTTGATCCAAGTCAAACCAGGTCTAAGGGTAAACATCAAAGTTAAAGTACGCCATAAGGGCTTTCCAACAAGTACCAGATCATCTCCAAATTCAATTTGAGCAAGGAGATACAACCCTTGAAACATGGCATTATGAACTGGTTTTACAAGGCAGAATTTGTGCATTTTACTCGATATGTCCAAATCTGATAAATCCAAGCCTTGTCATTAATTAGGACACATCTGAGGATCAAATCCAAGGGGGATGATCTGATCTTCTAGCATCACAAGTCCAAGAATCTACAAGTAGCCATGCCAAACCTAAAAAGGCTAAAAAGTGCCAAGACTTCAATTTTGTTTCCAAGCCTTTAATGAATGCATCAAGGTGGCATGAACTGAGCCTATTCCAACTAAATTCATCCTAAACTTATCTCTGAACCAAAGCTACAAATCATGTGCTCTAATCTCAAGTCAATGGCTAGAGGAGACTTGAGATTCCTTTTGCATAACATTGGCCAAAGGCCTGCTGCAGCCTCCATTCACTATTGATGCCAAAACAAACTTGACACACTATAAATAGACATCAATTGTGATCAGTTTGAGTACACCAAAGCAACCAATGTAACGCCCCAATTTTAGTATTTTTATTTAATTGAGTCGTTTTTTATTATTTTATTATTATATTATTTTATTTTCGACTTTTATGTGAAAATATGTTATTTTTCATTGTTGTGATATTTTATCGGGTTTTGGGATCGTTTGTTAGATATTTGAGTGTGGGGGTATTTTGGTCATTTCATAATATTTTTCATTAAGTTAGTAAAAGAAAATAGAAAGAGAGAAAAATAGAGAGAAAGGAAAGGAGAAGAAAGAAAAAGAGGAGAAAAGAGAAGAAGAAGAGAAATAGTAAGAAAACTTGGAAAATTCAAGAAAACAACTTCTAGAATCGATTTAATCGGGTAAGGGTGCGAAACTCAATTATTGTATACTTGTGTATGATTATGTATGTGTATTTGTGGTTGTTATTGGATTGAATTGGAGAAATTTAGTAAAACCTAAATTATGAAAAATTGATTAGAAATTGGTTAAATGTGTTGGAAATCATGTTTTTAGTGTTCATTATTGTTGATACATGATAGATACATGTTGCTATGCCTTGTATTTGTAATTTTCTGGGTACAGGTGAGAAATTGGAGGAATTGGGTTGAGAAATCGCAAAACAAAGTTCTGCAGAAATTTTTCTGGTTTTTCCAGGTCATACGCGTATGGGGCATGTTCATACGCGTATAGACCTTGGCAATACGCGTAACGTGGGCGAGCCATGGGCCAATACGCGTATGGGTCTTCAATTTTCTCGGCCATCTGCCCATTTGCGTATGATACGCGTAGCATTTCAGGGCAATATGCGTACGAGCTTGGGCATTACGCGTACGGACTTTTACACGTGAACTTTGGGAAAAATGAGTCTCTGCTCATACGCGTATGGCATGTGGTGGTACGCGTATGGATAGGAGAAGTGTAAAAATGTGATTTTTCAAAATGTCGTTTTCGTTTTCTGTCGTAACTTTTGTTCCGTTTATCTGATTTTTACATTCTTGGTATCGTTAGAAAGCTTTTGAGCTGTAATTTCTTGTTATGATGAATTGGAATTTGTTAGTCGATTTTATTTTGTCGGAAAATCAGAATAGTGTCATTTTGTCGACTTTTGTGGTTATGATTGTGCGTAATTGGTGTGTTTTATGCAATGTGCTGTTAATATGGATATGATATGATTGCGTGCTGTTGAATGGTATAAAATGCATTGTTTTGGGCTTAAATTGTAAGCATGAATTATGTTAAGTGTGATGGTTGCATATATGTGTGCATACTAAATGTCATGAGTCATTGTATGCCAAGCATCATGATATGCATTGTTTTGACGTCCTGAGTAACGGTTTGGTTCCAGAGGGAATTTGCTATAACATCGTGTGCCTATGTGAGGACCTAAAGCGATGGTTATAGACGATCGTGTGCCTATGTGAGGACATAAACCGATCGGATTGTGTGCCCATGTGGGGACCTAAAGCAATCCATAAACGTCGTGTGCCCATGTGGGGACCTAAAGCGACGGGTGAACATCATCGGCCCGACGGGGAGTTACACTAAGTAACGAGCGATGGTTCCAATAGTTCCTGAGTGAACTGGTGATGAGACATGAGAAACATTGGAAGTCGGTACCGCATGGCATGTGCATAGAGTCGTTGTGTCGGTCTCTGTGCATTTGCATATTCTTGGATAAATTGTGTATGTTAATTGTGAATGTGATTCGATGAGTTGGAATATGTGTATAAATGGGTTGATGAAGGATGTGCAGTGGTATTCGATACTTGAGAATTATACTGTGTTGTGTTTTATTCAATTGTGGTGCATTTGTGGTGAGAATATTATACTTGTGAATTTTTGTGTTAATATATAATTTTATGCAACTGTATAATGATTGTTTTTCTCACCCTTCTGTTGTTTTATAATGCTCTATGAGGCATTGCATATTAGAGTTGCTGGAGGTCTTTTTGTGAAGCTTTGCGTCTTCATTCTTTTGTCGGTCGGCTCTGATATGTGACACCGGGTAGTTAGGGAGGCCGTGTTGTGATTATTTGTGTATTATGTATATATATCTTTTGACTTGTACATGTATAACTTGGTGTATGAAAAACTTTCATGATATATATATATATGTTATTCAGTTTTAGATTTTCCGCTTTTATTCTAAAACATGAAATGTGGGTGTAAGGAACTGAGTTCCTCTGTTGATTGCTACCCCACTGTTGCATATCTAAATGAGCAGGTGTTGCATGTTATGTTTTGTTTCAAATTGATGTGATGCTCCCTGTCTATACCATGATAATTTAAATATACTCTGATGAAATTTCGAATTTTTATTTACCGCTTTAATAGCCTGGGGGTATAGATTGGGGGTTTTACATTAAGTGGTATCAGAGCCAGTCTGTGTCAGTTGTGTCAGTCCTTGTTGGTCTTTGTGGTTCGGTGAGCTGTTTGTTTAACCATAAGTGTTGTTATTGGAAATGAGCAGAATATGGCTGGAAGGAACGATGCTGCTTTAGCTGCTGCTATGCAGGCTATGGCTCGTGCTGTGTAGGGTGCACCGAATGCTGGAGTGAATGATGAGTTTAGAAAGAATAGACCGCCTGTCTTCAAAGGGAGACATAATCCTGATGGAGCACAGATTTGGCTGAAAGAGATTGAAAGGATTTTCAGAGTTATGGATTGTGATGAGGACAGTAAGGTGAGACTGGGGACTCACATGTTACAGGAGAAGCAGATGACTGGTGGGTTAGTACACGTCCTGTGTTGGAAGCTGCAGAGGAGGAAGAGATTACTTGGGAAGTGTTTAGCCGAGAGTTTCTGAGGAAGTATTTTCCCGAGGATGTGAGAGGAAAGAAGGAAATTGAGTTTTTAGAGCTAAAGCAAGGTAATATGTTTGTAATTGATTATACTGATAAGTTTGTGGAACTTGTGCAGTTTTATCCTCATTATGCTGAAGCGACTACGGAATTCTCTAAGTGTGTGAAGTATGAAAGTGGATTGCGTCCTGAGATAAAACAGGCAATTGGTTACCAGAGGATAAGGAGGTTTGCTAATTTGGTAGAATGTTGTAGGATTTATGAAGAGGATAGTAAGGCTCGATCTACTCATTACAAAAGTGTAAGTGACAGGAAAGGGAAGCAACAGTTTCGTAGTGGTCCATATGTAACACTGGCGGATAAAGGTAAACAAAGGGGTACTTTTGATTGAAGGGCAGGTGGAAGAGGTATGTCTAATACTCCGAGGTGTTTTAGATGTGGTGGATTGGGGCACCGTCAGTCTGAGTGTAGGAAGAATTTGGATAAGTGTTCTAACTGTGGAGGTGAAGGACATGTTGTAGCTGATTGTAAAAGGAAGAATGTGGTGAAGTGTTATAATTGTGGGGAACCTGGTCACATTAGCACGAAGTGTCTGAATCCGAAGAAAGCTCCAACTAGTGGCAAGGTATTTTCTTTGGCAGGAACTCAGACTTCAAGTGCAGATCGTCTGATTAGAGGTACTTGCTTTATTAATAGTACGCCTTTAGTTGCTATTATTGATACGGGAGCGACTCATTCGTTTATTTCGTCTGAGTACGCGAAGCGTTTGAATCTTGTGTTGTCTTTGATGGATGGTGAGATGGTTATTGATACTCCAGCGATGGGGTCAGTAACTACTTCTTTGGTTTGTTTGAGTTGTCCTTTGACCATTTATGGTAAAGACTTTGAGATGGATTTAGTGTGTTTGCCGTTGGAAGGTTTGGATGTGGTTTTGGGAATGAATTGGTTGCAATTTAACAGGGTTCATATTGATTGTTATCATAAGCTGGTAAGGTTTCCTTCTCTTGAGGATGACGAAGACTCGAGTTTCTTATCTACCAAAGAGTTGAAGAGACTTTTGGCGGACGAAGCTCATTTGTTTGGGTTGTTTGTATCTTTGTCTGTGGATAGTCAAGTGTCACTTGATGTGTTTCCTGTTGTGTGTGACTTTCCTGAAGTGTTTCCTGAGGATATTTCAGACTTGCCGCCAGAGAGAGAGGTGGAGTTCTCGATAGATCTAGTTCCTGGTACTAGACCTGTTTCTATGGCACCTTATAGAATGTCGGCATCTGAGTTGGTTGAATTGAAGAAGCAGTTGAATGACTTGTTGGAAAAGAGGTTTGTGAGGCCAAGTGTTTCTCCTTGGGGTGCGCCAGTTTTGTTGGTGAAGAAGAAAGATGGAAGTATGCGATTATGTATTGATTATCGTTAGTTGAATAAGGTGACGATTAAGAATAAGTATCCTCTTCCAAGGATTGATGATCTGATGGATCAGTTGGTTGGTGCTTGTGTGTTCAGTAAGATTGATTTGAGATCAGGATATCATCAGATAAGGGTGAAGGAGGAAGATATTCAGAAGACGGCCTTTAGGACACGGTACAGTCATTATGAATATTCTGTGATGCTGTTCGGGGTTTCTAATGCACCTGGTGTGTTTATGGAATACATGAATCGGATTTTCCACGAGCATTTGGATCGATTTGTTGTTGTGTTTATTGATGACATATTGATTTATTCTAAGTCTCGCGAGGAGCACGCGGAACATTTGCGTATTGTTTTGCAGGTTTTGAAGGAAAGGAAGCTTTTTGCAAAATTGTCCAAGTGTGAATTTTGGTTGTCGGAAGTGAGTTTTCTGGGACACGTAATTTCAGGTAACGGTATTTCAGTGGATCCATCTAAAGTAGAAGCAGTTCTACAATGGGAGGCTCCGAGATCTGTTACGGAAATTCATAGCTTTTTGGGTTTGGCCGGTTATTATTGACGGTTCATTGAAGGGTTTTCTAAGCTAGCATTGCGTTTGACCCAGTTGACTTGCAAAGGTCAAGCGTTCATTTGGGATATTCGGTGTGAGGAGAGTTTTAATGAGCTGAAGAGAAGATTGACGACAGCTCCGATTTTGATTTTGCCGAATCCTAATGAACCATTTGTGGTGTATTGTGATGCGTCTTTGATTGGTCTAGATGGTGTTCTGATGCAGGAAGGTAAGGTTGTGGCTTATGCTTCTAGGCAGCTGAGAGTGCATGAGAAAAATTATCCTACTCATGATCTTGAGTTAGCGGCTGTGGTTTTTGTGTTGAAGATTTGGAGGCATTATCTTTTTTGTGCGAGGTTTGAAGTTTTTAGTGATTATAAAAGCTTGAAATATTTGTTTGATCAGAAGGAATTGAATATGAGGCAACGTAGGTGGTTGGAATTCTTGAAAGACTGTGACTTTGGCTTGAATTACCATCCTGGTAAAGCTAACGTGGTAGCCGATGCGTTGAGTCGGAAATCGTGGCATATGTCGGCTTTAATGGTTAAGGAGTGGGAACTTTTGGAATCGTTTAGAGATTTGAGTTTGGTTTGTGAAGTGACTTTGGATAGTGTAAAGCTTGGAATGTTAAAGGTTACCAATGATTTTCTGATGACGGTTAGTGAGAAACAGAAGTTGGATTTGAAATTTGTGGATTTGATGTTGGTTGGAGAAAAAGATGCGAATAGTGATTTCAAGTGGATTCTAATGGTGTTTTGAGGTTTCGTGGACGAATTTGTATTCCGGATGATGCGGAGTTGAAAAGGATGATTTTGGAAGAAGGACACCGGAGTAATTTAAGTATACATCCGGGAGCGAATAAAATGTACCAAGACTTGAAGAAGATTTTCTGGTGGTCTGGGTTGAAAAGAGATGTGACTCAGTTTGTGTATGCATGTTTGACTTGTCAGAAATCGAAGGTGGAGCATCTGAGGCCTAGTGGTTTGTTGCAACCGTTGGATATTCCTGAGTGGAAGTGGGATATCATTTTGATGGATTTTGTAACGGGATTACCGAACACTCAGAGAGGGCATAATGCTATTTCGGTGGTTGTTGATAGGCTGACTAAATTGGCTCATTTTATTCCGATTGACAACAGTTTTTCTTTGGAGCGGTTAGCTGAGATTTATATCAGTGTGGTTGTGAAGTTGCATGGGGTTCCATTGAGTATTGTTTCTGATCGAGATCCAAGGTTTACATCGAGATTTTGGGAAAGTTTACAGAAGGCTTTGGGTTCTAAATTGAGATTGAGTTCGGCTTATCATCCGCAGACGAATGGTCAGACGGAGAGGACGATTCAGTCATTGGAAGATTTGTTGAGGGCTTGTGTTTTAGAACAAGGTGGTGCGTGGGACAGTTATCTTGCGTTGATTGAATTTACTTATAATAACAGTTTTCATTCTAGTATTGGTATGGCACCGTTTGAAGTATTGTATGGACGAAGGTGTCGAACGCCGTTGTGTTGGCACGAATCTGGTGAGAGAACGGTGATAGGGCCGGAATTGGTACATCAGACTACGGAGAAAGTGAAGCTTATTCGAGAGAAAATGAAGGCTTCTCAGAGTAGGCAAAAGAGTTATCATGATCGGAGACGGAAGGATCTTGAGTTTCAGGAGGGCGATCATGTATTTTTTAGAGTTACGCCGATAACGGGTGTTGGTCGTGCATTGAAATCGAAGAAACTTACTTCTCGGTTTATTGGTCCTTACCAGATATCCGCGAGAGTGGGTGCTGTGGCTTATAGGGTGGCGTTGCCGCCGAATCTGTCGAATTTGCATGATGTGTTCCATGTTTTGCAGCTTTGGAAGTATGTTCCGGATCCGTCACATGTGATTCCGATGGATGAGGTTGAGGTAAGGGAGAACCTTACGGTTGAGGCTTTACCTGTTAGGATTTTGGATCGTGAAGTGAAGCGGTTGAGGGGCAAGGATATTGCACTTGTTAAAGTGGCGTGGGGAAGCGCTGCTGAGGGCAATTTGACTTGGGAGTTGGAGAGTCGGATGCGGGAGTCGTATCCAGAGTTGTTTGTTTCAGGTATGATTTTCGAGGACGAAAATTTCTAAGTGGGGGAGAGTTGTAACGCCCCAGTTTTAGTATTTTTATTTAATTGAGTGGTTTTTGATTATTTTACTATTATATTATTTTATTTTCGACTTTTATGTGAAAATATGTTATTTTTCATTGTTGTGATATTTTATCGGGTTTTGGGATCGTTTGTGAGATATTTGAGTGTGGGGGTATTTTGGTCATTTCATAATATTTTTCATTAAGTTAGTAAAAGAAAATAGAAAGAGAGAAAAATAGAGAGAAAGGAAAGGAGAAGAAAGAAAAAGAGGAGAAAAGAGAAGAAGAAGAGAAATAGTAAGAAAACTTGGAAAATTCAAGAAAACAACTTCTAGAATCGATTTAATCGGGTAAGGGTGCGAAACTCAATTATTGTATACTTGTGTATGATTATGTATGTGTATTTGTGGTTGTTATTGGATTGAATTGGAGAAATTTAGTAAAACCTAAATTATGAAAAATTGATTAGAAATTGGTTAAATGTGTTGGAAATCATGTTTTTAGTGTTCATTATTGTTGATACATGATAAATACATGTTGTTATGCCTTGTATTTGCAATTTTCTGGGTGCAGGTGAGAAATTGGAGGAATTGGGTTGAGAAATCGCAGAACAAAGTTTTGCAGAAATTTTTCTGGTTTTTCCAGGTCATACGCGTATGGGGCATGTTCATACGCGTATAGACCTTGATAATACGCGTAACGTGGGCGAGCCATGGGCCAATACGCGTATGGGCCTTCAATTTTCTCAGCCATCTGCCCATTTGCGTATGATACGCGTAGCATTTCAGGGCAATACGCGTACGAGCTTGGGCATTACGCGTACGAACTTTTACACGTGAACTTTGGGAAAAATGAGTCTCTGCTCATACGCGTATGGCATGTGGTGGTACGCGTATGGACAGGAGAAGTGTAAAAATGTGATTTTTCAAAATGTCATTTTTGTTTTCTGTCGTAACTTTTGTTCCGTTTATCTGATTTTTACATTCTTGGTATCGTTGGAAAGCTTTTGAGCTGTACTTTCTTGTTATGATGAATTGGAATTTGTTAGCCGATTTTATTTTGTCGGAAAATCGGAATAGAGTCGTTTTGTCGACTTTTGTGGTTATGATTGTGCGTAATTGGTGTGTTTTATGCAATGTGCTGTTAATATGGATATGATATGATTGCGTGCTGTTGAATGGTATAAAATGCATTGTTTTGGGCTTAAATTGCAAGCATGAATTATGTTAAGTGTGATGGTTGCATATATGTGTGCATACTAAATGTCATGAGTCATTGTATGCCAAGCATCATGATATGCATTGTTGTGACGTCCTGAGTGACGGTTTGGTTCTAGAGGGAATCTGCTATAACATCGTGTGCCTATGTAAGGACCTAAAACGATGGTTATAGACGATCGAGTGCCTATGTGAGGACCTAAAGCGATCGGATTGTGTGCCCATGTGGGGACCTAAAGCAATCCATAAACGTCGTGTGCCCATGTGGGGACCTAAAGCGACGGGGTGAACATCGTAGGCCCGACGGGGAGTTACACTAAGTAACGAGCGATGGTTCCAATAGTTCCTGAGTGAACTGGTGATGAGACATGAGAAACATTGGAAGTCGGTACCGCATGGCATGTGCATAGAGTTGTTGTGTCGGTCTCTGTGCAATTGCGTATTCTTGGATAAATTGTGTATGTTAATTGTGAATGTGATTCGATGAGTTGGAATATGTGTATAAATGGGTTGATGAAGGATGTGCAGTGGTATTCGATACTTGAGAATTATACTGTGTTGTGTTTTATTCAATTGTGGTGCATTTGTGGTGAGAATATTATACTTGTGCATTTTTGTGTTAATATATAATTTTATGCAACTGTATAATGATTGTTTAGCGTCTATGACTGCTTCAATCGTGAAGATGTAAGCGGGTCGTTCAAGGAGCATTATGTGAATTTTAGGTAAGTCGTTCCATTGACCTACGCTAATCATGGAAGAGAGAGTGGCTAATGCATCAGCCATGTGATTCTCATCACGAGGGATATGATGAAACTCGACTCTGTTGAAGAAGGGTAACAACCTTCTTGCACAATCTTTGTAAGGAATCAATCTTGATTGGTATGTGTTCCAATCTCCCTTGATCTGATTGACGACCAAAGCTGAGTCGCCATATACATCCAAGTTCTTGATTCTCAAATCAATCGCTTCCTCGAGACCCATGATACAAGCTTCGTATTCGGCCTCGTTGTTTGTACATTTGAACGTAAGTCTAGCGGTGAAAGGAATGTGGGTACCCTGAGGTGTTATAATAATTGCCCCAATTCCGTTTCCGTAATGATTGACAACTCCGTCAAAGATAAGTCCCCATTGGGAATCTGGTTCTGGCCCTTCACTGGGTAGCAATTCATCGCAGTTTTTCATTTTTAGATACATGACATCTTCATCTGGAAAGTCAAATCCGACTGATTCCTGATTGTCAATCGGTTGATGAGCCAAATGATCGGCGAAAATACTCCCTTTAACGACTTTTTGAGCATGGTACTCTATGTCATATTCTGATAACAACATTTGCCAACGGGAAATCCTTCCCGTGAGAGCAGGCTTTTCGAAGACGTACTTGATTGGATCCATTTCTGAGATTAACCAAGTAGTGTGACGAATCATGTACTGGCTAAGACGTTTGGCTGCCTAAGCTAGAGCGCAACAAGTTTTCTCGAGCATAGTGTACCGATTCTTGCAGTCGGTGAATTTCTTGCTCAAATAGTAGATGGCAGACTCTTTCCTTTTCGTTTCATCTTGTTGACCAAGCACACAGCCCATGGAGTCTTCCAAGACTGTGAGGTAGATGATCAGTGGTCTCCTTCCACTGGAGGTGATAGAATCGGGGGGTTCAACAGGTATTCCTTAATATTGTCGAAGGCGGTTTGGCAGTCTTCTGTCCAAACGCAATCCTGATTCTTTTTGAGTAATTTGAAAATTGGCGCACATGTCGCGGTCACGAGGAATATGAATTTGGAGTTGTAGTTCAAACATCCCAGGAATCCCCTGACTTGTTTTTAAGTCTTTGGAGAAGGCATTTCTTGAATGGCCTTGACCTTGTCAGGATCAACCTCAATTCTTTTCTGGCTGACGATGAACTCAAAGAGTTTCCCCAAACGGACACCGAAAGTGCACTTGTTGGGATTCAAGCGGAGTTTGTACTTTCTCAATCGCTCGAATAGTTTTGACAGGTGGGTCACATGCTCCTCCTCTGCTTTAGATTTGGCAATCATATCATCGACATATATCTCGATTTCCTTATGTATCATGTCATGAAACAGAGTAGTCATGGCCCTTTGATAGGTTGTACCGGCGCTCTTCAAACCGAATGGCATTATCTTGTAACAAAAGGTACCCCATGGGGTAATGAACGAAGTTTTCTCCATGTCCTTCGGGGCCATTTTTATCTGATTATAGCCCGAGAATCCATCCATGCATGAGAAAACTTTGAACTTTGTTGTACTGTCTACCAGCATGTCAATGTGTGGTAAAGGAAAGTCGTCCTTCGGACTAGCCTTATTTAGATCTCTGTAATCGACACACATTCTGACTTTTCCGTCCTTTTTTGGAACGGGTATGATATTGGCTACCCATTGAGGATATTCACACGTGGCGAGGAAGCCCGCGTTAATCTGTTTCCGTACCTCCTCTTTGATTTTGACAGCCATGTCTAGATGAGTCCGTCTCAACCTTTGTTTTACCGGCGGACATTCTGATCTCAACGGTAGATGGTGTTCCACGATGCTGGTATCCAACCCTGGCATATCCTGATAGGACCAAGCGAATACATCGGGGAACTCCTTGAGAAGTTTTATCACACTCTCTTTGGTAGTTGGACTGAGCAGTGCCCCAATCCTAATTACTTTTCTCTCTTTTTCTGAACCCACGTTGATCGTTTCCAACGGCTCTTTGTGAGGTTCAATGGACATTTCCTCTTGTCAGAGTAATCGGGAGATCTCTGCTGGAATTTCGTCGTCAACTTCTTCTTCAACTCCAAATACCGGGAATTCAAAGTCAGGATAAGGCATTGGATCGTATGTTTCAATGGGATTTAAAACAAGCAATCTGCATGACGTGATGCTTTGTGTTTAGAAGAGATAGAGAGAATGCAAAAGTGTGTGCAGTGTATTTTTTTTTGAAAAACTGCTTGTTTATTTTGAATTGTTTTTTAGGATTACCATTTTCTGAGAAAAGCAAAAAAAGAAAACATCAATTAATGCAGAAATTATAGAACAACATTATTTTATTTATGAACAAGTCGATTCTTGAAACTACAGCCCTATGAAACAAAACTCTATCGATTTGGGCGAAGCGAAGAGGGAAATTTACAGAAAACGAGCCCTATCAAAACATCCATTTCACCTGGGCAGGGTGAAAGGTTAAAGACGACAATTACTTTGACTTATGGACGATCTTCGGAACATCGACAGCAACCCATTGGCGGCGAACTCCTCGGTGAATCATAAAGTCTGGTACTTTCCTTGATTTGTCTTCAGAAATAACGCTGATTTCTGGTGGAGCAGGATCATTGGAATCTGTCTCCCGTAGGAGGATTCCTCAGCTGTATTTTGCATAGTATTTGTGCTCTCAGGTATATCTCCCCATCCAGTTGGCTGGATATCTTCGAACCCGATACAAGAGCTTTCGGGAGAGGTGTACTTGACCATAAAGTCAAATTTCCCACTTGGTTGTCCTAAGGTATCCCACACTTCTTTGGAACTGGAGGAGTCATCCCTTTCAATGACGTTGACCTCGGGAAAAGCATAGTTGATGAATTCTAGTCCGACGAACTTTGCGAATTCATCGTCGTGTTGGATATTTTTTGAATGACCTGAGTAATAATCCCATGACATGGTGGGGACGCAGGTATTCTGTTCAATGATGCTCAGTCGATTTTCATTGTTCGGCTGATTTTCTTGCCCTGAATTTCCTGGGTACGGCTTCCAGATAGGCAGGCCATCCATTAGGCCATACTAGTTGGGTCAAAGTTGTCCTTCATCAGAGTGTCTTCGTCTAATGAGTTTGGCGGAGCACGGCATCCTTACGGGCCACAATCTCCATATACCATTTCGACGTCTGACCTCGGTATAAATCTCGGGCTCTGTTCAGGAAAACAATAGGGAGTCTACGTTTCGCCCTGAGACGTATAACCGTCCTCGTTGAGATAGGACTTCCATTCTACATCTGTAACGGAGGAGTCACCCTCGTTGATGGTATGTACTTCTTGAGACACTGAGTGAAGGAAACCTCCACCATGGAAGAAGTTCTGAATAGGATGAAGACTTTCATCGTTAGTAGCAGTCTGTGTACAAGTTGAGGAAAATCCAAGACCCTTCTTTGTTTTGTTGTCAATAGGAATGACAAACTATCCCCATCCTGTTGTGTTGGTACTCTCGACTGCTTTGATAGCATCTTTGTACGAGGAAATCGAAGTTCCCTCTTCGGATTTATCCTCATTGCTCACTATAAGCGCTTGGAACTGAGTTCCAACAACCTCCTCGGGTTCTACACAAGTAGACAATGACAAGTTTCTTATGAGCAAAGCCTGTTCTCCATAGGCTGTGACGAGTTGGTCGTTCTGGATGAACTTTAGCTTTTGGTGGAGGGTCGAAGTGACCGCCCCAGCCTGATGTATCCAAGGTCTTCCTAGTAAACAATTGTATGTTTCCCGAATGTCCATGACCTGGAAAGTGACTTGGAAAGTATGAGGACCAATAGTTATGGGAAGGTCGACTTTGCCGATAACCGTTTTTCTGGATCCGTCAAATGCTTTGACGACGACCTCGTTGGTTCTCATCGGAGTCCTTTGAATGATAATTGCATCAAAGTGGACTTTGGCATGACATTCAGAGCTGACCCTGTGTCTACCAGTACGCTGGCTAAAGCATCGTCCTGGCACTTGACTGTAATGTTGAGCGCCATGTTATGAAGGCGACCTTCTTCAGGTAATTCCTCATCACTAAATCCCAAGTAATTGCAGGAAGTGATGTTAGAGACAATGCTATCAAACTGTCTGATTGTTACATCCTGTTCTACAAAAGCTTGCTCCAAGACTTTCTGCAGAGCCTCCCAGTGAACTAAGTAACAGTGATAATACCGAGATCTTTGAAGGAGTTTGTAAAAGCTGATCAACAATGTTGTATTCACTCCTTCGGATGAGCTTTAGCATCTCATCATTGTTTTTTGAAAGGTCGGGATTACTAGATTGACCGACTGGTGGATCAGTAGCTTCCGTCTGAGGTTCCTTTTCTTTGTTAGGTTCCCCAACCCCTCGGTTGAAGATTTTACCACTCTGTGTTACTCGACTGATGTCTGCAATATTCACAATGGAGGGTAACAGAATTTCCTTTCCATTCTCAACTGTTGTTGCACTGTATTTGTAAGGGATAGCCTTAGTTGATTCATACGGTAGTGGTCCCGGTAGATAGATAACTACATGAGCCTTCTGATTCTTCTGACCATCGTAAGTAATTTTGATCAGTTCCCGGTTGGGAACTCTCGATTCGTCCAGTAGAGGGATAATGGTACAAACATCCCTAGTCCTCTGATGATCAGAGATTACGACAACGTCCTCGATTTGATCAGCACAGTAGTTGACTGATTCAGAATTCGACCATGGTTGAATCTCTTTGCGGTCCAACTGACTTTGAAGGGCTGCTCGCACGAGGTAGCATCCTTGATTATCCACTAAGCAAACTCCACGCCGCTCAAAGTTGTGTAGTGGCACCTGGCCACGTCCGCTTTGAATACAGTGTAACCTTACTAGACCTGTTTCCATCGACCGAACATCCTGACTTTGATATCTAGTAGGATTCCCGTTAGTGATACTAATCTGCTGGGTGTCCTCATCCATATAGATTGGAAGCCACCAGTGGTTCAACAAGTGCTGAAGTGTTTCCAGGACAAGGGCACAACCCTGATCGTTTTCGCAACCCGCTTTACAGTTCTAATAATCATGTGATACCAGGAACCCGGGTCGGACCTGTTTAGCATATAACTCCACCAGGCTGGTATTCATCAAGCGAATATCGAAGATTTGAACCATGTTGATTTGATAATGATGCCTATCATGGTAGTCTTGGATCCGTCCAAGATCCATCTGACGCTGGAGGGCCTCTTGTACAAAAGAGCATCCTTATTTGTTTACTGAGCAAGTCAAGCAGGAACTATAATCGTGACACAGCAGATTATTATACTGGCTTTGCCTTGAGTGCATTGCCACCAAGTTGACATTCATCGCATGGATATCGTGGTTTTGAATGATGTTGGAATTAGTATAAACCATGTTAACTCCACGAACTCGGTGCTTTTGGATCCATCCGAGATCCATCTGTTCTTGTAGAGCTGATTGCACCACAGAACATATTTGATTGCTTTTAGAGTAGATATCACATTGGTGATAATTATGAGGTGGCACATGGCCATATCCACTATGTCTACAATGCATCTTGACCAAGTTGGCCCTTAACAAGAGCACATCATGAATTTGATAGATGTTGTTAGACTCTCCCTCTATCAAATTGACTGCAGCTTTCTCATGTTGAGGCAGCGGGTTCGTGAGAAAATTCAAATTCGTATCTTTGAAAGATAAGACCCCGCTCCTAACAAGCTTTTGTACGTCGGATTTGAAACTAAGACAGCTTTCTATGTTATGCCCTGGTCCTCCTTGATGGTAGGGGCAAGTTTGATCCACCTTAAACCAAAAAGGCGGATTTTCCGGTACTGTAAGAGGAGACTTAGTCTGGACATGCCCTTGGCCAGTAGTAACGGAAATAGTTCTGCGTACGACACGGGTATAGGATCAAATCCTGGTGGCCGCGTTGCACGGTTGTTGTTGTATTAAGGACGACCCTGCTGAAGAGGCTGTTGTGTCCTTTGCTGAAATTGCTGCGAATGTGGTAGGCTTTGAGCAACCTGAGGTTGATACATAGAAACAGGCGTAGGGTTGATAGCAGGAGTTACAGCTGCTACTGGTTGGTACCGTCGCCTTTGCTTTCCAAGAGAGATATTCCCAATATCTTGCTCCTTTTTCTTAGGGAGAGCACTACCTTATTTTTTAGTACTGCTTGTCGACCCAGTGTCTTTGACTAGACGTCCTTCTCGAACAGTTTCCTCGAGCCGTACTCCCATACCGACCATTTCGGTGAAGTCGCTGGGTGCACTGGCAACCATTCTGTCATAGTAGAATGAGCTCAAGGTCTTTAAGAAAATCTTTGTCATCTCTTTTTCTCAAGAGGTGGACAAATTTGAACGGCACTTTCACGCCATCTCTGAGCGTATTCCTTAAAGGTTTCCTTGTCCTTTTGCGACATTGATCTGAGTTGATCTCTGTCTGGTGCCATGTCCAAATTGTATTTATATTGTTGGACAAAAGTAGTGCCAAGATCTCTGAAAGTGCTAATCGTAGTGCGGTTTAAACCCATGTACCATTTTAATGCGGCAACGGTTAAACTATCCTGAAAGTAGTGAATCAGTAAATCCTGGTTCTCTGTCTGAGCTGGCATTCGCCGAGCGTACATCACCAAATGGCTTTGAGGGCAAGAGTTACCCTTGTACTTTTCAAAATCGGGTACTTGGAACTTGTGCGGGACTTTCACATTGGGGACCAAGCAAAGGTCTGCGGCGTCCTTTCCAAATAAATCCTGACCGCGAATAGCCTGCAGTTCTTTCTGCATTTCCAGGAACTGCTCCTGGAATTCATCCATTCTATCGAACATACTTTCCTTTCTACCAGAAGGTATCTGCGGAATCTGTCCTTCCAGGACAGTGTGCACCACCGGGGGTGATACCGTTACTACGACAGTGAATCTTGGCGCTTCCTGAAGTTTGTAACCTTCAGGAGTCCTCATTATACCTTTGGCATCCTTGCTTTCCCGAAGTTTGTAACCTTCAGGCCCAGCAGCTTCTGCTATGATTCCCTAATCTTCAGTGATCGGCAGAACATATCCTTCCGGGATATAGTTAACAGGCATGCCCCAGGGACGATCCTTTGGCATTTGATACCTAGGATCATACTTCTCCACTATGGGCATTGAGGTGTTCTCTGAGATCACAGTTCTTTGTAGCTGAGCTTCTTCCATGGCTTGCATGTCGTTACGAAGCTTTCTCATATCCTCTCTTAGAGCGTCGATCTCTTCTTTCAACTGTCTGTTCTCTTCCTCAAGATCATCCATCTTTTTCTGACGATTGGCCCGAGTATTGTACGAATGAGACAGTTTGACTCTAGAACCGAGACACAAACGTGAGATTCGTAGGTAAGAAGAATATGTGACGTGAGAATGATGAATGCAATGATTATATTAATTGTTTTTTTGGTTTAATCAAAATAAACTTCGACAATTAGATTGCAAATATCAAACAATGGGGAAATCCCCATTTTATTGAATTTAAAGGATTGTGGAAATGGAAATACAGTAATTTACAAGGTGAGGAAACAGAAACCTAAGCTAATGGGTCCCGAGTCCTCTTTGAGAAGAACTCGGGTGCTGATTCTGGTACTTTCCTTTTCTTGGACCGTGGCTCTTGGGCCGTTGTCGGGTTGTCATTCCTTTGCCAAGTGAAAGGAGCGAGCAAATTCCTTTGATCATCCTGATTTTCCACAGCATGTTGCTCCAAAATCTCAATCAGAGCATCCTTATCTTTCAATAGCTGTTGTATTTTGGTACACTTTACATTGAGAATGCGGTACTTGTTCTTCCAAGACCTCCTTTCCTGTTGAACTTTGTTGAGGGTAACCTGAAGTTTTTCCGTGTCGCTCCCGAGGATTCGCATCCAACGGTACAAACGCGAGAGTGGCGCAGAAAACAGAGTCGCCAGCAATGAGTATTTATCCCAAGAGAGGGAAAGGAAACACTGCATAAACCTGAAGAGACAGGGGGAAAGACATGGTCTCACAACCAAGAGAAACGGGTAAGGGAGTCGGTTACGCGAAGGGAAGGTGTTAGCACCCCACGCGTCCATCGTACTCGATGGGATCCACGCTTGCTGTCTGCATCAAAGGGTGTCATCGTCTGGAGCTCCACTGCAACTGGAAAGAAAGGAACGGGAACGGAAGAGAGAGGAGAAACGGGGAAGAAAAGAAAAGAAATGACTCGATTAGGACATTATCGTTGTCCTAGGCCTACGTATTCCCTCGTGCAATGGGAAAGTCAGAGTCAACGTAGTTCGGACACGAACTAGGGGGAAGGTTGCTCGCCTAGACAATCGTTGTCTTGTGCCTACATATCCTCAATCGGACGAGAGAGAGGAATCAGAGCTAATGTAGTTCGTGGGTACGACCACTGATGAGTAAGTGTTTTTTATGAGAGACGTTAGATTCGCGTCCGGTAGTTAGGGTCGATGCCTGTTTACGACTCAGACGGAAGGTAACGTGCTCTTTTCTGAAAATGGTCTGGAACCAAACAATCCTGAAGGATAAAAAGATTTGAATTTGTTTTTGTGTTTTTTAGACATAAGTGTTTTCTTATGTTAGTTCATAACTTGCATTGCACCAAAGTCTATGACATAGGAACGAATACTTTGCGTATCGTCCCGAACAGGACGTACACTAAGTACCCTAGAAGAATGAAGGGAAACCCCTCACTCCTCACTTCCCACGCTTAAGGCTCGTGCGCAATACACTTTATCTTTGTTAAGTGTTTTCAAGAAGTTTTGAGATAAGAAGAGAGAAGACCCAAAGGAAACTCTAAAGGGAAACTAAGAGTCCTAATGTTATCATGCATGGATGGCCTATGGTTAGTGAGGCTTAGGAGAGACGACTACCTAAAACCTAATGCTAATCCTACTCCAAACTTTAATCAGAAATTAAGTTGGACTAGGTAGCTCTAAGGGGAAAGGATTCCAAGACTCGAACAAGTCTTGAGACTCGAGGGAGTGAAAGGAGTAAAAAGAGAAGGAACAGCACCTACAACAACACACTTGCTTCAGAACAGCAATGAAATCATGCACATACACCAAACAACATTCAACAGCATGAAAACAGGTGTAAAAAGGTCAAACAACATACATGTACACATGGACAGCACATATGATAGCACTTTATGCAAAACTCAGATGTGAAATCAGGACAGCATGCACCACATTTGAATATGATTCAATCAAGGCAGAGCAAACGTGCATCAAACAACATACATCGTTCAATTAATCATGATCATAAACACACCACACACCATGTTGAATAACCTTGCAAGCATCATGGAAGAATGCAACAAATAGCATATGATCAAATGAAACAAGTATGCACATCATGAAATTGGATACAAGTAAGTATGCACAATCATCATCAATCCAGCAGCAATGCACAATGAACATGATCAACAAGTGAGTGTGCATATGTGTTCATAGCATTAAGTGTTCAACAACGCAAACATACACATAAACGATGAAATCCAAGCATCGTGTGTCGGAGAAATGTGTTCATGCAATAGTGTGAGGTGCAACAGCTCAAGAATAATCCACTAATCATCAACATATCAGTCCATGAAGTTTAGGCATGCATCGGATCTCAAACAACAAAGAAAAAGCACTAAAATACACATCCTGTCCCAGAGTAACAGGTTAAAAAATAGTGAGTAACCGGTTCTTAGTTGAAAATCAGACCATTTACGCAAAAAATACACAGAGTAACCGGTTAACAAACGATGATTAACCGGTTACTCTGGGACAGCAGTCAAAAAAATTTGTTTCAAAAGAACTTTTCAGCATCAAACCACTTATGCAATCATATCCAATGATCATGTAATCAACAATGCACGAGAATTGAGTCCAATCACAACAATCAAACATCAATTTCATCAATTAAACAACAAGATCACAAATCAAATCAAGCAAATGGATCAAATCACATCACAAACCAAAGATCTACATTGCAAAAGCTATGATCAATCAAAATCAATTATAGATCTAGGGAAAACCAACCTACAAGGATGAGGTTTGCCTTGGTAAATGTTGAGAACGAAAATTGATGATCCAAGCAAGAAAACCAAAGATCTACGTGATGAACTTCAAGATCCAAGCAAGAACAACCAAGATCCAAGCTAGAACAACTCAAATAATGAAAAGTTGCTCCAAAAGTGATTCCACACTCCAAAACAGTAGCAAATCCAAGATTCTTTCAAGAATTGGTGAATGGATGGTGGTTTAGTTTCAAGATCAACAAATTCCAAGGTGAAATTTGATGAACTTTGATGATGAAACTTTGAGTGAGGGTTTTGGAGAATGAGAGAAAAGTTGAGAGAAATGAAAGAAGTCTGAAAATTGGAGAGTGAAAATGATCTAGGTCTCCTTTTGGTTTGGAATGAGTGAGCTTAAATATCCTCTAGCTTAGGAATTTGGCTTGGGTTTGGAGTGAGTGGAAAATGAGGTGAAAAATGGGTTAAGAAGTGAAGTGTGGAATTGGGGTGGAAATTGATGAGTGGAAATGGGAAATTTGGGGTGGAAAATGATGAAAAGAAGTTGTTCTAGATCCTTCCCACGTAGGCACAAGCAATGCACATGACCACTAAAATGATTTGAAAATTCTGCAGTGCTGAAAAATGCAGATTCTGGGCAAAAATTACACTGAGTAACCGGTTAACAAACGGTGAGTAACCGGTTACTCAGAGGAAAATTTGAATTTTCTGCTTGGCACCAAAAGGAGGGAAAATGGAGACGGACTTGATTCCACCTGTTCTGAACCAAAATATGCCTCTGAAACTTGTCTTTGGACCTCACTACTTGAGTGCACTTGAAACATGCCGTGAAATATTTTCCGAGCCCCGATTAAATTGCTAAGACGGTTGTTCGGTGCTGAATTGCGAGTCAAAATTTGACTGCCGGAACTGTTGATCTTCAAATCACTTAATGAGCAAAATAAATGCTCAAAAAGACTTCGAGAATTAAATGCCTGGCCTTAACTGCCGATAAAGATCAAACTGGTGCTGAGAACATCTTGTACTGCTGAAGAAAATGCCCTGATCCCATGCTCAAAGAAACATGCAAATGCAGCAATGCTAATGCAAATGAAAAGAAATATAAGCCATTTAGCTTCAAAACAAAAGAGAAAATTTTGGGGTGTTACAGCTGCCCCTATTCAATCAACTTGGTTCTGAAGGTATGATAGCAATGGTTGTCATGCGTTCAAAGGATTCACGGAGATTGAATACCAAAAGAAACCTGAAATTTGCAATCCTCAAAGGAGGGACGACTCCACTGGGGAACAAGCAATAAATGTTGCACTGCCACAACACTGATGAGTGTTAGCTATGCTAGGGATAAACACAGACGGGTGCCAAGGAATCAAAGATATCACATACGGACGGGTACTGAGAAGATACATGGACGGGTGTAAAAAGGTTCAATTCGGACGAGTATCGGAAAGGTACACGGACGGGTGTAAAAGGATTCAATACGGACGAGTACTGAAAAGATACACGGACGGGTGTAAAAAGGTTTCAATATGGACGGGTATCAAAAAAGGTACACGGACGGGTGTAAAAAGGTTTCAATACGGACGGGTATCAAAAAGGTACACGGATGGGTGTAAAAGGATTCAATACGGACGAGTACTGAAAAGATACACGGACGGGTGTAAAAGGGTTTCAATACGGACGGGTATCGAAAAAGGTACACGGACGGGTGTAAAAAGGTTTTAATACGGACGGTATCGAAAAGGTACACGGACGGGTGTAAAAGGATTCAATACGGACGGGTACTGAAAAGATACACGGACGGGTGTAAAAAGGTTTCAATACGGACGGGAATCGAAAAAGGTACACGGACGGGTGTAAAAAGGTTCAATACAGACGGGTATCGAAAAGGTACACGGACGGGTGTAAAAAGATTCAATACGGACGGGTATCGAAAAGGTACACGGACGGGTGTAAAAGGATTCAATACGGACGGGTACTGAAAAGATACACGGACGGGTGTAAAAAGGTTTCAATATGGACGGGTATCGAAAAGGTACACGGACGGGTGTAAAGAGATTTCAATATGGACGGGTATCAAAAAGATACACGGACGGGTGTAAAAAGTTTTCAATACGGACGGGTATCGAAAAGGTACACGGACGGGTGTAAAGAGATTTCAATACGGACGGGTATCGAAAAGATACACGGAGGGGTGTAAAAAGGTTTCAATACAGACGGGTATCGAAAAGGTACACGGATGGGTGTAAAGAGGTTTCAATACGGACGGGTATCGAAAAGATACACGTACGAGTGTAAAAAGGGTTCATTACGGACGGGTATTGAAAAGGTACATGGACGGGTGTAAAAAGTTTCAATACGGACGGGTATCGAAAAAAAAAGGTTCAAACACGGACGGGTGCCGAAGGAAACACGGACGAGTGTCTGACGGTAAAAAACCTTGAGGGGATAAACCAAAGGGCCACCTGGACGAAGGGGTAAAAATTATATCATGGATTAACGATCCTGGCAAACAACTCTGCAAGGGAATGTCAAATATTGCTTTGAATGACTAAACCCAACACTTGTGGAATAAAGTCGAATGATATCTCTTGAAATCCGGCTTTCCTGACGAAGGAAAACTCAAACTTGGCTTATGCTTCGGATGCATATGTTTGAATTTTGCCGTACTGCTCCACACGAAGTGGAAATGCTACGCATTTAGGAGGATGCCATGTAAACAATGCTTATACAATGCAAAAATACCGTCCCAGCGAAATAAACGCTGAGAACAGAAGCAGCTCCACCGAGGACGAAAAACTACATTGTCATCAAACCAGTAAAATCCTGTTTGAGGAAAACTTCACCCTGCTAGGGAAGATCACAATCACCAATTCTGCCGGAGATAGACGAATCTCCGAGAGAAAACCCACTCTGTTGGGGGATATCAAGATCAACAACTCTGCTGGAGATGGACGAAACTCCGAGAGAATACCCACTTAGCCGGGGAATATCAAGATCAACAATTCTGCTGGAGATAGACGAAACTCCGAGAGAATACTCACTCAGCTGGGGAGGGAGATGAATATTGAAGAGGGAAACTCCTCCGCCGAGGATCACCAAATACTTCAGAACTTGGACTTGACGCCTGCCAAAAACGATTGAACTTAAGACCTGCTGGGGATACCAATCACCACCAGACTCTGCTTGGGGATGTCGGCGAGCTTAATCTGCTGTTAGGGAAATAACTTTACCCTCACCCTGCTGGGGACTAGATCAAGCCGTTGTTGGTGAGACTATACTTTCTGACCAACTGAGGAATGTAGACACCCGGACTCTGTGGGGATAATAACATTTTTGTCCACGAATCTCCTGCTGGAGATACAACAACATCCACCTTAGAGCAATCAACTTCTGAATGCTTGCTGGGGAATAGTAATCTAAACACAACTTCGGATGGGTATACAATCCTCTGTACTCCTGCTGAGGGGGATGATCCTCTTATGTCCTGCTGAGGGGGACGATCCTCGTCGACACATCTGCTTGGAAAATAGTAGTTGTCAACATCCACTCTGCTAGGGGATAAACAAATGTTTCCTGACTAGCTGAGGAAAAAACGACTGCCCCATATTCTGTGGGGAAACCCCATCTTTGATCAAAGGAGACGCTCCATCAATCTCTTGCAGAAAAGGCTGTAGAAATGACAGTTTCTGGCTACCTGCTGAGTAAAGATGAGCCAAATCATAACTCTGGCTGGGGGTAAACCTCTTATATCTTGCTGAGGGGGACGAACCTCAACGGCTCCGCTTGGGGAATTACCTCTTTACTCTGTTGAGGAAGACGATCCTCGATACTCTGACTGGGGAGAGCAGCAAACTGCTGAGGACGATCAGACTTCAAAGTTGAAGAGAGCAGCTCTACTGGGGAGGTACCAATGAAGATTGGACTTTGAATTACTTGAGATGACTAGATCTGACTGTTGAGGAAGAGAACACTCTGACTCCTCATCGTCTTCTTGATGATATTCTATCATCTTACCTTGCTGAGAGTGAGGATTCCATCTGTACTGCTAGAGATAAGAAACCTTCATAAAAGCCCTTTTCGAACATAGGACAATTCTCTGCTTGAGGAAGAATAACAATTCCCACACCTTGCTGGAAAAAGATACCCTCTGGCTCTTTGCTGGAGGTAAAAGACTCCAAAAGTCCCACACTGGGAATAACTCAGTGCTTCAAGTTTCTGCATATTAATTGTCAAGAGCGAAACACAGTTCCTTTAACTCTCCACCTTTCCCCAGACCACAGGGTCTACTTGAAGCAATCATCTTAAGAGGATTTTACATAAAACTTGGTGTTCAACAATGCCCCAGGGTCTTCAAACTCTTAGAGATGTATCCGGTCTGGACATAACTGTCCCATACTTCATGATTCATGAAGTAAACCACCTCGAGAGGGTTCGTAATGACCTGAAATGCTCTGCCACAGTATTCTGAACCTTGCAGAGGTGTTATTGATTGGCTGTGTTCTGAAGGGAAAAACTTCTCGCGCCCTTGAAGTGACCTGCCCCAGTACAAGCCTTGCAGTACATTTGTCTATGACCGACTAGTCTTCGAGAGATTTACCGAATCTCGACGTGATTGCCCCAGTTTACACGCTTGTGGAGAGATTTATCGGATCTCGACATAATTGCCTCAGTTCGAAGAAATTTTCTCAACATGAATGCCCCATGGTTGATTGTACTCTGAAAAGACCTTCTCAACTTGAATGCCCCAGCTTGGCTACCTTTTGAAGAGATTTCACGATGTGATTATCCCAGATTGGTTACATCTCAACACAAATGGCTGGGAACGCCTTTTTCCCACATAATCTCTCAGCAACATGTCCTCTAGAGTCTCAGGCACCTCAACTTGGCCAGTTTAAGCTTCTCGACTGATGTTCATCGTGTAAGCTTCTTTGATGTCAAACAAATGTATGCAAGCAGAAAATATTTATTCTGAGAATGATTATTCAAATACAACACATATGTTAATCTTGAAGTCCTTATTGAAAATATGTCACACAACCGAGTTACGACACTTATTTTTGAAAGGAAAGCAATACGCACATGCAACACCAACAAAAATCTTATTAGCACAACTCATGGGAGTCAGGAACGCTATCTCGTTGAAGTACGCCTTCAGACTAAACCTTGTTTCAATTAGGAATTTTAAGGGTTGTAGCGTGGCCTGGTTCGCGATTTGAGAAAAAAGGATTTATGGCTCAAAGTTTATTGGTACCCACCCACTCTTCATGATATTCTCCACTCCTATGCTCAGCTAATTTGACACAAGCGCTCGTCTCTCAAAACGTTTCCCGATTTCTAGGGAATCCATGCAACTGGTGATTCGACACCTGACGAGGTTTTGGACTAACAGTCGCCCCTTTTTGTCTTTTGTGTCTATAGTCACACGACTTTGTTCTTATTGAGGATTTTCTTGGCTTTTTGCTTTCTCATTCTTTTGCTTTTTGTTCCCTAATTTTTTCCTGGACTGACTCTTTTAAGTTTTCAATTTTGAAGTCCAGCGGGATGCCTTAACTTTTTCCTAAGTCACTTGCTTTCACGTTTTTTTACTTAGCAGGCTTTTTCTTTTTCTCTCTTTTCTTTTTTTTTTTTTTGAACAAGTCGCGTGACACCGTTTTGCCTGACTTGTTTGAAAGGGCTATGACTGTTTCACTCTTCGGTTGGTGAGGAGTAACCATTGTGGTTCTACACCTCTTAACCTCTTGATAGTGGAATGGAAGGTAATGGATCCTCAGATGTACTCTCCTTTTGAAATTTGAACACTTGGTCAAACTAACAGACGCCTACCCTGCCCCTGGGTTAAAATTGAGGATTTTTCGTTTTCAGAAAGAACTCCTACTACTAGGCTCAAAAGGGTTGACAAAGGTCTATCTCCTTATCTCTCCAGTGTTTGTGAATTGGAAACAATGCCTGTACATCCTTAACAGGGTTTTATCCAAAAGCGTACCATTAGAAATCTACGTTCTTATTTCGTCATCCTCCCTCCAAGAGTCTAGGCAAGAAAGATAGTATTGCAGTGCATATAAACATGACATGAGTGCATAAAAGTAAGATACTTCAGGAACAACACACCATTGCATTAAAATCAACATTCAAACACAAGCAAGTTTTTACATGCAGACAATGTTTAAACAAACAAAGGAAAGCTACATATGAAAATGAAGTAAAAGAAGCTGATGATTGCCATTGTTGAGGAGACTTGACTCCGTCTGGACTTATTGCTTCTGATGACGCTCTTGCAATCTGGTGCTTACTCTGACAAAGAAGCTTCAATCCAAAGGGGTACCATCTGGCGTGATGACCTTTGAGTTGATCAAGTCTTGCACCTTGTGCTGGAATGCATTACAATTATCAATTGTATGCCCAAACGTTCCCGAGTGGAACTCGCACCTAGCATTCATGTCATAATCTGGAGGAATAGGGTACGGTATCGGCGTGGTACTCCTCGTTTGAATCAGAGAGTTCTTGAGCAGACGAGCAAACAAATGACTATAAGGGATAGGAATAGGATCAAATATCCTCTTGGGCCTTCTTGGTCTCGATTGCCCCTGCTGCTGATGATTCTACTGTCGATGCTGATTTGGTCGCCTCACCCGCGCTTGCACTTTCCTTTCAACATTTGGCTGAGGCACAAACAAAGGTTGTTGACGTAGAGCTTCTGCAGCAAAAGGTTGTGGAGAAAGTCCATGACATGAGGTAGATCCTGCAAAGAAGGGAGGAGTCTCCACTTCTGATGAGAACTTGATTGCCCCTGAATCAATGAGTTCTTGGACCTTATGCTTGAACCTTGTACAATTCTCAACATTGTGAGCAGGTGCCCCAGAATGGAAGTCACACCTAGCATTCATATTGGAACCCAAGGAAAACCCTGTCGGAGTTGGTCCTAGAGTGACACGCTCGACTAGTTTGATCTCGAGCAGATAAGGAAGCAATTTCCCATACGGCATCGGAGGGGGATCAAACTTCTTCCTAGGCCTCTCTAGCCTAGGATCCTCTTGGGGAGCAAGGAGTGATTGCCGAGGAGAAAGCTCAAAAACTTCAGATTGTGGAAGAGGTTCACGAGGCAATCCACGATCTAGATCAAATCCCAAAGAGATGGGAGGAGTAAGGATTTCTGTTGCGGATGTGAGCACATGATTGTTTTCCTTCTTTAACACCTTATTCAAGATTTCCATGACCAGGCCCATCTGAGTCCTCATCTGATTGACTTCCTCTCTTAGCATCTTCTGGTCTTGCATGAGAGTTTGCATATTCCCCATAAATTGCCTCATCTGGCCTCGTATTTCCCTCAACTCAGCTTGAATTTGCTCCATCACTCTGTTGTGATTAAGCCTGGTAGAATACCGATGAGCTTGTTGATCAATCCTGACTGTCAAAAAGAGAGAGCATAAGAAAACCAGAGAATCTGAGATAACCTGCAATGCAAAAATGAGATGAATATGCAAATGCAAACATGTATGAACATTATCAAGGCGATCTATCCCTTGATTCCAGTTTTAACAACAGAAGAGAACTGAACTCCTGATCAATAAAGAGAATAAGCATCTGTTACAACACAAGTCTGAATAAGCATAAACAAAGACCCCGACTAACAAGCCTGGCAGTGATCCCGGAAATACAAAGAAAACAGCAACATGGAAACTAAGGCATATCGTCAAGACTCATCCGTGCTAGAATTCCCCATTCGTCATTCTTTTTGCACCAATTCTGCACTTCCTTGAGAAGCTTCTTGGTATTAGGATGTTCTAGTCTCTGAATCAACTCTTGAATCAGAAGATATCTCCTATGTAAGATTCATGTTAAATAATGACTATGCAACTCCCAATCATCTTCTACAGAAGCCCCACCTGAACTTGGACCTTCGCTTCTGGCTTTTTTCACATCGGCTTGAATCTTCAGCTGTTCCATATCTGCCATGGTTTCCTTGAGCTTTTCCTCAACTGCTCTCCTCTCAAAGATCCCTGATAAAATCTCCTTATCCTTTTTCTGAAGTTCTATCTTCAAACCTTCAATCTGTTCCAAATACTTATCCTCTTTCAACCTGTTGGCGGTAATTGTTGTATTCCGACGGTCACTGAACCTGTGAATCCTTGACATAGCATAAGCTAACTCTTTCTTTTTGGACGAAAGGACCTTGCTAACACTTTTCAACGCTTGAGCCACTTTCTCTCTGGTTGTGCTTCTTTAGATAATTCTTTCTCCTTCACGGCCAAGAGTTCTGATTTCAACCTGGCAGCATGGATAACTTCACCTTTTTCGTGCTTTAACTAACCAACCTCTCTGCCCAGCTCACGATTCTCCTCTCGGAGTTTCTCCTTCTCAGCCCATAACTTATCGTACTTCTCTGCATCAACAGTCATGGGAGCTTCGATCATTAAAGGATACAGAGGTGGTTCCACCGGGAAGGGAAGGAGCTCCTCCTCTGCTCTTTTCTTAATCCACTCTTCATAGGAAGGAAATGCCCGGTTGTTACATTTCCCGAATGAAGTTTTTCCTTTCTTGGTCACCTGCTTCCAAGCATTCACAATCCTCCTTATCATTTCTTGATCCCCAGTACCATTGAAGAATAAGGACTCTTTGATATCTCGCTCTTCAGGTGGACCTCTCAAAGGATAGCCAAACTGCCTGATAACAAGGGAAGGATTATAGTTAATTCCACCTCTTCTCCCTATCAAGGGTACATTAGGGAATTCTCCGCACTTGCAAATAATCTCCACTCGTAGCAATTCATGGTTGAACCAGACAATGTTGTCGGCAGACAAGCTCATTAACCTCTTTGACCACTTCAGAGAATCTCTCGTATCAACGAAAGCGCCAACTTCGGGGAGATGACTCAGAAACCAAGTAGATAAGAGTGGTGCACAGCAACTCACAGTTTTTCCACGCCTATTTTCTTTCTTGTAGTGGACTGAGTGATACACATCACCTAGCAAGGTAGGTATAGGATTCTTTGAAATAAAGATTCTGACAACGTGCATATCCATCAGATCAGGAACATCGGGAAACAGGACGATCCCATAGATGCACATAGCCAGAATAGCTTGGAAAGCAGTCCAATTCTTCTCTTTAGCATGTATGCAAGCTTGATCAAACAATAACTTCAATAAGAAACCCTTAGCTCCTTGTTTCTCCACAATATTACTGCTAAGAACGAATTCACCAATATGAAGAGCAATGGCCATTTCTTTTATCCCAGGGCATTCTTCAGAAAAGAATACTATGTCATGCCTGATGGGGATTCCCAAAATAAATGAGAACTCCTCCAACGTTGGAGCCAAGATATAGTCTGGGAAAGTGAAGCAACGCAAAGACGGATCATAGAACTGAAGAAGTGTATGAATGGCATCCTTCTCATACTTGGAGATACTGTAGACAAACTTCAGAAGTCTCCCATACTCTCCACCAAACTCTGCATGAACTCCAGGACCAGCCATACTAATCAGCTTGTGAATCAACGTCAAGGTCGGGTCTGGGAACGAATAAGCAACAGTCTTCTTTCTCTGGACATCCATGCTAAGGCAACCTCAGAAAACCGGAATCAAGAGTGGGATGCAAGCCCTGAAAAATGTCAAACATGTTAGAATACAAGAAAAATGATATGCACATGCAAACATGGGATCAAGGCACCACTGCTGGATGTGCTGTGCTGTTAACTGAACGAGAACCACAACCCAGAAAACCAAAATTCTAGAATACCGAACCACTGAGATAACCAGAAACCAAAATCTCTGTACTTGGCTCTGAAAGCAAGAAAAATGATATGCACATGCAAACATGGGATCAAGGTACCACTGCTGGATGTGCTGTGCTGTTAACTGAATGAGAACCACAACCCAGAAAACCAAAATTCTAGAATACCGAACCACTGAGATAACCAGAAACCAAAATCTCCGTACTTGGCTCTGAAAGCGTCAGGGTTAGTGATCATCCTTGCTAATCCTCTCAAATCCCCTAGTTTTGGAACCTTGAAGGTATACTTGTGAGTTTTTCTTCTACCGAAATACATTAGCGCAATTCTTTTCTCTCTGACATTTGCAATCATTGTCTTAGTTTAATTTGAAAAAGAGAGACTAGAAGAGAAAAATTTTCTTTGCTTAATGTTTTTTTAAAATGAATTCATGAATGCAGCACACAAAAACATAGAAAAAACATGGGGTCAAAGGGTCGGTTTCATGAAGTCAAGGCTCTACCCATCCCACCAGTTTATACTAATGATTTTTGTACCTGTCTCCCAAAATCATTGATTCTTGTCGAGCTAACATCAGCGGGCCGGGAACCGTGCTAGGTGATGTATTTCGAAGAATCTCAGAAGAGGGTAGTATCGCGTGACAACTATTTCTGATAGCTTTCGCACTACTGAAAGAGGTTTTTCCTAGGTGTATACTCTATTTTTCCACATGCGGCATCACACGCATTCCCATTAGCAGAAAAATAAACACAAATATCAATTAGGAAAAGCAATATATATATATATATATATATATATATATATATATATATATTTGTCCTAATGTCCTAGACTTTTTTAAGAGCTATGAATCCTATGATCCTAACAGAAAATGGCTCCTCGGCGGAGGCGTCATTCTATGGTACCTTCACAACTTAAAGGTTTTGACCTAAGATCCTAGTGAGGGACGATCCTAGCCATAATGACATTCCCCGATGGAACCGTCATGAAAATAACTTGTCCAAGGTTTTGACCTTAAATTGTAAGAAAGAAAGACGGGCCCCACGGTGGGTGCCACTTTTCTGTAGCGAGCGATTTTGGACGTGGTTCTCAAGCACTGTCGCTCTGGGGTACTACAGGTCGATTCATTTTTTATCCTATTGAAGCTGACTAAGGAAGGGAAATAGATGTCTCCAACTAACCATGCTTGCATACTGAGTTTAAACAGCGGTCTGTTAGGTTACGGATGCTATGTGGAAGTGGGGCCTCTTTCTGCTTATTTTGTTAAGACTGAAATGACGGGACTATGCTATTGGTAGGATGTTAGGACTGGTGCTTTTCGATTGATGTATGAAGGTACGAGATTTTGGGTCTTTGATTAGTGTACTCGCTAAGATTTCTCTTTCAATCTTATGCCTACGTATTCCCGTTTACCGAAACAGGGAAATCAGAGCGATCGTAGTTCCTCCTATTATATGGGGGGAAATGGTGTTTTGGTGTCATGATCAAAGCCCAAGACATGAAGCTAAAGGTGGTTTGTATCTTGTTCAAAGCCCAATATTATTTGTATCTTGTTCGAAGCCCAAGATATGAAGCTAAAGGGTTTTGACTTTAGAGAGAATTTGTCATCTCTAAAGAGGGGTATTTGGTCTGTTTGTCACAGCTGTTGCGTGACTGGTTATAAAGGAGAATTACTTTAACTGGGATGTGTGAATCCAGCAATGCCATAATTTCCTTTATAAGGGATTTTTAACCTGAAGGAGAAGACTTTAACTCAGTTTAGAGCAATGCCATCTTTCCTTAGGAACTTCTCATGCTAAAAGAGGGACAATGGCGTGGATGTAAATAATCCAGAGGCTTGCCGCTTACAGCCAATAGATAAAGGGGAAAGGAGTTTATTGATGTTTATATACTATGAACGAGGCACAACTTTGATGCTAAAAGGTTGATTGACACAACCGGGGTTTTCTTATACAAAGCCTAAGAGGAGGCTATTGGCCCAACAAGAGCGTGTTTTTATGTGTCTCGTACGAAGCCCGAGAGAGAGGCTAAAAGGGTTTACTCAACAAGAGAGTGCTTTTGTATGTGTCTTGTACGAAGCCCAAGACGGAGGCTAATGGTTGTTTGACTCAACAAGAGAGTCTTTTATACTCAACAAGAGAGTGTTTTTGTATCTCGTACGAAGCCCGAGATGGAGGCTAAAGGGTTTGACTCAACAAGAGAGTCTTTTATACTCAACAAGAGAGTGATTTTGTATCTCATATGAAGCCCAAGATGGAGGCTAAAAGGTTTGCTCCGCTGGGGAGAATCATTTGTACAAAGCCCAAGAGAAGGCTAGGGTAACTGTTTCAGTTGAGTGACAGGTCCAACATGTTGGTTAAAAGAGAAAATTAGTTCTTATATGGGTAATGTTGTACTCATGGATTTGATCTGAGGATCGAGATTATTTCCTATTCTCTAAGGAAACAGGGAATCCAAAAGAGCTTTAGACTGTCCGAGTCTACGGGTTTTATCTTTTGTACTATGCTTAAGAAACAGTAGTAGTAAGATCTAGACTCTTTGAAAGATTGTTCTATTAAGATGACTAATTTCTGTTCCTATACCTCTAGGAAGTCGCCGGGACAATTTGTACGAAGCCCAAGAGGAGGCGAGAAAACTTTTAAGAAGCCGAGGGACAATTTGTACGAAGCCCAAGAGGAGGCTATCTTCCCGGAGGAAGAATCATTATACCAAGCCTAAGAGGAGGCTGCGAAAACTTCTAAGAAGCCGACGGGTCCTTGTACGACGCCCAAAAGGAGGCGGGGATGCTTTTAGGAAGCCTGTAGGTCCTTGCACTAAGCCCAAGAGGAGGCTGATGAATAGTTCCAGAAGGGGTTTCACTTGGAACATTGGCCTTCTGTATATGAACTATTCAAGGGGGGAGATTTCTTAAATCTAGTTATCTAAAATTGTTGTGAAAGAAAATTCTCATGGTTTAGGTTATGTTGAAATATCCGGGAGAACGTCGGATGTAAGGAGACGAGGTTTTGTCTAGTTCTAGACGTAGTTGCCGGGGAAACTCTAAATATCTATACTATTATTACACAGTCGATATGAGTTTATGAAAGAAGACTTATAGTGAAACAGCCCCACATTACAGTTTTATACATATGAAAGCGGTAAATGAAAGCGAGTAAAAACTTACTCGGTTGTAGAGCTTCCATGCTGTTTGGTTAGTTTGTTCAACAAAGAAAGCATTGATAACAATATTATATTCAAAATCAAAGGAGAAAGTGTTTTTGAAAGGAAAATTGGGGCTTAGAGCTCAAGGAGACGCCCAGGGTTTTATCAGTGATTGCACTGTTGTTTGAAATTGTACAGGGACTTATACAAGTGACTGAGGCCCAAAAAGGTTTTCTGTACAAGGGGATGGGTCTTACACTCTCTCAAGAGGCCCAAAATGCTTGAAAGAAAAAACAATGGGGCTTATAACACGAGGGTAGGCCCAGATGATTCTTTCGAACTGGCGATCGCGCCGAGCTTTTCTTTTAACGCAGAGGGACTTATACAATATCTAAGGCCCAAAAATTGTTTTGATTAAAAGATGATTGGGTCTTACACTCTATTAGAGGCCCAAAGAGTTTGAATGGGTCTTATAGCTCGAGGAGAGGCCCAGATGGTTTGTTTTAAATGGGCGATGATTGCGCCGAACTTTTGAAATACAACGGGACTTATATAATAAGTGAGGCCCAAAATAGGTTTGTATTTACAAAGGATTGGGTCTTACACTATATTAGAGGCCCAAAGAGTTTAAAAATGATTTGTTTGAGTGAAAATGAAGGAAACCCTAAATTTGTTTTCTTTTAAAAGGAAATATTTAAAGAAAATCAAATAAAAATGATAAAAATACCAAATAAGTTTGAATAAACCACTTGTGATTTTTGTTGAAGGTTTGAAAAATGAGGTTTTCATCACAAGATGAATTAAAACCTACTTGGTTTTGATTTTCCAAAATGGATATTTATTTTTAAAAGAGTTTAAAAACAAATAAAAGACATTTATTCAAAAAAATACTAATTATATTAAATAAATAATATAAATACAATTTTTTTGAGGAATAAAATATTTCAACATTTTTGTGATTTTTTACAAAAAGAACCAATAAAAAATAATTAAAATTGAGGGAGTTATTAATTTTCCAATTAATTAACAAAACATGAAAATATTAGAAAAAAATAGAAAAATGTGAGAAAACACAAAATGGCATGGGTGGGGTTTGAACCCACGACCTCAAGGTTATAGGGCGTGCGCCTTACCACTGGGGTGGTGATACATCCGTTGATTAAAACAAACCAACAAATATACAAGGCTTGCCTTGTTTTCTAGGCCTAGCCAAGGCAAGGCAAGGCAAGTTTTGGCAAGAAACGGGAAGATCCATAACTTTCTCATTTCTCCATGGTTGGGGACAAAATTTATATGCATCTGACCTAGAATTTTACAAGGAATCCAATGGTGGTGGTATTTTTTCTAGATCATGCTCCCTCCTCAAAATCCGATGGTGGTTTTGAAATAGGCCTATAATTGCATTTTCTATGCTACACTTTGGTACAGGCATGAATTACATGATGAATTGGTTCAAACACAACATATATAACATGTATGAGATGTGCATGATCAGTGGACTTCAAAGCAATGCATATTTTCGAAAGTTTAAGTTATGATGCTTACCTCTCTTTTGAGCTTTTGGAGTTTTTGTGCAATTTGCCAAGTTTCTTGTTCCAGAAATGGTTTGATGCCTTGGACACTCTCAAATGATTCCTTAGAAGCTTTTAGGATGAATGGAATCAGCTGGAACCTACAAAAACACAAACTAGCCCTTTCTTGCAAAAAGGGTTAAAATGGCCAAAATAGCAACTCCCTCAAATGGTGTTCCAGATGGGGGGAACCATTTGGGACAGTTCAAGGACAGTTCAAGGATGATATTTGGAGTGTGTTTGAGGTTTTATCTGGTTTGGAAAGTAACTGAATCAAGGCATGACTTGAAAAATGCACAAAAGTACTATTTTGAGGTTTTGAGATGTGACTTTGTGATTTAAGGATTACAGGTCACTGGTGAGAGTTTGGATAGCTTAGATATGATATATTGGAGGTGTTAGGATCATGAACTGTGATGGAAATGCTCTCTAACTCAAAAACTCAGAGTTACCTTGCTAAAGAAGGCATTTTGGCCTAAAGAGAGGGATTTTGAGGAAAGCATCTCTTTTATGGCTTTGGTGTACTCAAACTGAGCACAAATGAGCTACATTTATAGTAGAGCAAGTTTTTTTTGGGATCAATAGTGAATGGCAACCACAGTAGAGGTTTGGCCAATGTTGATCAATGGGAAGCCAAGTCTCCTCTAGCCATTGACTAGAGGTTAGAGCACAGGCCTTTAGTTCCCAAGTTGTTGGATCATTCTTGACTGAATTCAGTTGCAAATGTGTCAGTCCATGCCACCTCTAAGCATCCATTAAATGCTCCAACTCAAAATTGAAGTATTGTCCCTCTTTTAGGGATTTCTAGGTTTTTCATGCTACTTGTTGTTCCAAAGACTTTGGAGGCTTGGATCAATGTTTGTTCCCTTTAGATTTGATCCTCAGATGTGTCCAAAGTGATGACGAGGCTTGGAATTATCTGATTTTGCCAAATCGAGCAAAAGTGCAAAATTCTGCCTAGCCTTGGCAGTTTTCAGCAAGGCATATTGCCATTGTCATACCTCATGACTCAAGTTGAGTTTGGTGATGTTCTTGGCTATTTTGGAAAGCCCTCATATGATATAATAATTGTTTGATCATAATTGGTTTTTATACTTTTTGGATCCAAGTGAAAAATGCCCCTACATTTGGAAAAAAGTAAGGCAGATTCTGACTTAGTGAAAATTTCACTAAGTGTTGGAAAAAAGTGATATTTTCACTTTTTGTGATTTTGATCATTCCATAACTCAAAATCCATGATGAATTGGAATGAGGTGTAGTTGAAGCTTTTGTAGAGTGCTATTAGAGCTACAAATCCAGCTTTGAATGGGGAAAAATGGCCTTGTGGTTTAGGAGTTATGATCCTCCAAAGTTGGTACCCTAGCCACTTTGTTCCATAACTTAGAAAATTTTCTAAGTTTTTATGGATACCCCTTTTACAAGTTATCCCACTTTTCTTGATTTTTCTTGATGAATTATGATCCCAATCACACATTAACATCATTTTAGGGTTAAAAAACCATAATTGTGAAAATTTTCAAAAAGTCAAAGTTTGACTTTTGTGCACAGTTGACTTTTTGTCAGATGAATTCCAAACTGTGCGATCCTCTATGAAATCAAGTCTTTGACCCAAATAAAACTTGATGGATTGATTTCATAGGTGTTATAGGGTGTATTGAATCATGTCTCAGGGTTTGGGAGCATGTCCAGGTCAAAAGTCAAAGCTACAGTTGACTTTTCCCGCGAAACCCTAACTGTGGTTCAGATGAAAATGAAACTTGTTGCTCAAGCTTCTTGGATCAATCAATTGTTGCAAATGGATCAATGTGGTGTATTGGAGACCCTCAAATCCTCTTTTGAGGTTTTGGCTCATGTTTTGTCCCAAAAGTCAACTTAGGGGTGAATTAGGTCAAAAACCCTAATTCCTGATTTTTGATGAATGCATCCCCTGAGGTCAAAATTGACTTGATGATTGGGTCCATGAGGTCCCATGGAGTATATTGCGTTATGTTTTGAAGCATTGGCTCATGCCCAGAGGAAAAATTCCATCTGGAGGCCCTGGTCGACCAAACCCTAATTTGGTGACACTGGCGATCTTGAGGCTTAATCCACTTAGAAGGTTGCAGCCTTGTGCTTAATCCTTGATGTGGGAGTCCTTTTGATCCATTGTGGATGTTTGAGAGGATATACAAGTTGAAGATCATGTCATTTCTTAATTGATCCTTTGTCTAAATGCTCAGAGAGGGCTTGAAACCCTAATCTTTGATAGTAGTGAATGCTCACCCATCTTTGGGGAGACTGATGAGGTATGATGGTTCACCCATATTGTGATGATGATTTGCCCAATGATGGGAAATCTTTGTGGTCAAAATTTGGGGTATGACAACACCCAAAACCTTTCTTTCCATTTCTGCTAACCCCATAGATCATGGAAGCTATTTTTCTTCTATTTATGCTTTTATCCAAAAAGTACTAGAATGCTCTATCATACTTATTGACACAACTAGTCTCAGAGACATTGGAGACTAATTCTTATTCTAGTTTGGAAATTTTTCTTTTAAAGTGTAGCGTGTGATTTTTGTCGGTGACGCGACCACCTTATCGCCATGGGTTCCTCACCGCAATGGTAGGAGTGGGAGCTACTTTATGATTTCTTATTTATCCCGTGAAGCTAGAAGGGAAAGGGAAGCTATCTAAAACTAACCTTGCATGTGAATGTTTAACTGAACAAACGCTAAGAGAGATTCGGGGAGTTTGGGGTCAGGTTATACAATGGGGAGTTGTCAATTACCCATCATATATGTGGTTATCCACAGGTTGTTAGCAATTTCTTTACTGCTTTCTACTTATTGGTGTTTGTCTATTGTGGGTTGGGAAAGTTTCTCCTTTGGGAGGTTTTTGAGAGAGAGAGAGAGAGAGAGAGAGAGAGAGATAAAGAGAGTTTTTGTTGGTTTCGGGTTTTCCGATGTTTTTTGATGAGTGAAGGTACTAGACCTAAAGTTTTTTATTGGTGTGCTCGCTAAGATTTTGCAATCTTATGCCTACGTATTCCCGTTAAAGATAAACAGGGAAACCACTGCAATCGTAGTTCCTCATATTCTACGGGAGGAAAAAGATGTTTTGGTGTCTTGTTCAAAGTCCAAGATTGAAGCTAAATGAGTATTTGTGTCTTGTTCAAAGCCCAAGATTGAAGCTAAAAGGTTTGACTGAGAGGGAATTTGTCATCTCTAAAGGGAGACATCTCGTATGTTTATCACAACTGTTAGGTGACTGATTATAAAGGAGGATTACTTTAACTGGGATATAGAATCCTGCAATGCTATAATTTCCCTTTTAGGGGATTTATCCTGAAGGAGAAAACTTTAACTCAGTGTAGAGTAATGTCATTTTTCCTTAGGAGTCTTTCATGCTAAGAGAGGGACATTGGCTTGGATGTAAATAATCCAAAGGCTTGCCACTTACAGCAATTAGATGAAAGAAGGGGATTTACCAGGATAAGAGATGGACTACAGCTTGGATATTTGAATCAACAAGTGTGCCACTTACAGCAGTTATCTGGGATTAAGTTTTTTGATTTATCTGTGTGATATACAGAGAAATGTCTTCCTACAGAGAGATTTTTGATTTCCTCTAAGGGGATGTTGATTTTTGTGTGCCTTGATCAAAGCCCAAGGTTGAAGCTAAGAGGTTGATTGACTCCACTGGGGAAGTCCTTATACAAAGCCTAAGAGGTGGCTAGAAAAGATTGACTCAACAAGAGAGTGTTTATCTGTCTTGTACAAAGCCCAAGATTGTGGCTAGAAAGAGACAGACTCTTTTGGGCATCTCATTATACAAAGTCTAAGAGGAGGCTAAAAGTTTACTTTTCATGGGAAATATTTTGTCTGTCTTGTACAAAGCCCAAGATTGAGGCTAAAGGGGGAAACTGACTCTACTGGTGAAAGGTTTTATCTGTCTTGTACAAAGCCTAAGATTGAGGCTAAAAGAAGATTGACTCTGCTGGAGAGATTTATACGGTGTCTTGTACAAAGCCCAAGATTGAGGCTGAAGGGAGACTAACTCAACAAGAGAGTGTTTTATTTGGTGTCTTCTACAAAGCCCAAGATTGAGGCTGAAAAGAGGATTGACTCTGCTTAGGGATATTAATTCTCAAAGACTAAAAGAAGGCTGGGAGGAATTAACTTAGCTGGGGAAGATATTTATCCAAAGCTTAAGAGAAGGTTATGAATATTTTGACTTTGCTGGAGAAAGTTTATATATATGTCTTGTACAAAGCCCAAGATTGAGGCTAAAAAGAATGACTCAACAAGAGAGTGTTTTTGTTTTGTACCATTGACTCAACAAGAGAGTGTGGAAAAGTGATTGACTCAACAAGTGAGTACTTTGTTTGTCTTGTACATGTCATACCCCAAATTTTGATCACCAAGATTTCCCATCATTGTGCAAATCATTACCACAATATGGATGAACTATCATGCCTCATCAATATCCTCAGAGATGTTTGAGCATTCACCACAATCAAGAATTAGGGTTTCAAGCCCGCTCAGAGCCTTAAACAAAGGATCAATCAAGGAATGACATGATCTTCAACTTGTCTAACCTCTCAAACACCCATAAAGGATCAAGAGGACTCCCACATCAAGAGTCAAGCATAAGGTTGCAACATTCCAAGTGGATCAAGCCTCAAGATCGTCAGTGTCACCAAATTAGGGTTTTGGTCGACCAAGGCCTCCAGATGGAAATTTTCCTCTAGGCATGAGCCAATGCTTCAAAGCACAACCCAAGATACTCCAAGGGACCTCATGGACCTAATCATCAAGTCAATTTAACCTCAGGGGATGCATTTACCCAAACAAAATCAGGAATTAGGGTTTCTTGACCTAATTCACCCCTAAGTTGACTTTTAGGACAAAGCATGAGCCAAGACCTCAAGACAAGGTTTGAGGGTCTCCAATACACTACATTGATCCATTTGCAACAATGGATTGATCCAAGAAGCTTGATTCATAAGTTTCAATTTCATCAGGACCACAGTTAGGGTTTCGAGGAAAAAGTCAACTATGCCTTTGACTTTTGACCAGGACATGCACCCAAACCATGGGACATGATTCAATACACCCTATAACACCTATGGAATCCATCCATTAGGTTTGATTTAGGTCAAGGGCTTAATTTTAAAAAGTATCGCACAGTTTGGATTTCATCCGATAAAACGTCAACTGTACAAAAATCCAAAGTTTGACTTTTGAATTTTTGGTCAACCAAGGTTCTTTAACCCTAAAACAATGTTAATATGTGATTTGAATCATCATTCATCAAGAAAAATCAAAGAAAGTAAGTTAACTTGTAAAAGGGGTAACCACAAAAAACTTAGAATTTTTCTAAGTTATGGAACAAAGTAGCTAGGGTACCAACTTCCAAGGACCATAACTTGAGATCCAAGCAACCATTTTGGATGGTCCAAAGCTGGATTTGTAGCTCTAACTACATACTTCAAAAGTGTCAACTACATCTCATTCCAATTCTTCATGGATTTTTAGTTATGGAGTGATCAAAATGGCTAAAAACATGAAAATGACATTTTTCCAACACTTAGTGAAATTTTCACTAAGTCAGAATCAACCTTACTTCTTCCAAAATCTAGGGACATTTTTCACCTTGATCCAAGTCAAACTACGTCTAAGGGTAAACATCAAAGTTAAAGTATGCCATAAGGGCTTTCCAACAAGTATCAGATCATCTCCAAATTCAATTTGAGCAAGGAGATACAACCCTTGAAACTTGGCATCATGAACGGGTTTTACAAGGCAGAATTTGTGCATTTTGCTCGATTTGTCCAAATCTGATAAATCCAAGCTTTGTCATCAATTTGGACACATCTGAGGATCAAATCCAAGGGAGATGATCTAATCTCCAAGCCTCACAAGTCCAAGAATCTATAAGTAGCCTTGCCAAACCTAAAAAGGATAAAAAGTGCCAAGACTTCAATTTTGTTTCCAATCCTTTAATGAATGCATCAAGGTGGCATGAACTGAGCCTATTCCAACTGAATTCAATCCAAACTTATCTCTGAACCAAAGCTACAAAGCCTGTGCTCTAATCTCACGTCAATGGCTAGAGGAGACTTGAGATTCCTTTTGCATAACATTGGCCAAAGGCCTGCTGCAGCCTCCATTCACTATTGATGCCAAAACAAACTTGACACACTATAAATAGACATTAATTATGATCAGTTTGAGTACACCAAAGCAACCAAACTGATGCTTTCCTCAAAATCCCTCTCTTTAGGCCAAAATGCCTTCTTTTGGAAGGTATCTTTGAGTTTTTGAGTTAGAGAGAAATTCCATTACAGCTCATGATCCAAACACCTCTAATATGTTGTATCTAAGCTGTTCAAACACTAACATGTGACCTGTAACACCAAAATCTCAAAGTCCACTTCCAAAACCTCAAAATTGGACTTTTTTTGCATTTTTCAAGCCATGTCTTGATTCAGTCACTTTCAAAACTAGATAAAACCTCAAACACACTCCAAATATCATCCTTGAACTGTCCAAATGGTTCCCCACATCTGGAACACCATTTGAGAGAGTTGCCATATTGGTCACTTTTGCCCGTTTTGCAAGAAAGAGCTCAAACTTGTTGCTGAAGATTCCAGCTGGTTCCTACCATTCTAAAAGCTTCTAAGGGATCAATTGAGAGTGTCTAAAGCATCAAATTACTTCTGGCACAAGAAACTTGACAGATAGCTCAAAAAGCTCCCAAAGAGGTAAGCATCATAACTTGAACTCTTTGAATTATGCTTTGCTTTGAAGTCCAATGCTCATAAACATCTCATACATGTTGTATATGTTGTGTTTGAATCAATTCATCATGCAATTCTGGCATATACCACGAGGTAGCATGGAAAATGCAAATCAGGGCTTATTTCAAAACCATCACCGGGTTTTAAAATGGAGACCTCATCTGAAAAAACCAAGGGCTCCATTGGATTCCTTGTGAAATTCTAGGAAGGATAGACCTAAATTTTGTCCCAATCCATGGAGAAATGAGAAAGTTACAGCCTTTACGTTTTTGGCCCAAAAGCTGGCCTTGCCTTGCCCAGGCCTAAAACAAGGCATCCCTTATGTATTTATGGGGTGGTTTTGATACACGGATGTATCACCACCCCAGTGGTAGAAGGCGCGCGCTGTAACTTGGAAGTCTGGGGTTCGAATCCCCCTCGCCTCAGACCCTTTTTTACCACTTTTTTCCAATTTTTTAATATTTGTCATATTATTTTAAATAAATTGGAAAATTAATTTCTCTCTCAATTTTAATTATTTTTTATTGGTTCTTTTTGAAAAAAATCACAAAAATTTTAAAATATTTTATTTTACAAAATAATTAAATTTATATTATTTATTTAATATTGTTGATATTTTTGTAAATAAATTCATTTTTTATTATTTTTAAACATTTCAAAAATGAATATTCATCTTCAAAATCAAAATCAAATGACTCCTAAATCATCTTGTGATTAAAACCTTATTTTTCAAACCTTCATCAAAAATCACAAGTAGTTTATTTAGACTTATTTGGTATTTTTGTCATTTTTTCATTTTTATTAAAAGGTTTACTTTTAAAAGAAAATGAAATTAGGGTTTCTTTGGTTCTTGATCTTTCTCAAACCTTTTAAAACACTGTGGGCCTCTTGATAGAGTGTAAGTCCCATCCCTTTGTAAATAAAATCATCTGGGCCTCACACATTGTATAAGTGCCTCTGTACATTTTCAAAAGATCGGCGCGATCGTCGCCTTTTTAACAAAATAAACTGGGCTTCTCCTTGAGCTATAAGACCAATATTTATTCATTTTCAAACTCTTTGGGCCTCTAATAGAGTGTAAGACCCAATCCCTTATTGTACAAAAATAATTTTGGGCCTCAGTCATTGTATAAGTCCCTCTGTGATTCTCAAAATGACGGTGCGATCACTGTCTTTCATTGGGCCTCCCCTCGTGTTGTAAGTCCCATATTTCTTTTTCAAAACCTCTTTGGGCCTCTCCTTGAGTTGTAAGACCCATCCCTTTGTACAAAAAACTGCTTTGGGCCTCAGTCATTGTATAAGTCCCGATACGATATTCAAAACAACGGTGCGATCATTATTAAACCTTGGGCCTCTCCTTAAGTATAAGCCCCAACAATCTTTCCAAAAACAACTTCCCCTTTGATTTAGATTCAAATATACAATTGTTATCAAAACTTTTTTTAATTTCTTTAAACAACTAACAATACAACATGGAAGCTTGCTCACCGGTAAGTTTTAACGACTTTCATTTACTCGCTTTCATATATATAACTGTATTGTGGGAAGCTGCGCATTGTAAGTCCTTCTTTCATATTCTTTTAAAATACTTGTCATATATCAACTATATATATACTAGTATTGTTATTTAGAGTTTTCCCTGGCAACTAGGTCTAGAACTAGGTAAAGCCAGTTGGTCACTCTTTAAGACAGTCAAAACTAGATCCCCATAGGATTTCCAGATACAGTCTTGCCTTCTCTTGGGCTTAAATAATATGGAACAAAGAGAAAGGCAGTATTCTCGATGAACCTTTTCTCAGACTGTCACTATTAGAACTTGTCAAAAAAGTTCAGTTTCCCCAGAGAGGATTAATTCCCGGTGAAACTTCTCTTGAATTTCTTCAAACCCTAAAACTGTTCACTAAAGAAAAGATTATTCTCGGTGAAACTTTTCTTGAACTCTTCTTAGGTTTGGGACCCACAGGCTTCCTAAAAGTACCCCTGCCTCCTATTGGCCTTTGTACAAGGACTCTCCGGCTTCTTAGAAGTTCTCTTGCCTTCTCTTGGGCTTAATACAAGGACCCTAAAGACATCGTAAAGGTATAAGACAAAAATTAGTCATCCTTTGCTAGAGCGGTCTTTCCAGTGTCAAATCTCAGACCTATTTAGGGTTGATTCTCATCCCTTAAAACACCTGCCTCCTCTTGGGCATCATACAAAAGATAAAAATCTTCCACACCAATAGACTTGGAAATCTAAACCTTGAGTCTCAAAGACATTCTCAAGTTCCCTACAAATGTTGGAGAAACCCCAGTCATTCTGGATCAATCTCCAAAGGGGTTCTAAAACCCAGTCTCTCTCCTAGAAATCCCCAAGCCAGGGTCAGTTTATCATAGTATAACACTATCCTAATTCAGAACCTCAAGGCATCTGATACCACAACTGTTCTGTAATCCTCAACAAGAGTTGATTCCCTATTTGGACCTGCCTCGGGATCTCAATAATCCTCAGCAGAAGCTACCCTCCTCTTAGGCTTTGTATAATGATCTTTCCTCCGTACAGTCAGCCTCCTCTTGGGCTTCGTACAATGATTCTCCTCAGCGGAGCTAACCTTTTAAGACTCTCTTGTTGAGTCAACCTTTTCAGACTCTCTTGTTGAGTCAATCACCTTTTTAGACTCTCTTGTTGAGTCAACCTTTTCAGACTCTCTTGTTGAGTTAATCACCTTTTTAGACTCTCTTGTTGAGTTAACCTTTTTAGCCTCAATCTTGGGCTTTGTACAAGACAGATAAAAACACTCTCTTGTTGAGTCAATATTTTCCAGCCTCCTCTTAGGTTTGGCATAAAGATTCCCCCCTTGAAGAAGCTAGCCTCCTCTCAAGTTGCGTAGAATTATTTCTCCAGCTTGTTCAGCCACAATCCTGGGCTTTGTACAGGACAAATAAAAGCACTTTCTTGTTGAGTCAAACCTGTTTAGCCTCAATCTTGGGCTTTGTACAAGACATAAATCTTCATAAACTTCTTTTACGCTTGGGACAAATATCTTCCTCAGCGGAGTCAATTCCTCCTAACCTTCTTTAGGCTTCGAGAAATAAATTCCCTAAGCTGAGTCAAACTCTTTTCAGCCTCAATCTTGGGCATTGTACAAGATAGATAATACTCTCACGCAAAGTCAAACTAATTCCAGCCTCAATCTTGGGCTTTGTACAAGACATATAAAAATTACCTCATCCGAGTCAGTTAAATTTCTCATTTCAGCCTCAATCTTGGGCTTTGTACAAAACACATACAAACCTCCCCGACGGAGTCAAAATCTCTTTTAGCCTTAATCTTGGGCTTTGTACAAGACAGATAGAACACTTTCCTCGAAAAAGTCAAACCTCCAGCCTCCTCTTAGGCTTTGTATAATGACATCTCCTAAGAGCCGAATCTCTTTCAGCCTACTCTTAGGCTTTGTATAAAAACTTCCCTAGAAGAGTCAATCAACCTCTTAGATTCAACCTTGGGCTTTGATCAAGGCACGCAAAAATCAACAATCCCCTCAGAGGAAGTCCAATCCCTCTTTAGAGATGACAAGTTCTCTCTCAGTAAAACTTTTTTAGCTTCAATCTTGGGCTTTGAGCAAGACATAAATAAATAACCTTTTAGCTTCAATCTTGGGCTTTGAACAAGACACTAAAACATCATCTTTTTCCTCCCATAGAATAGGAGGAACTACGATTGCTCTGATTTCCTTGTTTCATTTAAACGGGAATACGTAGGCATAAGGTTGCAAAATCCTAGCGAGCATACTTATCAAAAACTCTAGGTCCAGTACCTTCATACCAATCAAAACTTAGGTCCAGTACCTTACCAAAAGCACCCGAACATCAACAAAAACTCACTCACTCTCTCATACTTCCCAATAAAATTTCCCAACCCATTAACGGATAAACACCATCAAGTATAAAGCGAAACCTAAAGCTAATATCCAGTGGATAACCACATATAGGATGGGTAATTGACAACTCCCCATTGTATAACCTGACCTCGAACTCCCCGAATCTTTTTAAGTGTTTATTCAGTTAAACATTCGCGTGCAAGGTTAGTTTTAGATAGCTTCCCTTTCCCTTACAGCTTCACGGGTTAAATAAGAAATCAGAAATTAGCACCCCCTCCTCATTGTGGGGAGAAACCCAAAAACCAGTAATAAGGTGGTCACGTCACCGACAAAAATCGCTCGCTACAGTAAAAATGGCGACTCTGCTGGGGAAATCTACATTAGGACCTGCCTTACCGTAGTCATTATCATCCCCATTTTCCAACAGGAAAATGGCGACTCTGCTGGGGACTAATTGTCTGTATAGGACTAGGATTTTAGCTCTTAAGAGGTATAGGATGTTAGTTTTAGGAATAAATATATATATCGCTTTTCCTAATTGATATTTGTGTTTATTTTCTGCTAATGGGACTGCGGGTGATGTCGCATCTGGAAAGTTTGAGTGACACCTAAGACAAGTGATGGCATTAGACGGGTAATCTTACAGGGAGTGACTCCAAAATAAGAGACCCCGGTAGACCATCGAATAAGTGGAGATACCCTTTACGGATTCAATGTCTAAACGACTTCGGTTGTCGAAAGCAGATTGTTCGATTGTGGTATCCGTGAAACTGAGGATTTAGTAGGCTGAGACCATGTTACTATTTTGTAGTGTAGAAGCTATCGGAAATAGTTGTCACACGATACTACCCTCATTTGAGATTACTCTAAGATACTATAGCTCGCTCGGGTGAACAAGCATGCTGTTGTTATCCCAAGAGGGTCAATGATTTTGAGGACAGGTACAAAAAATCACAAGTACAACCTTTGGGGATGGGTAGGGCCATGACTTCATGACACTGAAACTTTGACCCCATGTTTTTTCTATGTTTTTGTGTGCTGCATTCATGCATTCATTTCATTAAAAAACTTTCAACAAAAGAAAAAAATCTTCTTTTCTAGTCTCTCTTTTTCAAATTAAACTAAGACAATGATTGCAAATGTCGGATAGAAAGATTGCGTTAGGGATTTCCGTAGAAGGAAGACTCACAAGTAAACCTTCAAGGTTCCAAAATTAGAGGATTTGAGAGGGTTGGCAAGGATGATCACCAACCCTGATGCTTTCAGAGCTAAGTACGGAGGACTGTTGTCTCTATTAAGGGTCCATGTAATTGAAGGAATTCTGGCTACGCTGATTCAGTTTTATGATCCAGTCTATCACTGTTTCACATTCCCAGATTATCAACTTGCACCAACACTGAAGGAGTACTCTCACCTGACTGATTTACCCATTACTGACCAAGCTCCCTTTTCTGAACTGGAAGAAATTTCAAAGGATTAAACCATTGCAAGAGAAATCTATTTGGACGAGTCAGAAGTCAGGACTCACATGACCATTAAGGGTAGAATCCAAGGTTTACCAGCCAAGTTTTTGGTAAAGAAAGCTCTGTAATTTGCTAGTATAGGGAACATGACTGCTTTCGAGAGCATCTTTGTTTTGCTCACATATGGGTTATTTCTGTTTCCCAACATTGATGACTTCATTGATATCAATGCCATTAAGATTTTTCTAATTGGAAACCCCGTAACGACCTTGCTCGCAAATGCTTATCATTCTGTACACTTAAGGAATTTGTACAGTGGAGGAATGATCACATGTTGTGTACCCCTGCTATACAAATGGTTCACTTCCTATTTACCCAAGTCTGCTGCTTTTTGGGATCATAAGAGTACTTTACGTTGGTCGCAGAGAATCATGTCTCTTACCAACTCTGGCATAGATTGCTACAATCGGATCTATGACGGGATAAGAATCATTGACTGTTATGGAAACTTCCCTAATGTACCCCTCATAGGAACTAAAGGAGGAATCAACTACCATCCAATTTTAGTTCGCCGTTAATTCGGATACCCGATGAGACATGTCCCGCGTAATGTTCATCTGGAAGGTCTTTTCTTCAGGGAAGGAGAAAATGACAGGACACGAAAGACAGTAATAGTGCATGCCTGGAAACATGTTCACAGGAAAGGAAGAGAGTCTTTAGGAAAACCAGACTGTGTCTCCATGGAACCTTATCTCCACTGGGTACAAAATAGAGCTCTCAAACTGAGGATGCCTTACCCTCATCAAGAAGTCCTTCCGTTAAAGGGATTTGTCCTTTATTTTATATCTGATACGGAAAAACTCCAGGTCACCCTCAACAAAGTTCAACAGGAGAAGAAATCTTGGAAGAACAAGTACCGCATTCTCAATGTGGAGAGTACCAAAATACAGCAACTGTTAAAAGAAAAAGATGCTTTGATCGAGATTTTAGAGCAACATGTTGTAGAGAATCAAGAAGACCAAAGGAATTTGCTCGCTCCTTTCACTTGGCAAAAGGATGACAACCCGACAACTGCTCAAGAGCCCCGGTCAAAGAAAAGGAAAATACCAACACCAGCACCTGAGCCCCCCTCAGAGAGGACTCAGGATCCATAAGTTTAGACATTTCCTTTTACAACACTTTGTAAATTACTGTATTTCCATTTCCGCAATCTTTGAATTCAATAAAACGGGGTTTCCCCATTGTATGATATTTGCAATCTAATTGTTGAAGTTTCTTTTGATTAAACAAAAAAAATTAATATAATCATTGAATATCATTCATCATTCTCACATAACGCATTCTTCTTCCCGACGAATCTCACGTTTGTACCTCGTTTCTAGAGTCAAGCTGTCTCATTCGTATAATACTCGGGCCAATTGACAAAAGAAAATGGATGATCTCGAGGAAGAGAACACAGAGTTGAGAGAAGGAGTCGACACTCTGAAGGAAGATCTGAGGAAACTTCACAATGACATGAAATCTCTGGTAGCAGCCCAGATGCAACAACAAACGACTGTGATATCAGAGATCACATCAACACCTATAGTGGAAAAGTATGATCCTCGGTACAACATGCCTAAAACTCATCCCTAGGGCATGCCACTCAACTATCTCCCGGAAGGATATATTCCGCCGATCACGGAAGATCCGAAAACTGCAGTAGGAGCCGCTGGGCCTGAAGGTTACAAACTTCAGGAAAGCGAAGATGCAAGGGGCATGACAGCAACTCCTGAAGGTTACAAACTTCGGGAGAGAGAAACACCAAGTACACACTGTCCCGGAAGGGCAGATTCCACAGATACCTTCTGGTGGAAATGAAAGTATGTACGACAGGTGGAATGAGTTCCAGGAACAATTCCTGGAGATGCAGAAGGAACTGCATGCCATTCGAGGTCAGGATTTATTTGTAAAAGACGCCGCAGACCTTTGCTTGGTCCCTAATGTGAAAATTCTGCACAAGTTCAAGGTGCCCGAATTTGAGAAATACAACGTGAACTCTTTCCCTAAGAGTCATTTGGTGATGTATGCTCGAAAGATGTCAGCTCAGATAGAGAATCAATAGCTACTGATCCACTACTTCCAAGATAGTTTAACCGGTGCCGCAATCAAATGGTACATGGGTTTAAACCACTCAAAGATCATCAATTTTAAGGATCTTGGCGCTCCCTTCATTCAACAATATAAGTATAACCAAGACATGGCACTAAACAGAGATCAACTCAGAGCAATGTCACAGAAAGACAAGGAAACCTTCAAGGAATATGCTCAAAGATGGCATGAAATTGCCGCCCAGATTTGTCCACCTCTTGAGGAAAAAGAGATGACAAAGATCTTTTTGAAAACCTGGTCGCCAGTGTGCCCAACGACTTTACCGGGATGGTGAGCATGGGAGTTCGTCTTGAAGAAGCAGTCCGAGAAGGACGTCTGGTCAAAGATACAGAACCATCAAGCAGTACCAAAAGATACGGTAGTGCTTTCCCTAAGAAAAAAGAGCAAGATATTGGTAATATCTCTCTCAGAAAGCAAAGGCGATGGTACCAACAACTAGCAGCTGTAACTCCTGCTATTAATCCTGCGCATGTTCCTACGTATCAACCTCAGGTTGCTCAGAGCCAACCAAATCAACAATAATATCAGCAAAGGACACAACAGCCTCTTCAGCAGGCTCGTCCTCAGTACAACAACAACCGTACAACACGACCACCAAGGTTCAACCCTATACCAATCTTGTATGCAGAACTGTTTCCACTACTACTGGTTAAGGGACATATCCAAACCAGGGTTCCTCTTGCGATACCGGAGAATCCGCCTTTTTGGTTCAAACCAGATCAAACTTGCCCTTATCATCAAGGAGGACCGGGGCACAACATTGAAAACTCTCTCAGCTTCAAATCCGACGTACATAAGCTTGTCAGGAGCGGGGTCATATCCTTCAAGGATACAAATCCAAATGTTCAGATGAACCCGTTACCTCAACATGAGAAAGCTACAGTTAATTTGATAAAAGAAGGATCTAACCACAGCTATCAAATTCATGATGTACTCTTATTGGGAACCAACCTGGTCAAGATGCATTGCAGACAGAGCGGAAACAGTCATGTACCGTCTCATAACTATCACCAGTGTGATATCTGCTCTAAAAACGATCAAAGATGTTCTGTGGTGCAATCTGCTCTACAGGAACAGATGGATCTCAGATGGATCCAAGATCACCGAATTCGTGAAGTCAACATGACTTATACATATTCCAACATCATTCAAAACCATAACATCCGTGCGATGAATGTCAACTTGGTGGCAATGAACTCAAGGCAAAGCCAACATCACGATCTGCCACAACACGATTATGATTCCTGTCTGATTTGCTCAGTAAACAATCAGCAATGCTCTTTTGTACAAGAGGCCCTCCAGCGTCAGATGGATCTTGGGGTGATTCAGGAGTATCGTGATAGAAGTCATTATCAAGTCAACATGATTCAAATCTTTGATATTCGTTTGATAAATACCAGTTTGGTGGAATTACACGCTAAGCAAGTCCAACTCGGTTTTCCGACGTCGCAAGATTATCGGAACTGTAAGGTATGTCGTGAGAGTGACCAAGGTTGTGCACTCATTCAAAGGACACTACAACACTTTTTGAACCACTGGTGGCTTCCGATCTATCTAGATGAAGACACGCAACAAGTCAGTATGATTGAAGGGAACCCTACTAGGCATCAAAGTCAGGATGTTCGACCAATGGAAACAGATCTTGTATGGTTACACTGCATACAAAGCGGACATGGCCGGGTGCCACCTCACAACTATGAGTGCTGTAGAGTTTGCTCAGAAGATAACCAAGGATGCTACCTCGTGCGAGCAACCCTTCAAACTCAGTTGGACCACAAAGAGGTTCAACCATGGTCAAGCTCTGGTTCAATGTCAGGCTATAACTGAGGCAAAGATGTTGTCTTAATCCCTAAACGAGAAGTCGCCAAAGATATATGCGCCATAATCCCTTTACTCCATGAATCGAGGGTTCCTCTTGACGGTGGAAGGATTCTTAACCTCGAACCAATTGAGGCCGGCTACAATGGTTAGAAAAATCAAAAGGCTTCTGTAGTTATTTATCTGCCGGGACCATTACCGTACAAATCCGATAAGGTTATCCCTTACAAATACGGTGCAACAACAATTGAGAATGGAAAAGAAGTTCCATTACCCTCCGTCGTGAATATTGCAGACATCAGTCGAGTATCCTAGAGCGGTCGAATCTTTAACCGAGGAGTTGGAGAACCTACCAGAGAAAAGGAACCTCAAGCAAAAGTTCCTAGTTAACCAGTCGGTCAATCTAGCGATCCCGACCTTTCAAAGAACAACGATGAGATGCTGAATCTCATCCAGAAGAGTGAGTACAACATTGTTGTTCAACTGTTGCAAACTCCTGCAAAAATCTCTGTGTTATCTCTTTTACTCAGTTCCGAAGCTCACGGGGAAGCTCTACAGAAAGTCTAAGAGCAAGCCTTTATGGAACAAGATGTAAGAATAAGACAATTCGACAGCATTATCTCCAACGTCACTTCCTGCAATAACTTAGGATTTAGTGATGCGGAATTGCCGGAAGAAGGCAAACATCACAACATGGCGCTAAATATTATAGTCAACTACCAGGACGATGCTTTATCCAGCGTACTGGTAGACACCAGGTCAGCTCTGAATGTTATGCCAAAGTCTACTCTAATGCGACTATTTATTCAGAACTTCTTCCACAGTGGAGGTTTCCTTCACCCAATATCTCAAGAAGTACATACCATCAACGAGGGTGACTCCTCCGATACAGATGAAGATTGGAAGTCCTATATTAATGAAGACGTTTATATGTCTCAGGGGGAGGTGCCTACGCCATTTTACTATCCCACACAGAGTCTGAGATATATACCGAGGTCAGATGTCAAAATGATATACGGATATTGTGATCCGAAAGGATGTCGCGCTCCACCAAACTCATTAGAGGAGGACACTCTGATGAAAGACAACTTTGACCATGACTATTATGGCCCAATGGATGGCCTGCCTATTTGGCAGCCGTACCCGGGAGACTTGGGGAAAAAGAGTCAGCCCAACGATACATATCAACTGAGCATCATTGAAAAGAATACCTGCGTCCCCACCAAATCATGGGATCATTACTCAGGGCATTCATAAAATATATAGCACGACGATGAATTTGTAAAGATTGCAGGACAATAGTTCCTTAACTACGTTTTCCCTGAGGTCAACGTCATCAAAAGGGATAACTCCTCCAGTTCCAAAGGAGTGTGGGACACCTTAGGACAACCGAGTGGCAAATACGACTTCATTGTCAAGTACACCACTCCTGAAAGCTCTCGTATCAGGCTCGAAGACATCCAGCCAACTGGATGGGGAGATCTGCCTGAGAGTGCAAACACTGTGCAAGATACAGCTGAAGAATCCTCCTACGACAACTTTGCCTGGGAGACATATTCCAATGATCCTACTCTGCCAGAAATCAGCGTCATCTCTAAAGACAAGCCAAGAAGGAAAGTACCCAACTTTGTGATTCACCGAGGAGTTTGCCGCCAATGGGTTACTGTCAACGTTCCAAAAGTCGTTCATAAATATAAGTAATTGTCGGCTTTATCTTAACCTTTCACCCTGCCTAGGTGAAACGGATGTTTTGATAGGGCTCACTTTCTGTAAATGTCTCTCTTCGCTTCGCCCAAAGCGACATAGTTTTGTTTTATAGTGCTGTAGTTTCAAGAATCGACCAAATTATAAATATAATAACGTAGTTCTGTAATTTCTGCATTTGTTGTTGTTTTCTCTTTTCGCTTTTTCAGAAAATGGTAATCCTAAAAACAACTCAAATAATGAAAACAAGCATTTTTCAGAAAGCACACTACACACACTCTTGCATTCTCTCTATCCTTCTAAAAACAAATCATCACGTCATGCAGATTGCTTGTTTTAAACCCCGTTGAATCATATGATCCAATGCCTTCTCCCAACTTTGAATTCCCTATATTTGAGGCTGAAGAAGAAAATGACGAAGAAATTCTAGAAGAGATCTCCCGATTACTCAGACAAGAGGAAAGGTCCATTGAACCTTACAAAGAGCCGTTGGAAACGGTCAACTTGGGTTCAGAGGAAGAGAGAAAAGAAGGTAAGATTGGGGTACTGCTCAGTCCGACTGTCAAAGAAAGTTTGATAAAGCTTCACAAATATTTTCCCGATGTGTTTGCCTGGTCCTACCAGGACATGCCAGGGTTGGATACCGGCATCGTGGAACATCATCTACCATTAAGATCAGAATGTCCGCCAGTAAACCAAAGGTTAAGACGGACTCATCCAGACATGGCCATCAAAATCAAAGAGGAAGTACAGAAACAGATTGACGCAGGTTTCCTCGCCACATCAGAATATCCTCAATGGTTAGCCAACATAGTACCAGTTCCGAAAAAGGAAGGAAAGGTCAGAATGTGTGTAGACTATAGGGATCTGAACAAAGCCAGTCCAAAAGATGACTTTCCCTTACCACACATTGACATGCTGGTAGACAGTACATCAAAGTTCAAAGTCTTCTCCTTCATGGATGGATTCTCGGGCTATAATCAAATCAAAATGGTGCCGAAATACATGGAGAAAACTTCGTTCATCACCCTATGGGGTACCTTTTGTTACAAGGTAATGTCGTTCAGTTTGAAGAACGTCGGGGAAACCTATCAAAGGGCCATGACTACTCTATTTCATGACATGATACACAAAGAAATCGAGGTATATGTCAATGATATGATTGCCAAATCTAAAATAGAAGAGGAGCATGTGACCCACCTGTCAAAACTATTTGAGCATCTGAGAAAATACAAACTCCACTTGAATCACAATAAGTGCACACTCGGTGTCTGCTTGGCGAAACTGTTAGGATTCATCGTTAGCCAGAAAGGAATTGAGGTTGATCCTGATAAAGTCAGGGCCATTCAAGAAATGCCTTCTCTAAAGACTGAGAAACAAGTCAGATGATTCCTGGGACGTTTGAATTACATTTTCGGATTTATATTCCTCATGACCACGATATGCCCACCAATCCTCAAATTACTCAAAAAGAATCAGGATTGCGTATGGACAGAAGACTGCCAAACCGCCTTCAACAGTATCAAGGAATACCTATTGAACCCACCAATTCTATCACCTCCAGTGGAAGGAAGACCACTGATCATATACCTAACAGTCTTGGAAGACTCAAAGGGTTGTGTAATTGGCCAACGGGACGAAACAAAAAGAAAAGAATCTGCCATTTACTATTTAAGTAAGAAATTCACCGACTGCGAGACTTGGTACATGATGCTTGAGAAAATCTATTGTGCTCTGGCTTGGGCAGCCAAATGTCTCCGCAGTATATGATTTGTCACACTACTTGGTTAATCTTTGAAATGGATTCGATCAAGTACGTCTTTGAAAAGCCTGCTCTCACGGGAAGGATCGTCCGTTGGCAGATGTTGTTGTCAGAAAATGACATCGATTTCCATGCTCAGAAAGCCGTCAAAGGAAGTGTTTAAGCCGATCATTTGGCTCATGATCCGATTGACGATCAGGAATCAGTCGGATTTGACTTCCCATACGAAGATGTCATGTACTTGAAAATGAAAGATTGCGATGAACCACTACCTAGTGAAGGGCCAGAACTTTGATGTATATGGCGACTCAGTCCTGGTTATCAATCAGATCAAAGGAGATTGGAACACATACCAATCAGGACTGATTCCTTAAAAAGATTACGCGAGAAGGTTGTTACCATTCTTCAACATAATCGGTTTTACCATATCCCTCGTGAAGAGAATCACATGGCTGATACATTAGCCACTCTCTCTTCCATGACTAGTGTAGGTCAATGGAATGACATACCTAAGATTGACGTAATGTGCCTAGAAAGGCCCGCTTACATCTTCACGATTGAAGCAGTCATAGACGATAAACCTTGGTATCATGATATCAAATGCTTCCTTCAAAAACAAGAATACCCACCTGGGGCATCCAGAAAGGGCAGAAAAATCCTCAGAAGGTTGGCAGGCAACTTCTTCCTGAGCGGTGATACACTCTATAAGAGGAGCTTCGACATGGTCTTGCTCTAATGTGTAGACAGACCAGAAGCAAACATGCTGATAAAAGAAATTCACGAAGGATCCTTTGGCACTCATGCCAACGGACACACAATGAAGAGAAAAATTCAGAGAGCAACGTATTATTGGTTGACCATGGAATCCGAGTGCTTCAAGTACATGAGGAGATGTCACAAGTGTCAAATATACGCTAACAAAATCTATGTACCGCTAATGCATCTCAGAGTTCTCTCTTCTCCGTGGCCTTTTTCCAAATGGGGAATCGACATGATTGGCATGATTGAACCCAAGGTTTCAAACAGACATCGGTTCATTCTAGTAGCCATTGACTACTTCACCAAGTGGGTCAAAGCTGCGTCATACACCAACGTAACCTGACAAGTCGTGGTCCTCTTTATCAAAAACAATCTCATCTGCTGTTATGGTGTTCCAAGCCAGATCATTACTGATAATGGATCTAACTTGAATAACAAGATGATGAAAGAGTTGTGGGCTGAGTTCAAGATCGAACACCATAACCCATCTTCCTACCGACCCAAGATGAACGGAGCGGTAGAAGCAGCTTACAAGAACATCAAGAAGATTGTTCAGAAGATGGTTGTAACCTATAAAGACTGGCATGAGATGTTACCCTTTGCTCTTCAAGGTTATCGTACATCTGTCCGCACTTCAACAGGGGTAACCCCTTTCTCTCTAGTATATGGCATAGAAGCAGTGCTCCCCATAGAAGTAGAGATCCCATCAATTTGGGTGTTGATGGAAGCCAAGTTAACAGAGTCTGAATAGTGTCAAAGTCGACACAAAGAACTGAATCTGATCGAAGAAAAGTGAATAACGGCACTATACCATGGTCAGTTGTATCAGTAAAGGATGAAGAAGGCGTTTGACAAAAAGGTTCGACCTCGTGTCTTCAGAAAAGGAGACCTCGTGCTCAAGAAGATACAATCTTTCCTCACTGATCCCCGGGGCAAATGGACTCCGAATTATGACGACCCCTATGTGGTCAAGAAAACTTTCTCAGCCGTCGCCTTGAGACTTGTAACACCCCATTTCTACCTATCAAATAATATAAAATCAGAGTTACAAAGTTTCAACGTACATATGGAATGTTACATTTTCTACATAAAACAACGACAATTAATCACTTGGAAAACAGATACATAACACGTAATTTCGGATGAACCGATAACAACCTGCTCAGTCTTTAAAATAAAACAACTTTCATTACTACGCAGCGGATTCACAAAAATTCAACTTTAATAACATACCATCTTTGTTCACATAAAACAACTTCAAAACAAAAAGTCTTTACGAAAACAACTTAAAAATTCAGCAACAATAATAAAATCAACAATAAAGGAAACATGCGTTCATCCCTCCGAGTGTTACGTATCAGAGCGACGACACCGACTCGAACTAATGAAGGTGGATAGCATTCACTCTGGATTACCTGCGGGATGGCGTATAAACCATCACCAAACCCAGAAGGGGTGAGATATCAAACAATATAATCGGGTATATGATAAACAATATATTAAATAAGATTATATAGAATCACCACGTCACAACATTACCATCAACATTAATCAACCACACAACAACAATTTATGCAACATGGAATGCGACTCAGAAAATGCACATGCATGTGGTACAATTGGAGCAGAACTCCCAACTTAAAAATCTGCCAATTAATAGAGGCGTCAACAAGGCATAAGCCTCCAACTTAATTTGCCAATCCAGGCCAACTTACCGAGCATCAGCTCCAACTTGATATGATATGTATGCAACAACAGTATGAACACACCAGCAACTACAACAACAATTACAACCAAAATTCAACTTTGGCATTAAGCCTACAACTTAATTTGCTAATAATTAGAGGCAATGCAACAAAATTCACACCTGATAAATTATTCTTCTACTAATTTATCACTGTTACTGCTACTGAAAATACTACCTGCTAGTTCATGCCTTTGCTGGCATTTTTCTATTAACTGAAACTAATAGTAGTGGCTACATTATTTTTCTGCTTACTGTTACCAACATATTATTAATATTCCAAACGAATATTATTTTTTTCTACTACTGTTACTAACATATTATATTTTTGTCATTAAAATATCTCTTGTCAGTATTAATATTTCCTTGCCAATATTAATATTCTAACCAAATAAACACCCACACACACAGGTGGCTTGCGCCACCTCACTCACTCACACAAGGTGGCTTGCGCCACCCAAACAAACACACAAGGGTGGCTTGCACCACCCTCCCTTTTTTTTTAAACAATCCAATGCAAAATAATTTTGGTCACGGACCCAAACAACACACCATTTTCAGCGACATTAAGCAGAGATAACAACCAGATACGAAAACAATAGAAATTTGGTATATTTCTCGACACAATATACACTTAGTGATCATTCTATACAAACCCAAATTCCCACATACTATTCATCAACTACCCTATTATAGAGTCAAAACCCCACCCTTACCTTGGATTGAAGGTCGCTCTACTCTCCGATTGGATTCCCGTTCTCGCAGCCTCTCTGTGTTCCGTTTCCAAACCCTTGTTCCTCTTCTCCGTAACTTCTATGTTCTAACTGCTACTTCCCTCTTTCTCTTTATTTTAATTACCTAATATAATAACACTATTATTCTATTTGTTTTATTGGGCCTCATTTCTACACCCCCACTAATTCTACTTCTAGTCATCAAAGCCCAAATAATATAATCTATTATTATTTCTAATACTATATCTACAACTTAATCAGTTTAATTAAATTAATCCAACTAAAGCCAACACAACTTAAATCAATTAAATTAATTTAACTAACACCGACATAGCAACTCAACACAACATTTTTGACAACCAACACAAATCAAACAAATAATACGAAGATATTTAATTAAATAATTAATTAAATAACCGGGCATTACAACTCTCCCCCACTTAGAATATTTTCCTCCTCGAAAATTTACCTTGTTCAAGCAACTCGGGATAGGATTCCCGCATCTTGCTTTCCAACTCCCACGTCATACTTTCTCCAGCAGCTCCTAACCAGACTACTTTTACCAACGCAATCTCCTTGCCTCTTAGAGTCTTCATTTCATGATCCGCGATCCATACAGGCATCGTTTCCATAGTAAGATTATCCCGTACTTGCACATAATCCATATGAATTACATGAGATGGATCTGGAACATACTTCTAGAGTTATGACACATGAAACACATCATGTAAATTTTAAAGATTAGGCGGTAAGGCCACTCTATAAGCAACATTTTCAACTCTGTCCGAAATCTGATACGGACCAATAAAACGAGGAGTAAGCTTCTTAGACTTCAATGCACGCCCAACACCTGTCACAGGTGTAACTCTCAAAAACACATGGTCACCTGCTTGAAATTCTAAATCTTTCCTTCGCTTGTCATGATAACTCTTCTGCCTATTTTGGGAAGATTTCATCTTTTCTCGGATTAACTTCACCTTCTCAGTAGTCTCTCGAACTTTTTCAGGTCCAAGCACTACACTTTCTCCAGATTCATGCCAACATAAAGGAGTCCTACATCTCCGACCATATAACGCTTCAAAAGGTGCCATTCCAATAATGGAATGGTAATTGTTATTATAAGTGAACTCGATCAATGGAAGATAAGTATCCCACGAACCTCCCTGAATAGTCCTCTCAGTTTGACCATCCATCTGAGGGTGATACGCTGAACTCAACCTCAACTTAGAACCCAACTCCTCTTGCAAACTCTTCCAAAAATTAGAAGTAAACCTCGGATCTCTATCCGACACAATACACAGAGGAACACCATGCAGCTTTACAAATACGCTAGTATAAATCTCCGCCAACTTCGATACTGGAAAACTGATGTTAATAGGAATAAAATGAGTCGACTTCATAAGCTTATCAACAATCACCCAAATCGAATCGTGTCCCCTTGAAGTATAAGGTAATCCCGTCACAAAGTCCATTGAAATGTTATCCCATTTCCATTCTAGAACTTCTAACGGTTACATCAACCCTGCAGGCTTCTGATGTTCAACTTTCGACTTTTGACAAGTTAAACATGCGTACACAAAACGAGCTACATCACGCTTCATCCCAGGCCACCAAAATAATTTCTTCAAGTCTTGATACATCTTTGTAGCCCCCGGATGAATACTCAATTTACTTCTATGGCTTTCCTCAAGAATCGCTTTCTTCATCTCTGCATCATCAGGAATACAAATTCGATTACGGAATCTCAACACACCATGCGCATCTACCTTGAAATCATCATTCTCAGACTGATCCATCCCAACCATCGAATCTACCAGTTTCACGTCTAACTTCTGAGCTTCCTTGATACTGTCCAAAAAATCATTGTTAATCTTTACCATTCCCAACATCACACTCTGCGGTGTCACTTCGCAAACTAAGCACATATCTTTGAACTTCTTAATTAATTCCAATTCTCTAACCATCATCGTCGACATATGCAAAGTTTTTCGACTTAGGGCATCAGCCACAACATTAGCTTTACTTGGATGATAGTTCAAACCGAAATCATAATCTTTTAATAATTCCAACAATCTTCGTTGTCTCATATTCAATTCCTTCTGATCAAATAAATACTTTAAACTCTTATGGTCACTAAACACTTCAAATCGAGAACCATAAAGATAATGCCTCCAAATCTTCAGCACAAAAACAACTGCAGCAAGTTCTAAATCATGCGTAGGATAGTTCTTTTCATGAGTCCTCAACTGCCTCGACGCATAAGCAACCACCTTATCATTCTGCATAAGCACACCTCCTAAACCCATCTTAGAAGCATCACAATATACCACAAAAGGTTCTCCTGGATTAGGTAATGTCAAAATCGGAGCCGATGTAAATCTCCTCTTCAATTCCGTAAAAATTTCTTCGCATTAAATGTCCCACACAAAAGCTTTACCTTTACAAGTCAACTTAGTCAACGGAAGTGCTAACTTAGAAAATCCTTCGATAAACCTTCGGTAATAACCGGCTAGTCTCAAATAGCTTCTAATCTCGGTAGCCGACTTTGGAGTTTCCCATTGCAACATAGCATCTACTTTAGATGGATCCACAGCAATGCCACTCCCTGAAATGACATGACCAAGAAAACTAAGCTCCTTTAACCAAAATTCACATTTAGACAGCTTTGCATATAACTTCTTCTCTTTTAAAACTTGCAATACTAGTCTTAAGTGTTCTGCATGCTCTGTTTCCGATTTAGAGTAAATCAATATATCATCAATGAACACCACCATAAACTGATCCAAATAAGTATGAAAGACACGGTTCATGTACTCCATGAATACTCCCGGCGCATTAGTAATACCGAAAGGCATCACCGAATACTCATAATGTCCATAACGCGTTCTGAAGGCCGTCTTCTGGATATCTTCATCTTTGACTTTAATCTGATGATAGCCCGACCTCAAATCAATCTTGCTAAACACAAGAGAACCTACTAATTGATCCATCAAGTCATCTATTCTCGGAAGCGGATACTTGTTCTTAATCGTCACTTTATATAATTGTCTATAATTAACACAGAGCCTCATACTTCCATCTTTCTTCTTTACTAACAACACTGGAGATCCCCACGGCGATACACTTGGCCTCACAAACTTCTTTTCAAGCAAATCCTCCAATTGCTTCTTTAGTTCTGACAATTCAGATGCAGACATCCTGTAGGGTGCCATAGAAACAGGTCTGGTACCAGGTACAAGGTCAATTGCAAATTCCACTTCCCTTTCTGGCGGTACATCAGGAATTTCATCAGGGAAAACTTCAGGAAATTCACGCACCACTTGCAACTCCTCAAATACCGCTCGACTCTCAATAGATAACGACGCCATCACCGAGAACATCTGAGCTCCTTCTTGCATCAACTGTTGTAACTGCCTAAAAGACAACAAACTAGCTTCTTCCTCTTCAGGAGTAGAAAATCTCACTGACTTGTTATAACAATTGATATGAACATAGTTATGTTCTAACCAATTCATTCCCAAGATTACATCCATCCCAGTTAACGGCAAACACACCAAATCAACAGTAAAGTCTCTGTCGAAGATCGTCAAAGGACACTTTAAACACACAAGAGAAGTAGTCATCGATCCCTTACCCAGAATCTCGATGACCATTTCTCCTTTCATAGAAGACAACATAAGACCCAATCTTTCAACACATTCAGCAGCAATAAAACAATGAGTAGCACCAGTATCAATCATAGTGATTAAAGGAGTACTATTAATGAAACATGTACCTTTGATGAGTCTGTCCTCAGTAGTTGTCTGAGTCCCAGCCAAAGCAAACACTTTCCCACCGGTTTGCGCCTTCTTTGGTTTCTGACACTGACTACCAATGTGTCCTTCTTCACCACAGTTGAAACAAATCATCTCTTTATGCTCGTACTCAGATATTGCATGCCCAGTCTTACCACAACGGAAACACCTTTTCACCTCAGCAGTACACACATTACTCTTATGACCAGGTTTCCCACATTTGAAACAAACTATGCCAGCAGGAGCATCTCCCCCACTAGTCCTCTTACCATCAGCCACTTTCTGTTTACCTTTTCCAGCTGGAGCATCATAAGGCTTGCCATGATTCTGTTGGTGCTTGCTCTTCCTTTCATTAATGATCTTATAATGATCATTGTTATCCTCTTCATAAATTCTGCAACTATCAATGAAATCAGAGAAGACACGAATCTTTTGATATCCAATTGCCTTCTTGATCTCTGGGCGCAACCCACTCTCAAACTTGATGCATTTTGAAAACTCAGAAGTATCCCCGTTATAGTGCGGATAAAACTTAACCAACTCAACAAACTTTGCAGCATATTCAGTAATTGACATACTTCCTTAATTTTTCTCAAGAAACTTGATTTCCTTCTTACCAAGAACGTCCTCTGGATAATACTTCCTCAGGAACTCCCTTCGGAATACAGCCCAAGTGCTACCTTCACCTGCAGCTTCCAACCTCTGATGAGTCTCTAGCCACCAGTCATCAGCCTCGACTGCTAGCATATGAGTCCCATATCGAACCTTCTACGCTGGAGTGTAGTCCATCACACGCAAGATCCTCTCCATCTCTTTCAACCAATCCAACGCTCCATCAGGATCATACTTGCCCTTGAAGATAGGCGGATTCTCCCGCTGAAAAATTGCTAAACTGCGAGATCCAGCATTCTCGTCAGCGTTCGGCTGATTCTTCAAAGCCTGAACCATTGCTTCCAACGCAGCAGCAATTGCAGCATCATTCCTTCCAGCCATCTCAACTTATCACAACAACGTAAACAAGGTTAGAACTAATTAACAATACTCGATTGTTACACAAAACTACGACTCGACAACTTAGCCGGACGGACCGACCTGCTCTGATACCACTAGTGTACCACCCCATTTCTACCTATCGAATAATATAAAATCAGAGTTACAAAGTTTCAACGTACATATGGAATGTTACATTTTCTACATAAAACAAAGACAATTAATGACTTGGAAAACAGGTACATTACACATAATTTCGGATGAACTGATAACAACCTGCTCAGTCTTTAAAATTAAACAACTTTCATTACTACGCAGCGGATTCACAAAAATTCAACTTTAATAACATACCATCTTTGTTCACATAAAACAACTTCAAAACAAAAAGTCTTTACGAAAACAACTTAAAAATTCAGCAACAATAATAAAATCAACAATAAAGGAAACATGCGTTCATCCCCCCGAGTGTTACGTATCAGAGCGACGACACCGACTCGAACTAATGAAGGTGGATAGCCTTCACTCTGGATTACCTGCAGGATGGCGTATAAACCATCACCAAACCCAGAAGGGGTGAGATATCAAACAATATAATCGGGTATATGATAAATAATATATTAAATCAAATTATATAGAATCACCACTTCACAACATTACCATCAACATTAATCAACCACACAACAACAATTTATGCAACATGGAATGCGACTCAGAAAATGCACATGCATGTGGTACCATTGGAGCAGAACTCCCAACTTAAAAATCTGCCAATTAATAGAGGCGTCAACAAGGCATAAGCCTCCAACTTAATTTGCCAATCCAGGCCAACTTACTGAGCATCAGCTCCAACTTGATATTCTATGTATGCAACAACAGTATGAACACACCAACAACTACAACAACAATTACAACCACAGTTCAACTTTGGCATTAAGCCTAGAACTGAATTTTCCAATAATTAGAGGCAATGCAACAAAATTCACACCTGTTAAATTATTGTTCTACTAATTTATCACTGTTACTGCTACTGAAAATACTACCTGCTAGTTCATGCCTTTGCTGTCATTTTTCTATTAACTGAAACTAATAGCAGTGGCTACATTATTTTTCTGCTTACTGTTACCAACATATTATTAATATTCCAAACGAATATTATTTTTTTCTACTACTATTACTAACATATTATATTTCTGTCATTAAAATATCTCTTGTCAGTATTAATATTTCCTTGCCAATATTAATATTATAACCAAATAAACACCCACACACACTAACCAAATAAACATCCACACACACAGGTGGCTTGCACCACCTAACTCACTCACACAAGGTGGCTTGCACCACCCACACACACACACAAAGGGTGGCTTGCGCCACTCCCCCCCCCCCCCCCCCCTTTTTTTTAAATAATCCAATCCAAAATAATTCTGGTCACAAACCCAAACAACACACCATTTTCAGCGACATTAAGCAGAGATAACAACCAGATACGAAAACAATAGAAATTCGGTATATTTCTCGACACAATATACACACAGTGATCATTCTATACAAACCCAAATTCCATATACTATTCATCGACTACCCTATTATAGAGTCAGAACCTCACCCTTACCTTGGATTGAAGGTCGCTCTACTCTCCGATTGGATTCCAGTTCTCGCAGCCTCTCCGTGTTACGTTTCCAAACCCTTGTTCCTCTTCTCCGTAACTTCTATGTTCTAACTGCTACTTTCCTCTTTCTCTTAATTTTAATTACCTAATATAATAACAGTATTATTCTATTTGTATTATTGGGCCTCATTTCTACACCCCCATTAATTCTACTTCTAGTCATCAAAGCTCAAATAATATAATCTACTATTATTTCTAATACTATATCTACCACTTAATCAGTTTAATTAAATTAATCCAACTAAAGCCAACACAACTTAAATCAATTAAATTAATTTAACTAACACCAACATTGCAACTCAACACAACATTTTCGACAACCAACACGAATCAAACAAATAATACAAAGATATTTAATTAAATAATTAATTAAATAATCGGGCGTTACAAGACTCGCAACCATGGATGGGGAGGAATTTGCCTACCCCACAAATGTTGACGTAGTCAATAAATACTTCGCCTAAATAAATAAAAAACGTCTCGGTGGATTGAAAACCCCAAAAGGGCGGTCCAGGAAAAAATTAGAGACATAATCAAAAATCATCCTGATGGATTGGAAACCTCAAAGTACAATCCAGGCAAAAGTTAGGGATTCATTGCAAGTAACTACGTCCAGCAAAGGGGTAAATCCGCCAGCAGTAGTCATGCCATCCATCAGGTAAACTCCAGTCATGGTCATCTTCGAAAGAAGCTCGGGATGTCCAGAATTCAAAGTTGGTAGAAGGAATACAGTCGTTATGTTTAAATGTAGCCCTTTTCCCTTAAATTACCATTTTCTAAACTTTATAAATACTCCATGGAATCACGTGTTTGGCTGATTTCCATCCTATCAATAAAATTTGAGCCCTAGTGCTTTTGTTTGCAATTCTTATTTATTTTAGCTTTACAGAACGACATTTTAACATGATTAACGATTCTTGAAATAAAACAAAAATGAATTTACTTGTCAACATTTTTTTTCTTTTAAAATAAAGATGGCAATTCATTTGACTGTTGAACATCGAAAGAACATCGATTGCTACTCCAAAGGCGATTAAGCTTCAAAGTGCAGAATCAAAGAATTCCTTCTAAGCCAGTACGCCTGAATGAAGGATCAGCTATGTTAGATGCGAGTATTCCGTCCGATATCCCCGGCAGAGTTCTTACCTCCTAAGCTCGACCAACATTGTTCCCCACAGGAACTATTTCTCCTAAGCAAGGCAGAATTTCTATCTTGAACCGAAGGTACTTCTTCGTCCCCTGCAGTGGCCGAGTATCTAGTCGTGTTCATCCACTAGTCTGTATGTCGTGCCAGTTTTGTCAGCATATACATACATACATCATGCATTATTGATTTACATACATATTCGTATTGCATAACTATCACTCTAGTAGGTCTTATCCCCTAGCGATAAAAGTCCTCTCACTCGAGTTGTCAGTTCTTTCCTCGTCAGGGAATGTTTTGTCTAAACCACCTTTCTCCCTAGTTTATTTCTGGGATGGAGACAGTCTTCGACCACTTTGATAACTTGAACCTCTGAAAAGCAAGAAAATTTTCGAAGAACGTCACTCTTCGCCATTGAAGATGATATCTCTGCTTTCCCGGATTAAGGAAAATCCCCAAAGAAAGCCTCTTAATCCAAGATTCGGCAGTACAATAGTTTTTCTCAGGAAAATTGCCGACGAAAAGGTCATCAGCACCTCCAAGTTGGATTGCATCACATGGCATTTCTTCGAAAAGATCTTGAGGAAAAGTATGATGTCTTATCCCCAAGCAGCAAGCAGTCTCTCAAGAGACTCGTTTTCTCCAGTAGAGTCAACAAATGGCGTCTCCAACAGAGAAGTTTGAACACCTCTACAACTCAAACGAATGGGTTCCCCAGCAAGTCTGACATCAAAACTTTTTTCCATCAAATGGCATCTCCCCAGTAAAAACTCGGTGAGAAGTTTGATGAAAACCGCTACACATAGCATTCCTTGTCAAGAAAGGAACTCGACAAGAAGAAACTGAGACCAGTTCCGTGGCTAAAGACCAGGATCGAGGGAAAGTTTATTGACAAAAGAAACTGAGACCAGTTCCTTGGCTGAAGACCAGGATCGAGGGGAAGTTTATTTCAGAAACTGAGGCTAGTTCCTAGGTCGAAGACCCAGATAATTTATATATCAGAAACCGAGACCAATTCTGTGGCGGAAGACCAGGATCGAGGGGAAGTTTTACCTTTTCTAAGTATCATTGCTTAGCAAAAGAAGATGGATGAGCAAACTGCCATTCATAACCACCATCAAAACTTCGGGTATTCCGATATTTAATCCTCTTGCACCCTGAATGCCCGAATACCTTCGCCATTCAAACCTTCAGGTCCAAGAAGATTAAATAGGGGCATCTGTCATACCCCAAATTTTGGCCACCAATATTTCCCATCATTGTGCAAATTATTACCACAATATGGATAAACTATCATGCCTCATCAATATCCTCAGAGATGTTTGAGCATTCACCACAATCAAGAATTAGGGTTTCAAGCCCTCTCAAAGCCTTAGACAAAGGATCTATCAAGGAATGACATGATATTTAACTTGTCTAACCTCTCAAATACCCATAAAGGATCAAGAGGACTCCCACATCAAGAATCAAGCACAAGGTTGCAACATTCCAAGTGGATAAAGCCTCAAGATCGCCAGTGTCACCAAATTAGGGTTTTGGTCGACCAAGGCCTCCAAATGGAAATTTTCCTCAGGGCATAAGCCAATGCGGCAAAGCACAACCCAAGATACTCCAAGGGACCTCATGGACCCAATCATCAAGTCAATTTAACCTCAGGAGATGCATTTACCTAAAAAAATCAGGAATTAGGGTTTCTTGACCTAATTCACCCCTAAGTTGACTTTTGGGACAAAGCATGAGCCAAGACCCCAGGACATGGTTTGAGAGTCTCCAATACACTACATTGATTCATTTGCAATAATGGATTGATCCAAGAAGCTTGATTCACAAGTTTCAATTTCATTAGGACCACAGTTAGGGTTTCGAGGAAAAAGTCAATTGTGCCTTTGACTTTTGACCAGGACATGCTCCCAAACCTTGGGACGTGATTCAATACACCCTATAAGACCTATGGAATCCATCCATTAGGTTTTATTTAGGCCAAGGGCTTGATTTCACAAAGGATCGCACAGTTTGGATTTCATCTGATAAAAAGTCAACTGTACAAAAATCCAAAGTTTGACTTTTTTAATTTTTGGTCAACCAAGGTTCTTTAATCCTAAAACAATGTTAATATGTGATTTGAATCATCATTCATCAAGAAACATCAAAGAAAGTGAGTTAACTTGTAAAAGGTGTAACCATAAAAAACTTAGTATTTTCTAAGTTATGGAACAAAGTGGCTAGGGTACCAACTTCCATGGACCATAACTTGAGATCCAAGCAACCATTTTGGATGGTCCATAGATGGATTTGTAGCTCTCATTACATACTTCAAAAGTGTCAACTACATCTTATTCCAATTCTTCATGGATTTTTAGTTATGGAGTGATCAAAATGGCTAAAAACATGAAAATGACATTTTTCCAACACTTAGTGAAATTTTCTCTAAGTCAGAATCTGCCTTACTTTTTCCAAAATCTAGGGACATTTTTCACCTTGATCCAAGTCAAACCAGGTCTAAGGGTAAACATCAAAGTTAAAGTATGCCATAAGGGCTTTCCAACAAGTACCAGATCATCTCCAAATTCAATTTGAGCAAGGAGATACAACCCTTGAAACATGGCATTATGAACTGGTTTTACAAGGCAGAATTTGTACATTTTGCTCGATATGTCCAAATCTGATAAATCCAAGCCTTGTCATCAATTAGGACACATCTGAGGATCAAATCCAAGGGGGATGATCTGATCTTCTAGCATCACAAGTCCAAGAATCTACAAGTAGCCATGCCAAACCTAAAAAGGCTAAAAAGTGCCAAGACTTCAATTTTGTTTCCAAGCCTTTAATGAATGCATCAAGGTGGCATGAACTGAGCCTATTCCAACTAAATTCAGCCTAAACTTATCTCTGAACCAAAGCTACAAATCATGTGCTCTAATCTCAAGTCAATGGCTAGAGGAGACTTGAGATTCCTTTTGCATAACATTGGCCAAAGGCCTACTGCAGCCTCCATTAACTACTGATGCCAAAAAAACTTGACACACTATAAATAGACATCAATTGTGATCAGTTTGAGTACACCAAAGCAACCAATGTAACGCCCCAGTTTTAGTATTTTTATTTAATTGAGTCGTTTTTGATTATTTTATTATTATATTGTTTTATTTTTGACTTTTATGTGAAAATATGTTATTTTTCATTGTTGTGATATTTTATCGGGTTTTGGGATCGTTTGTGAGATATTTGAGTGTGGGGGTATTTTGGTCATTTCATAATATTTTTCATTAAGTTAGTAAAAGAAAATAGAAAGAGAGAAAAATAGAGAGAAAGGAAAGGAGAAGAAAGAAAAAGAGGAGAAAAGAGAAGAAGAAGAAGAGAAATAGTAAGAAAACTTGGAAAATTCAAGAAAACAACTTCTAGAATCGATTTAATCGGGTAAGGGTGCGAAACTCAATTATTGTATACTTGTGTATGATTATGTATGTGTATTTGTGGTTGTTATTGGATTGAATTGGAGAAATTTAGTAAAACCTGAATTATGAAAAATTGATTAGAAATTGGTTAAATGTGTTGGAAATCATGTTTTTAGTGTTCATTATTGTTGATACATGATAGATACATGTTGCTATGCCTTGTATTTGTAATTTTCTGTGTGCAGGTGAGAAATTGGAGGAATTGGGTTGAGAAATCGAAAAACAAAGTTCTGCAGAAATTTTTCTGGTTTTTCCAGGTCATACGCGTATGGGGCATGTTCATACGCGTATAGACCTTGGCAATACGCGTAACGTGGGCGAGCCATGGGCCAATACGCGTATGGGTCTTCAATTTTCTCGGCCATCTGCCCATTTGCGTATGATACGCGTAGCATTTCAGGGCAATACGCGTATGAGCTTGGGCATTACGCGTACGGACTTTTACACGTGAACTTTGGGAAAAATGAGTCTCTGCTCATACGCGTATGGCATGTGGTGGTACGCGTATGGACAGGAGAAGTGTAAAAATGTGATTTTTCAAAATGTCGTTTTCGTTTTCTGCCGTAGTTTTTGTTCCGTTTATCTGATTTTTACATTCTTGGTATCGTTAGAAAGCTTTTGAGCTGTACTTTCTTGTTATGATGAATTGGAATTTGTTAGCCGATTTTATTTTGTCAGAAAATTAGAATAGTGTTGTTTTGTCGACTTTTGTGGTTATGATTGTGCGTAATTGGTGTGTTTTATGCAATGTGCTGTTAATATGGATATGATATGATTGCGTGCTGTTGAATGGTATAAAATGCATTGTTTTGGGCTTAAATTGCAAGCATGAATTATGTTAAGTGTGATGGTTGCATATATGTGTGCATACTAAATGTCATGAGTCATTGTATGCCAAGCATCATGATATGCATTGTTTTGACGTCCTGAGTGACGGTTTGGTTCCAGAGGGAATCTGCTATAACATCGTGTGCCTATGTGAGGACCTAAAGCGATGGTTATAGACGATCGTGTGCCTATGTGAGGACCTAAACCGATCGGATTGTGTGCCCATGTGGGGACCTAAAGCAATCCATAAACGTCGTGTGCCCATGTGGGGACCTAAAGTGACGGGTGAACATCGTAGGCCCGACGGGGAGTTACACTAAGTAACGAGCGATGGTTCCAATAGTTCCTGAGTGAACTGGTGATGAGACATGAGAAACATTGGAAGTCGGTACTGCATGGCATGTGCATAGAGTCGTTGTGTCGGTCTCTGTGCATTTTCATATTCTTGGATAAATTGTGTATGTTAATTGTGAATGTGATTCGATGAGTTGGAATATGTGTATAAATGGGTTGATGAAGGATGTGCAGTGGTATTCGATACTAGAGAATTATACTGTGTTGTGTTTTATTCAATTGTGGTGCATTTGTGGTGAGAATATTATACTTGTGCATTTTTGTGTTAATATATAATTTTATGCAACTGTATAATGATTGTTTTTCTCACCCTTCTGCTGTTTTATAATGCTCTATGAGGCATTGCAGATTAGAGTTGCTGGAGGTCTTTTTGTGAAGCTTTGCGTCTTCATTCTTTTGTCGGTCGGCTCTGATATGTGACACCGGGTAGTTAGGGAGGCCGTGTTATGATTATTTGTGTATTATGTATATATATCTTTTGACTTGTACATGTATAACTTGGTGTATGAAAAACTTTCATGATATATATATATATATATATATATATATATATATATATATATATATATATATATATATATATATATATATATGTTATTCAGTTTTAGATTTTCCGCTTTTATTCTAAAACATGAAATGTGTGTGTAAGGAACTGAGTTCCTCTGTTGATTGCTACCCCACTGTTGCATATCTAAATGAGCAGGTGTTGCATGTTATGTTTTGTTTCAAATTGATGTGATGCTCCCTGTCTATACCATGATAATTTAAATATACTCTGATGAAATTTCGAATTTTTATTCACCGCTTTAATAGCCTGGGGGTATAGATTGGGGGTGTTACATTAAGTGGTATCAGAGCCAGTCTGTGTCAGTTGTGTCAGTCCTTGTTGGTCTTTGTGGTTCGGTGAGCTGTTTGTTTAACCATAAGTGTTGTTATTGGAAATGAGCAGAATATGGCTGGAAGGAACGATGCCGCTTTAGCTGCTGCTATGCAGGCTATGGCTCGTGTTGTGCAGGGTGCACCGAATGCTGGAGTGAATGATGAGTTTAGAAAGAATAGACCACCTGTCTTCAAAGGGAGACATAATCCTGATGGAGCACAGATTTGGCTGAAAGAGATTGAAAGGATTTTCAGAGTTATGGATTGTGATGAGGACAGTAAGGTGAGACTGGGGACTCACATGTTACAGGAAGAAGCAGATGACTGGTGGGTTAGTACACGTCCTGTGTTGGAAGCAGCAGAGGAGGAAGAGATTACTTGGGAAGTGTTTAGCCGGGAGTTTCTGAGGAAGTATTTTCTCGAGGATGTGAGAGGAAAGAAGGAAATTGAGTTTTTGGAGCTAGAGCAAGGTAATATGTCTGTAATTGATTATACTGCTAAGTTTGTGGAACTTGTGCAGTTTTATCCTCATTATGCTGAAGCGACTACGGAATTCTCTAAGTGTTTGAAGTATGAAAGTGGATTGCGTCCTGAGATAAAATAGGCAATTGGTTACCAGAGGATAAGGAGGTTTGCTAATTTGGTAGAATGTTGTAGGATTTATGAAGAGGATAGTAAGGCTCGATCTACTCATTACAAAAGTGTAAGTGACAGGAAAGGGAAGCAACAGTTTCGTAGTGGTCCATATGTAACACTAGCGGATAAAGGTAAACAAAGGGGTACTTTTGATCGAAGGGCAGGTGGAGGAGGTATGTCTAATGCTCCGAGGTGTTTTAGATATGGTGGATTGGGGCACCGTCAGTCCGAGTGTAGGAAGAATTTGGATAAGTGTTCTAACTGTGGAGGTGAAGGACATGTTGTAGCTGATTGTAAAAGGAAGAATGTGGTGAAGTGTTATAATTGTGGGGAACCTGGTCACATTAGCACAAAGTGTCCGAATCCGAAGAAAGCTCCAACTAGTGGCAAGGTATTTTCTTTGGCAGGAACTCAGACTTCAAGTGCAGATCGTCTGATTAGAGGTACTTGCTTTATTAATAGTACGACTTTAGTTGCTATTATTGATACGGGAGCGACTCATTCGTTTATTTCGTCTGAGTGCGCGAAGCGTTTAAATCTTGTGTTGTCTTTGATGGATGGTGAGATGGTTATTGATACTCCAGCGATGGGGTCAGTAACTACTTCTTTGGTTTGTTTGAGTTGTCCTTTGACCATTTATCGTAAAGACTTTGAGATGGATTTAGTGTGTTTGCCGTTGGAAGGTTTGGATGTGGTTTTGGGAATGAATTGGTTGCAATTTAACAGGGTTCATATTGATTGTTATCATAAGCTGGTAAGGTTTCCTTCTCTTGAGGATGACGAAGACTCGAGTTTCTTATCTACCAAAGAGTTGAAGAGACTTTTGGCGGACGAAGCTCATTTGTTTGGGTTGTTTGTATCTTTGTCTGTGGATAGTCAAGTGTCACTTGATGTGTTTCCTGTTATGTGTGACTTTCCTGAAGTGTTTCCTGAGGATATTTCAGACTTGCCGCTAGAGAGAGAGGTGGAGTTCTCGATAGATCTAGTTCCTGGTACTAGACCTGTTTCTATGGCACCTTATAGAATGTCGGCATCTGAGTTGGTTGAATTGAAAAAGCAGTTGAATGACTTGTTGGAAAAGAGGTTTGTGAGGCCAAGTGTTTCTCCTTGGGGTGCGCCAGTTTTGTTGGTGAAGAAGAAAGATGGAAGTATGTGATTATGTATTGATTATCGTTAGTTGAATAAGGTGACGATTAAGAATAAGTATCCTCTTCCAAGGATTGATGATCTGATGGATCAGTTGGTTGGTGCTTGTGTGTTCAGTAAGATTGATTTGAGATCAGGATATCATCAGATAAGGGTGAAGGAGGAAGATATTCAGAAGACGGCCTTTAGGACACGGTACGGTCATTATAAATATTCTGTGATGTCGTTTGGGGTTTCTAATGCACCTGGTGTGTTTATGGAATACATGAATCAGATTTTCCACGAGCATTTGGATCGATTTGTTGTTGTGTTTATTGATGACATATTGATTTATTCTAAGTCTCGCGAGGAGCACGCGGAACATTTGCGTATTGTTTTGCAGGTTTTGAAGGAAAGGAAGCTCTTTGCAAAATTGTCCAAGTGTGAATTTTGGTTGTCGGAAGTGAGTTTTCTGGGACACATAATTTCAGGTAACGGTATTTCAGTGGATCCATCTAAAGTAGAAGCAGTTCTACAATGGGAGGCTCCGAGATCTGTAACGAAAATTCGTAGCTTTTTGGGTTTGGCCGGTTATTATCGACGGTTCATTGAAGGGTTTTCTAAGCTAGCATTGCCTTTGACCCAGTTGACTTGCAAAGGTCAAGCGTTCATTTGGGATATTCGGTGTGAGGAGAGTTTTAATGAGCTGAAGAGAAGATTGACGACAGCTCCGATTTTGATTTTGCCGAATCCTAATGAACCATTTGTGGTGTATTGTGATGCGTCTTTGATTGGTCTAGGTGGTGTTCTGATGCAGGAAGGTAAGGTTGTGGCTTATGCTTCTAGGCAGCTGAGAGTGCATGAGAAAAATTATCCTACTCATGATCTTGAGTTAGCGGCTGTGGTTTTTGTGTTGAAGATTTGGAGGCATTATCTTTTTGGTGCGAGGTTTGAAGTTTTTAGTGATCATAAAAGCTTGAAATATTTGTTTGATCAGAAGGAATTGAATATGAGGCAACGTAGGTGGTTGGAATTCTTGAAAGACTATGACTTTGGCTTGAATTACCATCCTGGTAAAGCTAACGTGGTAGCCGATGCGTTGAGTCGGAAATCGTTGCATATGTCGGCTTTAATGGTTAAGGAGTGGTAACTTTTGGAATCGTTTAGAGATTTGAGTTTGGTTTGTGAAGTGACTTTGGATAGTGTAAGGCTTGGAATGTTAAAGGTTACCAATAATTTTCTGATGACGGTTAGTGAGAAACAGAAGTTGGATTTGAAATTTGTGGATTTGATGTTGGTTGGAGAAAAAGATGCGAATAGTGATTTCAAGTGGATTCTAATGGTGTTTTGAGGTTTCGTGGACGAATTTGTATTCCGGATGATGCGGAGTTGAAAAGGATGATTTTGGAAGAAGGACACCGGAGTAATTTAAGTATACATCCGGGAGCGAATAAAATGTACCAAGACTTGAAGAAGATTTTCTAGTGGTCTGGGTTGAAAAGAGATGTGACTCAGTTTGTGTATGCATGTTTGACTTGCCAGAAATCGAAGGTGGAGCATCTGAGGCCTAGTGGTTTGTTGCAACCGTTGGATATTCCTGAGTGGAAGTGGGATAGCATTTCGATGGATTTTGTAATGGGATTACCGAACACTCAGAGAGGGCATAATGCTATTTCGGTGGTTGTTGATAGGCTGACTAAATCGGCTCATTTTATTCCGATTGACATCAGTTTTTCTTTGGAGCGGTTAGCTGAGATTTATATCAGTGTGGTTGTGAAGTTGCATGGGGTTCCATTGAGTATTGTTTCTGATCGAGATCCAAGGTTTACATCGAGATTTTGGGAAAGTTTACAGAAGGCTTTGGGTTCTAAATTGAGATTGAGTTCGGCTTATCATCCGCAGACGAATGGTCAGACGGAGAGGACGATTCAGTCATTGGAAGATTTGTTGAGGGCTTGTGTTTTAGAACAAGGTGGTGCGTGGGACAGTTATCTTGCGTTGATTGAATTCACGTATAATAACAGTTTTCATTCTAGTATTGGTATGGCACCGTTTGAAGTATTGTATGGACGAAGGTGTCGAACGCCGTTGTGTTGGCACGAATCTGGTGAGAGAACGGTGATAGGGCCGGAATTGGTACATCAGACTACAGAGAAAGTGAAGCTTATTCGAGAGAAAATGAAGGCTTCTCAGAGTAGGCAAAAGAGTTATCATGATCGGAGACGAAAGGATCTTGAGTTTCAAGAGGGCGATCATGTATTTTTGAGAGTTACGCCGGTAACGGGTGTTGGTCATGCATTGAAATCGAAGAAACTTACTTCTCGGTTTAATGGTCCTTACCAGATATCCGCGAGAGTGGGTGCTGTGGCTTATAGGGTGGCGTTGCCGCCGAATCTGTCGAATTTGCATGATGTGTTCCATGTTTCGCAGCTTCGAAAGTATGTTCCGGATCCGTCACATGTGATTCCGATGGATGAGGTTGAGGTAAGGGAGAACTTTACGGTTGAGGCTTTACCTGTTAGGATTTTGGATCGTGAAGTGAAGCGGTTGAGGGGCAAGGATATTGCACTTGTGAAAGTGGCGTGGGGAGGCGCTGCTGAGAGCAATTTGACTTGGGAGTTGGAGAGTCGGATGCGGGAGTCGTATCCAGAGTTGTTTGTTTCAGGTATGATTTTCGAGGACGAAATTTTCTAAGTGGGGGAGAGTTGTAACGCCCCAGTTTTAGTATTTTTATTTAATTGAGTCATTTTTGATTATTTTATTATTATATTATTTTATTTTCGACTTTTATGTGAAAATATGTTATTTTTCATTGTTGTGATATTTTGTCGGGTTTTGGGATCGTTTGTGAGATATTTGAGTGTGGGGGTATTTTGGTCATTTCATAATATTTTTCATTAAGTTAGTAAAAGAAAATAGAAAGAGAGAAAAATAGAGAGAAAGGAAAGGAGAAGAAAGAAAAAGAGGAGAAAAGAGAAGAAGAAGAGAAATAGTAAGAAAACTTGGAAAATTCAAGAAAACAACTTCTAGAATCGATTTAATCGGGTAAGGGTGCGAAACTCAATTATTGTATACTTGTGTATGATTATGTATGTGTATTTATGGTTGTTATTGGATTGAATTGGAGAAATTTAGTAAAACCTAAATTATGAAAAATTGATTAGAAATTGGTCAAATGTGTTGGAAATCATGTTTTTAGTGTTCATTATTGTTGATACATGATAGATACATGTTGTTATGCCTTGTATTTGTAATTTTCTGGGTGCAGGTGAGAAATTGGAGGAATTGGGTTGAGAAATCGCAGAACAAAGTTCTGCAGAAATTTTTCTGGTTTTTCCAGGTCATACGCGTATGGGGCATGTTCATACGCGTATGGACCTTGGCAATATGCGTAACGTGGGCGAGCCATGGGCCAATACGCGTATGGGTCTTCAATTTTCTCGGCCATCTGCCCATTTGCGTATGATACGCGTAGCATTTCAGGGCAATACGCGTACGAGCTTGGGCATTACGCGTACGGACTTTTACACGTGAACTTTGGGAAAAATGAGTCTCTGCTCATACGCGTATAGCATGTGGTGGTACGCGTATGGACAGGAGAAGTGTAAAAATGTGATTTTTCAAAATGTCATTTTTGTTTTCTGTCGTAACTTTTGTTCCGTTTATCTGATTTTTACATTCTTGGTATCGTTGGAAAGCTTTTGAGCTGTACTTTCTTGTTATGATGAATTGGAATTTGTTAGCCGATTTTATTTTGTCAGAAAATCAGAATAGTGACGTTTTGTCGACTTTTGTGGTTATGATTGTGCGTAATTGGTGTGTTTTATGCAATGTACTGTTAATATGGATATGATATGATTGCGTGCTGTTGAATGGTATAAAATACATTATTTTGGGCTTAAATTGCAAGCATGAATTATGTTAAGTGTGATGGTTGCATATATGAGTGCATACTAAATGTCATGAGTCATTGTATGCCAAGCATCATGATATGCATTGTTGTGACATCCTGAGTGACGGTTTGGTTCCAGAGGGAATCTGCTATAACATCGTGTGCCTATGTGAGGACCTAAAGCGATGGTTATAGACGATCGAGTGCCTATGTGAGGACCTAAAGCGATCGGATTGTGTGCCCATGTGGGGACCTAAAGCAATCCATAAACGTCGTGTGCCCATGTGGGGACCTAAAGCGACGGGTGAACATCGTAGGCCCGACGGGGAGTTACACTAAGTAACGAGCGATGGTTCCAATAGTTCCTGAGTGAACTGGTGATGAGACATGAGAAACATTGGAAGTCGGTATCGCATGGCATGTGCATAGAGTCGTTGTGTCGGTCTCTGTGCAATTGCATATTCTTGGATAAATTGTGTATGTTAATTGTGAATGTGATTCGATGAGTTGGAATATGTGTATAAATGGGTTGATGAAGGATGTGCAGTGGTATTCGATACTTGAGAATTATACTGTGTTGTGTTTTATTCAATTGTGGTGCATTTGTGGTGAGAATATTATACTTGTGCATTTTTGTGTTAATATATAATTTTATGCAACTGTATAATGATTGTTTTTCTCACCCTTCTGCTGTTTTATAATGCTCTATGAGGCATTGCAGATTAGAGTTGCTGGAGGTCTTTTTGTGAAGCTTTGCGTCTTCATTCTTTTGTCGGTCGGCTCTGATATGTGACACCGGGTAGTTAGGGAGGCCGTGTTGTGATTATTTGTGTATTATGTATACATATCTTTTGACTTGTACATGTATAACTTGGTGTATGACAAACTTTCATGATATATATATATATATATATATATATATATGTTATTCAGTTTTAGATTTTCCACTTTTATTCTAAAACATGAAATGTGGGTGTAAGGAACTGAGTTCCTCTGTTGATTGCTACCCCACTGTTGCATATCTAAATGAGCAGGTGTTGTATGTTATGTTTTGTTTCAAATTGATGTGATGCTCCCTGTCTATACCATGATAATTTAAATATACTCTGATGAAATTTCAAATTTTTATTTACCGCTTTAATAGCCTGCGGGTATAGATTGGGGGTGTTACAACCAAACTGATGCTTTCCTCAAAATCCCTCTCTTTAGGCCAAAATGCCTTCTTTTGCAAGGTATCTCTGAGTTTTTGAGTTAGAGAGCAATTCCATCATAGCTCGTGATCCAAACACCTCTAATATGTTGTATCTAAGCTGTTTAAACACTAACATGTGACCTGTAACGCCAAAATCTCAAAGTCCACTTCCAAAACCTCAAAATTGGACTTTTTGCATTTTTCAAGCCATGTCATGATTCAGTCACTTTCAAAACCATATAAAACCTCAAACACACTCCAAATATCATCCTTGAACTGTCCCAAATGGTTCCCCACATCTGGAACACTATTTGAGAGAGTTGCCATATTGGTCACTTATGCCCCTTTTGCAAGAAAGGCTCAAACTTGTTCCTGAAGATTCCAGCTGGTTCCAGCCATTCTAAAAGCTTCTAAGGGATCAATTGAGAGTGTCTAAAGCATCAAATTACTTCTGGCACAAGAAACTTGGTAAATAGCACAAAAATCTCCCAAAGAGGTAAGCATCACAACTTGAACTCTTTAAATTATGCATTGCTTTGTAGTCCACTGCTCATAAACATCTTATACATGTTATATATGTTGTGTTTGAATCAATTCATCATACAATTTTGGCCTATACCATGAGGTAGCATGGAAAATGAAAATCATGGCCTATTTCAAAACCACCATTGGGTTTTAAAATGGAGACCTCATCTGAAAAAACCAAGGGCACCATTGGATTCCTTGTGAAATTCTAGGCAGGATAGACCTAAATTTTGTCCCAATCCATGGAGAAATGAGAAAGTTACAGCCTTTAAGTTTTTGGCCCAAAAACTGGCCTTGCCTTGCCTTGTCCAGGCCTAAAACAAGGCATCCCTTATGTATTTATGGGGTGGTTTTGATACACGGATGTATCACCACCCCAGTGGTAGAAGGCGCACACTGTAACTTGGAGGTCGGGGTTCGAATCCCCCTCGCCCCAGACCCTTTTTTACCACTTTTTTCCATTTTTTTTAATATTTGTCATATTATTTTAAATGATTTGGAAAGTTAATTTCTCTCTCAATTTTAATTATTTTTTATTGGTTCTTTTTGCAAAAAATCACAAAAATGTTAAAATATTTTATTTCAAAAATTAATATTCATCTTGAAAATCAAAATCAAATGAGTCCTAAATCATCTTGTGATTAAAACCTCATTTTTCAAACCCTAATAAAAAATCACAAGTAGTTTATTTAGACTTATTTGGTATTTTTGTCATTTTTTCATTTTTATTAAAAGGTTTAGTTTTAAAAGAAAATGAAATTAGGGTTTCTTTGGTTCTTGATCTTTATCAAACCTTTTAAAACACTGCGGGCCTCTTGATAAGTTGTAAATCCCATCCCTTTGTAAATAAAATCATCTGAGCCTCACACATTGTATAAGTCCCTCTGTACATTTTCAAAAGTTCGGCGCGATCGTCGCCTTTTTAACAAAATCAACTGGGCTTCTCCTTGAGCTATAAGACCCATCTTTATTCGTTTTCAAACTCTCTGGGACTCTAATAGAGTGTAAGACCCAATCCATTGTTATACAAAAATCATTTTGGGCCTCAGTCATTGTATAAGTCCCTCTGCGATTCTCAAAACGACAGTGCGATCACTGTCTTTCATTGGGCCTCCCCTCGTGTTGTAAGTCCCATCTTTCTTTTTCAAAACCTCTTTGGGCCTCTCCTTGAGTTGTAAGACCCATCAATTTGTACATAAAACCGCTTTGGGCCTCAGTCGTTGTATAAGTCCTGATACGATATTCAAAACAACGGTGCGATAACTGTTATACCTTGGGTTTCTCCTTGAGTATAAGCCCCAACAATCCTTCCAAAAACAACTTCCCCTTTGATTTAGATTCAAATATACAGTTGTTATCAAAACTTTCTTTAATTTCTTTGAACATTTAACAATACAACATGGAAGCTTGCTCACCTGTAAGTTTTAACGGGTTTCATTTACTCGCTTTCATATATATATATATATATATATATAACTGTATTGTGGGAAGCTGCGCACTGTAAGTCCTTCTTTCATATCCTTTTAAAATACTTGTCATATATCAACTGTATATATACTAGTATAGTTATTTATACTTTTCCCCGGCAACTAGGTCTAGAACTAGGTAAAGCCAGTTGGTCACTCTTTAATACAGTCAAAACTAGATCCCCATAGGATTTCCAGATACAGTCTTGCCTTCTCTTGGGCTTAAACAATATGGAACAAAGAGAAATGCAGTATTCTCGAGGAACCTTTTCTTAGACTGTCACTATTAGAATTGTCAAAGAAGTTCAGTTTCCCTAGAGAGGATTAATTCCCGGTGAAACTTCTCTTGAATTTCTTCAAACCCTAGAACTGTTCACTAAAGAAAAGATTATTCTAGGTGAAACTTTTCTTGAACTCTTCTTAGGTTTGGGACCCACAGGCTTCCTAAAAGCATCCCCGCCTCCTCTTAGGTTTTGTACAAGGACCCTTCGGCTTCTTAGAAGTTATCTTGCCTTCTCTTGGGCTTAATACAAGGACCCTAAAGACCTCCTAAAGGTATAAGGCAGAATTTAGTCATCCTTTGCTAGAGCGGTCTTTCCAGTGTCAAATCTCAGACCAATTTAGGGTTGATTCTCATCCCTTAAAACACCCGCCTCCTCTTGGTCATCATACAAAAGATAAAACTCTTCCACACCAGTAGACTTGGACAGTCTAAACCTTGAGACTCAAAGACATTCTTAAGTTCCCTACAAATGTAGGAGAAACCCCGATCATTCTGGATCAATCTCCAAAAGGGTTCTAAAACCCAGTCTCTCTCCTAGAAATCCCCAAGCCAGGGTCACTTTATCATCAGTATAACACAATCCCAAATCAGAACCTCAAGGCATCTAATACCGCAACTCTTCTGTAACCCTCAGCAAGAGTCGATTCCCCATTTGGACCTGCCTCGGGATCTCAATAATCCTCAGCAGAATCTAGCCTCCTCTTAGGATTTATATAATGATCTTTCCTCCGCACAGTCAGCCTCCTCTTGGGCTTTGTACAATGATTCTCCCCAGCGGAGCTAACCTTTTCAGACTCTCTTGTTGAGTCAACCTTTTTCAGACTCTCTTGTTGAGTCAATCACCTTTTTAGGCTCTCTTGTTGAGTCAACCTTTTCAGACTCTCTTGTTGAGTCAATCATCTTTTTAGACTCTCTTGTTGAGTTAACCATTTTAGCCTCAATCTTGTGCTTTGTACAAGACAGATAAAAACACTCTCTTATTAGTCAATCTTTTCCAGCCTCCTCTTAGGTTTGATTGCCTCATCCTTCATGAATTCAAATATGAAACCAGCCAAATGCCACTTTTTGATTGATCTCACCCTTCTTCAGAACTCCCACAAGATACACTGATCCACCAATGAAATCTGATCTTCAAGTTACATGAACTACTTGCTCCATAGCAAGCCATCTTGGATCCACCAAGCCTTAGACATGTAACATCTTCTCCTACTTGCAGCTCCCGCAAACTGCTATGAGATAGACCTTTTTAAAGCATATATAACTTCCATTCTTCTGTAGATCAACTTATCTTAAGCTGATGTGCCACATCACCAGCTGAGATCCTGATATTAAGCTTGATGTCAGAACATTCTGATGTGACATCCAGCTGCTGAATTCAGCTCCTCCTTCTGCCACTTAGAAGAACCTCATCCCTTTAACAGAACAAGAATTCCATGCTCTCATAGACTTGATTCAACAACCAAGTTTGAGTATACAACTCCATCATGCTTAATCTTATCACAGGTATTCCATTCAAGCTTACACCTTGATGGATATCTGCTTTACAACTCCAAAGAACTCAACGTGCCAAGTCTGATTCTTCAGAAGATTAGTAGTCATAGACTACACCATAGCTATACCAAAGGATGCCACTTTCCTTAAGTAGAGCAGTCTATAGAAAGTCATAGATAACTGCCACTTAACCTTGACCTCCAAGATGAGCAAGATCACATGCTCCTAAGTACCTAGATCAGAAATAAACTGAACCAAGCTGTTCCATCACCAGCACCATATTTTGGACAAGTCTCTTCCAGGACACTTTCCAGATAAACATCAGATGCTTCTAGTAACAACTGGAACATGCCTACTGCACTTCAATACTCCTAGATCAGAAATAAAATGATCCAAGAACTACTCATCAAGATTATGATGTCTTCTTCTTCATCTTCAACATCACCTCTGTCTAGACCGGTTTCTTGCCAGGAAACTCTTTAAAGATCAGATGCTTCTGGCACACCACACTGAAGCAAATTCTTAGGTCAACACCCAAGAGAAATAGATCCAAAAGCTTATGCAGTACCCCTCCCATGATTCTACACAAGCCAGATGAAGAGATGTTCCAACATCGTATTGAACATCAGCAATCTTGAACTTCACATACAAGGATAATCAATTAAATACTTGTGAATATCACAAATAGAAATTGATCTTAAATCCTTATTCAATAACCCTGTTTCACTGTTGAAGGCATACTCTAACAGATCACTCCATGAACACTTATCAAGTATTCTATCTTTTGCAAGTATCTTCTTTGATAAACAAAGTGTTGAGATACCAAGGCGGCCACCCTTGACTCAAGTAACTAAGATTCTCTCTGAATGAACCCTATTTACCCCCCAACAGTTCTGAAATCTCCATTCAGATTGGACCCACCCTTAGGATTAAGAGAGATGAATCCTTCCTTGCAGTTTTGGATGGTGAAAATAAATCACCTCCACTTTCTTCAAGTTTATGTTTCACATAAACACCCTCTAGTCAGAAGAATAACTAGAAGACTCCAGATGCACGACTAATATGCCTTTATGAGTGGACTAGAGAGACTTCTCAAGTATCTTTGACAACTTAACCGATCAATAATTTACCAAATTCCTAGAGCAAGAACTTGATAAACCTAATCTCAACTCCCCTTCCCTTCAACTGACTTCAAACTGGACACTGGAACCAAGCTTCCAAGTACCAAGTCACCATAACAGACATTTTCCAACAACTCTCTCCATTCCACCGCTCTCGACTTTAGAATAAAAAGATGCAGATATCTTCAAATATAGAGGCCGATGATTGAGATCTTCCACTATCTGTCTTCCGCAACAACTCCAGAACCCCATAAATTCCAGAGCTTTTCCATCAGAAACATATGCAGCGGAACCACCAAGGAACAAATTCAGCTTGCACTAATAAGATGTCAGAACATCTTATAGGGCACCCCAACAAGAGAACTATCCATTTCTCCTGCAGTTGTTGTAGAACCTCCTTAGCAACATGAACATCCACCGGGTTGTTACCTTCGATCCAGAACAACCATCTCATCCATTAATACCCTTGAGTATGTCTGAGTTAATTGATCTGATCTCCAAAACTCCTCCTTGTTTAAACGCCAGAAAGTATCTCCAAAAGATCTTATCCAGAAACAGACAGGATGCCTGCTCTGATACCAATTGAAATTCCGGTATAGCAGATAGCAGATGTCCTAACACATGTCAAGACATTGTTCTGCATAATTATTAAACAAGAAGCAGAATAGCAGACTAATACCTAGAATATCAGTAACTGCAGAAACACAGATGTTTCAACATATGTTCCAACATGTTAATCAAAATTGAACTGTAAATTGCAGAATAATAAATAACACAAAATATGATGACCCAGTTTGGTGCAACTCACCTACATATGGGGGTTACTAATCTAGGAAGAAGAATTCACTATCATTAGTATAGTTTTATGTAAACAACCTCAGGTTTACAATAAACACCCACGCTTACCTATCACTACCCAATGAAGACTTTATCATTAAAAGTCACATCTAATTGATAAGAGAAACTCATCTCACTCCCTAAATAACAACAATGTGATTATCTAACAGTTACTACACCATAACTGTATCATCCCTATTGAAAGACACCCCTTCCAATACAAAGTTCAATCAAGCATCCTTGACTAACAAGTTAACTTGGGTTTACTTCAAAGCTTCATCCAAGAACAATACATGATTCATTACCTACGGGTTTCTGAATCTGTACAAGTACTTATGTCTACCACAATGTATCAAATTGATACAGAGGGAGACTTACAAGAGAAACCTATGACTCTCAAAACCTAAACCCTACTTTACAAAATAGGATTCCTAAGTCTATGTCGTTCTCCCTCTCTTTTTCTGCCTAGGTCTTGGTCTTGGTTTATAGCCTTCTGCCGAGTTGGGCTTCATATCTTTGATCCTTGATCCATTACCAATTGCGCCTTGAATCATGGAACAGATTTAAACAAAACCTGTTATGACAGTCATGATGTCGAATCTTCATGCTGTGACATTTTATTCGACATTTTTGTTTAGGGCAGAATCCTTCATGTTGAAACATCTTTCACAACATTATGTTTTACCAAAATTTAGTCAAACTCTTGGAGCTTTCAATTTTCAAAATTTAAATCAATTATTCACATTTTGTTTCAAAAATCATTATCAACGGTAAATGAAATTTTGCCAACAGAAATAAAGTAAGAAATGAAAATAAAGGGACAAAGGCCCAAATTTTATTGATAGAATGGTAGTCCGCAAATGGCGTAACTCCATGGATCATTACAAAGTGTGAAAAATAGTAAATACATGGAAAGAGTTACATTGAAATACAATGACCATTATTCTCTCTAACAACTTTGAATTCCATTGTGCTCAAAACTTTGGTTGAGAATGATTGAAAGAGAATCATTGACAGGCAATGTTGTTTCAAGTGATCAAGACAGGTCGAATGCAGTTACTTGCCAAAATCCCTAACTTTTGCCTTGATTGCCCTATCGGGTTTTCAATCTACCGGGATGATTATTTCTGTTTTTGTCTCTAATTTTTTCCTGGACCGCCCTTTCGGGTTTTCAGCCCACCGAAACACTCATTTTTGCCTAAGCCGCCCTTTCTGGTTTTCAACTTAGCGAGTTGTTCTTTTATTCTTTAGGAGAAATATTTCTTGACTGCATCGACATTCACAGAATGAGTGAACTCTTCACCATCCATAGTTGTAAGAATTAATGTACTGCCAGAGAAGGCTCTCTTAACAACATATGTACCTTCATAATTAGGAGTCCACTTGCCCATAGAATCAGTGGTAAAAGTTGAGATCTATTTTAGCACGGGTCGCCTTCTCTGAACACACGAGGTCGAACCTTTTTGTCAAAAGTTTTCTTCATCTTTGTTGATGGAATTGGCCATGACACAAGGTCGTCATTCTTTTCTCTTCAATCAAACTCAACTGATCATATCTACTCTGACACTGTTCAGCCTCAGACAATCCATCATTTATCAAAACTCTCATTGAAGGGATTTCAACTTCTACCGGTAGCACTTCTTCCATACCATAAACAAGAGAGAAAGGGTTTGCCCCTGTTGAAGTGCGGACAGATGTACGATACCCATGCAAAGCAAAAAGGAGCATCTCATGCCAATCCATGTATGTAACAACCATCTTCTGAATGATCTTCTTAATGTTCTTATTAGTAGCTTCAACAGCCCCATTCATCTTAGGTCTGTAAGGAGACGAATTATGATTCTCAATCTTAAACTCATCGCATAATTCTTTCATCATCTTGTTATTTAGATTTTACCCATTATCAGTGATATTCTTGCTCGGAACACCATACCGACAGATGATTTGGTTCTTGATAAACCAGACCACTACTTGCTTGGTCACATTGGCATATGATGCCGCTTTAACCCACTTGGTAAAATAATTAATAGCCACCAAAATGAAATGGTGTCCGTTCGACGATTTAGGCTCAATTATTCTAATCATATCAATGCCCCACATGGAAAAAGGCCATGGAGAAGAGATAACATTGAGAGGAGTTGGAGACACATGAATTTTGTCAACATAAATCTGGCACTTATGGCACTTCTTCACATATTGCATGTCCATTGGCGTGGGTACCAAAGGATCCTTCATGAAATTCTTTCATCAATATGTCTACCATAATCCACTCATTGTCTTGAAGTGCTTCATCGCAAGATGTTGGTTCTATTAGATACACCAATCCCATAAGCATTTCCTCGGTCTGTTTAAAAGTGGATCTTGTTCTAACATGTTCAGCTTTATCTCCTAGAATCAAGTCTTCAGAGACAATTTTCTATTTCTTTGCTTTTTCTGAGTTGGAGGAAAATCAGTTGTTTCTGAAGTATTTATTTTAGCATTCTTTGAATCTTTTTCCTTTTCTCTTGAGCCTGCAAGTGTTATTTCTAAATCTACAAAACTTTCAATTAACTTTGATTTTTCTAAGTCAAGCTTATCGTTAATACAAACATGACTGGATTCCTCCACAATGTGTGTTTCTGTATCAAATACTCTGTAGCCCTTAGAGCGTTCAGAATATCCCAACAAAATACATTTTTGCATCTTAGAGTCAAACTTGTTCAGATTCTCTTTAGTGTTCAGAATAAAACATGAACAACCAAATGGATGGAAATAAGAAATGTCGGGTTTTCTTCCCTTACATAATCCATAAGGATTCTTCTCCAGAATAGGTCTAATAAAGATTCTATTCTGAATGTAACAGTTGTATTCACAACTTCTTCCCAAAAGTGCTTAGCCACATTTGTTTCATTGATCATAGTTCTGGCCATTTCTTGCAACGTCCTATTCTTCCTTTATACAACTCCGTTCTGCTGTGGAGTTTTAGGGTAGGAGAAACCATGGGATATGCCATTAGAATCAAATAACTCTTCAAACATTTGATTCTCAAACTCACCACCATGATCACTTCTGACTCTAACGGTCTTAGAATCAAACTCATTTTGCACTTTAGAACAAAAACTAGTGAACACAAAATGTGACTCATTCTTACGCCTTAGGAATTTTACCCATGTGCAACGACTGTAATCATCTACAATGAAAAGTCCATACTTTTTACCATATGCAGACGCTGTTTTAACAGGACCAAACAAGTCAATGTGTAGAAGCTCCAAAGGTCTAGAGGTGGAAACAAAATTCTTAGATTTAAAGGATGTTTTTGAAAACTTGACTTTTTGATATGCTTCACAAAGAGCATCTGAAGTGAACTTCAGCTTAGGTAGACCTCTGACTAACTCAAGTTTATTTAGCTGAGAAATCCTTCTTAAGCTAATATGACCCAAGCGTCTATGCCACATCCACTTCTCTTCATTAACAACCATTAAGAATTTAACATCTTGATTTTTAAGATCAGAAAGTTTAATTTTGTAAATGTTATTTTTCCTCTTTCCAGTGAAGAGAACTGTACCATCTTTCTGACTTACAGCTTTGCATGATTTCTGATTAAAGATAATGTCATAACTGTTATCACTTAATTGACTTATTGATAACAAGTTATGCATTAGACCCTCAACAAAAAGCACATTAGATATAGAAGGAAAGATCTATTACCAACTGTTCCAGATCCTCTGATTATTCCTTTCTGGTTTCATTCGAAACCAACGAATCCAACATCTTTAAGTTTCAGGCTTTGGAACATATGCATCCTTCCCGTCATGTGTCGCGAGCATCCAGAGTTCAGGTACCATGACTGGTGTCTTAACTCTGCTGCATATGATATCTGCAACATAAACTATCTTATCGTTTGGCACCCATAATCTTTTGGGTCCTCTTTGATTTGTTTTCCTAGAGTTTATAATAACTTTGGGTTTTCATGCATTATTAAATCTTTGTGTCTGTGCAGGTGTGTAATGATAAGAAAAAGGAGATTTTTGTTTTTCTTCTTTAAGTGAAATCTGATCATCATCATAAGGATCATAACCAATTCCTCTCTTCCCATTATGACTAAAACCATAAATCATGGAAGTCATTCTGCTTCTATCTATGCTATTGTTTAAGTATTTCAAAAATGCCTTATCATATTTATATAATATGGTTTCAGAAGTTGGAGAAGGTTTAGAAAGAGTTTCTTTCAATTTTAAACATTTTTTGTTCAGAAAAGTATTTTCTTTTTCTAAGACAAAATTGTCATCTTTTTATTTAGAAACTTCTTTCTCTAACTTAACGCAATCTTTAACTTCAGATTCATGAGCATTTTTAAAGTCTTTGAATTTGTACTGATGTTTCTGATACCTATTTAGAAATTCAGATAAACATAAATCTAAATCAGCACTAGAAAGTGTTAATCCCTTAAAATTTGAAATAGATAATGTGGGTGGCCACACCACCTTAGAATCTTTCTCATGCTAATAATATCACACGCTCACCCATGATGAGGAGATTCAACCATGGGATAAAATTTCAAAGGCTTTCACGTGTATTGGTCCTTGATGCTCCACAAAAATGAGTTTCTACTTTGCTTCTCACTAGGTGATGCAATCATCTCCTGCTCTTTTTTCTCTTTTAATTTCCTTTTGGTAAAAATAAAGATGGGTCGTTACCACTCTGCATAATTGTAATTATAAGACATTGTATATCATCATGGCTATTCATGAGTGCTAGTTATTTTCTCTGCCCATGCAACTATTTTCTTTAAGTTCCTACTATTGATTTATAAGTATCATCTTATAAAACAATACAAAGAAATTAGGCATGAAAACTAAACTAACCCGTATTTTGTAAAGATCTACCATGATCCGTTCTGAGTTGAACGGAAAAATCTGTTTTAATTTGTTCTGGATATGAATTTGGATTTTTTCGATTATAAAATACGAGCGTAGATCAAATAATAAATATATTAGTACTCACCCCGAATGCGTTTATTAAATTATATATTTTATTATTTAATTTTGATAATTTAGAATATTAAAATATAGCCAATATTTTGATATTTTAATTGTACTTTATTATTTAAAATGTATTTTTCAAATTTTTAGAAATTGTTTAATTTATTTTATTATTAGTAATATAATCTATAATATAAGAAAAGAAGATGCTCTGGTTAAGACATCTTTGCCCTTCTTCTAAAACTTGCCACCACATCAATTTTGGGGCACTTTGTGTCTTATTTTTACTTTTTCCAACCAAATAACATTTCCAACCAAACTGGTTTGTTTTACTTGCCATTAAAGTACAACATTTAACTAAATGGTTTGTATGATTTAGGCAAAAACGGAAAATTGAAGTACAACATTTCACATGTTTAATGTTCCAACTCAACTATACAATAAGATTAACCAAATAACCCCTGCGTTTTTGTACTTCCAAGAAATGACTTTTGCTGCAGATACTATAGTTCTCATAATGTATGCAAATTTCTCTCTCCTTCTCTCCATCATCTTCTTCTTTTTCTCTCTCCTTCTCTCCTTCTGCGTTTCCATTGAGCTTATCTCCATCAACTTCTTCTGAAGGAAAAAATATTAATCGCCAACCTATCTCTTCGTTGTAGTTGAGAAAACAAGGTTTTGCTCACTTTCCAACACTTTTGATTATTTTGCATGCATTTGTCTGTTGAAGAAGATTCGCTTGAAAAATACATGTAAACCCTAAAACATGTGCTCCTTTTTTCTTTTTGAATGTTCTCCGTTGTTTTCTGCTATCTTGGTTAGAACAAAATCCAGTTGCATTTATGCTGTTTTTGATAGCAGTGGGTTTGTTCATTTGTATGATGTCATCTTGGTTGAGTTTTTTGCTGGTTTTGACGCCTCAGGTTGCTGTTGAAGTGTTGTGTTATCTTCTGTTTCATTTAGATGAACAAAAATTGAATCTTTTATATATTTTGAAGATTATTTGTTGAAGTATCTTTTTAATCTTTTATATATCTTCGTCTTTGTATCTTTTTTGTCCCATCTTCTATTTGGATGCTGATATTTCTTGCAAACTTTTTTTTTTAATTTTTAGTATTTGTAGTTTTTTAGTCCCATCTTTGTGGGAGATTTTGTGTTCGCTGGTTTTTTGTGGTAGCTCATACGTTGATATTTGTTGAATGATGCATGCTGAAAAGAATGGCAAGACCATTTGAAAAAATTGGTGATATTAATGAGTCTAAAGAGTTATGGAAGGTTGCTATAAAGGTTCACCACTAATGGAGTGTAATATCAGGTAACAAAGAGCATTTTGAACTTATATTTGTTGATGCAGAGGTAAGTCAGAATGACAGCACTTTGATAAATTCATTGACACTTTCTGGTAACACTAATATATGTTGAAAATGATTTATAGGGAACAGATATACATGTCATAGTTCCATTCACTTTGAAAGCGATTTACGATGCTGTATTGACGGTTAATAATACGTATACCGTTACAAACTTCACACCCCAAGTAAATGACCTTGTGTTCAAAACATCAGAGCACCCATTTGTTATTAGATTTACGCCTGCGACTCGTGTGTCTGACTTAAACAAGCATTCGATTCCTGATAAGAAGTTGAATTTGAAACCGTTTGATGATATTATATCTGGAAACTGGAGGAATGATTTGTTGATAGGTAAAAGTTTAGATTTTATCATTTTGACACTGTATTATAGTAAATCATATTATGTTGACAAGTTAAATGTCTGCGTATAGATGTTATTGGAGTTGTGCAAGAGATTGGATACACACAGCTAAGTGTCGGCAAGAAGAACCAGGTCAATCTTATTTTAAGGGACCTTGGGTTAGTGTTAGCCAATACCAGAATGCTCTGTCTTTATGCTTTAAATATTGTTGTTATACAAATTCCATTCAACTGTAGCCGTAGTCAGTTGTTTCAAATGTACAGGAATGACACTATTAATTGCACTCTATGGGAGACGTATGCTTCTCAGTTCATGACGTTTGTACAGAAGAATACAGATTCTATTCCTACAATTGTGTTGTTACAGTATGCCAAGGTTAAAGCTGAAGGTAGAATTAGTTATCTTCTTTTTGTCATGAATTGTTGCAAAAACTAATAAAAACTAATAAGAACATTTTATATTAATTTAGGGAAGTATCCTCTATCCGTGTCGAACACCTACAACATAACAAAATTGACAATTAATGAAGATGTACCTGATATAGTTAATTTCAGGCAAAGGTAAAATTTCCTTCAAGATGAACATTTTACGAATACCTCGCTGGTTGTATTAGTTTTTTTGCAAATCAAACCAAATTTTACTTACTGATGATGTTTTTGTTTCGTTTGTAAGCCTATGTGATGACATGAACATTGGAACTTCAAGTCAACTTTTGTGCACCCAATCTACTGTGTGGTCGCAGAACTCTGCTGGTTCTCAAATATCTACTTATGACAAGTTCATGACGAACGCTACCCCTTTATGTCTATGAGATATTAATAACCTCCCGAAGTATGCATTAATTATGTTGTGTTTACAATATTACATTCTTTCTACTAAGATATGATTTTGTTCCAGATGTCAAATTGTGTAACCGTTGCTACAACAAGCAAATTGAAAGCAACAACGAATGGTTGGTACTATCAAGCCTGCTGCAAGTGTCCTAAAGTTGCTAAGGGTGTTGGTCCCCCATATATATGTGTTGATGGCCATTCAACAGAGACAGAGATATACAAGTATGACGTTTGCATGACTTATTTCAATAGAATTTCACTGTTGTATAAGTTTTAAAGCAAGAACTATGGACTATTTGGACAGGTACAAAATTGAGCTTGAAGTTGTAGATAATGAGACTTCTGCAATTTTTGTTTTGTGGGATCGTGAATGTAATGAATTGTTGGAAATTTCTGCTGCTCAACTTCGAGACAGAATGATTAAGGTTACTCTTATATGGTTGTCATGTTTTAAAATTCCATGACTTACAATTTGGATGAAATGTTTACATTATATTTACACAATTCATGAAGGTATTTCAGATCCGCTTGAGTTTCCATTGGACCTTGATAACTTAATTGGTCATGAGTTTGCTTTCAAAGTTAAATGGCAACCTAGATGGAAAAATGCAAGTGTCATGGCAGTGAAGCGTGACAAAGAGACAATAGATAAAGTTCTTGCCCAATGGGAAGTGTCTAAGGTATTTCACATGTTCTTTATCTATTTATTTTCAAAGGCTAAATAAATGTCTATTTGGTCAACTAAAAATGTCAACATCATTTTTATTCAGCCTCTGGTTGTTGAAGTTGTTGATGATCAAGTAAATCAGGTAACTGGTGATAAGTTAATAGTTTATTTTCTTGATTAAATACCTATATTTCATAATTTGTAGTCATAACATGTATATGTTTGCAGATTCTGGAGTGTTGATGAGGCAGTAATGGGTGAAGAATGGGATTTAATTAATGTATGAGAAATACAACCTTCGTAATATCCAAATTCAAATTTACATGTTACTTTATTGACACCTCAAATGCTGATGCATGTGATGTTGCAGGAATTGGATATCACGTCAAACTTGAATGCACAAAAATCAACCACTAAAGCTTCACCGTTAATGGTTCATTTTTTAAATCTCCTATAGATATTGCTTCTACTAAAAACATTTGTTGACACACATGTTTTCTGATTATTTGGTGTTTTTGTTGAATTTGTTTCAGAGAACAAAAGCTCCTGAAAAAGTTATGCCGGCAACAGCATCGCCGGTGACTCCCATATCTGCAAAAGATAAGGCACCAAAACCACCACAAGTTACTCCTATTAATTCTGGTAAACGGGGTGCACAAAATCCATCAAATGAGACTGGAAGCATCAAAGGACTTGCTGAAGGAGAAGAGTCTTCGACCAGGCTCCGTCGCAAACACGTCAAGACTGAAAAGAAATAAGTAAAGTTACAATGCATCATAATTTATTTTGTTTAGGGTAGGCAAAGTGTTCTGCAATGCACATTCGATTTGCCGAACATTCTCTTTGTAATATGTAATATGCATGATGCAGTCCGTAACTAATATGTTGTATAGGTGCTAGCCATAATGACAATTTTTAATTCAATGGTATATTAGTGTCTTAATATTATAACTTAATTGTATGCTTTTATCTTTACATTAACCTTTTCTGCGAAAACACTATAAATTAGGGCTATTGAAAAATTGTGATGGCCCACGAATCAAATATCTAGCATATATTCTTAAATGCACACAGAATCCATACATGTGAATTACACTTTGTAACATTTATAATAATATAATAGATGGCCCACATCATCAGGACTTAATGGTCTTTCTATTTTACAGCTTTGTCTTCCCAATACAGTTGAAATGATATAGGGACCTACTTGCTGACAAAGACAATGAACACCTATATCAATAGAAACCAACTTTTGTACTGAAAGTCACTTCATTATTTGTTTAATATTTATACTAGCCTTTGTGTCTTTTCTTAAGGATAGTAATGATGGTTTCAAAACATGTGCTGTTATAAGCCTACTGTGTTTGTAGCAGCTACCTTGCGTGTATCAACAAAAAGGCAAAGTTATTTTGATCTGCTTTTTCACAGTATTGAAACATCCTGACATTAATAACAAAATATTACTCCATAAACCATTAGAATATAACAAAATATTACTCCATAAACCATTACAAAACCAAGTCAATACATTCAACGAAACAGAAACTTTAATGTCTAATACATCCATAAGAAAAGGTCAAATATTAGAATATAACAAAATATTACTACATCCATAAAACATTAAAACTTTAATGTCTACTACATCCATAAAACATTAGAAGATAAAGTCAATACATCCAAGCTTTTGTTACTAATCAAATTTTATTTCTTCTTCACATATAGAATGTTAGATATTGGTTCAAATGTAATGTCTAACACATCCCCCTTCTTGAACTTTTTGCTCTTGGCATAGCTGTACCGACCTTTTCCAAGAAACTTCTCATCTTCATTTCTTTTAGCAGAGTGGATTTCACAGCCATACCAAGCACCAGTGTCCATATCAACTAATGTTATTTCACCTTGGTAATTTAGTTCAACTAATAAATCGGCTTCAACAGGGAAATTCTTCATTTTTTTGATTTCATGCAATAAGATACGAATTGGTTAATATTACTAACATTTCAAACAATTCTTTAACAAATTAATATTTAATCATGAAAACCAACATGATATACCAGAACATTTTTCTGTAGACTTTTGGCTGAAGTAACTTTCAGCTCCCAATTCACCTCGGGATAACCATCCATAAGTTCGTCTTCACCGATATCATCATAGGCATCTTCTTCCTCATATTCTTCCACACCATCTGCTTCACCATCACTGTCTGCTTCATCTTCATTAGCGGCTTTTTCAGCAGCTTCATTGATCTGAACATGACTTTCAACATGGCCAGACGGAGTTTCACTTTCTCTGTTCATGTTATCAATCTCTATTTCTGAATTCATCTTCGCCATACTCAACTTAATGTCATCAATTTGACTTTCCCTGCTGTCATAAGCACTACAAAAAACATCCTACTTGTGAACAATTATAGAACATCAAAACCAATTGAGTAGGACGTCAACAAAATTTACCTGAACCTTGGTACTTCATCAACCAGGCTGGACGCCATCTTGATACAGAATGTGCAATGCCTCCAGTCTTTTCCACCATTTCAGGTTTATAAATACAAATGAACAACGGTCCATCATGCATGACTCACGCTTTCCCATTTCATCAGTTATGTGACATTTGTCAGGCACCACCACTAAATGTATTATATATATATATATATATATATATATATATATATATATATATATATATATATAAATATATATATATATATATATATATATATGTTGTCATAATTATAAACCTACTTATCCACCAACACCTTGTTTTAAAACAATACACCATTACTTCCTGACACTTCTAACCTTGTGCAGTTTATTTTTCTTGACGTTTTAATTTCAATAATTAATATCCCTTTAATATTTTTATATTCTGAACCCCATTTGTACAATGAGCACGTGCATTTGACTTACACTACCATATTCACATAAATTCAGTTCAAATACCAATTCTTTTAATGCCTTATTCCTTTTAACTTTTAGAGGGAAAGTTTAGCGCCACCTCATTTCACAAAAACGAAAAAGATCCTATTTCTCATTTCCCTATTCTTATTTCTTACTGCATTTTCAAAAACCTGGCCATTACAATGCATGGATAAAAACTGAAAAAATATATCTCATCCCTCATCATAATCGATGGATAAAACAAGCAATAATGCTGTAGAAGCAAGGAGAAAACGAAAATTTTCTATGATGAACAAAAAACACTCTTCCAAATCAAATGGTAAAGAGAATAACCCTCCATCTGGATAGACAAGCACCACTTCCTTTCAGGGACAATCATCATCACAAGATACACCTCTTATTGATTCTACTGCTAATGTTAATAACACACAGCCTTCTAAGCATCAATGTAGACGTAAAACTAACTTATTTGTAAGACCTGTTGGAGTTAACCTTCTACACCAGTTTCATGGTACAACTACAAACATCCCTCAACAGCAACATAAGAGACCACAAACATCAATGCCCGATGATGCTGAACGCATAGACTACTTGAAAAATCCTCGTATTGGACAACATGATGTTCATAACAACCCAAACTTCACAGAACAATCGCAACCCTTGGATTCTGATGCTGAGAGTGCTTCAACCGGTGACAGTGAAAGTGATTTAGATGTGGATGATGAAATTTTGGTCGATGACCACCTCCAAGGTTAGACTTTATGTTTTACATAAAGCTGCCATACCTTTTATAACATACAGATTGTTTTTGTGCATTATAATGATTCAAATGTCTTTTGTTTTAACATAATATATTTTACACACGACGGCTAAACAGAGTTCTTCGATATTGGTGATCCGATTTGGGAATGTCAACACTGTTTTGCTTGCATGTGGTATGGAGAACGTATGACTAAGACAAAGAATACCACATGCCCAAAATTTCAACGTTGTTGCCATGGTGGGAAGGTCAAGCTACCACTGATTGATGACCCCCTATCATTCTTCAAAAGCTCATGCCAAAAATTATCAGCACAACATAAGGACATATAATGCCATGTTCTCATTTACTTCACCTGGTATGAAATTTGATAACAAATTCAACAAGGGAGGGGGGCCACCAACTCTAAGGCTTCATGGGCAGGTATACCATAGGATCGGGACACTCCTGCCTGAGAATGGTCAGCAACTAAAATATGCACAATTGTATATTTTTGACACCGACAACGAAATAAACAACCACATGGAATGTTTTAGGTAACTAAAACTAAACATCATTAAAGTTCATCAACTGCTTTTGCTTTATTAAGTTTAATATTTATCAGTTGTATATTTTACGACAGTGACAATAAAGGGATCGACCAGAACATAGTAACCGAATTACGGGAAATGTTGGATCAGAATAATGTTCTTGCGAAAGCTTTTCGAATGGCACGAGATGTGCTGAAAGATCAAAATGTGAACGATTTAAAACTTCGACTAATATCTGAACGACAAACTGACGGAAGAGTTTACAACAAACCAACCATCTCAGAGGTTGTTGCACTAATTGTTGGTGATATTGACTCTGGAACAAAACGAGACATTATCGTTAAAAACCGTGGCGGTGGTCTACAAAGAATTGATGAGTTCCATCCTAGCTATCTTGCTTTTCAATATCCTTTGTTATTCCCATATGGCGAAGATGGTTACAGAGATAACATATTACATTCTTACAAAGGTGACACTGAGGTAACAAAACGGAACCGTCAAACAATCTTGGAATGGCTTTCGTTTAGATTACAAAACAGAAAATGTGAGGCTACAACAATCCTGTCTTCAAGAACGCTTTTCCATCAGTTTTTAGTTGACGGTTACACAATGATGGAAACAGAGCGACTAAATTGGATCAGGAAAAATCATTCAAAACTGAGGGTTGGAAAATATAACAAGCTGAAAAATAATGAGACCAACCCAAATCAAACAACAAATTTCAAACATGGAAAAAGGGTTGTACTACCATCGTCATTTGTCGGGAGTAAAAGATTTATAGATCAGTTGTACTTCGATGGAATGGCCATTTCAAGTGCTGTTGGATTCCCTGATTTGTTTTTGACATTCACATGTAATCCAAATTGGCCTGAAATCACAAGGGAATGTGCAAGGTACAACTTAAAGCCTAATGATCGTCCAGATATTATCTCAAGGGTGTTCAAGATTAAATTTGATGAACTAATGGTTGACATCACACGCAGACACATTCTTGGACGGGTCTTAGCATGTAAGTTTTAAATTTGGTATTTTTATTATTCCATACTTCTATTTGGCATTTGCTGTTGACTAAAATTTTATTATTCCATACTTCTGCTCTGGTTAAGACATCTTTTCCTTTCTTCTAAAAGTTGCCACCACATCAATTTTGGGACAATTTGTGTCTTATTTGTACTTTTTCCAACCAAATAATATTTCGAACCTTACTGATTTGTTTAACTTGCCAATAAAATTTTTCAGAATCCATATATGTCCATGGACTGCAATACATCATCATGTGCATAGCACAAATGTTCCATGTGTTTTTTATATGTAAAAAATTTTCCATTTTTTCGAATTGAAGTCCATTTTATGTTTACTGCAACAATAACAGTAACAATTTGAAACGTGCCTTTACCATTAAATAAAGGTTGCAACAATTAATTGTCCCTGCTAATATGTTTTTTTTTCATAACAGTTATATATACAATAGAGTTTCAAAAAAGAGGTCTTCCTCATGCCCACATTCTCCTATTCCTGCATCCTAAAAGTAAGTATCCAAGCCCTTCGGATATTGACAAGATAATCTCATGTGAAATACTTGATCCTGAATTACATCCGACACTTTATAAATTGGTGAAGGAACACATGATACACGGGCCATGCGGTTTGGCACGGATGTCATCCCCTTGCATGAAAAATATGAAATGTTCAAAATTCTACCCAAAAAAGTTCAATGAGACAACAATTGTTGACAAAGACGGTTACCCTCAATATAGAAGGAGATCAGCTACATACACTGTAGTAAAAAATGGAATTTCACTTGATAACAGACATGTTGTGCCATATAACAGAAGGTTGTTGTTGAAGTACCAAGCCCACATAAATATGGAATGGTGCAACCAATGTTCTGCCATAAAGTACTTATTCAAGTATATTCACAAGGGGTATGACATAATCACTGCATCTATTGTTCAATCAAAAGGAGGAAGTTCTTCATCCGGTGGGGTTATTGATGAAGTTCAACAATATGTTGATTGCCCTTACGTATCACCCAGCGAGGCATGTTGGAGAATTTTCTCCTTCAAGATTCATGAACGGAAACCAGCCGTCGAACGTATGTTTTACCACTTGATTGGAGAGAAAGCAGTTTTTTTCCCGACCATGCCACCATGGAAAATGTCATCGAAAAAGCAAGTGTTACTGAGACAATGTTTACGTCATGGTTGATTGCCAACGAAAGGTTCGAAGAGGCAAGAACTCTCACGTATGGTCAATTTGTCTCAAAGTTTGTTTATGACAAGAAAATTCGATCTTGGAAACCACCTAAAAAAGGCTTCACAGTTGGCCGACTTATTTGGGTTCCACCAACAACGGGGGAGTTATTCTATCTCAGAATGATGCTAACTATTGTTAAAGGACCAACATCGTACGAGGACATTCGTAAGGTTGGTGGTACACAATACTTTTCGTTCCGAGATGCATGCTTTGCAATGGGATTTCTTGAAGACGACAAGGAATTCATAATGGCAATAAAGGAAGCAAATGAATGGGGCTCGGGAGGATTTCTCAGAAAACTATTTGTCATTATGTTGTTGTCAGGTGCAGTCAATAGACCATGCCACATTTGGAATCAAACTTGGACTTGGTTGTCGGACGGAATTTTGCATAAACAAAGAATTCTGTCATCAAACCCAGGTACAACTTTAGGAATGTCAATGTGTTTGAATTTTTCTTTAATATTTTATTTTGGTTAAGCACCTACAAAGACATGCCTATATACAGAAACACACAACTGCTGCAGGTCTTGTATTAAATGATACAGAAATTCAAAATTTGACATTAGTTGAAGTAGAAAAAATCTTGCAAAGTAATCGACGCACTCTGAAGGATTTCAAGCCAATTCCTTATCCGGATACTTATGTTTTGGAACAACTTGGTAATCGATTGATTTACGACGAGCGCAATTATGATGTACCAGCACTGAAAGCAGAATTTGCGAAGTTGTTTTCCTCACTAACTGGTACCTTATTTAGCTTTTGTTAACGATATAATAATTCAATTTCAGTAATTTCTGTAATTTAACTACTACCTTACTCACTAACTGATACCTCAATTATAGTAATTCAATTTCAGCTTGGTAATCTCATTACCTGTTTGTTTTCATTTCAGTATCATTTATGCAGATATAGCAGTAACTATTATATTTCTCTTTGTTTTTGTTTAGATGAACAGAATGTCATATTTAATAAGATCATGACTGCTGTGGAGAAACAAAAAGGTGGAGTTTTTTTCCATGGAGGAACCGGAAAAACATTCATGTGGAGAACCCTTGCTACCTGTTTGAGATCAAAGCATCAAATCGTAATAACCGTTGCCTCAAGCGGTATTGCATCGCTCTTGCTTCCTGGTGGAAGAACAGCTCATTCCAAGTTCAAAATTCCTGTACCTACTTTGGAAAACTCTCTTTGCAATATTGAACCCAAAGATGATCTTGCAGAAATGCTGAGACAAACAAAACTAATAATCTGGGATGAGGCTCCTATGTGTCACAAATACTGTTTTGAGGCTCTGGATAGGACACTTCGAGACATAATGGGTGAGCATCCTAACTCAAAATCCATATTTGGTGGTAAAGTCATTATTTTTGGAGGTGGTTTTAGGCAAATACTTCCGGTTGTACCAAGAGGAACACGTTCTGATATTGTTCACATCGCAATAAATTCTTCATACATTTGGAATGAATGTCAAGTACTCACACTTACGAAAAATATGAGACTTCAAAGTGGAACAACACCAGCAGAATGTCTTGAAATTGAACATTTTTCAAGATAGTTGCTCAATATTGGTGAGGGAAAACTATCAGAGCCTAATGATAGATATGCCGACATTGAAATTCCTTCTGATATCTTAATTACAAATTTTGTTGATCCAATTAAGGAAATTGTTGAGAGTACATATCCAAGTTTTTTTGGAAAACTTCCATTCATATGACTATCTAAAGAGTCGAGCGATTCTAGCGGCAACACTTGAAACAGTCGATCAAATTAATGATCATCTTCATGATTTAATGTCAGGTGCAATATTTTTTTAGAAATTCCAGTCTAAATTAATTTAAATTATTGATGGAAGTTTAACTATTACCTTTAATGTTCATATTAGGTGACGCAAGAGACTACTACAGCTCTAACTCAGTTGACAGATCTGAAATACATGACATGGATGTTATAAATCTCCTGAGTCCAGAATTCCTTAGCACCCTAAGAACGTCTGGCATACCGGGACATCACATTAAATTGAAGATTGGAACTCCTATATATCATGCTAATGAGGAATCTTGATCAATCTGAAGGTTTGTGCAATGGCACATGTTTAATTGTGACAAAGATGGCAAACCATGTTCTTGAGGCAAAAATAATGGGGGGTAAAGGTCACAGAAATATTATATACATACCACGTATGGATATGTCCCCATCACAATCTCCATGGCCAATTATGTTGAATCGAAGACGATTTCCAATAATTGTTTCATACGCTATGGCCATCAACAAATCACAAGGTCTGTCGCTTGATTGGGTAGGATTATATGTGCCTAGAGATGTTTTTAGTCATTGCCAAATTTATGTTGCAATTTCAAGGGTTACCTCAATGAAAGGAATCAAAATGTTGGTTCATGACGAAGAAAATAATGTGAAGCTATCAACAACAAATGTTGTGTACAAAGAGGTCTTCCATAATATTTGAAATGTTCCATTTTCTTGGTTATCATGAACTCAGGTAAATCAATTATGCTACATTTTATAACTTCAATTTTGAAGTTTATAGTTTCCCAACATTCTAATTATTTTCCATATCTATTGTAACAGTTGTTTCGAGAAGGCGTAATGTTGAATGCAGTATAGCGGCAAGCAAACAAAAATATTTATTTTCAGAAGAATTCCCTCCGGGATTTATGTCGTGTCCACAGAGATCGGTTCGAGGGAAAGAATGTCGTTCGACAGTCTCTCGCGTTTATGAGTTTGGTTTTGAATGGTTTCAAACAAGAAAACAGAAAAGTAAACATTAAAACATAAAACAAATTCATTCTTCAGAGAGAAAAACTCGTCCGACAATGCATATAAATCACTCCTCACAAACTTAAACTTACCGACCAGTTATACTCCACCTACAATACTCCTCAATATCACCCAGCTTCGCTCACAATAAAGGTTATGTCTAACGCACAGTTGAGATAACAACCGTGTCACTCTCTTCGTCACTCTCGCGAGCGAAGCCTCGAAACATGGAAGGCATTAAGCTTCGACGCCTATTGAAGATTGTTAGCTCTAAATCTATCTCTAGAATCCAGAAACTAACAGACAATCATCCCTAATCGAAGTTTGCGACGGTTATCTCTAACGCAACCCAAACCCCGCGCATAAATCAAAAATCAGAGACAATCACCAATAAAGATTTGTAAAGCAAGTTTTATACAACGCATGGGCGACAAATATACATGAGATCGTAGTCAATACATATACATAACCCAACATAGAAGAAAAACACAAAGAAGAAAAGAAATGAACCAAACACTTCACGGATTGTCAGAGCCGATCGATGAGAAATCCACCTCGGATCATCCACATGCAAGCTTCCATGTTGTTTTCTAAGCTAATCTACTGAAAAAATGAAGTTTGATGGAGTTGGAGCAAGAATCCCCAAAACCATCCTCTAAAAAATGCTGAAAAATGAAGTTTATAGGTGGTTTTTGCTGCCCAGGTTCGCACTGCGAACCCCCGTTCGCACTGCGAACATATGCCGCCTTAACTTCCTCCCGAATGGTGTTTTTCATGCTTCCAGGCACTTTTTATTCGCCCCGGGTTCGCAGTGCGAACTCGCTAGCGAGTGCTCGCCACGGGGGTTCGTAGTGCGAACATGACAGCAAACCAGAATTTGTTTTGATCATAACTCATGAACCGTAACTCCGAATGACGCACGGTTTGAAGCGTTGGAAAGCTTATTCAATGCTATTTATGAATATGGAAAAATCCCATTGTTGGAAAACCTATAAAAATAAATGAAAATCAATTAAACTCAATGATATTTACACGATAACGCACTATACACACGAAAACGTAAAGTATACGTATTTACACATAAAGTGGGGTTTATTCAACCAATTTTAACACAAAGTAATGATAAGTGCAACAAAACTTATATACAAAAATAGGTACAATCTATACTTATCACGTAACGACATATTATCAACATTTGGGCAAGCGAAATTTTTTGTGTTTTCTATTTTCTTCATGACCGCTTAATATGTAATGCAGAAAATATAATTTGATATGCAACTGAGATTGTCATGAAGTTTTTGAGCTTGATATGCAGGATATAGAATTTTTTTGTGTTTTCTGTTTTCTATTTTCTGTTTTGTTACTACTGTTTGCAAATCAAATTCATACATTTCTTGCCATCTGGCCATCTTGATATGTAACTGATGTTGATAAGTGTAAACTTATTGACAGAAACATAAATTTTTTAACAAAACACTAATATTAATAGTCTTGTAATCAAAACATTTAGGACCTAAACAGACAGTGGATATTGTACTAATTTTAATAGTCTTGACATTTCTTGTAATCAAAACACTCATTTTAGAACAAAGTCAACAATCAGCTCCCAACATAAAACCATTATCCATTACAATGGATATTGTACTACAACTACTAATGCAAACGTAACAGCAAAAAGACTTAAATATAACAACCATACAACTACTAATAATTTGTTGACAGACAAATGTTGCTCAACCATTAGAATATAACAAAATATTACTCCATAAACCATTACAAAATCAAGTCAATACATTCAACGAAACAGAAACTTTAATGTCTAATACATCCATAAGAAAAAGTCAAATATTAGAATATAACAAAATATTACTACATCCATAAAACATTAAAACTTTAATGTCTACTACATCCATAAAACATTAGAAGATAAAGTCAATACATCCAAGCTTTTGTTACTAATCAAATTTTATTTCTTCTTCACATATAGAATGTTAGATATTGGTTCAAATGTAATGTCTAACACATCCACCTTCTTGAACTTTTTGCTCTTGGCATAGCTGTACCAACCTTTTCCAAGAAACTTCTCATCTTCATTTCTTTCAGAATAGTGGATTTCACAGCCATACCAAGCACCAGTGTCCATATCAACTAATGTTATTTCACCTTGGTAATTTGGTTCAACTAATAAAGTGGCTTCAATAGGGAAATTCTTCATTTTTTTGATTTCATGCAATAAGATACGAATTGGTTAATATTACTAACATTTCAAATAATTCTTTAACAAATTAATATTTAATCATGAAAACCAACATGATATACCTGAACATTTTTCTGTAGACTTTTGGCTGAAGTAACTTTCAGCTCCTAATTCACCTCGGGATAACCATCCATAAGTTCGTCTTCACCAATATCATCGTAGGCATCTTCTTCCTCATATTCTTCCACACCATCTGCTTCACCATCACTTTCTGCTTCATCTTCATTAGCGACTTTTTCAGCAGCATCATTGATCTGAACATGACTTTCAACATGGCCAGACGCAATTTCACTTTCTCTGTTCATGTTATCAATCTCTATTTCTGAATTCATCTTCGCCATACTCAACTTAATGTCATCAATTTGACTTTCCCTGCTGTCATAAGCACTACAAAAAACATCCTACTTATGAACAATTAAAGAACATCAAAACCAATTGAGTAGGACGTCAACAAAATTTACCTGAACCTTGGTACTTCATCAACCAGGCTGGACGCCATCTTGATACAGAATGTGCAATGCCTTCAGTCTTTTCCACCATTTCATGTTTATAAATACAAATGAACAACGGTCCATCATGCATGACTCACGCTTTCCCATTTCATCAGTTATGTGACATTTGTCAGGCACCACCACTTAATGCATTATTTATATATATATATATATATATATATATATATATATATATATATATATATATATATATATATATATATATATATATATATATATATATATGTATATGTTGTCATAATTATAAACCTACTTATCCACCAACACCTTGTTTTAAAACAATACACCATTACTTCCTGACACTTCTAACCTTGTGCAGTTTATTTTTCTTGACGTTTAAATTTCAATAATTAATATCCCTTTAATATTTTTATATTTTGAACCCCATTTATACAATGAGCACGTGGATTTGACTTACACTACCATATTCACATAAATTCAGTTCAAATACCAATTCTTTTAATGCCTTATTCCTTTTGACTTTTAGTGGGAAAGTTTAGCGCCACCTCATTTCACAAAAACGAAAAAGATCCTATTTCTCATTTCCCTATTCTTATTTCTTACTGCATTTTCAAAAAACTGGCCATTACAATGCATGGATAAAAACTGAAAAAAATATATCTCATCCCTCATCATAATCGATGGATAAAACAAGCAATAATGTTGCAGAAGCAAGGAGAAAACGAAAATTTGCTATGATGAACAAAAAACAGTCTTCCAAATCAAATGGTAAAGAGAATAACCCTCCATCTGGACAGACAAGCACCACTTCCTTTCAGGGACAATCATCATCACAAGATACACCTCTTATTGATTCTACTGCTAATGTTAATAACACACAGCCTTCCAAGCGTCAATGTAGACGTAAAACTAACTCATTTGTAAGACCTGTTGGAGTTAACCTTCTACACCAGTTTCATGGTACAACTACAAACATCCCTCAACAGCAACATGAGAGACCACAAACATCTATGCCCGATGATGCTGAACGCATAGACTACTTGAACAATCATCGTATTGGACAACATGATGTTCATAACAACCCAAACTTCACAGAACAATCGCAACCCTTGGATTCTGATGCTGAGAGTGCTTCAACTGGTGACAGTGAAAGTGATTTAGATGTGGATGATGAAATTTTGGTCGATGACCACCTTCAAGGTTAGACTTTATGTTTTACATAAAGCTGCCATACCTTTTATAACATACATATTGTTTTCGTGCATTATAATGATTCAAATGTCTTTTGTTGTAACATAATATATTTTACACGCGACGGCTGAACAGAGTTCTTCGATATTGGTGATCCGATTTGGGAACGTCAACACTGTTTTGCTTGCATGTGGTATGGAGAACGTATGACTAAGACAAAGAATACCACATGCCCCAAATTTCAACGTTGTTGCCACGGTGGGAAGGTCAAGCTACCACTGATTGATGACCCCCCTATCATTCTTCAAAAGCTCTTATTCGACAATACAAATGTTCATGCCAAAATTATCAGCACAACATAAGGACATATAATGCCATGTTCTCATTTACTTCACCTGGTATGAAATTTGATAACAAATTCAACAAGGGAGGGGGGCCACCAACTCTAAGGCTTCATGGGCAGGTATGCCATAGGATCGGGACACTCCGGCCTGAGAATGGTCAGCAACCAAAATATGCACAATTGTATATTTTTGACACCGACAACGAAATAAACAACCGCATGGAATGTTTCATGTAACTAAAACTAAACATCATTAAAGTTCATCAACTGCTTTTGCTTTATTAAGTTTAATATTTATCAGTTGTATATTTTACGACAGTGACAATAAAGGGATCGACCGGAACATAGTAACCGAATTATGGGAAATGTTGGATCAGAATAATGTTCTTACGAAAGCTTTTCGAATGGCACGGGATGTGCTGAAAGATCAAAATGTGAATGATTTAAAACTTTGACTAATATCTGAACGACAAACCGACGGAAGAGTTTACAACAAACCAACCATCTCAGAGGTTGCTGCACTAATTGTTGGTGATATTGACTCTGGAACAAAACGAGACATTATCGATAAAAACCATGGCGGTGGTCTACAAAGAATTAATGAGTTCCATCCTAGCTATCTTGCTTTTCAATATCCTTTGTTATTCCCATATGGCGAAGGTGGTTACAGAGATAACATATTACATTCTTACAAAGGTGACACTTGTAACGCCCAAAATATTTAATTATTTATTTAATTGGATATTTATTTAATTGTTGTGAATTATTCGGTTGATTTTGGTGTTGTTGTGAATTAAGTCGTTAAGTCGGAATTTTTAAGTTGGTAAGTCGGAGAAATAATATTAGAAATAATATTAAAGTCGCGGAATAATATTAGTAGTAATATTATCGTAGTTGGAGTGTGTTCGGTTAAGTGGGCTTGGTCTCGTGTCGGAATTAGTAATTTAAGGGGTGTTTACTTTAGGCCCAATAGATATTATAATTGATTATTATTATTTTAATAAAACGAATGAAACAAAAGAAATAGAAAGAAAGAAGTTAAGGTCATCAGTTAGTGGAAGTGGAAGAGAAAATAAGAACGTGAGAGAAGAAGAAGTTGCGAGAGAGAAACCGCTGCCGGTGACGAATTTCTGGAACCCGATCGATCGTCGAGCTGCCTTCAATCCAAGGTAAGGGTGGGTTCGATTATTATAACTGGGTTATGATGATTGATATGTAGGGTTGGGGCTATATGGATTTCTACTATCTGTGTTGAATTTGTGGTGTTGATTCTGATAAACTTACAGTGGCCTTTGGTGAAATCGTGTTGAATATAAATGGTGTATATTACTGTTGTTGATATTGTGTTGCTTGGGATTTAATGGTTGGTGTATGGTGTGATTGGGTTATTGAATCGAAGTATGCATTTTTGTTAGAAAGTGAGGTAATCTGGGTAAAAAAAAAAATATAGCAGGTATGAATGTATGAAGGAAGCTGGGGCGGACGTCTCATGTCTTGAAAAGAAAAGGAACTTGAGGCGGGGGCCTCAAGAGTGGAGGTGGGCGCCTCCAATGCCTTTTTGGTTCTTTGGATTTTGTTTTGTGTGTGGCTGTAGCTATATCTCATTTAATGGATATATATATATATATAGGCACATTAGTATATAAATATGTATTGTATCGAGTCACCCAATTAGACATAAGCAATGTCTTTGATTTTAAGATGCATATATCTATACTGTATGGTACAATAATGGAATCACGTTCTAATCATTTGGCAAGCCGGACACTTAGATTTCTAAGGTAAGTATACTGGGCATGTTACTTGCATATATATATTAACCGTAAATATATATATATATATATATATATATATATATATATATATATATATATATATGAACAGTAATATACATAAACTAATAACATTTATGATTAGCAGTAGCATATTTTGTAGTAGCAAATAGCAGGTGCGAGGAGTAAGTTGCAGAGGCCGGGTATACCAGTGATATACGTATATAAGTAGCAGAATTAATAATGGAGCAGTATGATTATTAGCAGGAACTTGCAGGTTGTCGACAAAAGCTAATTAGGTAGCAATGGTAAATTGACAGAAAGACGTAACAATAGCCGTAGCAGGTTTTTGCAGAAAAATGGGACATGTGTGGAAGCAGTGGTAGTTTTAGCAGAAAACGAAAATAGCAGGTTTTGTATAACCAACAGAATTTTGACAGCAACAGGATTAAAAAAAAAAATTCATGACAGAAACTTGGAAATGATTTTCAGGAAATCGTAACAGGAAGTAGAAGTTGGTAATAAACTGGTAGTAGTAACCGAAGTTAAACACAGTGTAGTTTCAGTCGGTTTAGCCGGTTTAGGCGAAAAAACTAGTTGTCCGAAATTTAACGGAAATTGTCGGGGTAAGTCGGGTAACTTAGTAGGTGGCTTTGGTTGAATTGTTTGGTTGAAATTATGTTGAAAAAGTGGAATTTCAGGTACAGCAGTTGAGTTTTAATATTGTTCCGGTACACGGACGAATTTTAAGTTGAAGGCGTAATAGCCAAAGTTGATTAAGTTGTTTATGTCGAAAAGTTGCTTTGTTGTTTAAGTTGATTATGTTGTGGAAGTTGTTGAGTTGTTTATGTTGATGTTAAAGTTGTAGGTCGTATGACCAACGTTGATGTATATAAGTTGTAGGCCTATGGCCAAAGTTGAATCGTGTTGAATTAAAGTTGTTATGCGGTTGTTATATGTTGTTCAGAGTTGGTTGCCATTTTATGTTGAGTCGTTGCATCATGGCATTTGCATTTTTGTCGGAGCGTTGCTCACACCACGTTGGCCTGGATTGGCACCTGTTTAAGTTGGCCTTGATGGCACCACGTTGAAGGCTTATGCCTTGTTGAAATGCCTCGATAACCTGACATATGTTTAAGTTGGGAGTTTTACTCCGATGGTACCACATGCATGTGCATAGTCGCGTCACATTTTGAGTCGTTGTGAAGTTGCTGTTGTTCTTGATTCGTTATTGTTGTGAAGTTGATGTTTTTGTGAAGTTGCCGTTGGTATTGCTATGTCTTATTGCTTGATATAAATTACTAATGTCGTGGGCTGTTGTTATATATGTTGTTCTTACTATAATTTGCATCTTTCATATAAGTTGTTGTTATATGTTGTGATTTGCTGTCAATACAAGTTGGGGTTGCTATTAAGTTGTTTATTTCTAGTTGTTGCATGAATGTTGTATGAAGCGGTGAAATTCGTATGATCCTAATCTAGTATATTAATTATCATACTTTGTTTATAATATTCAATATCTCACCCCTTCTGTAATGATGTTGCCTATTATGGATAACTGAGCAGGTACTCAAGAATAGCTGCAGAAGTTGAGGTGTAATGTGAAGTCTTAGATGCCGTTAGCTCGAGTTGGTCTTGCTCTGATACGTAGCACTCGGGGGGGATGAACGATTGTTGTTTATTTGTTGTTATTGTCTTAGTAGTTGAATCTATAAATTGTTGTTATTAAAGAATTGTTGTTTCAAAGTTGTTTTGAGTTGGACATGAGGTTATGTCATTACAAGTTAAATTATGTGAAGTCGCTTATTAATAAAAGTTGTTTTGTTTTCAAAAGGATAATTCAGGTTGTTATCAGTTCATCCGAATCAGTGTTATGTATCTGAATTATTTGTGATTAATATGAAGTTGTTTTCTGTTGAAAATGTGACATCCTGTTTATGTTGAAGAATTTTTAAAATGAAAACTCTGATTTTATTACTTATCCGCCGGGTAGAAATGGGGTGTTACAACACTGAGGTAACAAAATGGAACCGTCAAACAATCTTGGAATGGCTTTCGTTTAGATTACAACACAGAAAATGTGAGGCTACAACAATCCTGTCTTCAAGAAGGCTTTTCCATCAGTTTTTAGTTGACGGTTACACAATGATGGAAACAGAGCGACTAAATTGGATCAGGAAAAATCAATCAAAACTGAGAGTTGGAAAATATAACAAGCTGAAAGATAATAAGACCAACCCAAATCAAACAACAAATTTCAAACATGGAAAAAGGGTTGTACTGCCATCGTCATTTGTCGGGAGTAAAAGATTTATGGATCAGTTGTACTTTGATGGAATGGCCATTTCAAGTACTGTTGGATTCCCTGATTTGTTTTTGACATTCACATGTAATCCAAATTGGCCTGAAATCACAAGGGAATGTGCAAGGTACAATTTAAAGCCTAAAGATCGTCCATATATTATCTCAAGGGTGTTCAAGATTAAATTTGATAAACTAATGGTTGGCATCACACGCAGACACATTCTTGGACGGGTCTTAGCATGTAAGTTTTAAATTTGGTATTTTTATTATTCCATACTTCTGTTTGGCATTTGCTGTAGACTAAAATTTTATTATTCCATACTTCTGCTCTAGTTAAGACATTTTTTCCTTTCTTCTAAAAGTTGCCACCACATCAATTTTGGGGCAATTTGTGTCTTATTTTTACTTTTTCCAACCAAATAAAATTTCCAACCATACTGGTTTGTTTAACTTGCCAATAAAAATTTTCAGAATCCATATATGTCCATGGACTGCAATACATCACCATGTGCATAGCACAAATGTTCCATGTGTTGTTTATATGTAAAAAATTTTCCATTTTTTCAAATTGAAGTCCATTATATGTTTACTGCAACAATAACAGTAACAATTTGAAATGTGCCTTTACCATTAAATAAAGGTTGCAACAATTAATTGTCCCTACTAATACAATTTTTTTTCATAACAGATATATATACAATAGAGTTTCAAAAAAGAGGTCTTCCTCATGCCCACATTCTCCTATTCCTGCATCCTAAAAGTAAGTATCCAAACCCTTCGGATATTGACAAGATACTCTCATGTGAAATACTTGATCCTGAATTACATCCGACACTTTATAAATTGGTGAAGGAACACATGATACACGGGCCATGCGGTTTGGCACGGATGTCATCCCCTTGCATGAAAAATATGAAATGTTCAAAATTCTACCAAAAAAAGTTCAATGAGACAACAATTTTTGACAAAGACGGTTACCCTCAATATAGAAGGAGATCAGCTACATACACTGTAGTAAAAAATGGATTTTCACTTGATAACAGACATGTTGTGCCATATAACAGAAGGTTGTTGCTGAAGCACCAAGCCCACATAAATATGGAATGGTGCAACCAATGTTCTGCCATAAATTACTTATTCAAGTATATTCACAAGGGGTATGACAGAATCACTTCATCTATTGTTCAATCATAAGGAGGAAGTTCTTCATTCGGTGGGGTTATTGATGAAGTTCAACAATATGTTGATTGTCATTCTGTATCACCCAGCGAGGCATGTTGGATAATTTTCTCCTTCAAGATTCATGCACGGAAACCAGCCGTCGAACGTATGTTTTACCACTTGATTGGAGAGAAAGCAGTTTTTTTTCCTAACCATGCCACCAAGGAAAATGTCATTGAAAAAGCAAGTGTTACTGAGACAATGTTTACGTCATGGTTGATTGCCAACGAAAGGTTCGAAGAGGCAAGAACTCTCACGTATGGTCAATTTGTCTCAAAGTTTGTTTATGACAAGAAAATTCGATCTTGGAAACCACGTAAAAAAGGCTTCACAATTGGCCGACTTATTTGGGTTCCACCAACAACGGGGGAGTTATTCTATCTCAGAATGATGCTAAGTGTTGTTAAAGGACTAACATCGTACAAGGACATTCGTAAGGTTGGTGGTACACAATACTTTTCGTTCCGAGATGCATGCTTTGCAATGGGATTTCTTGAAGACGACAAGGAATTCATAACGGCAATAAAGGAAGCAAGTGAATGGGGCTCGGGAGGATTTCTCAGAAAACTATTTGTCATTATGTTCTTGTCAGGTGCAGTCAATAGGCCATGCCACGTTTGGAATCAAACTTGGACTTGGTTGTTTGACGGAATTTTGCATGAACAAAGAATTCTGTCATCAAACCCAGATACAACTTTAGGAAAGTCAATGTGTTTGAATTTTTCTTTAATATTTTATTTTGGTTAAGCACCTACAAAGACATGCCTATATATAGAAACACACAACTGCTGTAGGTCTTGTATTAAATGATACAGAAATTCAAAATTTGACATTAGTTGAAGTAGAAAAAATCTTGCAAAGTAATCGACACACTCTGAAGGATTTCAAGCCAATTCCTTATCCGGATACTTATGTTTTGGAACAACTTGGTAATCGATTGATTTACGACAAGCGCAATTATGATGTACCAACACTGAAAGCAGAATTTGCGAAGTTGTTTTCCTCACTAACTTGTACCTTATTTAGGTTGTGTTAACGATATAATAATTCAATTTCAGTAATTTCAGTAATTTAACTACTACCTTACTCACTAACTGATACCTCAATTATAGTAATTCAATTTCAGCTTGGTAATCTCATTACCTGTTTGTTTTCATTTCAGTATCATTTATACAGATATAGCAGTAACTATTATATTTCTCTTTGTTTTTGTTTAGATGAACAAAATGTCATATTTAATAAGATCATGACTGCTGTGGAGAAACAGAAAGGTCGAGTTTTTTTCCTCCATGGCCATGGAGGAACCGGAAAAACATTCATGTGGAGAACCCTTGCTAGCTGTTTGAGATCAAAGCATCAAATCGTAATAATCGTTGCCTCAAGCGGTATTGCATCGCTCTTGCTTCCTGATGGAAGAACAACTCATTCCAAGTTCAAAATTCCTGTACCTACTTTGGAAAACTCTCTTTGCAATATTGAACCCAAAGATGATCTTGCAGAAATGCTGAGACAAACATAACTAATAATCTGGGATGAGGCTCCTATGTGTCACAAATACTGTTTTGAGGCTATGGATAGGACACTTCGAGACATAATGGGTAAGCATCCTAACTTAAAGTTCATATTTGGTGGTAAAGTCATTATTTTTTGAGGTGATTTTAGGCAAATACTTCCGGTTGTACCAAAAGGAACACGTTCTGATATTGTTCACAGCGCATTAAATTCTTCATACATTTGGAATGAATGTCAAGTACTCACACTTACGAAAAATAAGAGACTTCAAAGTGGAACAACACCAGCAGAATGTCTTGAAATTGAACATTTTTCAAGATGGTTGCTCAATATTGGTGAGGGAAAACTATCAGAGCCTAATGATGGATATGCCGACATTGAAATTCCTTCTGATATCTTAATAACAAATTTTGTTGATCCAATTAAGGCAATTGTTGAGAGTACATATCCAAGTTTTTTGGAAAACTTCCATTCATATGACTATCTAAAGAGTCGAGCGATTCTAGCGGCAACACTTGAAACAGTCGATCAAATTAATGATCATCTTCTTGATTTAATGCCAGGTGCAATATTTTTTTAGAAATTCCAGTCTAAATTAATTTAAATTATTGATGGAAGTTTAACTATTACCTTTAATGTTCATATTAGGTGACGCAAGAGACTACTACAGCTCTAACTCAGTTGACAGATCTGAAATACATGACATGGATGTTATAAATCTCCTGAGTCCAGAATTCCTTAGCACCCTAAGAACGTCCGGCATACCGGGACATCACATTAAATTGAAGATTGGAACTCCTATATATCATGCTAATGAGGAATCTTGATCAATCTGAAGGTTTGTGCAATGGCACATGTTTAATTGTGACAAAGATGGCAAACCATGTTCTTGAGGCAAAAATAATGGGGGGTAAAGGTCATGGAAATATTATATACATACCACGTATGGATATGTCCCCATCACAATCTCCATGGCCATTTAAGTTGAATCGAAGACAATTTCCAATAATTGTTTCATACGCTATGACCATTAACCAATCACAAGGTCAATCTCTTGATTGGGTGGGATTATATGTGCCTAGAGATGTTTTTAGTCATGGCCAAATTTATGTTGCAATTTCAAGGGTTACCTCAATGAAAGGAATCAAAATGTTGGTTCACGACGAAGAAAATAATGTGAAGCTATCAACAACAAATGTTGTGTACAAAGAGGTATTCCATAATATTTGAAATGTTCCATTTTCTTGGTTATCATGAACTCAGGTAAATCAATTATGCTACATTTTATAACTTCAATTTTGAAGTTTATAGTTTCCCAGCATTCTAATTATTTTCCATATCTATTGTAACAGTTGTTTCGAGAAGGCGTAACGACATATTATCAACATTTGGGCAAGCGAAATTTTTTGTGTTTTCTATTTTCTTCATGACCGCTTAATATGTAATGCAGAAAATATAATTTGATATGCAACTGAGATTGTCATGAAGTTTTTGAGCTTGATATGCAGGATATAGAATTTTTTGTGTTTTCTGTTTTCTATTTTCTATTTTGTTACTACTGTTTGCAAATCAAATTCATACATTTCTTGCCATCTGGCCATCTTGATATGTAACTGATGTTGATAAGTGTAAACTTATTGACAGAAACATAAATTTTTTAACAAAACACTAATTTTAATAGTCTTGTAATCAAAAGGTTTAGGACTTAAATACACAGTGGATATTGTACTAATTTTAATAGTCTTGACATTTCTTGTAATCAAAACACTCATTTCAGAACAAAGTCAACAATCAACTCCCAACATAAAACCATTATCCATTACAATGGATATTGTACTACAACTCCTAATGCAATCGTAACAACAAAAAGACTTAAATATAACAACCATACAACTACTAATAATTTATTGACAGACAAATGTTGCTCAACGATTCAGCAACGACACATACGTCTTATGAGGAGGAAAAGATATTGAAAATCCAAGCTTATCCCCTTTACGGAGCTTCTTAGCATTGAAATATTCAAACCACCCTGTTGCAACAAATTTTTCTTTCCTGCTAATCCTATTCTTCCTTTTTGTACAATGCACTTCCCCAAAGTAGCTAAAACCGGTGTCTTCGTCAATCAACTCTATTGTAGTTTGATTCCAGTATAGACATCGTTTGGAAACTTCTGTTGGGAAATGCTGTCAACATTCACAAAATATTCAAATTGTTAACAAATTGTCTAATTACAGTAAGAACATTATATTTTGCCCTATCTTTGACAAACTTACCAAAACTTGCATTCGACGGACGCCGCCTGCACTAATTACTTTCTCCCAATAGTAATCATTATCTGAGTCAGCCTCATATTCTTTTTCAGAAGAACTACTGTGTCTATTGATGTCTTTATCATTCAAAGCATTCATCCTTCTGTCACGAATGTCAATCACTTCTTCTGTTGCGGGAGAACGAAGTTCTGGTTGCCTACATTTCAACAAAAATTAATAGTACACCTTCGAACCATTAAACAAACACACTTGCAACCCTTTTAAACAACATGATTCAGTTGTACATCCAAAATTTTCTAAATTATCCAAGCCAATATAGGCAGCATGATTGTAACCACATACACCAGTTATTTCAAAAGAATGCTATGAACAGGATTTTTAACCTCTCAAACCTTTGGGGTTTAACCTCGTCATTCAACCGACGACGTCGGACAGACGCTTCTGCTTTTGACATTCTTTTTCCAGAACAGGAAGCCTCGTTTCCCTCCTTTCTGAATCACATTCAAACATAACATGATAGTCAAAGTCCTACTTATTCATAAAATACACTTTTCAACATATTAGGAAAAATAGTTATAACCACTATATTCAAACGGCATATATGGCGTCATGATTTATGATAAAAGATATTCAAATTAAAACAACTATTGTTAGTATTATATTGCGACATTTTTTAAAAACGAATACCCAATAACTTCACGAAAGGTAACAACCAATTTGAAGAGATACTGGAAATTTGTGGTTACCTCTCTATGCCTTGACCAACAACTTCCCTGGTGAAGTAATGTCTGGATACAACATTTTGTGTTTGTGACATTTCTTTTGCAGGTAACACGGCCTTCTTCCTGCAATGTGACATTCCTTCAGCAACTTGTAACATGGGTGTAACATATCATGGAATATTTCTCCAACAATACAACAAGATACTTTAAAGTGAATATACGTACTTAATACAAACTTATCAACAACAGTCAATGACATGCAACGTTTGACAGTTATATTTCTGAATATTAAAAACGTTTCTGATTTTTGTATGAGTTATGAAATCTTTACCCTTTTCTACATTTTTGTTTGTCATTTCCAACAGACACAGGTTCTTTAGAATGATTTGTTACTGAATGACTTCTGATATTCAGAGCCTTAGGTTTCGTCTTTGACTGTTTCACATTGCCGTCAAAATCCTCAGACCTGAATGTCAAAATCATCCTTTTTATCAGTTTAATATAACTTTGAATCCTCAGACACTAACACTATTGACACGAATAACAATAATCTAACATGCAAGACAAAAATCAACAGACATATCACCTTTTAAGGCAACCATTCATTGTCCAACTTCCAGAAACATCTTCTGCCGCCTTTGAACACCATGTTTGAGCGCGGTTTGCAGACTTCACGTTTCGACTCTCTACCGTCCCCTTCGCTTTCTGTATGCGATCAATGGGTTTTCCTTTGTTTCCACCCTTCGCCTCTTCAAGAAGCTCTTTCAATCTGGCATCAATAAATTCTTGATCTGGGTCGGATTCAGAAGACGATGCGCTTGAAACAACGATCGGTCTCGAAGGGATTCGGCCGGTTAACAAGTCCATGATTCCATGCGTTTCACTTTTTCTACCATTAACATCCTTTCCATTCATTGAAGCGTTTCTCGGATCCCCTTCCATAGCATTCTGCCTCTTTCTTTTTTTCCCAAATTTCTTTTATACTATCACTTACACAATCCTTTGAAGTTTTCACATTTAACTACAACATCTTTTCTTTCTATTCTTTCAACTATTTATTTAATGCTTTTTAAGTGACATTTTTTTTAAAACTTTTGTTTCCATCGGCCCAATCTCGGCCCAAAAACAAAACCCATTACATTTATTCCTGCAAATTGTATCAATAATACATCATTTAATGACTTCTAATTAAAATCATTACAAAAATGAATCTTTTAATGACTTCTAATTAAAATTGTCTTTTATATTTTTTTCTGCACATTTATATTTCCAACAATTTCTCAACTTTTCTACATAAAATACAATCTTCTTATATCAATACAACTATTTTTACTTCAACATTCCTAATTCCTACATTTTTAATACATAATAATAATATAATAAACATATTAACAAACCATTACAAAAAAACCATCATACCGCCCAGCCTGTGCGAACGCACGGGTCAGTTACTAGTTTAATATTGAAAAGATTAATATTCTATTAAAAAACTTAATTCCACGACATAGATGATGATGATGTGGAGATATCTAAATCTAACTCGAAACCGTTTGAAATGAATTTGAATTTGAATTTTTCATCTCAATTTTAAATTGTTGTTGGGTATGAAATTGTTCGAAAATTCAGATTTAAGAATAGGGAGATAAAATCGGCTGTGTCAAGAAATGATTATTAAAGTTAGATCTTTGAACTAAATATTTATACTTTTATAAAACACTGAATTCATTTCATAGGGACCAATATAATGGTAGTAATTATAGTAAAACTCTTTACCATGCCATTGTCATAGACATTTATGAAGGAAACAATAAATAAAAAATTAACCACCCTCCTTTAAATCATGAAGGCCAAAACTTGAATGAGTTATTAAATGGGGTGACTCAATTTGCAGGGTAAAAGTAAAATGGTTAATAAGGGGAGGGAGGGTAAACCATTATTGTTGGGTTTTTGCCATCATTGTTTGTTTCTGACGAGATTTTATAACATCCTTTGATTAGATTCATTCAAACATTTACTCCAATTTACTGCCTATAGCTACATGTTTTGTGCTTATGGAGAGATGCCCTTTTGCCTCCCTATACTTGTTTAATTTATTCTTATTATTATTATTATTATTATTATTATTATTATTATTATTATTATTGAAATTATTATTGAAATCATTAATGTTATTATTATCTGAAATTTGAATGCCATATACTTATGATTTGTTGACCAAGCACATGTTATGACATGAACATGTTTGGACATTTGATGGAATAGGAACTCATGAGGCTACAACTTTGGTTGATCATAGCTATGTGGTGTAGAAAAAGAAAAAATATTTTGGTGGCTTATTGGCAGAAAGATACATCAACCGAATCATTATATACTTCAAATTTCATTGGTTTAGCTTAACTAATTAATGCACAAATGAAAAGGAGTGGATAGCTAGCCATTATTGTTTTATGTTGAAGTAGTGGGAAACCCGTGTGTCCGCACGGGTTCCGGTATGGACCGCGGATACGTCATCAGTTACGTTATGAAATATATAAAAAATTCGAAAATATAAAAATTTTGTTGTAAATTAAAAAAAAATTAAAATCATAACACACAATAAAAAAACAACCGTGTTCAAAATTTTGATCAACAACTTTATGTTCATTTTTACAATTAAGAATTTTGATCAGAAACTTCATGTTCCCATTAGGTTATAAAAAATAAAAAATAAACCAAAATTATAAATATTTAGTTCTAAATTAAAAAAATAATAATATGATACACTCAATAAAAAAACTATTGTGCTAAAAACGATTAAAAAATAAAGTTATTTTATATAGAGTAGTAATTATAATAATGAGTGTAGATGATATTAAATGAGACAAAATAAAAATAAAAAATATTTTAAAAAAAAGTAATTGAGATTAAAAGTATAAAATTTTTCTTAAGATTCGATCTCTGTGGATCTATGTGGGGATCAGTGAGAATGGGGATGGGAAAATATTCTCTAGTGGCGGGGATTGGGGACGTGGATGGGGAATAATCACTACGCCAAAAATATGTTTAGACAACACCTAAAAGACAGCACTTTTATACAAAAGCGCTGCTAAAAAGAATAAAAAAATTTCGCTAAAAAAAAGCGCCTTAAAAGAAAGGCTTTAGAAAGCGCTTTTCAAAAGCGCTGTAAAAGACTGCCACCTTAGACCACCTTAGAAAGTGCTTTCCAAAAAGCGCTGCTATAGGTATTACTTTAGAGAGCGCTTTTAAAAAGCGCTGTCTAAAGGCCACCTTAGAAAGCGCTTTCAGAAAGCGCTCTTATAGGACTCTAATTATTTTCACTTTAGAAAGCGCTTTCTAAGGAAAAGCGCCCTCTAAAGTCCTTTACTAATTAAAATATAAAACAATTCTAAACATTTTCAGAGACACTTCTATTCATTTTCTCTCTCGACCGTTTCTCTAAACCCTTGTTGTCGTTCTTGCATGCCATTATTGCCGTCGTTCTTTGCCGTTGCCGTTGCCGTTACCGTCACTGTTGCCGTTATCGTCGTTCTTGCATTCAGTTCCCGTTCGAAACTCTCCTTTGTTCTTCAGTTCAGGTATTCTTCAGTTCCCATTATCATTCTTCGTTATTCTTTGTGACCAATATTTAACAACTCTAGTTTATTGAATGTCATTGTTAGAAAAATAATAATAATGTCGAAAAATGTTCTGTTTGTTCTCAATAATCAGTTTGCATTACTCCTTCGTAGAAAAATGTTCAAGATACAATATAATATATATAATATTTCATCTCAATCATTGTTTTGTTATAAAATAATATATATGCATTTATTCTTTCATCTTAGTTTCATGAACTCATTCTGTTTATCTTTTTTACAGTGTGTAGTTTAGAAGAAGAAGAGTCAAACATTGAACAGTCACGTGTTTCTTCTGTTGTTCTTGTTTGGTATATATAATAGAATATGACCCTGCAGTGAAAGCTAGAGTTTCTGTGTAGAATGATGATAAAATTCGAATCTTTTGTAGGATTACTATTGACCTCTCCTTTTGGTACCTGTTACTAACAAGTATCAATTTCTTGTTAGAATTAGAAACTCAGAATCTTATCATTCTTTTATAAGGGTGTTTGTTTATTTACTTGGTTTCAGTGTTTATTAATTATTTTTCTTTTCCTTTTCAATTTTCACTTTAACTTGCTTAGGCTTTGTAAGTTGTAAGTATTCATTAATAGTGGAGTGAGGGATACCAAGATGTGGCTGAAATGGTGGGAGAAGATTTCAGGGAATGGTTACAAAATCAATCAACGGTATTATCAGTATATTGGGTCAAATAGAGTGAAGAGAGAGTTATGGAGAGAGTATATTGGGTTGGAATGTGGTGTCTTTGTGGATCTTTTGCTTTATGAGTTTACAAGCTAGTGTTAAGAGGAAAGAAACTCTTGGTAGTATGTGTGATGAAAGGGCTAGGAAAAAAACTCTTTTGCTTTATGAGTTTATATTTGTCATTTAATTTTTGTTTTTTTCTTTCTTACAGGTAAAATGTCTAATAACCAGGAAGACACCCACGAGACACATGATACACAGGAAGCTCATAATGAAGCTTCGAATGTAGAACATGAAATAAAAATAGGAAAAACCATTATGAAGAGAATCATCTGTGCTAGAGATAAAGGGATGAGATTTGATGTACATTGGAGTGACCAGAACCAACTAGTTGAGCCTAACGGTTCAATGTTATCTTCATACATTGGGTCACTTGTCCGTCAGCACATTCCAATCACTAGTGATAATTGGAGGAGTAAATCGTTGGATGCCGATAAAGAAAAGATATGGACTGAGATACAGGTACTTACCAAATATGATTGATGTTATTAGATTTTTGTTGACGATTAAGTCTTTAATTTACTTATACTAACACACTTTATGTTTATATGTGTATGTTTTTTCGTAGAGGTCCTTTAATATTGAAGAAAGCCGGAAAAAGTATTGTCTTCAATTGGCCGGAAAGAGACACAGAGGGTTTAAAGCCTTATTATCAAACAAATATCTTAGGGATGAGGACAAAATTTTTGTTAAAGCAGAACTTCCACCATTGTATGCGGATGTGATTACACCGGTAGAATGGGGCATTTTTGTAGACAAACGGAAAACCGATGAATTCAATGTAATGTTATCTTGTCATATCTATTGATTGTATTATATATTTGTTTCATTAGTTTGTTTTGATATGACTTAAAATTTTTTATCCAGAAATTGAGTGCCATTAATCGCGAAAGAGCTTCAAAACCCGCGTATCTATACAGAAAAGGGCGTTTGGGATATGCATGGTTACAACAAAAATTGGTAAGTATATATTAATGCTATGATTTTATTAATTATATTATTTTGTTATAATTGATGAACTTATTATTTAACTAAATGTGTAGTTAGAAGAGTCTAAAAGTGAAGAATCATCACTTCCGGACCATGTTTTGTGGAAGGAAGCTCGCGTGGGTAAGGGTGGAGCTGTTACAGAAAATGTTCAGCATGTTTATGAAGAATGTGTAAGTATAACATTATGTCTCAAAGTTAATTGAAATTTTATTAAATTATAATTAATTTTTAATCCCCACTAATAATTTTCGATATGTCAATGAATTTTAGGAGAATCTATCTAAATCCATACCCCCAGGTGAGGATGATTGCAAGAGCATTCTTAGTCGAGTACTAAATGTTCCTGAGTATCCCGGTCGGGTGAGAGGTAAAGGATTTGGTGTGACTCCATCATCCTTGTATAAGCAATCAAAGAAAAAAAATCCCACCACCCAAGAAATCATGCAAACTGTGATGGCACTACAAGCGCAAGTCCAAGCATTGCAGCAGGATAAAGAGAGATATGAGGCGGAAAGGCGCAGTTCCGGTTTGAAAGATGCTAGTGACAAAGCTAGTATCAATTCTCCAAATAAAATTCCCGAGGTAATTAGCACATATTTATTTTAATTAAATTAACACATTTATTTTATTTGACCTTTATACATATTAACAGTTACATATTTATTATTGCTTCAGGGCATTTCATCTTGCCAGCTGTATTTGTCGTTTTCGACTTATCGCATGGTTGGCAAGGGAAAAGTGCATAACTTTGTGGGAGCGTTACTTCGCCATCATCCGCTCCCACAAGGTTATCTGAAAATGTCAGTTGATATCGCTTTATATACGGATGCGTTACTACCGATACCAGACTCGGTTTCAGAGGTTACATTGTTGCGGGATGCAATAGGTTCGTTTGTTGCATGGCCGTTAGACCTCATTTCCATAGGTGATGAGGTATGTTGAAAACCATTACGAATCTCTTAGTATTCAAATGTCAATTCTGAATGATTATGAAAATCATTCTGAACCATTACTTACATTTTTTTTACATGGTAATGTTAGACTACTACAAAACCCACAGCAAAGAATAAAGGGGTTTTGCTGCAAAACGAGTATGTTGAATCACACAGAGAGGTAGCTTTTAAGTGTTATTCTATTATCCGAATTCATGATTTTCTACTTTACCTAACTTATATGATTGTTAGGTTCCTGCTCAACCTTCACAACAGACCGGCAAGAAAAAATCTCCTACAAGGACCGTGAAGGAAAAAATACCTCACTTTCAGACGTGTCTAGAAACACTTTTGTCAATGTCAGATTTGATGCAAGGTGCTATTCGTCAAATCAACATGGACGAAGGTGTTTTTGGTTTTCCTCATTCCGAGATAATCGGAAAAGAGGACATGGACGAAGGTGTTATGCATTCATACATCTGGTACTCCAATCAATCTATTATTTATTTAGTTGAACAATTTATTTACACATTTCAATGATAATAGTCTAATTTTTATTATGTTTTTATTTAAGGTGCATGTATGAAAAATTCATGCGGGGGACGGATTTGTCAAACAAATTTCGTTTCTTCTCTTGCAGCCTTGTTAATGCACCGAGAATTGGTATGAATGCAATTGAAGTAAGAGACCACTTACTTGAGCGATTTATGGCCAGCAACACAGAAAGTCTATTTCTTTTACCGTATAATACTGGAAACGGGTAAGATTTTCATTATAATTTCATTCTAATATTTAATTTGTATCTTTTGCGTAGAAATTATCCATCTAAACTTTTGTTATATTTTACAGTGGACACTGGTTGTTGGTTGCCATTAATCCTATAATCGAAGTGGTCTATTATCTTAATTCATTGGATACTGATTGGTCCACATATCAAAATATGAAGGATGTGGTTGACACGTAAGTGAGATTGTTCGAAATATTCGTGTGTATTTGTATATTTAATTATTTCTGTGACATTGTTCTAAGTTTACGTTTTTCTTTTATAGAGCTATACTACTATACCGTGCACAAAGAGAGACTCGAGTAGCACGAGCTAGATCAACCAATATTACATGGGTCAAAGTGGAGGTATATTAATTTTCACAATATTACTTATTAGTGATGCTACTTAATAACACAAAACATCTATATATTATTTCTTATTTGTTTGTCTATGTGTAGTGCCCTCGTCAGCGTAATGTCATAGACTGCGGGTACTTCGTTTTGAGGTTAATGAGAGAAATCCTTCAAATGGGACAATTGGAGATTCCTATTAGGGTATGCATGGTTTTATAACTTAGGATTTATTTTAATATTTATCGGATATGTCATATAATTTATTATTTTTAACTAAATAATGTATAAGAATTCTATTTCTTGAAATGTATAAGAATTCTGTTGTTGCAAGAAATTCTATAAGAAATGTAGGTTTGAAACTATGCAGGTTTCTGCATAAAAAAAAAGGCTAAAATGAGATTTTTTATACGTAGAAAAAATCAATAAAATTATAGGTATACTTTAGAGAGCGCTTTTAAGGAAAAAGCGCTCTCTAAAGTCCCCTTTAGAGAGCGCTTTTAGGGAAAAGCGCTCTCCAAAGGTATATAAAAAAATCATTTTCCGAATACATTAGACAGCGCTTTCAAAAGCACTGTCTAAAAGCACCTTTAGAGAGCGCTTTTGAAGGAAAAAGCGCTTTCTAAAGTTTATAAAATAAAAAATTTAATTTTAAACGTATACTTTAGACAGCGCTTTTAAAAGCGCTGTCTAAAGTTCCCTTTTAGAGAGCGCTTTTTCATAAATAAAAAAGCGTCGTCTTTACCTACGACAGCGCAGGCTTAGACATCGCTTTTATAGGGCAAAAAAAGCTCCCTTTTTTCCCGTAGTGAATATTGGGGGCGGGGCGGGGAGCGGAGAAGCATCCTCCAAACATTCCCTACCCCGTTGACATCCCTAGTTTGGATTCATACATTATTTTAAACATTTTTACTTTTATTTTATTTTATTGTAAAAAAATGTAATATCTCGTGCGTTCACAACGATTTTGGCCTGGTTACCCGTGCGTTCACATGTAACGCCCCAGTTTTTGTTAGATTTATTTAATAGAGTCGATTTAATTATTTTTGTTTTATATTATTTTATTCTTGGTTTTTATTTGGTAAATATGTTATGTTTATCGTTATTATGTTTTATCGCGTTTTGGGAGCGTTTGCGAGAAAATTGAGTGTAGGGGTATTTTGGTCATTTTGCTTCGTTAGATATTATTGTTTTTCTTAAAATAGAAACATAGAGATTAGAAAGAGAGAAAAGAAAGAGAAGAGAAAAAGAGAGTGAGAAGAAGAAAAAGAGGAAAACTTAGAGTTTAAGAAATCGATTCAACCTACACTTCAAAGCACGATTAATCGGGTAAGGGTGCGAAACTCGATTATTATATGCTTGTGTATGAATATGTGTGTGTGTGTTTGAATGTTTACTTGTTTTTCATAGCTTTTCGATTCTAGGTTGAAATGAGCAAAATGAATAGAAATTGACGTTTTCACGGTTGGAAATCAATATGAATCACGTAGTATGATCGTATTATATGTATGAACATTGTTGATACTTGTTTTGTTTGATTGAAAACATTTTGGTTGGAGAAAGTTGGATTTTGGGGTTTTGGAACCATGCAACCCGCAGCAGAAAAATTCTGGTTCTGATATGATTCGCCAGGCGAATTAGGATTCGCTAGGCGAATTAGGTCTCGCCACTAGTTCACCAGGCGAAGTGCTGGCGAAGAGGGATTCGCCAGGCGAAATCATAAGTCGCCAGGCGAAAACGGGGAGACAGAAATTGTTAGCTACTGGAACTCTTGGGTTTTTCTAAAATTGTGGTTCGCCACTAGTTCGTCAGGCGAAGTGCTGGCGAAGGGGGATTCGCCAGGCGAAATCCTAAGTCGCCAAGCGAATCTAGCTGTTTTTCAATAAATTCATTTCTTTGAAAATCCATAACTTTTGATCCGTAACTCGGATCGAGACGTTCTTAGTACCGTTGGAAAGCTTATGAGATATTCTTTCTTATAAAAATGGTTTTGAGATTAGTGGCCGATTTAATTATGTTGCGAATTGGGAAACGTGTCATTTTGTCGATTTTTACCGTCGTAATTGTGTGCGATTGATGTGTTATCATGCGATATGCTTTTGATATATAATGTATAGCTTGTGTGCTGTTATATGATGTGAATGCATGTGATGAAATGTAGTGATGATGGTTTGTGGCCTTATGGCAAATAAATGCCTTGTTTTGGGTTTGATTGCAATGCATGATTATTGATGTTGAGATGGTTCACATGGTTATATATATATGCATTGGATTGTCATGAGTCATTAGTATTCCATGCATCATGATATGCACCTTGTGATGTCATGTGCCCTTGTGGGGTGTGAGGGACGAAACGATTCTAGAGGGAATCTACTGTAACGGTCATGAGCCTTAAACAAAGAGGACCTAAAGCGACGTTATAGATGATCGTGAGCGTTATACAAAGAGGACCTAAAGCGATCGGATCGTGAGTGTTATACAAAGAGGACCTAAAGCGATCGGATCGTGAGCCTTATACAAAGAGGACCTAAAGCGATCCATAAACGTCGTGAGCCTTATACCAAGAGGACCTAAAGCGACGGGGAACATCGTTTTCCCGACGGGGAGTTACACTAAGTAACAAGCGATGGTTCTAATAATTCCTAAGTGAATTAATGATGATGAGAATGATGGATGGAATGGTACCGCATGCATAGAGTTGTTGTGTCGGTCTATGTGCATTTGCATAAGTCATGAATGGATTGATTATGTGTGAGAATTTGTGAATGGGATTGATGAGTGGATATATATATATATTGGTGATAAATGTATTGAGCATGATTGATATACCTTTGTGATGGATGCATTGTCATACCCCAAATTTTGACCACTAAGATTTCCCATTAATGTGCAAATCATCATCACAATATGGGTGTGTCATTATGCTTCATCAGTCTCCCCAAAGATGGGTGAGCATTCACTACTATCAAAATTAGGGTTTCAAGCCATCTCAGAGTTCTTAGACAAAGGATCAATCAAGGAATGACATGATCTTCAACTTGTCTACACCCTCAAACATACACAAAGGATCAAAAAGGACTCCCACTTCAAGGATTAAGCACAAGGATGCTCCCTTCTAGGTGGATCAAGCCTCAAGATCGCCAGTGTCACCAAATTAGGGTTTTGGTCGACCAGGGCCTCCAGGTGGAGAATTTCCTCTGGGCATGAGCCAAAGATCCAAAAAATGACCTAATATGCTCCATGGAACCTCATAAACCCAATCATCAAGTCAATTTTGCCTCAGGGGATGCATTCATCAAAAATCAGGAATTAGGGTTTCTTGACCTAATTCACCCCTAAGTTGACTTTTGGGACAAATCATGAACCAAGACCTCAAGACATGATTTGAGGGTCTCTAATATACCATGTTGATCCATTTGGAACAATGGATTGATACAAGAAGCTTGAGCAACAAGTCTCAATTTCATCTGGACCACAATTAGGGTTTTGTGAGAAAAGTCAATTGTAACTTTGACTTTTGACCAGGACATGCTCCCAAGCCCTAAGACATGATTCAATACCCTCTATACCACCCATGGAACATGTCCATCAAGTTTGATTTAGGTCAAGGACATGATTTCCTGAAGAATTGCACAGTTTGGAATTCATCGGATAAAAAGTCAACTTTGACTTTTTGAGATTTTTCACAAAAATGGATTTTTAACCCTAAAATGATGTTTATGTATGATTTGAATCATCATTCATCAATAAAAATCAAAGAAAATGGGATAACTTGTAAAAGGGGTAACCATAAAAAAGAAAAATTTTCTAAGTTATGGAAAAAGTGACAAAGGTACCAACTTTAGAGGATCATAACTCCTAAACAACAAAGCCATTTTTTTCCATCCAAAGCTTGATTTTTAGATCTCATTGCCCTCTACAAAATCTTCATACTGACCTATGTCCAAATTCCTCATGGATTTTGAGTTATGGAGTGATCAAAATCAAGAAAAGTCACTTTGTTCCAACACTTCGTGAAAATTTCACTAAGTCAGATTTTGCCTTACTTTTTCCCAAATGTAGGGACATTTTTCGCTTGGATTCAAAAAGTATCAAAACCAAATATGATCAAACAGTTGTTGTATCATATAAGAGCTTTCCAAAATGGCCAAGAACATCACCAAATTCAACTTGAGCCATGAGATATGACATTGGCAAGTTACCTTGCTGAAATTTGCCAAGGCAAGGCAGATTTTTGCACTTTTGGTCGATTTACCAAAATCAGCCAATTCCAAGCCTTGTCATCACTTTGGACACATCTGAGGATTAAATCTAATGGGGACAATCACTGAGCCAAGCCTCCAAAGTCCTTGGAACAAGAAATAGCATGATAAACCTAGAATTGCCCAAAATAGGGACAAGACTCCAATTTTGGATTGGAGCATTCAATGGAAGCATCAAGGTGGCATAGACTGAGCTATTAGCAACTGAATTTAGTCAAGACTTATCCAAGACTAAGGGGACCAGTAGCCTGTGCCCTAACCTCTAGTCAATGGCTAGAGGAGACTTGGATTTTCATTTGCCAACATTGGCCAAACCTACTCAGCAGTTGCCATTCACTATTCCTTGCAAAACAAACTTGCTCTACTATAAATAGAGCTCAATTGTGATCAGTTTAAGTACACCAAAGGCCTACAACACATGCCTTTCTCAAAATCCACTTCTCACTCTCAAAAATGCCTTTCTTAGCAAGTCACTATCGGGTTTTTCATTAGAGAGAAATTCCACTCAAACCAATCACACACACACCTCATATACATCATATGTGAGCTAATCAAACACTTAAACAACATCTGGAACACTGATTTCTCAGAATCATCAGTCAATTGCTCAAGGTTCTAACCAAGGTGCAGTTGAGATGCCGTGAAGTGATCCAACCAATTTCCATCAAGTCCAAGCATTCAAACATACTCCATAGGGTGTAGGGAAGCTGTTCAGATCATCACAACTCATCTGTAACACCTCCAACTCAGAAATCACTTTGAACTTGCTGTCACGACCTAGAGGTCAATACTTAATTTTTGAAGCATTAATCCAAGATCACAATTTGTTTTCCATATGTTAAACAATTTTGATCATTTTAATTGAATTTTTATTCAATTAAAATACATTTTGAAAACAAATTAGGGTTTTTGGATTAATTCAACCCTCATAAATCATTTTCAAAAATCTTTTGGGCCTCTAATAGAGTGTAAGACCCAAACCCCCTTGTACATAAAGACTTTGTGAGCCTCACTTATTGTATAAGTCCCTCTGTACAAGTGAACGGCGTGATCGTCGCCTTTTAAAAAAAATCAACTGGGCCTCTCCTCGAGCTATAAGACCCATTCAAAAATTTTGGGCCTCTAATAGAGTGTAAGACCCAATCCCCTTTTAACCAAAAACAACTTTGGGCCTCAGATATTGCATAAGCCCCTTCGCGCTAAAAGAAAATCTCGGCGCGATCGCCATTTTAAACGAAAATCATCTGGGCCTACCCTCGTGTTATAAACCCCACTCTTTTTCTTTTGGGCCTCTAATAGAGTGTAAGACCCAACCCTTTGTAAATACAAAACATTTTGGGCCTCAGATATTGTATAAGTCCCGTTCTATTTAAAAAAGTTCGACGCGATCATCATCCGTTGAAAAACAAACCTTGGGCCTACCCTCGAGTAGTAAGACCCATTCCTGTTCTTTAAAACCTTTTGGGCCTCTTGAGAGAGTGTAAGACCCAGAATCCCTTTGTACAGAAAACCTTTTGGGCCTCACTTATTGTATAAGTCCCTCTGTACAAAACAACAGTGCGCTCACCGATAAAACCCTGGGCCTCTTCTTGAGCTGTAAGCCCCAAATCTTTCTTTTTCAAAGCACTTTCTCCTTTGATTTTGTAATATACTGTTGTTTTCAATCTTTCTTTGTTGAGCAACTAACCAAACAGCATAGAAGCTCTACAACCGAGTAAGTGTTTATATGCTTCCATTTACCGCTTTCATATACATATAATTGTATTGTGGGGCTGTTTCGATGTAAGTCTTCTTTCATAAACTCATATCAACTGTGTAATAATAGTATAGATATTTAGAGTTTCCCCGGCAACTACGTCTAGCATTAAGCCCGTTGATCACTCTTAAATAGTCAAAACTAGATCCCCATAGGATTACCAGACACACTCTTCCCTCCTCTTGGGGTTAAACAATATGGAGATATGAAAGGCAGCATTCTCGGTGAACCCTTTCATAGACTGTCACTCGTAGAAGTCTTCCAAATTCTCGAACTTTCCTGGCTTGATCTATTCCTCATGAATAGCCTGTCTTGAATTTCTCGGGGTGTGGGGACCCACAGGCTTCTTAAAAGCACTTGTCAAAGAAACTCTACTCCCCAGAGATGATCTTTTCTCCGTGAATGGCATGTCTTGAGTTGCTTCCAAATTCTCGAACTTTCTTGGCTTGATCTATTCCTCGTGAATAGCCTGTCTTGAATTTCTTAGGGTTTGGGGACCCATCGGCTTCTTAAAAGCATCGGCCTCCTCTTGGGCATTGTTCAAGGACCCACAGGCTTCCTAAAAGCATCCCCGCCTACTCTTGGGCTTCGTACAAGGACCCGTCGGCTTCTTAGAAGTGTTCATAGCCCCCTCCTAGACTTCGTATAATGATTCTTCCTCCGGGAATGATAGCCTCCTCTTGGGCTTCATACAAGGACCTATCAACTTCTTAAAAGTTTCCAGCCTCCTCTTGGGCTTCATACAAATTGTCCCGACGACCTCCTAGAGGTATAGGAACAAAAATCAGTCATCTTAATAGAACAGTCTTTCCAAGAGTCTACTACTATTTCTCAAAGCATAGTACGAAAGATGAAACTCTAGACTTGGACAGTCTAATTTCCTTGAGTCTCAAAGACATTCTCAAGCTCCCTTCAAAAATAGGAAGAAACCCCATAGACTCGGACAGTCTCAATACCCATTGGATTTCCCATTCCCTTAAAGAAACAGGAAATAACCCCGATCCTCGAATCAAATCCCTGAGTGCAAACATTGCTCATATAAGAACTGATTTTCTCTTTAATAAGCATACTGGGTCTGTCACTAAACTGAAACAGTCACCAGCACCCTAGCCTCCTCTTGGGCTTTGTACAATGATTCTCCCCAGCGGAGCTAACAATTTTAGCCTCCATCTCGGGCTTTATACGAGATACTAAAAGACTCCCTCGTTGAGTCAAAACCTTTTAGCCTCTCTCTCGGGCTTTGTACGAGACACATAATAGCCTCCTCTTAGGCTTTATATAAGAAAACCACTGGTTGATCCAATCAACCTTTTAGCATCAAAGTTGTGCCTCGTTCACAGTACACAAACATCAACAACTCCTTCCCCTTCATCTAATCGTTGTAAGCGGCAAGCCTCTGGATCATCTACATCCATGCCACTGTCCCTCTTTTAGCATGAGAAATTCCTAAGGAAAGATGGCATTGCTCCACACTGAGTTAAAGTCTTCTCCTTCAGGTTGGAAATCCCTTATAAAGGAAATTATGGCATTGTTGGATTCACACATCCCGGTTAAAGTTATTCTCCTTTATAAAGAGTTGTGACAAACAAAACCTCTTTAGAGATGACAAATTCTCTCTGAAGTTGAGACCCTTCAGCTTAACATCTTGGGCTTTGAACAAGATACAAACTACCTTTAGCTTCACGTCTTGGGCTTTGAACAAGACACCAAAACACCATTTCCTCCCATAGAATAGTAGGAACTACGATTGCTCTGATTTCCCTGTTTCGGAAAAACGGGAATACGTAGGCATAAGATTGAAAGAAAAATCTTAGCGAGCACACTAAACAAAAACCCAAAATCCCCTATATCAGTCAAAAAATCCTAGTCCTTATTTCCCACTAAAAGTCTAAATTCCTTGAAAATAACCTAAGATATCCCCCCCCCCCCCACATTGATAGCATCCGTAACCTAACAGACCGCTATTTAAACTCAGTATGCAAGCAGGGTTAATTGGAGACATCTATTTCCCTTCCTTAGTCAGCTCACAATAGGATAAAAAATGAATTGACCTGTAGTAACCCCCAAGGAGTGACAGTGCTTAAGAAACACGTCCAGTTTCGCTCGCTACAGAAAAATGGCGCCCTCCGTGGGGCTTGATCTTTCTTTCTTTCTTTCTTTTCTGGGATAGGACTCTTTGTTGACTTCACTAAGATCTTAGGTCGAAACCCTTTAAGTGGGGAAGGAACCACAGAATGGCGTCTCCGCAGGAGAGCCATTTTCTGTTAGGAACATAAGATTCATAGCTTTTTAAAGGTCTAGGACATTAGGATAAATATATATATTGCTTTTCCTAATTGATATCTGTGTTTATTTTTCTGCTAATGGGAATACCTGTGATGCCGCATGTGGAAAGATTGAGTATACACTTAAGATAAGTGATGGCGACGAGGTCGACCATCAACCTCAGTGGAGGCTTCCCAATGCAACCCATTCTCTCTCATAGGCAATGGGCCGATTGTGACGTCTGAGAAGCTGAGGAGCCAACCCTTTTGTAGTGCAGAAGCTATGGAAAAGAGTTGTCACGCGATACTACCCTCATTTGAGGCTGATGATCTATTCTCAGTGAATAGCATTTACTCTAAGATTTCATACAGCTCGCTGGCGATCCACTTGCTGTTTGTTATCCAGGGAGGAGCTGATGATTTTGAGTACAGGTACAAAAATCACCCTAGTATAAACCTTTGGGATGGGTAGAGCCTTGACTCCATGACAACGACCCTTTGACCCCATGTTTTTTCTATGTTTTTGTGTGCTGCATTCATGCATTCATCTAAAAAACATTAAAACAAAGAAAAATTTCTCTTCTAGTCTCTCTGTCTTTTCAAAATAAACTAAGATTGTGATTGCAAATATCAGAGAAAAGGATTGCGCTAATGGATTTCGGTAGAAGGAGAACTCATAAGTACACCTTCAGGATTCTGAAACTAGAGGATTTAAGAGGTTTGGCGAGGATGATCACAAACCAAGAGGCTTTCAGAGCCATGTACGGAGGTTTACTATCTCTATTAAGGGTCCATGTGATTGAGGGAATCATGGATGCGCTCATTCAGTTCTACGATCCAGTCTATCATTGTTTTACATTCCCGGACTACCAGCTAGCACCAACGCTGGAGGAATATTCTCATCTGATCGATCTACACATCACTGACCGAGCTCCATTTTCTGGACTAGAAGAAGTTCCAAAGAATCAGACCATTGCAAGAGCAATTCATTTGGACGAGTCTGAGGTCAGGACTCACATGACCACTAAGGGTGGCATACAAGGTTTGCCAGCCAGTTCTTGACAAAGAAAGCCCTGTACTTCACCAGTCTCAGGAACGTGACTGCCTTTGAAAGCATCTTTGTTTTACTCACCTACGGGTTATTTTTGTTGCCCAGCATTAATAACTTCGTCGATATCAACTCCATTAAGGTTTTTCTCATTGGAAACCTTGTGCCAACTTTGCTCGCAGATGCGTATCATTCTGTACACTTGGGAAATTTGTACAGCGGAGGGGAGATCATATGCTGCGTACCTCTGCTTTATAAATAGTTTATCTCCCATTTGCCTAAGTCTGCTGCTTTTTGGGATCACAAGAATGCCTTACGTTGGTCGCAGAAAATCATGTCTCTTACCAACTCTGACATTGATTGGTGTAATAGGATTTATGATGTGATCAGGATCATTGACCATTGTAGAAACTTCCCCAACGTACCCCTTATAGGAACTAAGGGAGGAATCAATTACCATCCAGTTCTTGTTCGTCGTCAATTTGGATACCCGATGAGGCATGTCCCACAGAGTGTTCATCTGGAAGGTCTTTTCTTCAAGTAAGGAGAAAGTGACAGAGCACTAAAGACGGAAATAGTTCACACTTGGAAACATGTTCATAAGAAAGGACGGGAGTCTCTAGTAAAACTCGACTGTGTCTCGGTGGAGCCTTATCTCCACTGGGTGCAAACTAGAGCTCTCAAGCTAAAGATGCCTTATCCTCGTCATGGAGTTCTTCCACCGAGGGAGTCTGTCATGTACTTCATGACTGAAACTGAAAAGCTCCAGATTACTCTCAACAAAGTTCAACGGGAGAGGAGGTCTTGGAAGAACAAGTACCGCACCCTCAACGTGGAGTGCATCAAAATATAGCAAATACTAAGAGAGAAAGATGCTCTGATTGAAATTCTGGAGCAACATGCTGTAGAGAATCAAGATGACCAAAGGAGTTTGCTCACTTCTTTCACCTGGCAAAGGAATGACAACCCGACAACGACCCAAGAGCCCGGTCAAAGAAAAGGAAAGTACCAGAGTCAGCACCCGATTTCTCTTCAGAGAGGACTCGGGACCCATTAGCTTAGGTTTCTGTTTCCGCATCTTGTAATCTACTGTATTTTCATTTCAGTAATCCTTTGAATTCAATAAAAAGGGGTTTCCCCACCGTTTGATATTTGCAATCTAATTGTCGAAGTTTATTTTGATTAAACCAAAAAATAATTAATATAATCATTGCATTCATCATTCTCACATCGCGTATTCTTCTTACCTACGAATCTCACGTTTGTGTCTCGATTAGAGAGTCAAACTGTCTTATTCATACAATACTCGGGCCAATCGTCAGAAAAAGATGGATGATCTTGAGGAAGAAAACAGAGAGTTGAAATAAGAGATCGACGCTCTGAGAGAGGATATGAGAAAGCTTCGTAACGACATGTAAGCCATGGAAGAAGCTCAGCTACAAAGGACTGTGATCTCAGAGATCACCTCAACGCCCATAGTGGAGAAGTATGATCCTAGGTATCAAATGCCGAAAGATCGTCCTTGGGGCATGCCTGTTAACTATATCCCGGAAGGATATGTTCTGCCGATCACTAAAGATCAGGGAATCATAACAGAAGCCGCTGGGCCTGAAGGTTACCAACTTCGGGAAAGCGAAGATGCCAGGGGCATACTAAAGACTCCTGAAGGTTACAAACATCGAGAAACGCCAAGATTCACCGCCGTAGTCACGGTACCACCCCCTGTGGTGCACACTATCCCGGAAGGACAGATTCCACTGATACCTTCTGGTAAGAAGGAAACTATGTTCGATAGAATGGATGAATTCCAGGAACAGTTCTTGGAAATGCAGAAGGAACTGCAAGCCATCCGTGGTCAGGATCTATTTGGAAAGGACGCCACAGACCTCTGTCTGGTCCCCAATGTGAAAGTTCCGCACAAATTCCAAGTGCCCGACTTTGAGAAATTCAAGGGTAAATCTTGCCCTCATAGCCATCTGGTGATGTACACTCGGCGAATGTCAGCTCAAACGGAGAATCAGGACCTACTGATTCACTATTTTCAGGATAGTTTAACCGGTGCCACACTCAAATGGTACATGGGTTTGAACCGTACTACGATTAGTACATTCAGAGATCTTGGTACTGCTTTCGTCCAACAATACAAATACAATTTGGACATGGTACCGGACAGAGATCAACTCAGATCAATGTCACAAAAGGACAAGGAAACCTTTAAGGAGTACGCTTAGAGATGGCGCAAAATTGCCGCTCAGATTTGTCCACCTCTTGAGGAAAAAGAGATGACAAAGATCTTCTTAAATACCTTAAGCTCATTTTACTATGACAGAATGGTTGCCAGTGCGCCCAGTGATTTCACCGAGATGGTGGGCATGGGAGTTCGTCTTGAGGAAGCCGTCCGAGAAGGACGATTGGTAAAAGACGGTGGATCATCGAGTAGTACAAAACGATACGGTAGTGCTCTCCCTAAGAAAAAAGAGCAAGATATTAGGAATATCTTTCTCGGAAAGCAAAGGCGACGTTATCAACCGGTAGCAGCTGTGACTCCTGCTATCAGCCCTGCGCCTATTCCTACGTATCAACCTCAGGTTACGCAGAGCCAACCTAATCAGCAAAGGACACAATAGCCACTTCAGCAGGCTCGTCCTCCATACAATAACAACCGTACAACACGGCCACCAGGGTTTGATCCTATACCCATGTTGTACGCAGAACTATTTCCGCTACTACTGGCTAAGGGGAACATCCAGACTAAGTCTCCCCTTACAGTACCGAAAAATTTGCCTTTTTGGTTTAAAGCGGATCAGACATGCCCTTATCATTAAGGAGGACCAGGGCATAACATAGAGAATTGTCTCAATTTCAAATCCGATGTGCAAAAGCTTTTTAGGAGAGGGCTCTTATCTTTCAAAGATACGAATCCCAATGTTCTCCCAAACCCACTGCCTCAACATGAGAAAGCTGCAGTCAACCTGATTGAGAAAGAATTTAACAATGTCTATCAAATTCACGATGTATTCTTGTTGAGGACCAATCTGGTCAAGATGCATTGTAGAGAGAGTGGGTACGGCCATGTGCCACCTCATAATTATCACCAGTGTGATGTCTGCTCTAAAAACAATCAAGGATGTTCTGTGGTGCAAGCAGCTCTGCAGGAACAGATGGATCTCGGATGGATCCAAGAGCACCGAGTTCAGGGAGTTAACATGGTTTACACGAATTCCAACGTATTCAGAACCATGACATCCGTGCGATGAATGTTAACCTGGTGGCAATGCATTTAAGGCAAAGCCAGTATCATAATTTGCCGAGGCACGATTACAGTTCTTGTCTGACTTGCTCGGTAAACAAACATGGATGCTCTTTCATACAGGAGGCCCTCCAGCGTCAGATGGATCTCGGATGGTTCCAGGACTACCATGATAGGAATCCCTATCAGATCAATATGGTTCAAATCTTCGAAATTCGCTTGATGAATACCAACTTGGTAGAGTTACATGCTGAGCAGGTCCGACTTGGATTCCTGATATCACATAATTATCACAGTTGTAAAGCGGGTTGCAAAAACGATCAGGGATGTGCCCTTGTCCAGGAAGCACTTCAGCACTTATTAAATCATTGGTGGATGCCAATCTACATGGATGAAGATACTCAGCAAATTAGTATCAATAACAGAAACCCCACTTGGCGTCAAAGTCAGGATGTCCATGTCATACCCCAAATTTTGACCACTAAGATTCCCATCATTGTGCAAATCATCATCACAATATGGATGTACCTCTTTGCCTCATCAATCTCCTCAAGGAATTGTTGAGCATCCACTACAATCAAAATTAGGGTTTAAAGCCCTCTCAGAGCCTTTAGATAAATGATCAATCAAGGAATGACATGATCTTCAACTTGTCTAACCTCTTAAACATCCACAAAGGGTCAAGAGGACTCCCACATCAAGAATTAGGCACAAGAGTGCAAAATTCCAGGCGGATCAAGCCTCAAGTTCATCTAATACAAAGTCAACTGATGCAGAAAGTCAAAGTTTGACTTTTTGGTCAACTTTGACCTTCACAGGCCATTACTCAAGAAAATATGATGGATGATTTAATTTGATCAAATTTAAATCAAGAAATCATGCAAAATTGCAAAATTGATCAAATTGAAAGAAACTTAGAAATTTTTTCTAAGTTAAAATCATGTTCAAGTGCACAACTTTTCAAGGTTGTAACTATTGATCCAAACATCCATTGATTTTGAGTAAGAGCTACTTTTAAAGAGGGTATTTGATACTTCAACATTGTAGAAGGAATCAACTCAAAATATCATAAGGATTGAAAGATATAAGTGATCAAAGTTGGGAATTCTTAATGTCCAATGTTCTGACATTACATAGGACATCATTAATATTTTTTCAGCAAGAATGCCCCAACTTCAAGGACGTTTTTCTCCATGATGCAAGTTGAACCAGGTCTAAAGTCAAACATAAAAGTTGAAGTACGTCATCTAAGCTTTCTAGAAAGTCCTAGAACGTCCTTGTAGCATAGTCGAGCAGAATTTTTGCAAGAAGCATTGATAAAGCAGAATTTTCATGACAGCTTTTAGGACAGATTTGACTACACAAGTTCAAGACCATTTTTGATGACTTTGCAAGCTGAACCAAGACCAAAGTCAAACATCAAAGTTAAAGTATGTCATTAGGGATTTCCAAAATGTATTAGAACTCCCATTAATTCAACTTGAGAAAGGAGTTATGAACCTCACAATAGGCCTTGCTCGAGCTGATATTTTAGGACAGATTTTGTGCACTTTTCTTGTGCCACCCAATTTTCAAGCTTTGTCACCATGCAAGATAAGCATCAAAGACACAATTCACTTCAATTCAAAATATCATAGTGGATTAAAAGATACAAGTGATTAAAGTTTGGAATTATTAATGATCAAAGTTGTCAAATGTTTCAACATTTCATAGGACATCATTAATATTTTTTCAGCAAGAATGCCCCAACTTCAAGGACGTTTTTCTCCATGATCCAAGTTGAACCAGGTCTGGAGTCAAACATGAAAGTTGAAGTACGTTGTCTCATCTTTCCAGAAAGTTATAGAACGTCCTTGTAGCATACTCGAGCAGGGAGATATGATTTTCGTCAAAAGCATTAATAAAGCAGAATTTTCATGACAGCTTTTAGGACATATTTGATTACACAAGTTCAAGACCATTTTTGATGACTTTTCAAGCTAAACCAAGACCAAAGTCAAACATCAAAGTTGAAGTACGTCATCTAAGCTTTCCAGAAAGTCCTAGAACATCCATGTAGCATATTCGAGCAGGGAGTTATGAATTTTACAACAGGGCTTGCTGCAGCTGATTTTTAAGACATGTTTCAGGACAGATTTGCACACTTCTTGTGCCACACGAATTTCCAAGCCTTGTCATCACTTTGGACACCTCTGAGGATCAAATATAAAGGGGACAATCACTGAGCCAAGCCTCCAAAGTCCTTGGAACAAGAAGTAGCATGTTATTCCTAAAAATCCCTAAAAGAGGGACAAGACTCCAATTTTGGATTAGAGCATTTAATAGATGCTTAGAGGTGGCATGGACTGACACATTTGCAACTGAATTTAGTCAAGATTCCTCCAACAAGTAGGGAACCAAAGCTCTGTGCTCTAACCTCTAGTCAATGGCTAGAGGAGACTTGGATTTTCATTGGACAACATTGGCCAAACCTCTGCTGCAGCCACCATTCACTATTGCTGCGAAAACAAACTTGCTCTACTATAAATAGAGCTCATTTGTGTTCAGTTTGAGTACACCAAAGCCATCAAACAGATGCTTTCCTCAAAATCTCTTCTTTCACCTCAAATTTTCCTTCCAAAGCAAGTAATTATGAGTTTTTGAGCTTGAGAGATTTTCCATCACAATCAATCACACACACACACACCTCATATATATCATATGTAAGCTGTGCAAACTATCACAAGTGACCTGTAATCACAAAATCACAAAGTCACTTCTTAAAACCTCAAAATTGCACTTTTTTGCATTTTTCAAGCCATGTCTTGATTCAGTCACTTTCCAAACCAGATAAAACCTCAAACACACTCCAAATATCATCCTTGAACTGTCCCAAATGGTTCCCAACATCTGGAACACCATTTGAGAGAGTTGCTATTTTGGTCACTTTTAACCCCTTTTGCAAGAAAGGGACAGTTTGTGTTTTTGCAGGTACCAGTTGATTCCAATCATCCTAAAAGCTTCTAAGGGATCATTTGAGTGTGTCTAAAGTATCAAATCATTTCTGGAACAAGAGGCTTGACATATTGCACAAAAACTCCAAAAAGCTCAAAAAGAGGTAAGCATCACAACTTGGAATCCTTGAAATCATGCATTGCTTTGAAGTCCACTGATCATACACATCTCATACATGTTGTATATGTTGTGTTTGGGCTAATTCACCATGTAATCCATGCCTGTATCAAAGTGTAGCACAGAAAATGCAATTATAGGTCCTTTTCAAAACCACTATCGGGTTTTGAAGAGGGAGTGTGATTTGATAAAACTACCACCACCATTGGATTCCTTGTGAAATTCTGGGCCAGATGCATATAAATTTTGTCTCAAACCATTGAGATTTGAGAAAGTTATGGGTGTTGGAAGTTTGATAAAAAAGATGTTGAAAACTCATGAGTGATGTCTCATGAGTGATGTTGTGACATCACATTCCTCTTTTTCTTAGTTTATTTTCAAAACTCAACCAATTTTTTCACATAGTAAAAATCATCATTTTCAGAATCTGTTTTACACACTTTTTATTCATTATCCAAAATATTTTATTCCACAAAAAAATTAGTTTTATATTATTTATTTAGTATAATTAGTATTTTTGTGAATAAATTCCTTTTTAATGTTTTTTAAAGCATTTTAAAAGTGAATTCTCATATTGAAAATCAAGACCAAATGAATTTTATTTCATCTTGTGATTAAAACATCATTTTTCAAACCCCAACCAAAAATCACAAGTTGCTTATTTGGTATTTTTATCATTTTGTATTGATTTTCTTTTAAGAATTTACTTTTAAAATGATAAAATTAGGATTTCTTTGATTTTCACCATCATAAAACTTTTTCAAACTTTTGGGTCTCTAATAGAGTGTAAGACCCAATCCTTTGTAAATACAACACATTTTGGGCCTCACTTATGGTATAAGTCTTGTTGGATTTCAAAAAGTTTGACGCGATCATCATCCGTTGAAAAACAAACTTTGGGCCTCTCTTCGAGCTATAAGACCCATTCAAAACTTTTTGGGCCTCTAATGGAGTGTAAGACCCAATCCTTTTTTTGACCAAATCATTTTTGGGCCTCAGTGTATTGTATAAGTCCCGATACCGTAAAAAATAAACGACGCAATCGTCGCCTTTTAAAAAAAACCAATTGGGCCTCTCCTTGAGCTATAAGGCCCATTCAAAACTTTTGGGCCTCTAATAGAGTGTAAGACCCAACCCCCTTTTAACCAAAACATTTTGGGCCTCACTTATTGTATAAGTCCCTCTGCGTTAAAAGGAAACCTCGGCGCGATCGCCATTTCAATCGGAAAAACAAACTGGGCCTACCCTCGTGTTATAAGCCCTACTCTTTTTCTTTAAACTTTTTGGGCCTCTTGGTGGAGTGTAAGACCCATCCCTTTGTACAGAAAACCTTTTTGGGCCTCAGTCCCTTGTATAAGTCCCTCTGTACAAATTCAACAGTGCGCTCACTGATAAAACCCTGGGCCTCTCATTGAGCTGTAAGCCCTAAATCTTTTTATTTCAAAGCACTTTCTTCTTTGATTTTGAATATACTGTTGTTTTCGATCTTTCTTTGTTGAACAACTAACCAAACAGCATGGAAGCTCTACAACCGAGTAAGTGTTTACCCGCTTTCATTTACCGCTTTCATATGTATATAACTGTATTGTGGGGCTGTTTCACTGTAAGTCTCCTTTCACAAACTCATATATATATATATATAACTGTATTGTGGGGTTGTTCTGCTGTAAGTCTTCTTTCATAAACTCATATCAACTGTGTAATAATAGTATAGATATTTAGAGTTTCCCCGGCAACTACGTCTAGAACTAGGTGACGCCGTTTCGTTTATTCGTAGAAATAGACAACTAGATCCCCAATAGAATCACCAGATACAGTCTTCTCTTCGGCTGTCCTCATTAGGAATTGTCAAGAAACTCTACTCCCAGAGATGAATGTATTCTCCGTGAATGGCATCTTTGAGTTTCTTCCAAATTCTCAAACTTTCCTGGCTTGATCTATTCCTTGTGAATAGCCTGTCTTGAACTTCTCGGGGTTTGGGGACCCACGGGCTTCTTAAAAGCATCGGCCTCCTCTTGGGCATCGTACAAGGACCCACAGGCTTCCTAAAAGTAACCCCGCCTCCTCTTGGGCTTAGTACAAGGACCCTACGGCTTCTTAGAAGTATTCACAGCCTCCTCTTAGGCTTCTTATAATGATCTCTTCCTCCGGGAATGATAGCCTCCTCTTGGGCTTAGTATAAGGACCCGTCGGCTTCTTAAAAGTTTCTAGCCTCCTCTTGGGCTTCGTACAAATTGTCTCGACGACCTTTTAAAGGTATAGGAACAGAACTTAATCATCTGCATAAAACAGTCATTTCATAGAGTCTACTACTGTTTCTCAAAGCATGGTAGAAAAGCTGAAACTCTAGACTTGGACAGTCTAATCTCCTTGAGTCTCAAAGACATTCTCAAGTGACCGCTCCGTTAAATAGGAAGAAAACCTGTAGACTCGGACAGTCTCAATACCCTTCGGATTTCCCGCTTCCTTAAAGAACAGGAATAACCCGGATCCTCAAATAAAATCCCTGAGTACAGTGTTGCTCATATAAAAACTGATTTTCTCTTTAAATCAGCATACTGGACCTATCACTCAACTGAAACAGTAACCTTAGCCTCCTCTTAGGCTTTGCATAATGATCCTTCTCCAGGGAAGTTAGCCTCTCTCTTGGGCTTTGTACAATGATTCTCCCCAGCGGAGTCAAACAACGTTTCGCCTCTCTCTCGGGCTTTGTACGAGACACATAAGAGACTCCCTCGTTGAGTCAATCACCCCTTTCGCCTCCATCTCGGGCTTTATACGAGATACAAAGAGGTTCTTATTGAGCCAAACATCTTCAGCCTCCATCTCGGGCTTCGTACGAGATACAAAAACACTCTCTTGTTGAGTATAAAAGACTCTCTTGTTGAGTCAAACTTTCAGCCTCCATCTCGGGCTTCGTACGAGATACAAAATCATTCTCTTGTTGAGTACGAAAAGATTCCCTCGTTGAGTCAACCTTTTTAGCCTCTCTCTCGGGCTTTGTACGAGACACATATTAGCCTCCTCTTAGGCTTTGTATAAGAAAACCACTGGTTGATCCAATTAACCTTTTAGCGTCAAAGCTGTGCCTCGTTCACAGTACACAAACATCAACAACTCCTTCCCCTTCATCTAATTGCTGTAAGCGGCAACCCTCTGGATCATCTACATCCATGCCACTGTCCCTCTTTTAGCATGAGAAATTCCTAAGGAAAGATGGCATTGCTCTACACTGAGTTAAAATCTTCTCCTTCAAGTTAAAATCCCCTATAAAGGAAATTATGGCATTGCCGGATCCGTGTATCCCGGTTAAAGTAATCCTCCATTTATAACCAGTCACCCAACAGTTGTGATAGACAAACCCTTCTTTAGAGATGACAAATTCTCTCTAAAGTTGAGACCTTTTAGCTTCATATCTTGGGCTTTGAACAAGAAACAAATAGACTTTTCAGCTTCACATCTTGGGATTTGAACAAGATACAAACTACCCTTTCGCTTCACGTCTTGGGCTTTGAACAAGACACCAAAACACCTATTTCCTCCCATAGAATAGGAGGAACTACGAACGCTCTGATTTCCCTGTTTCGGTAAACAGGAATACGTAGACATAAGATCGAAAGAAAAGATCTTAGCGAGCACACTAAACAAAAAACCCAAATCCCATATCTCCATCAATCAAAAGCAGTAATTCAAAAACATCAGTCCTAACATCCTAATCCTTGTTCCCCGCTAGAAACCTTCTGCCAAGATAAAAAGAAAGAAAACAGTATTGGCGAAAATACAAATAACCAGTACAAAAGCCCCCCCACATTGATAGCATCCGTAACCTAACAGACCGCTGTTTAAACTCAGTATGCAAAGCAGGGTTAATTGGAGACATCTATTTCCCTTCCTTATTCAACTCACAATAGGATAAAAATTGAATCGACCTGTAGTTTAAGCTCAACCGCAGAGAGCGACCAGCGCTTAAGAACCGCGTCCAAAATCGCTCGCTACAGAAAAATGGCGCCCACCGTGGGGCCTGTCTCTGTTTTTTCTTCCTTTTTACCTCTTGTGTGAATACGACAGATTGAGGCTTCTGCCGGGGAACCCATTTTCTGTCAGGAACATAGGATTCATAGGTTTAAAGGTCTAGGATGTTTAGGAAAAATATATATACTGCTTTTCCTAATTGCTATACATGTTTATTTTTCTGCTAATGGGTATGCGGGTGATGCCGTATGTGGAAAGATTGAGTATACACTTAAGATAAGTGATGGTGACGAGGTCGACCATCAACCTTAGTGGAGGCTGACTAATGTAACCATTATCTCACCTAGACAATGGGTCGGTTGTGATGCCTGAGAACCTGAGCAGCCAAACCCTTTCGTAGTGCGGAAACTATCGGAAATAGTTGTTACGCGATACTACCCTCATTTGAGGCTGGTGATCTATTCTCGGTGAATGGCACTTACTCTAAGATTGCTCTACAACTCGCTGGCGATCCGCTTGTTGTTTTGCTTTCCTGGGAGGAGCTGATGATAATGAGTACAGGTACAAAATATCACCCGAGTATAAACCTTTGGGGATGGGTAGAGCCTTGACTTCATGACAACGACCCTTTGACCCCATGTTTTTTCTATGTTTTTGTGTGCTGCATTCATGCATTCATTTAATAAAACATTAAAACATTCAAAAAACTTCTCTTCTAGTCTCTCTGTTTTTCAAATTAAACTAAGACTGTGATTTCAAATATCAGAGAAAAGGATTGCGCTAATGGATTTTGGTAGAAGGAGAACTCATACGTACACCTTCAAGGTTCCAAAGCTAAAGGATTTGAGAAGGTTAGCAAGGATGATCACTAACCCTGAGGCTTTTAGAGCCAAGTACGGAGGTTTGCTACCACTGTTAAGAGTCCATGTGATTGAGGGAATCATGGATGCGCTCATTCAATTTTATGATCCGGTTTATCACAGTTTCACATTCCCGGATTACCAGCTATCACCAACGCTGGAGGAGTATTCTCATCTGATCGATCTACATATCACCGATTGAGCTCCATTTTCTGGACTGGAAGAAATTCCAAAGAATCAGACCATTGCAAGAGCAATTCATTTGGACGAGTCTGAGGTCAGGACTCACATGACCGCTAAGGGTGGCATCCAAGGTTTGCCAGCCCAGTTCTTGACAAAGAAAGCCCTGTATTTTGCCAGTATAGGAAACGTGACTGCTTTTGAAAGCATCTTTGTCTTGCTCACCTACGGATTATTTTTGTTGCCCAACATCAATAACTTCGTCGATATCAACTCCATTAAGGTTTTTCTCATTGGAAACCCTGTGCCGACTTTGCTCGCAGATGCGTATCATTCTGTACACTTGGGAAATTTGTACAGTGGAGGGGAGATCACATGCTGTGTACCTCTACTTTACAAATGGTTTATCTCTCACTTGCCCAAGTCTGCTGCTTTTTGGGATTGTAAGAGTGCCTTACGTTGGTCGCAGAAGATCATGTCCCTCACCAACTCGGATATAGATTGGTGCAATAGGATTTATGAGGGAATTAGAATCATTGACTGTTGTGGAAACTTCCCCAACGTACCCCTCATAGGAACTAAGGGAGGAATCAACTACCATCCGGTATTGGTTCGCCGTCAATTTGGATACCCGATGAGACACATCCCACGGGACGTTCATCTGGAAGGTCTTTTCTTCAAGGAAGGAGAAAACGACAGAGCACTAAAGATAGAAATAGTGCATGCTTGGAAACAGGTTCATAAGAAAGGACGAGAGTCTCTGGGAAAACCAAACTGTGTCTCGGTGGAGCCTTATCTCCATTGGGTACAAACTAGAGCCCTCAAGCTAAAGATGCCTTATCCTCGTTACGGAATTCTTCCGCCGAGGGAATCTGTCATGTACTTCATGACGGAAACTGAAAAGCTTCAGGTTACTCTCAACAAAGTTCAACGGGAAAGAAGGTCTTGGAAGAACAAGTACCGCACCCTCGACGTCGAGTGCATCAAAATACAGCAATTATTGAAAGAAAAAGATGCTCTGATTGAAATTTTGGAGCAACATGCTGTAGAAAATCAAGATGACCAAAGGAATTTGCTCACTCCTTTCACCTGGCAACGGAATGACAACCCGACAACGGCTCAAGAGCCTCGGTTAAAGAAAAGGAAGATACCTGAATCAGCACCCGATTTCTCTGCAGAGAGGACTCGGGACCCATTAGCTTAGGTTTCTGTTTCTGCACCTTGTAATCTACTGTATTTCCATTTCTGTAATCCTTTGATTTCAATAAAAAGGGGTTTCCCCACTGTTTGATATTTGTAATCTAATTGTCGAAGTTTATTTTGATTAAACCAAAAAACAATTAATATAATCATTGCATTTATCATTCTCACATCACGTATTCTTCTTCCCTACGAATCTCACGTTTGTGTCTCGGTTCTAGAGTCAAACTGTCTCATTCGTACAATACTCGAGCCAATCGTCAGAAAAAGATGGATGATCTTGAGGAAGAAAATAGAGAGTTGAAAGAAGAGATTGACGCTGTAATAGAGGATATGAGAAAGCTTCGTAACGACATGCAAGCCATGGCAGAAGCTCAGCTACAAAGGACTGTGATCTCAGAGATCACCTCAATGCCCATAGTGGAGAAGAATGATCCTAGGTATCAGATGCCGAAAGATCGTCCCTGGGGCAACGCCTGTCAACTACATCCCGGGAGGATATGTTCCGCCGATCGTTGAAGATCAGGGAATCACAACAGAAGCCGCTGGGCTTGAAGGTTACAAACTTCGGGAAAGCGAAGATGCCAGGGGCATACTGAAGACTCCTAAAGGTTACAAACTTCGGGAAACAATAAGATTCACTGCCGTAGTCACGGTACCACCCCCTGTGGTGCACACTGTCCCGGAAGGACAGATTCCACCAATACCTACTGGTAAGAAGGAAACTATGTTTGATAGAACGGATGAATTCCAGGAACAGTTCTTGGAAATGCAGAAGGAGCTGCAAGCCATTCGCGGTCAGGATCTATTTGGAAAGGACGCCGCAGACCTCTGCTTGGTCCCCAATGTGAAAGTCCTGCACAAGTTCCAAGTGCCCGACTTTGAAAAATACAAGGGTAACTCTTGCCCTCAGAGCCATCTGGTGATGTACGCTCGGCGGATGTCAGTTCAGACTGAGAATCAGGACCTACTGATTCACTACTTTCAGGATAGTTTAACCGGTGCCGCATTAAAATGGTACATGGGTTTAAACTGTGCCACAATCAGCACTTTCAGAGATCTTGGTACTGCCTTCGTCCAACAATACAAATACAATTTGGACATGGCACCCGACAGAGATCAACTCAGATCAATGTCGCAAAAGGAAAAGGAAACCTTTAAGGAGTATGCTCAGCGGTGGCGTGAAATTGCCGCTCAAATTTGTCCACCTCTTGAGGAAAAAGAGATGACAAAGATCTTCTTAAAGACCTTAAGCTCATTTTACTATGACCTAATGGATGCCAGTGCGCCCAGTGATTTAACCGAGATGGTCGGCATGGGCGTACGTCTTGAGGAAACCGTCCGAGAAGGACGTTTGGTAAAAGACACTGGATCGACGAGCGATACTAAAAAATACGGTAGTGCTCTCCCTAAGAAAAAAGAGCAAGATATTGGGAATATCTCTCTCAGAAAGCAAAGTCGTCGGTATCAGCCGGTAGCAGTTGTAACTCCTATTATCAACACTGCGCCTATTCCTACGTATCAACCTCAGGTTGCGCAGAGCCAACCTGATCAGCAAAGGACACAACAGCCTCTTCAGCAGGCTCGTCCTCCATATAACAGCAACCGTACAACACGACCATCAGGGTTTGATCTTATACCCATGTTGTACGCAGAATTATTTCCGTTACTACTAGATAAGGGGCACATCCAGACTAAGTCTCCTCTTACAGTACCGGAAAATCTGCCTTTTTGGTTTAAGGTGGATCAGACATGCACTTATCATCAAGGAGGACCAGGGCATAACATTGAGAACTGTCTCAATTTCAAGTCCGACGTGCAAAAGCTTGTTAGGAGCGGGCTCTTATCTTTCAAGGATACGAATCCCAATGTTCTCACAAACCCGCTGCCTCAACATGAGAAGGCTGCAGTCAATTTGATAGAAGGAGAGTCTAACAATGTCTATCAAATTCACGATGTACTCTTGTTAAAGACCAATCTGGTCAAGATGCATTGTAGACAGAGTGGATATGGCCATGTGCCACCTCATAATTATCATCAATGTGATGTCTGCTCTAAAAATAATCAAGGATGTTCGGTAGTGCAATCAGCTCTACAGGAACAGATGGATCTCGGATGGATCCAGGAGCACCGAGTTTGTGGAGTTAACATGGTCTATATGAATTCTAACATCATTCAAAACCATGACATCCGTGCGATGAATGCCAACCTAGTGGCGATGCACTCAAGGCAAAGCCAGTATCATAATCTGCCGCGGCACGATTACAGTTCCTGTCTGACTTGCTCGGTAAACAAACAGGGATGCTCTTTCATACAGGAGACCTTCCAGCATCAGATGGATCTTGGATGGATCCAAGACTACCATGATAGGAATCCCTATCAGATCAATATGGTTCAGATCTTCGATATTCGCGTGATGAATACTAACCTAGTAGAGTTACATGCTGAACAAGTCCGACTCGGATTCTTAATATCACATGACTATCAAAGCTGTAAAGCGGGTTGCGAAAACAATCGGGGTTGTACCCTTGTCCAAGAGACACTTCAGCACTTGTTAAATCATTGGTGGATGCCAATCTATATGGATGAAGATACTCAGCAAATTAGTATCAGTAACAGGAATCCTACTCGTCGTCAAAGTCAGGATGTCCGATCTGTGGAAGGTAACCTAGTAAGGTTATACTGTATTCAAAGTGGGCGTGGCCAGGTGCCACCACAAAATTACGATCGTTGTAGCGTCTGTTCGGAAAGTAACCAAGGGTGCTACCTTGTGCGAGCAGCTCTCCAGGGGCAGGTGGACTGTGGAGAAATTCGTCCATATCCGGGTTCTGGACCCATCAACTGGACGCCGAATTACCTTGCCGATCAAGTTGAGGATGTTGTCACCATCTCTGGTCGTCACCAGGCCAGGGATGTTTTTGTCATCATCCCTCTACTTGACGAATCTAAAGTTCCCAACCGGGAACAGATCAAGATTACTTACGATGGTCAGAAAAATAAAAAAGTTCCCATAGTCATCTATCTACCGGGACCACTACCGTATGAATTAGCTAAGGCTATCCCTTACAAATACGGTGCAACGATAGTTGAAAATGGAAAGGAAATTACATTACCCTCCATTGTGAACATTGCAGACATCAGTCGAGTAACACGGAGTGGTAGAATCTTCAACCGAGGGGTTGGGGAACCTAACAAAGAAAAGGAACTTCAGACGGGAGCTCCTGATCCACCAGTCGGTCAATCCAATAATCCCGACCTTTCGAAAAATAATGATGAGATGCTGAAGCTCATCCAAAGGAGTAAATACAACATTGTCGATCAACTGTTATAGACTCCTTCAAAGATCTCGGTATTATCACTGTTACTCAGTTCAGAAGCCCACAGGGAGACTCTACAGAAAGTCTTAGAGCAAGCCTTTGTGGAACAGGATGTAACAATCAGACAGTTTGATAGTATTGTCTCTAACATCACTTCCTGCAATAATTTGGGATTTAGTGACGAGGAATTACCTGAAGAGGGTCGTCGTCATAACATGGCGCTCAATATCACAGTTAACTACCAGGACGATGCTTTAGCCAGCGTACTGGTAGACACAGGGTCAGTCCTGAATGTTATGCCGAAGTCTACTTTGATGCAATTATCATTCAAAGGCCCTCCGATGAGAATCAGCGAGGTCATCGTTAAAGCGTTCGACAGATCCAAAAAAACAGTTATCGGCGAAGTTGATCTTCCCATAACTATCGGTCCTCACACTTTCCAAGTCACTTTCCAGGTCATGGACATCCAGGCAACGTACAATTGTTTATTAGGAAGACCTTGGATACATCAGGCTGGAGCGGTCACTTCGACCCTCCACCAAAAGCTAAAGTTCGTTCAGAACGATCAACTTGTCACAGCCTGTGGAGAACAAGCCTTGCTTGTAAGCAACTTATCATCATCTACTTGTGTAGAACCCGAGGAGGTTATTGGAATGCAGTTCCAAGCACTGTCGGTGAGCAAAGACAATCAGTTCAAAGGAGGAACCTCGATTTCCTCATACAAAGATGCTATCAAAGCGGTCGAGAGTACCGATACAATCAGATGGGGACAGCCTATCATTCCTATTAACAATAAAACAAAGAGGGGTCTTGGTTTTTCTGCAACCTGTACCCAGACAGCTGCCAACGATGAAAGTCTTCATCCCATTCAGGATTTCTTCCACAGTGGAGGTTTTCTCCACCCAGTGTCTCAAGCAGTACATGCTATCAATGAGGAAGATCCCTCTGACACAGATGAAGAATGGAAGTCCTATCTTAACAAGGACGGTTATATGTCTCAGGAAGAGGTGCCTACACCTTTTTGCTTTCCTACAGAAAGTCCGAGATTTATACCAAGATCAGATGTTGAAATGATCTACGGAGGTTGTGATCCGGAAGGATGCTGTGCTCCGCCAAATTCATTACAGGAAGACACTCCGATGAAAGACAATTTTGACTACACCTACTATGGCCCAATGGATGGTCTGCTAATGTGGCAACCTTATCCAGGAAACTTGGGGCAAGAAAGTCAGCCGAGTAATGAAACTCAGCTGAGCATCACTGAACAGAATACCTGTGTCCCCACCATGTCATGGGATCAACACTCATGTCATTCGGAAACTACTCAACATGAAGATGAATTTGCAACGTTTGCAGGACTTGAATTCATCAACTATGCTTTTCCCGAGGTCAACGTCATCGAGAGAAATGACTCCTCCAGTTCCAAAGAAGTTTGGGACACCTTGCGAGAACCAAGTGGAAAATACGACTTCATGGTCAAGTACACTGCTCCCGAAAGCACTCGTATCAGGCTCGAAGACATCCAACCTACTGGATGGGGAGATACAGTTGAGAGCACAACTACTCTGCATAATACAACAGAGGAATCCTCCTACGAAAATTCTTCCTGGGAGACAGATTCCAATGATCCTGCTCCACCAGAAATCAGCATCATTTCTGAAGACAAATCAAGGAAGGTGCCAGACTTTGTGATTCACCGAGGAGTTCGCCGCCAATGGGTTGCTGTCGAGGTTTCGAAGGTCGTTCATCAGTCAAAGTAATTGCCATCTTTAACCTTTCACCCTGGCCAGGTGAAACGGATGTTTTGATAGGGCTCACTTTCTGTAAATTTTCCCTCTTCGCTTTGCCCAAAGCGACAGAGTTTTGTTTTATAGGGCTGTAGTTTCAAGGATCAACTTGTTCATTAATAAAATAACGTCGTTCTGTAATTTCCGTATTAATTATTGTTTTCTCTTTTTGCTTTTTCAGAAAATGGTAATCCTAAAAAACAAATAATAAAAACAAGCAGTAAAATAAAACACTGCACACACTTGCATTTTCTCTATCTCTTCTAAACACGAATCATCACGTCATGCAGATTGCTTGTTTTAAACCCCGTTGAAACATACGATCTGATGCCTTCTCCCAACTTTGAGTTCCCGGTATTCGAGGCTGAAGAAGAAAATGACGACAAAATTCCAGAAGAGATCTCCCGACTACTCAGACAAGAGGAATGGTCCATTTAACCTCACAAAGAGCCGTTCAGAAAAAGGGAGAAAAGAAATCAGGATTGGGGCACTGCTCAGTCCAACTGCCAAAGAGAGTTTGATAAAGCTTCTCAGAGAATTCCCCGATGTATTCGCTTGGTCCTATCAAGATATGCCAGGGTTGGATACCAGCATCGTGGAACATCACTTACCGTTGAGATCGGAATGTTCGTCAGTAAAGCAAAGGTTGAGACGCACTCATCCGGACATGGCCATCAAAATCAAAGAGGAGGTACAGAAACAGATTGACGCGGGTTTCCTCGCCACGTCAGAATATCCTCAATGGTTAGCCAACATCGTACCCGTTCTCAAAAAGGAAGGAAAGGTCAGAATGTGTGTTGATTACAGGGATCTGAATAAGGCAAGTCCGAAGGACGACTTTCCTTTACCACACATTGACATGCTGGTAGACAGTACAGCAAAGTTCAAAGTTTTCTCCTTCATGGATGGATTCTCGGGCTATAACCAGATCAAAATGGCGCCGAAAGACATGGAGAAAACTTCGTTCATTACCCCATGGGGCACCTTTTGTTACAAGGTAATGTCGTTCGGCTTGAAGAACGCCGGGGCAACCTATCAAAGGGCCATGACTACTCTGTTTCATGACATGATACATAAGGAAATCGAGATATATGTCGATGATATGATTGCAAAATCAAAAACAGAGAGTGAGCACGTTGAACATCTGTCAAAATTGTTCGAACGTTTAAGAAAATTCAAGCTCCGCTTAAATCCCAACAAATGCACCTTCGGTGTCCGTTCAGGGAAACTTTTTGGGTTCATTGTCAGCCAGAAAGGAATTGAGGTTGATCCTGACAAGGTCAAGGCCATTCAAGAAATGCCTTCTCTGAAAACTGAAAAATAAGTCAGAGGGTTCCTGGGACGTTTGAATTACATTTCCAAATTTATATTCTTCATGACCGCGACATGCGCGCCGATCTTCAAACTGCTCAAGAAGATACAATCATTTCTCACTGACTCCCGGGGCAAGTGGACTCCAAATTATGATGGCCCCTATGTGGTCACGAAAGCTTTCTCAGGTGGCGCCTTGAGACTCACAACCATGGACGGAGAGGAATTTGCCTACCCCACGAATGTTGATGTAGTCAAGAAATACTTTGCCTAAACTAAAAAAAAACGTCTCGGTGGATTGAAAACCCGAAAGGGCGGTCCAGGAAAAAGTTAGAGACATGAAAAAAAATCATCCCGGTGGATTGGAAACATCATAGTACGATCCAGGCAAAAATTTGGAATAATGGCAAGTAACTATGTTCAACAGAGGCAAGTCCCTCAGCAGCAGTTACGGCATCCATTGGAGGAAAACTCCAGTCAAGGTCATCTTCGACAGAAGCTCAGGATGTCCCGAATTCAAAGTTGGTAGAAGGATAGTGGTCGTTATGTTTCAACGTAGCCCTTTTCCCTGTAAATTACCATTTTCTAAACTTTGTATATACTCTTTGGAATCACGCGTTTAGCTGATCTCCATCTTATCAATAAAATTTGAGCCCTTGTGCTTTTGTTTGTAATTCTTATTTGTTTTAGCTTTACAGAACCACGTTGTTAACATGATTAATGATTCTTGAAATAAAACAAAAATAAATTTACTTGTTAAAACTTTTTTTGCTTTTAAAATAAAGTTGGCAATTTCTTTTGACTGTTGAACATCAAAAGAGCATCAACCGCTTCTCCAGAAGTAAGCGAACTTCAAAGTGCAGAATCAAAGTACTCCTTCTATGCCAGTGCGCCTGAATGAAGGATCAACAATGTCAGAGACCATGTTTCGTCTGACATCCTCGACCGAGTTCTTACCTACTAAGCCTGACCAACGGTAGCTCCCAACAGGGACTATCTCTCCTAAGCAAGGCAGAATTGCTATCTTGAACCAGCGATATTTCTACACGCCCCACTGTGGCCGAGTATCCAGTCGTGTTCATCCTTTAGTCTATATGTTGCGTCAGTTTTGTCCGCATATACATACATACATCATGCATTATTGATTTGCATTCACATTCATATTGCATCACTATCACTCTAGTCGGTCTTGTCCCCTAGTGATAAAAGTCCTCTCAATCGAGTTGTCAGACCTTTCCTCGTTAGGAAGTGAATCATCTAAGCAATCTCTCTCCTGTTTATCTCTGGATTAGAGACGGTCCTTGACCACTTTGATAACTTGAACCTCTGAGAAACAAGAAAACTTTCAACAAATATCACTCTTGGCCATTGAAGATGATATCCTTGCTTTCCCGGATTAAGGAAAATCCCTAGAGAAAGCCTCTTAATCAGAGATTCGGCGGTACGGCAGTTTTTCTCTGAAAAACCGCTGATGAAAAGGTCCTCGGCACCTCAAAATTGGACCCCATCATATGGCATTTCTCCGGGAAGATCCCGAGAAAAGTATGATGTAAGATCCCAAGCAGAAACAGTCTCTCAAGAGACTCGCTTTCCCCAGATAGAGTCGACAAATGGCGTCTCCAAATAGAGAAGTTTGTACACCTCTACAACTCAGACGACTGGGTTCCCCAACAAGTCTGACATCAAAACTTTTTCCACTCAAATGGCATCTCCCCAGGAAAATTCGGCGAGAAGTTTGAGGAAAACCGCTACAAATAGCGTCCCTTGTCAAGAAAGTTTATTGACAAAAGAAACTGAGACCAGTTCCTTGGTAGGAAACCAGGATCGAGGGTAAGTTTATTTCAGCGACTAAGACCAGGTCCTTGGCAGGAAACCAGGATCGAGGGGAAGTTTATATCAGAAACTAAGATCAGTTCCTTGGTAGGAAACCAGGATCGAGGGGAAGTTTAAATTAGAAACTTAGACCAGTTCCTTGGTAGGAAACCAGGATCGAGGGGAAGTTTAAATCAGAAACTAAGACCAGTTCCTTGGTAGGAAACCAGGATCGAGGGGAAGTTTAAATCAGAAACTAAGACCAGTTCCTTGGTAGGAAACCAGGATCGAGGGGAAGTTTATTTCAGAAACTAAGACCAGTTCCTTGGTAGGAAACCAGGATCGAGGGGAAGTTTATTTCAGAAACTGAGACCAGTTCCTTGGCTGAAGACCAGGATCGAGGGGAAGTTTGCCTTTTCTAAGCATCATCGCTTAGCAAAAGAAGATGGATGCGATCTGCCATTCATACCTTCGGGTCCAAGAAGATTAAATAGGGGCATCTGTCATACCCCAAATTTTGAACACTAAGATTCCCATCATTGTGCAAATCATCATCACAATATGGATGTACCTCTTTGCCTCATCAATCTCCTCAAGGAATTGTTGAGCATCCACTACAATCAAAATTAGGGTTTTAAGCCCTCTCAGAGCCTTTAGACAAATGATCAATTAAGGAATGACATGATCTTCAACTTGTCTAACCTCTTAAACATCCATAAAGGGTCAAGAGGACTCCCACATCAAGAATTAGGCATAAGAGTGCAAAATTCCAGGCGGATCAAGTCTCAAGTTCATCTAATACAAAGTCAACTGACGCAGAAAGTCAAAGTTTGACTTTTTGGTCAACTTTGACCTTCACAGGCCATTACTCAAGAAAATATGATGGATGATTTAATTTAATCAAATTTAAATCAAGAAATCATGCAAAATTGCAAAATTGATCAAATTGAAAGAAACTTAGAAATTTTTTCTAAGTTAAAATCATGTATTGATCCAAACATCCATTGATTTTGAGTAAGAGCTACTTTTAAAGAGGGTATTTGATACTTCAACATTGTAGAAGGAATCAACTCAAAATATCATAAGGATTGAAAGATATAAGTGATCAAAGTTGGGAATTCTTAATGTCCAATGTTCTGACATTGCATAGGACATCATTAATATTTTTTCAGCAAGAATGCCCCAACTTCAAGGACGTTTTTCTCCATGATCCAAGTTAAACCAGGTCTAAAGTCAAACATCAAAGTTGAAGTACGTCATCTAAGCTTTCCAGAAAGTCCTAGAACGTCCTTGTAGCATACTCGAGCAGGGAGATATGATTTTCGCAAGAAGCATTGATAAAGCAGAATTTTCATGACAGCTTTTAGGACAGATTCGACTACACAAGTTCAAGCCCATTTTTGATGACTTTGCAAGCTGAACCAAGACCAAAGTCAAACATCAAAGTTAAAGTATGTCATTAGGGCTTTCCAAAATGTATTAGAACTCCCATTAATTCAACTTGAGCAAGGAGTTATGAACCTCACAACAGGCCTTGCTCGAGCTGATTTTTTAGGACAGATTTTGTGCACTTTTCTTGTGCCACCCAATTTTCAAGCTTTGTCACCATGCAAGACAAGCATCAAAGATGCAATTCACTTCAATTCAAAATATCATAGTGGATTAAAAGATACAAGTGATTAAAGTTTGGAATTATTAATGATCAAAGTTATCAAATGTTTCAACATTTCATAGGACATCATTAATATTTTTTCAACAAGAATGCCCCAACTTCAAGGACGTTTTTCTCCATGATCCAAGTTGAACCAGGTCTGGAGTCAAACATGAAAGTTGAAGTACGTTGTCTCAGCTTTCCAGAAAGTTATAGAACGTCCTTGTAGCATACTCGAGCAGGGAGATATGATTTTCGTAAAAAGCATTGATAAAGCAGAATTTTCATGACAGCTTTTAGGACAGATTTGATTACACAAGTTCAAGACCATTTTTGATGACTTTTCAAGCTGAACCAAGACCAAAGTCAAACATCAAAGTTGAAGTACGTCATCTAAGCTTTCCAGAAAGTCCTAGAACGTCCACGTGGCATACTCGAGCAGAGAGTTATGAATTTTACAACAGGGCTTGCTGCAGCTGATTTTTAAGACATGTTTCAGGACAGATTTGCACACTTCTTGTGCCACACAAATTTCCAAGCCTTGTCATCACTTTGGACACCTCTGAGGATCAAATCTAAAGGGGACAATCACTGAGCCAAGCCTCCAAAGTCCTTGGAACAAGAAGTAACATGCTATTCCTAAAAATCCCTAAAAGAGGGACAAGACTCCAATTTTGGATTGGAGCATTTAATAGATGCTTAGAGGTGGCATGGACTGACACATTTGCAACTGAATTCAGTCAAGATTCCTCCAACAAGTAGGGAACCAAAGCTCTGTGCTCTAACCTCTAGTCAATGGCTAGAGGAGACTTGGATTTTCATTGGACAACATTGACCAAACCTCTGCTGCAGCCACCATTCACTATTGTTGCGAAAACAAACTTGCTCTACTATAAATAGAGCTCATTTGTGCTCAGTTTGAGTACACCAAAGCCATCAAACAGATGCTTTCCTCAAAATCTCTTCTTTCACATCAAATTTGCCTTCCAAAGCAAGTAATTCTGAGTTTTTGAGCTTGAGAGCTTTTCCATCACAATCAATCACACACACACCTCATATATATATCATATGTAAGCTGTGCAAACTATCACAAGTGACCTGTAATCACAAAATCACAAAGTCACTTCTTAAAACCTCAAAATTGCACTTTTTTGCATTTTTCAAGCCATGTCTTGATTCAGTCACTTTCCAAACCAGATAAAACCTCAAACACACTCCAAATATCATCCTTGAACTGTCCCAAATGGTTCCCAACATCTGGAACACCATTTGAGAGAGTTGCTATTTTGGTCACTTTTAACCCCTTTTGCAAGAAAGGGACAATTTGTGTTTTTGCAGGTACCAGTTGATTCCAATCATCCTAAAAGCTTCTAAGGGATCATTTGAGTGTGTCTAAAGTATCAAATCATTTCTGGAACAAGAGGCTTGACAGATTGCGCAAAAACTCCAAAAAGCTCAAAAAGAGGTAAGCATCACAACTTGGAATCCTTGAAATCATGCATTGCTTTGAAGTCCACTGATCATACACATCTCATACATGTTGTATATGTTGTGTTTGGGCTAATTCACCATGTAATCCATGCCTGTATCAAAGTGTAGCACAGAAAATGCAATTATAGGTCCTTTTCAAAACCACTATCGGGTTTTGAGGAGGGAGTGTGATCTGAAAAAACTACCACCACCATTGGATTCCTTGTAAAATTCTGGGCCAGATGCATATAAATTTTGTCTCAAACCATTGAGATTTGAGAAAGTTATGGGTGTTGGAAGTTTGATAAAAAAGATGTTGAAAACTCATGAGTGATGTTGTGACATCACATTCCTCTTTTTCTTAGTTTATTTTCAAAACTCAACCAATTTTTTCACATAGCAAAAATCATCATTTTCAGAATCTGTTTTACACACTTTTTATTCATACTCCAAAATATTTTATTCCACAAAAAAAATTAGTTTTATATTATTTATTTAATATAATTAGTATTTTTGTGAATAAATTCCTTTTTAATGTTTTTTAAAGCATTTTAAAAGTGAATTCTCATATTGAAAATCAAGACCAAATGAATTTTATTTCATCTTGTGATTAAAACATCATTTTTCAAACCCCAACCAAAAATCACAAGTTGCTTATTTGGTATTTTTATCATTTTGTATTGATTTTCTTTTAAGAATTTACTTTTAAAATGATAAAATTAGGATTTCTTTGATTTTCACCATCATAAAACTTTTTCAAACTTTTGGGCCTCTAATAGAGTGTAAGACCCAATCCTTTGTAAATACAACCCATTTTGGGCCTCACTTATGGTATAAGTCTCGTTGTATTTCAAAAAGTTCGACGTGATCATCATTCGTTGAAAAACAAACTTTGGGCCTCTCTTCGAGATATAAGACCCATTCAAAACTTTTTGGGCCTCTAATAGAGTGTAAGACCCAATCCTTTTTTTGACCAAATCATTTTTGGGCCTTAGTGTATTGTATAAGTCCCGATACCGTAAAAAATAAACGACGCAATCGTCGCCTTTTAAAAAAAACCAATTGGGCCTCTCCTTGAGCTATAAGACCCATTCAAAACTTTTGGGCCTCTAATAGAGTGTAAGACCCAACCCCCTTTTAACCAAAACATTTTGGGCCTCACTTATTGTATAAGTCCCTCTGCGTTAAAAGGAAACCTCGACGCGATCGCCATTTCAAACGGAAAAACAAACTGGGCCTACCCTCGTGTTATAAGCCCCACTCTTTTTCTTTAAACTTTTTGGGCCTCTTGGTAGAGTGTAAGACCCATCCCTTTGTACAGAAAACCTTTTTGGGCCTCAGTCACTTGTATAAGTCCCTCTGTACAAATTCAACAGTGCGCTCACTGATAAATCCCTGGGCCTTTCCTTGAGCTGTAAGACCCAAATCTTTTTATTTCAAAGCACTTTCTCCTTTGATTTTGAATATATTGTTGTTTTCGATCTTTCTTTGTTGAACAACTAACCAAACAGCATGGAAGCTCTACAACCGAGTAAGTGTTTACCGGCTTTCATTTACCGCTTTCATATGTATATAACTGTATTGTGGGGCTGTTTCACTGTAAGTCTCCTTTCACAAACTCATATATATATAACTGTATTGTGGGGTTGTTCCGCTGTAAGTCTTCTTTCATAAACTCATATCAACTGTGTAATAATAGTATAGATATTTAGAGTTTCCCCGGCAACTACGTCTAGAACGAGGTGACGCCGTTTAGTTTATTCATAGAAATAGACAACTAGATCCCCAATAGGATCACCAGATACAGTCTTCTCTTCGCCTGTCCTCATTAGGAATTGTCAAGAAACTCTACTCCCAGAGATGAATGTATTCTCCGTGAATGGCATCTTTGAGTTTCTTCCAAATTCTCGAACTTTCCTGGCTTGATCTATTCCTTGTGAATAGCCTGTCTTGAACTTCTCGGAGTTTGGGGACCCACGGGCTTCTTAAAAGCATCGGCCTCTTCTTGGGCATCGTACAAGGACCCACAGGCTTCCTAAAAGCAACCCCGCCTCCTCTTGGGCTTAGTACAAGGACCCTACGGCGTCTTAGAAGTATTCACAGCCTCCTCTTAGGCTTCTTATAATGATCTCTTCCTCCGGGAATGATAGCCTCCTCTTGGGCTTAGTACAAGGACCCGTCGGCTTCTTAAAAGTTTCTAGCCTCCTCTTGGGCTTCGTACAAATTGTCCCGACGACCTCCTAAAGGTATAGGAACAGAACTTAATCATCTGCATAGAACAGTCCTTTCATAGAGTCTACTACTGTTTCTCAAAGCATGGTACAAAAGCTAAAACTCTAGACTTGGACAGTCTAATCTCCTTGAGTCTCAAAGACATTCTCAAGTGACCCCTCCGTTAAATAGGAAGAAAACCTGTAGACTCGGACAGTCTCAAAACCCTTTGGATTTCCCGCTTCCTTAAAGAACAGGAATAACCCGGATCCTCAAATAAAATCCCTGAGTACAGTGTTGGTCATATAAAAACTGATTTTCTCTTTAAATCAGCATACTGGACCTATCACTCAACTGAAACAGTAACCTTAGCCTCCTCTTAGGCTTTGTAGAATGATCCTTCTCCAGGGAAGTTAGCCTCTCTCTTGGGCTTTGTACAATGATTCTCCCCAGCGGAGTCAAACAACGTTTCGCCTCTCTCTCGGGCTTTGTACGAGACACATAAGAGACTCCCCTGTTGAGTCAATCACCCCTTTCATCTCCATCTCGGGCTTTATACGAGATACAAAGAGGTTCTTATTGAGCCAAACATCTTCAGCCTCCATCTCGGGCTTCGTACGAGATACAAAAACACTCTCTTGTTGAGTATAAAAGACTCTCTTGTTGAGTCAAACTTTCAGCCTCCATCTCGGGCTTCGTACGAGATACAAAATCATTCTCTTATTGAGTACGAAAAGATTCCCTCGTTGAGTCAACCTTTTTAGCCTCTCTCTCGGGCTTTGTACGAGACACATATTAGCCTCCTCTTAGGCTTTGTATAAGAAAACCACTGGTTGATCCAATTAACCTTTTAGCGTCAAAGTTGTGCCTCGTTCATAGTACACAAACATCAACAACTCCTTCCCCTTCATCTAATTGCTGTAAGAGGCAAGCCTCTGGATCATCTACATCCACGCCACTGTCCCTCTTTTAGCATGAGAAATTCCTAAGGAAAGATGGCATTGCTCTACACTGAGTTAAAGTCTTCTCCTTCAGGTTAAAATCCCCTATAAAGGAAATTATGGCATTGCCGGATCCGTGTATCCCGGTTAAAGTAATCCTCTATTTATAACCAGTCACCCAACAATTGTGACAGACAAACCCTTCTTTAGAGATGACAAATTCTCTCTAAAGTTGAGACCTTTTAGCTTCATATCTTGGGCTTTGAACAACATACAAATAGACTTTTCAGCTTCACATCTTGGGCTTTGAACAAGATACAAACTACCCTTTCGCTTCACGTCTTGGGCTTTGAACAAGACACCAAAACACCCATTTCCTCCCATAGAATAGGAGGAACTACGAACGCTCTGATTTCCCTGTTTCGGTAAACGGGAATACGTAGGCATAAGATCGAAAGAAAAGATCTTAGCGAGCACACTAAACAAAAAACCCAAATCCCATATCTCCATCAATCAAAAGCAGTAATTCAAAAACATCAGTCCTAACATCCTAATCCTTGTTCCCCGCCAGAAATCTTCTGCCAAGATAAAATGAAAGAAAACAGTATTGGCGAAAATACAAATAACCAGTACAAAAGCCCCCCCACATTAATAGCATCTGTAACCTAACAGACCGCTGTTTAAACTCGGTATACAAAGCAGGGTTAATTGGAGACATCTATTTCCCTTCCTTATTCAGCTCACAATAGGATAAAAAATGAATCGACCTGTAGTTTAAGCTCAACCGCAGAGAGCGACCAGCGCTTAAGAACCGCGTCCAAAATCGCTCGCTACAGTCCGACTCGTGGAAGCTAACCTAGTGAGGTTACATTGTATTCAAAGTAGGCGTGGCCAGGTGCCACCTCACAATTATGAACGTTGTGCAGTCTGTTCGGAAAGTAACCAAGGGTGCTACCTTGTGCGAGCAGCTCTCCAGGGGCAGGTGGATCATGGAGAGATCCGCCCATATCAGGTTCCAGACCCATCAATTGGTCGCCGAACTACCTTGCTAGTCAAATTGAGGACGTTGTCGTCATCTCTGATCATCAAAGAACTAGGGATGTTTTCACCATCATTCCTCTACTTGACGAATCCAAAGTTCCCAACCGGGAACGAATCGAGATTACTTACGATGGTCAGAAAAACCAGAAGGTTCCCATAGTAATCTATCTGCTGGGACCACTACCGTATGAATCAGCTAAGGCAATCCCTTACAAATACGGTGCAATGATAATTGAAAATGGAAAGGAAATTCCATTACCCTCCATCTAGAATATTGCAGACATCAGTCGTGTAACACAGAGTGGTAGAATCTTCAACAGAGGAGTTGGAGAGTCTAACAAAGGAAAGGAACTTCAGACAGAACTTCCTGATCCACCAGTCGGTCAATCCAGTAATCCCGACCTTTCGAAAAATGATGATGAGATGCTGAAGCTCATCCGAAGGAGTGAATACAACATTGTCGATCAACTGTTACAAACTCCCTCAAAGATCTCGGTATTATCATTGTTACTCAGTTCAGAAGCGCACATGGAGGCTCTACAGAAAGTCTTGGAGCAAGCCTTTGTGGAACAGGATGTAACCATCAGACAGTTCGATAGTATTGTCTCTAACATCACTTCTTGCAAGTCACCTTCCCATAACCATTGGTCCTCACACTTTCCAAGTCACCTTCCAGGTCATGGACATCCGGGCAATGTACAATTGTTTATTAGGAAGACCTTGGATACATCAAGCTGGAGCGGTTACCTAGACCCTCCACCAAAAGCTAAAGTTCGTCCAGAACGGCCAACTATTCACAGTCTGTGGGGAACAGGCCTTGCTCGTCAGCAATTTATCGTCATCCACTTATGTGGAACCAGAAGGGATAATTGGAACCCAGTTCCAAACGCTTTCGCTACACAAGGACGGACAATCCAGAGGAGGAACTTCGATTTCCTCATATAAAGATGCTATTAAAGTGGTTGAGAGTACCGATACAACAGGATGGGGACAACTTGTCATTCCTACTAGCAATACAACAAAGAAAGGTCTTGGTTTTTCTGCAACCTGTACCCGGACAGCTGCTAACGATGAAAGTATTCATCCCATTCAGGATTTCTTCCACAATGGAGGTTTCCTTCACCCAGTGCCTCCGGTAATCCATGTTATCAATGAGAAGGATCCCTCCGACACAGATGAAGAATGGAAGTCCTATCTTAACGAGGACGGTTATATGTCTCAGGAAGAAGTGCCTACGCCATTTTTCTATCCCGCACAAAATCCGAGATTTATACCACGATCAGACGTCGAAATGATCTATGGAGATTGTGATCCGGAAGGATGTCGTGCTCCGCCAAATTCATTAGAGAAAGACACTCTGATGAAGGACAATTTTGACTACACTTACTATGACCCGATGGACGGTCTGCCGATGTGGCAACCTTACCCAGGAGATTTAGTGCAAGAAAGTCAGTTGAGTAATGAAACTCAGCTGAGCATCATTGAACAGAATACATGTGTCCCCACCATTTCACGGGATCAACACTCAGGTCATTCAAAACCTGCTCAACATGACGATGAATTTGCAACGTTTGCAGGACTAGAATTTATCAACTATGCTTTTCCCTAGGTCAATGTCATCGAGAGGGATGACTCCTCTAGTTCCAAAGAAGTGTGGGACACCTTGGGACAACCGAGTGGAAAATACGACTATATGGTCAAGTACACCACTCCCGAAAGCTCTCGTATCAGGCTCGAAGATATCCAGCTAACTGGATGGGGATATACAGCTGAGAGCACCAATGTTATGCAAAATGCAACAGAGGAATTCTCCTACGATAATTCTGCCTGGGACACAGATTCCAATGATCCTGCTCCACCAGAAATCAGCGTTATTTCTGAAGACAAATCAAGGAAGGTGCCAGACTTTGTGATTCACCGAGGAGTTCGCCGCCAATGGGTCGCAGTTGATGCCCCAAAGGTCGTTCGCCAGTCATTGCCATCTTTAACCATTCACCCTGCCCAGGTGAAACGGATGTTTTGATAAGACTCGCTTTCTGTAAATTTTCCCTCTTCGCTTCGCCCAAAGCGACAGGGTTTTTTTTTATAGGGCTGTAGTTTCAAGGATCGACTTGTTCATTAATAAAATAACGTCGTTCTGTAATTTCCGCACTTATTGCTGTTTTCTCTTTTTGCTTTTCTCAGAAAATGGTAATCCTAAAAGACAATTCAAATAAAAACAAGCAGTAATAAAATAAAAATACACTGCACACACTTTTACATTTTCTCTATCTCTTTTAAACACGAATCATCACGTCATGCAGATTGCTTGTTTGAAACCCCGTTGAAACATACGATCCGATGCCTTCTCCCAACTTTGAGTTCCCGGTATTTGGGGCTGAAGAAGAAGTTGACAACGAAATTCCAGAAGAGATCTCCCGATTACTCAGACAAGAGGAAAGGTCCATTGAACCTTACAAAGAGCCATTGGAAATGGTAAACTTGGGTTCAGAAAAAGAGAGAAAAGAGATCAGGATTGGGGCACTGCTCAGTCCAATTGCCAGAGAGAGTTTGACAAAGCTTCTCAATGAATTCCCCGATGTATTCGCTTGGTCCTATCAGGATATGCCAGGGTTGGATACCAGCGTCGTGGAACATCACTTACCGTTAAGATCGGAGTATCCTCCTGTAAAGCAGAAATTGAGACGCACTCACCTGGACATGGGCATCAAAATCAAAGAGGAGGTACAGAAACAAATTGACGCGGGTTTCCTCGCTACGTCAGAATATCCTCAATGGTTAGCCAATATCGTACCTATTCCGAAAAAGGACGGAAAAGTCAGAATGTGTGTCGACTACAGAGATCTAAACAAGGCAAGTCCAAAGGACGACTTTCCTTTACGACACATTGACATGCTGGTAGATAGTATAGCAAAGTTCAAAGTTTTCTCCTTTATGGATGGATTATCGGGCTATAACCAGATCAAAATGGCGCCGAAAGACATGGAGAAAACTTCGTTCATTACCCCATGGGGTACCTTTTATTACAAGGTAATGTCGTTTGGTTTGAAGAACGCCGGGGCAACCTATCAAAGGGCCATGACTACTCTGTTTCATGACATGATACACAAGGAAATTGAGGTATATGTCGATGATATGATTGCAAAATCTAAGGCAGAAGAGGAGCATGTGACCCACCTGTCAAAACTATTCGAGCGTTTGAGAAAGTACAAACTCCGCTTGAATCCCAACAAGTGCACCTTTGGTGTCCGTTCAGGGAAACTCTTAGGGTTCATCGTCAGTCAGAAAGGAATTGAGGTTCATCCTGAAAAGGTCAAGGCCATTCAAGAAATGCCTTCTCCGAAAACTGAAAAAACAAGTCAGAGGATTCCTGGGACATTTGAATTACATCTCCAGATTCATATTCTTCATGACCGCGACCTGTGCGTCGATTTTCAAATTACTCAAAAAGAACCAGGACTGCATTTGGACAGAAGATTGCCAAACCGCCTTCGACAGTATTAAGAAATACCTGTTGAATCCTCCGATTCTATCACCTTCAGTGGAAGGAAGACCACTGATCATTTACCTCACAGTCTTGGAAGACTCAATGGGGTGTGTACTTGGCCAATAAGACGAAACCAAACAGAAAGAGTCTTCCATTTACTATCTAAGCAAGAAGTTCACCGACTGTGAAACTCGGTACACGATGCTTGAGAAAATTTGCTGCGATTTGGCTTGGGCAGCCAAACGTCTACGCCAGTACATGGTTCGTCACACCACTTGGTTGATCTTTGAAATTGATCCAATCAAGTATGTATTTGAAAAGCCTGCTCTCACGGGAAGGATTGCCCGTTGGCAGATGTTGCTATCAGAGTATGACATAGAGTACCATGCTCAAAAAGCCGTTAAGGGAAGTATTTTAGCCGATCATTTGGCTCATCAACCGATTGACGATCCAAAATCAATCGGGTTCGACTTCCCAGACGAAGATGTCATGTATTTAAAAATGAAAGACTACGACGAACCACTACCCAGTGAAGGGCCAGAACCATATTCCCAATGGGGATTAATCTTCGACGGAGCAGTCAATCAGTATGGAAACAGAATTGGGGCAATCATTGTTACCCCTCAGGGTACACACATTCCTTTCACCGCTCGACTTACGTTCAAATGTACAAACAATGAGGCCGTATGTGAAGCTTGTATTATGGGTCTCGAAGAAGCGATTGATTTAAGGATAAAAAACTTGGACGTATTTGGCGACTCAGCCCTGGTTATCAATTAGATAAAGGGAGATTGGAACACATACCAATCAGGATTGATTCCTTACAAAGATTATGCAAGAAGGTTGTTACCCTTCTTCAATAGAATCAAGTTTCATCATATTCCTCGTGAGGAGAATCACATGGCTGATGCATTAGCCACTATCTCTTCCATGATTAGTGTAGGTCAATGGAATAACATACCTAAGATCGACATAATGCACCTTGAAAGGCCCGCTTACATCTTCACGATTGAAGCAGTCATAGATGACAAACCTTGGTATCACGATATCAAATGCTTCCTTCAGAAACAAAAGTACCCACCTGGGGCACTAAGGAAGGACAGAAAAACCCTCAGAAGACTGGCTGAAAACTTCTTCCTGAATGGTGATACTCTCTATAAGAGGAACTTTGACATGGTCTTGCTCCGATGTGTCGACAGACCAGAAGCACACATGCTGATGAAAGAAATTCATGAAGGATCCTTTGGCACTCATGCCAACAGACACACAATGGCGAGAAAAATTTTGAGAGTAGTGTACTATTGGTTGACAATGGAATCCGACTGCTACAAGTACATGAGGAGGTGTCATAAGTGTCAGATATACTCCGACAAAATTCATGTACCGCCATCACATCTCAAATTTCTCTCTTCCCCATGGCCTTTTTCCATATGGGGGATCGACATGATTGGCATGATCAAACCCAAAGCTTCAAATGGTCATCGGTTCATTCTGGTAGCCATTGATTACTTCACTAAGTGGGTCAAAGCAGCGTCGTACGCTAATGTAACCCGACAAGTGGTGGTCCGATTTATCAAAAACAATATCATTTGTCGTTATGGTGTTCCGAGCCAGATCATTACTGGTAATGGATCTAACTTGAACAATAAAATGATGAAAGAGTTGTGCGCAGAGTTCAAGATCGAACACCATAACTCATCTCCCTACAGACCAAAGATGAACGGAATGGTAGAAGCGGCTAACAAGAACATCAAGAGGATTGTTCAGAAGATGGTCGTAATCTACAAAGACTGGCACGAAATGCTACCCTTTGCTCTTCACGGTTATAGAACATCTGTCCGCACTTCAACAGGGGCTACCCCCTTCTCTCTAGTGTATGGCATGCAGCCAGTGCTCCCCATAGAAGTAGAGATCCCATCAATTCAGGTATTGATGGAAGCTAAGCTTAGAGAAGCTAAATGGTGTCAAAGTGGACACGACGAACTTAACCTGATCGAAGAGAAACGAATCACGGCATTATGCCACGGTCAGTTGTATCAACAGAGAATGAAGAGGGCGTTCGACAAAAAGGTTTGACCTCGCATCTTCAGGAAAGGAGACCTTGTGCTCAAGAAGATATAATCTTTTCTCACTGATTCTCGGGGCAAATGGACTCCGAACTATGACGGCCCCTATGTGGTCACGAAAGCTTTCTCAGGCGGCGCCTTGAGACTTGCAACCATGGACAGAGAAGAATTTGCCTACCCCACAAATGTTGATGTAGTCAAGAAATACTTCGCCTAAAAAAGAAAAAAAAACATCTCGGTGGACTGAAAACTCAAAAGGGCGGTCCAGGCAAAAATTAGAGACATGATCAATAATCATCCCGGTGGATTGGAAACATCGCAGTACAATCCAGGCAAAAATTAGGGATAATGGCAAGTAACTATGTTCAACCGAGGCGAATCCCTCAGCAGCAGTTACGTCATCCATCAAAAATCTCCAGTCAAGGTCATCTTCGACAGAAGCTCTGGATGCCCCGAATTCAAAGTTGGTAGAAGGATAGTGGTCGTTATGTTTCAACGTAGCCCTTTTCCCTGTAAATTACCATTTTCTAACTTTGTAAATACTCTTTGGAATCACGCGTTTGGCTGATCTCCATCTTATCAATAAAATTTGAGCCCTTGTGCTTTTGTTTGTAATTCTCATTTGTTTTAGCTTTACAGAACGACATTTTAATATGATTAACGATTCTTGAAATAAAACAAAAATGAATTTACTTGTAAAACTTTTTCTGCTTTTAAAATAAAGATGGCAATTTCTTTTGACTGTTGAACATCAAAAGAACATCGGTCGCTTCTCCAGAAGTAAGCGAACCTCAAAATGCAAAATCAAAGTACTCCTTCTACGCCAGCACGCCTGAATGAAGGATCAACAGTGTCGGATGCGACTATTCCATTTGACCTCCTCGGCAGAGTTCTTATCTCCTAAGCCCGATTAATGGTATTCCCCGCAGGGATTATCTCTCCTAAGTAATGCAGAATTGCTATCTTGAACCAAGTGATACCTTTCATCTCCAGCAGTGGCCGAGTATCCAGTCGTGTTCATCCGTCAGTCTGTGTGTTGTGTCAAGGTTTTGTCAGCATATACATACATACATCATGCATTTTATTTGCATTCGCATTCATATTGCATCATTATCACTCTAGTCGGTCTTATCCCCTGGTGATAGAAGTCCCCTCGATCGAGTTGCCGGTTCTTTCCTCGTCAGGAAGTGAATCATCTGAACAATCTCGCCTTCGGTTATTTCTGAATTGAAGATAGGTCTGGACCACTTTGATAACTTGGACCTCCGAAAAACCAGAGAAACTTTCAACAGATGTCACTCTTCGCCATTGAAGATGATATCCTTGCTTTCCCGGATTAAGGAAAATCCCGAGAGAAAGCCTCCTAATCAGAGATTCGGTGGTACAGCAGTTTCTCCGAAAAACCACTGATGAAAAGGTCATCGGCACCTCAAAATTGGATCCTATCATATGGCATTTCTCCGGGAAGATCCCGAGAAAAGTATGATGTAACACCCCAAGCGGAAATAGTCTCTCAAGAGACTCATTTTCCCCAGTAGATTCGACAAATGGCATCTCCAACAGAGAAGTTTGTGCATCTCTACAACTCAGACAATTGGATTCCCCAGCCAGTCTAACATAAAAAGTTTTTCCCATCAAATGGCATCTCCCCAAGAAAATTCAGTGAGAAGTTTAAGAAAAACCGCTACGAATAGCGTCCCTTGTCAATAAAGTTTATTGAAAAAAGAAACTAAGACCAGTTCCTTGGTAGGAAACCAGGAACGAGGGGAAGTTTAAATCAAAAACTAAGACCAGTTCCTTGGTAGGAAACCAGGATCGAGGGGAAGTTCATCTCAAAAGAAAACTGAGACCAGTTCCTTGGCTGAAGAACAGGATCGAGGGGAAGTTTACCTTTTCTAAGCAAATCATCATCACAATATGTGTGTGTCATTATGCTTCATCAGTCTCCCCAAAGATGGGTGAGCATTCACTACTATCAAAATTAGGGTTTCAAGCCCTCTCAGAGTTCTTAGACAAAGGATCAATCAAGGAATGACATGATCTTCAACTTGTCTACATCCTCAAACATACACAAAGGATCAAAAAGGACTCCCACTTCAAGGATTAAGCACAAGGATGCTCCCTTCTAGGTGGATCAAGCCTTAAGATCGCCAGTGTCACCAAATTAGGGTTTTGGTCGACCAGGGCCTCCAGGTGGAGAATTTCCTCTGGGCATGAGCCAAAGATCCAAAACATGACCTAATATGCTCCATGGAACCTCATAAACCCAATCATCAAGTCAATTTTGCCTCAGGGGATGCATTCATCAAAAATCAGGAATTAGGGTTTCTTGACCTAATTCACCCCTAATTTGAGTTTTGGGACAAATCATGAACCAAGAGCTCAAGACATGATTTGAGGGTCTCTAATATACCATGTTGATCCATTTGGAACAATGCATTGATACAAGAAGCTTGAGCAACAAGTCTCAATTTCATCTGGACCACAATTAGGGTTTTATGAGAAAAGTCAACTGTAACTTTGACTTTTAACTAGGACATGCTCCCAAGCCCTAAGACATGATTCAACACCCTCTATACCACCCATGGAACATGTCCATCAAGTTTGATTTAGGTCAAGGACATGATTTCCTGAAGAATTGCACAGTTTGGAATTCATCGGATAAAAAGTCAACTGTGTACAAAAGTCAACTTTGACTTTTAGAGATTTTTCACAAAAATGGATTTTTAACCCTAAAATGATGTTTATGTATGATTTGAATCATCATTCGTCAATAAAAATCAAAGAAAATGGGATAACTTGTAAAAGGGGTAACCATAAAAACTTAGAAAAAATTTCTAAGTTATGGAAAAAGTGACAAAGGTACCAACTTTGGAGGATCATAACTCCTAAACAACAAAGCCATTTTTTTTCCATCCAAAGCTTGATTTGTAGATCTCATTGCCCTCTACAAAAGCTTCATACTGACCTATGTCCAAATTCCTCATGGATTTTGAGTTATGGAGTGATCAAAATCAAGAAAAGTCACTTTGTTCCAACACTTAGTGAAAATTTCACTAAGTCAGATTTTGCCTTACTTTTTCCCAAATGTAGGGACATTTTTCACTTGGATTCAAAAAGTATCAAAACCAAATATGATCAAACAGTTGTTGTATCATATAAGAGCTTTCCAAAATGGCCAAGAACATCACCAAATTCAACTTGAGCCATGAGATATGACATTGGCAAGTTACCTTGCTGAAATCTGCCAAGGCAAGGCAGATTTTTGCACTTTTGGTGGATTTGCCAAAATCAGCCAATTCCAAGCCTTGTCATCACTTTGGACACATCTGAGGATTGAATCTAAAGGGGACAATCACTGAGCCAAGCCTCCAAAGTCCTTGGAACAAAAAATAGCATGCTAAACCTAGAATTGCCCAAAATAGGGACAAGACTCCAATTTTGGATTGGAGCATTCAATGGAAGCATCAAGGTGGCATGGACTGAGCTATTAGCAACTGAATTCAGTCAAGACTTATCCAAGACCAAGGGGACCAGTAGCCTGTGCCCTAACCTCTAGTGAGACTTGGATTTTCATTTGCCAACATTGGCCAAACCTACTCAGCAGTTGCCATTCACTATTTCTTACAAAAGAAACTTGCTCTACTATAAATAGAGCTCAATTATGATCAGTTTAAGTACACCAAAGGCCTACAACACTTGCCTTTATCAAAATCCACTTCTCACTCTCAAAAATGCCTTTCTTAGCAAGTCACTATCGGGTTTTTCATTAGAGAGCAATTCCACTCAAACCAATCACACACACACACCTCATATACATCATATGTGAGCTGATCAAACACTTAAACAACATCTGGAACACTGATTTCTCAGAATCACCAGTCAATTGCTCAAGGTTCTAACCAAGGTGAAGTTGAGATGCCATGAAGTGATCCAACCAATTTACATCAAGTCCAAGCATTCAAACACACTCCATAGGGTGTAGGGAAGTTGTTCAGATCATCACAACTCATCTGTAACACCTCTAACTCAGAAATCACTTTGAACTTGCTGTCACGACTGTCGCTCCCGGGATTTTCATCCTAGTACAAACGCGAAAGTGGCACCAAACAGAGTCGCCAGCAATGTGTATTTATCCCATGAGAGGGAAAGGAAACACCGCATAAACCTGAAGGAAAGGATAGAGCATGGTCTTGCGACCAAGAGAACTAGATTCGGGAGTCGGTTACGCGAGAGGAAGGTATTAGCACCCCCTCACGTCCATTGTACCCGATGGGATCCACGCTTGCTTGTTTCGATCAAAGGGTGATAGAAAAGAATACTGGAAGAGGAACTAGAAAAGGAATGGAAAGAGAAAGAGAAACAAATGTAGGGAAAATAAAAGAAGTGCTCGCATGGGCCCTACCCCATTGCCTACGTATCTCATCGGGAGCATGAGAATCAGAGCGACGTAGTTCCCCTCACTAGGGATGGATTGTTTGTGTTTTTTAAGGAACGGCTGACGTTCAAGCTCAGGTGTTGCAGGCTCGCTGGTCCGAGTGCGTTACCATCTTGCAAGAGAACGAGTAGGAGCACGTTCATACGCTGAGAGTGAATGAGGTGAGAAAAGAATTCCCGAAGGAAAGACGTTATTGTTTGTTTTTGTCTTTTAGAAAGAAGTGTTTTGGATTTGTTTGCATATGACAGTGTATCTAAATCTTAGTCATTGGAATGTGTACATCCTCATATTCCAAGATGGAATGGGTAAGAAAGCACACTAAGAGTGAAGAAGACCCCCACACTTAGCTCCAATTGTCAAGGTTCAAACACACTAGCATACTTGTGTTTATTAAGTGTTTTTGTTGGTTAAGAAATGAAGAAGTGTTTTTTATTATTTGTACCTTCAACAAGTATTGCATTTAAGTCCCTCACACAAGATCAAATGTTTAACACATTGACCCAAGATGGGCTATATGCTATACATTCTAAGATTATAAGAGAAGATCCCTTATAATCTTTTCTTTATGTGAAAGGCCTAAATGCAATAAATGCCTACCTTTATTAGATGTTTTGAGTTTTCTTTAAGATGAGAAGAGAGACTCAAGAGAGGATAAAAGGTAAAACCTATGTGAACTAAGACTCAATCCTAATTGATTAGTTAAGGGAGTGATCCAAATGGTTTGTGAGGTTTCAAAACCTAGATCTAAAGAAAGCATGAATTAAACAATTCACTTCTAAAGTAGAAGATAAATTGTAATTCAAAAGGGAAAGTGATGAGTTGTTAAAAGAAAACACATAAGTGCTTAACAAAACACAAGATGGAATTGTAAAAGAGATGAAAGGAAAGAAGTTTGAATGTGGACTCTTTATCCACACTCAATTGAAACTTACCAAAGCCCCTACATGGTTAGTAAACATGTATAAGAAGTATAAGAAGTAAAAGAACATTTAATGCACCATAAAACTCAAAAGAATTAGGTGAGAAACCAAATCCTAATGTCACAACCAGAATGTACATCATATGGAAAACAAATGATTATTATCAAGCAAGTCCAAGTGAGCAAGCAACAAACATCATCCATGGCATTAGAACATGTTACCACAAGAAAAGGAAGATGAAAGATGAAAAAGAATGATAGAACATGCATAAATGGAACATGTAATCTAAGGATCAGAATTGAAATGAAATAGAAAATGATTCACCAACATCTCACAAGTATTTATGAAGTAAACATCAAGACATTTAAGAAGTGATAGAAGAAGTAGAATTGAAATGGAAGTTCAAAAGAGAACACAAGTACAAACAACATGTTAAAGGTGCACAAGGTTCAAATGAAAGTCAACATGCAAGGATGACATATAATATGTATCAATGACCTATAATGTCAAGTGAATGGTTCACCGAATATGCAAATGATCATGCAAGTATGTACAAAAGAAATCATGTAAACATGCACAAATATTACAATGATAGGACATGTTATCATGCTTCAAATGAAATGTCTTAAACAAAAGTCAAATGAGTTCATGAGAATTATTCAAACATGGTATTGAGGTACACAAACCAGAAATGAATCACATATCAAAATAGCATATAAAAATTCAAGGCAAAAAGGTTTTATACAATGCACTTAGGTCAAATATCCACATCATACAAAGTAACACAAAAATGAACACCAAACATGCCATAACAAGACCTAAAAAAATAAAATAAAAATCATATGACATACTTCAAGATGATAATGACTCAATTCAAAAAGAAGAGCATCAAAACAATTTTTAATGATCAAGAACAAAATTAAACAAAATCATGTATCACTTTAAGCATGCACACCAAATAAAAATCAAAGAAAATTATGGAACAGGGGCAAAAAGGTCATAAAATCAAGAAATAAAATATGAAAAATTTTCTAAATGTTTTAATGATGCTCATGAATTTTTGCAGAATTTTATAATGCCATTTGGTATTTTTAAAAATTAAAAAGCAAACGTGTAAAAATGAAAAAAAATAAAAATGAAAGGCAATATGAATGGGGGTGTGAACATAGTAATGAATCAGTTCAAAATCATTGGGCTTGAAAATGTGGGAGGTGCGGATATCAAATCTGACTAAGTCCATTAAGCACGCATAACACAATAACAACCATACACTCTCAGTCAACACAAGTCAAAACAAGGATTACCGTTAGATCAAGTCAGGTCAACAAACAAGTCAAAGTAAACAACATCAACGCGCACATGTGAATGTCCACACTCCCTATCGTGTACCATGCCATACAAAGTTTAAATGAATTCAGAAAATGTGCACATGACATGCACATGCGTTTTAATGCGTTGTCATGCTCCTAGCCACACGATCATGAACAATGAACGGTCACGATTAAAACGTGACAAAACCCTAGCAATCAAAGTCACCGGCCGGAGAGGGACCTCCGGTCACCTTCTCCGGCCAACAGCCACCACCTGCAACTCTCACTCTTCACCAAAATGCACAAATCATATACCAAATTGAAGCTGAGCTAATGCAGATCATGAATTCAGTGACAAAACATACAAACAGTTCATGACATGAGAGAACCGAACAAAGGAAGATTTGCCCTAACATTTGGTCTATGCCTCTAAAGGCCTATCAACTAGCCAGGCAAGTTCTTGAGCTTATAAGAAGCTGCAAGAACCTGAAAACCAACTCACATCAAGTCTATAATGGATGAAACTCGTACCTGAATATTGGAGATTTGGAAATACTCTTCAGAAAACCAGAGATCTTAGCTTCTTCTTCAACCTTGGAGCTTCACGAACTTAGAAAAATAAATGCTATACAACCAAAGGTCTTGAGAGCAGAGAGATTCAATGTTGAACAATGCTTGCAAAATCTTGAGGACTGTGTAGAAAAACTTCAATCCAATGCCATTGATGATGATGAAGATGAAGTAGATGAAGGAAAGATGGTGAAGCTCGGGTGAAATCAGAGGGAAAGTAGAGAGAATGTGAGGGAGAGTTTGAAGTGTTTTGAAGTGAAAAATGAGAGAAATGAAGCTGAAAATGAAAATGTGAAGTGAGATTTTGTTTTATAGTAGGCTTTAACCACGGTTAAACTGAGTGAGGTTAACTGAGTTAAAGTGGTTATGCTGAGTCCACCCTAACTAACTGAGTCAATTTAGTTAGGGGGCGAGTGGTCAAGGTTGGGTTATGGTGAGGTCAAGTTCATGACAGTTATGGTGGAAGGGAGAAAAGGAGAGTGAAGCTGCCAGTCTGTGCATCAGAAACTTGCTAAGCAAGTTTGTTCCTTCTATTCTCATGTATGGCACGTGACAGTGTGCATTATGTAGGTAACTTGTGCTTGGTTGAAAGAGGAAACAAAAGTGAGGAGGTGTTTGTGGTGTGACTGAACCAAAAATCGTGCACCACTGTTAATGCATCAATGTCACTCATGGTGATTTGCAAGTGGAAATCTCTCTACTTAGTGAATGGTTGGCTGAGTTTTTGGATTCATTTGAAAGAGGGGATGTAATGATACAAGTTTGGTTTGAAATTTGAGTTGAAATGATGCTTGGAAGGGGTTGCAAAAGGACTCATAACACACAAGTTTGAAAACTGGTTAGGGGCAAGGAAATGAGGTTGACTGGCAATGCATCTTGGCACGAAATTTTCAGCAAGATCACCATATCTTGAGACCATTATATCTACCTCATAGCTTGATCAAACCAAATTTTGCCCAACATGAAACTTGAAGGGGACATTACAAGGAACATTTTTGATGTTGACAAGTTTTGCAAATGAAGCCTTTATCATTGAGAAAAATAGGTGTACATTTGGCCCACCAACTGTTTGTTGAAATGACTGCGCGCGTGACCTGAAAATCTTGGTCATGACCTAGTTTTGAACCTACTTTGCTCAAACTTTGATCAATCATATCTCCCTCAATTTTTATCCAATGGAGATGTTCTACACATGGATTTGAAGCTAAAGAAAGAAATTTTGTTGTGGCCGAGTGGAATTTTCATTTGGTGCTTCAATTTTAAATGGCCTTGGTTCAAACTCTGATGCAAAATGGCCAAAACTTGCTATTTTTAGTAACCCTTCTCCATCCAAAAATGGCAACTTTCCACATCTTGATTTTTTCATGATTCCTTTGGAGTTTCTTGACCAAATTTTGTACATTGGACATATGTAACATGAATTTCATGATTTTGGGCTCAAAAAAGTCAATAGTTGACTTTTTCTTCTGATTATCTGACTTGCCCCCAAATTTCCTGATTTTTATCTTTCTTCCAATTGAACCACTTCTAAAACCAATTGAGAGGCAATTTTCCATACACATACACTTAAGAACATGTAGAATACCATGACATCAAGTTTTGTCCAAAAAATCAAAGATTCCCTGATTTAATGGGAAACCCTAGTTTTGGTGCCCACCTCCTAGGAGAAAAATGTGCAGTCTTCAATTTCAAATTCCTCAGAGTATGTTGTGTATCCTCTTAAAGGATGATGAGATATACCATTTGAGGATGATTTTGGACCAATGAGCTATCTCTTTTGAGGGTTTTCCTTCAGTTTTTGAACCTCTTGCATAGTGAAAGATGTAGTGCTTCAATCTCCCATTGAATCTCACTTCCTTGAGGTTTTGGATGATCAATTGAGATGGTATGAGACATGAGAGACTCTTGGCTTGCTTTGAGGCAACTTGATTGACCTTTTTGTGCTTTGAATGATCCCTTGATTGTCCATCTTCCCCCTGATCACATGCCTTGATGGTAAGAGGAATGCTATGCTTCATTCTTCTATGTTAAATGCAATGCAATGCTAATGAGATGGATATGATATGATAGATGATAATGCTATGCTAAGATGACAAAAAGGGAGAGAAAATTTTGGGGTATTACAACGACCTAGAGGTCAATACTTAATTTTTGAAGCATTAATCCAAGATCACAATTTGTTTTCCATATGTTAAACAATTTTGATCATTTTAATTGAATTTTTATTCAATTAAAATACATTTTGAAAACAAATTAGGGTTTTTGGATTAATTCAACCCTCATAAATCATTTTCAAAAATCTTTTGGGCCTCTAATAGAGTGTAAGACCCAAACCCCCTTGTACATAAAGACTTTGTGGGCCTCACTTATTGTATAAGTCCCTCTGTACAAGTGAACGGCGCGATTGTCGCCTTTTAAAAAAAATCAACTAGGCCTCTCCTCGAGCTATAAGACCCATTCAAAATTTTTGGGCCACTAATAGAGTGTAAGACCCAATCCCCTTTTAACCAAAAACAACTTTGGGCCTCAGATATTGTATAAGCCCCTTTGCGTTAAAAGAAAATCTCGGCGCGATCGCCATTTTAAACGAAAATCATCTGGGCCTACCCTCGTGTTATAAGCCCCACACTTTTTCTTTTGGGCCTCTAATAGAGTGTAAGACCCAACCCTTTGTAAATATAAAACATTTTGGGCCTCAGATATTGTATAAGTCCCGTTGTATTTAAAAAAGTTCGACGTGATCATCATTCGTTGAAAAACAAACCTTGGGCCTACCCTCGAGTAGTAAAACCCATTTCTATTCTTTAAAACCTTTTGGGCCTCTTGAGAGAGTGTAAGACCCAAAATTCCTTTGTACAGAAAACCTTTTGAGCCTCACTTATTGTATAAGTCCCTCTGTACAAAACAACAGTGCGCTCACTGATAAAACCCTGGGCCTCTCCTTGAGCTGTAAGCCCCAAATATTTCTTCTTCAAAGCACTTTCTCCTTTGATTTTGAAATATACTGTTGTTTTCAATCTTTCTTTATTGAGAAACTAACCAAATAGCATGGAAGCTCTACAATCGAGTAAGTGTTTATATGCTTTCATTTACCGCTTTCATATACATATAACTGTATTGTGGGGTTGTTTCGCTGTAAGTCTTCTTTCATAAACTCATATCAACTGTGTAATAATAGTATAGATATTTAGAGTTTCCCCGAAAACTACGTCTAGCATTAAGCCCGTTGATCACTCTTAAATAGTCAAAACAAGATCCCCATAGGATTCCCAGACATAGTCTTCCCTCCTCTCGGGGTTAAACAATATGGAGATATGAAAGGCAGCATTCTCGGTGAACCCTTTCATAGACTGTCACTCGTAGAAGTTGTCAAAGAAACTCTATTCCCCATAGATGATCATTTCTCCGTGAATGGCATCTCTTGAGTTTCTTCCAAATTCTCGAACTTTCCTGGCTTGATCTATTCCTCGTGAATAGCCTGTCTTGAATTTCTCAAGGTTTGGGGACCCACAGGCTTCTTAAAAGCACTTGTCAAAGAAACTCTACTCCCCAGAGATGATCTTTTCTCCGTGAATGGCATCTCTTGAGTTTCTTCCAAAATCTAGAACTTTGCTGGCTTGATCTATTCCTCGTGCATAGCCTGTCTTGAATTTCTCGAGGTTTAGGGACCCATCGGCTTCTTAAAAGCATCGGCCTCCTCTTGGGCATTGTTCAAGGCCCCACAGGCTTCCTAAAAGCATCCCCGCCTCCTCTTGGGCTTAGTACAAGGACCCTTCGGCTTCTTAGAAGTGTTCACAGCCTCTTCTTAGGCTTCGTATAATGATTCTTCCTCCGGGAATGATAGCTTCCTCTTGGGCTTCATACAAGGACCTATCGGCTTCTTAAAAGTTTCCAGCCTCCTCTTGGGCTTCGTACAAATTGTCCCGACGACCTCTTAGAGGTATAGGAACAAAAATCAGTCATCTTAATAGAACAGTCTTTCCAAGAGTCTACTACTGTTTCTTAAAGCATAGTACGAAAGATGAAACTCTAGACTTGGACAGTCTAATTTCCTTGAGTCTCAAAGACATTCTCAAGCTCCCTTCAAAAATAGGAAGAAAACCCATAGACTCAGACAGTCTCAATACCCATTGGATTTCCCATTCCCTTAAAGAAACAGGAAATAACCCCGATCCTCGAATCAAATCCCTGAGTGAAAACATTGCTCATATAAGAACTGATTTTCTCTTTAATCAGCATACTGGGCCTGTCACTAAACTGAAACAGTCACCAGCACCCTAGCCTCCTCTTGGGCTTTGTACAATGATTCTCCCCAGCGGAGCTAACAATTTTACCCTCCATCTCGGGCTTTATACGAGATACTAAAAGACTCCCTCGTTGAGTCAAAACCTTTTAGCCTCTCTCTCGGGCTTTATACGAGACACATAATAGTCTCCTCTTAGGCTTTATATAATAAAACCACTGGTTGATCCAATCAACCTTTTAGCATCAAAGATGTTCCTCGTTCACAGTACACAAACATCAACAACTCCTTCCCCTTCATCTAATCGCTGTAAGCCGCAAGCCTCTGGATCATCTACATCCATGCCACTGTCCCTCTTTTAGCATGAGAAATTCCTAAGGAAAGATGGCATTGCTCCACACTGAGTTAAAGTCTTCTCCTTCAGGTTAGAAATCCCCTATAAAGGAAATTATGGCATTTCCAGATTCACACATCCCGGTTAAAGTAATTCTCCTTTATAAACAGTTGTGACAAACAAATTCTCTCTGAAGTTGAGACCCTTTAGCTTAACATCTTGGGCTTTGAACAAGATACAAACTACCTTTAGCTTCACGTCTTGGGCTTTGAACAAGATACCAAAACACCATTTCCTCCCATAGAATAGGAGGAACTACGATCGCTCTGATTTCCCTGTTTCGGAAAAACGGGAATACGTAGGCATAAGATTGAAAGAAAAATATTAGCGAGAACACTAAACGTATATCAGTCAAAACATCCTAGTCCGTATTTCCCGCTAAAAGTTTAAATTCCCTTAAAATAACCTAAGATAGGCCCCCCCCCCCCACATTGATAGCATCCGTAACCTAACAGACCGCTGTTTAAACTCAGTATGCAAGAAGGTTTAATTGGAGACATCTATTTCCCTTCCTTAGTCAGCTCACAATAGGATAAAAAATGAATCGACCTGTAGTAACCCCCAAAGAGCGACAGTGCTTAAGAAACACGTCCAGTTTCGCTCGCTACATGCATGAATTATGAATTGTTTTGTTTTGTATGTGAATTATGGTATATGTTGTGGTGAGAATGTTTTGCATTCGTATTTCATGTTATTACATAATTGTATTCAACTATATTATTATTGTGTTTCTCACCCTTCTGCTGTTTTAAATGCTCTATGAGGCATTGTAGATTAGATGCAGGAGGTCTTTTTGTGAAGATTATGTCTTCATTCTTTTGTCGGTCGACTCTGATATGTGGCACCGGGTAGTCGGGGAGATCGTTATGTGATTATGTGTATATATATCTTTTTGGATTTTACATGTATGACTCGGTATATGACAGACAAACTTTTATGTTTATATATGAGATTTCAGTTGCAGATTTTTCGCTTTTATTCTGTATTTGAATTGTGGGTGTTAGGAACTGAGTTCCTCTGTTTATGTTGCTACCTGATTGTTGCATATCTATATGAGCAGGTTGTTATATTTCATTACTTTGATGTGACGCTCCCATCTATGCCATGAATGTTTTAATTATACTCTGATTATTTGTTATCGCTTTAATTGCTCGGGGTATAGATTGGGGGTGTTACATTAACTAGTATCAGAGCCAGTCTGTGTCGGTCATTTTGACCAAGTTGTTTGTTGTGCGGCAGTTGTGTTCTGATGAGTTGATTGTTTAACCATAGTTAATGTTATTGGATATGAACAGAATATGGCTGGTAGGAATGATGCTGCTCTTGCTGCTCCTATGTAAGCTATGGCTTAGGCTGTGTAGAATACACCTAATTCTAGTGGGAATGATGAGTTCAGGAAGAACAAACCGCCTATCTTCAAAGGAATACATGATCCTGATGGTGCTCAGATTTGGCTTAAGGAGATTGAAAGAATCTTTCGAGTGATGGACTGTGCTGAGGAAGAGAAGGTGAGACTGGGTACTCACATGTTAAAGGAGGAGGTCGGTGATTGGTGGGTTAGTATGCGTCATGTGTGGGAAGCTACAAGTGAAGTTGTCACTTGGGCTTTGTTTAGCAGTGAGTTTTGAGGAAGTATTTTTCTGAAGATGTTAGAGGAAAGAAAGAAATAGAGTTCTTGGAGTTGAAACAGGGTAACATGTCTGTTACTGATTACACTGCTAAGTTTGTGGAGCTTGTTCAGTTTTATCCACATTATGCTGAAGCAACTGCGGAGTTTTCCAAATGTGTGAAGTTTGAGAATGGGCTGCGTCCCGAGATTAAACAGGAAATTGGTTATCAAAGAATTAGGAGGTTTTCAGATTTGGTGGATTGTTGTAGAATTTATGAGGAGGATAGCAAAGCCCGTTCTACTCATTATAAGAGTGTGAACGAAAGGAAAGGAAAGCAACTGTTTCGTGGTGGTCCTTATGTGGCACCAGCTGACAAGGGAAAGCAAAGGGCTAATTTTGCTAAAAGGCCAAGTGGGGGAGGTATGTATAATCCTCTGAGATGTTTTAAGTGTGGTGACTTAGGACATCGTCAGTTTGAATGTAGAAAGGATATGAGGAAGTTTTCCAATTGCGGAGGTATAGGACATGTAACAGCTGATTGCAAGAGGAATGGGGTGAAGTGTTTCAACTGTGGTGAATCTGGTCATATTAGTACGAGGTGTCCGAAACCAAATCAAGCTCAAGCTGGAGGAAAAGTATTTGTATTGGCAGGGACTCAACCTACTAGTGCAGATCGTCTGATCAGAGGTACTTATTTTATTAATAGTACGCCTTTAGTTGCTATTATTGTTTATGCCAAGTTGTCCAAGTGTGAGTTCTGGTTGTCAAAAGTGAGTTTTCTTGGGCATGTGATTTCAGGTAATGGTATTGCTGTGGATCCATCCAAAGTAGATGCAGTTCTACAATGGGAGGCTCCTAAATCTATTACTGAAATTAGAAGCTTTTTGGGTTTAGCGGGATATTGTCGAAGATTCATTGAAGGATTTTCCAAGTTAGCACTTCCATTGACCCAGCTGACTTGTAAAGGTAAAGCGTTTATTTTGGATATTCGGTGTAAGGAAAGTTTTAGTGAGCTGAAGAGAAGATTGACTACAACTCCGATTTTGATCTTACCGAATCCTAGTGAAGCGTTTGTGGTGTATTGCGATGCGTCTTTGAGTGGTTTAGGTGGAGTGTTGATGCAAGAAGGTAAGGTTGTGGCTTATGCTTCGAGACAATTGAGGGTTCATGAGAAGAATTATCCTACTCATGATTTGGAATTAGCTGCGGTGGTTTTTGTATTGAAAATTTGGAGACATTATCTCTACGGTGCAAGATTCGAAGTCTTTAGTGATCATAAGAGTTTAAAATACTTGTTTGATCAGAAAGAGTTGAATATGAGGCAACGGAGATGGTTGGAATTTTTGAAGGACTACGATTTTAGCTTGAATTACCATCCTGGTAAAGCTAATGTGGTAGCCGATGCGTTAAGCCGGAAATCTTTGCATATGTCTGCTTTGATGGTTAAAGAGTGGGAACTTTTGGAAGAATTTAGAGATTTGAGTTTGGTGTGTGAATTGACATCTGATAGCGTCAGGCTTGGTATGTTAAAGGTCACTAATGATTTTATGTTGACCGTTAGCGAGAAACAGAGGCTGGATGTGAAATTTTTTGATTTGATGACGGTTGGATATAAAGGTGTGAATGGTGACTTTAAAGTGGATGATCAGGGTGTTTTGAGATTCCGTGGTAGAATTTGTATTCCTGATGATTCGGAATTGAAAAAGATGATTCTAGAGGAAGGACACCGGAGTAGTTTGAGTATACATCCGAGAGCTAATAAAATGTATCAAGATTTGAAGAATATCTTTTGGTGGTCCGGATTGAAGAGGGATGTGGCTCATTTTGTTTATGCGTGTTTGACGTGTCAGAAGTCAAAGGTAGAACATCAGAAGCCTAGCGGATTATTGCAACCGTTGGATATTCCCAAGTGGAAATGGGACAACATTTCTATGGATTTGGTGACAGGGTTGCCGAATACTCAGAGGGGACATAATGCCATTTGGGTGATTGTGGATAGACTGACTAAATCGGCGCATTTCATTCCGATTGACATCAGTTTTTCTTTGGAGAGGTTGGCTGAGATTTATATCCGTGTGATTGTGAGATTACATGGTGTTCCGTTGTGTATTGTTTCAGATCGAGATCCGAGGTTTACTTCCAGATTTTGGGAAAGTTTGCAAAAGGCGTTAGGTTCCAAGTTGAGATTGAGTTCTGCTTATCATCCTCAGATGGATGGTCAGACCGAGAGAACTATTCAGTCATTGGAAGATTTGCTGAGAGCTTGTGTTCTTGAGCAAGGTGGTGCTTGGGATAGTTATCTTTCGTTGGTTGAGTTCACGTATAACAACAGTTTCTATTCGAGTATTGGAATGGTACCTTTTGAAGCGTCGTATGGAAGAAGATGTCGAACATCTTTGTGTTGGCATGAATCGGGTGAGAGTTCGGTGGTTGGACCGGAGTTAGTTCAACAAACTATGGAAAAGGTGAAACTTATTCGTGAGAAGATGAAGGCTTCTCAGAGTATGCAGAAGAGTTATCATGATCGAAGGAGGAAATATCTTGAGTTTCGAGAAGGCGATCATGTATTTTTGAGAGTTACACCGGTGACGGGTGTTGGACGTGCATTGAAGTCGAAGAAGCTTACTTCTCGGTTTATTGGTCCTTATCAGATATCCGCGAGAGTGGGTGCTGTGGCTTATCGGGTGGCTTTGCCACCGAATCTTTTGAATTTACATGATGTGTTCCATGTTTCACAGCTTCAGAAGTATGTTCCAGATCCGTCGCATGTGATTCCGATGGATGAGGTTGAGGTAAGGGAGAACCTTACGGTTGAGGCATTACTGATGAGGGTTTTGGATCGCGAGTTGAAGCAGTTAAGGGGAAAAGATATTGCGCTTGTGAAAGTAGTGTGGGGAGGCGCTGCTGAGGGTAATTCGACTTGGGAGTTGGAGAGTCGGATGCGGGAATCGTATCCGGAGTTGTTCGTCTCAGGTAATATTTCGAGGACGAAAATTTCTAAGTGGGGGAGAGTTGTAACGCCCCAGTTTTTGTTAGATTTATTTAATCGAGTCGATTTAATTATTTTTGTTTTTATATTATTTTATTCTTGGTTTTTATTTGATAAATATGTTATGTTTATCGTTATTATGTTTTATCGCGTTTTGGGAGCGTTTGCGAGAAAATTGAGTGTAGGGGTATTTTGGTCATTTTGCTTGGTTAGATATTATTGTTTTTCTTAAAATAGAAACATAGAGATTAGAAAGAGAGAAAAGAAAGAGAAGAGAAAAAGAGAGTGAGAAGAAGAAAAAGAGGAAAACTTAGAGTTTAAGAAATCGATTCAACTGACACTTCAAAGCACGATTAATCGGGTAAGGGTGCGAAACTCGGTTATTATATGCTTGTGTATGAATATGTATGTGTGTGTTTGAATGTTTACTTGTTTTTCATAGCTTTTTGATTCTAGGTTGAATTGAGCAAAATGAATAGAAATTGACGTTTTCATGGTTGGAAATCAATATGAATCACGTAGTATGATCGTATTATATGTATGAACATTGTTGATACTTGTTTTGATTGATTGAAAACGTTTTGGTTGGAGAAAGTTGGATTCTGGGGTTTTGGAACCATGCAACCAATAGTAAAAATATTTTGGTTCTGATGCGATTCGCCAGGCGAATTAGGTCTCGCCACTAGTTCGCCAGGCGAAGTGCTGGCGAAGAGGGATTCGCCAGGCGAAATCATAAGTCGCCAGGCGAAAACGGGGAGACAGAAATGTGTTAGCTACTGGAACTCTTTGGTTTTTCTAAAATTGTGGTTCTCCACTAGTTCACCAGGCAAAGTGCTGGCGAAGGGGGATTCGCCAGGCGAAATCCTAAATCGCCAGGCCAATCTGGTTGTTTTTCAATAAATTCTTTTCTTTGAAAATCCATAACTTTTGATCCGTAACTAGGATCGAGACGTTCTTAGTACTGTTGGAAAGCTAATGAGATGTTATTTCTTATAAAAATGGTTCTGAGATTAGTGGCCAATTTAATTGTGTCGGGAATTTGGAAACGTGTCGATTTATCAATTTTTACCGTTGTAATTGTGTGTGATTGATGTGTTACCATGCGATATGCTTTTGATATATAACGTATAGCTTGTGTGCTGTTATACGAAGTGAATGCATGTGATGAAATGTTGTGATGATGGTTTGTGGCCTTATGGCAAATAAATGCCTTGTTTTGGGTTTGATTGCAATGCATGATTATTGATGTTGAGATGGTTAACATGGTTATATGTATATGCATTGGATTGTCATGAGTCATTAGTATGCCATGTATCATGATATGCACCTTGTGATGTCATGTGCCCTTGTGGGGATTGAGCGACAAAACGATTCCAGAGGGTATCTGCTATAACGGTCGTGAGCCTTATACAAAGAGGACCTAAAGCGACGTTATAGACGATTGTGAGCCTTATACAAAGAGGGCCTAAAGCAATCGGATCGTGAGCCTTATACAAAGAGGACCTAAAGCAATCTATAAACGTCGTGAGCCTTATACCAAGAGGACCTAAAGCGACGGGGAACATCTTTTGCCTGACGGGGAGTTACACTAAGTAACAAGCGATGGTTCCAATAATTCCTGAGTGAATTAATGATGATGAGAATGATGGATGGAATGGTACCGCATGCATAGAGTCGTTGTGTCGGTCTCTGTGCATTTGCATAAGTCATGAATGGATTGATTATGTGTGGGAATTTGTGAATGGGATTGATGAGTGGATATATATATATATTGGTGATAAATTTATTGAGCATGATTGATATACCTTTGTGATGGATGCATGAATTATGAATTGTTTTGTTTTCTATGTGAATTATGGTATACGTTGTGGTGAGAATGTTTTGCATGTGTATTTCATGTTATTACATAATTGTATGCAACTATATTATAATTGTGTTTCTTACCCTTCTGCTGTTTTGAATGCTCTATGAGGCATTGCAGATTAGATGCGGGAGGTCTTTTTGTGAAGATTATGTCTTCATTCTTTGTCGGTCGGCTCTGATATGTGGCACCGGGTAGTCGGGGAGATCGTTATGTGATTATGTGTATATATATCTTTTTGGATTTTACATGTATGACTCGGTATATGACAGACAAACTTTTATGTTTATATATGAGATTTCAGTTGCAGATTTTCCGCTTTTATTCTGTATCTGAATTGTGGGTGTTAGGAACTGAGTTCCTCTGTTTATGTTGCTACCTGATTGTTGCATATCTATATGAGCAGGTTGTTATATTTCATTACTTTGATGTGACGCTCCCGTCTATGCCATGAATGTTTTAATTATACTCTGATTATTTGTTATGGCTTTAATTGCTCGGAGTATAGATTAGGGGTGCTACATCACACAATACTGATGTATTACCCGTGCGTTCAATAAATATTTATCCAATATCATTATTAGAATCAATATTACATCACACAATAATATTTTGTATTGTTTAATCTACGCAAAAATCAATAAATATTGATCAAATATCATTATTAGAATCAATATTTTTTTATTAAATAATTGCTCTATAATATTGACAATTTACAATACAAAATAATTGGCCTGAAATCAGTACCAGTGTATTTGCAAAAATCAAATAAAATTGTAGTCCATGTCTTTAATAAATAAAATTATAATCCAAAAAAAATTAAGATTCTCATATGATATATAGATAAATATAAAATGATCATTGATGAACAAATGATCATTGATGAACTTGTCCCGTTAAAATTTTAAAATTTATAAATGACAAACAAATTGTATGATTAATAAAAAATAGGGTTAATACACCTTTTGCCCCCTGCCATATGGGCAAAATCTCAAAAACAACCTGTAAATAAAAACACAGATTCCCCCTTGTCATTTGAAGATTCCACTGTTTTGACCCTCTTGAAATCCAGTCAACCATTTCTATGACGTGGCAATATTTTTTTTATTTTTTATTATTATTTTTAATTACGTGGACGAATTATGTGACATTTTTATTATATTAAATAACATACAAGGGCACTACCACCAGGCTGACTTGTTTGTTTTTACTTACAAGGGCACTACCACCAGGCTGACTTGTTTGTTTTGTTATTCTATTCTGCTTAAATATATATATTACATAATTGTATTCATTATTCATTTTTACATCATGTTTAATACTAGTAACACATTTAACGTTTTACTAATATTAAATTTAGTATTTTATGCATTAAACTTAGTTATTATTTAATGTAAACTATTTAGTAATAGTATGTATTTTATTTAAATATTAAAAAATGAATTTTATTTAAACTATTTAGTAATAGTATGTATTTTATTAAACTATTTAGTAATAGTATGTATTTTATTAAATACTGAAATTAAATATTTAAATATATTTACATTCAATTTAGTTAAAACGTTAAAAAAATTAATTTATATTTACTTTCAATTAAATAATAAATATGCTAAATAAATAAATAATTAAATAGTAAACGTTAAATATAAATATAATGAAATTATTAATTAATAAACGGAAATTAATTAATTAATAATAAAATGAAATTATAGAAAATCATTAATAGTTAAAATGTTATAGTTACAATAAATTATTAAAATGAAGTGAAATAATTACTATTACTATTACTAAATTTATTAAAATATTTATGTTAATATTTGCTGTAAATAATTTATCTAAATAATAATTTAATTTAATGTTATTATTTAGTGTAAATAATTATATTAAAATATTAGCTACAGTAAATTAATTTAATGTTTAAATAAAATACATACTATTACTAAATAGTTTACATTAAATAATATTTATGTTAATAATAACTAAATTAATTAAAGTAATATTTATGTTAATAATCTACAGTAATTTAATTTAATATTTACCATAAAGAATAACTAAATTAATTACTATTACTAAGTTCAATGTATAAAATACTAAATTTAATATTAGTAAAACGTTAAATGTGTTACTAATATAAAACTTAATGTAAAAATGAATAATGGATACAATTATGTAATATATATATTTAAGTAGAATAGAATAACAAAATAAACAAGTTAGCTTTCAAGAGGGGTTAAAACAGTGGAATCTTCAAATGACAAGGGGGAATCTGTGTTTTTTTTACAGGGTTGTTTTTGGGATTTCGCCCATATGGTAGGGGGCAAAAGGTGTATTAACCCTAAAAAAATGTCATACAAATTTGATACTATTTATTCATACATTAGTTATGATCCGTTCTATTAGTATTTAAATTGAAGTTCATTTAATTCATTTAAATCGTATGCTTATTTTGGACCCAAAAAATTTTGTATAATTATTTTTTTAATTATATAAATTGATTATCTTCTGCCTATATACATTTTAAAAATTTGACGCCAATGAAATTTATGATTCTCCTATCAACTCATAATCTCATATAAAATAAAAATAAAATTACAGGCTATAGATGATGATAATGTTGGTGAGACTGAGAATCCTCAACAACCTCTTATCAAATAGATGGTGTGCATATATACATTATTATTACTTTTAAAAAGGCATTTTAACTTAAATTAAAAACATCTTGATATTATTTTCCTTTGTTACCGATTGTACTTATTTGTGATGTTAATTAAAAAAAAATCATATAGTATCTTAACAACAAATCCATTATTGTTTATAGTGATTATAACATAAAAACATTTAGTGAAACCAAAATGTTTGCTATGTTTGTAAATTGTCATATTTGTCATGTTAAAAAAATTATTAGCCCTTAAAATGATTTACTACCCTCTTAAATAAGATAGATATTTGATAATAAGTAATTGAATGACAATAAAATAGATTAACCTAATTGATATATTGATCTTCATAAAAGATATAAACTATCCAAATTTCTATTGATTGACATATTAAAAATAAAGTAACTTTTTTTTTTCATATTTAGATCAATAATAAACATCACCTTCTATTTCTTTTCTTATTTAGATATTTTGATCATTATTATATTTTTACCGTATATGTAAGATGTTGTAATTTTTTTCCCGTATAGGTAAGTTATTGTAATATATATTTACTTTATTTATTTTAAATGTTTTTGAAAAACAAATTTTATAAATATTTATAATTTATTTTCATTATTTAAGTTTAATTGAATTTTAATAGATCAATTTATATATTGAAAAGATTATAATTGAATTAATTGGTCAATTAACTCCTTGATAAAGTATTTTAAAAAATATTAATAAAAATCAGGCGATTTTTATTAATATTTCATAAAAATACGTAATTTTTAGTAGTATTTCATAAAAATACATGATTTTTAATAAAATTAAGTCGTCACTCTAAAAAATAATTTAAAAATATGTTCAACTTTACTATTTTGATTAAAAAATTGTGACTGTTTTTACTATTATTTTAATTATAAGTGTGTCATAATTACTGAATTAAGTGTTAAGATTTTTCTATAAAAATTTAAAAAATTAATATATGTAGTAATTTAGAATATGTTTGAATTGGTTATCTCTTTACACAAATTGAAATTAATTATATTTATTAATGGATTGATTCTTATATTTTATATTCAATTGATTTAAATTACAAAGAAGGTGGGTAAAATGCCTTACCACAAAACCATTTTTTCAATTGCGGAGGAAGGTTATTTTGTCCTCGTACAAGGGACATGTAGATATCCCAAAGTAAAAACCAATGCTTGTAAAAAATGATGAGCTGTATTCCAAGTAATATTTCAATAATAAATTATGCAAAACCTAAGATTAAGATAGAGGCACTACAAAAAAAAGGTCATCCGCCACGGACAGAAAACCGCGGTTATATGTAAAATAACCGTGGTTGAAAGCTTTCGCCACAGTTTGGCCACGAATAAGCGACTGTGGGATATGCAGCCGTGGCCTAAAGAATAAGCCGCGGTTTTCGTGTTTGTGCCACGTTTTATATACATCCGTGGCTTGAATAGGCCACAGTTTAGGTATCTAGGTTAAGGTCGCGGTTTATCATGCGCCGCGCTTCTTAACAGTGGCCGAATCTAGCCACGGTTCTTATTTAATGTATAGGGTTTTAATTTATGGCCACTAATTAAAACCGCGGCTACATTTTGCTCATGGTTTTACACCATTTAAGTAGGCCACAGTTTCTTTTTGTGCCACATAGTTGTAACCATGTTGTTCTTCATGACATGGCATAAAGAACCATTTTAGATCAATATAATGTATAAACACCCTACCAATTTGTACGAATCCTTGCAAAGTTTGTTGGTCCCATACGATGCATTTGCAATTATTTGGATCAATGAGTATCTGTTTTATTGTTTATGTCCATACACTTTAAAAACAAAAAAAAAATGTTTTTATAAGTGAAAACGGTAGTCATTACATAGTTCTCATGGCCTAAAGAAACTTTGAATTGAGATCATAAGTTTGTACATAAGCTCCATTACGATCATGTGCAAGTTCCTTCGCCCTATCCATCAAGCCATCATCCACAATTCGTCTTCACGCCATGGCCAAGAATTCACCAAGTCCTCCACCTACAAATAACAAGTGCATAAAGATCAAATCAGTCAAAAATAAGGGTGATATCAAGAGGTGTTTTAATGTCGAAATCTTGACACATGAATTGAGTTGGAATTGTTGCTAATAAGTTGAAAACCTGCCCTAAATATCTTAATGTATTTCTTGATCTCCTGTTGTGCAACATTAGCTGCGATAAGTATTCCTTGAAGAATTCAAGACCCTCGAGTTTATCTATCGACCTGAAGAATTCCTGTTGTGCCTAATGCTATTCTCTTTCGCCTTGTCCAATCCAAAGCCAGACGACCATTAGTATGATCTGGTACATAAATTCAAATCCAATGAGATTCAGTATTTAACAATTATTTCCAAAATACAGTTATAAAGCGAGTTTATGAGGCAATACGACGAGTTTTCATTTGTTGCCAGTGCATCTAGTTCTGATATCGAGCTTATAATGCAGTGTAAAACTATTTTCACCAGTGCATCTAGTTCTGATATCGTTGAGGTAAACACCGAAGTATAATTAACAATGCGAAACAAATAATAAAACCAACCAATTATTAAAACTTCAATGAACTAACCTTTTAATCGAGATGCTACACTTCCATTAGACATATATGGATAAACAAGGAGTCTTTCGTTTTGAGTACTGCAAAATCCTCGAAGCCTCAGAAGATTACGATGAATAGACAAACTTATCGTCTCAACTTCCGTTGGAAATTGGATCTCACCACCAGCTGCATTATAGTATTTTAGCCTTTAACGGCCACAACGGATCCGTCTTTCAAGCAGGCTTTGTAAACTATTCCAAAGCCACCTCTTCCTAGAATGTTCTTCGAGTTGAAATGATCAGTTGCAGTCCGAAGCTCTTTGAACAAATATCTTTTTAAATGACCGAGGCGCACTTCTGGGTCGTAATGCTCTGCCAAGTAACAAACTTTTAGTAAACGGCAATTTATGAATGATGAAATAGACGTATAAAAAGTAAGTGAATAAGCTTTAGCGAGGACGAACCATTAATATCAAAGAATATCTGTTGGTTATGTCTATACCGCCACCAAACAAGAAGCCCGACTATAGTAACAATAACAAACGCAACACCAAAACTTACACCGAAAGCAAGTTCTACATGATGACCTTTTTTACCATTGGCTGAAAATCGAAGTAAGACATCTAATCATGTAACGATAAGACACAAAACAATTGAAATCACCTAGCATGCACACAACAATTGAAAAACTAAATAACTTACTGTGCAGAAACTGAGCCATCTGAAGTACAAGTAATCATCCTCCAACTACATGGATCAACAGAATTTATATCCCAACTCTCCAAAACATTGTGAGGATCATTCAAATCATTTTTTATAGCCATCAAAGCCGTAACTATTCATTGAATAAACAAACATAAAAGGGTAAGAACTTTAATCTCAAAGCTCTTTTATTTATGAATAGAAAAATACCCTAAAAAAAGGAGAGCTGATTTCTTCATCAACCTGGCCCAAGAGATTGCAAGACAAAAAGAAAGCAAATAAGCAAAAACATGAGAACCGACACACACATTTATGAAAACTTTCAAACATAAGCAAATTGAAAACGACAAGGAAATCATCACCATTAATCAAATTCATCTCAGGAAATCACACATAATGGAAAGTACAAAGTCACAGAGAGGAAAAAGAAGAACAAAATCACACATAATGGAAAGTACACGATTTTGAAAATTTTAACATACGCAAATTGAAGCATTCACAGAGGTGTAAAAAATCAGCGACAAAGGATCACATAACAAGAGAAATTAAAAAATCCGATACACGGTATACACGGTTGGAACGAGGCAAAAGAAGTTCGTGAAGAAGGAGAGGAATTGAAATAACTTATCTTTGAACGGAGTCCTCTGGCATCTTGATCGCGTCTTCATCGCCTTCACTCAGACACTCGACGAACAACCGCTTCTCAAGTGAGCATCCAACACTCATGTTCTTTGCTTAAAATTCATTGTTTCGATATCGAACACAGTAGTCGGAGCTCCAATGTGCTCCAGCGCCATGTAATCTTGTTGTTTAGTGTTTAGGGTTCGTACCCCTCTTTGGCTTCAATTCGAAGTATCGGTTAAGGATTGAGAGAAATCAGTTTAGGGTTAGGGTAGAGTGAAACGAGGCGAGTATTTTGATGGAGGTGTTGAACCTCAGCCGCCGCCGATTGCGATTCCCGGCGCAATGTTATCCTGCAAAAGGGTTTGTGATTGGAGTGTGCGGAGAGAGAGAGAGAGAGAGGGCGAGGAGAAAGAGAAGATAAGAGAGAATGCTTTGTTTTTTCTGAGTTTTAATGTGAGCATGATTCTCCGCGTGCACGTCCACCCTTCCTTTCCATGCACTCTTGCTCTAGGTTAAAGATCTGAGTCAAACATTTGACTCATCTAATCAGACGGATGAGGCAATCTTGATCAGTGGTCCACGATGGACCCCCTCCTTATCCGTTCCCTTCCTTGTTTTTGTTACTTTTATTTCTATTTCTTTTTTTTTTATTTCTAGAGGAGTCTTTACATTTTCAATTTTTTATTTTTTTAATCTAAAAAAATTTAGAAAAGAAAATAAATAAAGAGAGGGAAACTAAAATACGAGAGGGAAATTCTGGCGGGATAGTGAAAATTATAATTCCGCGGTTTTTCTTTGTGGCTTAAAGTATCTACAATTTTCTGACCGCGACTTAAATATAAGTGTGATTTTGTAACCGTGGCAATTGAAGTAAAGGCCACAGTTTCACACTCCGGATTCAATATTTCTAAACATATGTCTACGATTTTAAAACCCTGGACAAAGCTTGTATGTGGCCACAGTTTTTGAGTTGTGGAAAAATTTAGCGTGGCCGTAGGCCATTTTTCTTGTAGTGAGGTGATGTTGCAAGGCTGATGTGTATTGTAATATTATTTAAATGGAAACGTCAGTAGTAGGCTTTACACAAGAAGTGGGTTGGAGTTGACAGATAAATAAAAACAATGCCACAACCAACTTAGTAAAAACTTGTTTTCATAATCAACAACATAATTGTGAATTAGTTTTACAAAAAAGTTGAGACAATGTAGTTGATATTCCATTCTAAAGGTACTGTTATAAGCATTACACAAAATAACATCCTTCATTCCAAGTGGCAAGCCCAGAATATGACCAAAATATATATGTTAAATATAGTCTAATATCATTCATGGTTAATTTCGCGAAATATGCATAATGCTAGTAATGCTTTAGACTGCTGCCTTTTTACCGCGCTTAATAAATAACCTTCTTCACTTTAGTTGATGAAAGGTCCCCATCATTAAGGGTATCCTTGGTGAAATCAGTAGAAGCATTGGGGACATCCTCTTCACGTTAGTAACAGGGAGGTTCGGGGGCGTGTGCTAAACTTATTTCACTATCCTACCCAACAAAAACAAATGGGGCATAGTTAACAGGAGGCGTTGTTGTTAGAATACAATATTAAAAAATGAATATTAGTCTATAAATACCGTGATTGGATATTGTTTTTCAAACGGTGAATCCTCGTCGACACTCTTCATTACCTACATGATTCAAATAATAAAAGAAATCAGTGGATAGGGAATGCGAAAACAGTGAAACAACAGAAAACGGAGATATGATACTTGATTTAATCTATGTGTTGGATATCAGATATGATACCAGATACATGAAAAATGTGTCATACGACTCTGTTCTCTTTGGGTATTCTGATAAAACTTCTTCATTCAAAGATCTCCTCCTATCTGAAATCCCAATCTTGAATTTAAGAATCATTGTCTGAGATCTGAACTTGATATATATATGTTAACAAATCAAAAAAATGTGTTACTTAAATATTACTTATTCTGTTAAATATTACTTATTCTGCAACCACACACTTCAAAGAAAGAACAAAAATTGCTAAAATATTACTTCAAAAACATCATTTTGTTGTAACATTCGTACTCCTTGTTTGTTTATTCATCATAAGAAAATAGGCAAAAACTGCACACAGACCTGGCCCTTGGCATTGAAGACTCGCCACCGGAGACCATCGAGATTAATGCGTTTAATCCCAGCTGCAGGTCTTTGAAAACACACCAGCAATATTTATTACAATGCAATTCCTAAAAAATATACAATTTCATCACATAGAAAGTAACGGTTCATACTTCATATTGATTTACATTCAACTGAGGATTGCCTATTAAACCTTCTTTACCAATTCACGAAGTTCAGCCCAATAACTCAAAATTTTCCTACAGGCTTTTTCCAAAAATCCATCCTCGCCTTTATTGCGAAGAACTTTTTTATTTAAAACCCCAAAACATCAAGAGCACACAACAACTTCATTAAGAAAAACCAGAAAATTAAACAAAAAAAAAGAAAATAGGAAGAATAAAACTTACACTTATAAATTCAATTTCCATCTTGTGTAGATCCACAATCTGAAAAAACAAAACTTTTATGTTAAAGCTTAGACTTTTAATATAGATCTACAACCTGAAAAAATAAAAAAAACAATAAAACTAACAATTTGAAATCAAATTTACGTCTTCATGTAGATTCACAACCCGAACACCTTCAACGAATAACTCAGAAAATCAATTGAAACCCAGAAAATCAAGAAAACAAACCTGAAAACTTGACAATATTCTACCATATTCATTCAATATTCTACCGAAATCCAGAAACTCATCACTCCTAAGAACATTATTGTAGCGAGCGATTTTTGTCATAGACGCGACCACCTTATCGTTGTGTTTTCCTCACCGCAATGGTAGGAGGGGGTGATACTTTCTGATTTCTTATTTATCCCATGAAGCTAGAAGGGAAAGGGAAACTATCTAAAACTAACCTTGCACGCGAATGTTTAACTGAACAAACGCTTAAAAGAGATTTGAGGAGTCAGGGTCAGGTTATACAATGGGGAGTTGTCAATTACCTATCCTATATGTGGTTATCCACAGGATATTATCTTTAGGTTTCACTTTGTACTTAATAGTGTACTTGATATATGTGGTTATCCACAGGATATTATCTTTAGGTTTCGCTTTGTACTTGATAGTGTTTATTCGTTAATGGGTTGGGAACGTTTCTTAGGAAATATGAGTGAGTGAGTGAGTTAATGTTTTCTGTGGAAAATGGGGATGAAGGATGACTAAGGTATGAAACCCAAAGTCTTTGACTGATGTATGAAGGTACTGGACCTAAAGTTTTTGATTAGTATGCTCGCTAAGATTTCGCAATCTTATGCCTACGTATTCCCGTTTAAACGAAACAGGGAAATCAGAGCAATCGTAGTTCCCCCTATTCTAAAGGAGGAAAAAGATGTTTTGGTGTCTTGTTCAAAGCCCAAGATTGAAGCTAAAAGGTTTTGACTGAGAGAGAATTTGTCATCTCTAAAGTGGTATTGTTGATTTTTGTGTGCCTTGATCAAAGCCCAAGGTTGAAGCTAAGAGATTGATTGATCCACTAGGGGAATTCTTACCCAAAGCCTAAGAGGAGGCTGGATAAGACCGACTCAACAAGAGAGTGTATATATTGGTGTCTTGTACAAAGCCCAAGATTGAGGCAAAAAAAGAAAAAAAGAGACTGACTCTTTGGAGATATCATTATACAAATCCTAAGAGGAGGCTGGAAGTTTGACTTTTCTGGGGAAAATGTTCTATCTATCTTGTACAAAGCCCAAGATTGAGGCTAAAAGGGTTTTTGACTCCGCCGGGGAGATTTGTATGTCTTGTATAAAGCCCAAGATTGAGGCTGAAATGGGAAATTTAACTGACTCGAGCAAGAATATTTTTATATGTCTTGTATGAAGCCCAAGATTGAGGCTTAAATGAGTTTGACTCTGCTTGGGGAATTTATTTCTCGAAGCCTAAAGAAGGCTAGGGGGAATTGACTTTACTGGGGAAGATATTTGTCCCAAGCTTAAGAGAAGGTTATGGCGATTTATGTCTTGTACAAAGCCCAAGATTGAGGCTAAATAGGTTTGACTCAACAAGAGAGTATTTTTATCTGTCTTGTACAAAGCCCAGGATTGTGGCTGAACAAGCTGGAGAAATTATTATACAAAGCCTAAGAGGAGGCTGACTTTTGCTAGGGGAAATATTTATACCAAGCCTAAAATGGGGCTGGAAAAAGATTGACTCAACAAGAGAGTATTTGTATCTGTCTTGTACAAAGCCCAAGATTGAGGCTAAAAAAGGTTGACTCAACAACAGAGTCTGAACAGGTGAGTTGACTCAACAAGAGAGTCTGAACAATGATAGACTCAACAAGAGAGTCTGAAAAGGTGATTGACTCAACAAGAGAGTCTGAAAGTTGATTGACTCAATAAGAGAGTCTGAAAAGGTTAACTCCATTGGGGAGAATCATTGTACAAAGCCCAAGAGGAGGCTATCTGTGTTGAGGAAATGTCATTATACAAAGCCTAAGAGGAGGTTATCTTCTGTCGGGGATCATTGAGATCCCGAGGTAGGTCCAAATGGGGAATCAACTCTTGCTGAGGATTACAGAAGAGTTGAGGTATCGGGAACCTTGAGGTTCTGATTTGGGATAGTGTTATAATGATGATAACCTAACCCTAGTTGGGGAATTTCCAGGAGAGAGACTGGGTTTCAGCTTTACTGGAGATTGATAAAAAATGACCAGGGTTTCTTCCTATGTTTGTAGGGAACTTAAGAATGTCTTTGAGACTCAAGGGGATTAGACTGTCCGAGTCTACTGGTGTGGAAGAGTTTTATCTTTTGTATGATGCCCAAGAGGAGGCAGGTGTTTTAAGGGATGAGAATCAACCCTAAATTGGTCTGAGGTTTGACACTGGAAAGACTGCTCTAGCAAAGGATGACTAAGTTCTGTCTTATACCTTTAAGAGGTCGTCAAGGTCCTTGTATTAAGCCCAAGAAAAGGCATGAGAACTTCTAAGAAGCCGGAGGGCCCTTGTACAAAGCCCAAGAGGAGGCGGGGATGCTTTTAGGAAGCCTGTGGGTCCCAAACCAAGAAAAGTTCAAGAAATGCTATTCACCGAGAATAGATCATTTAGTGAAAGTTCTGAGGTTTGAAGAAACTCAAGAGATGCTATTCACCGAGAATAGATCAACTATAGGGAGTAGAATTTCTTTGACAATTTCTAAAGTGACAGCCCGCGAAAAGGTTCACGAGGAATACTGCCTTTCTCTTTGTTCCATATTGTTTAAGCCCAAGAGAAGGTAAGACTGTATCTGGAAATCCTATGGGGATCTAGTTTTGTCTGTATTTAAGAGTGACCAACATGGCTTTACTTAGTTCTAGACCTAGTTGCCGGGGAAAACTCTAAATAACTATACTAGTATATATATAGTTGATATATGACAAGTATTTAAAAAAGTATGAAAGAAGACTAACCGTGCGCAACTTCCCACAATACAGTTATATATGTATGATAACGAGTAAATGAAAGTTGTTAAAACTTACAGGCGAGCAAGCTTCCATGCTGTATGGTTAGTTGTTCAAAGAAATTAAAGAAAGTTTTGATAACAACTGTATATTGAATCTAAATCAATAGGGGATTTGTTTTGAAAAGATTGTTGGGGCTTATATTCAAAGAGATGCCCAAGGTTTAACAGTGATCGCACCGTTGTTTTGAATATCGTATCGGAACTTATACAACGACTGAGACCCGAAGAGGTTTTCTGTACAAAGGGTGGGTCTTACAACTCAAGTAGAGGCCCAAATATGTTTTATAAAAGAGAGATGAGACTTAAAACACGATGGGCGGCCCAAATGATTTTGTTTTAAAAGGCGACGATCGCGCCGAGGTTTTGAAAATACAGTGGGGCTTATACATTGTCTGAGGCCCAAAGATTATTTATTTACAACGGGGTTGGGTCTTACACTCTCTCAAGAGGCCCAAAGAGTGTTTGAAAATTAGAAATCGGGAAGAAACCCTAATTTTTGAATTAACATGGCATTTTTCAAAGGTAGTTTAAATAATAAAGGATAAAATATCAATTATATTCAAAAACAAGTTGTACACTTTGGAAAATATTTTGGAAAATCAATTTTAAACATATGAAAGCTTAAAATCCAATTAATTTTGAAAGATCAAAGTGAGAATTCCATTTAAAAATGTTTAGAAACAATTAAAATGAAATTAATTACAAAAATTCTAATTATATTAAATAAATAATATAAATTGGATTTTTTTGTGGAATAAAATATTTTAACATTTTTGTGATTTTTTGAAAAAAGAACCAAGCAAAAATAATTAAAAGTGAGAGAGAAATTAATTTTCCAAATCATTTAAAATAATATGACAAATGTTAAAAAAAAATGGAAAAAGGGATAAAAAAGGGGTCTGGGGCGAGGGGGATTCGAACCCCAGACCTCTAGGTTACAGTGCGCACCTTCTACCACTGGGGTGGTGATACATCCGTGTATCAAAGCCACCCTAGAAATACATAAGGCATGCCTTGTTTTAGGCCTGGCCAAGGCAAGGCAAGGCAAGGTTTTAGACCAAAAACGTAAAGGCTATAACTTTCTCATTTCCCCATGGATTGGGACAAAATTTAGGTCTATCCTGCCTAGAATTTCCCAAGGAATCCAATGGCGCCCTTGGTTTTTTTAGATGAGGTCGCTAATTAAAAACCCGATAGTGTTTTTGAAAAAGACCTATAATTGCATTTTCTATACTAACACATGGTACATGCAAGGATTACATGGAGAATTGGTTCAAACACAACATATATAACATACCTGAGAGGTTTATGATCAGTGGACTTCAAAACAATGCATAATTTAGAAAGTTCAAGTGATGATGCACTTTCCTCTTGGAGCTTCTTATGCAATCTGCTAAGTTTCTTATGCCAGAAGTGATTTGATGCTTTAGACACTCTCAATTGATCCCTTAGAAGCTTTTAGGATGGTTAGAACTAGCTGTCGCTCCCGGGATTTTCATCCTGGTACAAACGCGAAAGTGGCACCGAAACAGAGTCGTCAGCAATGTGTATTTATCCCAAGAGAGGGAAAGGAAACACTTCGTAAACCTGAGGGAAGGAAAAGAACATGGTCTTGTGACCAAGGGAACTGGGTTGGGAGTCGGTTACGCAAGGGGAAGGTATTAGCACCCCCTCGCGTCCATCGTACTCGAAGGGATCCACGCTTGTTGTCTCGATCAAAGGGTGTAAGAAAAGGATACTAGAAAAGGAACTGCTAGCTGGAGAACTGAAAAAGGAAAGAAGAGATAAAGAGAAACAAATGTAGGGAAAATAAAAGAAGTGCTCGAATGGGCCCTACCCCACTGCCTACGTATCTCATCGGGAACATGAAAATCAGAGCGACGTAGTTCCCCTCAGCCAGGGTTACTTTGTTTGTGTTTTTAGTGGAAACATCAAAGTGCGCGTCCCAGCAGTTAGGTGTTGCAGCTCGCTGTATGGAGACTTAGGCGTTACCTGTTTGCGGTAGAACGGAAATGACGCATCCTTAAGGAATGAGTGAATGAGATGAGAAGATAATAGCTTGTTTGTTTTTGTCTTTTAAGAAGAAGTATTTTGATTATTTTTGTGTTTTGTAACACATATTGTATTTAAGTCCATCATGTAGGATCGAATGCCTCGCATATCGACCCAAGATGGGACGTATGCTGAACATTCTAAGAAAATGAGAGAAGACCCCTCACTATCTCATTCTCACATGAAAGGCTCAAATACAATATGTGTTATGCCTTTATTAAGTGTTTTTTAGCTTTTTTATTTTGAGATGAGAAGAAGAGAAAACTCAAAGGTTAAGAAAGGTAAAATCTAATGAGGGAGACTAAGACTCAAACCCTAAAGTTATCATACATGGATGTTCCTAATGGTTAAGTGTGGTTTGAGAACTCTTAAACTAAAAGGAAAAGAGGGATAGCACTACCTAATG